>CM077193.1:31149697-32479697 GCA_039654625.1 Rhinogobio ventralis
AACCGCATCTATTCTGTCTTTCTTCCACGTACGCCGTCATCAAATATTGTGTGCTGAAACATTTATTTTCAGACTGAATAGAAACTATTATGCATTTATGGGAACAGTGAGCCGTTTAGATGCATCTTCTGTTCCTTTTCGGTGGTGTTTGTGTTGGTCTTTATTTGCATGTGTGCTGATTCGTGCACAGTGACCGTTTCATAATTTCATCTTCTCCGTCCAATGAAAAAAAACCTGAGCGAGTGAGAGAAAGCGAGCAATCATGACTGCAGGGGTCACCATTGATATCTGATTACGTTATTGACCTAGCGTGCGCGTGTGTGTGGCAGACAGGAAGGTAAAGACCTCTCTCCCCAGCGAGAGAGTGAGAGTGAGGGTCAATGTAAATGTTATTGCAGTGTGAGCTCATTTGATCAAAGCCACTGAAAGGTTAAGCGAATCCAATCTGGTTTAGTGTGTCTGAGGGTAGGGGGTGTATATGTGTGTGAGGGCAGCGGAGAGAGAGGCGGACACAGTGAGGGGATTATCGTATAGCTGCTGAAATGCTGGATGTGGTGCGGAGCGCTTCTCTCTGTCTCTAATGCGTTTAGACAGCAATTGGCCTTAATAACCTTTATTGACTTCACTAGGTCAGTGCCAAGGATCTAATTATTCAAGTGTATCAATTTCATCTAGTTTAGAGCTGCCTCGTTCTGATAATTATTTTAAGGTCGACCGGGGCAATTAATCTCTATTCACTTATTTGATGAGTTTGTAAAACATTATAAATGTAATGGCTTTGCTGTGCATTTTCATCATAATAATATTCCAGAATGCCTTTCGCAGGGCCACTGTGTATTAAACTAAGTAGCTCTTTTCATTATTATTATTTTTTTTTTTATCGAATTTATTGGGGCATATATATAGTATGTAGTTTTGTTTGTGACTGTTGTAATTAAAATATATACAAATATTGCATTACATAATCATGATATAAATAATAATAGCTATAATAATAATATGTATAAATAATATACATAATACAAATAATACCCTATGTTGATGCATCTTTGAGTGTTTTCAAAATCAGCAGTCAGACACAAAAACTAAGGTACGATCCCATATTTTCTTTCTCTTTTCATAGGCCATTTCTTTCACCTTTGTTTTCCTCTGAGCAGTCGTCTCTTGTCAGATCAGAATGAACCACTCTATTTACCTGTGTTTCTCCTTCGGTTCGCCTGCTTAAATAACAGCAGAAATTACCTCCCAATTTCTCTTATTACACTTATAAACTGTAAATAAAAGACTTCTAATAAATTTCACAGTAAGGGGCAGTTTATATTGGAGAATGGAGGAAAAATGGGAAGAAAAGAAGCAGGAAAAAGGGGGCGAGGAGAAAAACACTGTACAGTAGAATTTGCGGGCAAAAGGTATTTATGATTCCCTTTGAAGTCCTTATTGAACAGGGTAAGCTGAATTTTAGCAGGCCGTCATAGTGGGGAGGGTAAATACTTAAACCCCGTTAGAGAATTTCATGCGCTGATATGCCACTTGCAGGCTGTGTGTTTGTGTTTTCTACCTACAGGGAGAGAGAGAAAGAAAGAGTGGCGGCTGGCTTTGTACCTGCATACAGAAGCTTTTACAGATTCTTTGGGCAGGCAGGGAGACCGGTGGGTCTGTTTGTGTTTTTTGGGTCTGTTTTTTTTTTTTTTTTTTTTTTCTTTGGTGGCAGGGATGGAATCTTTAGGAAGAAATATTGTTGGATTTTTTTTTTTTAAGTGCACACACAGGGGCTAACGGCTCCCCACAAGACCAGTTAAACCCAATCGGCTAACAGACAAAAACGCCACACATTATATCCCACCAACAATGCTGAAGAAATCTATTGTAGAGTGAATCTATTACTGTGTTGATAATATATTTAGAGGTGTAACTAATCACTGGATTTACTAAAGGTTGCCAGATTAGTGGAGTCAAAGGTTTTAGACGTGATGTTTGGTTGATCGTTTACATGTTGTTATTGGCCAGAATAAGCTGCAGACTAGGGCAGACTTGTCAACTTTGTCTGGTTTTATACCCGCTTATACACAATCTATGGTCCTTGATATACTTTTTTTGTTTGTTTGTTTTTCACATATCTTTACATATTAAACTTGAAAACTGTTCAAACTGTTTACTGTGTGTGTGTGTGTGTGTGTGTGTGTGTGTGTGTGTGTGTGTGTGTGATTTATTCATGTGATAGCAAAGCTGAATTTTGAAGTTTTGAATTTTCAAACTTATCAGTCTAAAACTGCTGCTTAATATTTGAGTGTAAACTATGATGCATGTGTTTTTGCAGGATTCCTTGCATTTATTTGGAATATACATTTTTGTAACATTTATACATGTCTTAACTATGAGTAAAATGATTCATTTCTTTAAATGTACTGACCCCAAACTGCAGTTTATTCTCATATACAGTAAGACTATTAACACAGTCAACTGGAAAAGAAATTTAAGCAAAACACAAGCAAATTTAATATGCAATATTGTTTGTTTTCATATGGTTCAATTCACAGACATTTTGGTGTTTTACCCCCCATTTTTGTGTCATTAGTAGGCCCACCCAGATTATGCTTGCACAGCAGTCATTCCCAAACTTTGGCCATGTGTATGTTCTGATTTTGCTAATTTGATTGTTTTATTTACCAATAAGAGTGTAGCACTCCATTTAACATATTAATACCATGTTTAAATTTCCACAAAATTCCACCATTTTAGCACAGAAAATGTGGTAAAGAAAAAGATTTGCGGAATCGGTCTGGGTCTAGTTTTTAGTATTGTCATGTGTGTGAGTATGTGCAGACGCTTTAGTCTTGTTCTTCTGGTGTTGAGTGTAACTCGGCGTGTGCCTGAGCAGACGCTGTCTGACAGCCGCTGAACTCTTTGAAGTCGAATTTTTTTTCTTAGAAAACCAATAAGTGCTTTATAATGCCTGATCTGTCTTATCTCCTGAAACCCTCCTCACACTCGGTTTATTAAGCGCTTTGTTTATTTATTTATTTACTCTGCAGTTTTTTTCCGGCTTGCTTCTTGATCAACGTGATAAGCGGCTGAAGAAAGAGGAATAAAATCTGGAATTACAGACCATGACTGATTAATCACTACTGTGGATACGCATACAAACACAGCATATATACTTCATTAAATTCTACAGAGGAACACAGACCTGCACAAAACGTACAGTTTACTGCCAGTCAGGTAGAGGCCGACCTTATTTAGTAGATATACGTCTTTGTGTGTCTAATGTATCTGTCTCTCTTCTCTATCCTTTCTTTTAATTCCTCAGAGTCACCAGGTCGGCTATCATGTTTGGGCTCTTAACCGAGTTAAGCCACGGTTCAGAACAATGAGGCAAAGAATGGGCGATACTGATGCCAAGCCACTGTAAAATTATTGGATTCGCTTGAAAAATCACAAAGAAAGAAAGGAATTATAAAGAAGATATTGCAGATAATTCGAGAGGTTTTAGAAGAGAAGGGAGAGAAAGAAGATGATATAAAACTATAGAGAGAGAGTGAGAGAGTGTGTCTGCGTGTGAAGATGTGTTACGCAGAAGCACGGTCTGGTGGCCGATGCATACTCAGAAGTTGCAGTCTTTGTGTTTGTGTTTGTTTGTTTGTGTTTGGACAGAAGTTGAGAGCGAGGGATGACACTCTGAGATGAATAGACACAGATGTGTTTGATAGTAAACACTCTCTCCTTCTCCAAGGGGAAATGTTCCTGTAGAAATGTGTTATGATCCCCTCGCTTTCAACTCTCTCTTCCGTTCTCTTTCTCTCTCTCTTTCTCTGGCTGTTTCGAATGATGCGGTGGAAAGTGGCAGATGATTTTGGGATTAGAAAGCAAATTCAGCATTTTATACTGAAATTAAGCAGACTTGACCACAAGAAAGCCAAATCACGTGTTATTGGTGAGAACTCTTGAAATTATAGCAGATTGGTTCTGAATATAACCCACATGAATGCTTCAGGCCCTCTGATCCTCGATTTGGAATTATTTGGACCTTTAGACCTTTATGAATGTCTTCTGACATACAAAATAATCGTAATTTAAAAAAAAATATATATATATTTTATTGAGCGTTATTGTTTGGGTATAGTGGGGCTTTGACTGTAAATTATTTGAGACTTAAGTCATAATTGAGAAATGATTCCATCAAGCTCATGTGCATCGGAGGTATAACAGTTACAGTGTACAGTCTATATCAGAAAAGTAACCGTTTATAAAAAAGATCTGACAGTACAATGTTCTGTTAATACTATAATGCATTACCTGTAACACTTTACAGTATGATTTAATTTGTTATCATTAGTTAACTACATGAACTAACAATGAACAATTCTTCTTCAGCATTTATTGATAATATTAATCTCAACATTTACTACATTATTCAAATCAAAAATTGTTGTTAACATTAGTTAATGCTCCGTGAACTAACATGAACATTATTTACTAACATTAACAAAGGTTAATCAATTCTCGAAATATATATTGCTCATTGTGGATTTAAGAATACCTTTTTTAGAGTTAGACGATAAGTCCGTCCGTCCGTCCGTCCGTCCGTCCATCCATCCATCCATCCATCCAATTATTTTTTATAAAGCAATAAAACAATAATTAAAAATGAGAATAATCACAAATCAGTTGTTGGAAAAATCATCTGTATTAGTCATGGAAAAATAAATATTGATCAAACTCTACTTTAAAAGGGCTCCATAGAAAGTGTTTATGATAAAATTTAATTAATTCACATTCTTACGGTTTCACAGACAAAAGCCTAGTCCCAGACTAAAATTTTATTAAAATATGTCAGTGCCATTTTGTTTTTTAATAAGGCATGTTTATAAAAGCTCCTTAAATGTCCTAATTTAACAAAGGTCTACTCCTGGCTTAATCTAAGCCTTGTTTGTGAAACCAGGTCATTATGTTATGAGCCAGTTTATTATGCATTATGGACTGGCTTTATGCCTTATGAGAAGGTTTTATTCTTTTATGAATAGGCTTTGCTTGTACGTACTGTAAACATTATTCTCTGCTTTGTTATGGCGTACTCAAATGTGAGTGTCTGTTTCTCTCTGTTTACCCACTAATATCATACTTGCATGTCATATCAAATGATTCCTGCACATATTTCTTAAGGCATTGTAGCTGGAGGTATTAAACCGATTTGATCAGATTTTGGAAAGAAAATTATTTTATTTGTTACTCTTACTTTTATTTATATATATATATATATATATATATATATATATATATATATATATATATATATATATATATATATATATATATATATATATATATATATATATATATATATATATATATATATATATATATATATATATATATATATATATATATATATATATATATATATATATATATATATATAATGCACTAACTAATGCACTGGAAAAATGTGTCTTACTATACAAGAGCCCTCAGGCTTCCCTAAACCACTGATGCATATTACTTCATTCACTTCACTACTGATATTTTCAGCATTTAGATGACATATAAATTATACAACACAGTGTATCCTATAACATCATAAATTGTAGTCGGTACAACTTGGGTTGGGTTTCGTTCTTTTAGCGGCTAGCCAACGTTAATCGTTTTTCCCAATGTCGCATTTCAGCCACCGTAGAAAAAAGACATGTAATGAAAATGGCTTCAGGTCTATGTGATGGTAATCTCTGCCTATAGTTCACATTCTTTAAGTGGTGAAAATGAATCTGTGTGGAGTGAGGAGAGAGTGAGGTTTTGGCCTCGCTCCCACTTCCAAAAGCTTTCACTGGCAGGAGAAACGTGGGTACAAGATGCTAATCTCTAATCTCCAATCAGCAGGCAGATCCAGAAGGAGATGGAGGTGGAGAGAGATGAGGCATATGTGTATACATCTATGTTTGTGTATATGACAGAGAGTGAAAGTGGGGTATGAAGTCACAACGTCGTGATACTTTCAAGAGACAGAGCTTTGAGAACAGCAAAAGTATTTTAAAGACATTGGTATTCTATTAGTTGGCATAACCAACCTTTAAAAGGATAGTTCACCCAAAAATGAAAATTCTTTCATCATTTACTCTCCCTCAAGTTGTTCCAACCCTGTGTGAATTTCTTTCTTCTGCTGAACACAAAGGAAGATATTTTGAAGAATATGGGTAACCAAACAGTTGATGTGCTCCACTGACTTCCATAGTATGAAAAAAACAAAACATACCATGGAAGTCAATGGAGCACATCAATTGTTTGGTTATCGACGTTATTCAAAATATCTTCCTTTGTGTTCAGCAGAAGGAAGAAATTCATACAGGTCTAGGGTTATTTTGTATAAAAAAATATTTCTGTGAAAAACTTTTTTTTTTTTTTCTCATGAAACTTCGATGAAAGTTCAAAAAACATGACAACATTTATAACATTATAAAAGTCTTTACTGGCTCTTTTGCATCCTTGAGTAAAAAAATAAAAACACTATATCTATATATACACTCACCTAAAGGATTATTAGGAACACCATACTACTACTGTGTTTGACCCCCTTTCGCCTTCAGAACTGCCTTAATTCTACGTGGCATTGATTCAACAAGGTGCTGAAAGCATTCTTTAGAAATGTTGGCCCATATTGATAGGATAGCATCTTGCAGTTGATGGAGATTTGTGGGATGCACATCCAGGGCACGAAGCTCCCGTTCCACCACATCCCAAAGATGCTCTATTGGGTTGAGATCTGGTGACTGTGGGGGCCATTTTAGTACAGTGAACTCATTGTCATGTTCAAGAAACCAATTTGAAATGATTCGTGCTTTGTGACATGGTGCATTATCCTGCTGGAAGTAGCCATCAGAGGATGGGTACATGGTGGTCATAAAGGGATGGACATGGTCAGAAACAATGCTCAGGTAGGACGTGGCATTTAAACGATGCCCAATTGGCACTAAGGGGCCTAAAGTGTGCCAAGAAAACATCCCCCACACCATTACACCACCACCACCAGCCTGCACAGTGGTAACAAGGCATGATGGATCCATGTTCTCATTCTGTTTACGCCAAATTCTGACTCTACCATCTGAATGTCTCAACAGAAATCGAGACTCATCAGACCAGGCAACATTTTTCCAGTCTTCAACTGTCCAATTTTGGTGAGCTCGTGCAAATTGTAGCCTCTTTTTCCTATTTGTAGTGGAGATGAGTGGTACCCGGTGGGGTCTTCTGCTGTTGTAGCCCATCCGCCTCAAGGTTGTGCGTGTTGTGGCTTCACAAATGCTTTTCTGCATACCTCGGTTGTAACGAGTGGTTATTTCAGTCAAAGTTGTGCTCTTCTATCAGCTTGAATCAGTCGGCCCATTCTCCTCTGACCTCTAGCATCAACAAGGCATTTTTGCCCACAGGACTGGCGCATACTGCATGTTTTTCCCTTTTCACACCATTCTTTGTAAACTCTAGAAAGGGTTGTGCGTGAAAATCCCAGTAACTGAGCAGATTGTGAAATACTCAGACCGGCCCGTCTGGCACCAACAACCAAGCCACGCTCAAAATTGCTTAAATCACCTTTCTTTCCCATTCTGACATTCAGTTTGGAGTTCAGGAGATTGTCTTGTCCAGGACCACACCCCTAAATGCGTTGAAGCAACTGCCATGTGATTGGTTGATTAGATAATTGCATTAATGAGAAATTGAACAGGTGTTCCTTATAATCCTTTAGGTGAGTGTATATACAGCTCTGGAAAAAAATAAGAGACCATTTAACATTGAATTCTCAGCATTTAGATTTTATATATATAGTGGTTTATCTTGTGGTCTATACATTACATTACATTTGTTTTCATGTCTTGTCCTCAAACAATATACACTACCAGTCAAAAGTTTGCACACACTTTCCCATTCGTGTGTATGTATGTTTATTCTTACTGTGTCCCACCCACCCACCCACACACACATACATATACATATTTAATGGAATTATTATCTGCATTGTTATCACTGCACTAACCACCATTACATGATGGTTTTATATCTTGATACTAAATGAATTTTTTTTCATGTACCATGGTACCAAGGCACTTCAAAGACTACCATATAGTACTATAATAGTACTTGGCCATAAACATGGTATTACCAAAATACATTTACTTGATTTATTAGTAAAGTTTTTTTTAGTCATACTGTCTCTTATCATCAATGCTAACTTGCTAATTGCTTTCTGTGTCACATAGTTTTTGCATTCGTGGAAAATATTTGTCTTTTGGATGGTAGTGCTCTGCAGGTCTGTAAGAGACTTCATATTGTGGAGCTCATATTGCATACAGCAAGAGTGGTAGAATCATTAAACTCAATCTCTAGACACATTAGGCAGCATATTTGGTGTTTTGAGATGTTATCAACTGCTTTTGGATAGTAGTCGCCTTTTTAAAACTTTCCCACCTAAAAGGGGGAGAGAGAGAGAGAGAGAGAGAGAGAGAGACAGACAAACAAACTGAGGCAGAGAAAGAAAGAAAATCACAAAGCTTTTAGCCTTTGCCTCATTAGCTCAAGCAAAAAGCATATGCCCAGTTGCCTCTGGCTAGAGGAATCACAATCTCCAGCACAAAAGCCTGTGGCCCACAGAGCTTTCCCACAATGCCTTCAAACGCTCTCACTTGTTGCATTGGGCTCTTCAGCAGCTGGGTTTCTATTATCTGTCCTCTCCTCTGTCCTCGGACACATTGCTGTGATGTTGTGAACACATTTTTCTAATGTTTTACACTTCATATAATCCATTCTCTCAGCGTGCTGGCTCTGAGGGGAGAGGTAATTGATGAGCCTCAGAGAGATCAGAGGGTCAATGTGGCTGAAAGGCCAAACTCTCAATCTCTCACTCACACACACACACATGCGCGTGCGCGCATACATGCATGTATATGTATATATTGTCTCTGCTCTATACATTTAACATGGCATGTGTGATTCAGTCTTCATAGTACTCTGCTGTAGTTGTACCCTTATAATGCTTCAGTACATCGACTGGGGTGAAGACCATCTGTCCCGGACATAACAGAACTCCCCCCTAAAACATGTCCCACCAACAACAAATAGTGAGATATGTGTCTGTGGATGGGCACAGAAGGCCCCAAAAGGTATTTGAACACATCAACTACACATTCAATAGTATGAATAACATTTATTAGAAAGAAAGATTTCAAAAGAGCTGTTTTTAAGCTAAGCATTTCACAGAAAAGAGGGTTGTCAAGTTTAAAATGTAGACAAAATGTATTCAAACAGATGTTTTGGTTGTTAAACATTAGTCGAATATAGATTGTGTTGTAGTTCAAAGATGGTGTGATGAATTACTGTACACCTTTGGTTAATCTGCTTGATACATCCACTAAAACATAGTTGACATTAGCTGCTGCCAAATTCACGGTCCGAGTATGTACTGGATTTGAAGAAGAATTTGCTGCTTCACTGTTGAAGTGTTTTATATTGTTATAAAAGTATATGTGTGAAGTTTGAATACAATCCAGACATTTTATATGCGCCATGGTGCCACTGTCATGTGACCTACGATGCCAGTTGTGTCACTGTTCCTCAACCACGAATACTTGTCTCCTGTGATTTCATGAGAAATGACCCATCAGCTCAGAATCTTAGCAGAAGAAATATTATACACCTACTGTTTTATAAATGCTACTTTTTTTAGACTAATTTGACATTCTGCTTTTTACGTATTATATAGAAAGGCAGTAGGTTTTAAGTATTGTGATTTAAACTGACTTGTTTTTGGTAAAGTTCCAAATAAAGCCTGCATCATTTTTCTGTAGATGATGTTTGTTTTGATGACCGTTGACTCTGGGTGACACCAGGGTGAGTAAATTATTATTTAATGATTAAAGGGTTAGTCCACCCAAAAATGAAAATTCTGTCATTAATTACCCACCCTCATGTCATTCCAAACCCGTAAGACCTTCGTTCATCTTCGGAACACAAATTAAGATATTTATGATGAGAGCTCTCTGACCCCTCCATAGACAGCAATTTAATTATCACCTTCAAGGCCCAGAAAAATAGTAAAGAGATCGTTAAAATTGTCCACGTGACTCCAGTGGTTCAACCTTAATTTTATGAAGCGACGAGAATACTTTTTGTGTGCAAAAAACAAACAAAATAACAACTTTATTCAACAATTTCTTCTAGCCTGTGTCCGATTCATACGCTGTTGATGCAGTGTAAACAGTGCAGTGTTTCCTATGGCAGAACGACTCTTGCGCATGCGTCGTGGTGCTCACGTGAACAGCGTCGGCCAATGGTAAGCCAGCGTTCTGGAAGTGCTGCACTGTTTACGTAACATCAACAGCATGAGAGTCTGACACAGGCTAGAAGAAATTGTTGAATAAAGTCGTTATTTTGTCTGTTTTTTGTGAGATACTTATTAATATCTTAATTTGTGTTCTGAAGGTGAACAAAGGTCTTACGGGTTTAGAACAACATGAGGGTGAGTAATTAATGAAAGAATTTTCATTTTTGGGTGAACTAACCCTTTAACTCTTCATTCAAAAATTTAAGATTTAAGAAATAAGTTTAATGCGCTTGATTTAAAATGTTCTATGATGGTATAAAACATACACGTTCATTGATTGATACGTAAATGCTGAAATCCCATAACTTTTTTTTTTAACAAACTAATGTCCGTCTCATCTGTCCATCAAACAGAAAATCATACTGACGTAAATGAAAACGATGCCTTCTGTACTGTACCTGTGTTTGTCACATGCCTCTGTTTTACAAAAATGATAAAATACAGTCAGCTGTGTAAATTTAGTGTGTGTGTTTTGTCAAACGTAGGTTTTCTAAAGAATGCCCACTGGCTGTTATGTGTTTTAAGTGCTCATGTCATACGTTATCTTAGTGTCTCCTGTCTGACGCTAGCTGTTCAGGTTTCTGTAGGTATTTTGGATGGCCTTTCTAATATTGGTTGTCTGGTGTACCTGCCACATAGTCCTGGTGAGTGTGCATGTGTGTTTATACTTCCCCTCTGTTAGTGTGGGGTAACCCGAAGTGTGTTTCCTTGTACAAATACACACAGCCGCCTCTGTTAGTCACTTGCCCTCTGTCTCACCCTCTTCACTGTGGTCCTGAACCCAGGAGCACTGCACAACATCACCCAGCTGACGACAGCTACCGTCATTCAGGGGTAAACAAGGGCACACACACAGATAAGGTGGGCATATATAGGGTGGTAAACGTAAGTTGGTTGTGTAAATTTCTCTCATCAACCCGCCTTGTAAACACATAACACATAGTCTCTCTCTCTCTCTCTCTCTCTCTCTCTCTCTCACACACACACACACACACACGCACACACACACACGATCATGAGTCACTGTTGTTGTGTCATCTATGTTTAGTCTGATGTGATTTAACTGACCTCGTGACCCCGCAGTCAGTTAGTCTTGGCAGACTCTTTCACCCGGTGCTTTCTTAGACAGGATGACTCTAACAGGTAAAGACCGCTGACAGGTAATGCTTCAGTGAGAGACAGAAGTGCTGTCTCACGGATGAACGAGGGATGAAAAGAAATATAGAAAAAGAGATCGTTGTGAAACAGGTGAGGTGAACCAACGCTGAGAGCACTTTTTGCGTATGCTTTCTCACCTGTCAATCATTTCAGCTCCTGCTACTGTAGAAGACAGCGATTATATTAAAATACTAAAGGGGTGGGTTTACAACACACTCCTTTTTTTGTTAGTATAGGAAATATTGTTTCTTAACCTGGTATTAATGATACAGGCAATGCCTTTATTTGGTATCTGAGAAATGACTGAGAGTCTGTCAGTGCCAATTGTTATTTTTTAGCGTTTAAAGCACCATTTACAGCACCATCTTCTGTTTATATCACTAAAGTTTGCTCTGCGTGGATTTATTGTTCTGTCCAGTGATGTGGTGTCTCAACTTTGAAAGGAAAGGATATTGCCTGTTTTAATGCCATGTTCGCAGGGGTTTTTTAGGAATGTGACCGTGCCAAAGGAACAGTCACCCAGATGAGAAGTGCCCTTTTGGGATTTATGACTCTCCTCTGACCCTTTTGATAGTTGCTTACGAAACGTATTATGTCACAGATATATTCTTTAGCTAACCACATTTGCGTAAAGAACTGAACATCAGGTTTGACATTGCTGACATGACAACATGTAAAAATGATGTCAATTGATCTTCCATATGCCTGTAAGCATTGTTTTTTCTGTGTCCTAAGTTAGTTTGAGACTGGATACTCTTACTCATTTTCTGTGGAGAACTTTGTCTTTAGTAAACTTCAGTCAACTAATTTAACTACTTTGACTTCTGGTCTCTCTTTATGGGGTCAAACTTTTTCAGTAACTTTAAAAAAAAAATGTTCAGTAAGGTTGCATTAAATAGGTCAACAGTGGCAGTACAGACATTTACAATGTTACAAAAGATAAAATAAATGCTGTATTCTTTTAAACTTTCTATTCATCAAAGAATACTGGAAAAATGGATCACGGGTTTCCACACAAATATTAAGCAGCACCACATTCGCCTTTGGCTTGCTCAGTTGGGGACACTAAATTTTCAAATAAATATCCAAATAAATTTAATTATTAAACTAAATTAACTATATCAACTACATTACTTGAATATATATGATAATTGAAATGAGCTGATGACATCACCGTTTTCTCCAGAGCGGCTGTACAGCCAAATCAAATTCTGTTCATTATTTTCCTGTTTAACACTGTGAAGCTGCTTTGAAACAATCTGCATTGTAAAAAGCGCTATATAAATAAAGTTGACTTGACTTGACATTGATAATAATAAATGTTAATAATAAATGTTTCTTGAGCAAAACAATCAGCATATTAGAATGATTTCTGAAGGATCATGACACTGAAGACTGGAGTAATAATGCTGAAAATTCAGCTTTGACATCACAGAATTAAATTACATTTTAATATGTATTAAAGCAGTGATTTTAAATTGTAATATTTCACAATATTACTGTTTTTACTGTGGTTTTGATCAAGTAAATATAGCCTTGGCCAGCATAAGAAACTTCTTTCAAAACACAAAAAAATCCTACCAACTCCAAACTTTTCAATAGTAGTGTACATTTTTACTATATATATATATATCATATTTAAACCGAAACGTCGTTGAAAAGCAAATATAATTTTGTCCTGCTGTTTCTGATTCTGGCTTAACCATCAGTGTTTGTAAAATGGAGTCCTGCAGCATAAATAAAGAATAGATTTGACCTCTGACATGAAGGGAATGAATGTATATTGATTTGTTTAAGCACTGGCTAAGAGCTTGTCTATGGGATTGGTAGTAAAGCTTGATTCCTTTATCTCAAGATAAGAGTGGTTGTATTTCTATTGAGGATGCTCAGGGATCTTTTAAGAGCCAGAATCGCTTTGTAACCCTAATGTTGTTTTATGTTACCATATTTGTGCTAGTCATAAATATCTTAGTTAAAGGTGGGGTAGGCAATATTTCAAAGTCATTGCTGAACATTGCTAATATTTGAAATCAACCCAAACAAACACACTCCTTTCTTTATTGCTCTGCCTCCAAAGCTCATTTTCCAAACCTAACTGCCCTGCTCTGAGTCGGTCTCGAACCCCGATCGCTGGCATGCAATTCACACTAACAAGGACGCTAAACCGTAAACACAGCATTCTCTAGCAGTCATTAGCCTGCATAACTCTCACAAGCTGACCTCCGTTACACACGCAATGCAAGAGTGGATGTCTATTTATCGCAACAGAAGCACAACCAAATAATGCTTTCAAATATAATGTGAAGATGGTGAACGAACGACAAAGAAGCACAAAAAATTAACATACAGTACACAAGAATAAATACAAGCAAGAGTTCATTGTTAGTTGCCAACAGCACAGCAGCTCCAGACAATGTCACTTAAAACCAGTGTTACTCACGTATGGAGCGGAGAAAAAAAGCGACCTCCACGTCTGTTTTCAGGCCTACCCGCTCCGCTCGCTCCAGCGCTGGAAAGCTTTTCTAATATTGACGTGGGTCCTAAAGCTCTTTCCTGATCATAACCCTTCATTTTCCAGTGATATTCTTATGAGCTTTTCTCTTTTGTAATGTCTCTCAGGCATCTCTCTTTCAACAGTCTTTCTTCAAATCTCCCTCTTGCTCGTTCTCTCTCCTCCACCGTCATACGCCCCCTAATGCGGATTGGCTACACGTTTGGCTACACTTTCAAACAGCAAATATCGCTTACCCCACCTTTGAAAGAAGAATATTCACTCATTAATATTCTGTCAATTTATTATGAGATGTGTAGAAAATTGTTGTTTATTACTATTGTTTTTGGTGCAGAACTAATTACATTTTAAAAAAAATCTGACCCCAAACATTTGAATGGTAGTGTATATAGTGTTAAGTAAATCTCATAATTGACTGACTGAAACTGACCATTTATAGTTTGAAGTCACAACTGACTGTGTTGTTTGTTTCCAGACTCAGCTGCTGTTGGTTGTGGTGGAGGATGAGAACACGGCACAGGAGAACAGAAGAGAGATGGCAGACATCTTGCTGAACGCCCTGACAGACAGACAGCAGCACAGACAGACATGGAGGGACAGGTGTGTGCCCATGTGCTAAACTCTTGTGTTTAATGCTACATCTTAGTGAATTGTATAGAAGGAAGGACTTTTTTTGTTCAGCAGGAGGACAATCCTTCAGACCTAGAGAGTTCACACAAACACACATACACGTGCTGATAGCCCATTGACTTCCTTCCTCTGAGATAAGGGGCGACTGAGAGACATAACCCATTTGTTCCGATAACAGAGAGAACCAGCCTTGCACACACGGATATGCATACCAACACATAGCCAACACACACAATTTTTCTCTTTTTCTATTATTGCCCAACAGACTACTGTGTGTGTGGTAATCTGTCTTCATTCAGATTCAGACTTCAGACTTCAACAGGGAAATTCAGTTGTTTCAGGCCTTACCAACTAATAGTCTAGTTGGTAAGGCCTGAAACAACTGAATTTCCCTGTTGAAGTTGCGTCTTAACCTTTACAACATTTAAGGGCTCCTCCCGGTCCTCTTGTTTCTGTAAAGGGGGGTCGTCCCCTCTCTCTGACCCCAGAGTGATGCCCAGGCCTGCTGGTACCTGTAAACAGTGTTGATGTTGTGCTGAAACTGCATTCTTAAATCAGACGATGAAAACTATAGACCAGGCCGTAGTTCATTTGTCAGATAGCGTCAAGGACACAAGCACACAAACACTTAAATATAGTCATTTAGCATGTTTCTTTTACATCAAGATTTTTTTTCAAGGTTTTGTTGTTGTCGTTGTTAACAGATCCACTTTTTTAATATAGTTTAATAGAAAATTGCTAAAATATGAATGCTGCCATATGACAGCGATTATTGTATTTACTATGATGTAAATAGCATTTACAATATGCATAAATGGCACAATTATGAATCACAGTATATCATCTTCTTAGTTACCAATAATGGCAATTATTTGTTTGTTTTCTTTTTTAATATACACCATCATTCAAAAGTTTGGGGTCAGTATGATTTTTATTTTAATTTTTTTCTGTAAAAAAATCTATGCTTTTATTCAGCATGGGCGCATTACTGTGATAGTGACAGTAAAGACGTTTATAATGTTACAAAAGGTTTCTATTTCATATAAATGCTGACCTTTGCTGAGAATTTTCTATTTATCAAAGAATCCTAAAAAATGTTTTACAGATTCAACTGTTTTCAACTTTGATAATTAAAAGAAATGTTATAAGCAAATCGTCATATTGAAATGATTTCTGAAGGATCATGCGACACTGAAGACTGGAGTAATGTTACAAAAAAAAAAAGCATTGCATCACAGGAATAAATTACATTTTAAGGTATATTACAATAGAAAACAGTTATTTGAAATTGTTGTAATATTTCACAATATTACTGTTTTACTGTATTTTTGATCAAATAAATACAGCCTGGCTGAGCATAAGAGACTTTCAAATATGTTAACAACCCAAAACTTTTGAACGGTAGTGTATTTTTAAATCTCCACTTATTATTATTATTATTATTATTATAGCTATTTTTTGTATTTAAAGAAATTGAAAAGGGGATTAATCAAGTGGTTGCACACACACTAACCTGTACAACTTACACATTTGCACACTGTGTCACACGCACAGAAGTTTATTTCATCAGTCGGAGCAGCATGATTAGATAAAGCTACCTTCACTCCTCTGTGTGTGCACACTGCAATGTGTTTGAACTCATCCCTTTCCACTATCACTTCCTGCCCCCCTTCTGGAGCGAGATAACGTCACTCTTTGAAACATCAGGCACAGGTCTGTAAAGTAGCTGTCAACAAATCGCATTTAGGGAGGGAAGGCAGATAGCTAAGGTTAAGACGCTGTTAAGACAAAAATGAACTCATAGCTGATCATATCTCCTCCGACACGAGCTGATAAAGTGAACGTTGTACGCCGTGCTCCGCTCACCTGAATGCAGTGATGCATTTATACTATTATCATGACAGACTGTTATAACAACTATCATGACTCACAGCGGCGAACACAAACATTAATTTCTGACCAGTCTTCTTGAAAAGAAACTTCTCGGAGCAGCGTGCTAAATCATGTTGCTTATTTTGTCGTGAAAGGCTGCAATTGTTTTATTAATTTAGTATGCAGCAGGCCCACTCCTCACATTATGCCATTCTTTTGTCTCTGCGTCTGTGTTTTGAGTGGTAAAAACCGAATGATGGATGGTTGGCGCTACAGGCTCATAAACATAAGCACAGCGGGCTGATTGATTAAGGCTTTTATTGTCTTACAGACATTTGCTTTCTTAAACAGTAGTTTGATTGTTGCAGACGGTGGGGCCTCTGGACCTGCTTTCAGCTATCTAAAGTTACCCTGAGGGACAGAGATGCTAAATGTGACTGTAGGCTCCTCCTGTTGACTCATGGGTACTCAGGCTTATTAACTTACCTAATGCACTCATGCAGGTCACCTCCAAACATTTGGCTCTTGCAATGTTGAACAGATACAGGAGATACTCTGCATGTTTATTACCATGTGCACATAAAATGTATTTATTTTGGCAGATGCTTTTATCCAAAGCAACTTACAGGGCATTTAAGGATTTCTTGACTTGTTTTGGAGGTTTTTATTTTATTTTTTTATTTTTTTATTTTTTTTATGAAAATGACAGACACTCTGGTCACCCAATTTAATATCCTATGATTTTTTTTCACTGGATGACAGTTGGAATCTCTTGTTTCCTTTACTGTGGGAATGTTTGGAAAGAACGAAAATGCCTTTTTTTTTATTATCTGTTGAAATGACACACACCATTTTGAATATAGAATCTTGGTAAATAAACAGCGAAGTAAAAAATCTGTAACAGTTGATATCTTATGATGATACCCTTTTTTTCCTGATGTGTGAGGCATTTATATTTATTGATTAATATTCTGTGAATTAAATGGGGCCATTAACATAGTGCCTCATGCAACCTCTCTTTTTTTTTGTGCAGGTACATGTGATTGAATCTATATTTTTACTGCAGTGGTTCTCAACATTTTTGTCTTAAAGTTCCCATTCTCCAACACAAGGGGGCTGGGGCTATTTCATGCATTAATGACTTTTCTTTTACACTGTTAAAGAGTTGGATTCTCATGCTAAACATGGCCAAAAAAAAAAAAAAAAAAAACTAGTATTTCTGTGCCAAATACACTCCTTTAGGATTCAAATAAGTTTCAGAAAGTTTTTTTCCGAGTATGGCCCTGTATGACTTCATAAAGGGCAGAATTGCTTGTATGGGCACTTTTCCCGGATGAGCATGTGCGCATGTCAACCAGAGCGAGAGCAAGAGCACGTCCATCAACGAGCTTCGTTTGGGTTACGGGAGCCATCGGCAGCGCTGTCATTTTGTTTTTAGACCACGAAATCAACAATGTCCCTAAAGAAGTGTGTTTCTGGTTGTGAGGGAAAGATAACCTTTTTCAGCTTCCCAAATAACCCAGGTTAAGGAAACAGTGGATGCAGTTTGTTTTTCCGAAGCAGCAATGGAGTTCTGCAGGTGTGTTTGTTCGTTCAACCCCTGTCACGAGTCGAAACCGCCGGTGAGTGAAACTGCATCAAATGTCTGTTTTGTTGGCAATAGTGCATATAATGTAAACAACACGAACGTTTAGTGAATCGAAATTTATGGATAATGCCATGATGCATTTTGTGTGTGTGTGTGTGTGTGTATGCTCGTGACTCTTTAGCTCCGCCCACTGCACGCCTGCACGAGCTCGGCTGTTTTCAGAAAAAATCGGTACAGTGTATCTGTCTTTTATAAATATGATAAAACTAAAGACTTTTCAGAGATATGAAGGATGCAATACTACTCTATAGGTACTCAAGATTAACATGAGACTGGCAGAAACTGTGTGTGTGTTATGTACCCTTTAAATATTTTAAATATTTTTTATATTATATAAGAAATACTATAATTTCAGTTTTTTTTAATTTTGGCAATTAGATTTAGATTAATGTTTGATTATTTTAATATATCAGAAATATATAATTTCAGTCACACTTTATATTAGGTGTCTTGAACTACTATGTACTAACATTTAAATTAATAATTTGATATAATGCACTTATTGTGTACATACATGTTTTACATTGTACTTGTATTTAAGTAATACCTGAATGTAATTACAGATGTAATTATTTTTTTGTAATTACACCTATAATTACTATTTCCTTACCTCTTAAACCTACCCACACCACTAAACCTGTCCCTAGCCTTACCCGTATTCCACCTTAATAGCAGCAAAAGTGTTTTACAATACAACATAACCACAATAAGTACATCATACTTATTTTGTAATAGACGTACATAGTAGTTAAAGACACGTAGTAGTTAAAACGTGTCCATCATTTCTTAATTTAAAGGGGTGATGAATTGAGAAATCAACTTTCCTTTGAGCTTTTGATATATAAAAGGTCATGGTAATATAAGAATATCCTGTAAGTTTCAGAGCTGAAAACTTCCTTGTTAGTCAAAGAAAAGCTTTTATAGACACCAGGCCCAGAAAACGACAGGATTTTCAAAGTAGGGATCTATGACCTCAAAGGGAGGCAAGCACCGCCTCAGCAGAATAATATCAACGCCTACTTCATCACTGCCTGTTTAGCCCCGCCCACCGATTCGCGCATAGGCCTAGTGTTAAACCATCGAGCTACAAAGCAATAAACATGCCGTTGAGGATTACAAAATATTGTGCAGTGACATGTAAGTAACTGTGTTCATTCTAATGCCTGATCTGAAATGTGATGATTCATGTAGTCAGATGTTCTGTGTCAGTAAATCAGACCAGTGACTAAACATCAACTTGCGTTGTTTCTCTCAGTAGGATGAAAATAATCAGTTATTTAACAGTGATTAAATTCTATAAAGAAAGCGATCAAAGGAAGCTCCCTTTGCAATCGTTTGAGCAGCATGCGCTGCAGCTGTCAATCAAACAGAGAGTTTATCAGTGACGCGTTTATCAGTGACTCCCGTTTTATTCAACGGATCTCTTAACTATATCACGTTTGCACTGTTAGTGAAGATGAAAGCATTCGTTAGTGTACAGAAACTGAGTTGCAATGACGAGATCGCTGCTTTCATGCGCTCAGCATGTGTGTGATCGGCTACAATGATCATCACTGCAACCTTTCATGCCACAATCTTAATATAATGCCATAGATCTAAATGTAATGCAACACTTTTCACGATTAGTTAACCATGAGAGCTGTAATTGTAAAAACGAGCTAAAAGAGGGAGTAATACTATTTCAAATGCAAAGACGTTAGCCAATCACAGCAGTGGGTGTTTACACTGAAGTCTCCCAGCGGACACGCCCCTTAAAACAGAGCGTTCAGCGCAGAAGGCTTAAATCAGGGTAGGAAAAATGCCTTTTATTTATAAATTATGAAAAGCATTCTAACATTATAAGTGCAGCCCAGGAAACATCATAAAACAATAAAAAAAGTAATTTAAGTCCTTTAAGTCATTCTGAGGCCCCCTGCTGGAGCTCTGTTATAATGAAGGTGTAAGTGCAATGCATCAATGCATGTTAATGCCAGTTGTAAAGGAGACCATATATGCATATCCATCTGTGCATTTGGAATATTCTGAAATGATTTGCTCTTAAAAATGTTGGATCTTCCATAGGTCAAAATCAAACACTAACAGAAGGAAGACCTCTTAGAGATTAATTTGCATTGGCAGACGAAAGGGGTCAACCTTGTGGTTTTGTTTCATCCATATGCAAGCCACAGTGTTGGGGGTCAAAACCATTGATCTCACACCCTTTATGCCTGCATAGACACGCTGCAATGCGAGTTTACGTAAAAAGCACACATGTGAACACACGCTCCGATAGAACCGACCTTGCTCAGGTAGATCGTACAACTCCTGTCACATCTACATCCCTCCGTTGACCTCTGCAGGGGTCACAGTCCATTCCTGCGGTGGGCAGATTGCGTGTTTGGGAGGTGATGAAGGGGGCAGTGCCGGGAACAGCTGTGTGGTTTGTAGTGACCGTGCTAACTGCTGTAGGCTTTGTAAGGTCATTATATGATAATGAAAATGATTACTGAATTACATGGGGGTTTGGGAGAGGGGAGGGGAGTGAACGGGCCTGAGTTTGATAAATGATCTCTGAAAATGCCCATCTGTCTGCACCCTATACACCTCCCCCCCCCTTGTCTTTTTGGCCTTGCTCTCCCTCATATTTCCCTTCTTTTCCTTTTCATCTCCATCTCAGTTTTTTTGCTTATTCTGTCTTTTGTTTTCTTGCAGTATCACAGAATTTCGGAAAGTGGTAGAGTGGAATGAGATGAAATTTGTGTGCACATGTAGTGTTGAACTCTCAGTAAAACCACGAGAGAGAGAGAGAAAAGCCACCGTTCATATTTTACTTTAGATATTGGCAAAATGAACTCGCCCTCCTCCAGATACACAAGATGTCTATCAGGTTTAAGTGGACAGGGCAGATTTAGGGCATCATTTACTAAAGCATGTAGGTCATCCAAAACCATTTTTTTCATAGACGAAAAGAGCAGGAGATCATGTACTTGGATGGATGAGTGACTCTGTTAAAGGCTCGAGTTATTAATCATTTAATTTACATCGGAAAAGATTTATGAACTTCTAAAGACTGCTTTCTGGTTTTATTTCCTTGTGTTACTTTGGAATGTATGTAATATATAACTAAAACTTTTACTGCATAAATATACTATTGCTCTTTAAGTTGTGATCTTTCACTAAACATTAACCATTGGTAAGATTTTGTAAATGCTTTTGAAAAAGTCTCTTATGCTCACCAAGGCTTTTGATTTAAACTGTGTAAACAGAAATAGTGTGAAATATCATTACATATTATTACTTTTCTATGTTAATATATTTTAAAATATATTTTATTCCTGTGATGGCAAAGCTGAATTTTCAGAGTCACATGATTCTTCAGAAATCATTCTAATATGCTGATTTGGTGCTCAAGAAACATTTATTATCAATATCAGTGTTTAAAACATGTGCTGCTTAATATTATTGTAGAAAAATATAATATTTATAAAAACTAATCAGAATTTTCAGGCTGTAAATGTATTATTACGTATGCATTAAAGGGATAGTTCACCCAAAAATGAAAATTACCCCATGATTTACTCACCCTCAAGCCATCTTAGGTGTAAATGACGTTCTTCTTTTTAAAAATGTCCAGGCATTATAATGGCAGTGAATGGCAGCCCAAAATTTGAAGCAAAAAAAGTGCATCCATCCATTATAAAAGTAATCCACACGGCTCCGGGGGGTTAATAAAGGCCTTCTGAAGTGAATTGATGGGTTTTTGTAAGAAAAATATCCATATTTAACACGTTATAAGGTAAAATATCTAGCTACCGGCAGACCACCTTCCGTATTCAACTTACAAAATATTTTAAAAAAATATATATAATGTCATATACACCTAGGATGGCTTGAGGGTGAGTAAATTATGGGATATTTTTCATTTTTGGGTGGACTATCCCTTTAACTGGTAGTACTTAGATCTTTATTCTAAAGTGTTAACAAAATATTCTAATTGAGTTAATCATTCATAGGTGCTTTGAATGAATGCGTACATTGTGGCAAATGTTTGTTTGCATTCGAGCGCATGAGTGTTGCATCCTGGAGGTCGCAGCTGCCCTCATCACTCACACTCAGTGCGCACCTCTGACCTCAGGCTCTGAATGTCTGTATTTCTGTGAGTGTCTCAGTATCTTGAATGTGTTGTGACCTCTCGTACTTCACCTGGGTGGAAACCTTCTGAACAGAAATGCCACAGGCTGTCATCACACACTCACACACACACTGGAGGGTCATGGGGTTCAGAGGGCAAGCAGAAGTTTCTCCACAGACTAGAACATCAAACACCAAACATTTCACACTCAGACAAACATGATTGCTAACTAACCTCTGCTTTGGCAATATAAATGCGGCCAATGTGTTACTGCATTACGAGTCCATTAACTAATCAGATTGTTTTAGGGGAATACAAATATTATTAACATGTTACTTTTTTTAATTAACATTATAATATCCACGTTACTTTGTTATATGTTATATCATACTCTTGTAATCTTATGTGATAGTTTCTGCAAACAGGTGCTGCTGTCGTGCAAGGTCATATCCTCATGCAGAATTCTATTCTCCTTCCTACACAAATCCATTCCATTGGACAATGTGTGTTTATTCTTAATCGTACAACTATAATAATTATTATAATTTAATTTAAATTTACATTGTTTTTATATTTATGTGAAATTATGATTGTTATTTTAGTATTTTATGCACTACTGTAGTATTTATTAATATTTAGAGTTGGCATTTATTTTTATATTTTCAGTTTTCAGTTTAGTTTTACGTAAGTTTTAGAAATTGATGTGGTTTGGTCTTTTTTTTTTTTTTTTGTACTTAAAATTATTTTTTCATCCAAAATATATTTTATATTATTGCAATTACCAAATTGTGTGTGTGTGTGTGTGTATAGAAGTCTCTTTTGCTCACCAAGGCTGCATTTATGTTATTAAAAATACAAAAAAAGCTGAAATATTATTAAAATTTTAAATAACTTTTTTCTATTTGAATATATTTTAAAATGTAATGTATTCCTGTGATGTCAAGCTGAATTTTTAGCATCATTACTCCAGTCTTCAGTGTCACATGATCCTTCAGAAATCATTCTAATATGCTGATTTGCTGCTCAAGAAACATTTATGATTATTATCAATGTTGAAAACAGTTGTGTAAAAAAATCTTTGATGAATAGAAAGTTCAAAAGAAAAGTATTTATCTGAAATAGAAACATTGTACTACCGTTCAAAAGTTTGGGGTCGGTAAGAATAATTTTTTTGGGAAAGAACTTAAAGAAATTAATAAATTTATTCAGCAAGGATGCATTTAAATTGATCAAGTGACAGTATAGACATTTATAATGTTGCAAAAGCTTTAGATTTCAGATAAATGCTGTTCTTTTCAACTTTCTATTCATTAAATAAAAATTGTTTTACACAACTGTTTTCAACATTGATAATAATAGATGTTTCTTGAGCAGCAAATCATCATATTAGAATGATTTCTGAAGGATCATGTGACACTGAAGACTGGAGTAATGATGCTGAAAAATCAGCTTTACATCACAGAAATAAATTGCATTTTAAAATATATTCAAATAGAAAACAGTTATTTTAAATTGTAAAAATATTTCAGAATAATACTGTTTTTGCTGTATTTTTGATAAAATAAATGCAGCCTTGGTGAGCAGAAGAGACTACTTTCAAAAACATTAAAAAACCATAATGTTTCCAAACTTTTGACTGGTTGTGTGTGTGTGTGTGTATGTTTATGTGATTTATGAGGACACAAATTTGTATATTGACATGGGTATTACACTGGTATTACAATGTAAACGTGGTTTATGAGGACATTTTCTGTGTCCTCATAATAAAAATAGCTTTAAAAACATACTAAACAATGTTTTATTAAAAATGTAAAAATGCAGAATGTTTTGTGTGATGGGTAGGTTTAGGGGTAGTGTAGGGGGATAGAATGTACAGTTTGTACAGTATAAAAACCATTACGTCTATGGAATGTCCTCATAATGTAGATGCACCAACGTGTGTGTGTGTGTCTGTGTGTCTGTGTGTATATGTGACATGTAAATGTAATGTAAATTGCAGTGATGTTATTGTTAACGATAGATAGATAGATAGATAGATAGATAGATAGATAGATAGATAGATAGATATCACATTTATATTTGTGAAGCTACAAATGAAATATTTCCCTTCCTTTGTGATATTTTAGCTTTCGGTTAGCAAGCTAACTGATAGCTTAGCTAGACAACAATAACAGTGTTTTCATTCAGGCATTTAGGAAAGACAAGATTCATCAAATCTGGCATGCCACCACAACATTACTAACATTACAGTATTACATTAAGTTGTGCAAGCAAAAAAACCATAAACAAAAGTAACTAACAGTTTTAGCAATCAACACAATACCTATTCTTTTAAAAGTAGCATTGCCGAGCACTGAATGTACCAGACATTGCATATTAACACATTCACAGTTGGTTCCTCAGTCTCACTTTCATAGGCACACAAATTCACTCCACCGGTTGTCGTCTCGTAAGGAACGGGGTGTCTCCATAGCTGTCAATCGTGCGGCGTATCTTTTGTCCCAGCAGTGACTGTGTCCCTCCCATCAGGGTCTGACAGTGGACAAACAATAGAGCTGCTGTCCCCGAGTGGAGGGAAAAAGACCGTTAACGTCTATCTTCAATGAGAACGGACAGGCTCACCCTGCACATGACAGCTCTGATGCTGGGGAGACCTTTACATTTTGTAAGGATGGAGATATCGTGCACACACACCGCTATGCTTGAGGGTTTGATGCCGTTTGCTCTTGCACTCTCATCTGTTTAATTAACAGAACTGTGTTTGTGTGTGTGTGTGTTTGTCTGCCAGTAAGACAGGCTAATGAAAAAGCCATAACAATACATGGGTAACACATGCTTACCCACACACGCAACCGTAATGAGCAAGTGATGGTGCAGTGTGGTTTTTCTTAGGGCCTGTGATTGGTATTTTAGCATTGCTTTCTAGAGCGTCGTACATGTTTAACCAAAGGCTCCAGTGCTCACAGGCAAACACCTGGACTTGCTCTCAGTAAACACACACACACACACACACACACATATATTTTCTTATTGGTGCGTTTGCTCGCTCACAGTGCTTGGAGAAGTAACAAATTTATTTGTGTGCGTCTGGGTGTGTTTCTTTCATCATTGGCAGGGCTGTAATTAGTGTGAAACTGATGGTTGAGCTTAAAAGCTGTCATCTAATTTGTCTGTCTTTATCGAAACAAACATGTGTGGTCCCTCCCTTGCGACGTGCATGCGATGTGTGATTACCAGTTGAACGAGTGACTGAGAGTTTGATCGTAAATTACTCAGATATGCCTAAACCGCTGTTTAGCAATCATAAAGCTATGCGTGACATACCCACCACGGCTGCCGTCCCCCTTGTATGCCCGCTCTTGTATGCCTGCGGTTGTCAGGATTGAAGATTACATGCAGCGACCTACTCAGCGAACCGCTTGAATTTGGGGGGATGCCAGTACACACTGGAATGTCGTTCTTATTATATTTGTTTGTGGGAAGGAAAAGTAAGTCCTATTTGTTTCTTTGCTCATATGTTTGTGGTGAACAAATGCAAACAAGTACAAGGGATTACACCCAAATGTACACATGCACACTGGTGAACACATGTGGCATCCTAATAGCTGGGAGGATAAGGCCTGTTTCTCAGCACATGGAAGGCTTCATTATGTGACCAAACTCTAAACAACATTATACCAGAGGACATGATTCAGCAAGTTGCCTCCCCGTGTAAAACTAACATTTCTCGGATGCATCCAAATGAGAGGGGTGAATGCCATTAAAAAAGAGAAATTGCTTTTCATTTTAATTGCTCACTTGGCTTAATAAAAACAGCATCGCATAATTATGCTTTTTGCAGCGATGGTAAACGGTTTGCCGTGCTTGATGCAATTATGAGCACCGCAGAAATTTGGGGCCCCAGCAAACAGTTGTGCACTCTGCTATTAAGCATTGATTTTATATGGAAAGAGAGACGGAGAAAAGCGTGAGGCTAACCAGAATGGCGCTACATTACTGCATTGTAGAAAAAGCCAAAAACAGCCCAAACTGAAGCGAGCGAATGGAGTGAGGATAGTCTAGCAAGAATGTGGGAGCTTTGCTGGGTGGGAATGCTCTTTTAATGGCTACTGAAACACTTTGACACATTGAAATCACTCAATCACTCTTCACGGTGACAACTGCTAAACTGCTAAAAATAATTAGAATGATTACCCAGTAGTGTGTTTCCTATTTTAGAATAGGCCTAATGATGGGCTTAAAGGTGAGAGTTCACCCAAAAAGTGAAAATTCTCATGTCATTTTAAATCCACACTAGTTTCTTTATTTCATAGATTGAAAACAGCGATGTTTGGCAGCATTGGTGTATAAAGTACTCAAAAGTACTTGAGTAAAAGTATAGATATCTTGCCAGAAAATGACTTTGGTAGAAGTAAAAGTCACTGTTTAGAATATTACTTGAGTAAAAGTTTTAAAGTATGTGATATTTATTGTACTTAAGTATGAAAAGTATTTTTTTCATATTAAACGTACTTAAGTATTGAAAGTAAAAGTACAAGTAAATGCAAAACACAAAAGGAGCTAAAAAAAAATTCTATACAGTCTGAGCAGCAAGATTGTGTTCAGTTTTAACTGTTTCTTCCATTTTATTTTCAATGAATAAAAAATAGCAAACTGCTTATTGTAAGTTTTAAATATAAAAAATATGAATATATTAATTATACCTTGATCATTCATATTAATTCATAGTACAGTAACTAATGTAAGAGACGACTTTAAAATGTATTAGTAAATGTTGATGAACAATACTTTTATCAACCTTAATGTTAAAAATGGACTCTTATTGTAAAATGTTACCATTTCATATAAATCCAAACAGTCATGCTTAACCAATGGCCATCTTCACAGATAAAGTCATAGAAATTAGACACAGTATATGTATATTATATGTATTTCACACTTTATTTGCTTATATTTTAGATCACTTGATGATTATCTAATCCAAATATGTTACAGTGACGATAAAAAAACAAAACAAACTGAAATCGAATGAATTTCTGGTTTGTTTATGTTTCTGTTGGCTGGATACAGTTTGATGTCTCATTACACTAGATTCAAATATGCCACTTCACTGCATAAAAGCGTCCAGATGGATTATAAAATAATGCAAATAGGCTAGATGGTAACAAACGTGACATTAAACATTTGGGTCAGACATGCGTGTTTTTGTCACGTTGTTTTAACCGCTTGAGGTACTAATGTTGGCATCCTCTCAGCCTCAAAGACATTAATACAGCATCTAACATTAGTCAACACATTCATTAATGAAATCAAATCACATGCTTGCTTGCAATCTTCCGAATTTATTTTGTAGTAAGTAACGAAAATGCTTTGCGGAAATGTAGTGGAGTAAAAGTAAAAGTTGACAAATATAAGAACTCAAGTAAAGTACAGATTCTCCCAAAAAATACTCAAGTACTGTAACGAAGTATTATTAAAAACATTTTACTGACTGCAAACTTTTAAACTGTAGTATATTTTACCCTCTGCTGTAGCTCTTAAATCTTAAATCATTTCTGAGTGAAGTATCCTTTTAAGATGGAGGTGACTGAATCTGACATTCCTAGTGTAGGGGTTGTGTGACTGTGCTTGCATTGGTCTAAGGTTAGGTATGAATCTCTCAGTCTCAATTAAGGTATTGTAATCTGAATCATGGCACTGTGGGTAGTGCATGTACTCGCAGTGCATAAAAACATTAGCTTATACGAATGCTAATGTGCTCATATAAAACCATTTCTCTTTTTCTCCTACACACAAGCTTTCTCACTCTTTCTATATGGTGGAGGGGGGTATAGGCTTTATTCTCTGTGTGTGTGTGTGTGTGTGTGTGTAATTAGTACTTCATATCTTTGACTGTACTGAAGTGACATGTATGTTAATGATAGTGTTAGCTCTCCTTAATCTCCCTCTCCACAGACACACACACTCACTCCTTTTGCCCTTGCACTGTTAATTATTTCCAACACCGCTGGAGCAGTCCGCTCCATGGCAAGCATATTGTGTCTGGCAGGCGAGTGGCAGGTTATAAATGATCCTGAAGGTGAAGATGTGACTGTGAGGAGATAGTTATGAAAATTTCATCTGTCTATGCGTTACGGCTACAGCTGCTGCTGTCAGTGGGGAAATTACTGTGGGTCAGCACTGTCAAAGAGAGAGAGGGACATCAGAGCGGACCTGTCAGACCCCTAAACACACACTCACATACTCAACACAAGACTGTCCCCAAGCTGTCTGTGTTCATTACCGAACTTAGACAGGGATACAGCAGGCAGGTGGAGCAGACCTTTCAACCTTACCTACTGCCATCAGCTGCTGTCTCTGTGTGGCTACATCTCGCTCTGAATTACCAAATGTTGGTATGCACTATATCACTATATCAAAGCGATTGATTGTGATTGTGTTTTAAGGTGCACTGACACTTATTTGTCCTTCAGGGTAAATGAAGAGGTGTCCAGGTCACGGTTTACCATAAATTCTAGAAGTCTAAATCATTAAAAATGATAAAATTACAATAATGAGAATCTATAGTTTTCATATTTTAACATGCTGGGTAAAACAATAAAATCTTTACATCTAAAACATTAAAAAAATAGCAAAAATGTATGATTGAAGTATGGTACAATGTTTACAAGAATGTGACCTTCATATACAAAGATAAAATCTTGAAATTAGTTTTATTAATAATAATAATATTAATAATAAAAATAAAGCCAAAATACAGAAAAAATACACAGGTGAGATTCATCATTAATTATCCTAAAAAATACTCGAGGGTCAAAACTATTAGATCAGTTTTTTTTTTTAATGCACAATATAATTTCGTTTTTTTTATTTTCGGTTTCCTTTTTGTGGTATTTACCCACCTTAACAACCAATGTTATCAGTGTGAATGCAAAAGTTTTCGCAATTGTAGACATGCCCTATTCATAGATATACAGGGGTTGGACAATGAAACTCATACACTCTCAGTTTCATGCATGTATATACGCAGCATGGTGTCCAATCTTTACTAATTTTACATCCCATCAGTAAAAGCATAGTGTGATGGTTGAATTAGCAGAGCACAGCTGCACATAAAATATTGCAATCCACATAACATAATGTGAGACAGAGTTCAAAAGAGGAAAAATTGTTGGTGCGTGTCTCGCTGGCTCATCTGTGACCAGGACAGCAAGTATTTGTGGTGTATAGAGGGCTATGGTATCCAGGGTAATGTCGGCATTCCACCACGTTGGACAAACCACATCCAACAGAAGTAACTGTCAACGCAAGAGGAAGCTGATCTGTCTAAAAGGGATGTCCAGGTACTAACCCGGATTTATCAACAAAAAAATGCACATTAAATGCACACATTGACCAGGGTTGCCGGGACTGTGCAACAAAAGTAGACCAATGGCCAGTCAAAAGTAGCCCCAAAATAGCCCAATGTGATTTTCTCCATCAGACGGCCAAATTCTCCACTGAATTTGTACGTCTGGGGGGTGTTTTGGGGGCGTTGGAGTGATGAAACTGTACATAAAAATCAACCCGCGGATAAAAAAAAACAAACAACAAAAAACAACTTCCACGGAAAAAAACACGGACTTGGCAACACTGACCTTGACTCTCCTGTTTCCACCAAAACTGTTGCTTGAGAGCTCCACAGAGTCAATATTTGTGGTCAAGCTGCTATAGCCAAACCCTTGAGTCTACCTTCACTCACATCCGTGGGAGTTATGGTGTGGAGAAGCCCCAAAAAGGCTTAACACCCAGACTGTTGTTTGCTCAGATCGAAGCACATGGGTGGATCAGTCATGGTTTGGGCCGCAATATCATGGCATTCCCTACTGCGCTTGATGGGCGCGTCACTGCCAAGGACTACCAAACCATTCTTGAGGACCATGTGCACCTAATGGTTCAAACATACTCTGAAGGGGGTGACGTGATCAGCATGATAATGCATCAATAGACACAGTTCAGTTTGATGATCATGAAAGTGAAGTTTAACCTCTCCCATGGCCTGCACAGTCACCAGATCTAAATATTTTTGAGCCACTTAGGGGTATTTTGGAGGAGCAAGTCAGAAAACGTTTTCCTTCACCAGCATTACATAGTGACCTGGCCACTGTTCTGCAGAGGAATGGCTCAAAATCCTTCAGGCCACTGTGAAGGCATTGTATCTGTTATTTCCAAGAATATCTGATGCTGTATTGGCCGCAGATGGAGGCTCTACACCATACTGATAAATTATATTGGTTTAAAACCAGGTGTTCCATTTTTATTGTCCAACCCCTGTATTTGTCACCAACAATTTGCAGTATTCCACAACTGAAAGTGTCAATATTGAGGCAGTCACTGAAATAAAGTGGATAGTACTCAGCTGGTGGCCTAAACGGGTTGCTTATGAAGAACTGAAGTCTTAATCTGTGAGTTTACACTAGTTTAATCATATGTCAAACATTCTGTTTAGCATTACTACTTTGTAATGTTTTTAAGTGGAAAAATGTACATGGAGCACCATTAACCCATCACTAGTGGTTTTGAACACATTAATTTGTGTTTGACAAGTTCACCTTTCTGATGTCCTTAAAAGGATTTTCTTCAGTCTATCCTGAAGCATTGTAATTAATACAGGCATGGCCTGCCAGCTCCCTCTCCCTCACCACCAACTTACAGTTTCCAGAGAATTCTATTAGCCCAGTCCAGCAGCTGTTAATTACCTCTCAACATCCGTCGCTCTTAGACAAATGAAAAGCTCTGGTACAGATGTAGGATAGAGTGATACACTGCCTTTCCTCTGCCTCCTATAAAGCCACTTTCGGAAATGGGTCATCAATCCGCCGTTGATAAGTGTCTTTGGTTGGTAATGAGTGTTTTATCAGGGTGGGATTAGTGCAGATATTTTTTGTAATTAGTGTACTAGCACAGCTCTCGCTGCTTTCTCCGAGGTGTTTGTCCGTGTTTTACTCGAAGCAAATTGTGTGTGAACTTTTCTGAGGATGAAAGAAGCCGGCCCGTGAGGGAGCGCAGCTTATACAGGACTTTGAAATAAAAACAGAGAGCTAATCCACAGCCAAGTACTTTACAAAGAGATTTCAAATTAAGTGAGATACATCGGATGACCTGGATATGGGAATGAGGCTGACAATAGATGATTAAATCAGAGCAAGCTAATAATAGTGCTGTAGCTCGAGTGTGCTTGACTAAAGCTTTTGGGTATGTGTTTGACAAAAGGTACTGAGTGAGTTGAATGAGTAGTTATTTTCATCTTGATTACCACAGACCATTTCTCCTGTCAGTCAGTTTGAAAAAAACAAAATAAATGTTTACTGTGACCGAGTGCTAAGTGTGGCACTCACTAGCAATGTGTTTCTTCAACTATTGACACTTTTGGGTCTTAGAATTTTAGAAAGCATACTGGAGAGTTCTTTTTTTTCTGATAGTAATGAACACGTCCACCACCATAAACTAAATGATCTATTGTATAGCATTCTGTGATGGAAATGACAGAGACATAAATTATATATATACACTCACCTAAAGGATTATTAGGAACACCTGTTCAATTTCTCATTAATGCAATTATCTAATCAACCAATCACATGGCAGTTGCTTCAATGCATTTAGGGGTGTGGTCCTGGTCAAGACAATCTCCTGAACTCCAAACTGAATGTCAGAATGGGAAAGAAAGGTGATTTAAGCAATTTTGAGCGTGGCTTGGTTGTTGGTGCCAGACGGGCCGGTCTGAGTATTTCACAATCTGCTCAGTTACTGGGATTTTCACGCACAACCATTTCTAGAGTTTACAAAGAATGGTGTGAAAAGGGAAAAACATCCAGTATGCGGCAGTCCTGTGGGCGAAAATGCCTTGTTGATGCTAGAGGTCAGAGGAGAATGGGCCGACTGATTCAAGCTGATAGAAGAGCAACTTTGACTGAAATAACCACTCGTTACAACCGAGGTATGCAGCAAAGCATTTGTGAAGCCACAACACGCACAACCTTGAGGCGGATGGGCTACAACAGCAGAAGACCCCACCGGGTACCACTCATCTCCACTACAAATAGGAAAAAGAGGCTACAATTTGCACAAGCTCACCAAAATTGGACAGTTGAAGACTGGAAAAATGTTGCCTGGTCTGATGAGTCTCGATTTCTGTTGAGACATTCAGATGGTAGAGTCAGAATTTGGCGTAAACAGAATGAGAACATGGATCCATCATGCCTTGTTACCACTGTGCAGGCTGGTGGTGGTGGTGTAATGGTGTGGGGGATGTTTTCTTGGCACACTTTAGGTCCCTTAGTGCCAATTGGGCATCGTTTAAATGCCACGGCCTACCTGAGCATTGTCTCTGACCATGTCCATCCCTTTATGACCACCATGTACCCATCCTCTGATGGCTACTTCCAGCAGGATAATGCACCATGTCACAAAGCTCCAATCATTTCAAATTGGTTTCTTGAACATGACAATGAGTTCACTGTGCTAAAATGGCCCCCACAGTCACCATATCTCAAGCATCTTTGGGATGTGGTGGAATGGGAGCTTCGTGCCCTGGGTGTGCATCCCACAAATCTCCATCAACTGCAAGATGCTATCCTATCAATATGGGCCAACATTTCTAAAGAATCCTTTCAGCACCTTGTTGAATCAATGCCACGTAGAATTAAGGCAGTTCTGAAGGCGAAAGGGGGTCAAACACAGTATTAGTATGGTGTTCCTAATAATCCTGTAGGTGAGCGTATATATTGTCTTGTCTAGTCTAATTTTATAGCTTTGCTTTTTCAAATTATGCAAAAATTGTGAAAATGTGATTTTAGTTGTATCCTAAATACATACAATTTTGACACTTTCCCCCCATAATTTGACAAAATTACATTACATGCATTTCAGTAGCTCAAACAGTAGAGCATGATGCTAGCTACAGTAAGGTCATTGGTTTGATTCCCAGGGAGTGCATGAACTTATAAAATGTCTACCTTTATGGCAGTCACTAAAGGTACATATGGCATCTGCCATATGCAATAATGTAAAAGTATTACGTTTATTGGAGATCCACAATAGATATTGTATATGCAAATTATATTTGCCTTTTTATGTTAATATTTGTTTTGTTTAGATTATTATGGTTTTAAACTATTTATTTTTCATGCGTTTATATGAAATATATATGTTTTTATTTTTTTAAGATGAACAGGCTGGATCTGGAAAAAAAGAGAAAAAAAAAAAATCTTTTCATAAAAAGCCTTTGAAAAGCAGCAAAAATAAATGTTTAAAGTTCAATGTTTGCAAGAATGTGACCTTCATATACAAAAAGATAATTGTTTAAATGAATTAATTTTAATAAATGTCAACCCCTTGAACATAAAAATTACCAAAGTTGAAGAAACGCCCTTATTTGGTACTTATAATGGAAATGTAGCTAAAAAAATGTTTGTTACTTGTGTGTACTCTAGTTTGATTTGGTTGCGTGTTGCAGCTATTTTTAATCATGTGCACAGCAATGTCGCTCATGTAAGAAGTGCATACTGTTTTCTGTCATTTTCTGGATCTGCTTCTGTCCTATACCTGTTTTTTTCAGCTTCGCTCCATCCTGAGGCTCTCCAGTGCTAGTTTACACAGCCTCTGGTCTGCCTGTGAGTCTGCTAGCTCAGAGGTCACATTATCAACTGACTGCTGGGGGCCTTCAGCCTCAAGGTACCCATTTAACTGCCTGTGGGAAGAGGAGGATTCACTTTCAACTTTCTTCTTTCTTTCTCGTTGCTTTGAGATATCCGCTGCGAGTCATTTTTGTTTCCTCCACTCTCCTTTCTGTCGGAGGGCTGCCTTTTTTTCTCGCTCATGAAATCACAATGCGATGTATTTCGCCCGAGGTGCAACTATTCAGAATGCCGTTTGACACAGAGGAACCGAATTCCTGCTGCTCACTGCTGTTCAAACGACCCCACGATCTACGAGAGGCCATTGAAACGCGCATATCTCTCTCTCAGGCCATAGTCGGTGGCTTATCTGACATTTATGAGGCTCTAAACTGCACTAGCCGGTCCACTAAAAGATATCTGATAAATAAACACATCAGGCTCAGTGCATTGGAAACACTCCTTCCATCCTTATGGGTGCATTCATTTATTTCTCAGACATTTACTCTGATAGCAAAATGATGAATTTCATTTGCTTTTGCTGAGGGAATGAGACTAGCAGATTGTAGAGGTTCTATGTTATAGAAGACAAAAAAATGACTTCTCAGTGATTACTTTATGTACTGTATGCAAGGTTGTCCTTTAAATTTTCACTAGGCTGGGCTCTTGTCATGTCTGATAAGGAAGTAGCTATAGTTGTTGGAGAATAGTTGTATGATATGTATGAGGATCCGTCTGATTGAGATGTAAGAATAATTATTAAAAACTCAAATTTGGCCCACTGTATACTAACGAGGTTCGCTTTGATATAATGACAGGTCATTAAAAACCAGCCATGACCACGACAATCAACAGGACAGTTTGCCGACCATTTAGTTTCAGTCTCTTGTGCAGGTTCCCGCCCACCAAGAAATTTCATTGATCCAAAATCTCGATCCACATAACTTAACATTAAACATCAGATATCTTCTGATTGACTGTAATTATGCTACATTGCAATACAGTTTTTGGTTATGTTACAAACAAATTACTTGCGCTAGATTACGTTAGATTCTTGTCACATCATGCATGGTTAGGACTCTCTTTGTGTGTGTGTGTGTGTGTGTGTGTGTGTGTGTGTGTGTGTGTGTGTGTGTGTGTGTATGTGTTGTTGAATTAAATGTGTTAGACTATTTCATGAAAGTAGAAAATTACACTTAGTGGCTGCACATTAATAGTTCTATAATAGTATAGTGTTCTGCAGGGATGACCCGGAAACATTTTCTTGGTTCCCTCAATAGGATTTTTCCTTTGTCATTTGGATTATTGCAGAAAATAAGCTCTGTGACCAACATAAGTGATTATTGCACATTGTTCATTATAATGTGTACAAATGAAAACAATTTCTGAATTTTAAAGCCTTAATACAGGAACAGGAACTAAAAAAAAATATATACACAGGTTTTGCTGCAACATTGGATATGAGCTGTAATATGAAGAACACATTTCTGCACTAGTAGCATCATCAAATGGAACTGCAAAAACGTTATTGTTTCCTTACAGTACTGTGCTAAACTTTATTAGAGGTAGCCCTGCCCCAAATGCATGCTGCTGGGCGGTGGACTTGGCGCTGCTCATTAAACTGTGTCAGGAGAAAGTATTTTAACATCAGGTGCACGGTATTACAAAAACCTATACTAGTGCGCACACTCTTGTGGAATATAATGCACTTCGTATATGCTGTTTTGACTCTCCATAATAGATGAGTGCATGTACCCTTCTTCACCATTGTAATTGTTTTAGTGTATACTTCTCTCCTCACGTCTGTGCTGTTCACTACCTGTCTCTGATGAGTGTAGTGTGCAGGTTGTGCAATAAAAGACTGTGGTAGCTCTAATTAGTAACATGCAGTATCTAATAATGAAGTCTAAGCGGTTCCTCATTATGCGCTCTTGGAGCTTGATTAAAATGTCAAGGTTTAGTGAGGACAGATTTGGCCAGAGGGTCTTTATTTTTGTGTGTGTATGTGCTTTGTAGTAGTCAGTAAATATCTGTGCTTCAGCTTGTTTCCTGGCTTTTAATTGCTGGCACCAGCTGTAGTCGTTTCAATGAATCATTTTAACAGAAACAAAGCTACTGTTTGCCCTTCCCAGCAACTCTATAGTTTGATGTGGGCATTGTTTCTGTTGTATCAGCAGTTGCGGTGACTGCCCCCTACTTACAGTAGATTAGTTAGTGGCCATTTCAATTTTTTATTTTTTTAAATTCTATCTTCAATAGCCAGTCAGTGTCTTGAGCTGGATCTGAAACCCTAAATTATTATTATTATTTTTTTTTAAAATGGGTCATTACATGACATGTGTACATATACATATACGAAGCCTTTATGATATTTTTTGGATCCTTTACGTTTTAGAGGAATGGACTTTAACTTAAATGGAGGGCCGAACTCTCTCAGGTTTTATTAAAAAATATCTTAATTTGGAAGTTAAAACGAAACGACATGAGAGTGAGTACATGATGAAAGAATTTATATTTTTGGGTGAATTATACCTTATAAATACAGTAAGCGGAGCCTTGGATACACACGCACCCTTGTACATGTGCACGCAAAATGAAGCAATTGAGAAAGGAAAGAATGCGTGTCATTTATATAAGGTCTGTGCATTCGTCTTAAAGGGACAGCAGCCTTATATACCTGCAGCTGTTTGTGTCACCAATAGTGATCAAACAACATAAGAGAAAGAGAAAATGACTTTTGTAGCTTTAACAAAGATTAAATTAATGAATTAATTAATTATAATAGTTATATTTCATTTATACAGTGAAGACTGTTATTTTACATTTGATTATTCAATTTCTGTACCTGAATACTGTTAGATTTACCTGAAAAACATAAAGCACTGCTTATTTCAATATTATCTTTCTTTTGTTGTATTTATCTATGCTTATAATTTGTTTATTTTCTATGCAGATTCACTCCCCTACAAAATCACCCCAATTATTCTAGAATGATTAATTCTTTTCAAAAAGAGCTATTCAAATCATCTGGTGAAATAGTTTTTATATTGTTATATATATCGCAGAAAAACAAAATATTGCAGATGTACGTTTTTTTCCAATATCGTGCAGCCCTAATGTGCTGGGCTCCGTACATTTATATATTTCCCATGCTTCCAATTTATTACATTACATTACATTACATTACATTTAGTGCTGTCAAATCAATTAATCACGATTAATCGCATCCAAAATAAAAGTTTGTGTTTACATAATATATGTGCGTGTACTGTGTTTATTATGTATATATAAATACACATGCATGCTTATATTTAAGATTTTTTGTATATTTATATATAAAATATTTATATATAATATAAATTATATAAAAAATATACAGTATATACATGCAAATATGTATTAAATATATACATATTAATATATACATAATAATTTTACACATTTCTATTTTATTATATTATATTATTATACATTTTGAATTTGTTAATATTAGTTGTAATGTAATGTAATGTGAACTAACATAATCAATGAACAACATTAACAAAGATTATTAAATACAGTAACAAATGTAGGTCTATTACTCATTGTAAGTTCATGTTAGTTAATACATTTGTCTAATGTTAACAAATGAGACCTTATTGTAAAGTGTTACCTATATTATATTATATTATATGAACTATATGATATGATATGTGATATGATATGATATGATATGATTTCAATATAAAGTCTGAGATGGGAGAGAAACCTCTCTTTTCTGTAGTACTTTATCAGTCAGGTTATTTATCCTCTGTGGTTCTTTGTTCCTTTCTCTTTTCAGGCCTAAATTACTGCAGGTTTGTATATGGTTAATCGGTACATGAAGGAGTGTTTCTATTGCATTGTACTCAGGGCTGATTTAAATTGCAGGCAGCTGAGGCTGATGTGAGGGGGGTCTCTGTGCTTTTATAAGACACTTAGAGTCTGTGTATCAGACTCAGTGCTGTAGATCCCGTGTGCTAAATGGCATTTATTCAGCCGGTTAGTCTGGGAAAACATATGGTGCCATTTGGAGCATCAGACTGTGGCATGCTGTTCCTCCTTAATTAGAGCAGGCCAGCTAGTGAGTGCCACACTTAGCACTCTGTCAATTTCTCATGCACCATGCAGACTCATAGAGGTCACACACTATTACACTAACTTCACTGACTTACATCACACACTGAATGGACAGGGAACTATGATTGTTGTGTCCGTGTAGGGTGTTTGAGTGCATCATTAGGAGGAAGGTTCGGTTTCTGCCGTATGTTGGTGATTGGCCAGTCATCTGGGAGATACTTACAGAGAGAGATAGAGAGAGGAAGAGCAGGTTGGCAGCACTGCAGGTTGTCTCTGTTAGGAGTCACTGCTGGGATTTCACTCTACTGAAGTCATTCAACTTAAAGACACACACTATCGATAAATGCACTTCTCATTCTTTTATAAACAATGAGCCATCCCACTCTCCTCTCTCTTTCATTGCTCTTCTCAGATTATTTACCTAACCTGTTTTAGAATAAAGACCATATGGCTGTCCTATTTCATTTAAACATTTTGCCATCAGTATGCTGATAAAAAAATCAGCTGGCTAACAATGAAAATGATGTAAACGGTAACAAATCTCTGTTGGTGTCTCTTGGGTGCTTTCACACTAGAGCTTTTGGAGCGAACCAGAGTCTGTTTGTCACCATAGTTTAGTTTGTTTCAAGTTCATGTTAGAAGCAGGAAAAATGGGCAAGAGTAAGGATTTGAGCGAGTTTGACAAGGGCCATATTGTGATGCTAGATGACTGGGTCAGAGCATCTCCAAAACTGCAGCTCTTGGGGTGTTCCTGGTCTGCAGTGGTCAAATGTGTTCCCCGCTTACCTGGGGAAAACATAGCACCAGGATGCCCTATGAGAAGAAGGCAAGCCGGCGCAGGCAGTGTGATGCTTTGGGCAATGTTCTGCTGGGAAACCTTGGGTCCTACCATCCATGTGGATGTTCCTTTGACACGTACCACCTACCTAAGCATTGTTGCAGACCATGTACACTCTTTCATGGAAACGGTATTCCCTGGTGGCTGTGGCCTCTTTCAGCAGGATAATGCGCCCTGCCACAAAGCAAAAATGGTTCAGGAATGGTTTGAGGAGCACAACGAGTTTGAGGTGTTGACTTGGCCTCCAAATTCCCCAGATCTCAATCCAATCGAGCATCATATTGCCAAAAGTTTTGGGACGCCTGCCTTTACATGCACATGAACTTTAATGACATCCCTTTCCTAATCCGTAGGGTTTAATATAGAGTTGGCCCACCCTTTGCAGCTATAACAGCTTTAAATTGTCCAAAATGTCTTGGTATGCTGAAGCATTAAGAGTTCCTTTCACTGGAACTAAGGGGCCAAGCCAAACCCCTGAAAAACAACCCCACACCATAATCCCCCCTCCACCAAACTTTACACTTGGCACAATGTAGTCAGGCAAGTACCGTTCTCCTGGCAACTGCCAAACCCCGACTCACCCATCGGATTGCCAGAAGTGATTGGAAAACCTGAATTCAATGATTTGGAGAGGTGTTTCAATACTTAGCAATATAGTGTATGTATATTGCATATAAACTCAAGTGCTGTTCTCTTTGTGTGTTTTAGTGGTAAATCCAGTTTAACAAAAGCATGAATAAAACACTGAATCTATCATCTTTCGTTACCAAGTTACAGAAGTAAACATCTGCCGCTAGTACTCACGCAAACTCATACTGCAGTCCAAAAGTACAATGTGAAAAGCGGAAAATCAATTTTAGGTGAAAACAGCCTTAAATTACAGATTAACCACTTTTTTCTGTATCTTGTTATTTCTATGCTCCAAACATCACCAAGAACCCTCATAACCTGCCTCATATTTTGTAATCTTTCGCTCTCTTTTTGACTCTTTACGCCCAAATTGCCCAAATAAGAGTGTGAAAAAGCTAGCAGTCAAATTAGCATATGCTGCATTTATATTTCAGCAGCATTTAAAACGCACATCTTCAGTCGTGAATTTTGCATACTGTACAGAGAGGTTCTTGTCTTGGAGCCACCTGGGAACCTAGTCTGATTTATTTATGTATTTATATATTTACTTTAAAAAAAAAAAAAAAAAAAAAAAAATTATATTATTTAATCAGTTATTTTCATTTCATATGGTGTTGTTATTATTGTTACTATTGTTTTTTTTGTTTTGTTTTTTAGGAAAAGACGTGAAGTGGTATGCCTATAAATAAAGTAATGTATAGGATGATCTTAGTAAGGGCACAAAACTCTTATTAGCATGAAGAGAGAAACGGGACAAGTTCAAAAGAATTTAGATTTCAGTCGAACTGTTCTTCATTTTTTAATATCGTCACTGCATCACATGCGTACGTTTGAGCATGTATGCGTTTGCGTTTTTATCTTTGTGAGGATGAATCATTGCCAGTGATGGCGGAGTGAATAATTCAGATCCTCATGTCCTGTGGAATGTGGCGTAAGCAGCGTTTGATTGTCAGAAGATGGAGATTGTGTAATAGTAAACATGGCTTAAAAGACTCACATTTATTATGGACATGCCTTTTCAAAATGCTCACAGATGCAAATACACCACAGATCAGTTTAAATATGCAGCGCACACTCCTGCAAAAATGAATGAGTTTGAGATGTTTATGTACATATTATCTTGCTTGGGTAAATCGGATGAGAAGCGTTCGGTCGGGGGGGATGAAGTAAGTAAGGATATGTTTTATGTATCAGTGAATATCCTCTGAAGCTTGTATTCATTACAGACTAAATCATGCCATCAAAGCCCCGCTGTGAAGCATTGTCATATAGAGAGTGCTTTTAATTCATACTCTATATGTAGCTTGGCTGGTTTTCTCCTATTAGCGGCTGTATTTGTTTAGCGTGCCGTAATGCTGTTCACACATTAAGCATCAGGCTAAATTGAAATTAATAGCTGCTTTGTTAGCGACACAGTTGTGAGCTTCCTCATGATGATAAGCTGCGGTCTGTACTCATCTCATAAACAGCACTTTCAGACACATGTTGGCCCGGGGCTCTCATAACTGCTTTGTATCACCATTTATTGCACCTTTAATAAGTATTTAATAGAGTGTAGTGAGGTAGGAGTGAGAAGAGTAACCTTTCCTAATGGGAGCTGGGAATTGGACCAGGTATCCCGATTTTTTTGTTTTCCCAAGCGTCTAGTTAGTGAATGCTATATTTAGCCCAGTGTTGTTGGCCCATCCTGCGAGTCTTTAATTTTTATTCTCTGGCATGAAACGTTTGGCTCTTAACGCTCTTTACTAGAAAGGTGTATTGGAGCCATGCTGTTACATTGGAAGAATTTGGTTTTTAACTGCAGAACAGAATAGCTATACAAATTATTGGTGGAACTTTAAAGGTTAGTATGGTTTTGTGGGAAGATGATCTTGACCGCATCTATTCGGCTCTTTGTTTTTTGAACTTTAAATATGCTATTGATTTGTTGTTCTTGATTTTATTGCCTCACTTTAAAGTATTTGTTCTTTTGCCAGAACTAATCTGTCCTCCATGTTCTAATGGCTAGAATGAGCTACTGAATAAATTACTTTCTGTTCAAGTACAATGTCTTCTTTGTTGGATGAGATTGTGTTTGTCGAGAGGAGCACTGGCTTCCTTTTCCGAGAGCACGTTTTCAATCCTGTACACAAAAGTCAGACATTTTCTTATTATCTCTTATTAAAGTTACCTCTGGGTCTGGATATCTAATTTTGCTCGCTAACTCGCTTTCTCCAAATACCAATTTGACCTCCCTTTTATTATTACTTCCCTCGTTCTTTCTTCCTTGTTTTCCACTCTTACTCCCTCTGTAAAGAATAAAGGTATTAATCTTTTATGTTTTGGAAAAATCTGACGACTGCTATTTGTGGGACCTCCTGTGCGGTTCAGGTCGGTGCTCTGGCGTGAGGAGAGAGAGAGAAACACCAAATTGCTGAGTAAATCAATACGTTGCTGTAATGTTAGGGGATCTGCTTTCAAAGGGCGGCATTGAAATTTGTAAGCCGTGGTTTTGATCTCTTTTCCATTCCACTCCAGCTCTTCTTGTTATCATAGTTGCTGTTGTTTGTATGTTATTTTAGCTTCTTTTCCAAGTAGCTATTTTGCAATTTGGACAGAAATACAATTAAAGGCCCATCTGGATGTAATGGCACTAACAGCAGACAGATGGATGGCTCTATTGAAGCCATACCTCGGCTTTGGCAGGTCTAGGCCCCAGTAATGTACGTCTGTAAATCGGGATCTTTCAGATTTGGGTAGTGTAAACTGTTGAAGGAGCTATCCGAGAACCAAAGGATGGGTTTTTAAGTGCTTAAGACAGTATGTGTGTTGGTGCCAAACATTATGCCCTGAGCTATTATAACTCGACATCATGGCAGCAAGCAGGGTTCATTTTTAAATGTGCTTTAAATTTGGTCAATAATTTGTCGCATCCTATTTATTGATTTTAGTCAGTGCAAAATTAAACCAACATACACATTCTGGCTTGGCTTCATTTTGCATTCAAATCATTTTGTGCAGATACAATTTGTAATATTACATTTATGTTTTGTATGCACTACCCTTCAAATGTTTGGGGTCGGTAAGATTTTTTTGTTTTATTTTTTGAAAGAAGACATTTGTTGATTATGCTTTTATTTGATTAAAAATAATACACCATTAAAACATATTTTGTTAAATATTATTACAGTTTATAATAGGCTATAATTAATTTATTCCTATGATAGCAAAGCTGCATTTTCAGGATCATTACTCCAGTCTTCAGTGTCACATGATCCTTCAGAAATCATTCTAATATGATGACTTGGTGCTCAAAAACATTTATTATTTATTATCACAGTTGAAAACAGTTGTGCTGCATATTTTTGTGAAACCTGTGTTACATTGTTCTGTTTTCTTAATGAATAGAAAGTTCAAAAGAAAAGCATGCATGTGAAATATAGAATATTTTGTATAATATTTTATGTCTTTTCATATTTATGTCTCACTTTTGATCAATTTAATTCATCCTTGCTGAATAAATGTATTAATTTCTTTAAAAAAAAAACATAATACCGACCCCAAACTTTTGAACATTTGAATCAGTTTTTAAAAATCCAATAACCTAAATGTTTTTGTCAGTAATTTCATTGATGAGATTAACATTGCATGCAAAATATTGGTAACATTTTGTTTGTATGTACTATAGTAGTAACTATAAATTATGCGTAATTACAAACTAGTTGTTACAACTAACCCTTAAACCAAATCCTAATCCTACCCTAACCCTATAGTAAGTACATGTAGTTGATCAATATTACTCGGTATTAAATGTCTAATTACACTGTAACAGGGACACATTCAAATAAAGTGTAACCAAAATATCGAATGAATATGATACAGTATCAGTCCACTTAAGAAGAAAATGTAATCATCAACTTTTATCACAAAGTACTTTCCATCTTAAATGTACACGCACTATCAGTGACAGGTTAATCATAGGTTATGGATTTGACTGACTACCTGCACTGCTTGTTTTGTGCTAAATCTCCTAGTCAGAGACACAGGCATCTCACGTTTCTCCCCGACTGTCTTCAGGGTGATTGATTGTACTGTGAGAATGAGGAAAGACCTGGACTACATTTAAACACACTTCTCTATCTCTATCTTTCTTTGTCTCCTAGAGCATGCAAGTACAAACATCTCTGACACCCTTTATTAGCTAGAAACAAACCCTGGAGGCTCGGGCCAAACGGGAAATATAGGAAAATTGAGCTGCTTTGAACCGAGGTGTTTTTGATAACTACTTGGTATGCTTCCTGAAGGATAACCTGTAGGCTTGGCTTTCTCAAAACCCTAATCCCTTTGATTAGGTGCCAAGCCAGATAGCGCGCTCTTCCTCTTTCTCTCGTCTCACTCCCGATCTCTCTGTTTTTCTCTCCATCTGAAGGCCTGACCTACTCCTCCTCATCTATCCTTTGAAATTGTTCTTGCCCAGACTCTCTCCATATAGGTGGACAGAAACATAGACCTCATTAAGACCCTGATCAGAAGTTTGGGTTTTAATGACGCCCTCCCCCACAAAGAAACACATGCTTCTCTCACTCCTGTTCAGGGTCACCGTGGCCTGCTCCTCCTCCCATACACCCTGTGATGCATGCATACTAACCTCTGCCTGGCATAACCCTTGCTGCTTCTGCCAGACTACTGTTTCTCTGGATTACCGCATCTTAAGGAGTTGCTCGTTGACTGGCTGATGGGGTCATAGTGACAGTTGCTAGCGGATACAAGCTGAAGCCTTCAAGTCGGCTGGATAAAGCTCTGCAGATTCCATCCCAGTGCTTGTTATCCAGCTCAGACCCTGGGCTCAACCTTTGTAAACAGCCACCGGTTACCTAATCACCTCCTAATAGCTCTCAGCTTTGCCACTGAGCTATTTGACCAGAATGTGGCACAGCCCCCCATAATCGTGTCAGAGTCCATTGAGTAGACCCGCTTTACTCCAGTATTCAAAAATGCAAACTTCTGCAAAATGACAGGATAAAGGAAAGACAAACTGTCCAGCTGACACTCAAACAGTAATAGGCAACCTCCACTGAATTAATCCATTAAACCCCCAAACCCCTCTTACAGTATTAGAGCTCATTTCTGTCCAGTTCATGTTACCCAACCCTGTTCCTCGATTGAATTTAGTCCATCACCAACAGTCTCAAACCCTAGTCCCAGTAGACCCCGGTTCCAGTAATCCTTCAATTTCATCAGTAGCTTCCGGCTCGTTGTCAAACTCACATCCCTAAAGCGTCTCTCACTTTGCTTTCTTATGTGTGCCACTCTAAAAACACTTATGTCAGCCTCCAGAGGTTTCAAAAGACATTTTCTTTACAGTAGTTTGTCAAATATTTGTCAAATGTTTCATCAATTTAAATCTATTAGAACATCATTTTCAGGCATTTCTATTAATCTAAAGAGCATATTTATATGGTTTCATATTTGACTGTAAAATGTGGATATATTTGTTTACTGTAACTGTATTTTTAGTTTAGGGCTGAGTATTGATTCCAATTAATTACTTTTGAATTCAGATATGCATGTTATTTTTTTATGTAAGAGCAGGCATTGATATTTTTTTTTTCCTTGAATGTGCAATATCAGCTGCTTCCAGCAATATTAGCTATACAAAAATTATGCTTGATGATGCTAACTTTTTTCATATTTTTAAAACGTATCTCTTTTAAATGTTATCGTAATCATGAATACTAGTTTGTAGCACAAATATACTTATTGTACGTATTCTTCTAGTTATTTACCTATAGTGGCTAATGAATCTGAAGTCTTGAACATTCAGAGGAAATAGCTTACACGTTGAAAAATAAGGTGGATATTTCATTTATAATGACTAATTCAAACCAGAATCTCTTTGTTATCTGTAAATAAACTGCTCATAAGAGTCATTTATTTTGCTAATCAGGCTACACTGTTTTGATTCACTAAAAAGAATGACATTTTCTTTTATGTGTATTTATTGTAACCATTTATGTGTTAGAATAATTGTGAATACTTATTTGGGAATGTATTTCAAACTTTAAGAGAACCGCACAGTTTTGGCATATTGATTGCCATCAGTTGCTTCCTGGTTTTGTAGCTTGAAAAGTTAGCTTGCTAGAGGATCTGTTTCCTGTCACTGTTTCATTGAGCTGATAAACTCGTCAATTTTCTCTGTCTAACATAAGGTGTCCTTGGTTGTTTCCGAAGGGCCAAGGCTACCCAGTGTTCCCTGCTAAGTAGTGTTTTTTTCCTTCTAACCAAAACCACTCATGTTTGAGATGCATCATCTCCAGTTACTCTTCCTTCATCCACATCAGATGTTTTGTAAGAGATCACAGCTGGCTCTTAACCGTGTTTTATTTGTCTTTTTCCAGCAGCCAGTTCAAGAAACAAAAGCCTCCTCAACAAAAGGCACGTCAGTGTTTTCAGTAATTCTGGTGGAGTACTTGTGCTTTTCATTGCCGTGACATGCATGAGTTCTCAGGAGATGTTTCTTGTTAAGCAGACTGATCAAAACGTATCATCAGTGTGAACAGCTAAATCTGTAGTCTAGTGAAATTGTGATGCTAACAACTCTAGTATATACAACCTTCTGATCAGAGCAGCGTCATTTCTGAAGTTTCTTATGTGTTGAAGAAGTAGCAGTAAGTAAACTTTGATGCCCTAACATGGAGTTGACGTCCTGAAGAAAGGGTAAACTCCTCAAAGTGATGATCTATTAAACATAAAGGAACATTTTTTAGAGTTATTTATTTATTTCGTCCAACTTTTGTCATGCTAGAGCACAGGGTGTGGATAAGCATGTGTCACAGCTCTTTACAATCCCTTATGATGAAGTCCCGCCCTATCGTAGCTTAGCATTGGATAGTGCTAAAGCCTAGCCCCCAGCAGCCGGAGAGCACAGAGAGCTGCTGATATCCATGACTGGATTTGAGCAGGCAGGCCAGCCCAAGCCTTGTGCCGATCGCTTTTAGTCAGGGATGGAAAGCTGTCTTGAAAGGCTTGTTAATGGGAGGGAACTGTAGCCGTGCATTTTTGAGCGTCTGTGTGTCTGTGTGTATGCGTGCTTGTCTGGAGGGGTCGGGGATGATTCTAGGCTAACAGACGTGGAAGATGGAACAACAGTGACCCCGAGCCATGCTACTGCTCTGAAGTTACTGTTAACTACCCCAGGAAACTTCTTCTCTTAGAACTCTGTGTTTGCTAACATTTTTTCTCAGAAATTAAAAACTGGTCTTCCACCGGAATGTAAAAACACATATAGTTTACATTTTAGGCATTTGAAGTATGATTTCCTCATATATATACACTCACCTAAAGGATTATTAGGAACACCTGTTCAATTTCTCATTAATGCAATTACCTAATCAACTAATCACATGGCAGTTGCTTCAATGCATTTAGGGGTGTGGTCCTGGTCAAGACAATCTCCTGAACACCAAACTGAATGTCAGAATGGAAAGAAAGGTGATTTAAGCAATTTTGAGCGTGGCATGGTTGTTGGTGCCAGACGGGCCGGTCTGAGTATTTCACAATCTGCTCAGTTACTGGGATTTTCACGCACAACCATTTCTAGAGTTTACAAAGAATGGTGTGAAAAGGGAAAAACATCCAGTATGCGGCAGTCCTGTGGGCGAAAATGCCTTGTTGATGCTAGAGGTCAGAGGAGAATGGGCCGACTGATTCAAGCTGATAGAAGAGCAACTTTGACTGAAATAACCACTCGTTACAACCGAGGTATGCAGCAAAGCATTTGTGAAGCCACAACACGCACAACCTTGAGGCGGATGGGCTACAACAGCAGAAGACCCCACCGGGTACCACTCATCTTCACTACAAATAGGAAAAAGAGGCTACAATTTGCATGAGCTCACCAAAAGTGGACAGTTGAAGACTGGAAAAATGTTGCCTGGTCTGAGTCTCGATTTCTGTTGAGACATTCAGATGGTAGAGTCAGAATTTGGCGTAAACAGAATGAGAACATGGATCCATCATGCCTTGTTACCACTGTGCAGGCTGGTGGTGGTGGTGTAATGGTGTGGGGGATGTTTTCTTGGCACACTTTAGGCCCCTTAGTGCCAATTGGGCATCGTTTAAATGCCACTGCCTACCTGAGCATTGTTTCTGACCATGTCCATCCCTTTATGACCACCATGTACCCATCCTCTGATGGCTACTTCCAGCAGGATAATGCACCATGTCACAAAGCTCCAATCATTTCAAATTGGTTTCTTGAACATGACAATGAGTTCACTGTACTAAAATGGCCCCCACAGTCACCAGATCTCAACCCAATAGAGCATCTTTGGGATGTGGTGGAACGGGAGCTTCGTGCCCACAAATCTCCATCAACTGCAAGATGCTATCCTATCAATATGGGCCAACATTTCTAAAGAATGCTTTCAGCACCTTGTTGAATCAATGCCACGTAGAATTAAGGCAGTTCTGAAGGCGAAAGGGGGTCAAACACAGTATTAGTATGGTGTTCCTAATAATCCTTTAGGTGTGTGTGTGTGTGTGTGTGTGTGTGTGTGTGTGTGTATGTATGTATGTATGTATGTATGTATGCATGTATGTATGTATATGTATATATATATATATATATATATATATATATATATATATATATATATATATATATATATATATATATATATATATATATATATATATATATATAATATTATATTAGTTGAAATGTGTTCTTATTTTCTCATGAGTATTGCTTACAGTTATTAGATGCTTTCAATTTCAGTTGGTTAGACATTTCCGTGTTTATATATATATATATATACAGTATGTACACTACCAGTCAAAAGTTTGGAAATTTTACTATTTTGATTGTTTTTGAAAGAAGTCTCTTCTGCTGATCAAGGCTGCATTTATGTTAAAAAAGCTGTAATATTGTGAAATAATTTCTATTTGATTTATATTTTAAAATATAATTTATTCCTGTGATGTAAAGCTGAATTCTCAGCATCATTACTCCAGTCTTCAGTGTCACATGATCCTTCAGAAATCATTCTAATGATTTATGATTATTATCAATGTTGAAAGCAGTTGTGTAAAACTTTTTTTTTAGGATTCTTTGATGAATAGAAATTTCAAAAGAATAGTATTTATCTGAAATAGAAAGCTTTTGTAACATTATACTACCGTTTAAAAGTTTGGGTCAGTAAGAATTGTTTATTTTTTTGGGAAAGAACTTAAACAAATGACAGTATAGACATTTATAATGTTACAAAAGCTTTAGATTTCAGATAAATGCTGTTCTTTTCAACTTTCTATTCATTAAATAATCCTGAAGAAAAAAAAACATTGTACACAACTGTTTTCAACATTGGTAATAATCATAAATGTTTCTTGAGCAGCAAATCATCATATTAGAATGATTTAGATTAGATGATCATGTGACACTGAAGACTGGAGTAATGATGCTGAAAATTCAGCTTTACATCACAGGAATAAATTACATTTTAAAATATATTCAAATAGAAAAAAGTTATTTTAAATTGTAAAAATATTTCACAATAACACTGTTTTTGCTGTATTTTGGATCAAACAAATGCAGCCTTGGTGAGCAGAAGAGACTACTTTCAAAAACAATCAAAATAGTACAGTTTCCAAACTTTAGACTATTAGTATATGCGTGTAAAAATTAAAATTAAAATATAGAATAACAAAAAATGCACACACATAATGTTTACATTTTATTATTACATTCATTTATTATTAAATGATATGGGCCTAAAACAAACTATTTGCCACAACTGATAATGGCCGGTGACTTTTACCACTGGCCATACATATTTTTTACTGGCCATGGAACTGTTTTTGCAAAAACACCAACATTTTAGATTCCACTGAAAATTCACAATTTTCAGGTACAGAAATTGAATAAAGTAGGTTAATCAAATGTAAAATAGCACTGCATAGTCTTCACTGTATAAATTAATCCTTATTAAAGTTACAAAAGTTATTCAGTCAAGAGCAGTGAGTGTTTTTAACATATTTTAAAGGATTAGATAACTTCAAAATGAAAATTTCCTGATCATTTACTCACCCCCCATCTCATCCAAGATGTTCATGTCTTTGTTTCTTCAGTCGAAAAGAAATTAATTTTTTTGAGGAAAACATTCCAGGATTTTTCTCCTCATAATGGTTTTCAGTTGCAATCAACGGGTTGAAGGTCCAAATCAATGCAGTTTCAAAGGGCTTTGAAGGGCTTCAGAGGCTCTGCACGATCCCAGCCGAGACCCTATGTCTTATCTAGCGAAACCATCTGTCATTTTCTAAAAAAAATAAACATTTATATACTTTTTAACCTAAAATGCTCGACTTCGTTGTTCTGCTTTTGCATGTCGGAAAGGTCACGCACGGGACGTATGTGGAAGTACCGACCCAGTGTTAAAACGAACGTGCAAAGACTAAATCAAACGGCCTTTACAAAAATAAAGGTGGGTCGGTACTTCCACCTACGCCACACGTGACCTTTCCGACGTCATACGCCATGAAGAAGAACAACACCGAAGTCGTGCATTTGAGGTTAAGAAGTATAATACATTCTTTTTTTTTTTTTTTGACAATTTTTTCTGTTTCACTAGATAAGACCCTGTTCCTCAGCTGGGATCGTGCAGAGCCTCTGAAGCCCTTCGAAGCCCTTTGAAACTGCATTGATTTGGACCTTTTCAATTGCAACCAATTGCAATTGAAAAGTTGGTTGCAATTGAAAACCATTGTATGGAGATAAATCCGAATGTTTTCATAAAAAAAGTAATTTCTTTTCGACTGAAGAAAGAAAGACATGAACATCTTGGATGAGATGGGGGGTGAGTAAATTATCAGGACATTTTCATTTTGAAGTGAACTAATCCTTTAAAAATTCAGAAAGCAGCAGGTATATTAGGCTGCTGTCACTTTAAGACCAAATGCACAGATCCAATATACTGATACATTCTGTACACGTGTTTTCTTTCTCAACTGTTTACATTAATTTAAGACCTAACCGACTATGTTTACTAGGATACTAGTAATTTTAACATAATTTTGTGTGAATTTGTCCATTCAGGGGGAAGAAGAAAGACTTGAAAGAGAGCTCATTTTAGTATTCGCGTGCTGTCTGATACGCGCCTTTTATGGGCGCTTCGGATGTTTAAGCTTAACACAAAGTGTGCGAGTAATGAATTGAGTAATCGCATCTTCTTGCACTTGAATAGTTAAATTGGCATGGCTTAAACTTTTTCGTGATGATGCAGCAGTGGCCCGTCAACTGTCCCGGGCATTGTTCATGTTTGTTCACGTTCATGTTCTCACAACATTGTATTGTTAAAATGAATAAAAATTTTACCAAATGTTAACACCATTTCATTTTTTTTAACTTGCATTTGTCGCTAACACTTTATTTTACAGAGTCTTTGTTACATATATTTCATGTACTTACCATAGTAATAACAGTAAATTATGCATAATTACATGCACCTAACCCTTAACCAAACCCTAATCCTATCCTAACCCTATAGTAAGTACATGTTGTTAATTAATCAGTACTTAAATATATAATTACACTGTAACAATGACACCTTGAAGTGTAACCATACAATTTTATATAATTATATAATTTATTATTTATTTTCATTTATTTGGTTAAGTAATCATGTAATATGGGATCATGTAAAGAGACATGATCATCCTGTTTTATTTCGATTTTTTTTGTGCTTCAGACTGTACTTTATCAGTCATGTCTAAACCACTGACACTGACTTAACATGTACATTTGTAACGTGACAAACAAGGCTTTTGGTATGTTCAAAATTAATTTTGTACATGGTTGTGCACACATGTGCATTTGTGCGTTGAGCTTGTGTTCTCTGTTTCACCTTGTCCTCAGTTTTTCATAAAATAGTCTTGAACATGAGAGAGACAAATTGCAGCTGAGTTATCTGCAGGTGTGAGGAGTGTCCTCTAGTCTATAGCTCTGGGCCATGGAGTATATGTTTGAGTCTACAGGTAAAGGTGTGTTCGCTCGGAGAGGAATGCATGGCAGATCATAGCTTCTCCCCACACAGAGAGAGAAAGAAAACGACCGAGTTGACCGAGTAGGCCCAACGTGTACAAACCGTCCCCATTAGCTAGGGAGGAAAGTCAGTTCGCCCAGGACATGGAAAGACAGATGTGGAGGAGGAGAAGGAAGAATGTGGGAGGTCAAAGAGACAGAGAAAAAGAAAATGAGAGTGGAAGTGAGGATGTAGAGGGTCATGTCTGGAAAAAAAGAAAGAAAGGGTGAGAGTGAATTAGGTGACTGCCAAACTGTATTTTGGACAGTGAGAGTCTGACACGTCCTGCTCTACCTCAGTGAGTTCTGCTGGAGGCCATGACATGTAACATGTCTGCCACAGGCACTGCTCCGGTAATTATGTGATTACAGATGAAATACAGCCTGTGTCACAGATGGTGGAACAGGTTTTAGCAGGCTTTTTTGATGCTCTCAAACCTGATAACTCTTTGACACTAACATATATCTGTATACTGACAGTGAATATGCTTTCAGATCTGAGAGGTCATACATTACTGATAAAGTCATGGAGAAGAAAACACATCAGGTGACTGCATCGGACAGGAATGAGGGTCTGGATAGTGTGAAAGGCCCCTTGTACACATCTCTCTTGCATCAAGAGGGATGAAGGTGCGCACACACGGCCACGTTTAAGAGGAGAACATGTTTGTGCATGTAGGTTAAGAACGATGGATGGATGGTGCATTGCGCACTTTAGTTTATTTTCAATTGCAGCTTACAATTTTTCACGGTCATATCATTCCCCTTTTCAAAATAATCCAATGCCGGCTGGCTGTGCTGGCCTCCTTTCATTTGAGGTTTGTTTCAGAAAAGGTTGCTATTATAGCCAAATGGGTTGTGTGCTTCTCCAAACACGGCAAACATTAAGCCGAGCTCCGGTTTCAGTGCTGCTCTTTAATGAGAGACTCAAGCAGCAAGGGGGAGAATGGAAGATCAGTTGTATTGCATGAAACCCCAAGTGTGGTTTTACCCCTTCAAACACCCATTCTTTCATTCTGTCATTCTTTATGGTTTTCTTTCACTTTTCTTTTCCTTTCTCCCCTGGGAGATATGTGTTTATTTGGTTTACCAATGAATTATCAGCTGTAAGAGCAGTTTTTAATAGTGTGGATGGGCACAGTCACAAGACTAGAGCTGCACTTTGTTGGTTTTTAGCATGTGGAGCTGCTTGACTCATTTTTGGCCTTTTATTTTGGCTCCAGTTATGGTTGTTGGACCTTTGAACATTTCATAGGTACTGGATGCATGTTTTTGGATAATCAATGGATGCAAGTTGTCTATTGTATTAGTGGTGTGATTGTTATGTTATGTGGTTATGTTAAATACTATTAAACAGGCCAATAGTATATGATGATGTTGTGAAGTCTAACGTCTTTTTTAGGTGGTCTTGAGTCTTATTATTTTGTCACAAGTCCATGTTTCCATAGTCTAAAATCCCTTTTACTAATTATTTTCTATATACATCAGTTTTGTTTTATAAACCCTGTTTTAGAACAATCAATATGGTTTTTAATATAAGATCCATGGCAAGTTTCAGAAAGATAATGCAAAAAATATTTACAATATTTATTGTGAAAAGTAAGAATTTAATAATAATTATATTTTTCAGGTAATATTTTAATACAATGACAACTTTTTTTAATGATACTCAATAGGTAGTATTTTTGTTTTGTTAGACCTGACTTGTGCTGTTCATATCTCTCTAAAGTGATGTCTAAATTAAGTCTCAAGTTGTTGTTGTTGTTGTTATTGTTTTTTTTTAAATGGGTTGGTTCACCCCTTAATAAAAATGGTCATCATTTACTCACCCTCATGTTGTTTCAAACCTGTATGATGTTTTGTTTCAACCAAATGTTTGTGGTCAGCTGACAACAAAAACAACACTGGACCCCATTTACTTTCACTGTATATATGAAAAACACTTTATCAGAAAAATACTGAGATATATTCTTCCACAAAAGAAAGCAAGTCATACAGATTTAAATGACATGAGATGACATTTTGGGGTGAACAATTCCTTGTATGACTCACTTCTACCAATGAGTCAAGTCTAGTCTAGTTCAGGACCAAACAAATAACCAAACTGTCCATACATTTCATCCAGGCCTAATGTTTTATTTACTGATCCATGCAGCTATACTCTTAAAAATAAAGCTCTTTTATTGGCATTCATGGTTCCATGAAGTTCCTTAAACATCCACGGGACCTTTTCTTTTAACAAAAGGTTCTTTATAGTGGAAAAAGTTTCTTTAGATTATTAAAATGCTCTTCAATGGTTATTCTATGGTATCACAGCGAAACCCCCTTTTTGGATCCTTTATTTTTAAGAGTGTAGGTGAAGTATCCATCGGCGTCCCCTCTCACACTTCCTTTCAGTCCTCAGAGTAACTGCTCAGTGTCATTTGGTCATGAGCCTGTCATGCAGCTCAGATGAATCCTCTCCTCACTGCCTCGATATCTCTCCTTTTTGTAGTCAGAAGCAGGTGTTTCTTCTCACCCTGAAGCGAGTGTTTGTTTAATGGTTTATATATTCTTCTTCTGCCTGCCTGATTACTGGGGCGGTGAATTGGGTTTGAAACATTCACCATGAACTGTTTGAACTTGAAAGCTACCCTCCCCACCCCCTTCTGGCCCTGTCTTGCCGAAAAGCGTGAGCACGCGCACACGTACGCACCACGGGGCTGTCTAATAGCATTCGTTATCTACACATTATTGTTTATTACTGTATAGCTTGACATGGCTGTCGTAAAAAACACCGCGGCAGAATTTCTGATGAACGGGAGCCTTCAATGTTTATTACTACAACACACATACCGCAGTGCTAATGCCGGGGGTTGACAGGGGATATGCACTTCTTTGAAGCGCTCACATACACATATATCCCTAAATGAGAAGCATTCATTTAAATGGATTACATCTAGAATTTGTGTGTGAATTCACCTCCTTTACCAGCAGGTGTCGTCGGGCTAATGGAAAGAAAAGCTGCTCTTTCTCTGTATTTTTCACACCCATATGTTCACATACCCACACACAGGTGCACATATAAAGCTGGAGGGGACAGATAAAGGGTGGAGCGCTTGTGCAACGGGCAGGTGAGTTACTGCGTCGGTGTCAGTGAGCGCATCTCACCTGTGAAAAATCTTCCAGCCTCGGGTGACTGTCATATACAGATGTACTACCTCGGTTCCCATCATTATGGGCCGTGTCGGATCAGGACTGGATAATCACGCCTCCTGCTCCGACATGCAGAGGCCCAGAGCTGCTGTCTTGGTTAATGACTAACCTGACGAGCGTTTGATGTAGCTGAGCATCGACATTAGCGTAGACTAATTTACTCCACCAATGCGGTATTTGGACTCACAGCACGCTTTCCTCCGGGCTGCCTCAGACTGTTATTAAGAGATGAGAGAGGTGTGTTTAAGTCGATCTCTCCCTCTCCTTCCCTCACTCTCTCCATTTGTCATGTTTGATGATCTAAGTTGAGATAGTGTTTGAGGAGTTCTTATAAGAGAGGTCTTTTGTAATGAGTGGAACGGCTGAAAGGCCTGCAGGTGATTCTAAATTACCCTTTATTCTGTAAGTCTGCATGATTTACAGTCAAAAGAATAACATGCCATTCTGATGAATGAACAAGCAAGTGTGAAAATGGGCCAATTTCGCCATAAAACTGTGGCAAGCTTTATTAGGAACGCGACATGTGCGAATCCGTACTGTAGCGTTTCGATTTTGCACTAGCAAACTCTCTGAAGGGAGCCTCGTGTGCTAGGAGAGAAACGGCTCTGAGTAGTTTGAAGTTGTAGAACAGACATTTGGGAAGATCATGAATAGTAACAGCTGTTTTTGGCACTGTTGGATCAGTGTTCTCATTTTGACTGGGTTGCATTATCTCCGGAGAGCAGAACTTAGGATGGCTACCAGCTACGGCTCCGGGATTTCTCAGCTTACCCAGGCGCTGCTTCGCATCTTCACTTAAGGCGAAATGATCCTGCAATTATGTAAACTCATTTTCCAACACACACACAAAAAGAAAGGCATTAATATATGCCTTCACCTCCAGCCAGTGTTTTATATGCTAATGTAAGTTAGTTTGCAGCAGAAAAAGGAGGTGTTTTATCACAGGGGCTTTTGACTGGGCCTGAAAACGGATCCGTATGTAGAATTAGATTAGAGACAATGTGGAACTCGCGGGAGCAGCCTGGACCGGAGCTTGATGCACTGTAGCAGTAGGTGCAGGTCCCACCTCTCTGCTGGCTGCTTGTGTGTGAGCCGCTGCAGTGTTTGTCTAAGTCATAATGAACTCTAATAAGCTGAATAAATCATGCTGACTGTGTTGAGCTCTAAAGGTACAAGCTGGCATTGATGGAGGGCCCAACCGGTGGGTATAGCTTCTGTGAGGAACAGGCAGTAAATACAACTCCGGCATTCATTCCCCTTCATGTTATTGTTCTTCCAAGTCGAATTCAGCAAGGTGTTACAATAATGAAAGATTTTCATGGGTTGAAATCTCCATGGCGGATCGTAAAGTCCAAACAACCAATAGAGCGTTACAAACATGGAAACCATTTTGCTCACAAATGGATAATACAATTGATTGACCGAGGCTCAGGCTTTTGCTTAGAACTTTTGCTTAGGTTGCGCAATCATAGATTAAGGTAAATTGTTCAGTATGCACATTACTTTATGTAACTTTTAAGTTTGTTTAAATGTATGTATAAATTATTGGTAAAGCTACAAATGCAGTTAAATGCAAACCTGTTACCACACATTCTGTTTTAATGTCAATTTGCTTTATTGCTTAGAAACAGTAAAGTCTTCCATTATTTATTCATGTCTTATTTGTGAGACTTTTTGTCCACTGTGTGTCTGTAAGTACTTTAGTGACTTGACTGCACAAAAACACACAGTGCTACCTACTGATTAATTCTGCTCTGTCCTTATTGAGACATGTTATCTACAACTATTAATGCACTGGGATAATTGTACTGGGCTGTAATTACAGCCTCAGACTTCAAAAGTATTTTGTGTCAAACATCAATCTTCACACATAAAGACTGCGATTTATAGTAAAACTTCATTTAAGGCAACAAGTCTCACAGATTGTGATTAGGGTTAGGAATGGAGATAGTCTGTGTGCCATCAGAGATAGACAGGTTAGAACAGGATCTGAACAATATTACAGCACAATGCTGCAGGTTATGAAAAATAATTAGAGATGCGTGTGTGTGTGTGTGTGTGTGTGTGTGTGTGTTTGAGGAATAAAAACACACCCTCACTGTTTTGAAGTTGCATATTACAGTTTTCACAACTTTCATTGCGTGTGCACTCTTTTAATTCCCCTTCAAATGAAGACCATTACTCTCACTCTCGCATACTGTTATTAAGGGGGGAAAAATATTAAAGTAGCTATTGCATTAAAAATCTTAAGTGCGCATTAATGAGAAAATAATGCACTGCAAATGATTCTCGCCTTCTATTTTGAGCACCGACGAGACGTCACAGGTATCAGACACACTGAAACAAGAGCAAGAAGCTTATTGTGTCACCAACACAATAACTTCATGATTATTTGAAAAGAATACTGAAGATAAATGGACAATTTGTGTCATATTTTATCCAGTTTTATTTTATTTTTTATTGAAATGCCAAAGCTAATAAAAAAGCATCAAATAGGCAGGAGTCGGTTTCCAAGCTGTTTCTAAAGGTTTCCTGGCATCATGTCCAAAGCCTCTGAAATGCAAACTATAATTAGAGAGAGAGAATGAAAACGGGAAGGAGGGGAGGGAAAGTGCTTAACGTTAAGCGCACGATCGGGCGTTTGAACCACTCAGAGTTCAGGCTTCTCGGTTTTGTGTTGCTGTCAGACTGTGTCACGGTGTTAGACTGTGTACTTGTGTGAATTCACAGGAATAAAGATGAGATGAATCAGATGTGCGCCTATGAAAGCTATGGAGTGTGTGCCTGCATAAAGAAGAGACTAAAAAGAAGAAGAAAGAAAAAAAACTCTGCTTTGGTTTTTCAGGCCCACTGGCAGAACTAAACAAACGGCTGCGTATTGCAGGGGGAGCACATTAACTGTAACGTCTCTTGATCTGTTCGAGCTGAGAGTGCTGTCGGCATGGCTAATAAACACTTCATTTAGTTTTAATGGTGCTGGCGCCTCTCGGCAGCCTTCAAAAGCCCTCTTTATTTGGGTCATTTATGTCTTTCCTCGAGGAGCACCCTGGGGACGCGGGATCTGTCCACGCCGCTGCGTGCCGCAGCATTTGAAAGCAAGGGGGAAATTAATAGGGCTATCTCTAAAAAATAAATAAATGATGGGCAGAATGCCGCCAACCAGCCCGCTGAGCTTATTAAAGAGAGACGGCGAGAGGGAGAGAGACACTTGCAGAAAGAGAGATTTTAATATGAATTTTGCACCTTTTAATGTGCGAGTATTTTCCTTTTCCTCTTTGATTTTTCTTTGCTTCTCGCCCTCCCTCTGTCTTCGCCAGCTCTCTGTTTCAGATGGAGTAAATGTAAACATGGCAATTATGGATTGTGTGAGAGTTAATTACTGGGTGTGCTCCTGCCCTGGGGGACGTTTGGCAGTGTGTTTGCGTTGATAAAACATTCTACTCATCAGCAGCCCTCCAATGGTGGCTCAGCCCTCCGAGAGTGGACCGAAGGGAGCCAATCCCTGGAGTCCTCATGGCTCAAGGACCAATTAGTATTAAGCAGAATTAATCTAAACGGAATATTGCCATCAGAGCGGGTCCACTGGAGGTGAGGGGGAATTAACAGAGCGGATTGATTGGCTGGATCTTTTTAACGGCCTGCTCTTACTTCCTCCTTCTGGCAGTCTGAAGTAAAGATTTTTTTAAATGACACATTTGGGCTGGAATGATAGAGTGTTCTTAAACATCCTAATGAGGACAACAAGTAAACAGAAGTGAACACAGCTCATGTTTCTTTGTAGACAGTTTGTACACTCTTAAAAATAAAGCTTCTTCACCTGTGGTTCCATGAAGAACCTTTAACCTTTCACTTCTTTATTGGCATTGATGGTTCCATGAAGAACCTTAACATCCATAGAACCTTTACATTGGACAAAAGGTTTTTTATAGTGGAACAAAAAGGTTATTTAGATCATTACAGCGTTCTTCACACTAAGAAAAAAAAGAGTTATTTTAAGAACTGATCACTGGAGGGTTTTTGGGGTACCCAAAATGGTTCTTTTACAGCAGGGTTTCCCAAACGGGGGTTTGCGGACCCCTGGGGGAGCGTGAGTTAATGAAAAGCTAATAAATAGTGTTTCAGATTGAAACGTAGCACTGTCTCCATGCAAACAACTCATGATCTGGTGTTTTCAGTGTCTCAGTTATCTCTGCATGTGCTGGAATTTTAACACACATCTGGGAATACTAGACTTACTTTGTATACACATTTGCATAATTTCCAACATTTTTGTGGACAGAAGTTTACAACATTAAAAGAGTATTTGAAATGGTAAAATCTTGAGGGTTTAAATGTTTGTAAAATAACTATTTAAGATATAAACTACTATTGTTATATATTATAATATAAAATAAAATGATCAAATATTAATTTCATTTAGGGTTTCAGCTGACAAAAAAGTTTGGAAACCCTTCTTCTATGGCATCACTTCGAAAACCCCCTTTTGGAACCTTTTTTTTTTTTCTAGGCATGTACATTGATCTGATAGATTTGGCATCTGTACTACATCTGCATCTGTATCGTGTTTTTTGGTCTAGATGAGCACTGGTCACTTCCCTTGCGTCCTCTATTGATTAGGGGCAAATGCGGGTCCATTAGGGTGCAGTAAGTGTGCAGGTTTGTTTAGGATGAGAGCTGTGACATTCGTGACCCCAGCTGCAGTGCAGAATTGATTAGCTCCGGCCGAGAAAATAGGAGCTGGGTCAAGGTTAACCCTGCCAGGCCTCGTGTACAATTATGCTACATTAGCCTGTTAGCGGTAAAAACAGGAGGGGTCCTGTTCAGCTAATTAGCACTTTCTCATCATATCAGCGTGGAAAGGAATTCACAGCTTTCCATTGATCTTCTTTTTTCTATTTTCCTTTTCGCAGTCCTGTCCCAAGTGCGCAGGTGCACCTGACTAGAGTCTATCTGCGGAAAATGCACTCATTTGATTACCTGGAAACGATTAGCACTAGTTGTCCCGTGATGCTTTGCTAATATACTCAGCACTGCAGTGCTTTCTCACTGGAGTTCTGTAGGAGGTTGTATTCAGATTTCACGAGTTAAAGAGTTGATTTAGTAGCCCGTGGAGAGCGAGTCTGAGTCTCTTTGCCTCCGAGCCATCTGCGTTCACATCATAAGCAGGTCAAAATTCACAAACGTCATTTCGCACAAGCAACCCCAGTGTGTGTTTACACACAGACTCTGGAAGGATGGGAAGCTATAGGGTTTTATGCGCTGTGACAGCTGCTGAGATGAGCGCTGCGTTTGAAGACTGATCCCCTGGAGTTGCAGGTGGAAGTGTTGAGGATGCTCGAGCAAGTGAGAAGCAGCTAGTTGCCTTTTATGATAGTGTGATACATAGTCTCTTTCTTTCTCTCTTTCTCTCTCTCTCTCTCTCTCTCACTAGGAGACTGATTCATTTTTGTGTTTTTGAAATCTTTCCCTCTATACATGTGCTCACACACACACTCTCTCTCTATCAGTAATTTCTTCTTTCTGCGATTAAAGCAAGGAAGTGTCAGAGGCACGGCGTCTGTCTCGTGGTGAAACACTGATCCCCCTGTCACATCACACCTAATCCCCTCATACAGCAAACTGCCATTGTCTTCATTTCACTTCCTCTCCTCCTGCTCTACTGTCTGTCCTCCCTCTCTCTCTCTCTCTCTCTCTCTCCTACTGTATTTCACTCTCGTTTATTTACTTTTCACAACATGCTGGCATTTGGATGCTGCTTTGTCACACAGCAGTTACAATGTCTATGACTCCTTCATCTGTTTTCACACTGTAAGAAAAAGCATTTATCATGAATCAATATTCACTCTCTACCTTAAGAGGCATTCACAGCGACAGTGACATGCAGCGGCAAAGCAAAAAGAAGTCAAATAAGTTATTTTTAGTGGGAGATGAGGATGTCCAGTGACAACGTCTGCATTTAAAAAATGATTCGATGTTTTTTTTTTTTTTTTTTTTTTTTTTTTTTTTTGTGTGTGTTTTATTGCGTATTATTTATACAAAATAGTATGAATTTTAATTTTATTATTGGTTATCTGTTAGTTTTAATAGTTTTAGAATATTGATACATCCCTAGATTTATACAAAAAAACTGTGTCAGTAATTTTAGGCACTCTGAGTGAGCTTCATTCATACATTGATAATGATAATCTCATAATATGATATATTATATTCTTCTGCAATTTATATTGTGTGCATGTTTTTAAATGCTGTTCATTTTTAGCATTAGGAATAACAGAATAACATCGTTATTTTTACCTTCAATACACTTGTGTATCATTTGTGGTCAGATTTTCTACAACTATGACCAACTATGCAGCCAACAACATAACGTCTAGCAGCAGGAACACCTACTCGTGACCTCCAGCCATAAAATCAGTGGGATCTAGACTTTAGAGAGGAAGAATGAATGAATGAATGAATCAATGTGCAGTATGAAGATCTGAATGGAATGGGCAAATGAATGAATGAATGAATGAATGAATGAATGAATGAAGGGTTGTGTGATACTGTATATTTAACAGATGTCATTGAGTGCGGATAAGTTGTTAGGCCTAATTTGGGTTAGGCCCTTTTGTTGAGAATGTTCTCAGGTGAAGAATGCTGTCATTACAGATCCCCCACGTGATTTACTGGGATCGAGCACAAGCGCAGGCCTCAGGCTAAGAGGGTCATCATGACAATTATACAATCTTGTTTTCTCTTTCTTTGCAACCCTGCCCTACATTCCTCTGGGTAATTTACAGCACTGCAGTGAATAGCAACTTCATTTTGGCATTTGTGACATATTGACATATTTTTGATGTTAAACAATGTTTAAGGTGGAAATACACGGGGTATAATTACAGGTTCACTCTGATCCAGAGTTTAGTAAGATGTCAACAAACTTAACTTTCCACCTCTTTGAGAAGAAGAAAATTACAGATAAAAGAGATGAAATTAGAAGAGAGGAGACATGTTGTTTGTTTAACTCTACTGTCCATTGTCGTGCCAAAACTGGTTAAAGGAATAGTTCATCCAAAAATGACCCTGTAATTAGAATCATTTACTCACCATTGTGTCATGTTTTTAAGAATATCCTGGCTGCTCTTTTCCATAAAAAAGGGGGTCTTTTGAAATTTAAATCTCATTCACATTTACACACATTCAAATACTGTATAATGGTTCAATATGGATTGTTCCAGTTTGGATGTCAAACATCATTGGCGCTTGCACTTCTCATTGCAATTTGTCATTTAATAAGTTAAGTTAAATACATTTAAATAAAATTTACATTTGGAATCTTGAAATGAAAAATGGAATGAAAAGTAGGACGGAGTGTGTAAAAACCAGGACAGAGGAAACTTGTGTTTCTCTGGAAAAACAAATGTGCCAAAATTAGTTTGAGACAATAAATAGTGATAAACAAACAACATGCACAAAGTGTAGGGCAGCAATAAAATCAAACAAATGAAAAAAAAAAAAAAAAAAAAAAACACATTTTCTTTATTCTTTCTCCAAACAGGCATATTCCAGTGGTCTGTAAATCCAACACAGCTTCTTGTTAAATGTCTGGTGAAATATCATGTGATCATGAGAGCTCATTAAAAATATTTTCATTTTTATCTTTGGAAAGGTTATAAACTAACAACAGATGTACTGTATGATCTCTTTTCCCCCCTAAATGTGTCTGTCGATCTCTGTTGCTTAGGGTGTCATCTAGTTTTATGGGTTTCTTGGATATCCCAGGTTCCCAAAAATGGGTTTGTGTGTGTGGTGTTTGTTTGCGCCACCTTTTTATGCTTGCTTTAATTGTGGCGGGTGGAGGAATCCGCGGTTGCATGTTCATGTGCTCAGAGCACGGATAAGGGCCAATTATGAGGAACTCGGAGGGAGACGGAGTGGCAGAAACAGGAAGGGAAGGCCTGGTTTGCAGCTGGCCTCCTTACTGGTGCAATGCAGTCTCTCTCATGTGTGTCTCTCTCTGCTCTTGTACTGTAAAGTTCTGCAGTTGTTAATTTTGGTTTCCCTTTTCTCTCTCCAGCATTTGCGCTCTGTGTGGCCAATTAGAGCATGGCTTATGGGGGAGTGTGGAGATTAGCTGTGTTCTGCTGTTTCCTGGCTGTGTGGAGGGATCGAGTGGGTGTGTTCCTTTGTGCTAAGCACTTCCTCTGTCCTCAGGACCCACTGACTCTTCTTACTATACATGTGCAAGACCGCATATGATCAAAATCCCTTTAGAAATGAGTCAAAACAGGGTCAGGGCAGGGAACCTGGGCTTGTAGTTAAAGGGATAGTTCACCCAAAAATGAAAATTCTGTCATCATTTACTCATCCTCATGTCTTTCTAAACATGTATGCCTTTGTGAATGACAAATAAAGTTATTTTGGAGAATGGTGGGGTCCAACCAACACTGGACCCTATTTTGTACAGACAAAAAACACAGAGACATTTATTTGCATTTATTTTGGGAAAAAAAGAACAACTCTACAACTCTTCTGGGAAGGCTTTCCACAAGGTTTAGGAGTGTGTTTGTGGGAATTTTTGACCATTCTTCTAGAAGCGCATTTGTGAGGTCAGGCACTGGCGTGCTTTACACCACTGCAGCTGATGCTTTACATTGCACTTGGTGATGATGTAGCTACTCGGCCATGGAAACTCATTCCATGAAGCTCTCTACTCATTGTTCTTGAGCTAATCTGAAGGTCACACAAAGTTTGGAGGTCTGTAGCTAGTGCAGAAATTTGGTGACTTCCGCGCATTGTTCGCCTGTTCGCCATTGTTGACCCCGCTCTGTGATTTTACGTGGCCTTGCGTGGAGTTGTTGTTGTTCATATTTCATGAATGGACTTATTGCACAGATGCCAACCTATCACGGTACCACGCTTGAATTCACTGAGCTCCTGAGAGCGACCCATTTTTTCACAAATGTTTGTAGAAGCAGTCTGGATGCCTAGGTGCTTGATTTTATACACGTGGCCATGGAAGTGAATTAAACACCTGAATTCAATGATTTGGAGGGGTGTCCCAATACTTTTGGCAATATAGTGTATATGTATGTGTGTGAATTTTAAGCATCATTACTCCAGTACTCAGTGTCACATGATCCTTTAGAACATTCTAATATGCTGATTTGTTGTTTAAAAATATTTCTTATTACTATCAATGTTGAAACAGGGCTGCTTAATTTTTTTTTAAGGGATCTCTGATGAATGGAAAGTATTTTATAACATAGTGATTACGGTCACTTTTGATCAATTATATGCATCCTTGCTGAATACAAGTATTAATTTCTTTCGAAATAAAGAAATACATTTTTTTTTTTTTTAAATGTACTGATCCTAAACTTTTGTAGGTTGACATTTTCATTTGATAAAAAATAATAATAAATACAACAGATATACATTTAAAATGACACATTTAAAATAATATAAAAAGTACTTTTATAAAAAATGTTGCAAAAATGTTGGCATAGCAAGTACAAAAAAACTGCCCCAACCAGGCTAACAGTAAAAAAAATCCTCACTGTTGAGCCCTGAGTGGTGCTGGGTTATTCTGATCTGATCAAAGGTGGCCTGAAAAGTTTGAGAGCCTCTAAAGCAGAACAAGTTTCAACTGCACAGATGTGTGTCTCCCACAGTGACTCACAGAGTCGTCAGGTTTGACTCAATAGCAGGTATGGTTATTTGAGAAGTTCATGTCCTGAGGTGAATATGTATAGCTACAGAGTTAAGGTCCTGACATGGGAGGAAGCTTGTCTTATCTCCTTCCATCCGCATCACTCAGAATGATGGTGTTCTGGGCTCGGCTCATCGCTGTGTGATAAAGAAAACAGCGCATCATTTGTCAGGCAAGGCCTACTGACAAGACCCCCATTAAGATCCCAGCCTGAGGCTTTAGGTGGACGAGTCATTGCCTGTCTGTTTTGAGTGACAGTTGATAAAGTGTCGCCTAGGTAGGGAGGACATATTTGTTTACAGATCACTCTCTGGCTAATTGTAGGTGTCTTATTTTTCCAACCCAGCGTCCCTCATCACAAGCTTCACTCTTCTGTCTGTCTTCAAACTTACCGCTCCCCTCCAAATGAGTCTTGACACTGTGGAGAAATGGCTAATGGTTCTGTGTAATGGCTTCTGATGACAAACTCCACGCTTGGAGAACCATGTAATCTCTCCACAATTAATTAAAGTGCTTACCGCTCTCTTACACACACATATACACACACACTCTCCACCTCTTCCTCCTCCTCCCTCTCCTTTTTTTTCCTAAGCAGATGTGGCTAAATGACAGGAATAGCATCGCTGTCAGCGGTAAAAAATGAAGGCCTGGCCTGTTAACAAAGAGAGGGGTGATGTGAGACACAGATGCGGGGTTATCGTTGCTGTAACGCTGGGATGGATGCGAGGGTCCTGCGCTCCTTAGCATCTGCAGCTAGGCACTAGTAATTACCACAACAACCCCCAGCAGCACAGCAGTCTGTCAAAACATCACGCTATACCACACCACAAAGATAGATGAAGAGGTAATGTGTGTGTGTGTGTGTGTGTGTGTGTGTGTGTGTGTAGTTCTGTCTATATCGTGAAAAAGTTTATTACATTGGTTGTATTTGATTGGCTGGAATAAATTCCTCTGTCACTGTTGTGAAATTGTTACTGATCTTATAAGTATGTCGTTTGATTTTTTTTTATGTCCCCACATCCCATCAAAAATGCCATGGGCCTTATGTTATGTTATGTTATGTTATGTTATGTTATGTTATGTTATGTTATGTTATGTTATGTTAATTATATTGTTAATTATATTATATTAATTATACTATATTATATTATTAACCAGATTATTGATAATGCATATAATTGTATTAATGTTTCTAATTCTATACTAGTAATATACTTTTTTTCCTTAAAAATGCTCAATATAATATATTTTTTCACAAGAGAATTGTCCCATTTGGGGGTCCGTGACTTAAAGTCTGAAAACATCTGAAGTCATTGCTCTAAGTTGGCAGTCATGCCTACAAGGACTATAAACTGTTCATCTAAACTGTTGAAATAATTTCTACTTGTGATGTTTTTTTTTTGTTTTTTTTTATTATTATTTTTTTTTTTACTATACAATTGAGTTGTTGAATGAATGGAAAAAAGTCAAACTGTATTGATGTGATTATCATTTTCATTTGGATTTTTTTTTTCATTGTGATCTTTTCAGTTCAGTTGTTTTTTTGTTTTTGCTGCGGCTGGTTTTCTCATTTGGAAGATAGGGATGAGTGACCATAAAATGCGTTAAGCTCTATACCTATTACCACATCATCTGTTCAGTCCCATTAATAATTAGTTACAGCAAATCCTGCATGAACTCCTCTCAGCCTTGAGAGAACTCTGATATTCCTTCAACTGCATCACCTTTTCTGTTTGTCTTTTTCACCTTTGTGCTTTTGTTTTCTTTTTCCACTGCGATATCGATCTGAACGCAAAGGCATAATTAAGCTCATTTTGGAGATAATTCCTCCATCTTAGTTGATGTTTTATAAATAAATGAGAAATTCTCTATGCTTTGTGTAAGTTTTGATAGGTGCCATCAGTTTGAGTTGCTTTCGCCATTGATTTGATTAAAGGCATTATGCATTGATTAATGAGTTTTACACTTGGCTGGGTGGAGAAGAATTGCAGCACGTTCTTTGACCCAAAACTCACTCGTTTTCCTTTCTTTCCTCATTCTCTGTCCTCCTCATCCTCCTCCTCATACAAAGAAGAGTCGGCATTGGCACACATCGCACAAATCACTGGAGCCTTTTATTTGGAAACGTATTTGTTTTCCCCCTTCAAATTGATTCTTGAAATCAGTTTTGCTTTAATTTCCATTTTCATAAGAATTTGATAACTACAGAAGGAATTAATATGAAAATTGGTTACCTACCGTATGCGAGAAAATGTTGGGAAAACCACAAAAAAAAAATCACAGTGCCGCAAATTGCCTAGCAATTAGAATTCTCAAAAAAAAAAAAAAAAAAATTCCCGCTCTCTCACCTTCCCTTTCTCTTTCAGTCTCGCTCTTTCCATTTAGCTTTCAAAGCAGTCTTGTTTAGACACCCAGTTCATACCTGTGTCTGTTCAAAAAATGCAGCATATAAAAGATGAGCTGAATATGTTTGGCTGAATATTGCCCTCCTTCCCCATGCCGATCTGTCTTGCTTAGGGAAGCAATCCTAGGTGCAGTGGATAAACTAATATCGGAGCATCACCTCAGAGAGACAATACAAACGATGGGGTAATCTTTCATCTCTTTATGCATACAGGGAAATATGAAAAATTGCAGTTTAGGAATATTTCTGCAAGATTGGAGGCTCAAGCGGCGGTCGCTGTGGCGCCCAGGGCCACTTCTGACGCCATGACAACCAGAGGAAGAGTGATGAGAGTATTATGCCCGCCTGTCGCCCTGCTACGAGCCCCCTGCCAGGGCCGCACGTCAACGCACACACACATGCTATTTCTCTCATCGCCATGATTGACAGCTGGGCTTGACATAATTGTCTCCGTCATCTCTCTCTCCGGTCGCTTTATTGCTCCTGCTGCGGTGGCGTCTCTGCTGGAAGAGAAAGATAAATCTGTCATTTATCACTCCTCCTTTCATCCCTCCATCACTCGTCTCTAACAGACCCTGTTAAGGGGGTAATCTGCCTGTGTTAGCCAGCGAGCCTATTCATCACCACGAGCGGACCCGGAGGGGTCACGCCGCTCATTCCTCGTCCCTGGTCCCTGTGCGCTGCAGCTAGGCCAGGCGGTAAGAGCAAGCTGGTGTGAGCGAAGCTCAGGATCAAGCTCAGGGCAAACAGAACAGGCTCACGGCAATAAGGTGGCATTAGCCTGGGATTGACGCTCTCGCTCGGGTCTGAACTCCCATGATTAGATCTCATATTAGCTCTTAGCATATGGCTAACACCTGAAAACCCCAGTGCACCACGTAAGCCCTGGGACTTATTGAACACACAGCCATATCCCTCTCCTGTGCTCAAGATGATATCAAAACGCCATTGATGGGTACCTCGGTCATATTGCTAGCCTCCTAACACTAAGTGTGCCTCCATGACCGACCGTTAGCCGCACCGTTGCCTAATGTGTCTGGAAATACCTCATTTTTAGGTGTGTGTTTTGGATGAGGTAACTCCCCCAACAATCTTCGAAAGTGCTGAATCCCCTTCAATTTAGCAGGTAAATGCGATTGCCTTCACCTCTGTAGTGTTTTCAGAGAGAGAGAGAGGATTTTATTTGGTAGTTTATTGCGTCATCTTTCTCTAAAGCTTCTTTGTTGCAGAGAGTCTCTGAGTGTTTACTCCCCATATATATGTATTATCAGTCTCTCTCTCCTCCTCTTCAATATATAAAATTTTTTTAGCTTCACAACCCACTGGTTATTTTTCTTCTCTCGCTCTCTCTCTCTCTCTCTCTCTCTCTCTCTCTCTCTCTCTCTCGCTCTCTCTTGTTTTTGTTTTATTCAGCTAAATAACCTTTCCGTCCCTGGGTAAATCTGAGGAATATGTATGTGTGTGGAGTAAGGGAACCGTTTGGGGTAGATGAGATCAGCGTTCTCATATCTCACTCGCCATGTGTAGATTTATTGGGCTTCGATAAGCAACAAGCGAGCCGTCACTCTGGGCCAATAGACTGCCTCCAGCCTGCCTGTACTTATTTCACAGGACCACTCAGTGCCACACCAGCGGCCCTTTGGGTCTTCTCTGCACCAGAGGCTGCCCACACAACTGCCTGAGTCATTACCTGTCTTTTTCCTTATTTCTTCCTCTTACTCCCCTCTCTTTTTTATGTGTGACTAGCCACCCACATTTAAGCAAACAAAATATATTTGATTTGAATAAATAATATATTTAAAAATGTAATTTACATTTGAATCATAGCTGTATTTTTGGCTCGTGTATTTTAATTAAATTAAATATATTTTGTTAGTCAAAAACCCATATTTTTCTGGCACAGTAGTGTTTTTGAATGAATGGGCATCTCAATTGGGTGGCAGGGTGGCATTACATTTGAATACTATAGATAAATTTACACAAAATGCTAAAATAAAAAAACTAAATATCTTGAACACTTAATTGGCATTAAAATAATAACCTGTAATAATCAGCAGGATTTAAATTAATATTCCCCTTTACAAAGACCTAATAATACCCCACAGTGTCTTAAATCTGTGACTATATGTGTATAATGCCTTGCAGAAGTCTTCATTTTCACATTTTATGTTGCAGCCTTATGTTTTATGTTGCTGCCTTATGTTTTTATATATATATAATCACATCGCGCAAGTATTCAAACTTATGATTTGACACTTGAAATTTAGCCCAGAATGCATCCTATTTCTGAGTTGTGCAGGTGCAGATTCTGTGTGGGTCCAGTCTTGAGTTATTGTTTTAGTCACACTCTATTTTGATCCTCTAAAAGCCGCACTTGTTCCTGTTGTCAGTTCTTGTTTCAGTGTGTATAGAAACGTGTAGTTCAGAAAGAGGTCAGATGGTCGTTTTTCACAACACATGTTGTCAAAATACTGTATAGATTGCCTTTAGACCTTCCTCTCCACACATAAAACCGATGAGCTTTCTGTTATCTGTGTGTGTGTGTGTGTGTGTGTGTGTGTGTGTGTGTGTGTGTGTGAGTGTGTGTTGCGTTATGTGTGGTATTAGAGAAAATCTCTATTTTTGTGAGGTGTTACGCACTCCTCTGACCCCTGATATCCTGCTGAGAGAAATTTCATCAGATGACACGCTCTCTCACATCAGGCGGGTCTGTCTTCCTCTTTCACCCTCTCTGTCTGAGATATCAAGTGGTACTTCAGGTCTTTGGCAATATCTCAACAAAATAGGGGATTTCGTCTGGACAACAATAGACCTTCCCCTGATGTGCCTTGTTTTTCTTTTCAAATCCAAAATGAGCTATACATATATCCTCAAACCCTGAATTAACCATAACAACTTCTTCATGGTTATTTGCTATTTTAACATAACATTTAGTCTTTTAGGTGATTTTATAGGCATCAAACCTTTACATGCTATCTGTTTATTGTATTTTAGAGAGATTTTATTTAAAAATAGAGACAGTGTGTCTCATTCATTCCAGGTTGTCTCTTTTCTACATGCACACACGTCTGGTTCACTATTTTTGTGGGGACTCTCCATAGACGTAATGGTTTTTATACTGTACAAATTTTATATTCTATCCCCTTACACTAACCCTACCCTAAACCTACCTATCACACAAAACCTTTCACACATTCTGTATGATTTATTAGCTTGTTTTTAGCACCATGGGGACCTCAATTTAGGTCCCTACGGTGACATGAGTTCCCATGAGTCAGTGTGCATTCAGGTTAAAGTCCCCACCAGGATAGAAAAACATGAACACACGCACATTTGTTTCACTATATTAGTGAGGACATTGCATAGACTTCCATTGATTTTATATCATGTTAATGTTGTTTTCAATCGCCTAACCCAACCCCTACCCCTAAACCTGCCCATCACAGAAACATGCAAAATGCTACATTTAAATAAAAACATGTTTTGGCCAATTTATAAGTCTTTTTATCGTTAATATAATATTTCACTATATAAGTGCGCACATTTGGCCCTCACAAGTAGCCAAACCTTTACACACACACACAGGTCTCAAATAGATTTTGTGTGGGTGAGCAATATTAACAGAAACTGCTACAGCAGGCTAATCAATTCTCTATGTAAAGACATGCAGACTAGTGAGTGAAATCACCATTCGGACACGATGACTGTCGATAAGCAGCTGTCTTCCTGATGACTGTAATTGGCCTGGTGTGACCAATCTGAACTCAAAGGATTTGTGTCATGGTAAATTGAACTGTTCACGTGTGTGTAGAAGAATAGATATGTGTGATGTTTTATTTATTCCACAGTAGACTATAAACTGTATATATTACAATAATAATACAAAATACTGTATATTACAATGATACAATAGTTTAACGATATAATCTTTTTTTGACTGACAAACTTAATGGATTGCTGTATTCGTGATAGACGTGATAAGTGATAGGCTTATGATATAAGAATAAACAATATATTAACTGACGCCACCTTCGATAATAGCTATTCACTGATCTGCCACTTCTTTTCCAATAGCATCATCTTATTATAAAATGTTATTTTGCACAAGGACTTCTGGCTTTTATGAACTTTTGACTTAAGTGTGTGTATGAGTGCATCATCCATTATAGTCCAATGATTGATCTGAAGAATTTTGTGTCTGTTCCTTAATAGTAAAGCCATTGTGTCAACTGCTTATGAAAGTATGTGTTTCTAATCTTGCCAAAATCTTGAAAATCCTATCTTGAAAATATGACCTCGGTGTAAATATGCTAAATACTCCTCCTGTGGATGTCCTTAATAAACAAAAGTACACTTTTTTCCTTTTTGTTTGTTTTTTTATATTTGATTATTTTATTTTTTATTTCATAGGTATATTATATATATTTTTAATCAGATGAAATTATAATTGTATGTCCCCATTTAGATCATTATAGGTATAGGTAAACAAAGGTAAATGTGTGCAGTTGTGCTCTTCTAAGTTAGTTATATCTGTAAGCATTTATGCCACCATTTCTACCAGCATGCGGCTCTGCTAGTAAATCAGCCAGTTACATCACCGCACGCCAGCACAAAGAGTGTGTCATATGAGAGTGTCTCATTGCACAGTGTGTGTGTGTGTGTGTGTGTGTGTGAGGTGAAGTCTGCGCAGTCCACTCTCCATTAATTTAATGTTAGGCTGCCTATCATCATGCACAGATGCCTATGGACACATAAATGGCCCTCTTGTGTGTGTATACTTGTGTGTGTGTTTGCACAAGCGTGTAGCCCACCGAGCCTAATGATGCGGAAAGATAGCGTATGCCACTGCAGCACACAGCTTTATTTACAAACACACTTTTTCACACACACGCACACATATACACACACACTCATTAGCTGATCAGTACAGTTATAATAATTAACACATAAAACACCAGCTCTTTCGGGTCCCCCCCTCTCTGTCATTAAGATGATATCATTGAGCATTGAGATGGAATGGTTACGTCTGTTCATTCATTAGAGAATGCATCCATCTGGTGTGTTTGGGTGTGTGGGAGTGCGTTTAGCGGGCAGTGTGCCCATCGATCTGAAAGGCTTCATTAGATAAGTGCTGACATCACAGATTGATGTCTCTTTAAGGCAGCCTGCCACAGCGCTGACAGGGGAAATCAGAGATATTGACTTTCCTGTGTGTGTGTGTGTGTGTGTGTGTGTGTGTGTGTGTATATTTATTTATATATATATATATATATATATATGTATATATGTATGTATGTATATATATATATATATATATATATATATATATATATATATATATATATATATATATATATATATATATATATATATATATATATATATATATATATATATGTATATGTATATATGTATATGTATATATATATATATATATATATATATATATATATGTATATGTATATGTATGTATATGTGTGTGTTTGGATGTTTAGAGATGTGAGCGGTGTATGTAAAGTGCATGAATTATGCTTGCAGGTGAATTTCTGGGTAGGTGTGCATGTGTGGGTCTGTCGTATTCCTCTGGTTTAATGGGCTCCCAAGCTTTAGGTGTTCACTAATGATTGTTGTTACACACTCCACTGTGCGACTAAGGGCCTTGTCAAACTGTCAGCAAGAGAAGAGAAGAGAAGAGAAGAGAAGAGAAGAGAAGAGAAGAGAAGAGAAGAGAAGAGAAGAGAAGAGAAGAGAAGAGAAGAGAAGAGAAGAGAAGAGAAGAGAAGAGAAGAGAAGAGAAGAGAAGAGAAGAGAAGAGAAGAGAAGAGAAGAGAAGAGAAGAGAAGAGAAGAGAACCAAATTTAAATTGAACAAGCCAGAAATAAAGACAAACTACAGGGGGTGTGGTAATAGAAAATGATGATAGATATAAACTGAAGAAGAATAAAGGAGCGAGTAATTGGGTGAGAGTTTATCTGTGTTTAACCCATGTCACTGAGTGCTGATATCAGATTGATTAGGGATGTCTTTACCATTCAAAGTGTTTTACTAATGAAGACCAGGGCAAGATCATTCTTATTGACTACCTATGAGCCGCTATGATGTCAGTTTAGATTGAGCAACAAAAGTGTGTGTGTATGTGTGTGTGCGTGCATTTGAAAGTTTGACTGCCTTCAAGGGTTTGTCTGGTTCTGTCACTTGTATAAATAAGCTACTATGCCCCAATCATTACTTCAGTCCTACATTCTTCTCTCACATGCTATTTTTATCCAACTAGTTTCCTCAGTCAACATCCTTGTTGGTCTTGGAACAGTATTCCTATAAACTAGATTTGAGTGGTAGTTATTGGTTAGAGTTATTACTATGTTTGCCAGGAATGTTGTTCTAGGACCAACAAAAGATTTTGATTCAGAAATGAGCAATAGGTGAACTCTGCTACAATGCATCAAATTGTAACATTTATGTTTAATATTGTTCATTAAGATTGTTTAATAATATATTTTTAAAAATTCACCCTCATGAACCCTGCAAGACTTTCTTTCTTCTGTGGAGCCCAAAAGAAAATAATGTATACAATGAAAGACAGTGGGGTCCAAAACAAAAAACAAGGGTACACTACAACACGACAACAAGAACGGAAAAGTTTTTCTTTTGCTTTTTCCGTGTAAAGAAGACAACATTGTCAGAAAGATCACTATCCTCACGGATCTGTGAAAATGATTAAAAACACTGTATAATGCATGCCAGGCCAGTAGTTGGCGATGCCACTTAAAAAAAAGAAACACTATTCGCTATTCAAGTTTTTAAATTTAATTTAATTGCAATTGTAATGTCACCAAATACATTTGAAGTTTATGCTGCGTGAATTCTGCATTTCAAAACTTAAATACAAGAGTATATTTAAAGTTAACTTAAGTATACTTGGAATAGTTCCACAAGTATATTTAATACAACTTTAGTTGAGCTTTAGCACTGCTTTTGTACAACAAAAAATTAAACAAAATTAGTTGTTCCAATTTAACAGACTTCAAGTATACCAATTTATAGTGTGTCACAAATACATTTATTTATACTAAAGTACATATGAATAAATTGTGCATAAGTATACTATTTTTTTCACTAGGGTATGTGTGTATATATATATATATATATATATATATATATATATATATATATATATATATATATATATATATATATATATATATATATATATATATATATATATATATATATATATATATATATATATATATATATATATATATATAATATATATATAATATTATGATTTTTTTTGAGGGGGGTGCACAGCTATAGGGTTACATTTCTCTCATCCCAGTTTCACAGACAAGGCTTAAGCTAGTCTCAGACTAAAACACATGTTTGAGCTGTTTTAACTGAATGAAACTTGCACTGACATATCTTGTTTCGTCTCAAGATGCACACAGATGCGCATCTGTTTTTACTGGCATGTTTATAAAAGCTACCTTAATGTCCTAATTGAACTAAGGCCTTATCCTGGCTTAATCTAAGCCCTGTCTATGAAACCAGGCCTCAGTCTTTTTAAAGTGTCCAGTGGTGTGAAGCATGACTCTAGATGTGGATGAGAGAAGAGATGTTTAATGCTGGAGTGAAGGTTCATTGGGTCTTCATGGCTGTTAAGAATGACATGCTACATGCTACTCTGCATCAGTTCTTTGTGTTATAGGTTTCATATGGAGGATGGCTTGTAGTTTTGGCTTCTGAATTGTTGAATTTGGATGACAAACTCTAATTATATTTAACAGCCTCATTGCTTAATAAAACAAGGCTTTCTGGATCCCTCTTCATGTGCCGTGTGAAAACAAAACAGAAAGTTGAAGCTGAAAGTTTTAGTGGGAGATAAGCATAAATTTGAGAGTTTTAGTGTTTAGTTTAGCACAGGCAGTGTTAGCAGCCGCAGGCTGGATCCCCGCTGGGCCCAGCTCACCCAAGGCTCTTTCCCCAATGGCTGCCTCCAGGAGATTAAAGAGAATAAATGCCATCTGATTGGCTGTTTAAAGTTTCATAAGCCTTTGCAAAATGTACAGAAATGTCTTAGTTTTTTAATGCACATTGTAGGAAGGTTTAATATGTTAAAAAGGAAGGTGTTTTGATGTTGAGTTCATTATATACTATAGACTTGCACAGAAACGTGTCAGTCGCGTTTTCCCGTCAACTGTCAGTGAGAAGTGCTGTTACGCTTTGCTTTGTTCTGCAGAGGGTAAATGACTTGGAAGTAACTAACACAGATACACTTAAAGTGAGCAGTAATGTCAAGCAGTTCTTTTAAATTGTAATAATATTTCACAATATTACTGTTTTTTTATTGTATTTTTGATCAAAGAAATGCAGCCTTTGAACATAAAAACATTTTTTTTTATACCGACCCCAAACTTGTGTTACTCAATATTAACTTTTAGTTCACAGAACTGTTGTAGAAATGCACTTCCTAATGTGCTGTTATTCTGAGTCTGCATGCTGCCACAGCCATGCTGATATTCAGAGTCTTTTTATGTGATAATGCCTAATCATATGGCCAAAAAAACTAGCATCTTCTCTTTTTCATAAGCCTGTGTTGAATATCCCAAGGTGCTGCTCAGTATTTTATTCAGCTTGTCAGAAACTGTAACAGATCTATTGTGGGACGATTATTACAGAGTTTTGGTGAAAGCCACTGATCAACAGAGCAATTAAAAACAATGAATAAGGCCTCCAGCTTTAGCTACAGCTTAGACAATACAATCCTCTCCTGGTGGACACGTTTTTTTTAAATGAAGCGGGGAGAAATGTCACTCTCTCTTTGTCGTTTTCTCTCTCACCATTTGGTATGTTGTAAATTCTATTTACTTCTCTCTCAGTACAAAATAATGTCACATATTGCAGCACAATATGAGGTTGTTTATGTTTGTTAGGTTTGGCATTGTGACTTTTTCTCACTGATATGGAGATCATTTATTAGTGCCAGCATGCGTTTAGCACACCAAACTGAACCTAGTGCCAAAGGCAGAGATTCCACATTCAAAAGCAATGCAGAGAGAAGAAAGAGACACTTTTTTCCTCAAAATGAGAACTTATAATAATGTTAATTTGAGTTTTTATAGGTGCAATTAAAGCATTATAGGTGCAATGCCATTTAAAGGGATAGTTCACCCAAAAGATTACAATTGCATCATAATTTACTGTCATTCCTGTATGACTTACTTTCTTATGCTGAACACAAAAGAGGATAGTTTTAAGAATGTTTGTAACCAAACCATTTTTGTGATATTGACTAAATACTAATACATGTCTCAAAATATCTTCTTTTGTGTTCCACAGAAGGAAAAAAGTCATAAAGATATCTATCAACATGAAAGTGAGTAAATAATAATAGAGGGAGGTGGGGTGAACTATCCCTTTAAGCTCAATTGACAACATGTGCCGACATGCTGTCCATTACCACTGAAAAAAAGTATTACTTGGGCCTCAATGGATGTATTTCATGGCAAAGATGTGCCATCATACAACACACAAGCGAAAGACTAGACATGGCTTGCACTGTGTCAGGATGGCACACATGCCACCTAATGAATAACTAAAGAGCTAAAGGGGCAGACTGATGTGTGTGTGTGTGTGTGTGTGTGTGTGTGAGAGAGAGAGAGAGAGATGGTGAGGTGGTGTTGGTGCCAGGTTCATGCCAGGCTCTGCTGAAGGCGATATGCCTTAGCAAGATCCTGTGTAGGATAAGCAGAGGAAGCTGGCAGCATTAACATACCGATGCCGGAGGACTTGAGCGGAAACGCCTCTTCAGTGCCTGTCTTCTCTTCCCTTCTTATTTCACTTCCGTATGTTTCATTTCAGCCCTTCATTCCATATGTGTGCTTCTTCCTTTCTTCTATATACTCCTCCATGTTTTGTACACCACACTTTCTTCTCTACAGTATCATATTCCAAATCCAGGTTGTTACTCAAAGGTTTTCACCATCTTCTGTAGGTAGTTAGAAATATGTGGGTTGGAAGTTCATGGCAAAATTGGAAAGCGACAGCTTGTTGAGTCTTTTCTCCAGTGTGTGTAGGCTGAAAATTACACTCATAAAAGCAGTTTTAAATTCCATAACAATCAAAATATGGTGCATTAATTACCCAGAGACATTTGAAATACACTGACTGACTGTTGTAGCTATGGTGGGATGTTCCCACTGAATAGTTTCTCAGTTTACAGCCTATGAATTGTATTACACTTGCAATAACTTAGCAGTCAGTTTGGCCCACAAATCTAATAAATGTGAAGACTCTGAGTTTCCTCAATGTTTTAGTGAAACACCATACATAATTAAAACACTTTTATGAGTACAGTCTTCATATCATGTCATCTTGTGAGCATTTAGTGATGGCAAAGGTAATCTAAATGCAAAATTTAGAAATGAGCATACACTATAAAATGTGCAGTATTGGACACTCTATATCCAATATTGACAGATACAGTAAATTCTAAAATCTGTAATATCAACACATAACTGATAATGTACCTATACATCACCAACACACTGACATGCTTTAGTTGCTAAGTGGGACATTCCTGCTAACTAGTTTCTCAGTTTACATTCTCTAAATTGTATTAAACTTGCAATAATTTACCAGTTTGGGCCTCTCACTGGAGGCATTTTATTTTCAAAGAGCATCTGAGAACTGAGATAAACTTGCCTTTTAACGCCTGAGAGTGACTATCAGTTGTCCAATCGTAGAGAGTGTATGCGATTCCCTTGTGTTGACTCCTTGTTCCTGTTTTGGTTTGTCAGAGCATCTGTTGTTCATGTCACTCCCCTAGTCTGAGATTTGAGCATAACCCTGGCCTCTCTTTCTCTCTCGTTCTCTTTGATTAAAGGTAGGATGGTAGCGGTGGCCCATGTGCTTTTTAGAGCATTAAATCCAGCCTCTGCAGATTTGCACGCCTGTCGCTCAGCCCTGTCAGGTGAATGCCAGAGAGACTGAGAGAGGTACCAGGGTCCACGGAGCTACATGGATAAACCATTTGTATCTGTTCAGTGCTGTGAACAGCAATCAGACATTGTACTCCCAGGTCTCATGGGGTGCAGTAAGCTGCGTGTGCTGTATTTGAGGCGTGAGTGATGTGTGGGGTGGACAGGCAGTGCCCGCAGGAGAGGACCATAGGGCAGGGTGCCACAGGGAGCCACCCATTCAGGTTAGCAGCAAAGCTTAGTAGCAAGTGAGTGAGTTGATATTAGTATGAGCATATTTGTGTGATTTGTTTACTTTTTGTCTCTTGAGGTGGTCCACATTAGGTTTCTTCCTAAAGCAATATTTCTGATAAGTTTTGATGCTTGGAAACATTTGAAACACAGCTTGTTAATGCATTTTGCAGCATATGATTGGTTATTGACATTGGCTAGTCTCTTTTCCTCTTTAGTGACAATATTCATCAGGGATGCTCCATTATTAAAATGTTTTTTTTTTTTATATATATATTTATGTATATACCTCCATGGATCGGACTTGTTTGTTCAGCACATCCCACAGATGCTCGATTGGATTGAAATTAGGGGAATTGGGAGGCCAAGTCAACACCTCAAACTCGCTGTTGTGCTCCTCAAACCATTCCTGAACCATTTTTTGCATTGTGGCAGGGTGCATTATCCTGCTGAAAGAGCCAGAGCCACCAGGGAATACTGTTTCCATGAAAGGGTGTACATGGTCTGCAACAATGCTTAGGTAGGTGGTACGTGTAAAAGGAACATCCACATGGATGGCAGGACCCAAGGTTTCTCAGCAGAACATTGCCCAAAGCATCACAACGCCTCCGCCGGCTTGCCTTCTTCCCATAGTGCATCCTGGTGTCATGTGTTCCCCAGGTAAGCGACGCACACGCACGCGGTCAACCATGTGATGTAAAAGAAAACGTGATTCATCAGCCAGGCCACCATCTTCCATTTCTCCGTGGTCCAGTTCTGATGCTCACGTGCCACTGTTGGTGCTTTTGGTGGTGGACAGGGGTCAGCATGGGCTATGCAGCCCCATACGCAACAAACTGCGATGCACTGTGTATTCTGACACCTTTCTATCAGAACCAGCATTAACTTCTTGAGCAATTTGAGCTACAGTAGCTTGTCTGTTTGATCAGACCACACGTGCCAGCCTTCGCTCCCCACGTGCATCAATGAGCCTTGGCCGCCCATGACCTTTGAGGACAAAATGTTCACTTGCTGCGTAACAGGTGCCGTGATGAAGAGATAAAATCAGTGTTATTCACTTCACCTGTCAAACTAAAATCATTCATTTAATGCTGCAAATGAATTTAGGCACCAAAACACTGTCAGAAAAATGGATATCCATGGATATCCATTTGCTATCCATTTGCTAAACATTACATTTAACAGTGTTATTACATTTATTAGTGTTTTTGGAAAATTTTGAAAATATCTCACTCTTCTGTCTGTATGATGCAGGAAAGTAGTACGAGCCTGACTCATTCATGTTGCCAGATCTTACAAGCAAATTGGCGAACAAGGAAATGCTTTATGCTGAAAATAAGACTGAGATATTGCAACACATACCTGCTCACTTTAATAACTCCATAAACGTGATCGCTGTATGAGCCAAGTTTATACACGCCCCCTCAAAATGCTTATAATAAGTGGACATGGCAACACTGCAAGAACGAGTTATGTGAAGCAGCCTTTAAGAATAAACAAAACACAACACCTCTGTCAGCATTGCTTTAAGGGTTCGTTCACTCAAAAATGAAAAAAAAAATCATTTACTCAACCTCATGTCATTCCAAACCTGTAAGACTGTGGTTCATCTTCAGAACATAAATGAAGTTATTTTAAATGAAATCTGAAAGCTTTCTGTCCCTTCATTGACAGTCCAGGGAACTACCACTTTGACACTTCAAAAAGTTAATAAACAGCTCGTAAAACAATTCATTTAAATGCATGGAGTGATAATTGGAGTTAAATGGAGTTCAACTTTACAGTCTGTACGTGGCCATACACAATTTGGTTGTCAGTTCACCTTTGAGTGCTTAATCCTTTGAGTTCTTAAAAATGTAGGTAGTGACAACCGCATTTACAAAAAGCAGCCTTTTAAAACACCTTCGTCGACTGTGCTTCACTTAAAATTGCTGAACATCGTCTTTTGCTGCTGCCATATTTCTTTAGTCAGAATAGTGTATAACAAACACGCGATATGCCAGAACGTTGCTATGGTTACCACGGTGTCAATTATGGTAATTTCAGGAGTGAGTTGTGTTCCGTACACATACGGGACGATAATTTAGGGTACTTACTTTACAGTGTGTACGTGGCCTATTGGACTCCCAGATTTAAATGTGGTTTTCACCCCTGAAACTTTACAGTGTGTACATGGCCTAAAAATATGTAGGCCTAATTTTGGTAATGTACCAGCATATTGTGCATCCCTAATATGCGTTCATGGTCAGGTGGAGCCAGGGCTGTGTTATCCACCAGGAGGGGACACTCTTTACTCTGCGCTAATCCCGATAGCTGATGAAATGTATCTCTTACTCTTATAGAAGAACGTACTTGTACCTTTGTACATATACCACACATCCTTTAACAGCAATTCGTATCTGACGACATGAGAAACTAATTGTTATAAATCACACCCTGCCTTTTCAGAGAGTTCAGCATCCTGCTGAACAGGACGCAAGTGCTAATGTAGGATCTGCTAGATTAGAACCAAACAAAAGCAGGTGAGCCACAATGTTAGCACGAGCAATTTGATTCTTTTGTAAACCTGTGTAGACAAGGGTTTAGCTCTTGTCGTAAACTTGATGTTTGTTGAAAATGATTTGCGTTATGATTCTCAGATGATTCTTGTGCCTGTTTAATTAATCATTATGTTGGGTTGGGTGTGGGTTTGTAGAGTTAAATCTGCTAATAGACTGTAATTCAGACGTCTGTTTTAACATGTATGAAGCAATCTCTAAAAATGACTGGACTGAATCCACTTTGAACTCTGGAGAAGACAGTTGTACATTATGTAAATGCGACATCGTCAGTGAGGTCACAGGTGGTGGCAGTAATTCTGTCACTACGATCTGTCACACCTCCAAACCACTTCAGTGTAGAGAAATTTGGCATGCAGCTCACACTTTTATTAAACAACAAAAGGGGGAGGGAGTGCGGTGTTGTAACCTGTTCGTTTTTAATTAAGTGAACCATCCTCATCAAAGGCTCACCTGGTATTTTGGGTTTGCTCGATAATGATGCTTTGAATAAATGTCAGAGAAACAAATAATACCGTGGGAGAGGACACGAAATCTTCACATGCCTTGTTCTGAAATAGCAAACCGGTTGAGGATTGAATGAATCGGAAACTTGTTTTTGACAGACAGCATATTGTATTCCATGTGTTTGTTTTTCAGCAGAACCGTGTTTTGTAGTGTGTATAATGGCAGGCAGCCAAAGCTTGGCTAAAGAGCTCAATTAAAGGTAAGACACTAAGCACACGAACATCACTCATGACGTAAAATGGCTAACGCTGCAGATATAACTCACTCTATGTGCCAGATGACACAACCAACAGATGCTCTGAACATGTCAGTTATAGATTCTTGGAAGGGGAAACGATTTGGCACCAGGTTAAATAATGATTTTTGTTGGTTGAGGTAAGTTAACTGATGTGGTAAATGGTAAATTTGTCCGTTGACCTTTATAGAAGCACTGATTGATGCTAACAGTGGAGGAACTGTTACTTTGGAAGACGCTAATCAGCTATGGGAAGCAAAAACTCTCTGAATTTTACTTGAAATGGCTGTATAAAAGGCAAGAACCATGCAGACACACACACAATACACACACATACTGTGTTCTTATTCACCATGGGCAAAAATACTCTCTCCCCATCAAATATTCATTCAGGCAAGCTGCTGAATGATTTTCTGTCTGTTCTAGCCATGTGCGGTGACTGGCTGGAGGTGGACGGAGTGAGTCAGGAGTCATTAGGCCTGAAGAGTCTGGGTCCTCAGATTTACAAGAAGGAGGGGGAATGGATGGTGACATGTTGATGTTGTACTCAGTATGTTGGGAGTCCCTTGAGAGACTCACTCCCTCTCTTTTATATCTCTCTGTTCCTCTTCGTCCTCCTCTCTGGCCAGTTTTTGCCCCTTCACTCCGTTTTGTCATTCACACACAGCCTTTAGACTTCAGAGCGACACAAATGATAACTTTCTGTACTTTGTGTTGGTCGTTTCGTTCCAGGGGAGCAGAGGCTAAACAGTTGTGAAGAATGTAATCTCTCAGATTGACTGGGCTGTCTGGCTCATGCTTGTTTGCTCTCAGACACTGGCCTCAGGCCAGCTGAGGGTCTGTGAGTCTGACAACTGAGCCTCTTTAGCGATCCACCCTGCTGTTTCCAGATCAGCAGTTAACCCCTTAAGCCGGTCATCTCACCGTCTCCCGTAGCTGAGCTCTGTGGGTGAACACAGCCATCCACCAAGGTTCAGAGAGATTACAGTGTGGTTTATGCAGCTTTAATGGGGATCGCATGAAGCAGAGGAAACAATTACTGCTGCTAAACACAGCGATGCTGAATTATACTTGCAAAAATGTAAAGGTCACATCATGAGGAATCAAATTTTGCTTGATCTTATGAGATTAAAGAGTTTAGTGTACTATGAAAACAATTTTCATAACTCCAAAAAGAATTAAGAAACCACCATTGGAACAAAAGACTAAATTGGGGGAACCCATGCTGTGTCTTTGAATTAGAAAAATATATATATATTTTTTTTATATATTATTACCCTGACACAACCCCGCCCCCCTCATGATAAGAGGAAAGTGAAATTCCTATGAATTTAATCACTTAAATTACTATAATTATAATGTGCTATAAAGTCCCCCTGTATTTTATCCCTTAAAACTCATCTTTGATTACCAAAATTACATATATGAAACTTTTTTTTTTCATGTGGAAAAAAAACTATTCATGCCTTAAAATAGCTTGAATGTAACACCCTACACCCTTGCTTCATTTAGCATACGCCGATCCATGATTATGCAAATTAACCCCGCCTCCACTCACTCACACCAGCTCAGAGATCCACTCAGCCAACTTTACTGAACCAAACGCTGCACAATGGTATCGCTCTTTACAACGTCTGACATACAACTGATATGATTAGTCTTTTGCTTGACTGCGTTCAAACACAAAATAATGTGTTGCTAATGTTACACAAACGTTCCTGTTCGCCATCTCAGTCTGCCTTCTAAAAATCAGTATGCTTAGAAATACTTTGAACAACTTAGAACATCAGGAGAAAGGCATATAGTTCATCATAACATCATAATATACATCATATACTGTATATAATTAAAATTGCTAAATTCTTATCAACAGAAAAATATACTGGGATAAACCTGGCTTCTCTTGAGACTTCCCTGCTTTGCAGTTAATGATGATATGCTAAAGCCTGCCCGCACATTGTCATGATTGGTTACAAAGTAGTTTGCGATGTAAGAAACACCAGCGATTTCTTTTTTTCACTGCAGTTTTAAGAAAACAATACTCAGCAATGATGCTAAGTAGCATCATTAGCCATATAGACATATAAACAACATTAAAAACTTGATTCTCACCACAGGGTCTTTAACTGTAGTAGTTGCATGATTGAGTTGAAGCGAAGCTGCCACAGAAAATTCTGAGTTAAGGTGCACTCCCATTTACTGCTGGTCTGCAAATTGTTGCGTTCAAAATCCAGTCATTTCAATAGGAATCCAAGCAATCTGGAATTTCACAGAACATCTCTTGGTTTGAAAGTGACTTCTGAGCTGTGCTTCATACATCACTGCACTGACAGTATACAATACATGGAATATATTATAATATATATATATTATATATCTGGGTGAAAATGGTCAACAGTTATGATTATCATTTTATAAGCGTGTTATGGCCATGAGTTTTTTTGTACATAAGTATGAACATGAGTTTTTTCTGTATTTTCTTTGTATTTATGCCGATTTTCTACTGTTGTATTGAATTACAAGAGTTAATTTTGCAAACTGAGACAAATCTCATGTTTATCCTGCTATTGTGCTCCATAGAAACTTTTGTTTGAACTGGAACATTCCCATTGTCCCCTTTAACAACTTTCTCCAGTCCAATTGTTCATGTGCTCTTTAGTCTCAATGTCTCTGTTAGTCCTTAAGGTATGAGGCCACTGCAAAAACACAAAGGCTTCTGTAAACCCTCATTGTGGCTTTTCGTTTGCCTGTTGATGCTAGTAAAGCTCGGTCGGTGTAGACAAAGGGCTGGGTACACTACACAGCAAATTACTTAATATCAATAGATGGGAAATATCCATTCTATTTACAACAAAGATAACCTGTTTGATTCTGTCAAGCATGTGTTTACCTATCACATTAACTACATTGCTTCATTACCGTTAATACACACGCACACATCACCTCCTCCTTAATGCTAGCACACATCCTTTTAAACGAACACACATACGCATGCATACAATTTGTCATTTAATTTGCTCTCTTAATTTTTCTCCCTTTTTCCCTCACTTACACACACACACACTGTGTAAACACAAATTCTCCACCCATTACCCATGTCTGAGATTCTGCTATACCTGCTTGTTGCAGTGCCCCAGGGGCCTGGCAACCTGACCGCTCCCTTCAACAAATTGTTGGCAGTTCACAGGCTTTTAAATGCCACACTGTTTTAATTACACTATTTACTTAATAGGCTGCAAAAATGCTATTCACACAGCAGGAGGAGCAGGTGATTCAGGACTTCAAACACCTGGTGGATGTTCTCTCACATCTCTTTCATTTGATCTTCTGATTTTTTTGTTTCACTCTGATTATCTGTAGACGAATGCTGCTCATATATTTGAACGAATTCCTTTTTTATTGTCTGTCACTTTGTAATGTTGTCAGTTTTACAGGTAGAATGTGCTATTTGGCTACTGTCATTCGTGAGAACATGACAGTTGGCACCTGCAGCTCTCTCTGGAACTATTTCTTTGTAACTGAGACCAGCCTGTCCTGTCCTCAGAGTTTCCGGAAGCGAAATATTAGTGGTACGTGTCAAATGAAAAGTTGGCAAACAGTGGCATTTGTGTTAGAGCACGGCTCTATTTGTTTCTAATGAGATGACATGAATTAATTTGTGTTGTTTGAATAGAATGATGATACATGGCTAGTGTCACCTCTCAAAATGAGTTTTTTTTTTTTTACTTCTACATCCACTGTTAGCATCCAATCATTCAATCCAATCATTTTGTTTTTGTATTTACCTGTTTTATTTGGTGTATTTACACTTGCCTACGTTTAAACTCATTTTAAGGATGCTTTTCACCATTGCTATTCTGCTTAGATATTTTGTGCTTTAATTTGAGTAGTACAATAACATTTTCTAAAGCATTGTGCATCATGAACTAACAACGAACACATTTTTACAGCATTTATTAATTTCAGTTCATGTTAATTCATAAATATACTATTTGACATTGAAACATTGTTTCATTTTCATTCACAATACTCCACTGTTAAAAAAGTTTGGGTTCAGTCAAATTGTTTAATGCCCATTTTAATATATTTAAATGTCATTTATTCCTGTGATATCAAATCTGAATTTTCAGCATCATTACTTCAGTCTTCAGTGTCATACAATCCTTCTCAGAAATCATTCTAATATGCTGATTTGCTGCTAATCATTTCTTTTTATTATGTGGAAACTGTGGCACATTTTTTTCAATGACTATTTGATGAATAGTCAAAAGAATTTAGCATTTATTTGAACTAAAACTATTTGCAACATTTATAAATATTTTTTTCTGTCACTTTTTATCAATTTAATGTGCCCTTGCTAAATAAAAGTTCCTTCAAAAAAACAACTTACTGACCTCAAATTACCTTGAACGGTAGTGTATATTAATGTTAATTTATACAACTTGAAATTTAAAAAAATATATTAGTATGTTATAATATTAACTTTAATATCAGTTAATGCTGTAAAAGTATTGTTCATTATTAGTCCATGATTGCCTAGTGCAATAAAAAACTTGTAGTGTTGCCAACACTTGCTAATATTTTTTACGTCATTTTCAATATGTAATCATTGTATATTTTGTATATGATGATGTATTTTCTTAAATGTAGCAATTTAAAAAGTATGCTTTATGAGTCCCTCTCAATTTTTTCTGTAATTACCAGACTTAAAAAAAACAAAACAAAAAAAACATAGGACTATTATAGATGTCCCATGGCCTCTGGTCATGTGACTGCGGTCAGGTGTGGGTCACTGAAGTTGCAGTATATCTGTCAGAATAGGCCTATTTATGGGTTCATAGTTCTAAAACTAATGGCGCAAGTATACCTGCTTTTCACTGCAGGAACTGGGAACGATTTTAGTTCTGGGAACGCCTTTTAGGGGGAACTAAATTAGCCCCTACTTTAGAGTAGGGTCTAACCCAGCACAATAGGAACTCCCAGTGACTTAAGTGTACGCTGATTGGCCGAACGCACGCGAAACACTGTGTGTTAAAAAGTCTGTGTTTAGTGTGTTAAAAAAGCTGTGTACACATACAGATTATAACCTATATATTCACTCCACAAACTAACTCTACGAATAAGGAAAACAGTGATAGATGGGCTTCTCAATCTTCATGCTAAGAAGAAAATCCAGTGCAACTTTGAGGGGAGCAAGTGAAACATGATTATGTATTTCTGCTCAGCTAGCGACACTGGACATCAACCACACGGCAAACACTAATACTTTTTCATATACTGTCTTTCTTTTTATAACAATTCTATCTAATAACATATTAGACATGACTGTTAAACAGATCATAACCTAATGAAGATTGAGAATGGAAGTGCTGTGTGTTACTACTAAGCAGGATCCTACTGGTTACTTCCAGGGGCTTATACCATGAAGCCGGTTTAGCTGGCTAACCAGAAATGTTTAAGCTTAGTTTGTGCCAATCCTGGGTTTTAGGTACCATTTAAGTGGTTTGGCTTTTAGCAGTGTTTATCTCCATAGTAACTTAAGCTCCATGGCTAACCTGCTCCAGGGCAGGTTATGTTCTGGATAAGAGATCTCAAACTGAAATTGGACCAATCAGCTGTGAGCAAAGTGACACACTTCTGATGCAATAAAGTGACTCACCCTGTTTCTACTCCAAATTAAAGGTCACTACATAGCAAATGGTTTTTAAAGACTAAAACGTCTGGCTTTTAACAATGCTTATTTATAATAATAATTTTGAAAGATTTAGATATCATTTATTTAATTATTATACCCTTAATCAATTACACATGTATCATTTTAGTTAATCAATCAGTAATAGGTACTTAGTTAAAATTAATATAAATAGCCTATATAAAGGCCATACAAATAAGCTTTAAATTCAATAAATAAAGCTATAAAAATTACTACATGGAAGCTTAAATGTTCAATTCGGTCTATCAAATAAACTAACTTCATAACTTTTACTTGCATTGACGTAGTAAGATTTTTCTTTCAGTAGTCCTATTTTATAGACAGCTCTTTTCTTCTTGCTGTGTGAATTTGTTTAAATTCTTAATATTTTTCAATCATGTAATATTCTGCAGAAGAGAGAAATGAATCTCGCTGCTTCTCTCGCGAGAAGTGAATCTCAGTTTCACTGATCCACAGCATGTGATTGGCTGTTCACTACTGATGTCACAGCTAAACTCCTAAACTCAGGATCAAAGCCTGAGTTGACAGAGAAAGCTGATGATCAGCATCATGGGACCAACAAAGCCTGAAATGATTGGTTTGGTTTTGTCAACTCGAAACCAATTTTGTAACCCTGAGTTTGTTAAACTACCATCATTGTACAGGCCCCTGGTTCATACTAAGCATGTGTTTGTAGCATACAGGAAACATGCATACAGGTGTATGTACTTTTATGTATCCATGAGACTGATCGTTTTACTGGTGCATTTGTCAGTTTTCATGGCAGTGATGTGGCAGACATTTAACATGTTAAACGCAGCGTTAGTGTTCCCAGCCTCGCTGTTATCCACTTCCTGATCACTCAAAGATTTATTGTCCCTCAAACACTCCCCTGTGAAAAACTGCAAACATTCAGAACCTCATAACCTCCTCTCCCTCAGGCACTTTTCTCTCTCTCTCACACTCACACACACATGCACATATATAGTCCTTTCCGTCTCCTAACCTCTCCATATTTCATTCCGACATGTAAATAAACACCATCAGAGTGAAAAACCCCTAGTGTCGTTTTAAACCTACTAATTAGTTTTGGCCCAGAATATCACAATGTTGTATGTGTCAGGCTGTCACCTCAGTAGGTTGGACATGTCAGGGCACAAGTTACTGCAACATTATTTGTTTTTGCATTGATGATATCCAAAGGGATGGCTATCCAGGTGGGACAACGTCCGAAGGGACACTGAGACCCATGCAGCTTCATTTAAATGTCATTTAACAGAACTGACTGAAAAAAGGACTTCAGACCTGACCTGGCTGACTGACTTTACACACTTCTCCTTATTACAACCTGTCTTCGTTTGTAGTGGCGTGTCGTGTGCTGTAAACCGGTGCTAGTGTTGACATCTGGCTGCTTTCTTTCATGAGGCCTGAGGGGGGCGATCGGAGGGGCGTGTGGGATAATTTGTTACGGTGTTAACAGGCTAATAGACGTCCACCTGGTTTTGAGAGTTCAGAGACAGCAGTGGCCTCCTCTGCAATCAGCTTAAGTCTTCAGCCCCTTTTTATTACCTCAATTATGAGAGCCGTTTAGAGGCAACCACTCTGTGTGTGTGCATGTGTGTGTTTTTCATGTCATCTGGTTGGGTTAGGACCCAGACACCCACTCACACCACATCAAATGGGCCCGTCTGAGTAGAGGTGTGCTGGCGGGGTCTCTCCCTGTTCTCTGTTGTGGTGTCTGTGTGTCCTATACCAGAGCTTGGGAGAGCTCGATTCATGTGGTCTGCTGTGAGCTGTTGGAGTACAGATGCAAAAGACCTCCTGCCTCTGGTGGACTCATTGCCTTCCACCCAAATATAACACTGCTCATTGTCTCCCAAACCACTTATACTCATGGTAAAATAAAGAAAAAAGGGGAGAAACCCAAATCTGGTCTATTTTTTATAGCCATTTATTGAGGGAAATGGTAGATCAGATGCTAGTTTTATTTGCCTGAGGTTTTTAAAATGATCACATGCCAGTAGTTTACCCAGACAGTCACCCACCCACCCACATGCACAAATAGATATGTTTACTAAATATTTATTCATTTAGTTAGTTCGTTTTTTCGTACTTTTTTACTCCGATTTGATAGTTTTTATTTTTTTAATTTAGTTTTTTTTTTTTCAATATTATTTTTAAGTTAAGTTTTGATAGTTTTAATTTAATTTAATTTAAATGTAAATGTTATTGTATTTTATAAATGTTTTGTTTTATTTATTTTATTATTATTATTTTATTTTATAGTCATGGAAAAAGTACTTTTAGTTTTTAGTTTATGGTAAGTTTTATTTTAGTTGAGAGATATGTGTGTATATATATATATATATATATGTATATATATGTATGTATGTGTATATATATATATATATATATATATACTGTATTTTAATTCTAGTTATAGTTCTGCACAGATGCACAAATGATCTGAGGATGGGCACTTGCTTTCTGATACAGAAACTCAATGAAACTGAATAATTACTGTTCCTAAAACTCATTGACAAATTATGTCCATTTACATTCAGTTTAGATCAGCTCCAGTTCAGTTTAGAAACAACAAAAAAATAACCAGACAGACCCTTTTTTATAGTTTTAAATGGCACTATCTAAAGAGTCTGTTGAAGATGTAATCAGTGTGCTTGTTCGTACTCTTATATTGGAATTGTGATTGCTTGCATGAGCCTTAGAGCCAAACTGTGATTTATGATCGGCTCACTTGTTTTTGCATGACTCGTTTGATGGTATTTTCTGAAAGAGGCCAATCACTGCCAAAAATCATAAAACTACACACCTGTGTGTCGACACACATACACCCTTCACACCTGTGCACGTTAAATGAGAACAAAGAAGTACGAAAAGGGAAAAAATCTCCACCCCATTTGAGTAACAACATTAAATATCTGCAAAATTTACAGCAGGCATGCAAACCGCAGAATTCACATAGACACACCACTGAACAAAATGTGCTTATCACATGCAGATACAGGATAGCGCGCAGGCTAACCTCACCGTAATGTCCTAATCAAACAGCCCATTTGTAGCTGTATGGTTGTAAATGATCTCCTGGTGGGCTAATGCAATTAGCATTGTCTCCTGTCTGTGTACCCAGCATTTTAGCCCTACATCTATCAGCGTAATGGTGGCGGGCAGGAGCTCTGATGTTGTCTAATAAGGGCATTTTACTCCCTTTAAGAGAGGGGGGCAGGTAATGTACGAACTTGGAGGTGAAGTCCAGCGCCATGCTATAAACCACAGCGATATGTCAAAGAGAGGGAAAGTCCAACTGAAAAGAGGTTTTAATCATTTCATTTATCAGTTCCTTCTTGCTTTTCACTCCCCCTCTCCTCTAGTTTATCTCAGTTGGAGGAGGATACAGAGAGCGAGGGAAATCGATGCAGAGAACATTACAGTAAAATGTATTGATCAGACACAGAGAGAGCCTTGCGTGCTGCCCAGATATGGCCTAGTGATGCAATGCTTAAAGGAATTTATCCACTGCCTTCTGCATTAACCTTTTATTGACTGCTTGCCTGTCCATAATTAACACTCACTTTAGCTAAAGTGGTTAGTTTCAGCTGGGACGCCAGGTGTGCGTGTATGCGTTGCATTGTTCGCAGACCGAGTCGAAGTTCAAGTGCGCCGAATGTGTGGGGTGGGAGTATGTGAGCCACCCCCCAGAAGAACAGAGGTGATAGATCTCCTTCCCTCCACATTAGCTTGCTATTCCAGCAGGCCTGGCTGTAGGGTTATAGGGTTTTTAGAGCAAATTGAAATGAGTGATTGTAACGTCGATCTCTCCTGAGCGTGGGTCAGATGGGAGAGGTAGACTGCATCTCGCAGAGGTTAATCTGTATGGATGGTTGGCATACACTTCCAAAATATACTTCCAATAGTCCACATACACACACACACACACACACACACACTTTATCCACTGACTGCAGATGGGAATGCGACATGGAGTCACATGGAGTTTTTTCAACCTAAATGATTCAGCTAGGTACAGTCATGATTATGAGGTGATACAACAATATGACATTAAAAATGTCTATATTTTGGGAGGTTGCTTAACATCTGAGTGAATTTGTTCACTCTCACCACAAACTGTACTATCTTAATGGAAAAATTACACCATGATTTACTCACCATTTGTTTTACTAAACTCTTATAACTTAAAATGTTGGTCTCTTCTTCCACATTTTCTGCTTTTGATGAATAGAAAGTTTAAAAGAACAGCATTTTTTTAAATAGAATTTGTTTTGTAACATGGATCCACTTTATATTAGGTGGCCTTAACTACTATGACTAACATTTAAATGAATCATTTGATACAATGCAATTATTGTGTACATGTTTTTACATTGTACTTATATTAAAAAAAAAAAAAAAAAAAACCTGCATGTAATTACATCTGTAATTAATTTCTGTAGTTACATTTATAATTACACTATTGACACGTCCCTTACACCTAACCCTACCCTTAAACTTACCCATACCACCACACCTGTCCCTAACTTTACCCGTATCCCACCTCAATATCAGCTAAAGTGTATGCAATACAATATGAACACAATAAGTACATTGTACTTATTTTTTGATGCAAGTACACAGTAGTTAAGGCCACCTAATATAAAGTGGGACCTGTAACATTGTGATTGTATTCACTGTCACTTTTAATCAATTTAATGTGCCCTTTTTAAATAAGTATTAATTCATTTGAAAAATAAAAATTCTTACTGCCCCCAAACTTTTGAACAGTAGTTTATGTTAATGTTAATTTATACAACCTTTATTGTTAGTATAGCAGCTTGGACATTCTGCTACATTTGTGTTCCACCTGTCGTTTACAAGTTAGGAATAACATAAAGAGTGAGTAAATGGTTCCAGAATTTAGATTTTTTGCCAACTATTCCTTTAATTGTGTATGTTTGTGTGGATCTTTATGGCTAGCATTCATTTGTGTGCTTGTGGTCTCTTTCACCAGTCTATTTACTTCAGTTACCTCTTCTCTGTCTCTTCCAATAATCCAGTAAATGATGAGAGAATTTAAACACACACGCATGCGTGTATAGAACAAGCTCTCATATTATTTATGAACTGATGTGCTACATTAGAGTACTTAGCACATGTTAACGGATGTTATTGTCAAGCCCTGATGCAGTATGAGGATGATATATTGAAGCGATATATGCTAATTCTACCCTCGGCGTGTAATGCAGCCTCTCATGTGGCTGGTGCAGTTGGAGAGACAGCACTTAACAGGAGAGCCACTCCACCATTAAGTGGCCCTTACAAAATATATAACCACAAATAGTGTCAGAGAGGGGCTGTCCTCTGACCGCTGGACTGCACAGACTTATCCATAACATTGGCCTCCTTTGGGCACCGCTGCAGTCTTTGAGTGGAAGACCATTAGTGTTTATAATAGGCTATGATTGCTTGAGGTAGATTGCTTGCGTTTGTGGCAGAATTTTGTGTATTTGTGAGGATAGTGATTATTCCTGTATTAAAGGTGAAGTGTGTCAGTCCCACGCCACTAATGGAGCTAAACTGAAGTGCAATTTTTGGTTGCTAGGTGGTTGCTTACTGGCTCAAGTTCAAAGAATCCACCTACCCCAAGTCTCTATGATATCCTCTTTCTTAAGTATGGTTCATCATTTTCCCAGATATTTTGAAATCAAAAATGACACATTTTTGAAAGAAGTCTCTTATGCTCACCAAGGCTGCATTTATTTGACGAAAAATACAGTAAAAACATTACTATTGTAAAAGTATTAAAATATAACAGTTGAATATTTTATTTTATATAATATATAATACATTTTAATATACATTTTAAAATATAAATAATTTATTCCTAGGACAGAAAAGCTGAATTTTCAAATCATTCTAATATGCAGATTTGGTGGTCAAAAATGTTACTTATGCATTAAAGCATATGCAAAATGTTTCCAAAAATTCCCCCTCTCACTGTTGATTGACAGCTAAGTTAAAGATGGATCACATCTCAGAGGTGACATTCAGCAACACATGATTTGAAGGACAAATGCACACACACAAACACACACTGCTAAACCTACCCATCACAGAAAACGTTTTGCATTTTTACATTTTGTTTTAAATAACCATCATTTAGTATTTTTATTAATCCATTTTTCTGGTGGGGACTGTTGGCTGGTCCCCATATAGGCAATCTCAGGTTTTACTATCCTTATTGGGACATTTGGTGCTTACAATGTAGGTTAAACAAGTACACACACACACACACACACAAACACACAGTTTTGTCATATTTATGAGAAGCTATATTGTTATATTCTAGTGAAAACCACACTGTATATTAATTAGGTGACTAAATGAAATGCCGTAACATTAAAGTTACTTTGGAATTGAAGCCACCGGCTTCACCTGTGAAGTAAATGTTTGCGATATTAATCAGCACTGGCCAGGTGCGTTTAGAAGGTGATTTACACTGCTTACACTAGTAGAGTTGCAGAAGTGCATTCCGAAGGCTTTGTTCAAAGGAAGAGCAAGGAGATGATGCCATTCCACACATACATACATACATACACACACATACACACACATACACACACATACACACACACACACACACACACACACACAAACACACACACGAAAGCTGCGCAGTCCTTTGCTTTTTTATAAACATGTCATTAGGGCAGGTTATTGTGTGTCGTAAAGAAATCAGGAAATGAGTGTGTGGACTGCCCCTAGACAAACACACACTTCTTTGTGTGTTTAGGGAGAATTTAACTATTCACACACTCTCTGGAAAGCACACACAGTAGACTATATACATTTTCAGTGTATATATACTACAGTTAAAAAGTTTGGTCAGCAATACTTTTTAATGTTTATAAAATATGTATTTTTATTATTACATTTAAGATAACTTCCTTCTATTTCAATATATTTTAAAATTGTATTTATTTCTGTGATGACTAAGCCGTCATTAAGTAATTATTATAAGTGAACAATGATTACAATATGAAATTTAGCATTGGCGGATGTTGATTCAGAGAATGCGTCTTTCTTATGTATATTGTGCTTTTCTAAAAGCGCTACAAACATAATATGATACAAATAAAATTCAGAAGTACAAGAATAATACAATACAAATAAACTATAAATCATAAAATACTAATCATTACAAATAAACAACACAAAATCAATTGAATGTATCTTTGATGAATTTCATCTCAATGACCCCAGACATTTTAACTTCATTGTGAAAATATAAGAAATATTGCATTTATTTATTTTGTTTTTAGTTTTTTTTTAAATTATATCTATCAAATTATCATGTTTTTAATCAATTTGTTGTCCCAATAGATGCCAATCCAGCCTGGCACAGACCTTGCCCCCTGAGGAAGCACCTGTCGACCGACCCTATTGGAGTAATGACGATCCTGACATGCCCCTCCCCTTTGACCTCTCTGACATCATCAACCGCGTTGAGTCACTTCTCTGGAGGTAAAGTAGAATTACTATGTTTTTGTTGAGGTCTTATGTTTTCTTTTATGTAGAGATTGTTATTAAAATAATCGAAAGCTGCCTTAAGGATTGTTAGCCATTTATGAAGATCAGATCTGATCTGATGATGTTCAATCTGTGAATGTTGTGCATGAAAAGTGCTCCATAGATTGATACAGTAAAGCATAAATGCTCAAAATGTGACTTACTTTCGCTTTTTCTTTCTTCCTAGGATGTAAGATGTTAGTAAAAGAGGGAGAGAAATGGAGAGAAAGAATGTTATGGGTGGATGTTAAGCAATTGAGGCCATGATGGAGATCACAGGTGACAAAAAACAGTACAACACACACCTGTTCAGTTTCTCCTTTCTGGCCCACCTTTGCCTGAAGACCAACATTCACCTTCACACACACCACATTGAGGTCCACTCGGATGGACAGACGGATATAAGGATGGAGACCGGGGTGGATACAGGGTGACATCTGGATGGGACATTTTATTTACTATTACCATCAGTATCGTTTACTATCACTTTAACCGAGTCCTTAGTGTTACGATGACCATTCATAGACGCATATCAGTAGTAGCATACAATACCTATCCATAAATATATACGTATATATAAATATATATCCATAAATGTATGTATGTTTTACTTCAGTTCTCCATATATCCTCTGAAGCTTTTTTTTGGACAGACATTATATAGATGTATACAGTGTACACAGTTCACTTCTCCTCTATGTGTGTGTGTTTGTCTGCGTGCCATCTTTTGAGGAAGAAAGTCGGTTAAAAAAAAAGGATATGACATTGTGGGGGTGTAATGACATCATTAACGGGTGTCATATGCGTGCTGTTGCCTTTCACCTGGCGTATTGTCTAGGGATTTAGTATGTTTGAATTTGCCCTTAGTGTGTTTGAATGTTTGCGTGTGCTTCCGAGTGAATGTTTGTAGGGAGAAGGTGAAGTTAATGTTGTTAGACTGACTCTGTCAATGATGTTTGTCTATATAGGTGCATGTAGGTACGAGGCACGCACGTGTATATGTAAACGTGTGGATGGTTTTATTTTTGTGTGACTGAATTTGAGTGTGTCTGTGTACATAAGATGTTTCTCCCCCAAGCCAAGTAGTGTCGATGGGTGGCTTTTACTGAGCTCTCCAAGAGAACTTACACCCCTTGCGTCGCATAATTCTCGCAGCTCATTGGCTCTTAACCTTTCAGTAACACCTGCCTGTGTCTGAAATGCTGCCAGTTTTGGGAGGAATGCACTCGAACATCTTTTAACGAGTGAAAGAGGAGGAAAAGCACTTTGATGTCCTCTAAATGAATCAAGGATGAATGAAAAAGGGATGAATGTTGAAGTTCAGCAGCTTTCTTTTATTTTTATGCTTTTCTATGTCATCAGTGTTAATGTAGGAAATCCATATTATAGTATTCGATGAAGATGCTTAAATGTGTTTTATACTTTTGAAGTTTTTGAGTTGTCATTGGTTGCCAAATATTGTGTTCTTGCTGAGTAAATGCTGTGAGGTTGGTATATAAATATAAATGTGTATATATAATCTTTCTTTCATTGTGTTTTTTTTTTTCTGTGTTCTTTTCCGGAGTGCCACAAGCCCCACTGCTTTTCTGAAAGCATTGTGTGTGCAAAGCACTAGTTATGATAGAAATAAAATACAATGCTGGTTTATCAATCAGTACATGGTTATTCGTTCTGTTTTAATTCAATTTGTATTTGTATATTGGTAGCAATTTATAACAATTTTGATTAAAAGTGATTGAAGAGTTGTTACAGTTATATACTGCTTAACAGGTGATCATTAATTGTGCGTTCAGATAGTTACATAGTATTTAAGTTTTATCATTATGAATAATATGGATATTTCCGCCATTATGTAATTTATTAGTGGTTAATTAATGGAATGTATGAAATACTGTAATAGACGTTTTACCTATAATAATACAGTGCTAATACAGAGCAGTGAAAATGCCTTTACTTTGTTCAGATTTAATACAATTATTTTTTGTTGATGTTTGTTTATAAATGGAAATATCATTATTTAAAACTGTACAAATTTCAGAATGGTTTAGCAAGAAAATCTGGTCTTTTGTACAAATGAGCTCACATGGCCAATGTACAGTACAATTTTATTTAGTGACCTTGAAATACAGAATCTTAAATATTTTTTTATGTTTCAGATTTTTAGGTTTAAATTCAATGTTGAATCTCAGATGTAGTTTTAGATATTTGGATCAAACTTGTCGTGTGTATAGTCTTTCCTCTCAGAGCTATTATGTAGACCAGTAGACTCATTTGAACTCTTGTCTCAGCTCTAATAAAGTGTGTGTGTGTATGTGGTCCAGGTATACTCTACATTATGATAACACAATGTCCCCAAAAAGATGGCAATATCTGAAATCCTTATCCATGTCCTTGTGGGGACATTTTTTGGTCCCCATGAAGAAAACAACGTATAAATCATACTAAGTAATGTTTTTTTTTATTTTTTTTTTATTTTTTTTATTATATATAAAAATGTGATTGGTACGGTTAATGTAGAGGGATAGAATACACAGTTTGTACAATATAAAAATCATTATGCCTATGGAAAATCCCCATAAAGCATGAAAACACAAAGTGTGTATGTGTGTGTTGCCTTTAGGGGTTGGAGGTGTTTCCTCTAGTCTTTAGTGAAGGTGTGATAGATGGCTGAGCCTGAGGTTAGCAGGTGATTGGTGAATGGCCACTCTAAACTTCACTGCAGTCTGTTTTCAGGCATGTGTGCACAGGTATGCATTGTTCTAAAAAAGGGCATCAGTAGTTTCTATATCTTACACCACTGTAGGTGAGCGGAAGATGACCAGGTGCATGTGGAATTAAGTACCGGTGTGTGTGTGTGTGTGTGTGTTTCCTACAGGCATGCTGTTGATTGACAGCTAAGTTAAAGATTTCAGAGGTGACATTCAGCAACATACATGATTTGAAGGACAAATGCATTTTTACACATAATATAGTACACCTGTTATGACTGATAATGGGTTAATGCACTGAACAGTTTTTTTCTTCTTCACAATATAACTGTTGTGTTTGTAATCATAAAACCCGGAAGAGAATTTGCATTTTGAAGTCACGTTTCCTTGGGATTTTTTCTGTGGGTGTTTAGAATATCAGTTTCAATTTATGATTCAAATCTGCGGTTAACATTAACGTACCTTTTTTTTCTTTCTACTCTCTCTATTGTATAGCTTTATAAGACATGACTTATGTAGCACATGAATCATATGAACCACTTTTATGGTGTTTCTTCTGTCATTTTTTTATAGCTTGACAGCCTATGGTCATTGCATGCTTTCACTGAATGGAAAAGAGCAGCAATATTCTGTCATATATCTCCAGACATGTTAAGGCTGAGTAAGGAATGGCTGAATTAAAATTTTGTGATTTGAGACTATAGATTTATACTTAATTTTGATAAAAGAAGCAAATATCTGATAAGCGCAGATAATACCACCGCAAACTTGAGGTTATATGTGTGTGTGTGTGTGTGTGTGTGTGTGTGTGTGTGTGTGGGCGCGCACGTTCTCATGAGTCCACATCTCTACACAGACTGAAGAGTGAGTTATTTAGTGAGACAGCGAGTCCCAAGAGCACTGTGTGTGTCCACATGATGAACACACAATGCAGTTCTCCCAGTTAACCAGCAATGAGTGGACCTGTCAGACCCATGAGCCTCATGGTTACTGCATGATGCTGCCATGACAACACTCCTCAGTGCTGTGTGTATTAAACGGCCACTCACGCCTGTCATGGCTGCCCAAGCAATGGGGACTAACAACCATGTGGCCCCCTGATAGTACTAGCATAGAGATTGTGCATTTCAGTGATTTTCAATATGGGTAAAGTGTGTTGTTAGTGCTCTTATAAAATGGCAGCAATAGCCATATGACAGAAGATGCTGTTAAATAGAACAATGTTAAATCACATTTATTAATAATAATCCATAATTCTGTCATGTAATGCAGTTCATTAGCATAGCTGTTGGTTGACTGGCAGGTTTTTTTATTATTTTATTTAATTTTATACATTTTAATTATCAGTATTTTAGTCTTTTAGTTTTTCGATAAACATCTAAAGGAAATACCATAAAACATTATATATGAGAAAATGCTAATTATGTTACATCAAATATATGCTTGTATGCAGAGAATATACACTACTGTTCAAAAGTTTGGAGTCAGTAAAACATTTTTAAATAAAGTATCTTATGCTGCTTTTAAGGCTGCTTTTAATTTGATCAAAAATACAGTACATCCAGTAATAGTGTGAAATATTATAACAATATAAAATAACTGTTTTCTATTTGAATACATTTCATTCCTGTGATGCAAAGCTGAATTTTCAGCATCATTACTCCTGTCTTTAGTGTCATATGATCCTTAAGAAATCATTCTGATTTGCTGATCTGGTGCTCAGGAAACATGCAAAAGTGTGCTGGCTGCTTAATATTTTAGTGATGAATTGAAAGTTCAAAATAACAGCATTTATTTGAAATAAAAATAATAAGTAAATGGCTTTGATGTCACTTGGTCAATTTAAAGCATTTTTGCTTATTTAAAAAAAAAAAATCTTTTGAACAGAACTGTATCTAAGCCTTAAAACAATTTATTCATGATAATATATCATAAGAATAACTATGATAAACCTATTTCTCTGAGATTGTAATATTTCGCACAGTTGACGTTTTGAGCAAATTTAGGGTTGTTTGGATATTTGTACTACAAAACAAAAATACAAATAAAGATTTTTTTTCAGTGTAGGTATAGTTCACGTGGTTTGAGAACAGAGGCTCTTAGTTTGCTCATCACAGGATGCAGGGATCCAGGGCTCTCAGCAGTGTGTGTGTGTGTGTGTGTCTGTGTTTGTGATGGAACGGATCTGGCTTTTGACTGATGCGCTGATAGTGATGTGAAACTCTTGGAGCACATTTTTGGCACTTGAGTGAAGGGACACTGCTGTGATCTGGCTTAAAGGATTCCAGTGTGTGTGTGTCTGTCCTGTTGACAGTTTCATTCTGCTAAACTCTGCTGTGACCTGACTTCAGAGATGTATTCGCAATGCTCCAGAAAGAGAGATACAGTGTGTGCGTGCGTGTGTTTGTGTGAGTATCGGTGGCCCTCTGAAGTCCTTCCACTCTGCAATGGCCCAGGGCCCACTTTAGAAGTCACTGTCATGTCATATGACCCACTTCCTGTCCTGCCCCACAGCACTGGCCACCACTGGCCCCAAAAACCTCAAACACACCAAAGCCACTGCAGCCTGAGCACTGCATCCATTTCAAACACACGCATTGTATTTGAGGTGGTTGAAGATAAAGCAGACCGTCTTTATGATGTGTGTGGCACCGGTGTTTATAAGTGTTTGTTTTATGAAAGGTAGTGGGTTTATTGCATTATCTCTCTCACTCTCTCTCTTTCTCTGCTCAACTCAATCTAGCCTGACATAATAGAGTCATCTGCAACTCATCTAATATGGATGAAAGGCCTTTATAATATCGCTGGCTTGTGTGTGTCTGCACATATGCTTCATGATCTCCTATTTCAATTCTTTCTTTCTTTCTTTCTTTCTTTCTTTCTTTCTTTCTTGTTTAATGCATTTTCTGGACACAGGACGGATAAAGCTTGCTATTAGAGGGGAATTAAGATGTTTCGATAGGCCTGCACGAAGAGATGAAGGAGAGGGTGATATATTCATCAGGTACGATATTCACCTTATCTGCTCCGACCTTGAAGGCTGTATGTGTGTTCGGCCACTTCGCAGTCATACACACACCTACACACTCTCCTCTCTGCTCTTTGATTGACAAGTGCTGAAATGAGCCCCTGAATAGCTGTGGGCTTCAGTCTCCCAAATAACTCGCCCGTCAAATTACATCCCGCCCTCCTCACTCGCCCGGTCGCCTGGGAGACCTATTTATTTGTCTGTTTATTTGCTTGGTTTAAATATTTGGTGGAGAAAATATTGAATTTTTGTCCCCCGGTCAAAGTGCTCATATTTAGTTAATAACAAGAGGAGAGAAGGTTGTTTGCTCTGAGAGAAGGAGAGGGCGGAAAAGGGGAGGGTGATTTTTTTTATTTTATTTTATATATATATATATATATAGGGAAGTGCTTGGAGAAAGATGACCTGTCACTCTCTGTGAAGGCTGAACTGTAATCATCACTCATTTAAGTTTTATAGAGCTTTAAAAGGATAAACTGCCATTTGTAGTATCATTGTATTCATCTGTAAATTATGTTTGTTATGACACCCCTTCCCTACATGACCATAAATGTATTTAAGGGGCAGTCATGGCCTAATGGTCAGACTGGTAACCCGAAGGTTGGTGGTTCGATTCTCAATACCGGCAGGAAATGGCTGAGGTGCCCTTGAGCAAAGTGCCTAACCCCCAATCGCTCCCTGGGTGCCACCACAAAAAAACACACACACCACTGTGTGTGTGTGTGTGTGTATTCACTGCTCACTGTTCACTACTATGTGTGTGCACTAACTGAATGGGTAAATGCAGAGGACAAATTCTTGGCTTTTACGTCACTTTTAATTTTAATTCATACAGGTTTAGAATGACATGAGGGTTAATGATTGATGACATAATTTGTATTTTTGGTGAACTACAACAGTTTAGAAGTGCAAAAGTCGAATAAAACAAGTAATTAATATCAAAATACTAAAAATTTGCATGTTTTTCTACTCCAATAGTTCCAAACAAATGCAAAAGCATCAAGTTTTTGGTTTTTAAATAGCAGTATATTGTTTATATACCATGATCGAATTGATTAACTTTTTGAATTAGCTTTTATTTTTATATTTTCAGTTTTCATTTATTTAAGTTTTATTAATTACGTTTATTATTTAATGCCTGAAATGACGAGAGAAGGTGGGACATGAGAGAGACAGGACAGGCTAAACCCCTAGCAAGAGAGATCAGTGATTTTATATCCCCTCATATTACAGAGTTAATGTGTGTGTCATTCGGCCCCTCCCTGCCTATTGATAAAGGCAATGGTTCATCAATACCTCGCCCTGCTCCATCTGTCTCCTTTTACTCATAAATAAAGTGCACAGCATTGACCGATCAACCCTTGTCTGTAAAAGCACACATGCTAATGAAGACAGCCTCACACACACACACACGCACACACACACACACAGTCACTCTGCATCGGTTTAAGCATATGTGCTAATCAAAAGTGGCTTGGAGAATACCTGAGGGACTAACACAGAAATACATATACGCTCTCACTCCAATCATGGTAATTGCCCAGCAGCTCGGTCGTTGTTTAACATCCCTCGTTGGTGGAGCGATGGCTGCTCTAGTTTCATCGATTTTGTTCCACTCATTGTTTTCCTTTTGACATCAGCCAACCTCGCACCTCTCCTTGGTTTGTGTAGGTCAGCTCTAAAGGTTGTGTTTGGTCATTTGTCAGACAGCAGTAGCCGAAAGCACACAGACGCACACGTTTATCATCTCGATCAATTATAGATCATACACGGCAGCCTGGTTGCTTTGGTCTGACCGCTGCATTTATTCTCAGCGGTGGCTCAATGTTTCAACCCAGTTTACATTTCATTACAAGAGAATGAAAGTGCTAATATTACTGTAAATAGAGGTGATTAATTAGTTTGGTGTGTTTTGTTCTCAAACAGAGTCTTACGACAGTATATCAATGAGCGTTGATCCAGCAAAATTCTGCTTTGCAGTTACCAGTTAACTGCCTTTCCATCCATCCATCCATCCATCCATCCATCCATCCATCCATCCATCCATCCATCCATCCATCCATCCATCCATCCATCCATCCATCCATCCATCCATCCATCCATCCATCCATCCATCCATCCATCCATCCATCCATCCATCCATCCATCCATCCATCCATCCATCCATCCATCCATCCATCCATCCATCCATCCATCCATCCATCCATTAAACATTAACTAATACCACACTGGTGTCATGCTGTTTGTCATCCATTTTAATCTCTTCACTCTTTAGCAAGTACCTATAATATTTGAGCTCTCAATCTATATTTTGTCGTGATTGGAGCTCAACTTCTCTGTGAGTGAGATCTTAAATGGGTAAACAACCAATAATTAATAAGAGTAATATGATTGACAATATTTGTAATATTTTGTCATTTTAAAAATGCTGCTCTATACCCAGAGTGCCCAGATGGTTAATGGTCTGTTGTGACTCGAAAGACATTTAGTTTGATGTTCTTAAAGTTACCATGATATAAAAATGTACTTCTTATTTTTTTATGGAATATTGCAGTATTTATTATAAATGGTCCATTTATGTTCCCTCATAATCTTAATGACGTGTTTTTCAGCGCAAGAACGGGACAACCTGTCACTCACTTAAAATAATAGCAATAGCAAATGACGATGATCCAATCAATTCCCGATGGACAAAAACAAGTCCCACCCTACATTCTTTTTTTCTTGTTCAAGAAACCATTACACTCAGATATAGGTCACAATGGGGAGGAAAAGACTATCGCAACCTCCGTTTCATGCTGACTGTAATCTTTTTCTTGTAAATTGTAAATAAAAAAGTGTGTTATGTAAGTTCACGGTTTAGTGGTAGCTTTTAGTAGAAGCATTGTAGGCACAAACAGACAAAATTTGTCTTAATTGATCTAGTACATACTGTATTTTGCCATAATAAGTGTTATCTGTGTTATCCATCCACAAAAGCACCGTCCACCACTGCATCCACTACCTTTGCACCCTATAGTTATAGAAATAAAATGCACACACATGCTCCATCATTGTACAACAGGGAATTACACTAGTAAATCTGAGTTAGCTGAACTTTTGAGTAACTCGCAGAAAGTGGTTTACCCGTGTAACAAGGCCGAGAGCCCCTCTGTGAATCCCGGGGTGCAGCGTATGTATGTGTTCAGAGCAGCTCAGTGGTAATTCTTCCTTCCTCTCGCCTGCTTCCGGCTCAGTCTGTCCCCCAGCATGCATTGCAGGCGTGACCTCAAAGCTAAATACTACGCCTGCACTTAAAAGCACACACCGGGGTCCAGGCCTTGAAGTTAGTCAGCATGAAACAACAGGATTATTGTATTACAGTCTGTGTGTAAAAAGAAGAGAGAGACTAAGTTCAGTCTGCTCTTCCGTTGTCTTTCTCTCCGTTGAGCATCAGATGATATCTCTAAATATTGCTTTAGAGCACACACACATATTTGGAGACTCCCGGTGTGTTTACCCCCACATCATTATTGTTGTTTTATATTTTATTTTTTTATTTGTGTTCTTTTTTATTGTTTTTGAGAGAGAGAGAGAGAGAGAGAGAGAGAGACTCCTAGAGAAAGACAACTTGGCCGAACTTGCGTCTTCTTTGTTCTTCCCTCTTTTCCTGTTAAGGGTGGCAGTTCTCCTTTCTTCTCTCCCTCGTTCCTCTCCTCTCTTGCTCTGTCCGGGGAGTCATTATTGCTTTGGTAAATATTTCATAGCCTTCAATACCTCTGCACACAAACACCTGACAACCTTTCACTCACTCTCTCTCCCTCTCTCTCCCTCTCTCTCTCACACACACACACGCACAGATCACAGATCAAAACAGCTCCCTCCTGCAGTTCCATCTTGCATTTACATCTGCAGGTTTGCAGGTTTCCATCTGCACACACACACACTACACAGACATTGAGGTTTGTGTTTTAAGAAATAAAGGAGATCTTCCTGGAAGTTGTCATCTCTATGGCCAACACTTCTTAGCTTTTCAGCAGCTTGACTGAGAGCTTTTCCCAAACATTACTCTTTGCACAGATGAAAGGGAGAGGTTCAGAGGCTGCTGGTTAGCTCATGAAAGAACGTGTATGTGAGGGTGTGTGCGCGTGAGTACTAATATCCTTTCTAACCTTGAAAAGGCCTGTAATCCATCCTTCTCTGCTGTGGCTATGCTATTGCTCACTTTCTTTTGTTTTAGAGGGATGCAAAAGAATAAAGTTGGAGATGAGATACTGTCTCTTTTAAGTATGTCTAGTGTGTATTTGTGTTTTGTGTGTGTGTCCGTGTCTGTCGGTCTGTGTGTGTGTGTGTGTGTGTGCGTGTGTGCGAGAGTGTGGTTACATTGATTTAGCATGGACTAGAGGTGCTTATATAGCCTTTTATCTGTACTGAGGCACAGGCCTCCCATTAAAAAGGATATTTTTTTATACTCCGATGTTGTTATGGATATATGGATAAAATTGTCTTTAGCTGTAGAGCTACAGAGCCATTAAAGTGCTGCTTCATTGCCACTTAATTGCTGATAACTGATAGTAAACGATTCAATGAGTGAGTGAACTGCCCAAATGTATCAAACTGAATTACGAAACATTTTCAGACCTTTTTGCTAACCCTTTTTGACCGATTTGATCAAAGGAGGGATTATTTTGCAAATTTGGTATCACTAGTTGGTATCACTAGCACTTTTTTAATAGAAAATATAATAAAAATTAGAAAAAATTTTCATTTGAAAGTATTTTTTAATTCTGGTGATAATTTAATAAAGTTCAGACCATTTTCAATAATATTTCTTTATTCTTGACATTTAACCATGCTTTTAATTTATATGGTCATTATTTGGAAAGTATAGGCCTGAGCCAAAATATAAAAATTCTGTTTCTGCTCGGAACTGACTCAAATTAAATCCCATGGATACCTGTATTTTAAATTGCTATGCATACACATAGGAATATGTGAATTGTCATGTACAGAAACCAGAACAGAGAAAGGCTGTAGCAGTTTTTTTTTTTTTTTTTTTTTTTTTTTTGGCTTCTCCTTCTGTTCAGAAGTATTGTACTGCCAGCAACAGTAGTGTGTTTTCTTTCACATTGACTCAGAGGGAATGTGACCCCTGAGCTTCTGCCAAATAGAGAGAAATTTAAAGTTTAATTTGGTTCACCTTTTAATTCCTTATGGATCTCATTTTTTAAACTGTTCAGTTTGCAGTCTTAGCCTTATCATGCATTTGCTTTACATTTTAAAAAGTCTTTAATTAATATTTACATTTAGGAATGAATAATGGAACATTAGAAGAATGAAATTCTACTTGAAAACAATGTGTCTAGCATATTCTTTCTCCAAGAAAAGCACAATTGTCCTCTTCATTGTTAATATTTTTAATTGTCCAATCTCACTGCAAACCAACTGCTTTTTCGTGTCTGGCTTAGACTGTCTAATGCTGTAATCTACCTACAACTGTATAGGATATACACTCACCTAAAGGATTATTAGGAACACCATACTCATACTGTGTTTGACCCCCTTTCGCCTTCAGAACTGCTTTAATTCTACGTGGCATTGATTCAACAAGGTGCTGAAAGCATTCTTTAGAAATGTTGGCCCATATTGATAGGATAGCATCTTGCAGTTGATGGAGATTTGTGGGATGCACATCCAGGGCACGAAGCTCCCGTTCCACCACATCCCAAAGATGCTCTATTGGGTTGAGATCTGGTGACTGTGGGGGCCATTTTAGTACAGTGAACTCATTGTCATGTTCAAGAAACCAATTTGAAATGATTGGAGCTTTGTGACATGGTGCATTATCCTGCTGGAAGTAGCCATCAGAGGATGGGTACATGGTGGTCATAAAGGGATGGACATGGTCAGAAACAATGCTCAGGTAGGCCGTGGCATTTAAACAATGCCCAATTGGCACTAAGGGGCCTAAAGTGTGCCAAGAAAACATCCCCCACACCATTACACCACCACCACCAGCCTGCACAGTGGTAACAAGGCATGATGGATCCATGTTCTCATTCTGTTTACGCCAAATTCTGACTCTACCATCTGAATGTCTCAACAGAAATCGAGACTCATCAGACCAGGCAACATTTTTCCAGTCTTCAACTGTCCAATTTTGGTGAGCTCGTGCAAATTGTAGCCTCTTTTTCCTATTTGTATTGGAGATGAGTGGTACCCGGTGGGGTCTTCTACTGTTGTAGCCCATCCGCCTCAAGGTTGTGCGTGTTGTGGCTTCACAAATGCTTTGCTGCATACCTCGGTTGTAACGAGTGGTTATTTCAGTCAAAGTTGCTCTTCTATCAGCTTGAATCAGTCGGCCCATTCTCCTCTGACCTCTAGCATCAACAAGGCATTTTCGCCCACAGGACTGCCGCATACTGGATGTTTTTCCCTTTTCACACCATTCTTTGTAAACTCTAGAAATGGTTGTGCGTGAAAATCCCAGTAACTGAGCAGATTGTGAAATACTCAGACCGGCCCGTCTGGCACCAACAACCATGCCACGCTCAAAATTGCTTAAATCACCTTTCTTTCCCATTCTGACATTCAGTTTGGAGTTCAGGAGATTGTCTTGACCAGGACCACACCCCTAAATGCATTGAAGCAACTGCCATGTGATTGGTTGATTAGATAATTGCATTAATGAGAAATTGAACAGGTGTTCCTAATAATCCTTTAGGTGAGTGTAGATAAACAAGTACGAAGCGCGAGTCAGATGGAAAGACTCGGGTGTTGCAGCCTGTGGGTTAACTGCAGGTTAAGGCCCCTGCTGCTATATCTGTCTGATTGTGTATGTACTCTTTTTATGAGATTATTATAGAGTGTAATCACATACGCATTAGTAGTCTTCAGTGGTTACTCCCAAATCAGGCCTCATACACTCTAGTGTCATAGAAACACTAATCGTAGTCCCGTATTAAAGAGGCCTGTTTCCGCTGCTGAAGGGGATTTTCTCTGTGATCAGCCTCTATTCTTTTCTCTTTGCTCTCCATTTTTTAGCCCCTTAACTCTATCATTTAATGGATGCATTATTCAGTGTTTAAACAATACCGGAGGGGCTATGAGCTCTGATGGCTTTCTATAGGACACGCACGCACGCACGCACACACACACACACACACACACACACACACACACACACACACACACACACACACACACACACATTTTAGGTTTAGGTATGCCAAAGAGAGCCAGATTTACCTCGACTTGGTTAGAGAGCGTCATCTTACTGATACCCTTTGATTATACAGTGCTGAAAAACCTCATTTAACTGTCTCCCTAAATTAGACTGCTAACACATGTAGATTGGCCTGATGCTGTCCCAGTGTAGGAAAGTGACTGGTTTTAATGTTTCAGAAGGCTGGTGGAGGACGTTTGGGAATGAGAGAGAGTTGCTTTTCAGAGCCATCTCCCAGAAAATGACAGGAAGAGAGAAGTCAGAACAACAGCAGGTGTGTTAGAGTACTGTTTTATGATCCTGCGCTATTGTAATATTGAACAATGAACAAAAAGCCTGTGTGTGTTTGTGTATGTGGAACTGCCATTTAAACCCATTTATCTTGTAGACAGACTGAGCACTAAAGGTGTATAAATTTAATTTCTTTATTTTGAATTTCACCCCCAGCAATTCCGTAAATTGCATCTTGAAATGGGAGTAAAATTCAATAAGATTTCACATGAATCGGATATATTACTCGCACAACTCTATCTCCTGTTGCTAAGCTGAGTAGTTTTCAATCTCTCTCTATCTCTATTCCAGAACTTAGTGAGCTGCCCATGGAGGAACAATTTGAAGGCATAGGTGCGCTCTCCCACACGAAGGAGGATAGAAGGATTACTTAAAGAGATAGTTCAGCCAAAAATGAAGATTTTGTCATCATTTACACTTAAATCAGCAATGGACCCATTCATTGTATGGTAAAACAAAACAAAACACATTTTTCCAAGTATATTATTTTGTGTTCCACAGAAGAAATAAAGTCATAGAGGTTTGGAACAACATGAGGGGGGAGTTAGGCCGTGTGTCCACCAAAGTGTTTTTTCCAGAGGCTAGCATATTTTTTCAATTGTTTTCAATGGGAGTGCCAGGTTTTTAAAAAGGCAGGAGCGTAACGAGGAACTGAACGTCTATCAAATTAGGTAAAACGCAGCACTCATCATTGTGACTTTTTACCCAGCCGACCAATCACAGTGGAGATAGATCGGGACAAATACAACACCGACCAACCACCACATTCTGCTTGTATAACGTCAACACATGATAACAACAAGCAATGGAACACAACAATTTAAAACAAGATCCAGAGCAAATACTTTGCATTGTATCGACATTTTTAGATAGAAACGATACAGAAACAAACTATTTGTGAAATGAGATACTAGTAACACATCTACATGGCTAAAAACGCTTTGGTGGACATGCGGCCTAAATTATGATAATGTTTATTTTTGGATGAACTATCCTTTTAATTATGCTGGTGAACTGCTGGTGAATAGATTAATCTATTTTTCTAAATACCCATTATTTTTATGATTAATAAGGCGTCAGTTCCAAAATGGTGCCCCTAACATTAAAGTCTTAAATGCATGCTTTTGGCAGACACTTTTATCATACAGTATACAACATGCAATGCATTCAGGCTATACATTTTATCTGAATGTTTATCTGTGTGTTCCTTGGGAATTGAACCCACAGTCTTCATATTTCTCCGCTATAGCTGAGCTGCAGGAACACTGGAAGAACAAATATGAGTCGAGTCTCCCATGTGGAGCGCAGAGTTGCTGTCTATGTGGAGCGTTCCAAATGGTCCATCTCTTTGTAGGTAGTTGGTAGCTTGTTAGGTTTGGGAACAGATCTCTCTCTCTCTTTTTTCACTATGCCTCTACTTCAAACTGAAGCATTGACTGCATTTGCGAATAACTCTCACGGTTATTCGAAATTAACATTATAAAGACTACTCAAAAGTAACAAATAAATAGCGTTAAACTTTTCATGCCTACTTTAGACGCAGGTCTGGCATGAAATTAATCAAAAAGGTGCAGGTTTTTTTACCGCCAGGGGAAGAGCGAGAAAAAAGAGAGACAGAAGAGAGGAACTGTCATTTCATATTGCGAGTTAGCTGCTTAATTTGATCTTTGTAAAACTAAGTTGCTTCAGGTATGCAGCATACAGCAGGGCTCATAGCCTCAGGGCCGAAAGAGACAGAAAGAACCCTTAGAGATTTCCCCCTCTCTCCCTCCTGTTCTCTCTTCTTGAACCTCCTCTGAAGTTGCCCTTGGTTCTACATGTGTAGTGGTAATTATGAATGAGGAAGAGTTAGATCGGTACAAACCCATGAAACATTTTACAGCTCGCTACTATTGTAATAAAGATCAATGAACATCATATCGCTACTTGTCCTGAGACTTGAGAGGGAATGAGAACAGTGTTTTTTTTTGTATTCTTTCATTCTATAGCTCTCTCTCATCATCCGTACCAAAGGGAAGCATATCAGTTTTAATTGTCGTTTGCTAGCTTTTGTGATATGCTGTGCTGAAAGACAGCAGTCCTGAGAGAGATTCAGGAGACATACATTGAGAATAAAAGACGGTAAGAAGTGATTAGAGAGAGAGGCAAGGGAAGAGGTGGAAGATGGAGTGACAGACAAATTGGTCGACATACAGTTAGACAGACACCGTTTCTCTTTCGCACAGCGCACAAAGTGGCATATTTTGATTGATTTGTGGCTGTCTTAAAGGGGCATCATTTTAAACAGGCTTGAGCGATTTGTGTCTCTCTTAAAGCATGCTCCTCTATATAACTTTTCAGTCAGCCTGTGATTAATGCACTCAGGATCACTTCATGGGTGATTAAACTTACAAATAAGTATCTTGGCAACACATTAAAAATGACTCACTGTCACAGATAGGAAAATATGTGCTTGCTTAAAAGAGTGAGAGTGGCTTAAAGTTATTCCAGCATGTCATAACTCAAGCACTTTTTCAATTAGAAGTTTATTTTTTTTTTTAAATCATGTTACTTTTTGTGCTTATGTGGTTACAGCTCCATTTCAATTCAACACTGCTGGTTTAAAAAGTTGTTTTTAGTGTGTTTGACAACAACGGTGGATTTGTATCTGTCTTAAAAAGTCAATTGAATGTGTCTTTACTTAGCATAAGAAATGTGCTATTTTTCCGTCTTTCACTGCAATCGAAACATGTTGGCATTTAAACTTTAAAATAAACCAGATAGCTTAACAGGTTGTTTAAAGTTTAAATCAAATATTGTTTTGGATAATCATTTTATCAGATGAGAACGAATCTCAAATCGTCTTATCAGAGCAGCTCTCAGACTAGTTATTTTAATCCCTTGTGCTGAGGATGGGGTTTAATTGATTCACCAGTGCTCAAGCTTCTTTTAAGAGATAATGCAATGTTGGACTGGGGTCAAAACCATGTTTATACAAAAAGTTTGTGGAATACTGTCTTATTAGGGCTCTGTATGCTGCCTGTTTGCCCTTCAGACATACTGAAGATATACAGCTCAATGACAACATACTTTCTGCTGTATCCTGTGGACTTACAAGGTTAGTTCACCCAAAAATTAAAATTCTGTCATTAATTACTCACCCTCATGTCGTTCCAAACCCGTAAGTCCTTCGTTTACTACTCAGAAAGGTAGTAAAAACATTGTTAAAATAGTCCATGTGACTACAGTGGTTCAACCTTAATTTTATAAAGCGATGAGAATACTTTTTGTGCACAAAAAACGAACAAAAATAACGGCTTTATTCAACAATTTCTTCACGTCTGTGTACTTTGGTCAGCTCCTGCGTCAGCATCACACGCATGCGTCATGGTGCTCACGCGAACAGCATCGGCCAATGGTAACCCGGCATGCTGCCATAGCTCTGATGTAACTCGGAAGCGCTGGACTGTATTTACTACGTCAACAGTGTAGGAGACTGACACAGACGTAAAGAAATTGTTGAATTTTGGGGGGTTTTTTGTGCACAAAAAGTATTCTCATCGCTTTATAAAATTAAGGTTAAACCACTGCAGTCACATGGACTATTTTAACGATGTCTTTACTACCTTTCTGGATCTTGAAAGTGTTAATTAAATTGCTGTCTATGGAGGGGTCAGAGAGCTCTTGGATTTCATCATAAATATCTTAATTTCTGCTCCGAAATTGAACGGAGGTCGTGCGGGTTTGGAACGACATGAGGGTAAGTAATTGACAGAATTTTCATTTTTGGGTGAACTAACCCTTTAATGGTGTATGTGGCAAGCAGCGAGGCGTGGGAGCCTCCTCATGCTCCTGGCTCTGTTTCTCTCTCCTCTCTGTCCGTACCCCCAGGTACCGCGGCCGCTGTGATCGGCCCCGCCGAAGGGGGGGTCGGGGGGGTGGGGTGGGGGTTGAGTAGAGCACAGTCTCGGGTGTTCCCCCCGGCCTGCGAAGGGCGTTGGGGGTATGTGGCAAGCAGCGAGGCGAGGGACCGTGAGAGCGGGCCGGTGGCGAGTAATAATAAGCTCCAGCTGCGTGCCACACTGGTCTCGTCTCACGGAGGAGTGACGGGAGCATAAAAGGAGGAGCGACGACAGTGCAAGATGAGAGAGGACCAGGCCTGCATTTTATGTTGTGTTTTGTTTACATTTTGTTATGTGTGTGCGCGGCAGTCGTCCGTGAGGGGCTGCCGCTTTTACTTTCAGTTTGTTTAATTTTTATTAAAGTCTTTAAATGTTCGCCGGTTCCCGCCTCCTTCTTCCCTGAACATACAAACGCCATTACAGTGTATTAGAAACCTGCTCTAATGCTGCGCTGCAGCTTTAAGGCATGTCTGTGAAATGTACAGCAAATGAGTATATTCTATAATTGATTTTAGTATACAGTTAATAAAACCATTTATATGCATGAATACAGTTGAATAGATGCAAATGTTATGCCACAGTTAAAACTGCAGTGAACCAAAGACAGTCTCAAAAACGCAGTTTGAAATCGCAGTTGTTCTCTACGTCCCAAATACCTGTGACCAATCACGTCAACGTGTGGGCTGGCATTAGCATATAATTAACTATGCTGCAAAGCAGGGGAGTCTCAAGTAAAGCCAGGTTGTCCCTTTATATTTTTATGTTGATATGAAAAATTGGTTACATTTAGCAATTTAGCGGGTCAATGTATATGGTGTATATTACGATGTTATGATGAACTATATACCTTTGTCCACTGATAAGTTGTTCAAAGCATTTCTAAGGATGCTGAATTTTAAAAGGCAGCTGTCTGATTCTGAGATGACGAACGGGAACATGGTTTGTGTAACCTCAGAAACACATTATTAGCAGTTTGATAACGTAGTCAAGCAAAAGGCTAATCATATTAATTACCGTTATGTGTCCGACATTGTAGAGATACTTACAAATGAAAATTTGTAGATGTAATTCACTCTTCCACTTCTTCTTATATATGGCTTACATATACACTCACCTAAAGGATTATTAGGAACACCTGTTCAATTTCTCATTAATGCAATTATCTAATCAACCAATCACATGGCAGTTGCTTCAATGCATTTAGGGGTGTGGTCCTGGTCAAGACAATCTCCTGAACTCCAAACTGAATGTCAGAATGGAAAAGAAAGGGGATTTAAGCAATTTTGAGCGTGGCATGGTTGTTGGTGCCAGACGGGCCGGTCTGAGTATTTCACAATCTGCTCAGTTACTGGGATTTTCACGCACAGCCATTTCTAGAGTTTACAAAGAATGGTGTGAAAAGGGAAAAACATCCAGTATGCGGCAGTCCTGTGGGCGAAAATGCCTTGTTGATGCTAGAGGTCAGAGGAGAATGGGCCGACTGATTCAAGCTGATAGAAGAGCAACTTTGACTGAAATAACCACTCATTACAACCGAGGTATGCAGCAAAGCATTTGTGAAGCCACAACACGCACAACCTTGAGGCGGATGGGCTACAACAGCAGAAGACCCCACCGGGTACCACTCATCTCCACTACAAATAAGAAAAAGAGGCTACAATTTGCACAAGCTCACCAAAATTGGACAGTTGAAGACTGGAAAAAGTCTTGATTTCTGTTGACACATTCAGATGGTAGAGTCAGAATTTGGCGTAAACAGAATGAGAACATGGATCCATCATGCCTTGTTACCACTGTGCAGGCTGGTGGTGGTGGTGTAATGGTGTGGGGGATGTTTTCTTGGCACACTTTAGGCCCCTTAGTGCCAAATGGGCATCGTTTAAATGCCACGGCCTACCTGAGCATTGTTTCTGACCATGTCCATCCCTTTATGACCACCATGTACCCATCCTCTGATGGCTACTTCCAGCAGGATAATGCACCATGTCACAAAGCTCCAATCATTTCAAATTGGTTTCTTGAACATGACAATGAGTTCACTGTACTAAAATGGCCCCCACAGTCACCAGATCTCAACCCAATAGAGCATCTTTGGGATGTGGTCGAACGGGAGCTTCGTGCCCTGGATGTGCATCCCACAAATCTCCATCAACTGCAAGATGCTATCCTATCAATATGGGCCAACATTTCTAAAGAATGCTTTCAGCACCTTGTTGAATCAATGCCACGTAGAATTAAGGCAGTTCTGAAGGCGAAAGGGGGTCAAACACAGTATTAGTATGGTGTTCCTAATAATCCTTTAGGTGAGTGTATGGCTGAATTAAACCGAGTATTTCCACTTGCCATTGTGCAGCGTTTTCTACAGTAAAGTTGAATGAGTGGATCTCTGAGCTGGTGTGAGTGAGTGGGGGCAGGGACTAATATGCATATTCATGAGTCCGCGTATACTAAATGAAGCAAGAGTTACATTCAAGCTATTTTAAGGCATGAAGAAATTATTTTCACAGGGGAAAAAAATGTATGTAATTTTGGTGATCAAAGATGAGTTTTAAGTGATAAAATGATTAACTACAGGGGGCTTTAATATCTGGATTAAATATAGTAATATGTAACAATAAAATTTAAGCAGCAAATCAGAAACCTAATCGAGAGTTTTGAAATGCTGTTGACAGATGTTACTTCATGCACCTCACAGTGATTGGCTGCTGCCTAGTGTTTTTCACTTCTTACTTGCATAAAGTAAAAAAAAGTTGCATACTTTTTTTGGTCTCTTGCATTTGCTTAATACCCCTGTTAATTCCACAATCCTCATGGGTGTTGTACAGCTCCCATAGAGAATGAACTAGGAACGGCCACTCACTTCGCTTTGGTAGACACATAAATGTTAGGAAGGATGTTAGATTATTTGTTAAACTGTTCATGAGTGAGACCAACATACTCTCTAACATGCTTGTGATGAAGGATCTCTACATCAGATAATAAAAAGATATTCATTCATTAAATTATAAACATTTAAATTTAAAATAAATATTTGAAAATGTACAATCTAATAAACACAAAAAAAAAGGATGAAATATATGATTTGTTTACCTCCATGTGACACCAGAAAAGTGTTGTTACAATAGTGAAATATTAACTCAAAATCTCAAAATATTTTAGGTCAAAGGGGTTCCGCTGGCAAAAGGGGTTTGGGAATCCCAGCTCTATCTCATGGTAATGAGTGCATTAGACAAGTAAGCTAAAACCCTGTGGGTCTAAAAAGTGTCCACGTGTCTTTGCAGTGTTGATTGGTAATAAATTCACCCTCTCTATGGTCAAACATTTGGAAGCTTCGTTGTCCCAAAGTGACCTTTTAATAGCATGGAAAAGGTTTTTCGTTCCCTTGTTCATTCAGAATGCTATAAACTTTTCCTGTCCTCTGTCAGCACTGTATCACCAATTCCCGCTCCTGATCTCCCTGAACTTCTCACCTGTGGCCGTGGCCCAGGCTTGCAAGCACGCTTAGGCCATTGATGAATTTTATCCATCGCTGTCAGTCATGTTTCTGTTTTATTGTCCCACCCAGGCCTTTCTGTGCTTGGACAGAGTCTTCTAACTCTGCAGGCGGCAGCTATTTGAGAGTTCAGGGCTGGGAGATTGAGCAGGCTCGCATAAGAGAAGTTGTGAAGTTATTCACTGTGTTACTTTTACTCTTTCTGTGTGTTATCCAGTGTATTTGTCTATAATCTTGACAGCAATCCCGCTGTAACCCGACCAGCCCGTAGACGTCTCCCCTCAGCCTCTGCACCGTTTGGCCCAAAAGCCTCTATTAATCATAGTCTAATTGAATTCCAGCAAACACATAAAACTCTGATTGGGTTTAGTTATTTCATTTTGCAAACACATGTCTCTGGTGAACCGTGTAAAGTGATATGCAGTGGTGAGCCATGTCATCTGGAACTGTCTCGCTGCTCTGGCTGATGTTTAATAAGCAGAAACATGTGTTGTCCCCGATTTGACTGCCATAGCTGGCCTGATGTCCAGGGAGAGCCATACTTCTGGATTGAGCCACGTCTGTTCCTATCTGTGATTAATGCTCTGTGATTTTATTTTGTGAAGGATAGCTCTTGTGGTTGCTAGTTTCGTCTCTGTGACCTGCTAAACTCCAGTCTGGAATTGCTCGGATGGCAGCGAGACAACAATGAGAATATTTCCGTCAGAGCCGACCAACACTGGAAAGCCGGAATAATTATCAGCAGCTGTCCGCATCAAACTTCAGAGCGTCAGGAGGGACCCCGCTCCCTTCAAACGGACACGGGTGACAGGACTCATGTTCTCTGAGCTGGACTGGATGAAGAGCGAAAGAGGAAACGGGCAAGGAAAACGAGGGAGACAGAAGGAAAGAAAGAGATCCATATGTCTCTGTTGTACCAGTCAGTGCTTATTATCCATGGAGAGTTGCAGAAAGTTTAATGTTTGTGTGTGTGTGTAGATTCAAAGCTCCGCTCTGTTATTAGAACCTACGCTTCACTGAGGAAAGAAAAGCCCTACTGTGAGCTTAAAAGATGTTGTCTTATTTCATCATTTAATACACATTTAAAGTGGTTTTGAAATGGCTGAGGCCAGTGCGGTCTGCAGCCCTAATAGAAGCTCTTCTCCTCCATTAATACATCCAGACTTGTGATTCTACCAGAGAAACACAGACCCAAAGTACAAAGCACTTGTCAACGGTTAACAGTTGCTGTGTTACCGCACATAGATCAGATTGAAGTTTTCCCCTGTTTCTCCTTTTTAAAGGAGCAGCTGTCGCCATCAATGTTCCGTCGCTGCCTAACCAAACTTCCCAACCAGAGAGATTAGCCGTGCACGCCACTGATTCTGCAGATGGTATGAATGCACACCCTCAGTTGTCGTGCTTTTTGTTACGAAACCCATATGAAACTCGTCTCAGGCTTATAAATTATGTTGCATGTATAAGGGCCAGCTGCCACATTGCTACACAAGCACCAGCATTTTATCTGAACAACAACATGTGCATTCGCTGTAGATGACGCTGTCATTTTGAATAAATCATAGCTGCATTTTTTTTCTTACCAACTCTTGCGAAAGAGTTCAATTTATGTATGCAGCATGATCCCATTCACAGAGTTCAATAATAATAATAATAATAAAAATAATAATAATAATAATAAAAAAAATTCTTCCTTATTTATTCATTTTTATTGATAACTATTAAAAATTCCATATTTAATTTCCTTATAAAGCTGCTTTTATATTTGAGGAAGGTGGTCCCTCCAATGGGATCCTTATTTTTTAGGTTCTTTTGTCACAGAAAGTTAAAAAACCTCTGATATACTTTGGTTCATTCACTGTTTTTCATTGTAGACAAATGGCATTTAAAATGTGATATGTGTTGATCATAGCTTTAGCATGTTTAGCTCCTCACTTTCTGCTATGGTAAGCTACTAGTGTTGAGTGTACAGGGAGTGCAGAATTATTAGGCAAGTTGTATTTTTGAGGATTAATTTTATTATTGAACAACAACCATGTTCTCAATGAACACAAAAAACTCATTAATATCAAAGCTGAATATTTTTGTATCAATATTTTAAGTAGTTTTTAGTTTTAGCTATTTTAGGGGATATCTGTGTGTGCAGGTGACTATTACTGTGCATAATTATTAGGCAACTTAACAAAAAACTAATTTATACCCATTTCAATTATTTATTTTTACCAGTGAAACCAATATAACATCTCAACATTCACAAATATACATTTCTGACATTCAAAAACCAAACAAAAACAAATCAGTGACCAATATAGCCACCTTTCTTTGCAAGGACACTCAAAAGCCTGCCATCCATGGATTCTGTCAGTGTTTTGATCTGTTCACCATCAACATTGCGTGCAGCAGCAACCACAGCCTCCCAGACACTGTTCAGAGAGGTGTACTGTTTTCCCTCCTTGTAAATCGCACATTTGATGATGGACCACAGGTTCTCCACGGGGTTCAGATCAGGTGAACAAGGAGGCCATATCATTAGATTTTCTTCTTTTATACCCTTTCTTGCCAGCCACGCTGTGGAGTACTTGGACGCGTGTGATGGAGCATTGTCCTGCATGAAAATCATGTTTTTCTTGAAGGATGCAGACTTCTTCCTGTACCACTGCCTGAAGAAGGTGTCTTCCAGAAACTGGCAGTAGGACTGGGAGTTGAGCTTGACTCCATCCTCAACCCGAAAAGGCCCCACAAGCTCATCTTTGATGATACCAGCCCAAACCAGTACTCCACCTCCACCTTGCTGGCGTCTGAGTCGGACTGGAGCTCTCTGCCCTTTACCAATCCAGCCACGGGCCCATCCATCTGGCCCATCAAGACTCACTCTCATTTCATCAGTCCATAAAACCTTAGAAAAATCAGTCTTGAGATATTTCTTGGCCCAGTCTTGACGTTTCAGCTTGTGTGTCTTGTTCAGTGGTGGTCGACTTTCTGCCTTTCTTACCTTGGCCATGTCTCTGAGTATTGCACACCTTGTGCTTTTGGGCACTCCAGTGATGTTGCAGCTCTGAAATATGGCCAAACTGGTGGCAAGTGGCATCTTGGCAGCTGCACGCTTGACTTTTCTCAGTTCACGGGCAGTTATTTTGCGCCTTGGTTTTTCCACACGCTTCTTGCGACCCTGTTGACTATTTTGAATGAAACGCTTGATTGTTCGATGATCACGCTTCAGAAGCTTGGCTATTTTAAGACTGCTGCATCCCTCTGCAATATATCTCACTATTTTTGACTTTTCTGAGCCTGTCAAGTCCTTCTTTTGACCCATTTTGCCAAAGGAAAGGAAGTTGCCTAATAATTATGCACACCTGATATAGGGTGTTGATGTCATTAGACCACACCCCTTCTCATTACAGAGATGCACATCACCTAATATGCTTAATTGGTAGTAGGCTTTCCAGCCTATACAGCTTGGAGTAAGACAACATGCATAACGAGGATGATGTGGTCAAAATACTCATTTGCCTAATAATTCTGCACTCCCTGTATAAAGCACCTAATGTTCCACCCTGCATTTTTGATTGAACAAATATCATCTGGGTGCTCATAGATTCATAGTGTCTTGCTCCTTTTTTAAAACTCCCACAAAATATACTAAAATGACGTATAAGTGTACATGCTACTTAAAAGGTTTGGGGTCAGTTCATCTTCAGGACACAAATAAATATATTTTTAAGAAAATCTGAGAGATTTCTGTCCCTCCATTGACAGTTACGCAACTACCACTTTGACGCTTCAAAAAGTTCATAAAGAGATCATAAAATTGATCCATATGAATTGATCAGTTTAGTCCAATTTTTCTGCAGAGATTCGATCACTTTATATGATAAACATATTTAATTTAGGCTTATATTCACATATAAACATTCATTAATGGACACATCAGATATGGTAAACTGAAGCTCAAGCATGTTTGCCTGATGTGCAAGAACCAATGAGGTTCATTCTTGTGTGTTACACGGCATGTTTGAGCTTCCACAAGAACCAATGAGGTTTGTTCTCACGCATCAAGCAGGTTCGGTTGAGCTTCTGCTTATGTTCGCTGATCAATGTTTATATGTGAATAAAAGTCTAAATTCAATCTGTTAACTTCAGGAAATTTAGACTAAAATTTGGACTTTGCGATCTCTTTATGCACGTCAAAGTGGTAGTTGCGTAGCTGTCAATGGAGAGTACAAAACTGGCTCCGTTTTATTAAACATATCTTCATTTATGTTCCGAAGATGAATGAAAGTCTCATGAGTAAATAATGACAGAACTTTCATTTTTGGATCAACTATCCCTTTAAGCAACACAGCTGTTTTTATCATTGATAATAATAATAAATGTTTCTTAGAATCTGCATATTAGAAGGATTTCAAGGGCAAAGATAATCATTTAAAATATTTTCAAATAGAAAAGTTATTTTAAATTATAGTAATATGTTGTAATATTACTGTTACAGTATTTTTTATCAAATGAATTGTGAGCATAAGAGACTTCTTTCAAAACTTCAAAACATTAAAAATCTTACCGACCCCAAACTTTTAAGCAGTATATGTGAAATTAGGTTGCTCCTCCTCGCTTCCTGGAAGTTATTCGCTTGAATCCAATATCCCCCATAATTCAGCAGTGTTGTCTCCCACCTTGAGGTACAACTAGTAAACGTGTAAAACCGATTCCTAGGGGATTTGCTATATTTTAATAACTTTATAAATTCATGATGGGCCACAGAGACCTGATATCAGTTACTGGCTTGTAAGAGTCTGGCACAGGCTGGGATGCCAAGGCCTGTGCTTTAGAGAAGACTCATGTCCAAAACTAACAGAGGGGACAAGCAGGCAATTTTTGGAAATGCGGTTTTCAGTTTCTGCTCATATTTTTCCAGTCGTGCTGTGAGGCCATGATGAAAATGTACATCTGGCCCCCGAGAGTGGCGTTTACCTGAGTGTGTGTCAGGTGATAGCCTGCCTAATGACTCTAGAAGTTAAACAGAGGGGCTTTTCTGGCTGAGGTTTCACAGAGCCCCCCACGCCACTAAAAGTGTCGCTCCACCGGTAAAATGTGATCTTTTCGCTAATGAACGACACGCTTCGTTTGTCTAGCTCACACGCCTCCTGTTCCGGCCTCTAGGGGGAGCGGCACTGAATGATGGTCTGTTTTTTTCTTCCTGCTCACATTAACTGTTATTGGCCACTGTAAAGTCTTAAAGCAACGTTTGTGGAATGCAGCTGAGAGAAAGAGAGATTGTGTTGCGGGCTGTTCCTGCCTACACTACCATGACTGTTTGCATGGTCACTTTGAGTTAAATAAGTGTGTATCGTATGCATGCGTCTCTCACACTCCACACCCATACCAATCTGTGAGGTGTGACATCGGTGTGCATGAACAGCAGCTTCACACGCATCACTTTCACCTTGTCCTGCCACACTCACCTCCTCATCCCTCTCTCTCTCTCTCTCTCTCTCTCTCTCTCTCTCTCTCTCCTCCCCCTCACTCAGTCATACGCTGTCTAGCTGTCATTGGAATATATGTTTCACAAGCAGTAGTGGGACAGTAAAACTCTCCAGCCACAGTGTTATTCTAGCTGGACTAACAGGCACCACTCTGTGAGTTATGCTGCTCTCTTAAAGTGGTAGACGTGTCAAAAAAATTTTCTTTCGCATATCAGTGTCCAACATTCAGGCTCGAGCAGCTCGTTATAGCCCAGGCGTAATAGTGTGGTGTTTGAAATAGTGTGTTGAGGTTTTCTTTTGGCATGTAAAGCCAAATGCATACTACAAGACTGAGGCCTGTCATCCTTTAATGTTTTTAGTCTGTGTCAAAAAAAAAAAACCTGATTGTAGCCAACTCAATGCGTGCCCATGTACGATTAGCCGCAAAATGGGTTGAAATTTGTCAGAATGACTTCTTAATGAGTTATTTTTATATGTTTTTACAAAACATACATTTACTAGAGAAGCAACACTGCATAAATCATTAATGGGATAGTTTACCCCAAAATTGAAAATTCGGTCACAAACAACACTGGACCACATTGACTTTCATTGTATGGACAAAAAAAGGGCATTTTTCAAAATATCTTCTTTCGTATTCTCTAGAAGAAAGAAAATCGTTGTTTGAAACAACATGAGGGGGAGTAAATTTCATTTTTGGGTCACTTGACTGACGTGATCTTTAATATATTTGTAAAGTGTATTGATGTACGCTTGTACTAAAAATATGTTCTCTGGAAATAATGTCTCATGCAGTGTTGCTCTTAAGTGTATATTTTGAAGATTTTTTTAATACATTTTATCTGGAAAATGAGACAAAATCTTCTGAATAATAAAAAAAATTCTAGTGTGCTACAGCAACCCAAGCCTTCTCTGTTCTATTTGTTGACGTACTATCAAGAATCAACTCGTTGAGTATTTGAGTTTGTGTGAAATGGGAATTTCATGATTATGACTAAATTATCTTGTAATTGACACACCTAGTATGCTAGTAAAGTGTGCACCAACACGACAGAAAACACGAAAACTGTAAGTGTTTAAATGTGCTCAGGGCGATGACCCTTTGTCTTGTAGTGTGTGCTTGGTTTAATTTAGCCCATTAATGAAATGGAAGAGTTAATTGAGACACATTGTTTTTCCCCAAAATCATCACAGAAAATGTGGGGGGGAAAGTCCACAGATTCCATCTGGGTGTGGTCACATTTCGCATGTAAATTCATATTGTACACTTGCTGTCTCTGTTTTGGTTCAAAACATGTTTCTCACATAGAGTTGCATGATTTACGTCAGTATCTCTTGTCAGTATCTAATGCTTTAGTTCGAAACAGACACCAATCCGTTTGGCCATGTTTTCTCACAACAGATCTGATTCTAAATCTGTTAGGAACTGGACTGTTAAATCTACAAAGCATGTCTAATCTCTCCTCTTTTTCTTTTCTCATGTTTTCATGTTTTCCTTGATGACCAGCATGTAATAATCCAGATACTTCTGGTCATTAGTTTGCATATGTTTTCCTGCTATCTGGTAAGGCTGGGGTTGTAATAGCCATTGTTGTTAGCCAAGCTGTGGACCTGCTGCACCTGGGTCGATTATGCCTCTCTCTTTTTGGCCACTGACATGCAAATAAATGTGTCCATAAATTGAGTTTGTGTGTTTGAAAGAGAGCAGGTATATCTCGGATATTAGGGCAGTGCAGCGTCTGATTGGCTCCAGCCGCCATGGCATAACTTCAGTGGGGAAAGCCAATCTGGCTGCTCTGGTGTGTGTGTGTGTGTGTGTGTGTGTGTGTGTGTTTGTTTGAGTTGTGGTAAGAAGGTGGAAAGTAGAGCAAGTCTGAAGCTAAGCCAAGAAAAATAAAGACTTCTTTATTGCCGTTCAAAAATCATTTGATTGAGTTTGCGCAAACACAGGAGTGGCAAGGAGTCTGTGTCAGTAAAGTGCGTGAGATACGTGTACGTGTGATTCCCATCTACAGTAGCCACACACTGGCGATCCAGCACTCAGAGCTGCTTGTAAGTAACCCTGACATATCTTTAATGTGTTGGCACCAGATTGAGCCTCTCTCAGCTGGCTTTCATTCGCTTTGCTCCAACTACGTCTGACCAGCAAGCAGTGCTTGCTCCTCTTACTGCTCCACTCCTGGGTCCACAGTCTCAGTAAATTCCATGTGAGCAGCTTTAACAGGGATGTAATGTCTCACATAGACCACAAGTGTTTTAAGCAGTCTGTGTTCCAGAGGTGTATGTAGGACAGGGCTGAGCTTCCTGAAAGATTTCCAGAGATATCTCCAGATCTTTCAGTAGCGCTCCAAAAATCCTTGACTTTTCGGAGAATTTTATTTTGTGTTAGAATAGAACAGTTTCTGTTCATTTGATTTACTTTAATGCAGAATGTTTTTACACAAACACACTCTAAACTCTGCGGGGTGTGTGGTAACAAGTGTGATAACATTTGCTAAATGGTATTAGTGAGTTAGTAAACTTTTTAGAAAATGTGATATAGTATAGTCAAGTCAACTTTATTTATATAGCGCTTTTTACAATGCAGATTGTTTCAAAGCAGCTTCACAGTGTTAAACAGGAAAATAATGCAACAGATTTTGATTCGGCTGTACAGCCGCTCTGGAGCAAAGTGGTCAGTCATCTAGCTACAATGTGGGCAGATCAGTAATTTAGTTGATATAGTTAATTTAGTTTAGTAATTAAATTTATTTGGATATTTAGTTGAAAATTTAGTGTCCCCAACTGAGCAATCCAAGCCAAAGGTGACCAAAACTCCATCAGGTGGCATAATGGAGAAAAATAAACCTTGGGAGAAACCAGGCTCAGTCGGGGTGCCAGTTCTCCTCTGGCCAATTAACAAACAGTGTATGATTATTATTCTGGCAACCTTACAGGTCAGAAGTAATATTAGATGACAAGTCATATTAGATCTGAATATTCGAAAGATCGGAGGCATCAAGCCGGAGATGGGTTTATTGAGGATGTGTCAATTACACAATTATAAAATAGGAATATTCGAAGGATCTGAGTCATCACGCTGGAGATGGATCCATTGAGGATGCCATGTCGATGAGCAATTTCAGAGGGGAGACTAATTGGCATGGTCTTTGCAGACACTTCAGGGATGCGTTGGTAATGTCTGGGTGCAGGTCCACCATCTGATCTGGATATGGCCCGGATCCAGCTGACTGCAGTAAACCTTGGGATAAACGGAGAGACTAACATTAGCGTAGATGCCATTCATTTTATGATGTAACGAGTACATCAGGTGTTATGGGAAGTGTTCCCGGTTTCCGGCTGACCTAGTTAATGCAGCCTAACAATCATTTAATTGATTTTAATAATATAAATTAAAAATGTTTTATGTGTATGCCATAGTAAAGCGATGTTTTTAGTCTAGATTTAAACTGACAGAGTGTGTCTGCTTCCCAAACAATGCTAGGAAGGCTGTTCCAGAGTTTAGGTGCTAAATAGGAAAAGGATCGACCGCCTGCAGTTGATTTTGATATTCTAGGTATTATCAACTGGCCAGAGTTTTGAGACCGCAATAGACGTGATGGAGTGTAATGCGTTAAGAGCTCGCTCAAGTTCTGGGGAGCTAAACCATTTAGTGCTTTGTAAGTAATTAGCAAGATTTTAAAATGTATGCAATGTTTAATAGGGAGCCAGTGCAGTGTTGACAGAACCGGGCTAATATGGTCATACTTCCTGGTTCTAGTAAGAACTCAAGCTGTTGCGTTTTGGACCAGCTGCAGTTTATTTATTAAGCGAGCAACCACCCAGTAGAGCATTACAATAATCTAGCCTTGAGGTCATGAACGCATGAACTAACTGTTCAGCATTTTGCATTGAAAGCATATGCCGTAATTTAGATATATTTTTAAGATGGTAGAATGCAGTTTTACAGATGCTAGAAACGTGGCTTTCAAATGAGAGATTGGTATCAAAGAGCACACCCAGGTTCCTCACTGACGACGAGGACTTGACAGAGCAGCCATCAAGTGTTAGACAGTATTCTAGGTTATTACTTGTGGAGTAATTGTGGAACAATTAAAAATTCAGTTTTTTTTCTGAATTAAGTTGCAGGAAATTACTAGTCATCCAATTTTTTATATCAGCTATGCATTCCGTTAATCTTGTGAATTGGTAAGTTTCGTCAGGGCATGAAGAAATATAGAGCTGAGTATCGTCAGCATAACAATGAAAACTAACGCCATGCTTCCTAATGATATCTCCCAGTGGTAGCATGTACAGGGTGAAAAGCAACGGTCCTAGCACTGAGCCTTGCGGTACTCCATATTGAACTTGTGATCGGTGTGACATCTCTTCATTTACTGCTACAAACTGATAACAGTCAGATAAGTATGATTTAAACCATGCCAATGCAATTCCACTAATGCCAACATAATTTTTGAGTCTATTCAAAAGAATGTTGTGGTCGATGGTATCGAATGCAGCGCTAAGATCGAGTAACACTAACAGAGAGATACAACCACGATCGGATGATAAGAGTAAATCATTTGTAACTCTAATGAGAGCAGTCTTAGTACTATGATGCGGTCTAAATCCTGCCTGGAAATCCTCACAGATACCATTTCTTTCTAAAAAAGGAGCATAATTGTGAGGACACTGCCTTTTCTAGTATTTTTGACAGAAAGGGTAGATTTGAGATTGGCCTGTAATTGACTAATTCTGTAGGATCAAGTTGCGTTTTTTTAACAAGTGGTTTAATAATAGCCAACTTAAAAGATTTTGGTACATATCCTAATGACAAAGATGAATTAATGATATTAAGAAGAGGATCTATGTCCTCTGGAAGCATCTCGTTTAGTAGTTTAGTCGATATAGGGTCGAGCATACATATAGGCCAGGGTTCCTCACACTCAGTCCTGGAAGGCCACTGTCCTGCAGAGTTTAGCTCCAACCCTGATCAAACTCACCTACCTGTGATTTTCTAGTGATCCTAAATACATTGATTAGCTTGCTCAGGTGTGTTTGAACAGGGTTGGAGCTAAACTCTGCAGGACAGTGGCCCTCCAGGACCGAGTGTGAGGAACCCTGGTACAGCCTATTCATTTATATACATATACACTATATTACCAAAAGTATTGGGACACCCCTCCAAATCCCTGAATTCAGGTGTTCCAATCACTTCCATGGCCACATGTGTATAAAATCTAGCACCTAGGCATGCAGACTGCTTCTACAAACATTTGTGAAAAAATTGGTTTCTCTCAGGAGCTCAGTAAAGTTCAGAGGAGCCACCAGGGCAATAAGTCTTACTATTAAATATTCCACGGTCAACTGTTAATGGTATTATAACAAAGTGGAAGCAATTGGGAACATCAGCAACTCAGCCATGAAGTGGAAGGCCACATAAAATCACAGAGCGGGGTCAACGCATGGTGAGGCGCAAAATGCGCACAAGTCGCCAACTTTCTGCAGAGTCAATAGCTACAGACCTCCAAACTTTGTGTTACCTTCAGATTAGCTCAAGAACAGTGAGTAGAGAGCTTCAAGGTAATGGGTTTCCATGGCCGAGCAGCTGCATCCAAGCCGTACATCACCAAGTGCAATGGAAAGCGTCGAATGCAGTGGTGTAAAGCATGCTGCCACTGGACTCTAGAGCAGTGGAGACATGTTCTCTGGAGTGAATCCAATGGTTGAGTCTGGGTTTGGCGGTTGCCAGGAGAACGGTACTTGCCTGACTACATTGTGCCAAGTGTAAAGTTTGGTGGAGGGGGGATTATGGTGTGGGGTTGTTTTTCAGTGGTTGGGCTTGGCCCCTTAGTTCCAGTGGAAGGAACTCTTAATGCTTCAGCATACCAAGACATTTTGGACAATTTCATACTCCCAACTTTGTGGGAACAGTTTGGGAATGGTTCCCACATGACTGCGCACCTGTGCACAAAGCAAGGTCCATAAAGACATGGATAAGCGAGTTTGGTGTGGAGGAACTTGAGTCCTGACCTCAACCCGATAGAACACCTTTGGGATGAATTAGAGCAGAGACTGCAAGTCAGGCCTTCTCGTCCAACATCAGTGCCTGACCTCACAAATGCGCTTCTAGAAGAATAGTCAAAAAGTCCCATAAACACACTCCTAAACCTTGTGGAAAGCCTTCCCAGAAGAGTGGAAGCTGTTACAGCTGCAAAGGGTAGGCCAACTCCATATAAAACCCTACATTAAGAATGGGATGTCATTAAAGTTCATGTGCATGTAAAGGCAGGTGTCCTAAATTTTTTGGCAATATGGTGTATATATAAACCGATCATGCATAACATTGACATTATTAGGTGAAGTAAATAGCACTGATTATCTCTTCATCACGGCACCTGTTAGTGGGTTAGGCAGCAAGTGAACATTTTTGAACATTTGTGGCAGCGAGTTTGATAAGGGCCAAATTGTGATGGCTAGTTGACTGGGTCAGAGCATCTCCAAAACTGTAGCTCTTGTGGGGTGTTCCGGATCTGCAGTGGTCAGTATCTATCAAAAGTGGTCCAAGGAAGGAACAGTAGTGAACCGGCGACAGGGTCATGGGTGACCAAGGCTCATTGATGCACGTGGGGAGCGAAGGCTGTCACGTGTGGTCTGATCAAACTGACAAGCTACTGTAGCTCAAATTGCTCAAGAAGTTAATTCTGGTTCTGATAGAAAGGTGTCAGAATACACAGTGCATCACAGCTTGCTGTGTATGGGGCTGCATAACCGCAGACCAGTCAGGGTGCCCATGCTGACACCTGTCCACCACTGAAAGCACCAACAGTGGGCACATGAGCATCAGATCTGGACCACAGAACAATGGAAGAAGGTGGCTTGGTCTGATGAATCACATTTTCTTTTACATCACGTGGATGGCCGGGTGCGTGTGCGTCACTTACCTGGGGAACACATGGCACCAGGATGCACTGTGAAAAGAAGGCAAGCCGGCGGAGGCAGTGTGATGCTTTGAGCAATGTTCTGCTGGGAAACCTTGGGTCCTGCCATCCACCTACCTTAGCATTGTTGCAGACCATGTACACCCTTTCATGGAAACGGTATTCCCTGGTGGCTGTGGCCTCTTTCAGCAGGATAATGCGCCCTGCCACAAAGCAAAAATGGTTCAGGAATGGTTTGAGGAGCACAAAAATGAGTTTGAGGTGTTGACTTGGCCTCCAAATTCCCCAGATCTCAATCCAATTGAGCAAATATGGGATGTGCTGAACAAACAAGTCCGATCCATGGAGGCCCCACCTCACAACTTACAGGACTTAAAGGATCTGCTGCTAACATCTTGGTGCCAGATACCACAGCACACCTTCAGAGGTCTAGTGAGTCCATGCCTCAACTGGTCAGGGCTGTTTTGGCAGCAAAAGGGGGACCATTAGGACGGTGGTCATAATGTTATGCCTGATCGGTGTGTGTGTGTGTGTATATATATATATGTGTGCATACATTTATATAGGATGTCTATTATTATTATGTATTTATTTTTTTGTAAAAGTTTTTTTTCACATTAGGATAATAAAATCTAATCATAAAATATAGTTTCATGACTGGTAGGAAGTATTTATGCCACCTTAAACTTTCCCAATTCACTTGGCATTGGCAGAAAATAAACAAGCAAACAAACATACATAGATACATTTTAGACCCTGCTGTTCTTCTTGTGAATGGAACAGGAGGACGATGTGTTGCGTCATTTACTCAGTCATCGGACCTGCTGTCCTCCCTCTCTTGTTCATCCCTGTGTTTTCGTGGAATTAGTTTTGGGTGTAAGTTCCCTCTTAGAAAAAAAGGCATTGTGTAAGGCAGGCAGAAGCTCCATCCAAAACTCAAGGAACACTGGGAGAGACACACTGAATGCATTCAAGTTGCCACATGTACAGTGCCTTTAGGGACAGCCATGAGTTCTGCTGAATAAATCAGAGTAATAGGCATGTAAAATAAACACATAAAGAAACACACTTTGTTTCTCATTAAAGCACTGCTTTTCTCATCCATTGCTCTTCCTGGTTGTACCCGTATTGCTAAGTATTATAGGCTACTGTTATATTTATATATATTTTATATTTAATGTTTGATTATTATATATTTTATATAATTTGCTCATTTTTTATTTTATAGTGCATTAAGTTATTTTAATTTAGCCTTTTTTTTACCAATTAGTGATCTTTCTATCACTTTCTTTCATATTCACTATCACTTTTTGTTTAATATTTGGTTAATTTTGCCTATTCATATGGTTTTGTCTTTCAGACATCTTTCTCTTATGTACAGTGGTGTTTTTACCAACTTTCTGAGGATAAGTGGTGGCAATCACACTGCTATTCTTTGTAAACTTGTTAAAACAAAAAATCCTGTCATGTTACTTTGAGACACAGGAGGAATATAATAATGTATTTGAGTCAGATATATATACCTGACTCAAATACATTATTATGTCTCATCCCAGTGAGATACAATATATATATATATATATATTCTGTAGTTAGTCATATGTGCTGAAACAGATTGAATCTGTCCATTCCAGATGCATGTGTCTGTTCTGTTCTCAGATTCCTGGACAGAGCTATGATGTCAGTATATATAACCTTTGTGAGAATAATAACTCTGTTTATATGGAAGTGAATCTATTTTCAGGCTTTTATTCACTGTACACCATAAATGTACATCAGTAGCACTGCCTTCTTTAGGAACCGTCAATAACCATTAGCAAATGCAGCATATTTTTTCTCACCCTTTTAAAGGCTGTCCTCTGAATGACCTGCATGTGTTTTTTTCCCCCTTTGAGTGAAGTTTAGAAAATGAAGGAGTGAACGAGTCTCATCATCACTCGCTCATTTAATTAAAACTCTCATCTCATTAAATCTGCCTCTCATTATGGCCCTCATTTGCTGCAGCTCACAAATTTGAAGAGTGGGGAGGAGAGAGAAAAAAGAAAAGCAAAAGAGAATCTGTTTACAGTGCACGCTTTTCATTTGTTTAACCAATCCCACAGAACACACTCTGGTTAGGGGTTGTGTTTGATATGACGACGCCGTTGTTTATTTTGCCATTTAAATGTGCTGAAAACGAAGGTATCAGGAGATTATACTGGTCTCCAGCTCACCCTTTAATTTGTAGCTCCACATGCAGGCCTCTAGTTTAAAAACACGCTCACAATGTAAACTTGGTTTCACCCCTCTAGAATACAGTCTATGAAAACAGACTGAAGCCCCTATCATCTGGTTTCTCTTTTCTGACCCAAACAAAGTGGGTCTATCAAGACTAGTTGTGATGTGGTTTCTCTACTTTGCTCACTAATAAAAATGTGAAATTAGTTTATTTGTATATACAAAAGTGCAGTGATTTGAACAGTTTAATCTGTGGTGTTTGTGTTCATGTATTGCTCAGAACATAGATCATGTGTTCAAACCTTTTGAGGACCCCAAAATCTAATGATTGCTTACAAGTGAAGTATTAAGCATCAAATTATAAAGACATGTTCCAAAATTAAATAATTGCTTTTTTGTTGTTGTTGTTTCTATACCAAGGCCAAAGCTAATTATTAATTATTATTTAGGGCCTTTAAGATTTTATTTTATGTTTTTGAAATAATTGTCTTATGCTCACTAAGACAAAAAATAGCTTGCAATAACAACAGTAATGTGAAATATTATATTCATTTTAATATACTTTAAAATATATTTTATTCCTGTGATACAAAGCTGAATTCTCAGCATCATTACTCCAGTCTTCAGAGTCACATGATCCTTCAGAAATCATTCTAACATGCTGATTTGCTGCTCAAGAAACATCTATTATTATTATCAATGTTGAAAACAGTTGTTCTGCTTAATATTTTTGTGGAAATTTTTTTTGATGAATAGAAAGGTAAAAAGAAAAGCATTTTTTTTTGTAACAATATAAAAATCTTTACTTTCCTTTTTAACCAATTTAATGCATCCTTGTTGAATAAAAGTATACATTTTTTAACTAACTTTTGAAACGGTAGTGGATAAGCTTTTAAATTAAAAACTACATTTTTTATTTTTTTTATTTTTTTATTACTGTTTAAAACTGAGCTGTCTAGAATAACATAATTGTGATTTAGTACCATGATTTCCAACAAGTTAGAGAGCAAAATGAATCAATATACAGTTCTTTAAATGTGTTAATTAATATTGTTAACTTAGGTTGACTTTGATTTAAAAAGACTTTTATATTATATTTTTTAAATATGTTTAATATTTTTATTTATTTATTTTTGTATAGATTATTTAATAGTCCATTTATTTATTGATTTATTTATATATTTTTTCCTCTTAATTTTATAGCAGGCTCCCAAGCACCCCCATATGGACCCCATTTTGAAAACCTCTACCATAGATGATATGTGACTGGCACAGAGACAAATACGTACACACTGCAGACAGTAGGCTGCCATGGGGAGTTTGGGGAGGACTTCTTGAGAATGCATCTATTTATGTTACACTGACTCCATGTTCTTTTTTTCCTGTGACTTCACAAATTGGTCATGTAGCTGTGCTGATTGTGTGCCCATTGCTGCCTGTTCGTGGGTGTTAGTAAGCAGACACCAGACTGGTCTTCAGGTTTCTGTGCTGTCTGACTGCAGCATGCTATGCTCAGGTTCCCTGTCTGCGTAACAGAGGTTTGTGGGACAGATGACCTCACTAGATTTCACGCTGGATGCTCTACAGGTAACATGAGTATTCCTGCATCTCCTGAGCCAATGAATGAGAAACTGTGGCCATTTACACAGGCACACAATAAATTAGTACTTGCATCAAGGCTCTGCATATAATGGGCTTTGCGTATTAATGATAGAAGCAATCTTTTACAAATATGCTACATATTTCACTCACAAACGGTCAATAATTTACACCTTTAGACTATTATTTCACTCCCGGGTGAATTAATTAGTCATGTAGAGCTTGAATGTACAAATGCCTACAGTGTTAGACACACTTTTCTGATCCGTGTGACATTAGCAGGAGAAGCCTGATGAAAAAAAAAGACAACTTAAACCAGTCTAAATGGGTTTGCTGGTCTCCTGACCTGGTCAGTCTGGTCTGTCTGATGGTTTTAGAGAATTTTGGCCACTATTCAGCTGGTCAGGCTGTGAGACCAGCTGGCCGCCCAACAGAACTCTAGCTGGGAGTCCATTTTTAACTAGATGAGACCAGTTTAAACCAGCTGCTTTCAGAATCCAGAAGGTTTTTTTTAAATTATTTTATTTTGTGATCGGACAAGTATTACATTCCTGAAAAGTAGATCTAATGACATGTTATCATGCCCCCTTATATTAGATAACATCTTTATTGTTTAAAATAATAGCTTGCTATAAAACTTATTAAACCTGTTGTGCTATTAATCTATTAAACAATGATTAATCAGTATATGAACCTTATTATATCCAAAGCCAACGAGCCCAAAATAACACAAGCACTTCTGCTGCCCTGGTTAAATGGCTCATGTAAAGGGACTCATTGTAAGTGGCCTGATATAGATGGTGTGGATAGACTGTGCTGTCTGGTTTGGTTCAACCGCTTGTGGAGGGCTTAGAATAGTCTGAGAAAGAGAGGAGAGACGGGGTGTGGTTAGCAGTTCTTAATGAAAGCTTCTCATTACATTTGAGTGTGTGTGTGTGTGTTTGTCTGATGACTGAGCACCTGTCTATTACTGATAGATCTCCTCCTGTCTGGGTGCATGTTATTTCCTCCCACGTTTCTTGTAACGATTTTTCCCCCCTCATCTTAACTGGTTGGATCATATTCTTTTACAAAGCTTGTCGTGCGTGCCTGTGTGTGTTTGAACAAATGACCAGCTGTGTGCCAGCTGTGTGCCTACTAAGTGTTGACTGGATTGGAGAAGGAACCTATATGACGTGTACACACACACACACACACACACACGTTTCACACCTACCACCAAATACTTCTCTGCCAAGCAGACATTAACAAATTTTAAACGCACAAGATCAAACACAGCAGAAAATTATGAATCAGCCTTTAGTGGACTATAAAACATGCCCACGCATACACAGACTGAACATTCGCTTTAAAAGGAACAGATGCAGCAAGATTTCTATATGTCTACATTTAAAAAGCATCATCTTTTTAATTATTATTAGAAGCTACAGTCCAATAATGCTTCACACTTATCCATCAGCATACTTGCATCATGTAGAAGGATAGCAAGCACAAATAAAGGAATAATCTTTGCTCAGTACAAGTTAACAGCATTTGTGGCAAAATGTTGATTACCACTAACAAATAAATACTAAAAGTTATGGTGAGAATATTTTGTAGAATGGAAGTTGAATTGGGCAGAAATACGAAACATAACTTTTCACATTAATTTTTTCTCTAAAACTTCTGTGTTATTTGAGCTGTAAAGTTGCTAAATAATTTTTACAGTCTTTTTTATTTGTGATTTTGCACTGTCATGGCAGCAAAGTTGTAAAAGTGGATTTGACTTCACATCTAAAATGAATAGTAAGCCATGTCATACTAAAATCATTTTGCAAACATATTGTTTAAATCTTGTGGCTATACTTTTCAAACAGTGATTATATTAACATTTACAGATTACAGATTGTTTAATTTGTATTATTTTATTTTATTTTGTCACATTTAGCTTTATTTAGTGAAGTGAAATAATTTCAGATGATGTTTCTGTTATTAGTTGTTTTTTGTATTGGAAACTGGAAAGAGAAATACAACTTCCCATACATTTGCTAATAGAATCCATTTGTTTCTTCTTGTTTATGTTTTATAGCTAAAGATGTACACTAATTACAGTAATACTTTTGAATGAAAGATCAATTCCCCCAACTCTATAGGCCCTAATTCTGTTTTCACTCTAAAATATTTTCACTAATGCCCCAAAGCTTTAATAGTTTAAGATTTGATTGTGACACGCTCAGGATCTATAAAGCAATCGCATGAAAGTGTTCTTTAAAAAGAAGAGAAACCAAGAGAAATACCTCTAATGCCTCTGTCTCTGTTCTAACCGTAGTTCTCGCAGGATCCAGCAGGCTCCAGAGCGCAAGTTAGCAGTTGTTAGCAGAGTCAGGAATGCAGCGAGCTCGGATTTGCCAGAACTGTGGTTGGGTTGCATATGTTTGTAATTGATTTCTTAAATATTTATTTCTCTGTTCACAATCTTTGTTTGGCTTTGTGTAACTCATATCAGAATGCCACTCTGAGCAATTACAAACTTCTGGGATGGCCCGCCGATGAACCCTGAGATACATTTGATAGGTGTCAGCGGTATGTATGTGTGTGTGTGTGTGTGTGTGTGTGTTTGTGTGTGTATGTAGTGTAGAGATGAGAAAGAAAGAGAAGAGAAGACCAGACCAGGAGAAATGGATGACAGTTACATGCCTTTCAGCCAATTAATTGTCATCTCAGCTGTTGTTTTAACTCTCTGCCCCGCGCACGTCCCCACTGTTATTCTTATCGTTTCCGGAAGACGAGCTCATCTGTGTATGTAAAAGAGCCAGATGACCTTCAGCCCCACAGCAAAGGTCAAAGTTCAACCAATGTATATTTCATTAGCAAACGGCATGGATTCGGAGAGGGAGACACAGAAATAGATCCAAATAAAGCTCTGGGGATTTTTCCATGCTATATACACTATTAGTGCTAATTATTCGGCTTTCTGCTGCCGGTAAAATGGCATTCGACATGCTTGCGCAGCTCTCTCACACAGGAAGGACACTGTCAGTCTTTCTTCTCATCTTCTGGAGAAGCAAAATAATAGCGAGAATTATTTAGTTGTAAAGCAGATTATAGACACTTACATCAGAGGCAAATAAAACTGCCTTTCTGCCTCAAAACACACAGATAAATCAACTTTTCCTTGAGAGACTTGTCCTTCGGGTCTTACACTTCTGGATGTCACGCTCTCCCTGCTGTTGTTTAGTCCCGCATCCCGCTGAGAGGCCATCTCTGCAGTCTTTCAAAAATACACAAGCTTTTGTGCGATAGGAAGCACAGAGAAGGGAAGAAATCGTGTGTGTGCGTCTGTGTGAAAGAGCTTACAGTTCCAGTGAGTGACGCTGATTTAGCATTACAACAGAGGAGGCGGCTCTGCTTGCCTACACTTTAAAAAGTGTGTGCACACACTTGGCAAGGGGTGGAAGGGTGTGCGTTTGGGCCTGACTGGATTGATCGAGCATGGGCTTCTTTTTCTGCCTCCCTGGAGCCCCCTACTTCCTACTTCCTGTCTATCCAGGAAGAGGGGGACGAAAAGAATTCCAGAAAAGAATTAGTTTGCATAGAATGCACAAGCACTGACAACACACACACACACACACACACACACAAATTCCAGAGCTTATTGTGCCCAGCAAAGGAAAAAAACAAAAAAACCTTTGTCTCTGGTCCAATAGAGGACCCCTCTTGCCCGTATTTGGAAGACACGCTCACACAAACACATTCTCTCTCATTTGCATGGCAATAGCATTATTAGGGAGAGAGATGTCATGGTGACAAGAAGTTTATATGTTAGCACAAAGAGAAGTGAGGAAGAATGGAGTGCTCTTTGCTGTTCATTTGAAAGCCTTTAAAACACACACACATAAACACTCTTTTTTTCTTCTTCTATACACTCACACTTATATCATGCATTTGTTTGTCCTCGTGAACTCCTTCCACTGATATTTTCACATTGTATGTTTGCATGTGCAGTTATAATCAAGCAACAGTATTTGGTGGAGACTTCATCTATCTAAGTTTAACATGACATAGTGTGCAATTGAATATTTGAAGGATTAAACCACACGTCTCTGTCTTTTGGAGCAAGGCCAATTGTAGTGGTTATTAATGCCACAGTCAAATTACCTAGATCTGTTAGTCTGGATTTGCACAATGTTAAAAATAATGATTTTGTCGGACTAAATATGAACTTAAGTTTTAATGTAAATTAACTTACTTTCCATACGATTATAACGTAGATAAAAGCGCAGTGGAGTACGAGCTGCAGCTGAACTTTTTGGCCACCCGTTGCATCGCCATTATGAAAACGGACATGAGAGTATTTAATAAACCCTATTAATCTTGTTGAGAGAGCAAGTTCATTGGTGCACTCTTTCTTTCCCTGCTCTCCCAATCAATCAGCCGAGCTCTGCTAATGTATTCATGCAAAACGCACAGCACAACTTGTTTGACAGAGCTCCGAGAAAAGAAGAATTTATGAAGTCTTTCCTTCCACCACAGCCAGTCCAAAGAAGCCCTTAGCCACTCTAACGATCAATACCTGAGCTGGTAAATATATGATCTATAATTATATAGGGAAAACATTAGCCATATATCTGTTGTCAAGACAAGGCTTGAGTGGAATTCACAATGTGACTCAAGGCATTTGATTTGCAGAGTTGAATCTGACTCTTGGACTCCACAGTATTGATAAGGGATGCAGTCCAGAATCTGTTGAACAGGTCAGATGGAGGTGCTGGTAAAACACTCCCGTCTCAGTCATGATGTCATCGCTTTCACAGGGGCACAGAAGCTGTCTTATGAGTTCACACTGAGAGGAGAAATTCTGTACTACACCACTGACTGATGTACAAGGGGAAAGCAGCTGATTCCTCTCCCTTTCCTTTCAATGGAAAAAGAGATCTATTCTTAGTCTCGTGTTGGAGATTTGTATCAAAATGTAATGTTGTTAAAGGAATATTCTGGGCTCAGAACTACTTGAGAAAAAAAATCCAGGTTACATTAAAGCACTTACAGCATGGGGGCAATCAGTGTGTGTTAACATGATTTTAGAGTTAAGAATTGCTTACTAACATTTTCTGTGTAGTTATATCCAATTTGAATCAACCATAAACCCTAAAACGACTGTAAAAAAAAAAAAACAATAGTACAGTTCAAATAATACACAAGTTGTAAATGAAGAATTAATGTGTTTTTATACAATTATAAGCTTCACATTTCTGCTTTTAAATCGTCCAAAAATTGGCCCCATTCACTTCCGTTATAAGAAAAACAAGTGTAAAGTCTAGTCGATTAATTATTTATTTATTTTGTGGTACTCCACATTATGCCACAAACCTTCACCTGTACACTATTATAAGAATATTCCATTAATGATGGGAAAAAAAATATTAGATCTCAGTAATGTATCTAGTAATTCATCTTTTAAAAGAACTCTTTCAGTGATCATAAAAAAGTGGATTTTTTTCAAGCCTGGCACTGGTGTGATCCCTTTGTAGTTTAACCTTTACAGTTCAGTCGCTCCATTCAGATCACATTCACCAAGGCAGCCCTTTTTTCATGCTATGGAGAAAAGGGAGCAAATGCAGGGGGGGACAGAGCCATGTCCGGGCAGAGGCAAGGAGAGAGGGATGGAGACTTCTCTTGAGACTTCTTTGGGGGGAGGAGCAAAAAAAAGTGCAGTACTCTGCTTCAAAGAAACATTTCCATAATTGCCCTGTAACTCGGCCATAATGGCTGAGGAGGCTGAGAAAGGCATAATCTTTCAGATGGCTGAACGGCAAAGGCTCTCACCACCTTTCTGTCTTTCTCTCTCCCTTTCTTTCTCCGTCCTCTTCCTTTTACACCCATAACCCTCTGCCCCACTTGTTGTCTTTCAGATGGAGTGAAAGAATTCCTCTCTCTAACCTCTGTCAACAAAGGGCATGAAATTAGTGCTCTCCACAGCCCCGCCTCCTGTCCTACAGATTGTCACTCTCTCATTCTTTTATCCTCAGACCTGCCAGAGAAAGAATCAACTGACAAATACCCCACTGCACCTTCATCGCTGTGCATTTGGGTGCTGTTTTCATAGTGTCCAAATCACATTTCCTACATTTGACATGCCATCACTGTTCAGCTTAGATGGTGAACGCCTTCGTAAATTTGCATCTCTGTGAGGTACAAACAACTCTGTGGTTCTGAAGATGTTTTGATGGATTTTCTGTGGATTTTTTTTATTTTTATATATATATCATAAAACTAATCCTGGCTTTAGCAGACCAGACACTGGAGGGTGGTGTTTTTTGTATTTGTGTGTGTAAAACAAGATTTGGGGGTGTAAATATGGTTATCTCTTCTCTGGGGCAGCAGAAGTGTTCAGATGGCCTGTAACCTCATGCACAGTGACAGTGTGGAACATGTGTCCTCTATGCTTTCACTGTTTTCTTCTATAGTCTTACAGGTCATCTAAACATGTCAGCCATGTCTTAGAAAAAAAAAAAAAAAAAGATTCTATACACTCTGCTGTGTGTGTGTGTGTGTGTGTGTGTGAGAGAGAGGGCTCTGAGCTGTGTATATGTATGTGTTTGCCAAGCTAACAATCAGCAGTGCCTCATAAAAGGATTAGTGACCTCCACAAAGAGAACAGGGCTCTTCAAAGCTTCTGCAGGGTTACAATAGCGCTGACATTTGTCCTGCTCAGTGCAGGGATGGGGTGTGGTGGGACATCGTCGCCACAGAGCACATTGACAGAGAGGGGTGGACAGGGGCACGGCACAGGGCTGGTCCTCTCTTTCACAGCCTGACTCTGGCCCCTTCTGCAGCCCACTCTGGTCTTCATGTCCTCCTCCAGTCCTGTCCATTCATGCAAAAGGCTGCTGATGACTCCATTGGCTGGTTTTCTCTAAAAGGGTTAGCCCTGTCTGTCCTCCCTCTCGGCATCAATGGCGAGTCAGAAAGATAGATTAGATTTGCCTTTGATTCCACTGTGTTTCATTTCTTTCCCCCATCCAAATTGGTATTTAACAAAGCATTCCTCACAGTGAGTGGTACAGCTATGTAGCTCTGTCATTGATGTAGAGGGAGAATGGTACTTGGAGATATAATGGGTTAGTGGTGGCTAATAGACTGAATTGCCATTTATTTGGAGAGTGTCAATGGTGCTGAATTTCCCACAGATGCTGCGGTTCTGCTGTGCTCAAAAGGACAGGTTATGTATGTATTTATGCACATTGATGATGATATCCCACCTAACCTACTCAATCCCCCTAATATATATGCACAATGTATCTCCCTCTCTCTTTCTCTCTCTCTCTCTCTCTCTCTCTCTCTCTCTCTCTCTCTCTCTCTCTCTCTCTCTCTCTCTCTCTCTCTCTCTCTCTCTCTCTCTATCTCTCTCTCTCTCTCTGTGTGTGTCTGTGTATATACATTCACATTGTGCTTAAGTCTGTGAAGATTTTGTTTTTTTGCAGCATCACCACCTATAGAGGAAGTTGAAATTTAAACTTAAATACCAATTGTTCACAGACCGTTTAAAACTATTGTTTAATCCAATTAAATAATTGTTTGTTTCATTTATTCATTTATTTATTTAGTTAGTTAAATTAAAATGTTAACAATTTATATTATTATTATTATTATTAATAATACTAATAATAATTTAGTATATGCCTAAATTGTTTTTCTAGCTCGCTAGCAATTTCTGCTAATTAACATATTATTGTGTATACGTGGGAAAATGGGCTCCCGTTTTTTAACATTGCTGGAAGCGTTGGAATAAAAAGAGGAGTCACTGTTGATTATTGCTCATTAGCCACAAGGACATCCACTTAACTCTGAATAAATGAGTGACACTAACAGCCCCAGTCGGAATGTCCTCCGCGTAGCTCAGAGCAAAATGTTCATTAATGCTCTCTATTTGCTAAGTTGAGAAAGAAAGCGTTTGGACACGTATGGGGACATCGCTATCGGTGATTACTTTGTTTCTGGCGAGGCATTTTAATCCTTAATTTCATGCGATGATCAGAGACGCCGTGAAGCCCAGTGTCATCTTTTCAGGAGCATTTCAAATGGATTTTAATGATCAAGAGTGGCCCAGGTCCCTCAGCGCCTAATATGCGCAGAATACACACTAAACAAGCATCAATATTTATGACAGCCCTGAACGGGCTCGTCACTGTAAAAGGCACGTGGTTTCTGCTGAAGAATATGAGTGATTATGTCTATGTCGTCGATCTAACGCTGATTCTATTATAATTTGTTAATGAAAGAAAGTGTATGTAGGCAAAATAAAAGTAGTTTTTATAGGGGAGGGAGTGTTGTAACAAGAGTCAAATTGTAACACCGTCGGTTTAACCAATTAGAAATGAGCTAGAGGGCTAAACTCGTTATAACACATGACCACCATCCTCCTGTACTGAATTCAAAAGAATGTTTTGAGTAAAAACATTAAAATTATATTAAAAACGTTACATTTCAATTCATTCAATTTGAAAATATAGATGGCAAAAACAAAACACTGTGTATAGGCGTGTTTGAAACAAGTGATAGTGATTAAAGGCGCGAGAGTTTATAATATTATATAATATGCCTAGGATATACATATATATATATATATATATATGTATAGCCTATTTTATGGGTTTATGTGAATGGCAATTATTTTGAAGAAGTTCATTTGATTACCAAAACAAATTAGTGCACAACATTTAAAATGTCGATATTTTACTGGCTGTGGGTTTTATCGGCATATTTTACTATGTTTACACAATATTCTATAGGCTGCGTAAAAGAGATACATTTCTAAACTGTTTTTTTTTTTTTTTGAAGGTAGCCTAATATTTAAATGTTTCATTTAATGCTTAATATTAAACCTCTTTTATATTGTATGTAGTTTTTAGAAGTCAGTGTGTGCGTCCTCGGTCTGATTAAGTTCAAAATGCACGCAAGTCTCTGCAAGCTTGTTTGCCACTGGCCTCGCGCTCTCCCTCTTGACCTGCACGGTGCGCGTGAGAGGGTCAGCACTGATTGGAGAATGTTGGTCACTCGCGCGCGGTGTCACTTTCTGCGCTCTAGCTGGTGGCGATCTTCCGAGTGAGCGCCAGAACGATGATTACATCAATCAGTGCCACAAACGTCACGCATAGTTTTATGAATATTCATAGCCAGCTCTATACTTTGTAGGGACGGAATCTCGGAGAGATAATTGAATATAAAAACAAAATAAATAACACGGACAGCGGATACGAGGAATTATATATATATATATATAGCTAGCGCCGGACAGATCTGTTTTCTCGCCTCTGTATTGTTATGCATTGTAGTTCTATAAGAGAGGCATATAGGCATACTTAATGACAATATGATGCATATAGGCCGAGATACCAGTTAATCATTCCGGGAGAATTTGTGGTCATGTCAATAAAGCATTCAAATGTGACAGGCTAAACTTTACGATAATTGTATTTGTTTTAATTATTCGTAAACATTAGAATTATTTTATGTCTTGTGATTGTTTAACGCGAACTGTAAATGTAGAATATTATTTTAATGCAGGTATTTAGCCTTTCAATTTGGCCTTGATTGTAGGCTATACTGTTCTTTTCTGATTATTTGATATGTAGGCCATTTTTTTTCTGTGTTTGAGCCCCGGAAATTACATTTGACATTTAAACCTACGCTAATAATTCCTTCGCTGTTATTTCGTATTTATTTAGCTGTGCGAAATATGGTCTTCAATTTCGGTGATGTAATTTTGTCTGAACTGTCATAATTTCCCACCAGGCACTTTTCTCATTGGGAAATTGCTAGCCTTACATTGCTTAACACTCTGCTCATAAGCTCCCAGCCAATTTCACAAAAAGAACGAAGGGTCCCAAAATGCCCACGGTCAACTTTCTCGAATAAATGACATAGCCTAAATGAAAGATTATGATCAAAATGGCTCGGTCCATGTCATGGCCGTTCAGAGTGGGCTGTAGAGGGAGCTCCAACTCTACATTTCTCCAAACTTTGAAAAGCCTGAAACAAAGCTGCTGCCATGCAAATCATCTTCAAGAGGGAAAACGCACATAAATAAATAATTTCGCATCGAAGTATCGAAGGCATATGGCAAGCAGCACAACATCAATGTCTGATTAGAATTCATTACATTTTTAAAAAGCAGAATCTCGAAAATTATAAATAGTCGAGATTACATTAACCATCTGTACAGAGGAAAGCGTTTAACTTTTTATGTGCGACTTTCCTCTTCAAAGAAGAAAATATTCAATTCTCATTGCAGTGAAAATGAGTTGTATGCCATTTCAACCCAATAAAAATGAAATAATTATTCATTTCATATTAGCTGTTCCGCCTCGGTGTGGATAATCCCCATCCATTAATATCCAAATGCGCGATTCAAGAAGGAGCTAATTACAGTTAAGTCCCTGAAATAGGAAAATACTTCAAATCCTCCGTTTCAAACCTCATAACCTCGAGTTAACGTTTCCTATGCCTTTCAAAACACACACTGTACCCGTTTCCGCACAGAAAAGCTTACAACATGACATGTCTAATATCATTTACAATATTAACGCTACATTGTTTTCAAAGAAAAAGAAAAAAGTGACGGTAAAGTTGCAGCGGTTCATTTATTAGCCAAAATATAGACTTTCTTGTACAATTTCGGATCACAAGTATATACATTTTCTTTACGTTATATACAAAACATTTCAACATCAAATCCTCACAGAGCTTACAAAAGAAAATGGGACTCACAGACTACTTGGCCTGACAGCATTAACATCAGCCATTGTACACAGGACATGCTTACAATGTAAGTATACAGAAGTGAGTTATTTTTATTTTACATTCCTTACACAGGTTAAAATGAGAAGTAAACAAAAAGAGAGAGAAAAGCCTACGAGGACGAGAGGGCGGATAATACCATGGCAGCTTCGAGTTGGTTCTGGGGCCTATGGGAATATAGAAGGGAAGCATGAAAAAACACGGGGCCAACACAAAAACAAAATCTGCAAGCAAGTAGAGAACACAGCATTTTTGAAATCAACATTCTGAAATATCGCATCGACGCACTGGAGATTTATTGGTTTGACATCTGGGTTTATTATTGCACAAGCACAATATATAAATCATGTTTAACCCACGGTAGCCTACACCAGTACCCGAGCGCGTGACTAGACAGTCATGCATTAACATTGTGAAAATTAACAATAACAATAAAAAAAAAAAAAAAAAAAGAAATCGCAACATTATGGACAGATAATGTAAGATCTCCGCTCTTACCGTCTTTGAACAGGATGGAAGGCTGTTTTTAACAACTTTTTCTCTGCTTCCAAGGCACTAGATCTTTCTGAAATAATAAAACCAGTAACAAGAAGAAAAGGAAAAAATTATGTAAATGCCCATTTTAAAAAGCAGAGTCTTAAAAAAAAAGATCTTACAGCCAGTTGTTGGGAAAAGTTTGCGGCCTAGAAATATCAAAACTCGCTCACACTAACACACCTTTTAAACCGAGAACCTTTTCCCACATAATCAAACAGACAGACTTTTTTTTTTTTGGATTATTGGAAAAAAAGACGTGTGTGTGTATATATATATGTATATATATGTATATATATATGTGTATATATATATATCTATCAGATAAGTACTCTCCACTAGACATTTGCATTTCAAGTGTAATTAATTCCTTTTACTTGAATGTTTCACAGTAGTGATCAAATGAAAATGGATTTAGGAAGGAATAAGAATGATGCGTCTCCAGTCTGCCAGTACAGTCTTAATGTATCAATAAAAAGCATTAGGAATTGCACATCTGCGCTTCTCAGTGTGGGTGACATGTACCTGTTACTGTGGACTCGGAGTTTTGACTCCTGTCCTCTGCTTGTCTGCTGTACAACGCAAGGCCATTCGCCGAAGCCTGATTACTGAGTCCTAAGTAGTGGTTTGAGTTCAGCAAGGCGAGCTGGTGTGCGGTGAAACCCCGATTTGCCCAGCTCTGGATTTTCCCTACGGGACACGAAAGGAGTCTGTGAGGAGTTATAATGGCCTGAGTGGCGGACGCAGCGGAAGTCAGAGGAGATTTTCGTGGATTGTCTGGAGTTGTGGCAGTCTCTGCCAAAGACCAGATCTTAGGTTTGGGAGCTGGAGGTGGGTTGTTTTCTGAGGGCGGAGAGTTGATGATGGCCTGGTTGAGTTTGACCGGCTCGCCGTTGGCTTGTTCTAAGCTGTCGTGGTGGTGATGATGATGATGATGATGATTGTGATGGTGAAAAGGCTCTGCGCGGTCGCCGTGAATCTCTTTACCGTCTTTCACCATTGCTTTGAACAACCTTTGCTCCGGTCCTTGTAAATCCTCATAGCCGTCAGAAATTTCGGAGTCGCTTCTGCCGTCCAGTTTCAAATCAGAATGCAGTTCGTCCTGCTCGTCTAAATCGTCCTTATTCTCAATATTCTCCGTGTCAATATTCTCCAAATCGATTTCCTCCTCGTCCTCGCGTTTGTCGCCGTCCTCTCCCTCGTGATCGCTGCTGTAAACATTTCCTTCTTCGTCAGTGCGACTCCGTGGGGTCCAGGTCATCTTGTTCTCCTTCTTTAGCCTCCTTCTGGCGTTGGCGAACCAGGTGGACACTTGAGTGAGGGTCATTTTAGTGATGATGGCCAGCATGATCTTCTCGCCTTTGGTGGGGTACGGGTTTTTCCGGTGCTCGCTTAACCAGGCCTTGAGGGTGCTGGTGCTCTCCCTGGTGGCATTTTTGGGTCTGGAAGGATCTCCGAACTGGTACTGACCATATGGGTAAAAAGCAGGATGATGGTGAGCAAATCCAGGATGCTGGACGCCCGGACTGTCCTTCAGTTCGTACTGCGCCCCCTTAAAAACACAGAACACGGATCCAACATTAATGCGATTCCCTATCATTATTCTTGGCCTGGCACATACTACGCTTTCTTGTACTCAGTTGCAGTTCCCTGATGTATTGTTGCTGAATATATTAACTGCGTAAATGATTTTCAGTCTATGCGAACAATTAGATACAAAAGCAAGGATTGAGCTTTTTTTTTAAACATAGGCCTACACCTAATTGACTGTATTAAATCGACTTTGCACTTTATATACTTTATATCAATTATTTCAAATAAATTGACAAGATTTTGCAGCCATATAATTTATATTTATTCTGTATGTTTGTACATATTTGTTTTCAACCTGAAGACGTGGTACAATTGTCGATTTTAGTTATTTAATTTATTGTAGTTTGTTACAATCACAAGCGCACGCACTTTATTTTTATTTTGTTATATACAGCTATCAATTAATTCTATTTTCAGTTATTTTTGTGTTTACCAAACGGGGTAAACAACAAAGTTCACCACCGTCTTGCAAAACATAACATTCAGTAATGGTTGGTATTGAAACATAAACTGAAGTAAAGGATTTTGTAACATTATTTAACTTTACTACATTTGAGTTTGAGAGAGAAAGAACAAACGGCGCAAGAACATAAAATGATTACTCACCAGCTGGTTGAAAATGGACAGATCATTTGAATAAGGAAGAAAAGCTCCATAGCTTTGTGCGGCAGCGAAAGGTGATCCGTACATAGTGGAGAGAACATTAGAGAGCGCTCCGGACGGGCTCAGGTCTGTCCCGGCTCGGGCACTGCCTATTCCCTGCCTGTCCTGCGGGTATATGGGTCGGATGTACTGATATCCCAGCTGTGGGAAAGACATTGTTGTGGAGAAAGTCTACTGAAGTCACAAAAAGCGGCGAATCGCCCTCTTGGTGTGCACCACGATATCCACTTTACAGTGAGTACAAAGTGTCAGGGAAGTCTATATTTCCTCCGAAAGAGCCAGTGTAAACGATCCGATTGCGCTTTCCTCCCTTACTTCCCTATTGATCTGAATGGACTAAGGTCAGGTCCTTACAGATTGCTTTAGATTATTGGAACTCCTTTTTGTGATTGACATTTTTAGTCGTTCAGAAGCTCCTCCTATTTCTCAAGTCTCACCCCCACTTACAGAGCCTCTCTCTCTCTCTCTCTCTCTCTCTCTCTCTCTCTCTCTCTCTCTCTCCGCTTCTGCTCTCAGTCTGGATAAGTCCTCTGACGTCGCCATCTCTTATTTGAATGAGTTTCAAATCTCATTTTATGGCTCGCCAATCATTTCATTTGTTATTTGTTCGCCGCTTCAGCCCTTCCAATTTCTTGTTACTTCTCAAAAATGTTGATCATCCACAAAATGGTAAATATTTTATTCTTGTTGAGTCATTAACTTCCCGCAGATCTTTTGTCTTTATTTTACTCGCGTCTCTTCCACGTGAAACGAAGAACTTGAAAGTTTAAATCGGACAAAACTGCCATATTTTTGTGTATGCTCTTACAAAATAGGCTACTAAAGGAAATGTTATGTGAAGAGAGTGTTTAGTTCATCTAACACGGAACAAGCCACTCGAGGTCCTCTGAGTGTGAAACATCAAAACAGGGGTTTTACCGTTCACCTTCAGAGTAAGTTGACAAGAAGCGAAAAGATCGAACAATAACGGGTTGCAATTTAGTAATGCGACTATGTTGTGGATTTCAGCGAATTACATTTGACTGTAGTGCATTTTAATTTGAACTATGTAAAATTACTACTGCTATTACTACTACATATAAGGCATATCAAGCTGTCAGTCTTCAATCATTTTTGACGTATTAAAATATAATCGCAAATGTTTCAATTGCATTCATGTGTAAAAGCTTCTGTTCTTAAAAAAATCATATTTTGGGCGATTAACCTACAGGATTACTCTACAGATAGACAGATATCCATTGAAAATATCTGATATAATACGCACCCTTCTGTAAATAATACGGATTAAAACAAAGGACGATGATCACGATTGAAATTCCTTGAATCAATATATGAAAATATGCGGGAAACATCCATAATCGCATTATGCTTCTAGTCTAGTGTCATCATATGTCTTCTAATCGTCTTCCAAACAACGGCACCGATTAGTGCTGTAACGAGTTTCGTTTATTTTAATATAGGATGACTAAATCTCAATTTAGTAATGAAAGATTAGGGTGAGTCAACTTCGGCTTGGGTTTACTATGATGTGATTTCCAAGAACGCACTGTTCCTCCTAAATCTTCCATCTGCTTTTAAAGAGATAGTTATTGTTATGACATCCTAATATCTGGAATGTCATTTGTATTGGCTCTTTGCTTATTTAAGGACTCCCGGATTTCCATGATCTCTTTACCACGTGCCTGCTGTTTTGACGTCTAACGATGCAGGATTACTGGGGTTATTAATTAGAACAGCAGTCTGATGCCATTCAGAGCGCATGGTAATAACTACATAACCGTCAATAACGCACACGGACCTGCAGAGCTAACAAGAGCTCTCAGCCCACCCGGCTGACCCCACAGCACTGCACCATCTGGGGCAATGCAAAACACAGCTCTAACCCTCTAGGTTTCAAGCAGTCTTGTTTTCTTTTTAGTCAGATTTCAAGTCGAATTTATTCACAAATATTTGCAATTATTTTGATGTAAACTTATTATTATTATTCTTATTATTTATTTTTTTAAACCGCTGTATTTAGTGAATTAGTATAAGCACGGTGGGGAAAGGATAAGTGTGCGTGCTGGAGTCCGCCCTGCAGCGCTCTGAGTTCGGATGGACACGTGTCTCATCCCGGGACCTGTCAGGGCCTCAAGGTTTGCCTCTGATTTATTGGCCCAATCAAATACACATGCACTAACTTAACACTTTCACACTGACCCAGGAAACTGGCACAGCCATAAAAGCATTAGGATGGTGTTTTCTTCCTGCCTTCTTCTCCCACCCCTTTGGAAGCCCTTGTAAGTTACAAGTTGTAATAATTTAAATTAAAGGCTTAAGCGTTATAATATTATTTATTATTATAGTTTATATTTTTATAATAATATTAATAAAACCACACCAAACAGTTGCATTAGTATTATACATATACCAATAGGCTATGTATGTGCGGATTTAATTAGCCTATTTATTAAGCCTATTTGTTATTTTTATTTATTTTTATTTTTACATATAGCCTAGCACGACTCCATTAAATGCAGGCCAACGATTCAAAGCGCCGCACTAATATCACGTGTATATATAGGGCAATCTTGGATGTGTGACTTGAGTGATGGTTTCTGTGACTCCTTTACTAGCAATTATGCAGATGACACCCTTTCGCATTCTCCAACACGCATCCAAATAAACAAGCAGAGACGTTGCGCTCAAAAGCGTTTCCTTATGCAATACACACGATGCCTGCGACAGCGCTGATCAAAGACTTCAAACAGGGGCTCTTCAAATTACACCTCTGAATCAGCTCTATAATGCCAAGGCGACAGAAAACAAGTAACACATACCTCATCGCACATGGTCTTTTAAAAGGGGCTTTTCTGATCCGATCTGTTAATTGAGGTGACAAAGGATTTAAAAAGAAAACGCACTAAATGACCTTTGATGTGGATGGTGTATTCGACAGGGGCAGGAATGAGAAATATGTGTGCGAGAGTGACTGGCCTTAATTACATTTTCTTGAACAGCTCTGGCAAACAGCATTTTATTTGGTTAGTTTTCAGTGGAGTCGAGAGAGGAAATAAGATTGCAGGTTCTGTAAAGAATTTGAATTTTGCAAGTTTTGGTTAAAAAAGGCAATAAGAGTGATATAGCTGCTTTATCTTCATTATATGAAATCGCAGAATCTGGATTGGTTGGTCTAAAAATAGGAAATTATATATGATATGTTTTATACGAAGTGGTTCCAGACAATAGTATCTCAGTCCATCCAGCTTTCTGCAATAAGAAAAGTGGCCCATACGTTTTAGTTTTCACATCTTCTAATGCCGTAGCACAAAATAATATGTATAGGGACTAGGGAGAAGTTTTAATTTACTTGTGTGTTATAGGCCTAGTCTAAAAAGTCAAATAAACACATTTATGTCGATGTATGAAATGGCAATTTAATCCAAAAAATGTTTTAAAAAAATGAAATGTACTTCCTGAATAGGCTATGTTTAAAGTTTTAATTTGAACTGTTAGCATAATTTGACTAATGCTATTTTAATTAGGTTTCTCCAATCAATCGTGTCTATTAAAGAGATAACTTGCACTGGAGGAGAAAGTGACGAGTTTTGAACTGTCCCCTTGGCACACACAGCAATTCGGAGCAAATTAAGAGTAGTCAATGGACTGCAACTTATTAAAATGCTTTAACAAATTGTATCAAACACCAAATTCCAGCGGCGACGTCTGTTTTAACCCTTCATTAACCAGAGGACCAAAAGCCGACCTTGCCCTATACTGGGCATCTACAGGTGGTTTAGATTACACGTTCTGGCGTCTGTACACTGTAGGGATTTTCTTAACCTTTATGCCTCCTCTACACTAACACAGGCGGATTTAGACCTGTTGTTTTCAAAATAACAAGGGGCCTAAATAGAAAGAAGAAGAAGAAGAAAAAACTTCTATCTATCCTACCTAGCCTATAAATGTTAATCGTATATTATACTGTGTGCAGCCTATGGCAATTCAAGCACAGACGAAAAGGGAAGAAAAACCATTTTCCTCAGCATCAACGCTTCGACGACAAACTCCAGTCTATTAAGTGACTGCTGAAGTCTGTGTGCTGAGGTGGCGGAAATCTGGAGGGACTTATTCTCGATTGTTTCATCGGCTGTGATACGGGGCAAGCGTATAGTCGGAGCAGCGCGGTCATAAAGTGGGAATTTGGATTTGGTAAATTGCGCAGCCAGCGGCGGCCACGCGCAGTAATTGATTGAGAAGGTCAGAGCACGCGCTGCCCAGTCTTCACGCGCTGCTTTGGTAAATATTTTGATGGCGGACTAGCGCGGGCTTCGAGTTGTTCCATTAGCAAGGCAGGGTCACTTTCATTTATCGCTATTTGCCAACATCTGCCCTCTCAGCAAAGAGTGCACACACCTACAAGACCGTTTTTTCTCAGTTGGTTTTTAGAGTAAATTTGTAGAGAATGTTTTTTTTCTACTTTTGTAGGTCACTCAGTAGTTTTACCTGACATAATAATAATAATATGTATAATATATGTATAATAATTGTATTATTATTATTGTTGTTATGCATAAATTAAATAATAGTTACAACAAAAATAATTTCTGTTCATGTTTCTGGAAAACAACAGTGTCTCTGGAACATCTTCACAATGTTGATTTGAATATTAGCCACATGCATGTTTTTTGCACTGCTGTCGGCCTTTCTCAGCGTGGTTGTCTCCTGTATCAGTAACAAAGCAGCCATTGATTTTATGGTAAAGTCACTTTGCAAAGAGAATGAGTTCCTGTGGCCGGGGATATCAGTGTGTTACACGGGTATAGCCCAGGTAACAAGATGAGCATTGATTCAGCATTACAGCTGATCAATACTGAAATAAGTAACTTCAGTCCTGAATTAAAATACAAGTTGGGGCTTGCTTTTCTGCTGTCAGTTTATGGAGAAGTGACAGAAAGACACACAGGAGCAAGACTGAAATAAAGTGTGTGCGTGTGTTCAAGGGCACAATCACCATTTAGGAACTCTCAGATTCTTTTTGTGTTATGTTGACAGTGACAGATGGAAATTCAGTTGTCTTAACTATAAAACTGTCATCTTAGCGAATGAAAATTACTGTGCCAATGAAGACAGTATATGTCATTCCAGCTGTATGTTAATGACTGTAAACAGTCTGGTCACTTATGCTTGATGTTTCATGTGGCGGCACACACGTCAACTGCTTCTGGTTTCAAAACGAATTCAGTAACTCACAATAAACCACGTAAAGTAATTACTGATTTGTAGTTCTACAGTGACTTGCCTTGAGACATCACATTGAGGGGTCAGTAATAAACCACTTGGACTATACTAAAACCTTCACTGGGCTACTAACTAACATTCTTGTTGTACTCTTGGTTAAGTGGTGCAGCAAACAATTTCTAAATTATTTGAACTCAATATTTTTTAGGCCAAGAATGCCAGTTTACATGAAGTACATAAGGAAAATATGGTATTGATTGCAAGTTGAAGGCAGCCACAGAGAAGGATTTTTTTCTTAGAAGATGTTTGCCTGAAGCAAGTTGTGTCTAATGTTTATAGAAAGATTACAGAGGGCCCAAGTATCATATTGAGCAGGTGGACGTAGCATACACACATAATAAAGACATCTTCCATAAGTTGTGCTGAACAAAAAAAAAGTGATAGAAAGAGAGAGTAACCGATCACGATGAAAATTCATGATTAGACCTATACAGAGTGGAGTTACAGCTAATACAAAAGAAGCTGTTTGAGTAATCCAATAATAATCGAAATGTGTGATTTTTATGCCGTCCATTTAAGATTGCCAGCTCTTTCTCTCTCTTTTTTTTCCTCCAGCTGCTGTAGCAGGTTTGTATGTAGCTGCAGAAGCAGCTGTACTAACACAGAGGCCCCTATCCACCCAGAGGCACTGATAACCCTGCGGGATGAATAGCTCTACATATTGATGCATCCTCAAATATAAAGCCAAGTAGGTTTTTAAAGTTTGGATGGCTTATAGCTTAGCAAAAACTAGCCTCTTGCCTTCTTTTTTCCCCCCCATCATTAATATTGTTTACAACAGGCAAATGGCAAACAGTAGTGCGAGTCTGTTATCACGTCTAGACTGAATAGCGTTATGGGCTTCTGTGTGTGTTTGTGTGTGTGTAATCAGCAATATTGAGTGGCACAGCATGCCAACACACTGAGGTCAGTACAGTTTATACTGGCAGCACTTATACTCAGCATGCAGTTAGTGATATGACATAGACCACATAAGAAGTGTCCTCATGTATACTCTCCAGACTAAGTGTGTGTGGTACAATAAAAGTAGACCAGTAGATCATATGTAGGCCTCTCTTTTCTATATTCCTTTATTTGTATGTCTAATACATGCCTGGATTAAATCAATGCGTCCATATGTAATAGACAGAAACACATTTGACCGTTTTCTGGAGTCCTCAGACCTTGGGATAACAAGATCGCTCCGTTTCTTTTGTGTGCAGCCGAGTGTAATTGTTTGTAGATTTAGCTTTCAGAGTTGACTTGTGAAATTGAGCAAATGTTAACCCACTTTATTTTTCCCTCTGTGTGTACGCATGTGTTTGTGTATTTGGGGCCATTTGTTACCTTGTGAGCAGTGGAGCAGCAATGGACTCAGCTGGTAGGTCACTCCACTGTGACCCAGTGATGATTACATACACACACAGACACACACTCCCCTAATTCCCTTTTCATACACACAGGCTTGGGAAGAGCTGCCAGATTTTCAGAACAATGCCACCCTCATCATCACCGTTAACGCTTCTCTCCTCCTCAGAAACATCCCAGATCCCAACACGCCTCTATATTATCCTCACATATCAATGTCTGGCAGTGTCTGTTGTGGCTGGCCCTGTCAGAAGCTTAGCATGTGTGCAATCAAATCACTTCCTTCTGTATCCTGCAGATTATGAAAAGCGATTAATGATTACACGGAGCACCAAACTGAAAAATTTGAAAGAGGGTGAGAGGTTTTATAGTGCTACACAGATTGATGTTGAGCATGGTGATTGGATATCCAAGTTGTGTCCCAAATGATGCACTATACACTCTCAGGGAAAAAAAAAGAAACAAAAGCTGTCAGTGGGGTGGCACCCTTTCAAAAGGTACACCTAAACTCTACAGGCCAGTGGCCCTCCAAGAGCAGGATTGGACATTGATAGCCCTTCCCTCTCTGCAGAAAAGAAAGCTGCGACAGTTTAGTGCATGAAGTGTCCAACACTTTAATTAACACTTTTTGGAATTGTCAGTGTGAACACACTACTCAGACTATTTATACTAGTGCATAAGTACATATACATAGTTTGTATGCACATCCAGTTTTTCTCTATTTCAAAAATCATGACCCGCACTGGTCGACCACACGTCTCGATGGAGATGCACTCTAGCGGTGGGCAGGCATCGGCGCATCTCTCAGTAGAATGGTTGTGAAGGATTAATATGTTAAACGGAGACTATCTAAAAGCATAGTGCTCTGCTGGGCTGCTCTCCCTGTCTCTCCTCACTCTCTCAAACGATCTGCTGGTGCAGTGGATTAGCGTGCGTCCGAGAGAGAGAGTCAAGAAGCCATATACGCATGTATAAATACAAGCATTATTATATATCGGAAAAGTGTCTTTACTATTCCCCTGGTCCCACTGAGCTCCTGCAGTGCTCTGGTGACTTGGGCCTCAGGCGTAGCTCAGGAAAAGGCAAATCACTAATGCTCTTAGCATCAAACAATAAATCCTGGAGTTATTTTCCACCATGTTTAATTAAATATTTTGAGAAGAAAACCTGGCTGATTGATTTGCCTCGGCCATTGATTCACTATTGATTTGGCACTGTCAAGGGGCCTCCACAGCACTACTTGCTAAATGGCCACAAGGAGCCCTGAAATAAATGAAATACTTTCACAAGCTTTAACAAAATCAACTTTGCGAGCCGCTCCTACAGGTCCAGCTCCCAACGCTCTCAGGGGTTTGTGACAGGACAATCTTCCTTCTGAGGAAAATAAGTCCTCAAACTGCATTTTGTATGAGCATCGATAAATGCTGAATTATGAAATTATAATGCCCAATAAATTGTCTTTGTCTTCCTGTTGAACGTGGCCCACACGGCTCCTTTTGACCCCCACAGTGCATTAGCTCCCCTTATTTCCTCAAAACACTCAAAAAGAGAGTGATATTAATAATCCCATTACAAAGCAGGAGGAAAAGAGAGAGAATTAAAAGGCCATTAGTTGTGATAAAAAATGTAGTCATTACTCCGTACCTCGCTAGATACTTCAATTCCCTTTTCTCATCACAGCCCGGCTCTTTGGGATACATCATAATATCTCTCAATGCTCAATTTTCTCCTATTATTGTGCATTTTATCTTCATTTATGTCAGTCTATAATTCAAAAATCATTATATTCCTTAAACAGTGTAGACATTTAAATAAACATCCTCCTCACTGACAAATTACTGCTTTACTTAAATGACTATGTCTGGTCAAGCAACAATATAAACATAAAATGAGCTGGACGCAGGTGATCAAATGAAAGACAGAAAAAGGAGTAGGAGAAAAGGCGAAAGAGAGGACAAGAGGGAGAGGAATTTGAACACACACACACACAGAGAACGAGGGAGAGAGAGAGGCTCAGTGCATGGCTATAGGGATTCAGATTGCTATCAGGCCTTTATCAGTCTCATCTCAGAGCAGCATTGATCTTCGCTGAGAATCTAATCCTAACTATGAAGTTCAATAACAACTCCATTACCTGGCTCGCGCTGATTGGAGCGTTGTAATGCCAAGATTAGTAGCTGGCTGCCTGACCTGCCAACATTGATTTGTGCTGCAAAATCACTTGTTCTAGAAAAAGAGAGAGAGAGCAGGCGAGAGAGAGAAAAATAAAGAAAGAACGTGTTGGTGAGGTAATTGGTAATTGAACAGTTTTTATTTTCACCTTTTTCCCCCTTTCCCTCTCTCAGTTTTTTCTTCCACCTGCAGCGTAAACCCTGCCCTTTCTTTCATTGATTAGTTGCCTGTTTATATCAGGCATTACCAAACACAAGCTTCTCCTTTTCTACCTGGTGTGTGTGTATATGCGCGTACGCCATTCGAATTGTAGCCAGGTTAGCGATCCCTTGATCTCTCTCTCTCTCTCTCTCTCTCTCTCTCTCTCTCTCTCTCTCTCTCTCTCTCTCAGAGGCCCAAATAGCTCCTCTCAGCCCTGTGAATGAATGGCTTCACAGCCTGTTAGCTTTAAGTAATAGAAGCATTGAGCCCATCCTACTGGCAGAGACAGCTCATTTACTCCTCTCTTTTTCTCCTCTCGTAGCCCCCTCCCTTCGTTCCTTCTCTCTCGCTTTTCCACCTTCTTTCTTTTTAACAGGCACAGATTACGCAGGTCAAATAAATGAAACAGACTGTTTTGCGCGGGTTGCTCCGGTGGGTGCCGAAATGGATGAGCCCATTTCCCTTAATGCAGACACGAGCCTCTCGCGCACACGCGCTCACGCAGACGTGCACCCTCCCCCTTCTTGCCCCTGTCTCTGAGGTTACAGGTTAATGACATGCTCATTTCGCCCAGCCATTTGTTTTGTTTTCCTGCAAAGTTCTGATAAGTAGCTAACCAACGAACCTTGTAATTACAATCTTACAGAAACCGGCCCGATCTGTATATAAATCTCACCATCCAATTACAAGATGTAATAATTTTGCACTCAAGCTGGTAATGAGCTCTAATACTGCAGCATGTGATAATCCCCTCTGGATGCTGGCTTGATCAGATGTTGGCTTTGTAATTAGACTGGCAGAAAATCATTATTTCATGTTCAAATAGAAAATGAGGTTGGTGGGAAGTTAATTTCTCTACGCTCTGTGAAGCGTAGACAAGAATTTAATGATTTAATTACAGTTGTAAGCTCCTTGGATGAGACTTAAATTGAGCTGCAATTTTTTTAAGCACACTACCATTTTGAGAGCAGGGCACATCAAAGCCTCTGACAAGAGTCTAAAGTGATAGGGCACTGTGATGTTTTTGATATGCTCAAATTCCTTTTCTCGTTATCTGGTCAGTTCTGCTTAAGTGAATTACTGATTACTGTATAATACCACAGAAACTCTTTGAGGAACAAAACCTTCATTATGCACAAAAGTAATTTTTTTCCCCTTATGCTTCTGATTTAATTTCCACATTGCCAATAATGATTAAAAACACTATAAAAAGTCTTATGTCAGACACCATGTCTAATGATCAAAAGAGAAATCTTTTTCATATTCAGTAATGCCTTTGTTCATCCATATGCTCTTTCCTGCAGAGATCACAGCACATAAAAAACATCAGGGTTTAAAAATAGCTTTATTTATGTATATGTACTATTTTTGCTATCCCATAAACATTTATTTTTTTTATCTCATTTTATATGGCATCCATTAGATTATTAATATTCATTCATTCATTCATTTTCCTCATTGTAATTAAAAAAAAAAAAATTCACAAACATAATGTCCTATATCCATACCATATTATGGTGATATACGGCTGTGGACATATGCTGAAAATGTACAGCAACAAAAAAAAAGAAAGTTACATATTAAAAATAATAAAATATAAGGGTTTCTCCTTATTTCGCTCTCTTTCTCTTCCTCTGTAGTGCAAGGTCTGTTCGGCACTCTGCAATCACCTGCCCGCTCTGCTTTCCCCTCCTGTTTGTGTTACGTCCTATGACAGTCAGATAAGAATATTTCACCTTGGATAAGATGCTCAGATCTGAGGAATGTCACTCAATATGACTGATTCATCCTCCTCGCTTGTACCCCTCCCTTTTTATTTAGCATTTCAAAATTCCCTTTCTTTCTTTTTCTTCGTTCCATGGAGACACGCTCTGGACATTTCCCTTTATTTGGCCTATCAGAGAGGGAGATGGATATGTGTGCTTATTGGACAGTAAAAGGCCACTCTTCAGGTGACACGCTTATCCAGCCGAATATTCATGAATATTTAGGAGATGGTAATGAGGGAGTTTTGCATTGTTGCATGAGAATGGAGGGAGCTCCCTGGAGGAGGAGGAAGAGAGCGCGGACAGGTCGACGAGGTGTGGCGAGAGTGTGTGTCAAGTGTGGCAGCGAGGTGTGTGTCCGTACATCTGAGGCTATTCGGTGAAACGGCATCATTCGCTCTCTTGCCCGCCGACTTGCACACGCTGTGATGAACTTGATCTTCTCGTGGCATTGTTAAGTTATATGGTCTAGCTTCATACACACCTGTCATTCCAGAGAGCTCAACAATACATCATCCAGACAGGCAGACTACACTCAGGAGCCTTAACCCAGAGCTTAAATGACATCCTGTATTATTGATGCTGTCTCCGCTGATCTCTCTTACTGACTTAAACATTCACATGTCTAAAACTCCATTTTGTTATTTAAAGAATGGTGGTCCAGCTAGTTGTCCCTACTTTTATTTATTTCTTTGCTATGAAGTTTTCACAGATGGTCTTGAGAATCCCTTAAACTTTACTGGCATGTTTGCATTGCATGATCCGACATGTACCTGCATGTGGAATGATAATTTTGATATCATGTTTTTTTGGCCTGTTAATGTGCACTGGACCTGCACACGTTCAAGTTTAGGTTCTGATTTGACAATCAACATTCCCTCGCCGTCACTCTATCTGTATATCAATCTGATTTGTGTTGCAGACACTCCCAGTAATGAAGCAGATTGAGACTTGCTTTCTGAGCACTGGAGTCCATTTTGGCAGGCCCTGTCCCCAAAACCCAGACAGAGAAAGAGCAACCATGGTGAGCTTTAAGCAGCAAACAAGCCCACGACCATCGAGAGAAAGAGGGAGAGGTTGAGGGAGAGAGGTTCTAAATCAGTACGCAATCCAAAGGCCCTCCATAAATCAAGTGAATAGGTTTGGTGGCGGGACGGAAAGCACACCTGCAAGACTTATGTAAGTCTTATTAAACCATAAATATCCAGCAGCTCCAGCCACAGCTCTTCAGGACTAGAATAAATCTTACTATGTGCTCAGTGAGGAAGGTGAGAGTGAGACCGAGAGAGCGTGTGGGTGTCAGAAAGAGATAGTGTGTGTGTTCGTATGTCTACACAATGTATGGATGGATAAGTGTTAATACAGTCAAACTACATTTCATTGGTGGGGATTGTCATGCAGTTTGTCAGTTTAATCATGGTAGTGTCACCTCAGTGAAGAGTTGCTGCCATTTTTAATTGTATAGGTCTATATATTGCGGTGTTGAGCTTGCAATGACTTAGTCCAATCAGTGTATTTACAACTGGAATTTGGCTTCTTTTTACAAACATTTATGTATTTAACATTAGCTTTAGCCAACATGCTACCAATGTCAGGCAATTCGCAGAACCTGATTTCACCAAGTGCAACATGTTCCCAGTTCAACATCTTTGTTGATCCTACAACAACATTCCAGTCAACCAATGAGATTTGAGGGACAAGTTTACAGTTTATGTCAAGTTTAGGATTACAACCGGGGTTAGGTGCGTTAGGAATAATTTATGGGTAAGGGATATGGTTAGGACTAAATTCTAGGACCAGAATGTTGTTCCAAGATCAACAAAATATGTCGACCAAGGAATGCGTCTAACTCTGCAAAATCAGGATGTTCTAGGAAAAGTTTTTTTTGGAAGATATTATACTATTATTGAGCACGGATACGCTAAATTTATCAAAAATAACAGTAAAGACCTTACAAAGAATTATATTTCAAATAAATGGTGTTCTTTTGAACTTTCTATATATCAATAGATCTTGAAAAAAGCAGCACAACCATTTTCAACTGATAATAATTTAAAAAAAAAATATTACTAAGTAGCAAATCAGCATATTAGAATGATTTCTGAAGGATTGTGTAACACTGAAGACTGGATAATTTTTTTTTTACTGTATTTTTTTATCAAATAAATGAGCGAGTCTACTTTCAAAAACACTAAATGTGCATGAGTTAAATGCATCCAGATCTTGATCATGTTAAAAGAACAGTACATATGCAATGATCACAGGTGAAAAAGGCAGTGTCTAGGAGTATTAATGATTTGTTGAATGGGGTCTTGTTTTATTGCTTAACTGAGATTCTCAATGTCAGATCGGCGTCCTGAAAATACAAAATACAGCTTCAGTGCTGAACCTTAACAAAGATATGTCAAGCTTTCTTGGACCAATGTTACATCTATAGATTGCATCTATTTACACCTGACCTACTGCTATCATAATTTTTTTTAACAAATAATGTAAAATAGACAATATAATAAATCAGAAAGCTCAATTAGCTGCTAATGTGGGTTAAAAGTAGAAAAAATGGACAGCCGTCAGGAACAGCACCTCCAGTGATGAAGGGATCCGTCTTCTTTCGACCAGTCCGCAGACTTGGATAATAACAGTTGTCCCACACACCTGCGTTTCTATTGCCTGGACCTGCTTCTCAAATGAGCTCAATTAATGACAATAACCCAGCAGGTGCCAGAACACAGACATTAACGGATAGGCCACTATCAGCAGCCGGGAGAGCTTGTCTGTGCAGTAAATATGTAATGATCACAGGTGTAAGAGAAGGGGATGGGGACGTGGGGAGACCACAGGAGCAATCTATTTGTGTTTGGCTGAGCTCGATTCAGTTAAGCAAGCTCGACAAACTGAAATGGATGGACTAGAATCTCATTCATCCAGCCTGAAGTGAGTGGCCAAAAAAGTCACTAGATCTCTTTATTAGCGTGGGGCTGGAGGGATTGGATAATGGAGTCGAATGGACTGCTGTGTTTTGTTTATATTTCAATTTACTTCGCAGTGTGTCTGTGGTGTAGTGTAATTTGCTTAGCACTGATGCTAGATTTACTGGAGTAAGCTGTCGTTTGGATTTAAATCGTGTGTATCATTTACCATCATTTCGTGTGTGATGAGTATGTGTGAGCACGGTCTGGTCCCCATCATTGGGAATGCTAGTGATCTCTCTGAGCTTTAAACTTGAACCCTCTTCTCCATTGGGCTCCTCTTCGCTCGCTCTCTGTGCCCGCATTAGCATAAAGGCATTAAAATGAGAATTGGAATTAATTTGGACTTTCCCCTCCATAGGAATTAATGAAAGTTTGCTCTTCCATTCTGCATAGACAGCCCTCACTCACAGTCCATAAATATTAATATTAATACCACAAACGCATTTAAGGAGCAGCGCTTCGGTGAAGCCGTATACAGAATATTATGAGAGATCATGATACATTTCTCGTGGGGAGCACACTTGAATGAGTGTGCTGCCTTGCCGTTGTGATCTGTAAAAATCCAATCTCCACACGGTACTGAGAGAGAGGGAGGAAATGAGAGGGTGTGAAAGAAAGATGTCTGAAGCCCATCTGAGAGTTGAGCCAGAGCTGGTTTCTACTCTGGATTTGCTCTATTCAGTTCACTCTAGTGTAACTCCATTATCCAGGCAGCAGATATTCAGATAGATGTTATCAGGATCACACACCCATTTTCACGGGGCCATTGCATCTTGAACACTGGAGGATTTACTAAAGGCAGCGGTACAACAGCTTCCACTCTCTCTTTCAGTGTTTTCAGGGTTACTGAGGAAATTTGCATCTAATGCAGTTTGACTTTAAGGTATAGAGACAATCAGTGTCATTTCTATTTTAGCATCTTGGTCAGCATGGGCACCTGACTGGTCTGTGGCTATGCAGCCCCATACGCAACAAACTGTGATGCACTGTGTATTCTGACACCTTTCTATCAGAACCAGCATTAACTTCTTAACTTCTTAACTTCTCTGTTTTCAATAATAATAAGAAATGTTTCTTGAGTACCAAATCAGCATATTAGAATGATTTCTGAGGATCATGTGACCCTGAAGACTGGAGTAATGAGGATGAAAATTCAGCTTTGCCATCACAGGAATAAAATACATTTTAAAATATATTCAAATAGAAAACAGTTATTTTAAATTGTAATAATATTTCAGATAATTTTTTTAAAATATATAATTTAAAAATACTTTTAAATTGATTACAATAAATAGTTAGAAAAGGAAGAAATCTAAATGAAAGATGCAGTTTTATCATTAAAATGCACAGGTAAACAGTTCAATGTTTTCAGATAGAATGTGTCTGTCACTTGGGGCATATCTCAGTGAGCCATATAACGCTAACCTGCCTTTTAACATATTGAGAAATGTGTTACTGAACCATCGTTATCCTGAAAACATACAGAGCTGTTTACCACCCCATGCAGGTCACTCCTGATACAAGAAAAAAAGAACTTCAAAATGTTGCTAGAGGGCACTATATAATTGTACTATTTGGAATATTTATTAAACAATCTTGTAGCTTTCTGGGCTAATGTTAGTTTGCAGCAAGGGCCCCACCACCAGCATAAACAGTCAAGACAACACAGTGTGTAGATGCTGCACATGGTTTAGTGAGGAGAAGGGTAAACCTGGCAGGGTATTGAAAGAGTGTGTAACTAATGTTACTGATGTCCAAGTTTGTGTTTAACATCATGCTGGCTGAAGTCACATTTGTGTTTTCAGTGGAAGTCAGTTAATAGCTATCATCCTGTTGCACTCACACCTGCACTGGACATATTTGCTTACAGGGAGAACAATTCCTTTGTGGCTATCATAATATATACAGTAGGACCCCTTTCACCCTTTCCCACACTTACGTTGGAGTGCTGTTCATTGTAGACACTAACCAGTAAAATCTTTGCACTTGGACTAAGCACAACACTTTGCAACTGGATCCTAGAGTTCCTGACTAACAGGCCTCAGGCAGTCAAGATCCATGACAACCTTACAAATAGTCAACCTGAGCACTGTATTTACTGTCATTTGTGAAAAGGTCTGTGCTAAAATTGGTTGAATGGGTGAAAGGTGTGCTAGCTAAATGGTTTTTAAAAAAAGGTTGTGGGTTCAGACTCCACTTGAGCATTGTTTGCTGTAATTTATTTCTTAACCGCATTTAATTTCTACTCTTACTTTGTAGGAGAGCTACAACAATACGCTGGTGACTGTTTTCAGAAAAGTATTTATATACAAAATATCCCGCAAAATTTAGTTTCAGAAGCACATGTTTTTTACTGATCACACTCTTGCATCATTTTTGTTTTGATGGTATTGCATTGGAGGGGAGAAGCCAGAGAGGGTCTGTGCCCGTCAACAGCAGTTACTTGTGAAGCTCCTCTAACACACGCTTTTGATATGTGCAGGTATACGGGTCATTCTGGCCAAGGTGAGACGTGGTGCTATATACTTGAACTTCAAAGGCATTGTGCTGGTCCAACTCCACGGGGCGTCGCATTCATGACTTCAGTCAACATCCACACACACACATGCTCCTTTAATCTGAGCTCTGCAATACCTACTCACCCCCGATTGAGTCAATACGCCCTCTTTTTGTTCTGTGATAAAGGGATGTGGAAGTGAAAGTGTATGATGCAAAAGCAGTGCAGAAGAGTGGAAACACACTTGTTTAGTTAGATTAACTCTGAGATCAGGAGCCTAGTCTGAGACAGTTTAGAATCGCAAGGAGCATGTACTTGGAAGTTGTTTTTTTTAGTTCTTTTTAGTTCTTTTAAGTTGTTTATAATGTCAAGTATATCTCATGCAAAGGCATTGGCTCTTTGAAGGAAAACTTTGCAGTGCTTTGATTTTTCTTTTCTCAGTGACATGCATAATGCTTTCATCCTTTGGTAAAGTAAACAAGTCATCAAAGTAAAAGGCTGAATTTCTTATAAAACATTTCTTAGGTATGTAAGCATACAAGATTTTTTTTTTTTTTGAATCAACAAAGAAACAACTGCAAATCCTTGCAACAAAAACAAACTATTTCTACAGTGTACTCAATCCATCCATATCCATATATTTCCATGTCCCTATTGTATTTGTCCAGATATGCTGGATAAAATTAAACTACTTTTGACCGGATGTTACTGGGTGTAACTTTCAATATTGGCAATTTATATTTTTGAGAGTGTATTACAGTGTTTCTACATGTTTTCCTTTAATTGAAATGTTTAATATTAAGAAATAAATTATTTTTATTCTTTTAATTGGTAATTTGTTTATCTATTTTTCTTGTGTCCTCAGTTTCACTTTTCATCTTGTTCATATTTTGTAATATCGGTGAAACTCTTAGGCATTCCATAATTTTTTTTCTTGCTATAGGAAAACTTTATAGTTAATAAAGTTTAAATGCTTGAGGCCAACCAAAAAGTGCATTACAACCCAATCATATTCTCTTCTCTTTACTCTCTCTCACTCCTTTTTTTATTTTATTATTTTTATTGTTATTTATTGAGATCAAAAGGTACTGCATAGCAGGAATGACCCATATGTTAATGTCTGAATTACCATGCGTAGCTGTTTCTAGGGTGTGTTGTGTGTTTGCAACCTGGACATCAATAGCAGGACGTGTTGGTCCTGGGGGTCATCCTCTATCCCTGGTACGGTTTCATTACCTGCAATGCTCTAGTCTCATTACACTCCTCCCTAACCCTGAAGGGCTCTCTCTTCCCTTCTTTCTCTCTCTTTCTCACTCGCCGTGCAGCGGATACGCCATAAACTCCGGTAATTGCGGCATCAAACTTGAGTTTATTATTTTCCATGCAGGTGTGAGGATGATATGAGGCCCAGGTTGCATTTACATACAAATTGAAGGTTTTTATTAATCAGGCGGGCAGCAGGAATCACAGAGCACCACTCCATCAGCCTTTTAAATACATTTGGTGACATTTTTACCCAGCATTAGCATGATAGGGCAAGCGGAGGATAATGTCCCAATGATTGCTTTTCCATTGAAAGCACAAACGGTTTCATTTTTCCTGTCATCTCAAATAAGTGTTAAAGAGGGTTTGGAGGCTATTGTGCTAGCGCTCCGTATGCTGGGGACTGGGAACCGCTGATGGCCATATTAAATAACCATTAGCGCCGGCGCTCAGATCATCGCGCACACACACCGTGCCTCCTCTTTGCTTCCTGCTCTGTGATTTTCCAAATGAAGCCAAGCTGTGCTTGGCTCTCATAAAGCACTCACACCCTGCTCCATTTTTCCTCAAACAAAATGCATTACAACGGTAATTTTGTGACTGTTAAGATAACTAGCGTTAACAAGCACTTAATTAAAATGTACAATAAATAGCCGTCTGCGGCCTTATCTGAGCAGCAGAGCCGGCTAGGGAGGGTGGGAGGTGGGGGTTTCCAGTGCTCAGACCTGCTGCTGCTGCTGCCGCTGTAAAGCTCGTTTACAGATTAATTGCTTTTCTGTCTGGCAGAAGCTGCTTCCTCTCCCGCCAGACCCTAAATAGCTAAATTCAGGACTTTATCAATCAAACTTCGCTCTTTCATTTTTCACTCTGTTTTTCTAACTTTGCCTTTATTTTCAAATAAGCATAATTTACATTCCCTACATTTTTCTGACAAGCATAAAGATCTCGAGGTGTGTGCTGGTGGCAGTGCAGGTAACTTGAATCGAAGGGCTACAAAAATGTGTAAATGTTTGTCATTGGCACTGTAGTTGTGTTAATGTGCGTTCTGTAGTGTTTATGTGTCAGTTCATAAGTTAAAGTGTGTGTGTGGCTGTGTGGGATAATCTAATACTTTGTGCATGTATGTTTTTCATGCGAATGTATGCAAGCATTCATCCAGTCTTGTTTATTATAGTAAAAAGGTCATGTTTGTATTTAAGTATGTCTGTCAGGGGTTTAAAAACACACACACAGTTCTTGAAATAGCACTGTATTCAACCTCAATATATGGTTTTCAGTCATATAAGCTGTAGTATAGGACCAGTGAGAGAACAGGAGAGATTTTTCAGAGATTAAAGTTAACAGCAGTTGTTCTCCAGGGATCACATTACCCTACAGCCATGTGACTCAAACACTTCCACACTGGCTTTAATGACTTCAGCTCACAGAGAGCAGACTGAGAACTGCTTGTTTTTAAATGGTGGAAAAGAAAATACGTAAAAGCAAACTTCCCTCTGTGGACACGCCTCCTGGTGGTTTATGTCGCCTGTGTCCCGACTTTAACCCAAGAACGATAAATCTGCCAAGAACGTCTGTGTATGCCTGCATGTTTGAAAGTGACCCCTGTACAATGTTGTAGAAGAGTTGCGTCATAGGTGGGCCTAATAGTAAAAGACAGTTGTTTTTTTTGTTTTTTTTGTCTGTTGTATTGATTTACTATTTTCTTTCTTTATTGAAATGTAATGATACTACTTTTAAACCTGTATTAAAATTCTGGCCAATAATTATTACTTTTATGATATTACTATACTATTTTGTCTAAATAAAGATAAAGAAATGACAAATTCAGATGTTTTAAATGCAAAAAGTGAACTGTGGTGTGACAACATTTCAATGTACAGGATATTGAGATTTGATAAAGATTTTTACAATGTAAAGGCTTTTGAGATTTGATAGTTTTTTAATTAAATTGTAATGTTTCTGAAGATTAACTGTAAGTGAGCATTAGTTTATGGCAAAAAATGTTTGAAAATAAAAATTAGTGAAATTTAGCAGACAAATATTCAATTTCTAAAGATGTGATTTAAAAAAAAAATGTCAATAATCGACATTTCTCATCTCTAATATAACTAGAGATATTGTTAATATTATGTTTATTAGACAGGGAATCAAAACTTAACCCAAACTATTTGATCTCTCTCCATACACATACAAGTATCTTGTCATTTTCAATTCCAAATCTAAATGTTAGTTTTAGTGATTACAACTGGAAATTGTGAGCTTATAATAAAAGATATATAAAATGATCCTCTCCATGCCAAAATGACACTATATCATTCAAAAGGGTCAGTACATAAAAAAAAAAGAATTAATTTGATCAATAGTGACAGTAAAGGCATGTATAATGTTACAAAACTTTTTTATATCAAAGAAATGCTGTTCTTTTGAACATTCTATTAAGCAAAGAGTCCTGAAAAAAGAAAAAAAAAATCAACATCATTGAGCAGCGAATCAGTATATTGGAATGATTTCTGAATGATCATGTGACACAAATTGCCATCACATGAATACATACAATTTTATAGCATATTAAAATGTTTTTATTGTTACTGGTTTTACAGATTTAAAAAAAATATTTAAATTAAATTAAATTATCAAATGCAACCTCTTACCGACCCCAAATTATGGTGGTGTACATAAACAAAAACATAATAACTCAGACCAGAACACTGATCACCCCACATCAAAAATTTCAGATAGAGATGTGCAGGATGAGAGCTGGCCTGGTGGTCTCTCCAGTGAAGCGGCCTCCGATCTGAGGCAGAGAGGAGGGGAATGTTGTGCTGTCACTGCTGTGCTTATCACATCCAATTTAGCTGGAGTGATTTATAATGTGCTCAGATGATAAATGTTATTGTAAGAGAACAGTCCACAAGAGGTATGCCTGCTGTCTGTCAGAGAAAGAGGAGGGAGAGCAGAAAAGCTGAGGTGACGACTGTATCGCTGCTAGTGGGAGTTGGTGTCCTGCGAAGTGCCTGTCGTAAATCAGCTTGTCAAGGACCCCTCTTCCCTCTATTGAAGCACAAAGTCAGTCTTGCCACTGAAGAAAACTCCTTCGCAGGTTAAAGAAGGTGAGAAACACAATAAAACTCTTCAAACTCTAAAGATCTCATATGGGTGATTTTTCTCACAAAATACCCTTGCTCACTGCAAATAAAAATTAGAAACAGTGACATTAACCAAATGCACCATCCTCCAACACACATAAACACATTGCTTCACATAGATTGTGATTTGTGTTTGCATTTTTGAAGGTAACCCACCACCCCACTTCCCCTGAGCACTGCACTGACAATAATTCAGCACAGAGTATATTTTCCATAAATAATTTGCTCTTTATTGATTTCCAATGTGCTGTGAGAAATTATGTGGGCTTTCGGCAGAGAGGGGGAGGATGTATCAGTTGCTCTGTGTGTGGTGAAAGTTGTGACAGGAGAGGTCGGCGTCCTGGGAGCTCATGTCCCTCGTCTTTATTTACGATCACTCAGAGAGCAACTCATCAAACCTGGCTGTGCCATCAACCAGGACGCCCTGGGATAAAGGTGCACACACACACTTCCCACTACTAGTTTGCAACACTGTTTGATTTACACATTTGTTAACAGTGATCTGGCATAGGTAATATGAAAGAGATGTGCTGAATAATTGCACTCTATAAATCAAGGCCTGAACGCCATTCACTTGATGTCTATATTTACAGGTCTGACATTCCACGAGCTTCAGGCCACTACTGAAGGTGAAAGGTCACATTCAGTGATCCTCGGTCTATTTGTCTCTGTTCTATATGCTGTGTCCTGACACATGATTGACAGCCGTTGAGGTGAGTGAGTTAAGGTGTAGGTGTGTCTCTGTGCCTGTGTTGGTGCAAATGTGGCAGGGTGCGTGTGGAATCCAGTGTTGACGACTGTTAAGAGCAGATGCTAGAGTTGGATGTCACACTGTCGCCGGCTAAGAGCTGTTAATTTTGGCTCTGCTCTGGCTTTGTAACAGGACCCCACCTCTGCGTGGTCGCTTTCTTAGTCTCATTGCTTTTTTTTGGGGGGGGGGGGATGTACCTATTTTGTAAGTATCACGTCTATTTTCAGAGGGAGTTCCCTTATCATTGCTAGGGAGATCAGAAAGGCTCATTATAAAATAGAATCTGTAAACACAAAGATAAATTCCTCTTACCTTCACACGATTTGTAGACACACACAAAATAAATAAATACATTTGTAAATTTGCCAGACATGCAAGCAACTTCTACCAAAAAGCAATATTTAGTTACTGTAAATCTGTGGAGTATTTTAATTTTCAAAGTGATTTTGAGTTGTTGTTTTTTTAGCCAAAATGTTCAAAGTTTTCTGAATCAATGCTAAAGCTTTGAAAGAGGAAACAGGCTGAAATATAAGTAGTTTAAGACTTTATTCACTGATAATTACACTGGAGATCTCTGGTGAAGCTACAATTTCTTAATTTCTCATTTTCTATCAGCAGAGAGGAAGAATATCAGTGAATATCAGAGATAGTTCACCCAAAAACAACAACAACAAAAATCTCTCATATAATCAACTCACTCTCTTGCTGTTCCAAACCAGTATGACTTACTTTCTTCTTTTGAACATAAAAGAAGAAATTTTGGGAACCAAACCGTTTTTGTCACCATTGACTTATTTTTATTTTATGGACAGGTCACACTTTATTTCAATAGTCCATTTTAGACATTAAGTTACTAGAAGTAAATTTGCAACTGTACATGTGAAGTACATCAGTCATTGGAGTATTAGTAGACTGTAAGGTTAGTAGAATAAGTTGACATGTTTTTGCAAAGTTACTTATAGTCAGTAGACTGTCTGTTGGGGGACCATTAAAATAAAGTGTTAGCAGATTAAGCAGACAGTCTAGTAATACTCTAATGACTGGTAGTTGCAAAGTTACTTGGTAGAATGTAAAGTGGACGATTGAAATAAAGTGTTAAAAAAAAAAGCACTCAAAATATCTTCATTTGTGTTCCACAGAAGATGTAAAGTCCTATAGGTTTGGAACAACATGAGGGGGAGCAAAATAATGGCAGGATTTTTGTTTTTGAAAAACTATCCCTTCAATTTCAGGCCTTTTCACCACACAAAGCTATCTTATGGCTTTGGAACACTTGAAAAATCAAGCAAATAAATAATTTGGACTGTCATTATATGGAAAAGAGCATGAAGAACAGCATTCTGGTTTGGAGTGACATGAGAGTAAATGAACACAGAATGTTCAGTTTGCGTATGAACTGTCCCTTTAAAACACACAGACTTTCTAACACTGTACAAAGTTGTGTCTCCATTTGCCCCTCCATTTGAGTCCTCCACATTCCCTCAATCCCCACAAGGACCTAAGCACTTTTAGGCTGGCATGAAATTCACGGTGCAGGCCATGGTCAGTTTTAGCCCAGGGCTTCTCAAAACCCCACAATGCCCCTTGGGTAATATAGAGCTACATGTAAAAGCCTAGTCAATTTGCCAGCTAATTCTGGCTAAATGGTTGTCATAACCGGCCTTGTGTCGGGTGGTTCCGTGTTGGATGACTCTCAGTTTTTTTGCTCTTCTGGTGTGTTGTGAAAGCCCTTGCAAATGTCATGTGCTGACACATAAAACATCCATTATTGTGCGTACATTAGCATGCTTGCGAGTACAAATCTGGGTGGATGGGTGTGTAAGGAAATATCCCTGATGTTTTCTGGAAAGTGAAGCCCCAGTAATGTGGAATGAATATGCTGTATAAAGGCGAAAGCTATAATGATAAACTATTAATAATTTACCCTCAAAGAATAAAACCCAAACGGACCAGTTTCACCTGCAGATCTAATTAATTTAGTATCAGTCACAGGCCTATTATAAACTCATTATGTAATTATTAATCGGCTAATAATATCTATCCCAAATGTGTCTCTCAGTGGAGCAATTTTACATTAATCGCGCTGGTCCGTTGTGTGTTTGCATGTGTGTGTGTTTAACAGCAGATGGCCTGGAGTCTCAGAGCAGTTGGACTGGTCAGTGTAGAAAGGAGGAAGACAGGTGTTATGACTGCAGACTTCCAGCCTTTAGCTTTTTCATCTTTAAACTTCTCATCTCACCCTTTGTTTCTTTTTCCCCCCTTTCTTATCCTCTCTGTCACCTTGAGTGCATGGAGCAGAAAAGCAGCTGCAAGTCTGTCCTCGCAAATGCCTCCTCCTAGAGAGAGAGAAGGAGGGAGAGAAAAGAGGAGTAAAAGCATTGACCTAGCATTATTTATATATAGTAGTATTGGCACAGACTGCTGCTGTTTCCCATTGTGTCTTCATAATGAGCAGAGAAATTGGAAAGGAAACTGTCAGGGGAGGCATGTGTGTGAGTGTGGGTGTGTGTGGGGGGGACCTTGTTACAAACAGATCCACACAGTAAACTGAACAAGGAGAAAGGCTAAAGGGGTCAGTCTGTGTGGACGCCGCACACACACTCACTCCAGAGGGGTCTTTGCCTGTAAAGGTGTTAACCGTATGTGTTGTTTGGGGCACCACAAGGGTATGTGGGTCAAAAATAATTTCTGGAACAGATCAGGCTCAGTTTATCTCTCTCGTTACTATTCTAAAGGTTTAACATGGAGATATTTGATTTGATCCTTGATTTCTTTACAAAACAAAAATTTTATATAAAGTTTTTTGGACTTTCCATTTTAAGTTCCATCAAATACTATTATTGAAAATTTCCACAGTTATTGCATTGGAGTAAGAATACGGTTTATTCACCACACGTTGACCTTTTGTGCCCCAATCGCTAATGGTTTGTGGGGTAAGTTGGCACAATGGAATCTGCCATTAAACAACCTGCCATTTCTGCAACATTTAAAGCATAAATTACTAAACATCAAAAAGATAACACATCAGCGTAAATATATACCGATCAGGCATAACATTATGACAGGTGAAGTGAATAAAACTGATCTTAATAACGGCAACTGATAGTGGGTGGGATATATTAGTCAGCAAGTGAACATTTTGTTCTCAAAGTTGATGTGTTAGAAGCAGAAAAGGATTTGAGCGAGTTTGACAAGGGCCAAATTGTAATGGCTAGACGACTGGTCAGAGCATCTCCAAAACTGCAGCTCTTGTGGGGTGTTCTCGGTCTGCAGTGGTCAGGATCTATCAAAAGTGGTCCAAGGAAGGAACAGTGACAGGGTCATGGGCGGCCAAGGCTCATTGATGCACATGGGGAGCGAAGGCTGGCCCGTGTGGTCCGATCAAACAGACGAGCTACTGGAGCTCAAATTGCTCAAGAAATGAATGCTGGTTCTGACAGAAAGATGTCACCGTGCATTTTTTTTTTTGCCTGGTCTGATGAATCACGTTTTCTTTTACATCACATGGATGACTGTGTGCGTGTGCGTCGCTTACCTGGAACACATGGAACCAGGATGCACTATGGGAAGAAGGCAAACCGGCAGAGGTGTTGTGATGCTTTGGGCAATGTTCTGCTGGGAAACCTTGTGGATGTTACTTTGACACACGTACCACCTACCTAAGCATTTTTGCAGACCATGTACACCCTTTCATGGAAACGGTATTCCCTGGTGGCTGTGGCCTCTTTCAGCAGGATAATGCGCCCTGCCACAAAGCAAAAATGGTTCAGGAATGGTTTGAGGAGCATAACAGCGAGTTTGAGGTGTTGACTTGGCCTCCAAATTCCCCAGATCTCAATCCAATCGAGCATATATGGGATATGCTGAACAAACAAGTCCGATCCATGGAGGCCCCACCTCGCAACTTACAGGACTTAAAGAATCTGCTGCTAACATCTTGGTGCCAGATACCAAAGCACACCTTCAGAGGTCTAGTGGAGTCCATGCCTCGACGGGTCAGGGCTGTTTTGGTACAATATTAGGACACAATGTTATGCCTGATCTATGTATATATAGTACCTTATATATATGACCCTGAACCAATCTTAAGTGTATTGGATGAAATAAAAAAATAAAATATAAAAATACAAATCCCGCACATTACTCAAAATTGCAGCATCACAAAAATATTTTAATGACCTTGAGTAGTGTATGGGATTTATATTTTTCTAAAACATCAAAATATAAAATCATTGCTTTGGCATCATTAAATATTGTAATTCATAAATTACATTAAATTGTAACATTTAAAAACACATGCAACAACTAACCCTGACTAACATTTATTAAAAAAAAAAAATTATAACAGTTTATCCTTTTGACCTGCATCATACTGTATAGTTGAATCTAATCTGAATGATGTACGTATACATAAATAAGACTTGATTAACCTGACTGCATAGTCACATCAAAAATAACATTAAGGAATTTGCTAGATAAAATAAAAATAGATACGTAAGGTAATGATTATCAATCAGTCTATGGTACAACTACAGTACTTGATTTAATGCTTTGTAAAAGATTCTGGTGCACATGCATAAGCAAACACATAAACAAAATTTACCCTTAAAAATCCCCACTGAGGTTGCATTCTCTGTGGTGTCCTTGTGTGTGTCTGTGCTGTAGATTTGCATCCCACTCTGTGCTATCAGTATTATTGTGCAAAACCAACCACTGCCTGAGGCCATGTATACAAACACACACCATTCAGATGGCACTTCGGACTAACAACAGCATTTAGGGTGCCATGGAAGATGGGCCACCTATGTGTTTCCCCTTCCTGCCCTGGTAATGTCAAGAACACTTTTACAATTTTTTTTTTTAAACCGGGAGATCCTGTTAGCATCACCTTCAGCCATCAGGCAGGGGGTTCAAAATACTCAGACCAAAAGCACAGCCCTCCATTACCAGCTAAAACATATCTGTTTTACCTGGCTGGCTCCCAGCCCACCCTCTAGCGGAGTACCTGCACCCGCAGCCTTCACTGTGGTTGTGCCGCTGCCTCTGTCAATCCTGGCTTAGCTTGAGCACAATGGCTGTGTAATTACAGGTTTCTGTTAAACCCAAATCCAATCATATACACGAGTGGAGGATCACGCAGGAACAACAGGAAGCCAATAGAGGGAGAGGAGATGGGGAGTGCTCAGTCCTTACAGATGATTCAAATGTCAGGCATTGACAGATCAGAGATCAGAAGCTAATGATACAATCAGGGAAAGGGGGACATCTCAACCTGTCACATGCTCACACATAGCATCGCATAAACACTTCTAGGCCAAACCAAGTAAGATGTGAAACATGAATGTAATCTTTACAGCCAAGAGGAGATGAGAGCGAAATGTGGCGTGGCAGGTTCTGTCAATCAACTGTCAGTATTTTTCTGTCACTTTTCAATTTTAACAATTTGACATGTTTGTAACTGTGTTGATGTACAAGTAGTTAATAATTTAAACAAAACATTGTTTAATTTGGAAGTTTGGGCATAATGAAAGCATTCTTCTACGGCTAATGTTCGAGCTAGTCTAATCCCCAGTGATTCCTGTAGCAAGTTTTGCAAAGGCTGAATATTTGTGCTACACTTCCAAGTGTTGTTAGGCTTTTGTTAGGCTTTTGTTTTTGCCTATGATAAATGAAATTAATACATGCATTTAATGTTTGAAATGCCGGCATGAATAATTCATGAAAGTCATGCAGATGGAGTGATCAGTACACAGATCCAGGACAAGAGGAAATTAATTTTTTAAAAGTGTATGTCTGTCAGCTTCAGAGAAGAGATTGTGTTATTGTGATTACACAAGTTCGCTGTGAATAATCAGTCTGTTTATTTGTAACTTTAGCCTCTGCAGATTCCACAGGGAAGCGGAAAGATTTGAATACCCGCACAGTTTTCTGTCATATTGCCGTTTCATAATCATTGTGAGTAATTAATTAATCCCAGAATGCTTTTAGTGAGCTGTGTATTAGGGAACTGATTCAGGCTAGTGAGCTTTCAGTGAGAGACACCATTGATCTGTCCATTAATTCAAACAATGCTTAAAAGGACTTACATCTTACTTGCATATAGTAGTTTCAGTCCTGGATGCTGATTTGTCTCTACAGCTCTTTATTTTATATTTCACAATACAGCTTTGGCCTCATTTATGTTCTGTTCTGTCTTCTACTTTAAGAATGGCACTTAATACATTTTCTTAATAATGTAAAGTTATAAGAATTATGTTCTTCCAAACATCAGCACCATCTCTACAAGACCACTAAATCACATGTTCTTCCCAAACAAATCAGCCAAGGTCACAAATGTAAGCTAAATGATGCTATAATATAAAAAATATAAAACAAAAAACAAAAGAAGATATTTTGAGAAATGTTTTTTTTACTGTTTGTTACTAACTTTCTTCAAAATATCTTCTATTGTATTCCACAGATTAAAGAAAAGCATACAGGTTTGGAATGACATAAGGAGTAAATGTTCACATAATTAAAATTTTGCGGTGAACTATCACTTTAATACTTGCAATATGTAGTAAATTATTTTATATAGCAATAAGGCACACAGAGATTTGCTATTGTGAATATATAAGTTATGCTTAAATTAGCGATTTTATGCATAGCGATGCTTTCGATACTTTATAGCTTAAAGCTGCAGTTTGTAACTTTTCTTTTGGTTAAAAATGATCCAAAATCAATTTTTGCCAGCCAGTGTTCAAAACGATCTCCTTACCGCTCGATTCACAATGGCAAGGTTGTAATAATGTGTTTTAATTTGAGTAGTACTGGTAGCTTTTTTGCGGGAAATACGAGCTTCCGCTGTTCGTCTTTGCGTCATTACGTCATGTCTGTATATGTAAAGGAGTCCGGGCTAGTAGGCTATATTGTGTGTGGATGCTGCAGGTGGTGGATCGTTTGTGGCCTCTTGATACCTTATTGCATAAACATTAAATGATAATAATACATAATGAGCAAGATGTCATAATAACAACATCATCGTATCAAGGAGCAATAAACATTCTGCTTTGTTTGGGAAGAAAATGTGACTTGTTGGTCTTATATATGGCACTGATGTTTTAAAGTGTGAGCATCATGAAAAGCAATGCATTTTGTCATACATAAACAAAGCCACACAACCACTGCCTGTAGTCTTAATCACTGCAACAAGTTCAAATTTAATTAGAAGACTTGATGTTCCTTCATAGTGTATGTGGATTCAGTGGGTTTTTATAATGGGTGTTAGCACTGTTGATGGTTGACAGAACACCACCATATTAGTAGATTGGCTTTAGATACATAGTCATAACTGAAAAGACAGAGGGCGAGAGAAGAGGGGGGTAAAGAGAGAGAGGAACAGCTTTCGGTGGTGTGTAATTGTCAATGATTACGGTCTTTAAACTGTCACTCTCATCTCTCCCTCCCAACTCTTCCCTCACAGAAACAGTCGAGGGCTTTCACGGTTCTCAAAGCCAAGTAGAGTCCAAAGTCCTGTGGACGAGTGAGACTGTAGTTCCGGTGCGGGGTTTTGTGGGGGGGGGTGGGGGTGGAAGAGAAAGTTAAGACAGGAAAAATGAAAGAATGAGAGAGAGAGAGAGAGAGAGAGAAATCTCCCTATTGAAGATATTTCCATCCAGGGCGTATGAAATATTAAACGTGTTCATTATATCCTCAATTTGCAGTTATTTTGTGCGAGCACACACCGCCATATTCTTCCAGCCGTCTTATTGGCAGGGCTCTGTGGGCCTGAAGTCAAATCTCCCTTTTATTATTTAAATCCATGCATACAGCCCAAGCCCCCTCAAATCAGCACAGCCCGCCTGCCATCCGTCCGCCTCTGATTGGCAGCTCGATATACAGAGGGAGGATACAGGGGGTGATAATGTGGGTGACAAAGGCAAATCCGCCCCGCCGGATCAGTTTTTATTGGGGTCGTTTGGGAAGATGAAAGCAGGGAAGCGACAGAAGAGTTTGATGCATAGTAAAAGTAGCTGTGATAATTGGCGATGGCATTGGGCTGTGTTGGCCTGTCAGAGCGGCAATGTAAATTTACTTGACATGTTTTTGTCAGGATGAAAGTTTAATGTGGTGGGTGTGACAAATCACATGCAAATGTTTTTTTTGTTTTTTTTATCCCTTTCCGATGAGTTGACCTCTGAGGACTCCCACAGGAAATCAGGCTTTATAAATTATTTGATGGCTCAAACCTGGCCTACGTCGAAAGAGGGTCCTTAAGCATACACACAGAAATATAAATATGCACACATGCACAAAGACAGACTTGTATACTGCTGCTGTCCAGTGTTGGGGAAGCTACCTTGAAAGTTTAGCTTGCCAAGCTAGAAGCTAATAATATTATCAGCTAGTCAAACTACACTACAATCTACAAACGAATATTAAAGTGGCTTAAGTGAGAAATATGTTTTGATAATTGAAAAAATAAATAATTATCCAATGATATAATTTGCAAAGCCATATTTTTCTTATTTAGAACAAGCTGTAACATTTGTGGTAGCTTAATTAAATTATTAAATACAACAAAAACACCCTAATTTATGTAACCAAGCCGAAAACATATACGTAGTTAAAGGAGATGAATTGGTGAAACATTTTATGATAATTTAAATTAATTGTCTGAATGATCCGGTTTACTAGAATCAGTCGGACATTTAAACGTTGCATAAAAGCCAGAGGAAGGTCACTAGAATTCACTAGAAAGAGAGAGGGCAGATTAGAAAGAACATCCACAAGAATGGATTAGACGTTTTAGTGCTACATACGAGAAAGAGGCTTTTTAGGTAAGCGCGTTTGAATATTCGCTATTACGATTATATTAGCTTGTAGTGTGAATCGTTTGATAAAGTAGCTTGTTAGAAAAGCTACACTCTCATGAAAATATATTAACCAATAGATGTTGGTTACTCCTCAACACTGTATTTGTCATTATCGCTACAGTTGAATTGAAAACAGTAAATGATATAGGCTAGGTGTTCGTGACTGACTGTGTGTTTGTGTGTATCAGTTTCACTTGGAAGCAAATGAAAAGAATGCACATTTTCCATCATGAAACATTTAATGCGTGCAGAGGCAGGAACAAAGTATGACTGTATAAATCTGTTTGAGGTTGTGTGTGAGGCAGGATGCAGCGGCCTCTACTTCCTCCTTTCTAAAATCTCAGTGAATACGCCAATACCTTGCATGCACGCACACGCACAAGACTGCCCTCTGTGTTCTGTTGTGGTGCAGTGTGTAAGCATAAGTGTGCATGTGTGCCATTGCGTGTTGTGTATGGCTTTGCTGTAATAAGCAGTGAAATCACAGGCTCTTTTGTACATTGAGAAGCCGCCTGCATCTGAGACCAATAACCCAGAACCCTGGGGTCAGTGTGCAGAGGATGATGGGACAGATATAATCACATACACGGACACAACACCTTTTTTATGCTTTCTCTGCACATTTGGAAGCAGGCAGGACAGCCAGAGCTTCATAAGTTTAATATTATCCCGGGATGACCTTTTGTCCCTAATAGAGTGGCTCGGTGATAAGGAGATATTGTGTCTTTAGGGGGTTGCAGGACGCATTCAAGAAGAGGGGGAGTGACCTGTCTCAGAGCAGGATTGTGTGTGTGTGTGTACCTGTCAGCGGATTTTTATGATACATAACAGGGCAGTTTAGTGGACTGCTTGAGGAAAGCTGATCTGAGCACATTTAGACTCGCTCTGTGAAAACCGCAAACGTGTATTAAAGCTAATGCTGCAGTTAACCACAACCTGTAACCGTAGAGAACACACACACACACAAACACACACACACACAAATTCCGAAACACTCTTACTTCTACTCACAATCACTCACTTACTCACTTTAGCAGCCGAAAGCTCTTACTGTCATACACACAAAATTCTTGACATTATGTAAGCATTTTCCTTTAAAACAGAGTTTTCAGTTCAAACACATCTAAAAAAAAATAACAATCAACTTTTTTTATTATTGTGCCTTTATTTCTTGTAATTGCCTTTCAGAATTATGAATTCATCTCCCAATTATGACTTTATTTCTTGAGACTTTATATCTTACAATTGTGAAATAATTTCAAGTATTTGTGACTTTAAAGTGTGTCTTTGTATATTGGAATATGAGTACATTTCACAATTACAACTTTATTTCTTGTAAATATAAAGTCATATTGGGCAATACAAAATGCAATATAACACTGCAATTATGAGAAAGTTATTTCTCATAATTTTGGCTTATACAAATTATTATTTTAGATTTAAAATAATATGATATTGTTACATCAAATATAAGCAACAAATGACAGACAAAGACATTTCTACTAATACGAATTTGGATAGATTTACTCTCATTTGATTACTGTTTATTCAGGTTAAAACCGTGTGGAACCCTCATGCAAATAAAGCAAAAACATTATTTTCCCAGACAGGGCAGATGGGTTTTTTATAGTTGGGCAAATGTTCTTTTTTCCTTAGAAGTTGTTTGATTTATTTTAATAAGCTGCAAATTGCTGTCACAGATTTCAAACTAACCTCACTCCAGTTTTACAAGATTCACAAGTGTCATCTGCTGTTTGTCTTTTGAAGCTCTGGTACTTGGCAGGGAAGTGTACCTGTGTGTGTGTGTGTGTGTGTGTGTGAGAGAGAGAGAACGTGAGTCTGTGCTAATTTGGATGTTTGTGTGCATGTGTGCTTTTAGGCTAGGTGTTTGATCTTTGTGCAGGTATGAGATTTGCCCTGGGCTGTGTAACTCATTAGGTATGAGCTGTTATGAATATGAGGATATTTGTTAAAGCAGTCAGCAGGAATAGAAACAGATGTCCCCTAATTAGAGCGAGCTTAAGCTGTCTTACTGCAGAAAGGGAGAAAGAAAGAGTGAGCGAAAGAGAAATAGGAAGAGAGAGAATGACATAGATAAACAGAAATAGGGAACAAACATTTCTCATTTAATACAAACCCAAATAAAACACAGAGTTTAAGCTGCTTTAGGTTTATTTTGTTTGTTTTTTCCATTGGAATACCTCACATAAGATGTTCCTGCTACCTGACAGACCTGTCTCTGTGACAGCCCAAGGCTCTGTAAACAGAGAAAAAGTCAGCAGAGCAGCCAATCAGATATCAGCCCATCAAAAACACTCTGCTTGTGACTCTTGTGAATATTTAGCATGTTTGTTAATATTGGGTTAGCTGACATGTTTTTCGAGCGGCAGGGTTTTAGAGAGAGTGGATATTGTAATTCAGTGGCCAATTCTGGTGGAAGCAAAACGGTAAAATTAAAGTCAGCATGAAAAGAAAATTCACCCTATCTATTTTCTAAATGTATGTTTTTGATCTTAATTTGTTGAACAATTCATGTGCATTTTTTTGTTGCTTTTTTTGCTTAAACCCCAATCCTTTCTTACAATTGACTGCAAGCTCACATTCATATGTCCCTTAATTATATTAACAACTGATGAATGGAACCAAGTGTTCTCCCTACATTTAAAAAAAAAAACATTTTACTCGGATGTGCTTCACAATATGAAAGAAAAAATGTATTGCTTGATCTATACTTAAATTTCACTGTGACTTTAAAGGAAATTTCAGTCACCATTTACTTGCCCCACTTGCCCATGTTGTCAATGATGGTGTGAACACAACATTTTTGACTCTAATAAGATTTCAGAGTTTCGGAGGAGGGGAAAAGGAATAATGAATTATTAAATTTCAATCTGTTCCTCACACAAAGATATTTTACGGCTTCAGATGACTTGGAGTATAGCACAGAAGTCATATGGACCTTTTATGCAATTTTTTATGCCATCATAACAGATGTAACTGTTGCCAGGAAAAGAGCTGTGTGAAGATGCCTCAAATACTTTTTGTTTGTGTTTCATGGAAAAAATAACAGCATACGGGTTGGAATAGCATGAGGGTAAATAAGGACATAATTTTCATTTTTCAGTGAACTGTCTGTTTAGGAATATGAGTTAAACGTAGTAAATCTAATTCTAATCATAATCTAAATGTATAATAATTGGCTATTGGTGTATTATTGCAATACTACATGGAGTAAAAGCATCCCATCAAAAGACAGTAATGTTTACACTGTGTGTTCAGTGTGTGTGGGGCCTCAATGATCGATTGTTATGCCTTCAGTAAAATCTCAGGTTAGTAAAGGTCTCTGTGTCATATAGCCATTAACACCCTTTGTTTTTCCTCCTGCACCCGGAGTGCACTGGGAAGTTCAAAAAGGCAAACAAGACAATCTGTTAGCTCCATTTACCCTCACACACACACACACACAACAATGACAACACCCCACCACTGATTAACTGATGCTAAACTCACACACAGTGTCCCAATTAACAGCTGTTATTGTTTCAATTTAAAGCTTATAAAAACGCCTGATAAGCTGTGCATAAGGCACCTTCCAGTTTTGTGATCCACATGACAATACACATCTTCCTCTCTTCTACCTCTTTTTTCATTTCTTTGCCGCGTGAGATGTCACCTCTCGCTCTGCTCTTCTCTCTTGCTCTGCCTTTCTTGCCTGTGGCGAATTGGCAAAATGTGTTAGCCAACGTGGGTACATGTGTTAAGTGGGGATCAATTGTTTGTTTAACAGCTAGTCTGTATTAAACAGGGAGGATGTAATTACAGAGAGAGAGAGAGAGAAGAGAGGCCCTTTTTTCAAATAGCGCCAACGCTTGCTCTGGTGGGTGGGGGCATTTCCTGACACTTGATCAATGTTAAATCTGGGGCAGGAATTGGCGGCGGAGCGGTGAGGGAAATTAGACTTGATAAAACAAGCATGCAGAAAAGAGCCGAGTTTTCAGGGAGTCTTTCCTCTGTGTCCTGCTGAGCATCCCGGGTATCTTGCCTGAAGCAAACGTGAGTGAGTAATGAAAGGGGATGAGAGACCAAAATAAGTGCTTATTCCCTTTTGCCATTTTGCTGCTTTGCTTTGTTCTAATCAAAGAGCTTCTCTCAAATGTTGCATACCTACTGTGGGTTTTGGTTTTCGCACTTGCCAGGGAGGCGTATCGGGTAACCTTGCCAAGAAATTGTCCACAACAGGGAAACAAACAAACAAACACCACACACACACACACACACACACACACACACACACACACACACACACACACACACACACACACACACACACACACACACACCCACCCACGCCCTTCCCTCTCTCTTTTAACCATTCAGTCCTACAAAAATGTTTGTCCATAATTTTCTTTATCAAGTACATAATAAAATAGTCTATTTTTAAACGTTGAGCATTTAAGGGCTGAATTTCCAGATTGAGGAAAGACATTTCAGGGCAGTGGAGAGTAAAAGGAAAGTAAAAGATGGTTCCAGTAGGAGCGTGTGTGTGTGAAAACACTCAAAAGTCACAGTAAAGATTTTTATATTGTTACAAAAAATTTGGTTTCAACAATGATAATACAAATAAAAGTTTCTTTCTTTTTTTTTTGTTTTTTTGTGGAACACATGCAGAAGAACTGAACTGAGAGGTCACCGGGGAAAAAGAAATGTTTCATGAGCACCAAATCAGCATATTAGAATGATTTTGAATGTTATTGGTTTGTCATCACAGAAATAAACTACATTTTGTAATATATTGTAAATAATAGTAAACAATATTACAGTTTGTACTGTAAATAAATAACTAAATACTGCTGAAGACCCTCACTTTGTGTCATGGTCAATAAGAATGACCCCCCCCCCCCCACTTTATAGCCCTTTTTTTTTGGAAAGGGCTATAATGTTTATAAGATTATGTCCTTCCTGCAAATTTAATCTGTCACTGTTGTCCAATAAGTTTTTCAAACATTTTTAGAATGTATCACATAATTTTAAACTAGAAGAAACAAAGAAAGAAACAATTTTTTTTCTTTTTTTTTATCATTTACAGTTTTGTCACTGACCCAGAACAAAATTACAATCTAAACACTTACATTTTAGTTTTTGGAAGCACATACGTATTTTTCATTCTCATACAAAAATGTCTATATGGCTCATATATACATATTGTGTACAATCTTCCTAGAATGTATACAAAGCCAAAACTGGTACACAGAGAGTCATGTTGTGGTTTTTTTTACTAGCTCTCTACAATACAAGCATTCCTTCAGTGCAGTGAAACTGTGGACAGGCACCAAAAGACGCTCCATTTGCTCTCCATTTTATGTATGTGTGTGTGTGTGAGAGAGAGAGCGAAGCCATGATTGAGTGTGTCTGTGTGTCTTTGAAGTCTGTTCAGGTCATTAGGCTCCATTTCCCATTGACAGAGATCTTATAAGACGACCATTTGAGTCCAACAATAGTCCTTAATGGCTTAACGCCTCTGTCTGCATTTAGTCATCCTCTCTCTCTCTCTCTCTCTCTCTCTCTCTCTCTCTCTCTCTCTCTCTCTCTCTCTCTCTCTGTTTCCCTCTGTGCTGTCTCTCTCTCTCTCTCTCCTGTACTTTAAAGCTGCCAAGCTTTCCTTCGATGCCTGCCCGCTTTTTTATGGGGTGTAATAACGAGGCGCAGCTGTGGGGTAAAATGGGGTGTAACGTTAACCCGGGCATAGCAGAGTCACTTCAGAGGTCAAAGTTCACAGCATTGTGCCCTGGCTGGGTGGGTGTATATTAGAGTCAGTAAAGACTGTTTGTTGTGCTCAGATTTCCCCTCTAATCCCCTGCTGAGTTTGGGTTTAAGGTACTAAATTATCCCCTCAGTCATTGGACTAGGTTTGACTATATTAGGTAATGAAATGGCCTTAATTGCTGAAGCATGTGTAATTGGAGGCTGTTAATGGCTGATAAAGTGCTGCAGAGGGATGGAAGTTTCTGATGGAGATAAATACCTGAAATTGTGTACATTATTAGACAGAACAGTATGGTCAACATCACACACACACACACACACACACACACACACACACACACACACTCACACTCTCTCTAATGTTTTCTTCCTAATGGAAGATTATTAACCTTGAACCTGAAATGGAATAAACCAGGGCTTAAGTTTGGAAGTCTCAGGGGCCATGAATCAGGATCCTGTTAGCCTCAAGGGTCTGCCTTTTTTATTATTTTAATAAGCAAGTACACATTGTTATGATGACTGGAATCTTATATCATGGTATTAGTAGTAGCTACACTAACATTCAGCTTTGCCATTACATGATTAAATAACTTTTTAAAATATATTAAAATATTATCATATATCAAAATATTATCATGCATATTACTATGATATTGTCTGTTTATTAGTACTTATAAAGCACATATTAATGCCTTATTCTACATCCCTTAATCCTACCCAATACCTTAACTTAAATGCTAAAAAAACTACCATACTAACTATTAAAAAGCAGTAAATCAGGAGTTTATTGAGGCAAAAGTCGTATTTAATAGTGAATATGTGTTCCCCATACTAAAGTGTTACCATTAATGTTAATGTAATGCAATTACTATTTTACTAATAAAAGGTATTTATTTATCTTTATCTCATTAGATTATTTTCTTTGAACTTAATGGACATAAAAAAAAGATCATTTTAAACGTTTAGAATAATGATATTGGGCTCACTTCAAAACAGCTTTACTTATATAACACTTGAGCTAAAAACATTTACATTTATGCATTTGGTAGACGCTTTTATCAAAAGTGAAAGAAAACAGTACTGAGTAACTAGTTGACAGACTTCTGTGTACAGTTACCAAGAAATGCACACACAGCCACTTAATGGACTAGTATGAACAACGTCATCCTGATAATAAAAGGACCTTGCCTAGTTAGCCTGAGAAAAAGAGAGCGAGAGGCAAAAAAAAAATATTAGAAGATGAGTAAAAACCAAAGAGGCGCCAATCGCTCTGATCAAACTGACCCCTGCCACTCTCTGCTCTCCTTTAATCTTAATTGAATCAGGCTTTCAGAGAACTGTTGACACTGAGAGATTGCACTACCTTGGGAGGCCCAGGCAAGCCAGAGGTGCCACACTAAAAGCAGTCGCCATCCTCATTACGGTGTCCACCCTTCTCTGGTCCCGCCATCCCTCACTGTCAGCAAAAGATAATGTCCTTCCTGCAAATTTGATCTCTCACTGTGGTCCAATCTGACGAGGCAAAGTGGGCCACCGATTTTTAAACCACACACACACACACACACACACACACACACACACTTACAGTAGACACATGCACTGAAATCCAAGATGTCTTTCTAAGAACATGTGCTGGAACTTTCTCACTTCAGTTAGGAACCAGCCCTTCAAATATTAAAGGCCCTAATATACTCATGGCAAAGTTCTTTTTCGTTCTTCGCTTAGGTAAAGAGAAGTAAAACAAAATTACTTTTCAACGATATACTGTTAACCAATATCCAGACGCCGTCCACACTGCTGAGAGTGTATATAGCACTTTATACAATATATTGCTTGTCTAAAGCAAGCAGCTTTACAGTATTAAACATGAAAAAACAATGTGTGTCGCTTTCAATAAGTATTACAACTTCAATTTCTACTATAAAGCAGCTCTCCAATATGTTTATGTTTTTGCTCTTGACCTCGACAGACTGAACACAAGGAATTAACTGAAGAAGAATTCCACATTAAAGAAGGCGGAGCCCCAGAGCACACCAACCTATTATGTAATCATAGGTCAAACCAATGGTAGTTTGAAGGTGTTTACCAGCCAAGTGGTTTCAAACTCCTAAAACGAACTTTTGTCCTGATTTTGTTCAAAATGACGTCACACCAGTTCGTTCTTCGGTTACGCTATTAGTACGCAGAACTTACACAGAACTCTGAGAACCAGTGAGCACTGTCTACTTATCGTGCCTAGATCTATAGACTTAAAAAACGAGATGATCACGCTTTTGGGACTGCATGTCCAAAACTTTGGAACAGTCTACCTCTTTACATTAGATTAGCTCCCTCTATTTCCACCTTCAAATCTGCTCTAAAGACCTTTTTATTTTCTTTGGCTTTCAATACTCCTTGATCATAAGTTTGATTATTGTTTTACTATTGTTGTGTGTTCCTTAATTTTGGTTCTTAGTTCGATTATTTTCTGTACAGCACTTTGGTCAGCCTTGGTTGTTCTTAAATGTGCTTTATAAATAAAGATTATATTGTATTGTATTTTAAGTATATCGGGGGCCTTAACAGTTGAATTGAAAGTGGACAGTACAAACCATGTGGTTTTTCCATCAGAGGAAGTGAGGTTAAAGGTAGCAACATATGCAGAGTAGTGCTGTGTCTGCATTAGCTGGGTCTCTGCTGATATCTGTATAAGGAACACCTACGTGAAGTATGAAAGCAGTCTGCGATAAGCACTAATCTCGCTGAAGCTCTCAGGAACAGGCCTCTCCTGTTAGAGCTGCTAAAGCACTGAGAGCGGATAGAATACGAATGCTATTCTAACTCTGTTTGACCTGTGCCAGCCCCAGTCTGCCCTGCGAAGCATGCTAAACATGGCCCACGCATGTTAGCGGGGTCCCATGTGCCTCACTGGTGGGCCAATGCTGGGCCAGCAGCTCGAGTGCCATATAAGTCAGTGTTTTGATCAAAGGCGGGAATGCTGCATCTCTATCTGTGTTCTGGACAAGAACAAAAAATGCCAAATTCAGCCCTGAGGCCAGACTCATGCATAATGAATGTGCATTATTCATACAATTATTGATAATGCTTTTTACATCAGTGATTATTCATACATTAATTATTGCAAGCGCTAATGTCTGAGCATTAAAGATATTGTTATTAATGTTGAATCATCTTTAAAGAAGGTCCCAGAGGCCTGGAGCTATGAAGCACGAGAGAGAGAGAGAGAGAGAGAGAGAGAGCTCTAGCATTACTCTTACACTCTTTATTTTTCTGTCTCTCTCCCTGTCTGTATCTGATTGATCATATCCCAGCCTTTCCCCTGGGAGGTCAATGCATCAGTTCAGATATAAATAATTGATATTGCATGTGTACATATTCTTAATTATCGTTAAATATTAATAGAGCTTTATGCTGGAGGTTGATTATAATTTTCCCAGTGATTAGTGGCTTAGTATTACTAATGCTACCTCTGTAATGGCAATGTTTGGGTTTGGTCTGAAAATCTGGGTGGAGCAAAATTCACAATTTAAGCTCCTTTTCAATTTACAAGTTTTTGAATTTCAATGTTAATTGATCGCAGCACACAGGATGTTGAATCTACCTATTCTGTCTGTCTGTCTAATCTAAATTTTAATTGAAATGTTGTGATTGGATTTAGCCTTTGGAATTGTCAATTAATATAATTAACAATAAAATCAATTGATTATTTTTTTTTATTATAAGAAAAATTCTATATAATATAATTTCCATTGTACTTTTACTTTCTTTCTCAACTTTTATATAACTTTTACTTTTTTACTTTATCCAGAAACCAAGAATTCTTAGTATGTTAGTAGGGTCCACGTGTGGCCCAGTGGTGGGCAACAGCTGATCACTCTTGAGCCAGTGCTAGACCAACAACCCAAAGGTACAATATATCATTATCAACGTAATACCATACCACACATACTATGTAGTATTTTTATCTATATTACTATTGTAGCATTAAATAAGTCAACTCAGTGTGAAACACATGCATGAGCCTGTACCCTTACCATTTTGTCAGTCATGAGATCTCATATGGTTTGTGCGCTTTACTACGTAGCTACACGGCTGCTGATATACCTCTGATATTCTTAGAAGCGTAAGTGTGAGTGTCTTTAGTCTGTTAATGGCTGTGTAAATGCATAAGCCTCTCTTCCCACGCACAGAGGATATAAAGAACAGGGAATTACGGTCCAGCATGAGATGCCAGAGTATTCCCCTGCTTTGCCCGCACTCAATAAATAGTAAATCTATTTCCGAGACTGGACCGTATTGCTCAAGAGGCCCCTGGCAGCTGACCTTTAGGTCTGCTATTTAGCGAAACAACATTATCATTCCAAGCTCCTCCTGCTGATGGTAAAACACATAAACCCCCTTACGCACAAACACACACATACACTCACACCAGAAACACTATACTCAGCCATGGTACAGGAAGCCAGGATGTTTCCAACACCTCAGCCAGAGAGGCTCATGGGGAAGGAGAGTGGGCTGCTCATGTGATCAGGTTTCGCCTCAATGTGTTGAATTACCAAAAGAGCACATTTTCATCCTGCTAATCGCTCCGATAATGCTATTGGCATTGATAAACTGGGCAAAACATGGTTCTTAAGAGATCTTTCCTGCTCCGTTAGCTGGTAATTGTCTCCTAAAGCTGTCTGGGGCAGTGAGTGATATCGCTGACCAGGTGGAGGAAGGACAGGAATAAATTTAGCCATTTTGTGACGCTCACAGCATGGCGGCTGCTTAGTCAATGTGTGTGGGGCGAAAGTGGTCTGTAATGAGTCCTGGAGACAGACAGCTTCCAGAACCCGAGAATAGGAGCGATCTGTCCACGAGAGCATTTCTTACGCGCGTACACAGGCTCGTTTTCTGTCGCACACATGCTCATTCAAACTCTCTTTCTGTTGCTCATACACACTCTACCCTTTGATAATTGTTAAACGATATCGATTTTTTAAAAATTGGGTTTCCAAAGATCTGATTCGCCTCCCCATAACACTATCTACTGTCATAGATATCACCGGATTTGTTCCGTGCAATTGCTCATCTATTGGTTTCTCCTTTGAACAGCACTAGCCTTTGTCATTAAATAAGTTTTGTCTCATCTTCATTCCTGTAGTGGTGGAAATGAGACCTGCCCATACAACACACACACACACACACACACACACACACACACACACACACACACACACACACACACTAACACAGATTGGATTGCTGCTGACTAACCATCGTGGCGTTCCAATAAACGTCCATGGTTATGTCTTCATCCAGGGTTTCGGGTTGCTGTGTTAATAAAGAACTGTGTTCCCCCCTGGGTTCAGTGCCATCTTGGCATTTCAGATCTGCTGCTTGGTGAAACACAGTAACGGCCCAGTTCGCATTCTCCACAGCCCACTAGAGAGCTGTGTGTGCGTAGATGCGCTCCTCTTACATGCTGATGATCGTACACTTCTCTTATTGTTTTACAGCTACTCAGACAATCCTGCGAACAGCTGTCTACAGAAGCTCAGATAAACTGTTTACACAAACACCATGCATTTCATTTTACAGATGATTCAGTGCAGGAGGTAAAGTGCACAGATAAACAGAGGTGAAATACAAGTATCGTCAGTGTAGGCAGGAAAGCTGTGGGGATGGAATTGTGTATATGGCACACGCCAGATTTGAACCGGCGTCCCCATGAGCCCACTAGCTCTTTATACATGCTTTGCCTTTATTTTAAAGAGACTCCATATTAAAACTCACACACCCCCTGGCTACGAATCTTTCTGTGTACTGAAATGGCAGTTGAGGCAGTTTTTGGTTGTTTTGCATTAAATTATGCACAAAGAGGGCTGAATGTAATTAAACTAATTAAAACTACAGCATTAATAAAATATCAGCCCAAACAGCTGTTGACTGAGATTTAGGCCTTGGGATGCAAGAGGCTGGGTTTAATATATGTGCTTTTAAGGACTCCCTGTTGTCACACACACACACTGTGGAAACTCTTATGCACGCTTGATGGAACTTACAGAGATATCAATAGTAAAACACAGCAGAAAATAATCACAGCACCTTGTCTGATGAAGGCTTTCTAATGTTACATCAAAGAAACAAACAGGGAATTGCAACTGACATTAATAATGTAGCAATCCACTGTATATATTTCTAGTAATGAAAATGTGATTCTTAAAATAAATTTAAATAATCTCCTCAGCCATGAGATTTATAACAATATAAATATAACAAGTATGAAATGTATATATACTGTATACATAACTTATATTGCAGAACAAATATATACAATAGTTACTGTCTAATATACTGCATGTTTGGACTTATTTTACTCTAATTAACAAAGTTTCATTCCAAATTGTTGCATGAAAGGTGACAAATGTAAATTATATTTTTCAGATAACAAGCCTTTGGATTGGAAGAAATTAAATGAAAAGAAAACGGTGGAGGTGTGGAATGTCACATACTTTCATACTGTCATTACTATTTTTATTTTATTTCAGAGTATAAATAACCAATGGCATGAGGAGGTTACATAAAAACATTCCCATTGAAGAATATTCACTGTGTTTCCTCAAGGCGAAGTCTACATCCACAAATCACACAGTGTCCTTCCTCAGTCTGTCAGTGAGGGATGAATGAGCGGTGTGTTTAATGACAGCTAATGGATATTCCAGAGGCCAGAGACAAACAGACAGTATACTCAGATCAGTGATAACAGACACAATGAGGGCTAAGCCCAATGATTAATCAGCCTGAGTCTGATTGTGTGGACAGTCCAACAGGAGTGTGGTGTGTGTGTTTCTGTGTTGGGCCATTGTGTGCGTGTGTCTATGAAGACAGGGGGTTGTATACGAATTGGTGGATGGGTTTGAGTGTGTTTGACTGATTGGGGTCGGGTGAACCCTTCTTGACTGGTCATTCTGCCACCCACTCGGTCCTCATCCTCATCTTGTCTCCATACTGGATGGTTTATGTGTCTTGTCTATTGGTGTTTGCATGTGGCCTGTATCTCTCTCTCTCTCTCTCTCTCTCTCTCTCTCTCTCTCTCTCTCTCTCTCTCTCTCTCTCTCTCTCTCTCTCTCTCTCTCTCTCTCTCTGTATGTGTATGTGTAGAAACAAGTTCACAGCAGTCTTACAAATGTATGAATGGACTGGTGACAGTATTTAAGTAAACATGAGTTCAATTTATGTTTATGTACATTTGTAATTGTCAGTATCCAGACTGTTAGTGTTTGTCTTAGTATCACCTTGTCTGAGTATATAATGCACAACTCTCGTTTTAAATATAGAGAGTTTTGCATTATACAGTAAGTTTTATGTTTTTTTAAAATGTAAATATACGTAAAAAAATAAAATAATAATAAAATAAATATATATTTATAGTGAACAAAAGTGATGTCCGGCCTAGGAAAATTGACATCTTTAAATATGATTATTTAGTAAGCATATTTCGTAGTTGTGTTTGGAGTCAATTGTTTTATTTGTGGCAACGCAATGAAACATTCCAAATTGTGCAGACATAATTTTGGCCAGGCTGTCCTACAAAAAATATTAATAACTGATTATGTTGTAGTCAGTGTACGCTTTTTCCTGTTAGCTTTTTGTTTTTATGCATTTTTTTATTTTATTTATTTATTTATTTTTTGCATCGTTAAATGACCCTATAGCTGTAGTTTGCCTCTTTTTGCCAAATAATTTTGTCAGATAAATGCCTTAACCAGACATCACTTTTGTCCACTACTGTATATAGACATGCTTTGATTTTCTCGATTGTCTCTCAACTACATACTATATATATATTTCTCACTGTTAAGTGGTCTCTTAATTTTTTCCAGAACTATCTATCTATATATATATATATATGTGAAAAAGGAAGGACACCCTATTGAATTCCATGGTTTTCTGTATCAGGACATAATAAAAAAATCATCTGGTCCTTGGCTTGTCTTAAAATTTGGAAAATAAAACCTCAGATGAACAAAAACAGATGACATATCACACAGTGTCATTATTTATTTAGCAAAAATAAAGCCAAAATGGAAAAGCCATGGGTGACAAACTAAGGACACCATATGATTCAGTTGCCTGTAGATTCACTTTTATCAGCAATAACTTGAAGTAATAATTTTTTTGTATGACTTTATCAGTCTCTCACATTGTTCTGGATACATTTTGGCCCACTCTTCTTTATAACGTTGAAAACTCCATAAAACTATAAAACTCCAGTTTATTGAGGTTTGTGGGCATTTTTTTATGTACAGCTCTTGCCACAACATTTCAGTCAGGATGAGGTCTGTACTTGACTGACTGGGCCAGTGCAACACCTTGATTCTTTTCTATTTCTGCCATTCTGTTGTAGATTTGCTGTTGTGCTTGGGACCATTGTCTTGTTGCATGTCCAATTTCGGGCAAACTTTAGCTGTTGGACAGATGGCCTCACATTTGACTCTAGAATACTTTGGTATACAGAGGAGTTCATGGTCGACTGAATGATTGCTAGGTACCCATGTCCTGTGGTTGCAAAACGAGCCCAAAATCATCAACCCTCCATGGACAGTTGGTATGACGTGTTTGTGCTGATATGCTGTGTTTGGTTTTCACCAAACCTGGTGCTGTGCATTATGGCTAAACATCTCCACTTTGGTCTTGTCTGTTCAAAGGACATAGTTCTAGAAGTCTTATGGTTGCAACTTTGTCAGATGCAACTTTGCAAACCTAAGCTATTCTGGCATGTTCTTTTTAGAGAGAAGAAGCTTTCTCCTGGTAACCCTTCCAAACATGCCATACTTGTCCTGTCATTTTCTAATTGTACTGCCATTCACTTTTAACATGTTAACTGAGTCTAAGGTTTAGTTCTTGGGTGTTTTGCAATTTCTCTGAGCATTGCACAGTCTGATCTTAGAGTGAATTTGCTGGGATGTCCACTCATGGGAAGATTGATGTCTGTTTTGAATGTCTTTCACTTGTGAATAATTTTCCTCACTGGATAATGGACTTCAGATTGTTTGGAAATGGCCATAGAACCCTTCCCAGATTCATGGCAGCAACAATTGCTTCTCTAAGATCATTGCTGATGTCTTTCCTCATTGGCATTGTGTTAACACACACCTGAATGCTCCAGACCAGCAAACTGACAAAACTTCTGCTTTTATAGAGGTGATCACACTTGCTGATGATCAATTAATCAAAGGCATTTGATTAGCACCGCCTGGCTGCTACTTGCCCTCTTAATTTAAGTTAACAGTAAGGGTGTCCTTAGTTTGTCACCCATGGCTTTTCCATTTTGGCCTAGTTTTTGTTAAATAAATAATGACACGGCGTGATATGTCATGTGTTGTTGTGCATCTAAGGTTTTATTTTCCGAATTTTAAAACCTGACAAGGACCAGATGATTTTGTATTATGTCCTGATACAGAAAACCATGGAATTCAATAGGATGTCATTTTTTCTCTCACATATATATATGCATGTATGTGTGTGTGTGTGTTGCATGTATGTTGATGTATATGTTTTGTCTGGCTCATTAAAGTGTGTGACGGATGGTTTGGTGGGTGACCTCTCTTAAGAGCGGTCAGCAGCGCAGACCAGTCTGTGACCTTCGGACACTCCTTCACATTAATCACCACCTGCTGTGAGGGCTTTTAGTCGCAGTGCTGAAAACTACTGTCCATCTCCTCTTTTTCTCTGCAGACCATCCATCCTTCTCTTTCATTTTTTTCCCTGGGCCGGTATCAGCCCATCAGTGTGCTCTCATCAGCACAGGTTTTATCTGGGAGCGCTGCTGAATATTGAAATGTGATCCTTCACTGATAAAGGGCCTCTGTCTAACTCTCCATTCTCTCCCACTCACCTCTATCTGATAGAGTCAGCACACCGCAGTATTACTCCATTGTCTCACTCACAGGGTGCTGATAGCACAGGTACCCCGGTGGAGGACTGTGGGTGTGTGTTTGTGTGCTCTGAGATACTCAGGGTAGGTGGAAGGCTAACAATGATGCTGACGATGATGATGATGGTACTAATGAAGATGATGTGTGTGTCTTGGGAAAAAGGGGGTGTATGGCAGATAGAGAACAGATAAGAACTGCTTGCATTTGCAGTAGACGGGTTGTCTGTCCTCGCTTGTTGTGTTTGTGAATGCACACCCATAATGCAAGGTGAAAGATGAATGTCCATCATGCACTGGGTTCAGATCAACCTTTCTTTCTTTCTTTCTTTCTTTCTTTCTTTCTTTCTTTCTTTCTTTCTTTCTTTCTTTCTTTCTTTCTTTCTCTATGCCACCCCTATCAGGGAATGCTCCTTTCCGAGGAAGAAAATAGGCCAGTGCTAATTAAAGTGTGTACCTGAACAGCAGAAGCACTTCAAAGGAAGCGCACTAATGCATAACATACTCATAATTACACACTCCACACCACCCCTACCACCTCAGGTATCATCCACACAGGGGCCCAGGCTTCACTACTCATTCTGTTGCTTTTATTTTGTGTGTTTAAGACATGTAGACATGGACTGGGTGCTTGTGAAGGTGTATATTGTCGGTAGTGTTGGCCTCATTCAGGTCGGCTTACTTCATGGAGCTCCATCATGCTTATCTTATCAGCCAGGTGATTAACCAAGTTCAAACAAACAATCAAGAATAAGTTAGACAGCAATAAAAGAGTAGTCAAAAAACTCAAGCTACATTGAGACGTGTGTTTAATTAATATATGGATTATAATATAATAGTTGGATTATATAGAATTTACATAGAGCATGAGCATGTTTATATATATCTCAAAAGTTTGGAAACTGTACTATTTTGATTGTTTTTTAAAGAAGTCTGTTCTGCTCACCAAGGCTGCATTTATTTGATCCAAAATACAGAAAAAAAATTCATTATTGTGAAATATTTTTACAATTTAAAATAACTTTTTTTCTATTTGAATATATTTTAAAATGTAATTTATTCCTGTGATGTCAAGCTGAATTTTCAGCATCATTACTCCAGTCTTCAGTGTCACATGATCATTCAGAAATCATTCTAATATGCTGATTTGCTGCTTAAGAAACATTTATCATTATTATCAATGTTGAAAAAAGTTTTTTTATTTAATGAATAGAAAGTTGAAAAGAACAGCATTTATCTGAAATCTAAAGCTTTTGCAACATTATAAATGTCTGTACTGTCACTTGATCAATTTGATGCATCATTGCTGAATAAATGTATTAATTTCTTTAAGTTCTTTCCCAAAAAAAAAAAAAAAAAAACCTTTTGAACGGTACTACAATGTTACAAAAGCTTTCTATTTCAGACAAATACTGTTCTTTTAAACTTCCTATTCATCAATGTTTTCAACATTGATAATAATCATAAATATTTCTTGAGCAGCAAATCGGCATATTAGAATGATTTGGAGTAATGATGCTGAAAATTCAGCTTTGCATCACAGGAATATTTTACATTTTAATAATATTTCACAATATTACAGCTTTTTTTGTATTTTTAATAACATAAATGCAGCCATGGTGAGCAAAAGACATTTCTTTAAAAATTCTCTCTCTCTCTCTCTCTCTCTCTGTTTTCACCATCCAGAGATGTATGGAATTCACACATCATGTTCACGGATGGGGTAATGAATTAGTTTTTGTATTACCTGTACGTTTGATCACACTATTTTATGTCATCATAATGAATTGCAAGGAACGTGAAATTTCATGCTATATTAGCCTGCTACTGATATGTGACTATTTGTTAAATGATTTGGTGGGTTAATGTGTTTAAAACAGTCGTACTAACAGTAAAATGGAACGAACCCACAGTATTTGCATTGCATGGGTAAATATTTTTGTGCAACACATACTGTATAAGTTTGTCGTGAAGCTCTCGCCATCTCAAAAACACCACGCCGATATTGATCCTTGTTTTATTTCTCTGTGTAACAAGGTTAAAATATCAGGGAAGAAGGAGGCAGGAACTGGCGGATGTTTCAAACACTTTAATAATAAAATAAACAAAGTAAAAGCAGCAGCCAGTCACAGACGACTGATGCACACACATAAACAAAACATAGTGTAAAATAGTCCAGGCCTGGTCCTCTCTCATCCTTCACTGTCACTGGCCTTGCTCCGTTCTCTCACGGCTCTCGGCCCCGCACTGCTTGCCACAGTACGTTTGTCCCAAAGCCTGCTTGATGTTTACATATTTTATTTTTTATTTTTTACTCGCCAATGAATAATCATGATCCATGATGACTGAACGACACAACAGCAGCGTGCTAGATAATGTTTAACTATCATGTCCGCATTTGTCCATGTATGTTGCCATGGCTTCTACAAGCGGAAACAGAGGATAGCATGGATATTATGTCATTGATAAGTGGCAATGACAAGGGACAAGCCATTATTTAAAACTGGAGTTTCTCTGAATTTACAAATACTTGGGAACTTTTGGGATAAAGTGCACAACTACATGAAATATATTTATTACAAAAATCTTGCATATTGTGCCTTTAAACGTGACAAGACAAAAGAGAATACGCTGTCTGTGAATGTCCTGTCTGGGGCTGTTTACAGGACACCATTGTCAACTAAAAACTTTTTATTCGTTTTGGCAGTTCATTTACACTACAACAGTGTTTTGTGTGCTTAAAAACGCCAACTTTTGAAAATGGGTTTCCAAGTGCAAGTTTTTGAAAACGGTCTCCGTGTAAACAACAAAAACTCAAACCGTGAAAACGATGACATCATGCACATGTATATTACATGTTCAGTCTATAGTGTTTCATCGCCACCTAATTGCCTGGCAGCAGGATATAGCGTTTTTAGCCATTTTCTCGGATCTGTGTGAATGGGGATCGTTTTGACAGTGGTCTCGTCTGTATGTGGAAAACTCATAGGAAAAACATAGCCATTTTAAGCCTATCGTTGTCGTGTAAACGTACCCTAAGTGACACACACACACGATGCACAGACACATGCCAGTATTGTGTGCGTCAGAATCAAGTTCTCTTTCACGCTTGAACGAAAAATAGCACACAGAATTATGCCAAAAATGCATTTTTTTTTATTCTCATAAGAGCAGTCTTAAATGAGTTAAGTAACGTCTTAAATTAACTTTAAAAGTTGTGAGAAAATGAGATGCACGTGACAGCAGTGGCAGATTTTAAAGTGACAGCAGCCTAATAAACCAGTTACTGTGATATGTCATTTTAATCAAAGAACAAAGGTAACAGAGAAAATTGTAGCTTTAATAAGGATTCATCTATAATTCATTTATAATTTATGCAGTTAAGAAAGGTGTTTGATAACTTTATTCAATTTTTGTATATGTCTAACAGGTAGGAAGACCACAGGTACATATGACATTTATTATCATTTTAAAAAGACTAATACATGTTGAAATTGATAGCTTTCAATTATACTGTAATGTTGAATGTTATTAATGTTTAAAAAAATCTATTTCATCGAGATATCAGTAGCAGTATTATTATCAATGATAATGGCCTTCATACATAATAAAATGCCATTACAACAAATATTAAAATATACTGTCTTTAAGTTGTTTCTACATTAATTTGGAGAGTAACTGTGAAATTATTACAATATAAAAACGTTTTTAATCGTGATTAATTACAGAAAAAATGTGAGATTATTTAGTTAAATGATTGACAGCACTGAATGTATTTAGTGGCAAAGCTGAATCACTTTAATGTGTTCTTGCTGAATAAAAGTAAGAAAAAAAAAGAAAAATAACTCTTACTGACACCACACTTTTGATCAGTAGTTTATGTGCTTCATTTAAAATTTGTATTTGGACCCAGTGTCATAGCTGAATACAAGGAGGAATGTTTATGGTCCCAACCAGATAGCTAAATTGTTGTTGTTTATACTTTCATATAATGTATTTTTTGTTGTTTTGGCTATGAATTTCAAATGGTATTTTTTTATGAACTCATTTGCTGCAGTTTCAGTGAGCAGCACAGCAAAGCCGGCATTAATAATACGTGTCAGGGAGCAGATGCGTGTTCTCATTCTAATCATCCAATCAGTGCTGTTGTCCATAAATAATTGGAGTGATTTTGCAGCCTGTACACTATGTAAATTACAGCTTATTAAATACATACACAGGCACACACACATACTTGTTATGCCATACAATGCATAAACGAAAACAAGCTTTTTTGAGAGACAGATACACTTCCAACAGTCCACGTTATTAGTTTGAAGCGCGCATGTGTGTGTGTGTTTGCAAGCATATCAATGAGCATGTTTTGATCTTTGTTCTTGTGCCATAGTCATTGAGAAACTCCAGGAACAGAAAACCCTCGTTAGTGGCTCAGGCCTGTGATTGGCAGCTGCTCTCCTCATGGCAGCATGAGTCTTTCACACCTCCTCTCTCTCCATATGCTCCTGTGTGGTCAGACGGGGAGAAAGCGCATGTGACGTGGTGCTTCAGCTCCGGCCTCAAATCTCTATTTAATCTTCTGGACTCGAGTTACCCCACACTTAATAAACACAGATTAGTGCTATTCTTCAAAGCGTGTGGCACGTACCTCACTCGCAGCGTCTCGCCAGGGCCCTGCCCAACGATGGCACCGGCTGGCATGATAATCGGCCTGATTGGCATACCGTCCAGATACATACACACACAGACACAAAGCATCACTGATTCATATACGTACTATAGCTACATGTACAGTGCTTCTATACATACGTCTTCACACAAAGACTGGCAATGTCTGGCGTGCTAAACGGCTTGAGTAGTGTGTCATCTGCTCTCTTCTGTCTGGCCCATGGATCTATTTGGCTGGGTGGACCATGTTTTGGACATCCTCCTTCCCCCTTGTGCCAAGAGCAATGTTTCAGGAGCATCCAGAAAAACAAGGGACCTCCTTATTAACCTTTAGCTTTGAAGTGTGCATACTTGTAGCGGGTATTTTTAATGTTCTGTTATACGATAGAGCTGGATTAGAGCGAAAAATAAAATAAGAGATTAAGAAGGCCATAACTCGGCATAAAAAGCATAACGGAGATGCAGATCCGGCGTCAGCGCGTTGGGTGAAATTAGTTCTCTGCTGGCGTCACAATGGGCCAGGGCTGTAATATTGAAAGGTTACTTGGGTTACGCAGGCTCGCCTGTCTGTCACCTCTCTGCCTTCAGGGGGAACTAATCACTTCACCCCATAATTACAGCCACAATAGAGCCGGTAAAAGAAACCTGCTGCCTTTCAGCTGAAGACAGGGGCTTTTTTTAATTAGGCCCATCCGTCTTAACCTTGTCTTCCAGAGGTGAGCGGGAGGTAGTCGGTTTGAGCTATGAAAACACAGCACTGTACTAGCCCAAACACGCGCACACACACACTGTATTGTGTGTGTGTAAGTATTGCATCGCATTGCAGACGCTAGCCGTTGGAGTGGCATTGTCTCTGTCTCTGGCTCCAAAGGGGATTTGTGCATTGAATGGTGTTTTTCTTTTTTCTCTCTGTGAGACAATACTCAAAATTCACAATGGGAACCCAACACTACACGCCAGAGCATTGCATGCCAAACGTGTGATGGCCGACTATAAAAAATTAAGTGAAACTTCAGATGACTAAACAGCTGCTGGTGTGACGTAAAGCCTGCAGGTTTGAATAGAGAACGACTTGTAGTGTGTGAAAACTAGGTTTTTATTAGGATTTTCTCAGAGTGGAATCAGGGATTATATGATCAGAATAAGTGTCTTGATTTTTAACTTCATTTAGAATGTGTGGACTGTATGCAGAAGTGTCCTGCCCATTGAGGCGAGTTGATTTTAAATGAAACTTTCAATAAAAAAGACAATCGATATCTTTGATAATTAAGTTCTAGGTGAAATTTTTTTAAAACAAACAAATTCTTACAGAAATCATCCATTTACGTCTAAGGTTTGTCCAATTGTGTCTCACCTTCTGCAGAACAAGCTTGAAACTAAAAATTCTGTCACCCAACCAATTTGTATGAATTTTTTTTCACATGGACCGCAAAAGGATTTGTGATCTTTGGATATGAAGTTCAGTTGCAATTTTTATTAGTTTATTTATTTATTATAAAGTCATGCTAGGTCGGATTTTATGGAAGCCTGTTTCAACCTCAGAGAATTTTTTTTTTAAAGGTAATTATGACTATTTTTTTGAAATTCAGATTTGATGTGACTTTATATGTCATAATTGTTACTTTATATATTGCTCTTGTGACTGTTTCTTGTAATTGCATCTCTATATCTCACGATTGCAATTTCATATATTGTAATTGCGACTTTATCTTGCAATTGTAACTTTATATCTCACAATGTGACTTTATATCTTGCAATTGCAACATTGTTTTTCATGAATGCATCTTTATATTACGATTGCAACTTACTAGTAATTGTTACATTATATAACAATGGGCTTGCAGTGGAGTGAACAGGCTTCTCTAGGATTTGAATCAAAGTTGCCTTGCATGTTACAGTAAATGAATACTGTACCACAAGACTTACACATCTTACATAAATATGACCTAACTTTTTTTTTTTTTTATCATGTCTTATCTCAATAATGGAAAGAAGTGAGCCAGACTAGATATCAAAAAAAAAAAAAAAAAAAAAAAAAGGTGCATGACAGTATGTGTAAACGTGTGTCTGCATGCATGTGTGTAAAACAGAGAAAAGATACAGCAGAGAGTGACTGAAAACCCTTGAACGTCTGAACTCTCTCACCCTGTGTCAATAAGGGATGTCTTTCCTATGAACATTTCCAGGTGAGACGTGGAACCCCATGATCAAAAGTGTTGTTTGTTTTCACACCGCCAGCCTGAGAAGGAGTCTGGGGGCACAGCAGCCCCAGTCCCTGTAGAGCGCACACACAGGGCCAAAGCCCTCTTACTTATTATATCTCCAGAGAGAGCGGCTGTGTGCAGGTGTGTGTGTGTGTTCATACGTTCAGGTGTATAACTGTGGCTGCCGGCTGCTTCTGACAGTGATGTGTCTTGTCACCTTTGCTGAAGACGGATGCTGGTATGAAAGAGTGGGGAGACGGGACAAGGGCTGAGATCCCGGCAAAGACACCCTACACTCCTCCTTTTCTCATACAGCGTTCTCTCTTTTACCTCTGCCTTCTCTGGCTCTTCCTCTTTCTCTCTGACCCAGGGTACATAGCGTGCTCTTTTATCTTCTGTAGTGTGGCACGCTCGTATATTATTCATAGACAGTGCAGCACGATGAGGCGTCAAGTGGCAGGAGTAACAAGGCGCTGAACTGAGGAAGGAAGGTGATGACTCGGAAAGACACACACACACACACACACACACACACCCCTATCTATATGTGCCACGTCTGTTTCTGTACCTTTACATTAGAAACTCTCTTACTCTCGCTCACGCTTTCCCTGCTTAGCCACCTTTGCCATCCTTGGCGGAGTGAGCTCCAGGGGAATACACCTCTAATGTTTCCAGGATGATGTGTTATGTTTATGTCTGCAGCTGACTATGAAGATGCTTCACAATGCTTTTAGTTTGTTTAGGCACAACAGGGTTTGTTTCCCTGGCAGCCGAGTTGGCTGAAGGCATCACACCATCTTTTGAGGAGATACAGGAGAGCGATGGATCCAGGAGTTGTTGTTTTCAGAAAAAAAAGAATAAAGTGAACAGGTGAAGAAGGGATTTCCTGCATGAAGCCGAAAACACCATTTCACCTACTCTGCTTTACAAAAAACACCTTTTGTAATGAAAAGAGAGCGGTGTATCTAGTAATATTTTAGCAATGTCATGCGTAAAAACTGAACACTTTTTTTTTTTCGAGCAAGAGGCAGCACTCTACTGCTTCGGTAGTGATCTACAAATCTGGCTTGTGATGCAGCCTGGATTCAAAAATCATGCCATGTTCGCTCATTTGGCCAGAGGAGAACTGGCCCCCTGACTGAGCCTGGTTTCTGCCAAGATTTTTTCTCCATTTCTGTCACCTGATGGTGTTTGTTTTCCTTGCACTGTCGCCTTTCGCTTGCTTAGTTTAGGGGTTTAATAGACACTTAATATTCAGTAATATTATCGATTTGTCTACTCTGACAATATCGGAAGAGAACAAGACGAACTGAATTGAGCTGATGATGAGACAACTGTCTTTTGCAGAGCTACTTTATAGCTGAATCAAATTTGTTTAACAATTGATGAATTTTGCAACTTTAACACTGTTATTGAAGTGAACCCTAATGCTCAAAATAACTAATTGGTTTGAGTAGAGCCAACTCTTAAATTAGTTCAGTCAACTAATGAGTATGTGAGTATTTAGAAGTTTCTTTTTCTTTTTTGTTCACAAAACCAGCACATTTTAAGTAATCTGAACTGTTTCATTGTTTTGAGTTTTATGAACTTGTTTCAGACAAACTTAAATTTAACTGAAACTGGGCTGGTTTGCCATGACACTCAAAAGGGAGAGCAAATGCTATTTTTTGTGTGTGCAAGATTGTCAAGTGGGAGATTTAGTAGTGTTTAATGTTTTGTTCTGCTAATTTAGAAGAGTTTCTCTTATGTTACCATCACATAGTGATGAGTGGAGTTTGAGAAAAGATATACAGTATGTTAAATGTTCTATATTGCTGTACTTTTTCAGCAAGTGATAATGCTATGCTACTGCTATCAAAGCATTGTGTTACCAATTAGCAAGGTAGCATATATTGACTTAGCTACTTAAAGCTAGACTAGTTTCCGCTACTAAAAATATGGTGATAATTTTAAATGTATGAATTAGCTTACTCCAATATTTAAGGTAAAGGGCATGAGTACAAAATCAAAATATCTGCAAGTTCTGCTTACTGAAACTGTAAATTTCTTAACTTAAAACATTTGATGTAACTGATTGCCTCAAATTTTTTGACTTCTGCCAACTTATTCGGGTTTAAAGTGTACACTGAACTGAATCAAGCTGAATAACACCAGTATTGTCTTCTGTAGAACTGCTTATAGCTGAATTGAACTTTTTTTACACAGCAATTGAACTGAACTGAATGAACAGTGAACTGACTTGGGCTGAATAATGACACTATTGTCTTTGTAGAGCTGCTTTACAGCAGAATGTGTCTTATATTTGATTAAGTTTGCATCGTATGTTCTGTTTTTTCCCTGTTTATTGCTGTGTAGCTGCTTTGAAACTATCTGTATTGTATAAAGCGCTATATAAAAAAAGGTGGCTTGACTTGATGAGCATGTGTGTGTCCAATCAGGTGCTGAGGAGGTTAAAGTGGGGCGTGGCAGTATTTAACCTCCAATAATATCATACTGGGGCTCAGAGAGCATGATGGGAAGGCAGATTGGAGAGTGGTAGAGTCTGAGGCCATCTGTGTGTGTGCGTTTGTGTTTGCGTTTGTGTTTGTGTGTGTGTGTGCGTGTGTGTCCCACTGCACCACCTGGTCCTTCGGCTTGACCCAGTGAAGCGAGAGATCTATAGAGAGAGAGAGGAAGACATAGTCTGGACAAGCATTAGTTCATCAATGAGACCTCCTCTCCACTACTTAACACAAGCTATTGATCCACTCCATACACACACCCGCAGCCACTCGAGTGTGTGTCTCTCTCTCTTATGGATTCTCTCCAGTCTATTCTTATTGATTCTCTCCAGCTCTCACTTGATCGTTGGAGAATGCTCTAGTCTAAACACTTATTTGAAATTATAATCTTCAGGACTAAATGTCATAATTGCCCTGTAGGCCTCTGTTTGATTGGTTTGAACAGGTGGTGTGAGACATACTTCGAGTGCTAGCCACAGCTAATCTGCTAACTCATAAACAAAAAAGCATCTTCAGAAAGATTATACAGATGTAATCAGATGACTACATGAAGGAATGAAAAGCAGAAAGAGCAAAAATGAGTGTTGAATTAGCGACTAATTGTTTGTGGGTTGAGTATGTGAAGACTGTCAAATACAGGTCATAGTCTCATTGTTTGGGTTATTTGAGTTAAAATGGCAAGGGGACGTTGTGTAATAGTCAATGTGTTTGTGTGTGTCAGGGGAGTGAGGGGGACGAGATGAAGATTGACAGTGATATTGATTTCTGATTCTCTGTGGAAAATGTTCCTCATGCGATTACTGCCAATCAATAAGATTGAGGTAAATATTGTTTTGTAAATGTTTGATATTAGATGTGATCTTATAGTTTAATACTATGAAATAGAGAGCCTTTAACATTGTATATGGCTCTTTATTTTGTTTAAAGTGCTTGTTATGTTGTTTGATGTGGCCTTCATGCTGGATTGTGTGTATTTGTACACTACAAATCTTTCTCCGCTAGCATCTGGGGCGTGAGTGCATGCTATGTTTGCATGCATGCATGAGTGATCTATATGAGACTTAGACATAGCTACTCCATAACTAGCCACAACCAGCGAGAATAAATAGACGTGAAGATGCTGTTATATTGCTGATAGCTTTAAATGGATAGTTCATCGAAAAATTTAATACATTTATTTCAAGTAATTTACTCACCCTCATGTCATTCCAAACCTTTATGAGTTTTATTCTTCTGCGGAAAAAAAGAGAAGGTATTTTAAAAAGAATATTGGTTATCAAACAGTTTTGACTTCCATTATATTAATAATAATAATAATAATAAAAGATTTCTCAGAATATTATTTTATGTGTCACAGAAGGGTGAGTAAATAATGACATAATTTTTGAGTGAACTATTCCTTTAAGATACTGCTGTACCTTTGATTTCTATGTAAAGATACAAGAGTACATAGAAATCTTAAAGGCACAGCAGCTAAAATGTTTCAGTAGCATCATAAGTGGACCTGAGGGAGAAAAAAAAAGAATCAAATGATTTAATCATGTATAATATGTCCTCTTTAAGTGTGTATGCTAATCTATAAAGTCTCTCACTCTTCCTGTCACATTATTGTGTGTGTGTTGAAGTGGGTTTTGATTTAGCTGTGTTCAGAGTTTTTAAGTGTCTTCTGTCTGCTAACAGGTGAAACAAGAGTTATTTTATGCAGTAGAGCTTGGAGAAATCTGCACATGAAGAGAACAAAACACGATCATTATGGGCAGCATTGAACCAAATGGCAGTACAGAACATGCTGACATCACCCACGCATCTCTGTGACAACAGACGGAAACCCCTGGAGCTGACAAAGAGAGAGCGGGAAAAGAGCGATGCCTCCTCGTCACACTTTCTGTACACACACACACACACACACATACACACACACACAAACACACATAGCATGTGTTCAGCAGTTCAGTATTCACTCTGCATTTTGATTTGAACTTGACAGGCATTCTGAAGCTACATTCTAAATCAGAGAGCAACAATGAGAACACTCAACTCTCAGAATAAGGAGTAAAGGAGAGAGCACAGGGAGGGAAAAGCACAAAAAAAAAACAAATACAAGGATTAAAGAGGAAAGAATTGTCCAGAAACAGAAGGTAGAAGTAAAATTTTAAATGCAGAAATAACAATTACTAAAGGTATATATTATATTATATTATATTAACCTTCTCTCTCTCTCTCTCTCTCTCTCATATATATATATATATATAAAGTGCTGGGCAATCGATTAATCGCAATTAATCACATCCAAAATAAAAATTCATGTTTACGTAATATATGTGTGTGTACTGTATATACTTATGTAGGCCTATATATAAATACACACACATGCATGTATATATTTAAGAAAAATGTTTAATGTGAATATTTAAAATATAAATTATATAAATATATATACAGTATATACATGCAAATATAAAGTGTGTATTTATATATACATAATAATTATACACAGTACACACACATATATGTAAACTATATATGTATATGCACTATATATATGTATATAGTATATGTATAATATTTATGATGATTAAATTATTCTAAATATTACGTTTCATTATAATTTAATAATATTACATTACAAATATTGATAATACATAACTTGAAAAAAATGTAATAAAAACACTATTATTATAGTGAATATAGTGAGACAAGAAAACTAATTATTATGCATGCATTATCTCTCTTTCCCCCTCTGTCTCCTTTTGTTCGCTTTTACACACTCATGCATTTCCTTAACATAAACACACAGATTAGTATGTGTTTGCTGGCTGAGTTGCTGGTCTTTGATCAGGTGACAGGTGTGCTGATGGTTTCATGGTTGGACGAAAGTCTTTCAGTCATACACAAACCTGCAAAGGACCTAACAATATCCCATCTGCCTCTCTCTTGCTCTCTCTCTCTCTCTCTGAAAGAATTCATAGCACCTGACCTCTGAGCTGTCTTCAAGCTGCCTTCTGTTCAGCTTCTGATACTCCTAGTTTATCTGAAGCACATAAATCAAGAATTACACTACAAATATTTGTTTGTAAATTAAGAGATACTTGTTCTATGTTATAATTCATATTCCATCAGATGCATTTTTCAACCTGGAATATTTGTCTGTGGCATGATAAATGTCATCAACCATCTCATTAATCAAAGAAGTTGTATCAGCAGTCAGACAGGATATGTCAATCTCCTTCCTGTCCATGTTAAGATCTTCCTGACCTGAAAGACAATGGCATTTCAGGCTTCCATCTGCAGAGGTCAACAGCTCTTCGTCAAAGATGATCCTTCTATATACCAAACTCAAAGCTGACAGGAAGGAATGTGGTTTGATGAAGCAAAGCCCAAATCTTCCATTCAACTATTTGAACTTTTTAAACTCCACTTTAAAGACTATCAGAGCATATGTGGGAATATATACTGCATATTTACATATGCCTTCTGTACAATAAGATGATAATGTTTGCAGCAACTCGGATATGGCATTATTTTGTCTCTTGAAGTTTAAGCAGTGCTACAGGATTGAGCCCAACAGGTGAGGGAATTCCAAGAGAGCCAGGGGTTTCAAATGAAATTCCTAACCGTGATTCCCGTCCTGTTCACTAATCACCACCAGACCCCTTCACATTACAGAGTCTGCCCTTTTAATACCTTTTCAAATAATAAGTATTTAGTTTGGATTTACTCAAAGCTGCGCAAGCCGTAAAACTCTTCAAAGTGCGGTGTAACCTTTCATTAGGGATCCCCAGGATACTGTCCCCCATCTCTGTTCTTCATTAAAAACAAATCACCCTGTCTTTTACCTGAGCGCTTTACTGCTCCAGAGGCTGTGAAAACAGAGCTGTAAAAATTGCTACCGACTCACAGATTATCTTGTTAACATGAGTAAACAAACTGGGCACGTTGCTCATTTTCCATATCTTGAAAAAAAAAAGTGCGGCATAAGCCTCTATCTGTGCACGTCCATTTGCATCCATGTATGTGTTTATTGTTTTGGTTTTTGCTTTATCTGACTAATAATATGGTAGTTAAATCAATTTCATTGAGATGGATCTTCTATAAATATTCTTCTCTGATCATTAAAAATCTAAAATAAAAGTTCAAAATAAAATAGATTGTGAAGGCTGTGAGTGAAGATCAGGGTGAGCTGTGAGACACTGACCACAGCCCATCATTCTGACAGAGGGGGTCAGGTATTTGACCCAGCTGACCCATGACCCCTGGCTGATTGAAGTGACAGCCTGTTCTGACTGGGTGGAAGGTTGAAATGATGTAGAAGTGTGTGTGTGGTGACGTAATTGTTATTTTATGCATTTTATTGTAAATATCTTGGATTACAAAGCATCTGTAAGCAAAATGTGACTGTCGTTGGTGACAGAACGAAATGTTTCCAGCAACATATGTAAAGAAGCCAACTTGAGCCACACTATTCCAAAGAGAGATAAGAGGTCACAATTGCTTTGTGTTTAATATGGTATTATAATAAGCCATTTATTGAACATGTTTAAACTTTACTCACTATACATCGGTACTCTGCATTCCTGTTCTTTTTGCCAGCACCTCCGTGATCATATTCTCATTATTTTTCCTAAAACAAATGCCTGCAATGCCATGTGGCCACAGATTAATGTAATGACCTGTCTAGTTTTTCACCCTTGTCTATTCCCCAAGGTCACATGTCCTCTTTCTGTCTCACACCCCCTCTCCTGCTTCAGCATTCTCAAATGTTCTGCATCGCTCAACGTGGCCTCCTGGCTAATCCCCCTCCCGGTCGAGCTCCCCGCGCTCAGTCCACATGAGAAGCTCATGTTGAAACTGGACCCTATAGTCTGGCCCTGATAGGCGCATCGATAACAGTCCAATGCCTAATCTCAGCGTACCGACATCGTAGCAAGAATTCCACTAATACGTCAACACAAACCTATTAGTGGCCAGCTTTACAACAGGCCCTGGATCAAGGCGACCAGTTGTATTTGCCTGTATTTAAAACGCCTGATGCTGTTTTGGTTAGGTATAAAGTAGTAAATATTAAATGAGAACTTTTGTCATACACTTCAAATTTTGAGAAGTACATTGCTTATTTATTATAAATTCAATTTAGCTTGAGAGTATGTAAAGAGATTTTCTTTGCATAGAGCACTCTTAACCAAACAGAGCGCAGCATGCATTTGTAATAATCACAACTGGTGATAGATGAGGGATAATGAAAGAGAGAGAGAGAGAGAGAGAGAGAGAGAGAGAGAGATGGAGAGAGATGGAGCAGATGATGGGAACATTTGAGGATTGGGTGTTTCTCAACTTTAGAGAAATGTCAATTACTCATTAGTGCCTCAAGGCAAAGACAGAGAAAATGATTGATTTTGCTGTTAGGCATTGTAAGACAAGACAACAAATCTGTGCCTGTCAAATGAGTTAATTAATGACTCCAAATGTGCAACTGCAGATTTCAAATGTGAACGGATTTGTAACTGAACTTGTTTGCATTAAAAATGTTTTGTGTGTGTGTGTGTTGTAAAGAGGAAATTGTCTCTTTATAGCCCCAGATATACAAAATCAATTTTTTTATAGATCTATATATTTGCGTATATACTGTAGATTGCATATAAAAATGTTAGTTTCATTTATATACAATGTACATTTTTAAAGCAGCTGTACAGAAAATATCAATACCATGGTATATAAATGTATATCTGGTTATTGATCAACAAACTAAACAAAAAAACTCAGAGTTTAAGCCAAATCCATGAAACCAACACCTACAACCAGTGCTGCTAAAACAGTGTAGATCTGCTTTGGTTTAGTGAAGCATTTTGATTTGAATGTCAATGCTAATTTAGTAAATTCATGGAAGTTTAAGTGTGTGGGGCTAGTTTGTTCTGGTTCTCCTCAGTGGCGCCTTTGGACTGGCGGCCATTTTAACAGCCGCCTCAGACCGAGTGTATGGTCTTGGGCGTTGTCCTTAAGCAAACCCGCAGTCCTTATCACAGTGGAAATTTCTATAGTGGCAACTGTCCTCAGTGTTTTTGCAGATCGGCTGTGTTTACACTGAGGCCAGCAATTGTTTATCCAGGTCGTAAACTCTGCACTCTCATCTCATCTCTTTGTCCTTGCTTTACTTTATGTCCCTTCAATTATCATCCCACTCAGTGTTTCTTAGTGTGGCTGACAGCAATGTCTGTGTTTAAACACTAACACTTGCCCGATGTGTCTTCAGGAGGCATTTTATGTTCAGTAAACAACAGTGCACACGTCCAAGCCTTGAATTAAACTGGCTTCCAGTGAGAGTTTGCATTACCATGACTGGGACGTAATTAAAGTAAAGACATAGCATTTGCAAATGCTAGGCTGACAGTTCACATTTGTACTGTGTTTATTGCTGCTGGTGTGGTCATAAAATTGTGTGGTGTGCCTCTGACTGTTTTCTGAGACTCTCTGTGTTTGTATGTGGTTGGTGATTCAGAAACATACATTTCAATCTTTTCTTACTTTTACCCTTGTGTTTGGGCTCATCAATAATGGCCATTCACTAGGAACTGGCAAGGTGGTTCAATCTACAACTGGCAGCTAAATATGAAGGAAAATGTCAAGCTTGCTGAGATCTGCTTGGCACATTCTGAAAAGCAGAATATTGCAAATCTGTTACTGTATAAAGCCACCAAGCCAAGTTCTGATGAACTGGAGTGGAACCAAGTGCTTTCACCCTGTTCATGTCCAATATATGTAGCCGGAATGTTAGACAAGTATTTATTATATTTTGGAATAGATCCTGTATTTAAAGGAATGCTGAGATGGCACAGACTAGCTTTGATATATAGTTAAAATATTAGAGTGAGAAAACCGAAAGCAAAAAATCTCCAATTTAATAAAATATTATCTGTTTGTCTTTTGACACTTTTGATATCATGATGTTCATTAAAAAATCTACATTACCATTCATGTTTTTAAAAATAAATTAGCAGTGTTATTCCCCAAGGTTGCGTTAAATTGATCAAAGTGACAGTATTACATTTATAATGTTCTAAAAGATTTCAAATAAATCTTTTTCCTTTGAACTGTCTGTTCAGCAAAGGAACTTGGAAAAAGTATCATATTTTACAAAAATATATTAAGCAGCACAACTGTTTTCAACAGTCATAATGATAAATGTTTCTTGAGCACCAAATCAGCATATGAGAATGATTTGTGAAGGATCATGTGACACTGAAGACTGGAGTAATGATGCTGAAAAATCAGCTTTGCATCACAATAACAAATTCAATTTGTAAGTTACTTTAAATTGTAATAATACTTTACAATATTACTGTTTTTGTTGTATTTTTCTTTAAATACATGCATCATTTGTGAGCATAAGAGACCTCTTTAAAAAAAAAAAAAGACCCCAAACTTTTGAACGGTAGTATGTTTGTAAATGCTTTTGATTGTATTAATATTGACCCTATAGGATAAAACCTTACTATTTCTTTATATTTTTTAGTCCATCACAGTCTTGCAAGCTGATTATATTTTATGGGGTAAATATGTTTCTATATCGTTCTATATGTTTTATATAAACTTTAAGCTCACACACATGCAAAACAATATTGCATTCATCTGTTTTACTCAGACTTCCAAAGTGACAAGTAGGCATCTGCAGAGCAAAATATTCCACACTCCTTCCTGTCCAGCAAGTTTCGATTTAACAGATGGGAATTGGAACCCATGGCACAACAAGCAGGCCAAAAGAATTGCATACACTGCCAAACGTGAAGTGAGCTGTCCACCCGAGAGAAAGGAACCTGCTCTTTGTGGAGCAGCACATTGTGCTTTGGAACAGTGAGGGATGCATGCTGGGCCTAAACACAATTGAGATTAAACTGTTTTATGTATGAACACATATTTAGAGCATAAAGGAAAACTGCAGGGCAAAAAAAAAAGAACAAAAAGTTATATTATTAAAAGAGAAGTCAAACAGCTATAGTTTTACATTATTGCTTAAGGGTTTTGGCCCAGTATGTTTGGCGTTAGGCAGACAGGTAATTTCTGCATGTTTCTCTGCAGCTCATGATCCTTCATCCACCAGCGACTTCTCTTTACAGAGCTGCCACCCAGGCATGGATTAAGTTTAAAAGTAATAATAAAGAATGGACCTGTTGGCTAGGTGAAAACCCTGCAATCTGATTCGTCACAGCAACTTTCCTTTTCATGTGTGGACTGTGTTCAACTGGGCATTTAATTCAGCAAATCCACGGTTGTGATCCTTCTGGACTGCAGCTTGGGGTTTGTTCAATTTGTAGCGAACGATCCTCATGTGATCAAAGCCTGAAGAGCTCTCCCCAACATGCTGCTTAAATTAGCCTAACACCAAAGTCTCTGGCTCTGGGACAGTATTTGGAATGTTTTACCAGAGAAGAACATTCCTTTGCACAGATGTTTCCAATAAAGATGGATGCCAGCCTCACATCTTTAATGGGCTGACACTCACAAACCCCAAAAAACATCTTGTGCTGTCACCCACAATTCTGTGTTGTTTTCTTTCTCTCTTTCTCTTTCTTTTTTGTTTCTATTATCTACTTTTCTGTGATCCTATATCTTGTAACACGATGAACTGGGTTGTGGAGGAATGTTAGATATTATTGAGAGAGTGTTAGTCAGGACACGTGTGTGTCAGGACCTTTTGCCTAAATATGTGTGCGTGTAGGCCTACGTGTTATGAACTTTGGGCTGTGGCCTAAAACAGGCTTCTTTACACATTAGGTTTCAACTGTATTTGTGGTAAACAGACAAACGTTTGTTTTTTTCAGATGAGAGGAGTCTTTGTTTATAAATGATCTGGTACGTTAAGATTGCTTGTTTATGCAGACATGTGCCTCTGCTCAACATGCAGTTTACACATTTAGTTCAATTCAATTAAAGTGTATTTGTATAGCTCCTTTCACAATACATATTGTTTCAAAGCAGCTTAACAGAAAATGCTTGTTTCAGTGTTATAATTTAGGAAGTGTTCTGTTATCAGTCTGCAATGAGTGTGTCAAAGTAATGTCCATATGACAGTAATATACAGCTATGTTATGTGATTAGTTCATGTATTCAGTTAAGCTAACATGCTGACAAGCTAACGAACACATTAGGCCTCAATTACAACTTGTGCTCCTCGTAATGATTACAATACAAGTATAATATTACAATATCGGGATAATATAGAAGTTTTGTGTGTTGATCCAAATCTGAAACCTTTGCGATTGTTGGCACAATCTGTAGTTACCTCAGAATGGGCATCCCAAGTTAGAAACAGGGAAGCAAAAGGAGAAAAATTTGCATAGCTGCTGTTCATAGCATTTCATAGCATCAAGAGGTGTGACTTTATTCTAGATTTAAACAGAGGGAGTGTGTCTGAGCCTCGAACATTATCAGGAAGGCTATCCTAAAGTTCTTCCTCATTTAGTAGATTATATATCCTTACTTTCCAGTCCAGAGTTGTGTGACCTTAAAGAGTGAGATGGATGTAGCATGATAAAATATAAAGGTTATATACAAAGGAGCTAAACCGTTAAGAGCTTCAGTTAAGAAGCAGTATTTTATAATCAATATAGAACTTAGAAGGTTCTTCCAGCATCTTAATGAAACTTTAAACCCCAGTTGGTTTGCTGTTTTTAAGATAAAAAAAATGTACACCAACTTTTGGCCTTGAGCAGGAATAAGAAATAGTGAAAATAATTAAAATGGCCATATCTTGTCAAATAACATTATAATGTACAACAAGAGCCGCTATCAAGCTCTCCACACAAACGATACTGATATGCAGTGTTACACATTCACAATCCTGCATCTCAGAATGTGTCTGGTTTCATTGACACTGATTTGACTGGATTCTCTAGAGAATGGAGGGTTCCTGCTTTCATTTCCACACTGTGTTTGCACTTTTGTCACCACAGGCATAAAAATCAGAAAGTATGAAAAGCTAGAGACTCAGTCTGGGAGTCAACTCGGCCTCACAGCATTATTTCTGATATGCTGCAATCAGTGAAGTCCCTGTAGAGAACACTGCGGAGTGAGGGTACGTTTACATGCACATGTATGGGTATTCTGTCAATGACTGACTGCTGCATACACTCTATGTGAAGTATTGCCTGATAAATCTGTTCAGAGGCAAAAAAAACACAAACAAATATAAATTCCTACTGCTAACTTGATGGTAGGTAACTAGTATAAAGTAATGTTAGTCATAAAATAAATAGTCATGAATTCAAATCAAAGTCAAACTTTTACAGCCTGTCGTGTGAATGAATCCAGAAGAAAAGAGAGAAAGCTATATTTTTCTTCATGTATGTCCATTTTTGCCTTCGCCTTTCTCAAGGGGTCAAAGGTTAATCTAAGGCATAAAGCCTAAGATGTACGTCTTTTGAGTAATGGTTAGATGATGTGTATGGAGATGGTTTGACGGTAGCTGAGAACATCTAAAGATGGTGTGGATGGGCCTCCACCATATTTAAAATATATATAAATACAGCCAAATCACATGATGTTACACTCCAGACATATTTAGCAAATGCAAATACAACAATTGTCTGCACTTTGCTGATACACTTGTTTGAAAGTTACTTTAAATCTACAATCTATGTTACTCAGCCGTTATTGTCACTTTTTTTGTATAAATACTCTCAAACATAATGCCATAATTCTTGTGTAGGCAAGACTACATGTAGTTTAGGAATAGAGTTTGTATATGTATACACACACACACACACACACACACACACACACACACACACACACAAAAAAATGTACTTTTCACTACTCCCATAGTGTATGGTTGGAGGAAAAAAAAGAAAAGTACATTTTATTGAATATTGACAGAGCAACAGATTTTGTGTGGAAAATAAATCATAAAAGTGGTTCTGTTTGTTAAAAAATCATATAAATGTAGGATGTGGCTAGTTGGGCAAAGCATGGGGCAAAAGGCAACATTTATTTACACAAATACATTAGGTAAAATTATGTTTTGAATAATGTCTAAGTTATTACTTGTGAAAACAATCACTTTAGAAAAGTTTGTATTATTTTCTGTTTATTTTGATAAATTAATTCATGATGTTCAATAAATATACTGTCATTAAAAATACAGAAACAAAATTATTTAAAAAAGTAAAGATTCTGAAAGCACTGAATGAGATCCCACAATAATTTAATATAGCTTTACAGTAGTAACAATAAATATAATATTTTATTATATGATATGAGAAATATATTTTTAAATATGATGGTTTCATTATAAATATTGTGATTATTTCAAAGGTGGACAACCAACTTAATATATAATATTAACCATCTGAATCTAACCATGTCATGTCATCAAATGGAAAAGTCAGCCAGCTGTTTATTATCATGTTAATTATTGTGTCTTTCGTCCCAACAGCAGGGGCGCTCTTTACCCCAAATACTATACTTTTACATTCTTCTGTTGTTCAAAAACTGTTGCTTTAATTACCTTGAACACAACTGAAAATAAGACCGTTGTCTCAAAATAGTCAATAATTGTATTGATTCTCGTTTGCATTTCAAAAATCATTACATATCCAGTTAGTGAACAATCAACTTTGCGCTGCCTGTGATCAAGGATCACCCAAACTTCCGGTTATTTAATTATTCGGTTATTAAGAAAAGTGCTGAGCTGAATTTTCATGCCATCTAGTGGTGTAAAACAGAATACAGTCAATTGCGCCCTTTACCCCAGTGTGCATTTAGCCCACGTTGTACACTATATCGTTTTTACAAATGAGGATGTTCCAAAACTGAGATTTTGTCAGGTTTAATAATTTCGTTACATTTATATAGCGCTTTTCACAGCACTCAAAGCGCTTTACATGGAAGGGGGAATCTCCTCAACCACCACCAATGTGTAGCATCCACCTGGATGATGTAACGCAGCCATAGTGCTAGCCAATCAGTATATGAGTATGATTAGGAGGTCTTCATGATGGACAGAGGCCAATGGGCAAATTTGGCCAGTATGCTGAGGTTACACCCTTAATCTTTTTCGAAGGAAATCCTGGGATTTTTAAGGACCACAGAGAGTCAGGACCTCGGTTTAATGTCTCACCCGAAGGATAATAATTAACTCACTTTTGGGGACAAATATGTCCCCAAAGTATAGCCGAGTATGTTTACACACATCTTTGAGTCGAAAAAGTCATTGTTAATAAGTTGAGGGAGAGAGGTAGATGGGAAGTGAAAGACTGAAAGAGAATCAAAAGATTTATAGCCTTTTACAGTGAAGGAGAGGACAGAGGGGATAGCTGAAAGTGGAAAATCATAGAGAGGGTAAGGAAGGAGAGATCTCTGAAGTAACGTGCCATTACCCTCTGCCACGACCCTGTGACTGTTTGTTGACACTCTCTCTCATGACAGCACTTGAACAAAAAAGAGAGCGAAACAAAGAAAGAAAAAGAAAGAATGTTCTTTATGATGGATGAGGGGTTCTCCTGTTACATTTGGAGGGAGTACAGCTGTGATGAGCTGCTAAGTACAGACAAACAAGTGGGCTAGATCAGTGATGGCTGCTCAACAGGCAGCGGTTTGGTATCCACCCTCTAGAGCCAGGCTCGTAATCATAGCCATGTTGAACATGAGGGCAGACACAGACCAAAACAGAGACACAAGTGAGGACTGGCTTCAGCTGAAAAATAAACAATCCTTTATTCTTATTCCTCTGGGAGAGACAAGGAAAGAGACTCATTCATCTTGTTATTCACTATATGAGAAAGAGTGAGAGAGATGTTAAAGTGAGGCTAGTTGTGGTTGGACTTCTGAGGAAGATCTGCCAAAATGCAACAAAATGTCACTCTGTGCCTAATGGTTTCGTCATTACACTGCTGTTATGGTCAAGAGTCTGTCAATCAAAAGACGATTTACAGAATATTAAAAAAACAGGGCATAACTTTGTGTGAGATCTTGGGTACTATATAGTGGCCAAAAAAAAATATTTGGACACTTACAAATGTGTGTCACTGCATTAGATACAAACGAAAAACATTTCACACTTAGAGTTAAAATAGATTTTATACCTTCAATTGTTTTTATTTTATTTATTTTTTTTAAATCACATTGACCAGAAAGTTGTACTCATAATTTTTTTGGGGGGTGGAAACATGATTCCATAGTTTCTCATTAGAAAAAAAAAAAAAAAAAAAAAAACTGTCAGGGCATCATTTGTTGTGTTACCTAAACATACCAGAACAATTTTACTCTTACCATTCAACAGATAAAGTTTTCCCCTGACATAATTTGTAGCCGTTATTTCATCACCAGTGCGTTTCATGACTCAGAAGTTTCTCAATCCCTCATGTTGTCCCGCAGCACAGGCCCAGCGTCTGCTCCTTTAATGGGAGACGTATGGAACTGTCAGCAGAGATCCAGCCGTAGGAAAAGCAGCATTGACATAAATGTGTTTGTATGTGAGGAGCTGGTGGTGAAGTGTACACTTAATGTTCATGGCAAACCACAATTGAGTTAGCAAATTTTGAACTTTAGTGTCCCTCGGAGTGAGGCGGAGAGAGGATGGCACCCAGCACAACCCAAAGCATATGGCCTGTTGTTTGTCTTCGTTACCAGCGATCTAACAGAGAGCAGTGACTATGTGTCGACGGACAGATGTCGGGTCAGATGTTTGTGTTTACCCCATGAAAATAGGTGTTTCCACATGATGTTCAACAATTATTTAGAATGGTAATGTTTTGGAGACAAACAAATGGAAAGTAGTTGTAACAAGTAAATACTTTGACATTAGTCACAGCCGCTCAAGTTGATGCCACGTTTCCAATGTTGAAGATATTTTGAAACTTCAGATTGTCTCTTGATTTTTAGGGATTTTTTTTCTTTCAGACTCTTAATTACTTAATGGAAACTATGTCTGTCTATGTCTTCCTTGTCAAGTGATTGTAGCTGTAAGATATCTCAGGACAAACACATAATTTTTTTTCATTTTTTTATGGGGACTAAGCTGTTTTCCTCATGGGGACCAAAAATGTCCCCACACAGACAAGGATTTTGGATATTGCCATCTTTGTGGGGACATTTTGTCCTCATGACATAGGATTTACCTGGACTACAGGCACGCATGCACACACACACACAGCTGCTGTCAGGATGCCCTGATGTTAAGTGTCACAATCCATCATGTATTTGGGTTAAAGAGTGATTCCCCTTCCTGCACCACACACTTCACACTTGCCTGAGCTTTTCTCCAGGTCAGTTAACAATACACTGGTAACCTTTATACCACTAACACTATCAACATCCTCTCTCTCTCTCTCTCTCTCTCTCTCTCTCTGAGAGAGAAAGGGAAATATATTTATATCTCATGTTTGATGGTGTTATTTTTCGAGCATGAGGTGGTGTTGTTACGTGCTGTTTTGGGATATTTATTGGAGAGAGGTGAGAGGAATAGAGAAGGATATCCAGGCCAAACTCTGGTCCACATTTGAAGTGCTACTGTACCCCTGCTGAGGTAACTGACCTGACAGCGGTGATGCTGTCTGCAAGCACCGCTGACGTCAGACACACAGGGAAACATTGTCACCAGACAAGAAAAACACGGCAAAGGGCCATGTTGGCTTGTAAGCGTGTATAATAAAGGTCAGGTGTAATTTGTCATGTAGGAGATCTGTCTTTTGTAAAGGATTCTAAATATAACCTGTAACAGTAAACATAACAGTGGTGTGATTTTTTTTTCTGTCAAAATACATCCTGCTTTTCTGAATTATTATTATTATTATTATTATTATTATTTTGCTCTGCCCATTTAATACGCAGAGATTGAATTCATGAATGTTCTTGGTGTCACACTTTTTTCTTCACTTCCCAGGCTTAGGGAAGCGAGAGAGGAGAAATCAAACAACAACAAACACTAGCATGTTTTGCACCCAAATCACTCGCATGTTTGTCAGTTATTAATTTGATTTAATTTAATTTGGAAAACATCTTCAGCAAGTTTCCTGCTGCTCGCTTTGAAGTGACAGTATTAAATAATAAAGCCCAATTAAATATAAATCACAGCGGGTCCTCTGTCGGCGTTTGTGTGATTGTGTGATGTTTTTAGAGCATATTTGATCATTCTCTTTGCCTGTTTTCCTAACAGAGCTCATCTGGTTTAATTGAATAGTTTCTCTCGCTATGTGTGAGTCTCTCATTGTTGTCGTTGCCCACCAATCATCCTTGTCTACTTCCTTGAGCACGTAATGCATGCAGTAAATTATTTAGACCAAATTAATTTTACAGCACCTTGTTTCCACCGAGCATGCCAACATCTGTTGTCGAGTCACAAGTTTACATTGTTGGTCATTACTTTCCACAATGAGCAAAATGTTTTATTAACATCCCCAGGGATGCCTCCTTTAGATCAGGCAGAAACGTCGCTGCTTACTGAACCTCCCCTGAACTTCAATAATCAAAGCTCGGCTGTCGTTTGGATAGCGCTGTACTCGGCCTTCTCCCCTAAGCACGACACATTCTGCTCGAGCGATTGAGCTATCGGACATTGAAACCTTTGTCAGGAAAGTGCTGACTGTGTTGAAGTAGTGCTAGCCGTAAAAGTGGTGTCGTGCCTCCTGTTTTTTTTTCTGCTTAAGCTAATACAATCCTGTGTCCTATTGTTTCTCTAATGATAACTAGAGGGTGTAGTGCTGAAGCATTAAAAGAAAAGCAATGGAGTTGTAAAGTTGGGGTCAGTAAGATTTTATTACATTTTTTTTAAACAAATTAATTATTTTGTGCAATCAATTAAATTGATCAAAAGTAAAGATATTTATAATTTTACAAAAGATTTGTATATCAAATAAATGCTGTTCTATTCATCAAAGAATTCTGAAAAAAATGTATCACGACTATTTTAAAACAACTTTAAAAAAAAATGATGATAAAGAAATGTTTCTTGAGCAGCAAATCAGCATATTAGAATGATTTCTGAAGGATCATATGACACTGAAGACTGGAGTAATGATGCTGAGAATTCAGCTTTGCCATCACAGGAATACATTTCATTTGAAAATTAAACAGTTTTTAACTATTTTTGATCAAATAAATACAGCCTTGATGTGCATATGAGACATGTCTATAGCCCCTGAATTCATGAGTGTTTTGCTCTACTCCATTCTAATGAATGAAGATGCTCATGCAAATATAAAATGCTAGTTTTACTATGTAAAATGTGCTTTTATTATTTGCACATCAATAGTATATGCAACTTACAGAAATTATAGAATGGAAAAATGCTTAATTTTATGGCCCAGTTTCACAGACAGGGCTTACACTAAGCTAGGATTAGGCCTTAGTCCAATTAGGACATTTAAATAAACATTTTATAAACATGCCTTAGAAAAAAACATTACTGATGTGCATCTTGAGACAAAACAATGGCACTGACATTTCAAGATATTGAAACCTAAATTCTGTCTGTCACAGTTTCTGTCTCTCTTTCTGTCACTCTCTCTTTTACCTCTGTATTCTGTAATGAGCATGCTCAGTGACTTGTTCTGTGCCAGCGACAGATGTGCTCAGTAAAATGACTAATTGAAAACCCAAAACAAAATCAGCAGCCTGGCTATTTGGCCCCTTTAATAAGAGACCTAGATGACTACATACACACACACACACACCTCTCATCAGGCAAGCCATTAACAATCACCAGGAAAGATGAAAACAACGCTTGGTTTATTCACTAAATGAAAGCACATAACTAGATGCTATCCCAAGAGTGCATTTCCAGTTTTAATAATACATCAAGGAGCCATGGCCCCAGCACACACACGCTTTACACATGAGCCAAGCACACACACACACACACACACACACACACACACACACACACACACACACACACACACACACACACACACACACACACACACACACACACACATACATACATACATAAACACACATGCAGATGCGAGCAGACAAATCCCAGTGCTGTGAATTTAGCAGAAGGATACACAATGCTGTGATATGAGCTAGCTAGCAGAAAAGAGCGGTTACCGGTAAGAAGTGTCAGTAGGTTTCTAGTTAAACACCACAGAGTAAACCCTTCCATGTGTGAAAACACATCAACAAGCTGTGCTCCATTTTTATGCCCTATTTCTTTTCATCTGCTGTTTCATTTTAAGAGGTTCTGCAGCTTCAAATTATGGGCATGAATAATACAATACCATCTAATTAAAAACTGTTGTTAAATATGCAAAATTCTAATGATAATGAGATTGTGCAATACCTTGGAGTAAAGCACATTATAAATTACTTAGGAGAGTGAGACGGCTTGACCCGAGCAAAGCACGTCAAACGTGCCCTCAAATATTGAATGTGTGCATGGATGTGCATGTGTGCGTTCCTTAGCAACATCGATGGCATATGTTCTTTTCCACTGCTCAATAGGCCATCTTGTGTTCTCCCTCTTGTTAGTTAGTGCACAAGGAGTGTATATCGAGGAGTCATCACATCTATTAAAATGAGAGGGAGAGAGAGCCGATTGAACATATGATTGAACAGTTCAGTTGCGACTGTCATGGATTCTTAAAGGGATAGTTCACCCAAAATGAACATTCTGTCATCATTCACTCAACCTCAACTGTCTTTGTCCTTATAATGAAAGCCTATGGGGTCGAAAACATTACTGGGCATCATTAACTTTTATTGTAATTGAGATATTTTTTTAAAATCTTCTCTTTAATGTTCCACAGAACAAATAAAGTCATACAGGTTTGGAATGACATGATTGTGAGTAAATGATGACAGGATTGTCATTTTTGGGTGAACTGTCCCTTTAATTAAATGGTCTGTTTTTCTGATGTACTGTAAGGTGGAAACTTCTATCAAAGCTCCTCAAACATTATCAGCAGTAAACAAGTACAGCGAGAGCAGATACAAGATTTTGCTCCGGCTTTGCTCAGCCGAACAAAGACAAAACCCCAGCAAAGTCTCTCCATCTTTCCGCTTTCATCCCTGTTTTGTTAGGTGTTTGGAATTTAAATGTCAAAAAACACTTTTTTCCTGTTCTGATCGAGCTTGTGTTGTTGTGTTTGACAAACACCCCTGTGTTCATGGATCTGATGAATATAAAAGTCTTCAGAGTCGTATTTATTTATTAAATTCTTTTGAATGGCAGAGATAAAGAAGCAAAGAGATGGAGCTTGTCATTTTAACAGACTATTTCAGATCTCCCACCATAACACAAAACAGGCAATCACATTATCTCCGAACTCTCATACGGCTTTGTTCCAACGACAGTCACGATCAATCTAATCGAGCTCATGTGTAACATTTGCAAGTGTATTCCAAAGTATTTGTTTATTTGTGAACTTCTTTATGCGAGGGGTGATGCTTTTTTCTCTTTTCTGTGTGTTTTTTCCTACTGAGTTGGTGGGCTAGTGAGTCGGTGCATATAATGCAGATATATTTATATGCTGGCTCTATGCTAGGGGAGGTTCTGTATTAAAATTGCTCCAGTAATATTCTCTGTTTAATAAATTGTGGCTGACGTGAGCGGGATAGATCCTGTAGTTAACGTGAATGGGTATAATCTTTTACGCAGATGGAGAGGTTTTCAAAGCATGCTGTCAAACACAATCGTGCCATTCGGTTGCAGATGGGCTGGGAGGTGCCTGCATAACTCACCCCCATTTGATAGGCCTCTGAGATGTTTATTAAAATTTTAACAAGACTTGGAGCTTGACAGGTTCATCAGCTATTCAAAGCAGCCCAACCGATCTGACTCTCCGAGGCAGACGCCCGTTCCTCACCCCGTGTCGATGACCTTCCGCCACACAGAGCCGTCAACGACTTTCCTCCGAGTTTTTACGAGCGAATAAATATCAGCATGCGGGGCTATTCATCAAGCATTATTATTATGATTGTTTTTATGTCTGAACTATAAACAAATACTTGATTATAAAGTAAAGGGATAAATCTTGAGCTGCGGTTCGAGGGGGCAGGGGTGCCAGCGAAACCGGCGTTTGGATTAACAAAGCAGGGTCTCTTTCCCTCCCTCCCTCTTTCTCTCTTTTAACGCTTCCTTTTAGAGTTGGCTGAACATGATGACCTCAGCGCTGCATTGTGAACTTTAAACCTTTGCATACTAATCAAAGTACACAAGACATCTAACCTTGGTCAAGGTTCCAAAGTATTTCATAAAAGAGATCGCTCTCATATCTCCGGGAGCTGTGTTGTCATGACAAACGACAACAGCGAGTTCAGGGCAGTTTACCTTTTCATTATGTGGGAATATGGTTTAAAATGAGAACAGAGCTAAGGTCATTCACTGCACCAGCAGGAGATGAAAGAATGTTTTAAATGAGAAGTAACAGTACTTATTAAATGAGAACATCCCCGACAAAGGGATGACCTGCATGTGTATACATTACAATAGTATGAAATAAAATGCAGATTATCAATTGGTCTGTTTATGATTGTTTATTCATCTGCTCTGTAAAACGGTTGATGGGGTCACGTGTTTCTTTAGAGAAAAGGGAAACATACTCGGAATTCAGCTCAAAGTTTACGCAACAATGACATGACGTCAAACCGTGAAACAGTGGACAGTCGAGGGGAAGAATGTGGCTCTTTGAAGTATGAAAGATACACAACATCAGACACACACACAGACAGGATAAGACACCAGTATATAAGCAGCCTTGAATTATCTTTATATTCTTCTCTTCTTGTGTGCTATGAGAGGGTAGCAATGGAGAGAGTTTCAATAAAAGAGCTCCTTTACGCAAAGCGTAGCATTTATTTGCTTTCCAGTTGGAATTAAATGTTTATATTTTAGAGAAAATTGCCCTGAGCCATAATGAATGTGCCCTTCTCTGCTTTGTGCATAGCATTTAACATGCAGATAAATCACAATGGGACTGTGATGCATTTATTCTAATAACTGCCTAATGAATACTAAACACACAACTAATTTTCCTCGCTTTTAGCAGTATAGAAGAATGAAAAAGATACATGTTTGCTGTCTAGAGAAACGACAGGATAGGCTTATTTATTCCTCTAAAGCACCAGCATACCTGAGAGGAGCCTGAAATCATATTTTTGATCTCACAGATAAAAACTGTTCTAAAAGCTTCTAAAATACAGAGATCAACATATTAATGATATGACACTAATTTTTTAATTAATTTAAAAATACATAAAAATACAGTTCATTTGCAATTCATTGCTATAACTCCTGATATCATAATCCTATTTGAAAAGATATAAATGAATAATTCATGATATTTGTAAAAAAAAATATATATATACACTACCGTTTAAAAGTTTAAAGGGGCGGCAAGATTTTTTAATGTTTTTGAAATAGTTCTCTTATGCTCCTCAAGGCTGCATTCATTTGATCAAAAATGCTGTAAAAAAAGGCAGTGTCTCTGCGGCATTGATCTTGCTCTTTCTGTCTTTCTTTTTTAGGATTCTTTGATGAACAAAACGTTTAAAAGAACAACATTTATTTGAAACACATTTTTTTTGTAACAATGTAAAAATCATTACTTTGTCACTTGTGATACATTTAATGCATCCTTGCTAAATAAAAGTATTAATTAATTAATTTTTCTTTTTAAATGTACTGACCCCAAGCTTTTGAACGATATATACATATATACAGTATACTGGTAGTGTGTGTGTGTATATACACTCACCTAAAGGATTATTAGGAACACCTGTTCAATTTCTCATTAATGCAATTATCTAATCACCCAAACACATGGCAGTTGCTTCAATGCATTTAGGGGTGTGGTCCTGGTCAAGACAATCTCCTGAACTCCAAACTGAATGTCAGAATGGGAAAGAAAGGTGATTTAAGCAATTTTGAGCGTGGCATGGTTGTTGGTGCCAGACGGGCCGGTCTGAGTATTTCACAATCTGCTCAGTTACTGGGATTTTCACGCACAACCATTTCTAGAGTTTACAAAGAATGGTGTGAAAAGGGAAAAACATCCAGTATGCGGCAGTCCTGTGGGAGAAAATGCCTTGTTGATGCTAGAGGTCAGAGGAGAATGGGCCGACTGATTCAAGCTGATAGAAGAGCAACTTTGACTGAAATAACCACTCGTTACAACCGAGGTATGCAGCAAAGCATTTGTGAAGCCACAACACGCACAACTTTGAGGCGGATGGGCTACAACAGCAGAAGACCCCACCAGGTACCACTCATCTCCACTACAAATAGGAAAAATAGCTCACCAAAATTGGACAGTTGAAGACTGGAAAAATGTTGCCTGGTCTGATGAGTCTCGATTTCTGTTGAGACATTCAGATGGTAGAGTCAGAATTTGGCGTAAACAGAATGAGAACATGGATCCATCATGCCTTGTTACCACTGTGCAGGCTGGTGGTGGTGGTGTAATGGTGTGGGGGATGTTTTCTTGGCACACTTTAGGCCCCTTAGTGCCAATTGGGCATCGTTTAAATGCCACGGCCTACCTGAGCATTGTTTCTGACCATGTCCATCCCTTTATGACCACCATGTACCCATCCTCTGATGGCTACTTCCAGCAGGATAATGTACCATGTCACAAAGCTCAAATCATTTCAGATTGGTTTCTTGAACATGACAATGAGTTTACTGTACTAAAATGGCCCCCACAGTCACCAGATCTCAACCCAATAGAGCATCTTTGGGATGTGGTGGAACGGGAGCTTCGTGCCCTGGATGTGCATCCCACAAATCTCCATCAACTGCAAGATGCTATCCTATCAATATGGGCCAACATTTCTAAAGAATGCTTTCAGCACCTTGTTGAATCAATGCCACGTAGAATTAAGGCAGTTCTGAAGGCGAAAGGGGGTCAAACACAGTATTAGTATGGTGTTCCTAATAATCCTTTAGGTGAGTGTATGTATATATAAAAAAAAATTACACCTAAGTTTCAGATGTGGGATCACATCACAAGTGACAATAAACTGTTTTATCCCATCCATTTTGAGTGCAGAAAAAACAGAAGCAATAAAACAGAAAAAAAAATATTCTCGTCGCTTCATAAAATTAAGGTTGAACCACTGGAGTCACATGGACTATTTTAACGATCTCTTTACTACCTTTCTGAGCCTTTAAAGTGGTAATTAAAATGTATATGGAGGGGTCAGAGAGCTCGCCGATTTTATCAAAAATATCTTAATTTGTGTTCCTAAGATGAACAAAAGTCTTACGGGTTTGGAACGAGATGACGGTGAGTAATTAATGACAGAATTTTTTTTTTTGGGTGAACTAACCCTTTAACTTCTTGAGCAATTTGAGCTCCAGTAGCTCGTCTGTTTGATCGGACCACACGGGCCAGCCTTCGCTCCCCACGTGCATCAATGAGCCTTGGCCGGCAATGACCCTGTCGGCGGTTCTCCACTGTTCCTTCCTTGGAGCACTTTTGATAGACACTGACCACTGAAGACCGGGAACACCCCACAAGAGCTGCAGTTTTGGAGATGCTCTGACCCAGTCTTGGCCATCACAATTTGGCCCCTGTCAAACTCGCTCAAATCCTTACTCTTGCCCATTTTTCCACTTGAAGACAAAATGCTGCTTGCTGCCTAATATATCCCACCCACTAACAGGTGCTGTGATGAAGAGATAATCAATGTTATTCACTTCACCTGTCAGGGGTCATAATGTTATGCCTGATCGGTGTATGGTACTGTATATAGAGATATATGTAAATAAAATATATTTATACATGTATACTTTCATATGAATGTAAATAAATCAATTGTTTGGAAATAATGGCTTTTAAAGCCATTTAAAATCTTTTCCTTTTTTAGCATTTTTTCAGCAACAATCAGATGCTGGAGCTAGCTCTTATGCACTTTAAACATATTCATGTGTCTGCAACCTGTGCAAGTCGTCAGTAACAAACAATAGCACTGTGGTTTTCAAGTGTTGTGGGAGGAATCATTGATAGGTCATCTCTAAAAAGGAAGGAGGCTAAATTGGGCAGGTGGGCTCCAGGAGGCGCTGTACAGCCTCCACTTTTGAGTGCAGCGGCATGAGGCTGGATGGCAGGCTCAGAGAAGATGCAGTTGTTCTGGGTAAGGTTGTATTTGGTAAACATGTCAAGCAGGCACCAGGTGCAGGCAGTTGTTGTGGAGGGCAGACGTTGGGCTATGTACCACAATGTTGTCAAGGTATATCACCCACCCAGGGACAGCAGTAAAGATGCTTGACATAATATTCTAGATACAGTTTGGGACAGAACTGAGTCTGGAAGGCATCTGTTTGAAAACAGAAAACACAGGCACTGGTGACAAATAAGTTGAGGATACAGTTACAGTTAGAGTAAAACATCTGCATTGGGAGAGGTTGAGCATGAAAAGACTGTGGAGCTATGAAACGGATAATCAGTAGCTTAGCCTTCGGGTAATATACTAAATATATATATATATATATATATATATATATATATATATATATATATATATATATATATATATATAATATACACAATTTGCAATCATTGCTTGTATGAGAGCATTATAAAATGAAATTTTTAATAGCCTCTAATTTGAGTAGCTAAAATGCAATTTTTGTAAAAATGTTGATTCAAAGAATTGATTAAATTCCAAACAGTGATATTAACATTAATTTCAGGCAAAACAGGGTGAAATGGCATTGCTCTCAAACTGGATGGGATAAAACTGTTTATTTCACTTGTGATTCAATCCCATGTTTTGTTGATGTTAACATCTGAAACACAAGTGTCTTTTGTTTTATTCAAATATTTTTTTGTAAATGGTTTGTTACTCCACAACTCTTCAAATAAATCTGTTGCAGAAATATTGGCACTGCTGGCTACAATATCAATACAGAATTAGCCTGACTAGCAGCAGCAAATCTCAGGGAGAGAAAGGAAATGGCCTTTTTAAATGAAACCATTAATTATGAGGAGGATCTGATGTCTCTGTTGTATCGCTCTTGCTCTTTCTGTCTTTCTTTCCTTCTTTCTGACTGACAGACAGGTCTGGTCCACTGAGCTCGCTTAGCTTTAGTTTATAAAAAGGTCAGTAGTCTGCTCTTTTCAGCTTCAAAACATGCTTCAGATTGCTTAATTAGGCCAAAAGACTTGTAAAGACCTAGATCTGACTGCCGGTGGAGGATATATGAGAACGCAAATGCAGACATGTGCAGATGGAAAAGGAAAACGCACTTGAATATTGTGGCTTGAGGTCACACGAATCTGATGAATGTGTGGAACATTCACTGTTATAGTCGTTATTGTTTTGTTAATGTTTTTCACTGCATTTGCACACCACAACTTGTCTAAAGTACCATAATTACCTAAGACTTATGTATCATGTATACATAAACACACCTAAATAAAGTACATTTGAAGATATAAACAAATCTACTATTGGACATCCTCAGTTTCTACTGTGCCAGTCAGTCATACAACCTTATGGCAGTGCTACACCAATCTTTCACTTTCTCTTTTTATTTGCTTGGGAAATAGACTTGTTTTGATTGTGTCGCCAGCAAGATGGTTGACCACATTATTTACTACTCTTATGATCAAATATGGCTGCCCCATTGAGCCCATTTGTACAACGTGGAAAAATTTGACACAAAACAAGACAAAATATAGGGAAAAACAGTGTTAACCAAGTTCATTTTTCTTTTGGCTCCCCATTCTTTCATTATGGGTATATTTTGTATAATTCCATGGCCCTATGACTCTCCAGGCCATTGTTTAGTGAGTTGTGTGTCATCTAAGGGTTTTTAAATGCATCCGTTTTCTGCTGTTTGTCAGCGAGGCTCCAGGAAAGTCTGCAGGGAACAATGCATCGGAGAACCACAGGGCTGCTGCATTTGGTCCAGCTTTGTGTAACAAGGAGACAACTGCATTTAACAGTTATTATGGCAAGAGACACAGCATTTACAGAGACCATGGACACATTGCTCTATCCACACCAGATTTGTACATCCCTAGCCCTCTCTTTCCTGTTTTCTTCAATCCTTTCTCTCTTCATTTTCCTGTTGCTCCTCTTCAGCTCTCTTGAGTTCTCTCCAGCCCTCTTTCTCTACGTCCGTCTTTCTCTGTGTCCCTGTGGGAATCGCACTGCTAGTGGAAAGCTCAGAGGCTTGGTGTGGTAGAAGAATAGCTCTTATTTGTTTGGACAGAGACAACCTCAACTGACCTGACCCCCCTATGGTTCTGTGTGAGAGTGCTGGAGAGACCACTGGAGACTGGTTTGTGTGTGTTTGCGTGTTGTATGAGAACAAGTAGGTATGTGTGTGCACCTCCATTACCACCTCAAAGTTTTTTTGGGCAACAACACATTTACATTTGGAGGGCCTGAATTACAAGTAGCTCAAAACAAGGACTTTGGACTTGTTTACAATTCACAATTGGAAACACATAAGCCAAATCTTAATAGTAGTAAACCAAATCAGATATTTAACAACCTGATAAACAAGTTATTATGGAGAAAAACGGTAGTAGATCCAACCTTTCATTTCTGTAATGCTACAGTAAAATAATGCTGAATGTACCATTTTTGGAATCTTATAATTTACAGTGAAAACCCATAAACTGACATCCCCAGAATTCCCTGTGTGACATTTCACATTTGATGGTTTTTAATTGTATTAATTATGTTGGTCCCACTTTATATTAGGTGGCCCTAACTACTGTGTACTTACATCAAAAATAAGTATAATTTACTTATTGTGTTCATATTGTATTGCATACACTTTTGCTGATATTGAGGTGGGATACGGGTAAAGTTAGGGACAGGTGTGGTGGTATGGGTAAGTTTATGGGTAGGGTTAGGTGTAAGGGAAGTGTCAACAGTGTAATTATAAATGTAACTACAGAAATTAGTTACAGATGTGATTACATGCAGGTAATTTTTAAAATGTAAATACAAGTATGTACACAATAAGTACATTGTATCAAATTATTAATTTAAATATTAGTACACAGTAATTAAGGCCACCTAATATAAAGTGGGTCCATTATGTTTCTTTTTTTTTGTTATCAGTTATGTAGGGTTTTTATGTTACATCTTGTTAAATGTTTGTATATGTGTCATGTGTATTAGTATTTACTTGAACTTTGATTCATCATGTCTTTCTCTTTACACCTTATTATGGTAGGTGTCAGTAGGGCTATTCACTGCACTGTAAAAAAATATCTGTTAAATTTACTGTAAATAAACTGGCAGCTGTGTTTGCCAGACATTTACCGTAAAACCATTTTAGGTTTTACAGATTTAAGTTAAAAGTAAAAAAAACGTATTTCATTAACTGAAATAATGTTAAATTACCAACCTATTGAAATACTAATACCTTTTATATATACTGACAACCACCAAACACAGTGGTGATGAGAGTCACATGATGAATCAAAGCTCATCACAAGCAGCTTTTCCACAAGCTGAGGAGGACAATACTAATAAATAGAACATACACAGTGTCATTCACACAAATACTAAACACCATAATGGTAACACATTTTAAAAATGCAACAGACATTCATTTAACAACATTAGATGTAACATAAAACCCTAATTTACATAACTGAATAGAAAAAAGAAAAACTAAGAAGAAACAGTTATTTCCAAAAACTGTCAATTTAACAGTTTTACTGTAAAAGTACATTAAATGTAAGGTTAGATCTATTACAGTTATTCATTGTATATATACAATGAACCTCAGGTTTGTCACACGGACAGCGCAGAAAGAAGACGAGGATCCAATAGGGAGTACAACGCTAGTCTTTATTTACTGACAGGGACTCAAAAAGTTTCGAAGCACAGAGAACTCAACGGAGAGAGACCCGTAGACGACACTGGCAACGAGTTATGTATGTACTCAACCCATGAGATCTGCTGGCTCCAGGAGGAAGGATTCTTGGACACCAAACATCGTAACGTTCTCTCAAGGTCTTGGTTGGCTCGTTCGGTTTGGCCATTGCTCTGGGGATGAAATCCTGAAGACAGACTGACCGTCACCCCCAGTAATTTACAAAACTCTCGCCAGAATTTGGACACAAATTGGGGCCCCCTGTCGGAAACCACGTTGATCGGAAGGCCATGTAAACAAAAGACGTGGTCTACGACAGCCACCGCTGTCTCCTTAGCAGAGGGTAATTTAGGCAAAGGAATAAAATGAGAACCGGTCTACGACAGTCAAAAACGTCAGTCTTGCCCTGGGAGGGCGGGAGGGCGGTGATAAACAACGTCAGATTGTAACCTCTCCGGCACGAATAATCGACTCGGCCACCGGGCAGAGGTGTTACCCCTTCTAAGGCCGATCTGACCTTTGACTCAATCTCCCATGTGAGTGTGGAGACAATGAGTCTCTCAGGAAAAATACACTCGGGCATAGATGGGCATTCGGATCGGTCAAAAACGTGAGATAAAGCGGGTTTGATGTTCTTAGAACCTGGGCAATACGAGAGTGAAAAATCTAAACGTCCGGAAAAAAAGAGGATGCATCTTGTCATCCGAGGAAGAGCGCTGGGATAGCACCGCACCTACCCCCCACCTCTGACGCATCAACCTCCACCAAAAACTGACGTGACGGATCGGGGCAATAAGAATGGGGGCCGAAACAAAGCGACTCTTGAGTTTGGCAAATGTAGCCTCTAGACCACTAGACCACCTGAACGTCATTCTGGGGGATGTCAAGGCTGTCAGAGGAGCGGCTAGTTGGCTGAAATTACGAATAAAACGTCGATAGAAATTGGGAAAACCCAGAAACCTCTGCAGGGCCTTACGGGAATCTGGACTTGGCCAATCTATCACAGCCTTAACCTTGTCAGGATCCATGCGCATTCCCTCGGACGAGATGATATACCCTAGGAACAGAACAGACTGCATGAAATGTGCATTTCTCCGTCTTGACAAAAAGCCCACTCTCTAACAACCTCTGGAGCACTCGCCTGATGTGCTGAACATGTTCCTGGAGAGAAGAAGAAAAAATCAGTATGTCATCCAGGTAGACATAAATTAACTGATCTACCATGTCTCTCAGCACGTCAATGACGAGTGCTTGGAAAACAGCAGGAGAGTTGGACAGCCCGAAGGGCATGACCAAATATTCAAAATGGCCCCTGGGGGTATTAAACGCTGTTTTCCATTTATCCCTCCCCCTTATGCGAACCAAATGATAGGCATTACGTAAGTCTAATTTTGTGAATATTGATGCTCCCTGCAACCTCTCAAAGGCTGAAGACATCAGCGGCAAAGGATAGGTATTCTTTACCATGATGTTATTCAGCCCTCTGTAATCAATGCAAGGTCGCATAGAACCATCCTTCTTACCCACAAAAAACCCCCCCGCCCCTGCTGGAAAAGAGGAAGGACGGATGATCAGTGATCAGGAAGTTGATATCCTATGTGTGGTTACCAGACGTTAACAGAGTAAGAGAGTGAAGTGAGTAATGGCAGGCAGAACTTGACCATTAAGGGCGTGAACAGTGATGGAGTGACGGAGAGGGTTAATGGGGATATGGAGCTGATTGGCCAAGGAATAGTCCATGAAGTTACCTTCAGCGCCAGAATCCACCATGGCCTGGCAGCTGTGAGACCTGTTTGCCCATTGCAGTCTTACCGGGAGGAGAGTGGTGGATGAGGATTTCCCCAACCTGGAACCGCCCGACAGTAACCTCTTCTCTACTGTCGGGCTCGATCTTTTACCGGGCAGTTGTTGAGGAAATGCCCTGTCCCACCACAGTAGAGGCAGAGTCCTCCTGCTCGATGACGTTCTCTCTCCTCCCGGGAAAGGCGAGCTCTACCCACCTGCATGGTCTCCAGATCGACGGGTGGGCTGACCGTGCTTTCTCTGGAACTCTCTTGAAACTCTGAGAACAGTCTGGGTTGTGAGCGTTGATCCTGCTGTTGTATGCGTGCATCCACGCACAACGCCAACTCCATGTTGAGACTTGTGGGAAGCTCCAGAGCATAGATCTCCCTTTGTACACGGTCAGCCAGCCCATGCAGGAAAATGTCCCACTGCGCCTCCTCGTTTCACTTGCACTCTGCAGCCAATGTCCAGAGTTCAATCATATAGTCAGAGACGGGTTGGTTGTTCTGGCGGAGGTCCGCGAGCCTGCGGGCCACCCCGCGACCGCATGGTCAAAGACCCATCTCATTTCCTCGGAAAGTGCCGGGAACGAGGAGCAGCATGGGTGTTGATTCTCCCACACCGACGTTCCCCACAGAGCCGCGTGTCCCGATAGCAGGGTTAACACCAGTGCCACTCTTGACTCCTCTGTAGCAAATGTCCGTGGCTGTAACGAGAAAAACACAGAACATCTTGTAAGGACAGATCTACAGAGATCGGGCTCACCCGCATATCTCTCTGGTGTGGGAATGTGCGGCTCGTGCTGGTTGACGGTGTTGACTGGTTCGGGGGAAGCGGTGGGCTGGGCTGGCGGAGTGGGCGATGTCAGCTGTTGCACTTGGGTGGTGAGCTCGGACACCTGTGTCACTAACGCCTGCACTGCCCGTGCTGTAGCGAGTACCTGTTCATCCTGTCGGTCCATACGCTGGTTATTGTGGGACAAATACTCCTGTAACTCCGCTGCTCTCGCTGGATACATCGGGTCAGATCATTATGTCACGTGGACAGCGCAGGAAGAAGACGAGGATCCAATAGCGAGTACAACTTAAGTCTTTATACTGACATGGACTCAAAAAGGTTTGAAGCACAGAGAAACATGAAACCACAGGAGAACATAACAAAGTCCGGTACAGACAGAGGTAACCAGAACGGTAGCGGCTCCGGAAGGCGAGGAAGTGACACAGGGACGCAATGGGCAAGGACCAGGCAACGGGAAAAACCAGGAAGCAGGTAATGTCCACACACGCACTCCACAGAGGTCCGAACTGCATGTGAGAGATCCCTGGGACAGACTGCAACGATCTGACAAACACCGATGGAAAGTGAGGCATGATAAAGGCAGGTAAATGAGGTGCAGCTGGCGGTGATGATGAGATCCACTGCAATCAGTGACCACGCCTCCAACACAACCACACACACATACAGAGAGAAATGAACCAGTGAATTCATGAACCATGACAGGGTTATCGTTGTTCTAAACACACTTGTAATTTAGATGTGGGGTTATGAAACCCTGCTCTGGAGCTTACTTAGCACTGCTTTTGCGGACTCCGCATTGTGGTGCCAAACTTGTACAGTGTGAAACGATGCAGTGTTAGAATGTTACAACTAGATGCTTAGCAATCGACAACCAATCGTGTGCCTTATATTCATGCGCTTTAGTCATGGAAACACCACACAATGTAAATAAGCCATCATTTCTGCATATGATAGGAAGGAAAATGCGACAATCGGAGTGAAGAAGAGACCATTTAATTCTAACCTTTAAAGTTTGAAAAGTTCAATCAGAAAAAACTTGATATTACAGTCAGCAATGTGTAATACGAGGACACACAAAGCTAGCCTTTTTGTAAACAGGTCACATGCTGCGTTTGTCCAATCAGTAACACTGACACCGCAGAAAAAAGAAATCATAAAGAAATCATATGAGTAAAATATAAGTAACTTAATCCAAAACATTATTTAAAAATTATATCTGAAAATAGTTATTTAATATATTTTGGGGATTGCACTACCAGAAATTACAAGACACTGGTCCTTTCTTATTTGTAAATCCTACATCTTCCTGTGATTCTTGTAAACCATGTGACCAAAGTTCCTTATTGTGTCAGAGATGTTGGCAATCAGCCATAACTATCCTCAGAGACGTCTTATCCTTAAACTAACCCAACATCAAAGTTGTGCTGCATGGCACTGTTGTGCTGACTTTCATAATTCTGTGGGAGTGTGTAAATGTATGTGTGTGTGTGTCTTGACCTGTGGCGTACGTGCCTTGTGTGGGTGCACACAGGACAGAGGAGGTAAATGTGTCTTAAAGTGTGTGTGTGTTGTTCTGTGCTTGACCTGTGTGTGTGAGGACAGCAGTAGGAAGGTGTGTATATTTGGAGAATGTTGGTTTGACTCCAGTGCGCTCATTAGCCAACTGCTGTGGGGTCATTCTGACCACATCAACTCTGACTTCCTAAAAAACACTCCCTCAGTGCACATGGAAATGTGTGTGTGAGAGCTGAATGCTGGTACACAACATCCTGGTACAAGCGCATAGATAAAAATAACAGACTGAGAGGTATAAGGAGCTGCTATTGCAAACCTCCTGGAAAGAGACACAGAAAGCAAATGAAGAGTGAGACGGAGAGGAAAGAGTGTCTAGCTTTGCTCCGTTACTCAAGAGACAGGCTGAGTGTGAGCAAGTTCCAATATTAGAGACAGTGGGATGAATGTGACAGTGGTGAATATGATGTTAGGCTTTTGTAGAGATGATCAGTTGTCTGAGACATGAACCGCTAATGATTTGCTCTGCTTAATGTCACCCTGATGTGTTTTGATACAATGGTTCCTCTATTGATTGTTGTTGTGGTGGTGCTGCAGTGACCATATGGAGGTTGGCTACTGATGAGGGTGCACTAGGAATACCAGGGTGGTTAATCAGGGGCTGTTTCCAAGGACACTAGAGTCTGGCTCACACTCACACACACTGCTTCCCACCAAATGTAATCTTGTATACTTCCAGACGGATACAAAACAAGTGAGAAAAAGCAAAGCAAACCATTAAATGCCAAACATAAGAGCATGCAGAAATTATTAGATAAAATTATATATTAAATATATAAAATTATATATATTTTTATAAATACAATACAATTTTATATAATATTAAAATAATTATCTAAAAATAAATCAACAAAAATCACTGATTGCTATGCATGCTAATTTGATTAGCCCACCAGAGGTTTCTAATGACGATAATTACTGAAGAAAACAAACCTTGGACAAGTATATTCTGAATTTTTTTTTTTTTTTTTAATAAACAGATCATTGCAGATTCAGTGTTCTGTTCTCTATATGCAAAATTAACTAAAAAAACACATTGGAACAGGATTTATTGTAAAAAAGCTCTATACAAATAAATGTACATTAAATTGAAAATGATTATCTTCAGGTCTACGCATCTAAATGTGAAGATGTGTAAAAAATGCTTAATACAAAGTTAATATTTCCCAGATAATATTCCAATAATTTCTTTTGGCTTCAGTACAGTAGCAATATAAAAGTCAATTATTTATAATATCACACTTTTTCTTACACACTATAAATGGGTCTTTTATCCCATTTATATCCTTGCCATCATATTTGGAGGCCTGCTTCATATTATTTATTGTTGTCATTGCTAAATCACAATATATGCCTGGCTTTGAATGGCTTTTGGCCTGAAGTCCTAGCATCTGTCTTCACAAAAATGTTTAAATGCTCAACTGCTGTTCACCTTCAAGGCAAGAATGTTCTTGGAATGATTTTGTTAATTTGAGGATTCAAAACACTCCTCAACACCTAAAGCACTATAATTGCAAAATAAAATGGAACCTTGTCAAGATTTCAAAAAAGCCTTCAGTGAGCTCATCTCCATTGTTCAAAGAAAATGTCCTAGAACAGACTTTTACAGAAAGCAAACACATTCACCTTCTTTCAAGATAACAAATAGTTCGGCTATCAACAAGACTTTAAGCGGAACAATATTCCAACCTTTACATGGAATTACAGCCTTCTCCAGCCAGTACCAATGCACATTTACACTTTGTTCACTGAGTCTATTCTCACTTCATCCATCAGTGACTGTCTAGAGCATCTGCCCACACCAGGGGTGAGCTGCCTAGATCATCAAGACCATCATCTGCACTCACCTTAAATCCATCAACATGTTGTATGGCTTGATGTCAAGTCAAGATCATCTGCTTCTTCACCACCCTGTTCTGAATCTTGTAACCTCGGCTTCTTACCCAGATTGCATCAAGGGCACAGTACCAACAATGAATAAACGTTGGACAGGCTACATTGGCAAGCGCAAAAGTAAAAAGTTTAAAGTAATGTCTTTTTAAAAAAATGAAAGCAGTCTATTTCTGCTTAAAGAAATATCCAGTTTGGTATTCAAAACCATAATTCTCTCTCTGTCCCCCTGCCCCCCATCCACCTGCTTAATTTGAATAAACTATTCTTGGTTGTCAGGAGGCAACCTTCACTTTGACTGACACTATTTTCCTCCAGTGCATCTTATCCCTAAAGGAAGGGTAAAGAGACGCTTCTGTTTAGATTAAGGCAACAATAGGTTTGTAACCATTCAATGAAATGCCATGCAGAATGGCAGGATATGAATTTTTTAGGATATTTTTTGTCACGCCATGTCTAAAAAAAATACTTAAATCTGCATAGCATTTACAGCTGTTTTAGTTTGCTGATTTTGTTATTTTGTAATGTAGTAGTATTTTAGTTTTCACACATGGCTTTTTTGCAGCTTTTTGACTATTTCTAATGAAATTCATGTCTGTCTACTAATGTATTTTGTGGTAGTGGAAAAAAAGGCTTTGTGGCAGTTTTCGTTCTAATGGGTCTACTGATTCATAATAGTCTGGTTTGCCTTGTTTCTCTTTTTTTCCTGATTTTGTATTACATATTTTACAAGGAAAACCCTCATGTGGTCTGTGTGTTTAGTTCTGCAGTGTTTGCTGCAGATAGGATTATCTGATAATTCCTTTCAATTAGATTTTGCCAAATGCTGCACTAATATCACCCACATTGATAGCATCAGTCAGGCTGACATGTCTGCTCAGGCCACTGTCTGATAACTCCCCTTGACATTGGCTTAGAGGTCGTTCTCCATGTGAACGGCTATGTGTGTGATTAAAAGACAGACAATTTGGCTCTATTGTTTGTTTGTTTTTTTCCCACTTATCATTCTTTTTTCAGCTCAAAGTATCTTTTACCCCTTTCATACCTGTTCATCATAAATTTCTGGACATATTTTGGTTGTTTGGAAATTGAGGTCCCCACGAGGAAACAAACTTAAAAAAGGAAACAAGATAAATCTTACAGAATAAGTTCATATATATACAGTATATGTATATATATATATATATATATATATATATATATATATATATATAATGTTTTCTGTTTTTCAGTTTTCTGTGGTGGGTAGGTTTAGTGTAAGGGAATATAAAAAACATTATGTCTATGGAGAGTCCCCAAAAAACATGCATGTGTGTGTGTGCTGTGTATGTAGGTGTGTGCACAAAAATTGGAGGCATTAATAGATGACGGGAAATAGATAAGCTACCTTTCCCACACCCCTGCAGAGTCTGGCTCTTTTTAAAGTCTCACATACATTAACAGGATAAGAAAATAAAACATCTATTAAATAACTGTATTTGCTTAGATTTCTGCACGATAGCGGACTGATGTTTGACACTCTGATAATGTAAACTGTCGTACTTATTGTAACTACGTATTATGAAAATAAATGTAAAATGTAATGAAAATAATTTTGGTTGACCTACAAATATCTGTGTCTGCTAAAAAAAAATCTGCAACCCCAGGCAATGATAATGAAATTGCTGTCAAGATGTCACACACTTTATGCCATCACAGAAAAGTTTAAAATACTGAAGCCCTTAAGTCTTTTTCATTGTCTTTAATGTAACTGCATGTGTTCATATTAAGCATTGAAAGTAGACTTTGAATTGCACTAAGGTAATAAACAATGAACCTTCCTGTCAACTGCTGTCAAAGACAAAATTAGCAGAACTTATTTTTTGTGGAAATTATCAACATAATTATCTTTTCTTGGCAAAAATGCATTTAAATAAACTTGCGGTTAGTTTAAATTTGCAGATGTGATTACTTGATTAAACATTTTTGAAGATTATTGTGTCAGCAAACCTTTACAGCTTTATTGATTGATTGATTGATTGATGTTAATACAACAGACACATTAAGAGTTTAGAGATGATTTATATAAATAGTTTAATAAATAGGCTCTGCGTGTGATTAGAAAGTGTGATTTTCTTAAGTCTGTTCACAAATGGAATTAATCAAATGAACTCTATGAAATATATTCACACAATTAGGAAAACACCCACTTGTGTCACATTATCATAGCAGTTCTCTGAGGTGCAGACAGGTACCGCTTTAATTTAAGGGTTTGCGTTAAGAGCCTGAGGGGGTTTGGTGACTAGCCTCTTGTCTAGCGCATACATGACATATCTTATTAAAGCGCTGATGGCAGGGTTGTGCTTCTTTGTCATGAGTTAATAACAAGACCATCACTGCTCCTGCTCCTGAGGTCACCATTACATTTGACCTCTGTCTCATCATCGCCCTTAATGTGACACCTCTCCCCTCCAAAGGGGCCATATGTACCAATCGCATTCATGTGTGCTAGATCCCCCCCAACCCGATTGGCCTGAGCCATGTTGGCTTGTCTAGAAAGGGGAAGTGGAGGTGGGCCAGTGTATGCTAATGAGACAGTTATAGCATAGATCTCTAATGTCTTACACACAAATACACACGCACCCTCAGCGTTGTTAAGCAGGCCCCAGCTGCAGCCTGTCAGCCCGGTCGGAAGGCAGTCACTGCAGCCCACATAATACTGTCATTGTCTCTCTCATGCTCTCTTTCTTTGTTCATAAACCAGGCTGTTTTCTTTGGTTGCTACAGTAGGTAGACCAACTGCCTGTAAGTGTGCATATTGGAGATTGCGTGGGTAGTATATTTGCGTGAGTAGTATATCATGTCATATTTATGCAACTTTTTAGAAGTACTCATTAGAAGTACTGGTTCATAAGAGTCTTTTTTTTTCATGAATCAGACTACACTGAACCAAATCCAACTACACTGAACTGCAAAAAACCCTATGATGACAGTCATTCATAAATCACTCTACTGTCATGGTGTATTTTTTATTTGCTAACAAAAAACAGAATCATAAGAGTCAGTTGTTTATGAATCAGACTACTATGGTTGTGGTGCATGTTTTGAATTCACTAAAAAGAAACAAATCATAACATACAAGAGCTTGTGAATTGAACTACACTGATCACGCTGCATGTTTTTAATTCACTAAAAAGAACCAGCTTATAATAGTCATTAGTTCATGAATCGGACTACACACGTTGTGGCGACTATTTTTGATTTACTAAAAAATTATTAGTATCTAGAAAAGAATCATAAGAGTAATTTGTTAATTAATTGTTCATGAATGGACTGCACTGGTCACGCTGTGTTTTGATTCAATAAAAAAGAATCGGATCATGAGAGTTATTAGTTTGTGAATCAGAACACCATTCACGTTGTATGTTATTTTTGTGTGTAGACCACAAGGATAATTAAATAAAAGACGTTTCTTGCCATTATCTTTTGGTATCTTTTGAATCACATTCAACACAGACAGCAAAATTCACAACTCAGTTCTTTTGCCCTGGTGCTGGAGATTCAGCGTTGCTGAAACATTGGTGTATGTGCATATCTGTGTGCAAATCTTTGTGCATGTGCACAAATGTGAGTGCTCCTCCTCCTATAGGACCGTAGAGGTATGCTGTTAATGATACACCTGTCAGACTCACATACTCGTCCCTGCGTTTTTTTTTTTTTTTGATTAGAATGATGCAATGGTCTTTGTCATCTGCTCTGTCAACCTGCATTGTTTCCACCTGCATAATTACAACTCAACATCAACACACAGGCCTGCCATATGCATTGACTATCTGTATATTTTCTCTACCCTATTCTTTCGTTCCTCATTACCTTTCCTTATTCAGTTCAAAGGTTTATAGTATAGCATGTATATATATATATAAAATGACAGGGGTTTTCAATACAGTTTGATTAATGTATTTATAATTCTATAAAACTGAAAGTAGTTGAAACTGACATTTTTCCCCAAATCATGTCACACAGACACATGACATCCAACAGTGCGATAATGACTCCATAGAGCTAGAGCAACCTCACCAATTACATTTTCTGATGACAGCACCAACCCCATTAATGACACACAAGTGCATTACTATTCCATTCTCTTTCTGTCTTCTTAGCTGCAGGTGTAATTGGCAGTTGCTGTGGCTAGAGAAGTTTTCTGCCAGACAAGAACATCTCAATGCACCACACACAAACAGACACACATTCTTCTGAAACTCCCAGTGACATAAAACAGCAGTTGTGTCTGCACTAGCTCGCAGTGCCCGAGTAGACGGGACAAGCTGAGCACAGCACATTCCAAACACAGTTGAACTCCTCCCAAACTCCTGCATGCACTGCCTTCAACAGAGCCTCCATCTAAAGAAAGACTCTTTTGCACCTTGTCTCTTGCTGAGATTTTCGGAAGCAATGTGTGTCAAAATAGGAGCAACACACCCACAAAAGATCCAACACTTGTTGATTTAATTTGTACCCATTTTTGTACATAACCTGCCCATAGACAAGCATGCCACATCACAGTCTTTCTATATGAGTCTGATTTAAGATCAGCATCTTTATACTATCACAGGCTTCTTTTGAGGCAATAGTCAGTTATAAGGAATAAAATTCATTCTAATCATTTCACAAATATGTTATTTGTAAATAAAACTGTAAATGTAATGCCTAGGTGTTTCCAGTGTATATATCTTCATGCATTATAATTTTCAGTTTTTCAGTAAAAAATACCTAAACATCCTTAAACAAACTTCATATTATTTTCATATTTAACATATTAAGTCTAACACAATTTTGTGATATTTGTACTTATATGAGAACACCAGTATTTGACAATTTGCCCCATTTTTTTCTCATTTAGAGTTAGGGTTAGCCTAAACCTTACAACATTTTGTTGACTTAATTTTTTTTATGCAATAGATGAAGATTTAGGAAGGAAGCTCATAATCTAATATACATACAATTATGTCTTATTTTAGGGTATGTTTACATGACAACAAAAACAGAAAAGTTTTTCCTTTGCTTTTTTTGTGTACAGATGACAACGTTGTTAAAATGATCCTCGTTCACAAGGATCCGCGTGAAACATCTAAAAACGCTGTGTTATGCTGCCAGGCCAGTAGTTGCCGCTGTCACTTTGTAAAGAAACACTACACTCCTATAGACTGAACACTTAATATGCATAAACATGATGTCACCGTTTTCACAAATTCACGTTATTGTTGTTTACATGGAGACAATAACAGTATCGTTTTCAAAAACTTGCACTTTGAAACCCGATTTCAAAAGTATGCATTTTCAGGCCACCAAAGCACCACTGTTGTGTAAATAAATAGGCAAAACGCATAAAAAGGTTTCTACTTTTAGTTGAAAATGATGTTGTGTAAACGGCCCCTGAATTTCTGCAGAACTCATTTAAGAACCCTATACAGTAAAAAAAAGGTTCTTGATAAGAAAAATGTCTTTGCTAAGCTAATAGTGTTGCAAAGTATTATATAGTTCTCCCACACCATACCTCTTATTTGACCTTCCTTTACTCGCCCGACTCTCTTGACTTGTATTCATTCTCAGCTATAACCTACAGTTAGTAAAGTACCGTGCAAAGGCAGACTGCTTGGTTCTGGCCCATTGGTCAGGTAGAAGGAGGGGTGAGCGACGGTTCTCAGGTGACTCGTCTGTGGTGAAGTGCTTCTGCACAGCTCTGGTCATGTTGATAGAGTGCCTCTGCCAAGAACTCATTCCACCCATCCTCATGGAACAATTAGCAATGCTGAGCAGCTTCGCAATTAACCGCTCGGTAATTGTCACATGCCCCACTTTCCAAATCAACCGAAGCAATATCTGTTTTACAGCAAAGTTTAATTACAAAGTAAAATCATTTGCATTCTCCATCATTACCATTTTAAATTACTTCTTTTTATATAGTCGCCTCAGACCGACTGAAGATGAGAAGAGAGGTTTGGGATAAGTTTTCAAAAAGTTGTCCAGGTCCAGATTCTTTTTTTTAAAGAATGATTAGGATGCATACACATGTATTCCAGCTGTAATAAAAAATATGCTGCTTTTACACCACATGACATTTAATTGACTTTTGTTGAAAATGGTATAAAAGTAAAACAAAAAACCACTGACTGGGCCTTCAGAACCCTTGCGCTCTTACAGGTTGACGGACATTCAAATCCATCGGCGCCTCACATTGAAGCTCCTAAACGTGGAGAATTTCAGTCGATAGGATCTGGCACACACACCGTTTGTTATCCAATCGTGTTTTCATCCGTCTCTTTTGCCCTGTCTCTCTTACAAGGTTTAGTGTTTCTGGAGTGTCCCTGTGGGTATAGGGTCTATCACACTGCATTTGTTTCAGGGTCTCTCCATTCACTTTCAAAAGGTTAAACAACCTTTTCACCGGCCCGTCAACATTCCCTGGCCTGCCTGGCGGAAAAGTCTGCTCGGGTTTTGTCTCTCGATCGACACTTGTCTCCGCATTCTGTTGTTGCCTGCGTGGTGCAATATCCATGACAATCATGTTGGGCCTTTGAGTGGGCTGAGCCTGGAGAGGGCCGAGGGGCCACTTTCAGGCTGTAAAGAGCTTTATTTGTGAGGATTTGAAAGAGTAGTGTGAAGGGCCCTCCACTCTAAATCCTCTTCAGCAACTCATCCTGCCTCAATGTGCCTTTAACACACACTCATACACACACACACACACACCTATAAGCATCAGTACCACCCTCACGTTCGTATGGCCTGACAGCCATGCTGCCTCTCAGTGAAAGGATGGAGACAGAGAGTAGAGATGTTGAGAAAATGAAGGAGCGAGAATGCGGAAAATGTTTCCTGAGGTATATGAAGTTTTGTCGAAGAATGGAGAAGGAAAAACAGGTGATTTGTGAATTGAGGTGACAGCTAGAAGCGTTAAAAACTGAGCTGACACATCAGCAAATATCCCTCCCTCTCGCTTATGACTAACAGCGCTCGACATGGCGTCAGGGGCGTGTGTTTGTGTATATGTGTGCGTGTGTGTTTAGTTAAGGGTCGTGGGAAGTAAAAGCAAACCGCAGCGTATCTATTTTCATGGACCATATGGAAGTTCTGTTGTGTTTGTGTTCAAGTCGACAGATAACGGGCGACCCTAACGGTTTTGTGTGTGCACGCTGAATGGTGTGTATGTGTGAAGCGGGAGGGCACTCTGACCCTAGGCATATGGACAGCCGATCTGGAGGAGGGCTCCCTCAAATGCACTCGCACCCCTGGGACTTTGATTTGTTAATGAATTGCTCTATTGACTTGAATCTTGGCTTGCATCATTAGAAAAAAACCCAACAATGCCACTTTCTCTCTCGCCTTGTTTTAGTGCTGAAGTGTGTGTGTGAGCGAGAGAGGGTAGAGCAAACTATTGTGCAGGCGGTTTAAAACTTCACATTTGTCGCCTGCTTTAGTTTCTCACTCTTTTTGGCTCAGGCTAATTTGTATTGTGAGGATATAAGACAACTCTCCAGTGTTCAGTGATGCGAAACAACAACCCACAATGCCCTTCAACCCCCCTCCCCTCACCCTCTGTTTCCCCCTCCTTCCATCTCTCTCTCTCTCTCTCTCTCTCTATACCTCATTCCCTCCCTACGCTCTCTCTCTCTCTCTCCCTTCCATCTAAATTTATTCAGGGCCCCTCCCCGTGTTCATTAGCATGTTTGACAATGATGTTATTGTGCGGGTGATACCTGCTTTACAAGGGCCAGATTATTGTGTAGGGTTAGTGTTAACACAACAAGTACAAGCGCTTCTGTCTGAGGGACACACTGTCTGTCAACAGCCAGCAGCAGCTGTTCTATTGCGGGGCACCACACATACCCTCTCTCTACCCACACACGCACACACACTCTCTGTACCCACACACACACACACACACACACACACACACACACCACACAATACTTCAGTTTTCATCATTGTAACCGTCAAACAGTGTGTATTAAATACATGCAAAACATACTAAACCTTTTCCTAGAACAAAAAACTGAGGAACTACATTTCAAGCACTCAAGCATTTTCTTCTTAAGTTGGTTTTATCATAGTAATCAGTGTTAAAATATTAATTTAATGTGTATTATAGTCTCGCAGAAGGATTTCAAATGAAGATCTGTTTCTCACACAAAGCTAACTCATGGCATCAGAAGACTACAGTGCTTGGAATATGGACTATATGTAAATGTATTTTATTGTCTTTCCTAGTCTAGGGTTGTGGTTGGGAGTTTTCCAATTTACACTTCATCCTCACATTCAAAATATTTTACTAAATGACAAATTCAGTGGGAAGTGCCAAAATAAGCATACTTTTATTTATATTTACGGGACAAATATCCTATTTATGAGATTTCTAAAGAAAAAAAGTAACATTTTACAATATGGTCCAATTAGTTAACATTAACTAACAATGAGCAATACACTTTTGCACTATTTATTCATCTTTGTTAACATTAGTTAATAAAAATACAACTGCTCATTGTTAGCTCATGTCAGCTAAGGTCCATTAAACAATATAAAACCTTTTTAATAATAATGTACAAGTAAATGTTAAAATTAACATTAATATAGATTAATAAATGCTTTAGAAGAATTTTTCATTGTTAGTTAATATTAACGAAATGTTCATAATTAATGTTAACTTTATTTTACAATGAATAGACTTGTTGATCTACATTTTCAAAACAAATCAGCATATTGAAATGATTTCTGTGACACTGACGACTAGATCTGTTGCAGAAAATTCAGCTTTGCCATCACAGAAGTGACCATCTCTTATACTCTTACTAACAGCTTTTTGGAAGGGCCTCTCCTGAAGACATTCAGTTGCTCTCTATAAAGTAAGGTAGGTCTGTTATACCAGTCATATCTCTATGAGTGTATCCACACTGGTACACAAAGTGAGTGAAAACACTTCTTCTTTTATCTAATCATGTTGAACTTGTGCTGACAACAGCAGACATGGTGGGTTTAAAAGACTCCTTTCTCTCTCTCCCCCCCCCCTCCCTCTGCCACAGTGGGCATTGTGTTTGAGTCAGTCAGGGAGCTCTTATCTTAAGTCCCTTTGCAAAAGCCACAGGGGCTAGTGTCACACACACTTTACTGTAAGAAAAAACTGACACTGAAAATATGACAGATGCTCTCAATCGCATTTTATAACATTTTAGTTTCTATGAAAAGGCTTAGGGTCAGATTACTAAACAGAGCAAATTAGCATGAGAGCGCAATCCCATACAAGTTTTTTGCATGATCTAATGACAATGCGCACATTAAAGAACACAGACATAGCCAGATCATTTCCATAATGAACAAACGCAATCTACCAAGAACAGCACAAATGAACATCTGGTTTGAGACATGCTTTTTTGAGCGTTAAAAAAGACTGCAGTTTAGCAGTAAGTTGACTAGTGCAAACCTTAGTAAATCACATTGCATGATTCATTTAAATACTCTGTAATACTTTATAATAAGTATAGTGTAATAAAGTATGAATAAATGAATGAACAAACAAATGAATAAATAAATGAATAAAAATTAACGCTTTAGTTTAGGGTCCAGTTCTCACTATTAACTAGTTGCTTATTAGCATGCATATTACTAGGATATTGGCTGTTTATTAGTACTTATAAAGCATATATTATTCTGTGGGACCATATTCTACATCCTATAATCCTATCCAGTACCTAAACTTAACAACTACCTTACTAACTATTAATAAGCAGTAATTAGAAGTTTACTGAGGCTAAAGACATAGTAATAGTTAGTTAATAGTGAGAATTGGGCCAGAAATGTGTGACCGTAAATAAATGCTTTCAACATGAATTACATACAAATACTCATACAGTATAAAACTCGTTAGTATAAAACATCATTTTAAGGAACATTGAATATGAATGTAATTAATGTCTAATAAAAGCACTTTTAAAGCACTTAATTAATGTCATTTTCCCATTTTTCTGTGACCAGAGCCAATTTCTTTATTTCAAGCGGGCTGCTATCAGCAGCTGAATGCTTTTATGTTGTCTAAGTTCTGTGTAGCATGAAGGGGTTTGTTTGCGTTTCGATTGTTTATTTATGTCTAATAAAAAGCCCATTAACCTCTGCATCCTTGAGTCCTTCATCATCCCTTGCCTCACCTGACAATAAGTAACATTAAAAATATTTTACATTTCATTTGTTTTATACATACAATCTATACTAAGACTCTACGACATTTATCAGTGACAGTAATTTGTCACATATATAATTTGAACATATATAATATATGGAATAAATGTATATGTCAATATATGGAGTTGTTCCAATTTCTAATAGGTTTCATATATGTTTTTATTTTATATGAGCGTATACTGCATATATTGATATTTCATATATGCACATATATATTACATTTCTGTATGGGCTAATCTAAAGTGAGAACTATTTACTGTTAATATGCTGTTAACAAAGCATTATCTTACTCTTTACATATGAGCTAATTAATCAATAATAATTTGTTAATTACAGTAACATTGAATGTAGAACTCACTATTTGTATATAGTCTATTAATGTATTAACTACAGTTTATAAACTATTAATTAACTATATCTAACAGTTTGCAAATGATTTGTAAGTACTTTATTACACTATGCTTATTATAAAGTGTTACCAAATACTCTAATTTAATACTAATTTTGCGTCTGAAAGGGAAACTCCTAGTATAAATGCATAAGGTCAGCCACAAAAATAACTGTGTCCACGCCTTTTCAGCACTAATTTTTCACTGTGTGTCTTTAGTAAATCCTGACAGTAGTTTTTTAATGCCAAAAGACGGTTTGCGCTGGCGCAAGCTGTTAGTTAATCTGGCCCTTAGTTTCTTAAAATAGCTGATTCATTGATACACTGATTTACGTACATTCATTAGTTTAACACATGCTTCAGCATAAACTCTCTGAAGGGTGGTCACTCTTCGGATTGTGTGTGTCTGTACTTCCTAGCTTTAGCATAATGGCTGCTTACCTACTGTGCGGGCTTGGCAGGCTGTGTATCCTGTCAGTGCAAGCAGGGGGTAACAGGCTCACTGTTAGGGTTTCCTGCCCACTGGTTCTGCTGAGCACACACACACACACACACACACACAAATGTGTTACACTTGTAGGAATACACACACAGCAGTAGCACTAATATACAGTAAAACAAAGAGAGTTTCATGTGCATACACACACATACACAGTATACAGTCCTGCTGTGACTCCTCCTGACAGTGTTCCAGCTCTATTGTCTGTATAGAGGATATGTCTCTCTCTCTCCCCTGGGCCTCGGCCCTGGACACACGGGGCATGACGCAAGTCTCATTCCCCCAGACCTCTGCAGCACCGGGTGGGGTTCCCCTGCTGGCCAGCTTTGGAGGGGTGGGTGTAGCTCCATGAGGGGCCATAATTAGGAGGAACTGTACAGTAGCACTGCTAAAATTAGCGTAATGGTACGGGGCAATATTTAGATCAATTCAGAAGTGTTTATTATAGGCCTACTTTGACTCTCATGCAGTATAATGTATTTTTGATATTATTGTTGTCAGACCTTATTGTTGTTTTAAATATGGTATAAAATGTAATCTTGACCAACAGAGATTTCATATATTCCCCATTCAAGTTGCTAGATCTGTACTTCCATGGCTTGAAATAGCTGCCCGGGGGCATTACAAATATGGCCACCAAGTAAACAGACTTGCCTTAAAGGGTCATGAAACTAAATTTTTTGAGATTTTAATAGAGTTATGTGTGTTGAACATCATAGAAGGCAATGCTACCTTCAGTTAATTTTAATTGTAGGAGAAAACTAGTTAATTTTAAGCTGTTTTGTGCTATTTTCATCTTCCGGTTTAAATGTGTGCTTGTGCCAACATCACAGGATGTTTCATTCACCATAGTTCATCAATGACTCATCTGTGTCTCATAATTACAGTAAGTGAGAGATGCATTTGTGGATCAAAAAAGGGTGTTTACGTCCCTATAACCAATCGAGCAGCTTACAAAAACACTAAAAACAATTAACCTAAAAAGTTATTAAAGATGCAACAGCACATTCATATATTTGAGGTAGAGTACAAATGGATGTGCATTTATTTGTGCACTAAATTGCATGTATGTATTTGTGAGCTTACAAACCACATATGTTTTTGTGTGTGTGTGTGTGTGTGTGTAATTGCAGCGTGAATTTGTGGGAAATTTTGATGATTTTATCTCAATGATAGTGAAGTAAAACTGTCTGAATCAGAAGCTGTTGTTGTGTTTTCAGTCTCATCACCCTCCACTCCACAGCTTTCCATGCCCACTTTTGTAGAATTTTTCAAAACTGTGGTGACAATTACCTGGTGCTCAAACAAGGGGTTTTATGACCCTTTAAAGGAACTTTTTCTACACCTCTCTGTTCTATAGTAGTTCTGTCCACATCTCCACTCACAATAATGATAAGCACACTGTAAGTACATGTAAGTACACATACTTTAAAATAAAGTGCAACCTGTAATGCATAATCTACCAATATGAACATTTTTACAGAATATATTCATCTTGGTTAATGATCATTTCTATACACACTACTGTTCGAAAATGTGTGTTTTTTTTAATGAAAGTAGTCTCTTATGCTCACCAAGTCTGCATTTATTTGATATTCAAAAAAGCAATAATATTGTGAAATATTATTTCAATTTAAATAACTGTTTTTATTTTAACATATATTTTAAAATGTAATTTGTTACTTTGATGATCCATGATGCATTAACTAATGCTAACTAATTGACTTTTGTTGTAAAGAGTTTTCTCTCTCTGTCTCTCTCTCTCTTTGTTTTGTTTATTTTGTTGTGACTAGCAGGGAAGACCAGTGTCCAGGTCAAAATGCTTATATGCAATCTGAGTGCACACCACAGCTGTGTGCAAGAGCTCAGAGGGTTTTGATGGAGTTTCAGCAGGGGCTCCACAGGGGCCTCCAGCCTGTCAGTGTCTATGTCTCTGATTTTACACACTGACCTGGACAAATGGTAAATTATACACTGTCAGCCCTTCACACCCATGCACCCTCTGAGCGCAGACTGACTGCTGCCCAAGACCATACAGAGAATAACAGTAATGCTCGACATCAAAATGAACCATGCTTCTTTATCATATTTAATTAATAATAACATAATTAAATATTATATTTAATTGTCATAATGTATTAATGTTGTACGCTCTGAATGGGATGGTTGTGAGTGTGTCTGCGAGAGTGTGTTGGGGGGTTGGGTGACCCCTCACTATTGTACTTAAATTGCACTTTGACATCTCCTCAAATTTACTTTGACAGCATCCCGTCTTCATTCTGTCACAATATGAATATGAAATGATTCCAGGCCAATTAAAAATGAAAAGAGTCTATGACCTTTTGGCCTTTAGTGGTTGCTGAGAACTGTCTTAGGCCTGTCATTGTGACATGGTGATGGCAGAGGGTCGTAAAAAATGTACAACATGGGGCTGGAAGAGTAACATGACACTTTTGTAAGCATTGAGGTGGCTAATTCTGTGTTTACCTTGTCCCAAAGGTGAACAATCCAGTGTCACAGTACATAACCTACATAACATATCATATAAACACATCAACATATCAAAACCAGTTTAATACACACAGATTTAAATATCTTTTTGTAACAGGATAGCTATTCATACAGTAAAAAAAAAAGAATAATAATAATAAAAATAAAAAATAATAATAATAAAAATAACAGTCTGTATCTAAGTAAACCCAGACGTAAATGGGGCTTAAACCAAAAGTGTCAAAACTAAAGATTAAAGACAAAAAGTAAAAGTTCATACTTTAGTCATATTGGCTTAACAGACTCACAGTTGTGTTGCAATTTTAGATATGTTTGTTAAAAATATGACATCATCTTTGTGCTTGTTTTAGAAAAGTCTAAAAAAGAATTGATATTATTTTTTAGTTAATCTTGCCTTACCGAATAAGGTGTTCGGCTTCAAGCACATCTCTGCTTCTATCAGACCACACATGCATTAATAAAAGTACACCAATTTCTTGCCACATTTAGAGAATGACTGACTGTAGGCCAATGATCACCCTTCATTACCCATAATTCCCTTGGCTTTATAAGACACAGAGCAGATATGCCTGATTTGCTGCAGTCTGTTCTGTTTTTTACTCTCCCACAGCTCAATTGTCTGTGACAGGATGGAAGTTTTCCGCTCCACTCTATAGAGTCTGTCATTCTAACGGCACATTAGCAGTTGGGTTTCATTCTGCACGCTGCTGCGCTCGTAGGAATCACAGTTTTTATCACGTTTATGTCTGACCGTGGCATCTGCTGAGAAAGACATTAGTCATTTGTGAGCCTTTTCATACACTCACTCATTCGTATCCCTCCCTCACTCTCTGTTTGTGTCTCCTGTCTCTCGTCTTGCCTTTAAGATGTCAGCGTCTAAGCAGGCCGCAGCCTAAGCCTGACGTGTTTGAAATGAGGGGAACTGAAGTCCAAGCCCATTAGAATAATCTGAATGCTGTGGTTTGATTAATGTGAGTGCCACTGTGCTGTTGTGCTACTGTAGAATGAAGTCACTGGAATTGGACTGTATATTAGAGACGTGCTTTGATCTGAGAGCTATCAACAAAGACCACACTGGGCTGTCAAACTTTATCACATCCTCGAAGACATCAATTAAATCCAAATGCAAAATTTAACATGCTGTTTTTCTGCTAGGAACAGCCAAATGTGACTCACAAAAATGATCCAAAGCCATTTACTTGTTTAGTCTGATCTTTTGTAGTCCACTTGATCCCGACAATGCAAAAAAAAAAAAAAGATTTATAGTACCATTAGCCCTGGTCATGGTCTCCATGTGTCTGTCCACTGAAAAGCCATTGAGGTAAAGCTCAGTCAGTGAAAGACGCAGCCCAGACTCTCACAGGAACAGGAACGCTGACATTTTCATTAAAAGGTCAGAGCTCTCCAACTGATATGCTTTTATTTTAAAGTCAGATCATAGTGGCAAACACCATAGATGTGAACTTGAGAGAGTCAGAGGGGCTGGAAAGGTCTAATGAGATCAAGGCCAGAACAGACAACCCGCTCCATGGATCTACCTGTGCGGATTACTGGTTAAAACACAAGGTCTCATGCAAAACTGAAGACATGAGTAAACAATCAAACCTCACTAGTGATACTGTGCCTACAGCAAGGACATCTATTTGTAAGTGTTGGCTGGTTTAAGGAGATTTAAAAATCATAGAAATGTCTTAATTGTGGATAAATAGAACAGTTAACTTGTAAATGAAATTCAGAGTGTTACGCCTCTGTAATTCGACTTAAAAGAAGTCCTCATTTAGAGCCGCAAATCTGCAGCTGGAAAATGTTCTCTGAAAAAGGATTAATATAATTTGGTAATCATTTAAATACCAGTAAGGACCCACAGTGTATCTGTTCAGCATAAAATAATTTGAAGTGTAAATTAAATAGCTTATTATTCCTTTCTCCTTTTCCCTCAGGGACCTTTCCGCTCTTAACTTTTTTTCCCCCTCTTTCTCTTTAGTATGGGCAGTTATTTCTTTAGAGGATATGAAATTATAAAAGGACACTTTGCTTTTCTTTAGAAGATGAACATGTTTTTTTTTTCAGTCTTGTATCATATATACGTTCATTGCAGGTCTTGATGCCCAATTCTGATTTGTTGACTATTTATGATTTTTTTTTTATGACAAGCTTACATCGTTCAAAAGTGACCCATATCCAATATCTGCATTTACACTATACACTTGGCAAAACAAGCCAAGGTACACAAGGAAAAGCTTAGGCCGAAAAGGAAGTAAAAAAGGTGTGATTTGCGATGGACACAGACAAAATGATGATACAATAATTTGCCTTCACGCCATCTTTAAAGGTCAGCGAAACATTCGGTTGAGCCTTTGTTCTCCATTGCGCCATTAAAAAGAGTCATGTGATTGCAGTTGGTGTTCACCTGAGTTGACATCATTCGTCACCAGTGCTTTTTCAATAACGTAACTCGCATTGACGGGAAAATATCCGATCTGTACGCTTACATGGCAGACACAAATGCACGTATCCGATTCATATTAGATTTATTTCCACATGAATGAGGCCTGAAACCGATTTGAAAATGTTTTGATGAATCAGTCATGATAAAATTCAGAAGTAGTCACTGTTAATAGAAAGCCAGTTCAAAAGCTTAAGTGATTACTCTCCCTCAGGCAGCTTTATTTATGCTTTTCCACCCAATATTTTCAATGTTGTGAAACCTAAATCTTGCTAAGAGTTTTTGTGTAGGAACTAGGGCTGTAATTGACATTAATTAATTATATGTGATTAAGCACACACTATAGTTAATGTTATAGTTTTCGTCCTTGGTGTGAACGTACCTTAACAGCTGGTGTTGCACAGATTGCGGACATCACAAAATCATGAGCAAGTTTAAATTGAAGTTAATGTGTTGACAATCCTAGTGGAATAAATCTAGGTGGCATAAATGAACTAAATGCAATAAAGTTCTTTGTTTATAGTCTGATACTGTAAATAATGTAGCATTTCTGATGTGCTCTATACATTTATGCACTGTACTGTTAAAAATCAGGGTAAAGGAGAAAGGAAACCAACAGCACAAACTTAAGAAAGCTACTGTAACACACACATGTGTGGTGTTGAGTGACTGAGTAAAACAGACAGATACAGACAGACAGAGGGGGCTTCAGACTGTTTGGGGTAACTGCATGGCAGATATTAGAGGTGTGTGTGTTTATGAATGTGTAAGGCGATTGGGTCTTGACAGCTGCGTGGGCCCCTGTAATGCCTCCTCTTGGTGGAGGCCAAGGCCCCTGTCCTGCTGTCAGTGAACCTATCAGCTTTCATGGATCATCTCTTATCTGCTGAATCTGGCACTGACCAAAGCTCACTGCCATGGTTCACACACTGTACAAATACACCTTCTCGATGTGTCTCGGTCTTCATTATTGCCACTTAATGTGTGCAAACCCAAGTAGCAGATCAAAAAAAAAAAAAAGAAAGAAAGGAAACGAGAGATGAAAATGAGCAAGACAGAAATGTCTGTGGGACAGAGACATTCACAGAGCTATACGGCCAGTCAGTGTATATGTTTGTGTTTGTGTGTTTTGTCTGTTTGGACAGATGCACAGACCCATCTTTAGGTTTCTGTCAGTGATCAAAGTGAGTGTTGATGTGGAACAGATTCATGGGCCATGTCTTATCAGCTTGTGCTTCAGCCCCCATCCATCAGGCCCAGCTCTGCACCCTTTCCCCCCACCCTGACAGCACCCTAAACAGCCTGCATTAATCACCAAACATCCCTCAATCCGCACCCTCCTCCGCCCAGGCCAGATGTCCTCCCCTGGGGAGATAGGACAGGCTCGGTCTCAGAGGATGGATGAGGACAGGGTTCGGTATCAGCAGAGCCTCAAAGGGAGAGCGCTGGTGTGAGGTTTTGGGGTCGAGGGCATGTGTCAGCTCCTATGTGAGAAGTGTTGTTATATGGTTGGAATCAACATGTGCAGACAAGAAGGCACACACTTACACGTTCATGATCCCTCTTCCCAGATACCCATAACCCAAAATATAAAATCTGTACACCTTAATGATCATTAACACACATAGACTGTCACACACTTGAGAGTTCTTGATGATGATGTTCCTTCTGCCTCATGAAGATGCCAAACTTTAATTATTTACAATAAGAGTGTGTGGGCATTACAATGGTAAACTGGCTGAAAGTGATCCAGACATCTGTTTGCAACTTGTGATGATAGTATGGTTATCTCATTCTTAACCTACTAGACTGTTGTCAGTTTCAAACAGACAAGTATCAGTCTCTGGTATCTGTGCTTTGCCCTAATACAGAAGCCAGATGACACTTGATTGAGACATTGTAATTAATCATCACAAATTGTGAATTTCTTACAGCTGTTATGTCTACTCTAACCGAGTACTATATACAGCATATGTATATTCCAGAACCTGAGATCAGGTTGGTATATTCCTATTCTTATTCCTGTGTTTTTTTCTTTTTTTTGTGACAGTACAGATGTCTTTATGATCATTTTCTGATCAAAAGTATTAATTTCTTTAGTATTAAAGCTGCCTTTTCTCTGACCTGTGTGGTAACTTAACTTGTCTGTTACTTGTTTGATAAACTCCCATTTGGTTATGCTTTGTCCCCCCACACTGCGTCTGCATCCTGCTTCCTTTTCTCTTCACATCATGTGCTCTGATGTCTTACATCACATTAAAACCGGTACACCCTTCATATGAATCTGAAGTATATCTGGTGTTATTTACACTGTGTGTGATTCTCTGAGATAATAATCACTCTTTCTCATGACAGCCTTATTTATAATATTCACACAGGTTGGGTCTCACCGCTCAGGTGTGTTAAGGCTCAACTCTAAAAGCCACGTCACCCCTTATGCCTCCGCTGTGCATGAAAATGGAATTGAAATATAACTACGCTTCACTGACCAGGTCAAGAACCTAATTTCCGTTGGACTCCAAAAGGAGTAATTTGACTTGAGAAAATGTTTGTAGACTGTATGTGTGAGTGAGAGAGCGAGAGAGAGAAAGAGCTGGAGGTGTGTGAAGCAGACGTGGGGTGACCAACCTGGGCCTTCTGTATTTATGATGCACTTTTGTGAATACATTACAGCTGTCATGATGAAATAAGTGACATACTTACACACCGTTCGAGCTCTCTGAGGAGGAGAACAGAAGGAGGGGGGAAGGGGAGATAAGAGAGGAGGTAATTAATACATTCATCTTTTTTACGATATCATTTTTCAGACGTATATGATCACAATGTAAATTAGAAGTAAGGAGGGACCAGAGGAGAAATGAAATTCATTTGCAGCAGGTCAATCGGCCGACAATGGGCGGCAAGAGAGGCCAGAGGTAATTTATTGAGCCGTTTGCAGCCTCCGTTTACCCACTCACTCTCTCTCTCTCTCTCTCTCTCTCTCTTTCTCTCTATTTCCCTCTCTGCACCTGGCTGCTGATTTTCAGTCTTTCAGTCCCAGATGTTCATGTTCTCCCCTGGAGATAAGACTACGTGCTCAAATTAGCTTAATTTAGCCTAAATATGAAGGGATGAGGAGTAAAAAAGAAAGAGGAAAAAAAGCAAACACAGCCCTCTTATGACTTCTAATGGCATTCTATGGATTATTGATTTTTGATTTGGTTTTCTGTGCGTGGCAGGAGCCCTGTTTTAGCGGCACCATTAGCTCCATAACGATTAGAGACAAAAAGTTAATTATGTAATTATAGAGGCAATATCGGGGCGGCCTGCCTGGCTCTTCCCAGGTCCTTTTAAACATTATCTCCTGCGTGCACATCGGAACAGACGGAATGTGAGACTTGGAGATTAACGCCTTGGAAAGCAGATGCAGTATTTAATTCTCCCTGAACCACGACAGCCTGGGAAACCATTAACCAATCATAACATTCGCCCATTTCAGGCTCAACAGAAAGAGAGAGAGAGCGCTCCGCTGCCAAGCTTTTTCAGTTTTTATTGACTGTAACGGCTCCCCCCGCCTGCAGGCACAGATGAATAAAATGGTTAAATGGGGTCCTGCAATCTGTCAGAGAATGAAAAGTTGGAGTGGGTGAAATGAAGTAAAGAGGAAACGTAAAACGGCAGGCGGGCGGCAGAGATGCGCCGTCTCTGATATGACTTGCCCTCGGAGAGGAAGCTGAATAAACACTGAGCCTCCGAGATTCATCCAGATCGGTGTGATGTTTTTCCACATCTGCGCTCGTTCCGCACACACTGCAAATTATTTTTTCCCCCTCAGGCATTGGTGATAAGAAACACTATGTATAGAAGTTTCTAAATGAAGTCTGCTTTAGAAGAACTGAAACACTGGAGGTAGAGGTCCGGGTCATGCATCTTTATTTACTGGCACTGGACTCATGTGTCCAAGTGCTTGACCATGATACATACAAACACACATGCAGATGCAGACAAGTAAAAAATCTAAGACTGGGATACATGTGTTATTATTTATCTCTGGTATTAATATGGTCAAAGGAGAATATTTATTAAATGTAACAGGCTGAAGATGGTGCTAATGGCCCTTGAGAAAGGTCAGGATGTCACATACTTATATTAACAAGCACTTTAGGTTGAGACAGATTAATTGGCAAATTCATTAGGTTAGTGGAATCATCAAGTCAAAGAACATATGTGTGTGTTTTGGCATGCAATCTACAACACTTAACGATTACCATGTTGTCATATTTTAGTAACATTCTCAAGATTAAGCTCAACAGCCACCAATTACATTAAGTATTGATTCATGGGGGTAACTCATTTTTAAATATGTCTTTGTATTGTGTCCAGAAACAACGAGGGAAAGACCGTTTGACCGTTGGTATATTTTCCAGAGAGATAGATGATTAGTTCATTCCTGATAGCTTAAGCTGGATTTGAATAGCCAGAATCTGGCCTTGTGTGAGCTTTAGCTGGCTATTGATGATCTCCTCAGTCAGGTGGGACTGCCTTTCCCTGTAACCTTGTGCTGTATCCCTGTTATCAACTTGTAAACCTAGTCATATGGTGTTAACAACTGCTGGAAACTCAAATATCTATAACTGAATGTTTTCATTGTGTTGATCATTCCTGCAGAATGTCACATCTATCACCAAACCCACACATAAAACATGCAAACAAATACATGGGGGTACGTTAAATATGTTGTATAACACATTTGTTTATACTTTCTGAATAATTTCAATTTCTGAATTTAATCGAGGTAAAAACAGGAATGAGGAATTGCAATTTGGATTCGACAGTCAGGAAACTAAATGAATTGATATTCAGTTTTTAAAGACACTATTGCTAAAAGTATTGGGACACCCCTCCAAATCATTGAATTCAGGTGTTTAATTCACTTCCATGGCCACATGTGTATAAAATCAAGCACCTAGGCATCCAGACTGCTTCTACAAACATTTGTGAAAGAATGGGTCGCTCTCAGGAGCTCAGTGAATTCAAGCGTGGTACCCTGATAGGTTGGCATCTGTGCAATAAGTCCATTCATGAAATTTCCTCACTACTAAATATTCCACGGTCAACTGTTAGTGGGATTATAACAAAGTGCAAGTAATTTGGAACAACAGCAACTCAGCCATGAAGTGGTAGGCCACGTAAAATCACAGAGCGGGGTCAGCGCATGCTGAGGCACATAGTGCGTAGAAGTCGCCAACTTTCTGCAGAGTCAATAGCTACAGACTTCCAAACTTCAAGTGCAATGTAAAGCGTCGGATGCAAGTGTGTAAAGCACGCTACCACTGGACTCTAGAGCAGTGGAGAAAGTGTTCTCTGGATTGACATATCACACTTCTCTGTCTGGCAATCCGATGAACTTCATACCAAGACATTTTGGATAATTTTATGCTCTCAACTTTGTGGGAACAGTTTGGGGATGGTTTCCACATGATTGCGCACCAGTGCACAAAGCAAGGTCCATAAAGACATGAATGAGCGAATTTGGTGTGGAGGAACTTGACTGGCCTGCACAGAGTCCTGACCCGATAGAACACCTTTGGGATGAATTAGAGCGGAGACTGCGAGCCAGGCCTTCTTGTCCAACATTAGTGCCTGACCTCACAAATGCGCCTCTAGAAGAATGGTCAGAAATTCTCACAAACACACTCCTAAACCTTGTGGAAAGCCTTCCCAGAAGAGTGGAAGCTGTTACAGCTGCAAAGGGTGGGCCTACTCCATATTAAACCCTACGGATTAAGAATGGGATGCCATTAAAGTTCATGTGCATGTAAAGGCAGGCGTCCCAAAACTTTTGGCAATATAGTGTATATGTGTGTATATGAGAAATCAATGTTAAGTGGTCTCTTAATTTTTTCCAGAGCTATTTTTTTAATATAGTATATATATATATATATATATATATATATATATATATATATATATATATATATATATATATATATATATATATATATACTATATTTCCAAACGTTTTGGGACGCCTGCCTTTACATTCACATGAACTTTAATGGCATCCAATTCTGTTGAAAATGTTTTACTTTACATCAGTGGTAAAAATCTGGCATCTAATTTCTGTGATGTTGCAACAAAGTTGCAATACTTTTCTATACAATGTGATGAGCCATCCTTGCTCTTACATCAGACCAGTGGCTTCAGCCTCTCTTTTGTCACCTCCTCTCTCTTCCTTGTGACAACTTCTCTCTCCATCAAATCGGGCTGAGCTGGCCACATTGTCTGACATATCCTGACACATTGAGCGCTAATTACACAACAAATAATTAACCTGACAACATGGCACAGAAACAATGACACACTCTCAACATGGCTGTCTCAGGCCTTGATGGATGACTTAAAATAGATCTATCTGCTGAAAATGACCTCCTACGTACTCTGCTGAAATCCATGTTGACATACTGAAACTATTACAAGCAAATTATGCACTATTTTTGGTTTAAACTGTCTACTCACCGACATAATGACATGTAAATAAATACACATACACATACTGAAGGTTATTCATTATGTGCTCTCTCTTTCTCTCTCTCTCTCTCTCTCTCTCTCTCTCTCTCTCTCTCTCTCTCAGTAGCAAACACTCACAAAGAGAGCAACTTTAGAAAGCAGAAATTCAATTGTCTAGATGAAAGAGAGGGATTCCGGCTCTTGTCGTTTTGGAAGACTGCAGAGAGCTAAAGGAAAGGATGGGAAAATTAATGACTACAATAGAGTCTTCGCATTTTTCTTACTGCTAAAAAATACCACAAAGGACAAGGCCAGTGACAAGCCCTATTATTTGGTTATGCTTGCAAAGAAGCGACAGCTCCTGCTGAGAAGAGGTGACCTGGAGAGGGGGTTCTGTAGGAGGGGGTACGGGGGTACGGGGGCTCGGGTGTCAAGAGGGCCAGTGAAATGGTGGCTGATGAGTACAGGTCTGCCACCCTTCCTTTGTAGCCACGTCGCGTGGAGCTACCAGGCCATCAACACAAAGACAAATTATCACGGGGGGAATTTCACAGCCAAGGAAGACCTGTCATCTACTAAAGCATTCCCTCTCTTTCTCTCTCTCTGTCTATGTATATTTTGCTCTCTAGTTACTTTAAAGGACTCATAGTTGTTGAGGGCACAAGAGAGAAACAAGAAAGAGGGAAAGAGTGTGAGAGGAAAAGCATTGTGTCCCATCTTCTTGCTGTTGTCACTGTTGTGATGGCACAGAAGTACAGCAGCAGTGAAGCACTATATCTGTACACCACTGATTTATAGCTGACAAGGGCTGTGTTTCCCAATAATGTTGCAAATTACATTAACATGTAATAAGTATTAATAAGTAACATTATTAACATTATTTTATGATGGAGCAATGCCTGTTTCCAGAAGTTCTGCATACACAGAATTGAATGAAAATGGCTCAAGATAAAATGTAACATGATTATCTGCAATAAAGGGGGTCCACGAGTAACATTTAATCTACAAGTTTTCTCATTTGTTTGAACATTTAAAATATGCACCATGTAATGACCATGGCCACATCTACTGAACTACTTACATGATATATACAAAATGTGTGTCTAGATGCATTCAAAAGTTTGGGGTCAGTAAGTTTTCAAAAGGTTTTTCTTTTAGAAAAAGTAATTAATCCTTTTATCAGTAAGGACACATTAAATTGACCACAAGTGAAAGTCAAATACACTGTTACCATTTTTTAATTTTTTTTTAAATAAATGCTTTTCTTTTGAACTTTTCTTTTGAAATGTTATTATGGTTTCCACATTAAGCAGCGCAACCTTTTACAACTTTCATAATGAGATTTTTTCTTGCGCAGCAAACCAGCATATTAGTATGATTTCTGAATCATGTGACACTGAAGAAAATGTAAATATTTGCTAATAATTCAGCTTTGCCATTACAGGAATAAATTATATTTTAAAATGTATTAAAATAGAAAACATTTATTTTGAATTGTAATAATATTTCACAATATTACTGTTTTTAATGTTGTTGGTTTTTCTTATAAAAAAAATGGAGCCTTTGTCAGCATAAGAGACTTCTTTCATAAGCATCAACGAATCTTACTGGCCCCAAACTTTGTTAATTTGCTATGCTAATTTCTACATATAAATGTTTAGGGTATGCAGTTGAATTATTAAAGCTGGTAACTGCACAAGGTGAGCTCACTGAAATAATTGTAGAGTGGATCTGAAATTCCATAATAAATAACCAGTGTTGCCAATGTTATTAACACCACATGGCGTCATAACTCATTACTGTGTAATAGCTTTGAATCATGTTCAATATTTTACAGCTAAACGTCTTAAAACAATTTGTTCTAATTCCACATATGTGCATGTATCCAAACAACATTTCTAATAAAAGGAACAATAGAGCATTGAGTTGTCCTTAGAAATAGAGAGCTGCTATTGTGGTTGAAGATATAATTTCAATCGCATCAATATGACAGGGCCTTTTAAACCCATCCTGAAGAGAACAAAGACTTTAGGTCCTTAACAAATGTATGGGGGGATGCCGAACCCCATGCCTCTATTTCATTCTTTTTCTTTTGCACATTTTCTTTCTTTCTTTTTCACTCCCTCAAGCAGGGGCATGAACTTGGTTGGGCTCAACTTAACCCCCGCCCCCAGACCCCCCCCCCCCCCCCCCCCTTTTGCTGAATACCACATTTGGATCACACTGTCACAATTGGCTGAATAATCTCCCCCCCTGTCACAAGGACCTCACATTCACATATAAACCAATTCAACAATACCCACACAGAGCACAGATAGCTGGATCATGCACAGAGACAGAGAAAGAGAGTGAGTGAGTGGAAGACAAGTGTTCTAACTTTTCTCATGTCAGTTTCTCCTCAGGGGCAAGACTTGTGCAGAGAGATGGCAGGGAGGGGGGCGTGTCTTTTAGCGACACTGCTTTGAACTGAATTCATGGCCTATTTGCATAAGCAGATTTGGGTTGAGTGAATGGCTGAAGCTCTCTGTCTGGTCATTAATATGCGAGCTAATTCAGTCCAATGTAAGCCCATTGAGAGCATACTAAAGGCCAGTTATCCGAGCCCTATTGTTTAGGGTCTAAACCAGCTCCAGCAGTTGTTACAAATTACATACTTAATTGATTTAAAATCTGCCATAAACCACACATGCAGTAGGGAAGCCGTACCATTGGCCACTGAGAAATTTAGAGAGTGAGCGCGCCTTTTGACTGGCTGAGTGCATGTTCTGTGGATTAAAACAACATGGCATGTGGACGGATAATATGTGTAACTTCAAAAGACACGCAACCTCTAAAGTGGAAGACTTGGGTAGAAGCACAAGGGGCAACACAGCATATGTTCACAAGTTGTTTCTACACAATAGTCTACACAAAAGCTTCTGCATTTTTAACTGTGAGATCTATATGAGACAGCTGAACAGAATCACTATCATTATCATTTTCCATGTAGTACGATAATCAGGAAAAATAAAGTGCTTGTTTGACTGCAATCAAAGACTGTGGGAAGTTAGCATTGAGATCACAGTAGCACTGACTTCAGTGAGACTTTTCACACACTCGTTAGTTTATGTAAGTTGTTACAACAACTAATTACATCAATCTTTATCTAAACACCACAATGCTTATTCCACCATATCTCATGTTGTAAATTACATTTTAAATACTAAATTAATTATATTTAATATGTATTAATTTTATGAGCTTACTGCTCCTTGCCAATGATAATTTTCATAGCTATTTTATGTATTCTACACACAATTAAATCGTATTTACACTTTTTGCATAAACTGACAGAATTGTAGCTTGATTGGAAATGGTGCACCTTAAAAATATTCTGTAAACAAGCGATACAAACGCCTGGGACATAAAAGTGCATGAAGTTGAAGAAACACTTATACCCTGAAAGCGCTGATTTGCTGAACTCTCTATGCAAGAATCCTCTTAACAGCTGCACTATTTTACGTAAACTTCTCAAAATAAGATGAAAAAGAAGTGTTTAATAATGTTTAAGTATGTGTGTGTTCATATGTATGAGAGAATAAGAAAATGTATTCGAGAGCAAAAGTGTATGTGTGTGTGCGAAATAGAGAAAGAGTGAAAGTGTGTGTCATGTTGGGCAAGAAAACACGCTCAGTCAGATGTAATCTTGTTTAATGTACCTCTGCTCTACTGAGAGCTCTAAGCCCTTTGCGTGTGAGTAGTATTAGTGTGCAATCTCTCTCTCTTTCTCTCACTCCTATTCTCTCCCGCTCTCTTTTTTGTCCGCTGACCCCCTGCTTCAGCCACCGCCATTGTAAACCTCTGTCTAACCCGTGTGTGTAGGGGCCAACTTCGTTCCTTACCCTTTTCTCCCCTCTCTCTAGCCCAGATACGGCACATCAAAGCCAGAAGAGACACTCTTTGTGCTTACTGCTCCCTTGACTCTCAACATGTGGTTTTGAAGGCTTGAAACATCGGCCCCTTTTAACCCATTCTGAGGAGATTAGGCAGCGCCTTCAGTTGAGTATTAGGGAAACTATAGTAACCAATAAGCCGCATGTCCGTGAATGGAAACTATGTATCTTGTCAGAGAGGAGCTGTCGGGACATCACGATCCCAGACAAGTTCCTCTGCGGGGCTTTGGCACCCTTGACAGGGGCCCCTTCTTTTCAGGACAACACAAAGTGACACACCAGAACCCCCCTCTATACCCCTGCTCGGCACAGACGCGCTCCTAATAGTAATTTAAATTCAACAGAAATGGCAGAAGTAAAAAAAAAAAAAAGTTGTTTTCCGCAGAGGCACAAGCATTTAATTATCGCAGGCCAACATTTTTTGGCTTGTTTACGCGTGTATCTCGCCCACAACTGTGAGAGCAAAAACTATGCTGAGATTCTAACCATGGAGGGGCTAAAAAAAGCTGTCGGATGGATGACCCGTGGTCCGTGTGAGGAGACTTGGGAAATAAAGCCTGCTTTAAACTGTGTGTTTTTCTGAAGAGGAGCATGTGTGCATATGTATCTTGCGGTGATGGGGAAGGATGGGAAAGGGCCAAGCTACTCTGCTGGCTCAGGCTTCATTAAGAGGTGTAAACAGATCTCGGCAGGGCCCAGTGGCGCACACATGCATATACACACTGGCATGGCAAGGAGCAATGATACTCATACCCACTAAGTCATACGTTCTCTCTTACACAGACACATTGGCCAGGCCTGATGGTAGGCCCCAATCAGATGCTGGCTTCTCAGTAAGCCTTGTGTGAGCTAAAGACTCCAAGCAGTGGCAACTCATTAAAACTGAGATCCTGGAGCAACTGTCGCGCCACTAGCAAGTGGAAGCAACCTCTTCAATGCTAGGAGCAAACCAGTATCCCAGACCCAAACAGCCTGACGCATTACAGCCCACACATGCAGGGATCAGGCCCTCCCAAACAGCATGATGTATACCTGACATACCTCACATAAACACTGCCATATGCTAAACAAATGTTTGCAAAGAAATAGTGGATGCAATCATCAGAACTGTGATGTTTATGGCACTTTTGATGTACAAGATATTGGTGCCATATATTTTTTAATGTATCATATCAGTCGATATAATAGATCTATATGTTAAAAGGTAACTTAGATCTAAAATAATCTTAACATTGATAATTTAATAACATTGTTAAATGTAATCTTTAGCAAATCTCAAAATGAATATACTGCACATCAGGGGTCGGCAACCTTTCCCAGGTGAAAAAGGTGAGAGAAATTTATTAAAACTGCATTATAATATGTTTGTATTGTACTAAAAAGATACTCGAGCAATTTTTTTATTTATTTAATAGTATGTATTTTTCATGGCATGCAATAATCACAGAATGGTTTGTCAGATCTTACATTTTAATAGTATTTATAGCTCCTAACATGATAAAACAGTCTGTGTGACTATGAGGAATGATTACTTCAAAATGTACATCTGTATGCAAGTTTGAGGGACTTGAGGGAAAAATTAAATACATACACCTCTTTAGCTATTGTCACGTGCAGTGATTATCCCTGCCATAGCTTGCCAACCCCTGCTGTACAATATAATGTTATGTTGCCTAAATTCACTTTGAGCATTTAAAAGGATTGATTTTGGTTTTTAGTGATTTTTTTTAATCTGTTAAGACAAAATAGATTTAATTAACCGTGCATCGGATATTGACCATAACATGGAAATAATTAGCGGCTTTTCAGTAGCGGCCAGAATTTTACATTGTACATTTTCCCAATTTTGTGTGTATTTGCTTGTGATCAAGAAATGCTCCCTGACGGAGGGATGCGTGTATCATCAGTCAGGAGCTTGGCCCAGTTTTATGGGGCTTTGGGAACCTTCTGGAGCGTTCTTTGGGGTGACTGCTCCTCCACATGGGTCACTCTGATGCTGACCCCTATTCTAAACCGGGCTACTGGCAGCCAGCCTGCTTCCGTCTGTTGGGCATATTGGGCCGTTTAGTGGGGTGCTTGTGAAGATCAAATGGGTTAAGATGGTCCTTCTCCGTCTGTTGGGAGAAAAAGAGCATCAAAAAGGTGTAAATTTCACTTCCCCACTTTTGATTAAGTCAAGCATGAAAAGAAATGTAATACTCTCGAGTGGCAAAGGCTCTACACTATTGATGCAGTTACTTCTGCTTGAGAGGAGCCAGTGAGCCTGTAGGGAGTGGAGCTGAAGCTGGGCCGGGTAAAGACATGGCCAGATGGAGGGCTTTCTCTGCTTCTGAAAGGAGGCTTAAGAGCTCCCTTCCTCAATCCCTCTCTATACTGCCTGGGTGCTGTCCCAGTCCTGCTTGCCCCCCTTAACCTCACAAGCTCTCTCTCCCCTTCGTTCTCTCTTTCTCCCTCTCGCTCAGTAGCTTCCACCATATGGGCTTGTTTAAAAACTCCAACAGCTTGCTAAACACAAGCACAACAACACAGTATTCATAACTTGTGCTATCCAACGGAGACCTCCCCTATCCCAATCACACACAGAGGCAAACACTTGTCCTCAATGAACCTCACAACTTCAATGACATTTAACTCCAGTTCATTATTTGTGTTATATTAAGTTCTGCTAAGTTATAATAGTTAATTTAATAAATAGTTAAAATATATTCAGATATTTTATAAAATACATTACAAATATATTCCCATTATTCAAAAGTTAGATTTTTTTCCAGCTCATTTTTTTTTAGATTACAAATTTGAAACCTTAATCTGTTTTCTTCAATGTCTGTAAAAACATTTACATTTATTCATGTAGACACTTTTACATAAAAACAAATATTTATAAAACATATATTTTTATAACATATAAATGAAAAAAAAAAAAAAAAAAACGTGTCTGCAGATTAAACAAATGTCCTTATTTAAGAATAAACAACTTAAAATTACATGTTTACAATGCAGACCATTGTGGAATAAACACCTACTAAAGCTGGGATGATTGCACTGATTTGAATATTTTTTCTAATTTGATATAAATAATATATTCAATGCATTACTCTGATCTCCCTAAATAGCACTGTTCCTTATTACTACTAGCCTTTAATGACAGACCTTTCCCAAAGTGAAATTCAACCCTAGAAATAGTCGGTCCAGTATTCCAGGGACAGAGGAATGGAGAGGCTTTTGAAAAGACTTAATAGAATCTTTACCCGCTCCAACAATCCACTCCCTCTGAGCTGCATTAAGTAGTTATTGTAGAGGGACAATGACCTAAATAGCTCAACATCAACTTCATTAGCCATGCGGCCAAGACCGAGAGCATTTCACGGTGGAGGCTATTGTCAGGGCTCACCCCAGGTGAGCATTAAATTGCAAATGATACTCTGAAAGGCGCGGATAGAGAGAGAGAGAGTGTGAGAGAGAGAGAGAGAGAGAGAGAGAGATGGACTGAGAGGAGAGAGAATGGTAGTGAGGATGAGAAAGCAAGTGAAAAGGCAGTGGAGAGCTGCTCTGACCGTAAAAAATCCAATCTATCACGGAATGCATTCCTCTCCTCTCCTAAGTGTCCTATTTGTAAGCAAGACCAAGCTCAACCCTGTGGGGTGAGAGAGAAAGAGAGAGAGAGAGATAGAGAAAGAGAGAAGAGCCCCTGGAGTCTAATGACAGGCTGATAGCAATTACTTTAGTCCGTCAACAGTGGCTCCCTATCGGCACATTCCTGCTGAAAATTAGTAGACTGAGGAAAATAAGGAGTGAATTAGATTTAGTAGGAGGAGAAAAAAGAACTTTTGATTCACTTCATATAAGTATATCAAAGTCGCTCTTAAAAAAAGAGGGGGAGAGAGAGAGAGAGCGAGAGCAAGAGAAAGTCACAGCAAATGCAGGAAAAAAATCTTCCTGCACGAGTCTCCTCTGGCTTTGTTATTCTGCAAATCAATAAGCGCATCCTCCCAGCCTCACCATTTCCACTTTAATGGCTCCTCCGATCAACATGTTAATAAAAAGTCCTCTGTAGAGCGATCAGCGAGGGCCTGGCGACTAGATGACTGACTGTAAGAGATGGCACAATTCCGGGGGTGCGTTCCCAGGCGGAACTGCGTCGTGTCACCCTGCCGGATGAGAAATTGGGCCTTTACATATTCCTTGTCACCGGCGGCTGAAGTGAAGGCACCCCAGAGGCTGGTGTTGGTTGCTGCTTGCCTGGTGGACTGGAGTAAATTAAAGCAGGGATTAGGCTGGGCTGAGATACTAGCTGACAGGCTCAGAGGATGCAGTCTGGCAGAGGGCTCTCTCCCTGCCCATATGTCTTCATGAAGCACCCCAGTGGGGGCTCACTAATGAGACCAGCACAGCACGGCAGTTTAGCTCCCAAACACCAGAGGACACACACAAAGAGCCGTCATATGGACACACACACACACATACATACACAGAAGTGACACAAATAGCCACAAAAAGCACTTTTTGTGCTGAGGTTTGTCAGAGCTGCAGCACTAACCTGTTTCCCCTCATGGAGGAGTTCCTCAACATTCTGTTTTCTCTACATGTTTATGCTTTCTGTGTGTGAAATCGCATCTGAAAAATGAACAAAAACCACAACAAATCTGACAAGCGGGTACCAGAGACTCTCCATGAACGCTACTGTGGAAAACTAATCCCTTTTCTCCATGCAAGACCTATCTATGCTCTTGATCTAGAGTTGGGGGAGGCATGGAATATACCTGCCCGTAGGCTGCTGAGAGGTGTGCAAGCTTTAGAAGCATAATTACCAGCGATTACAGCATAATTACACACGTTAGTGCTTTAGGTTTCGCTTGCTCTTCCATGGGACACCGCAATTAGTAAGTAGCCCCTGTTAACAGCTATTTGGGTTTGAGTGTTTGCCGTTCCCCATGCTCCTGTGGATAAATATCCTCTGGCTATGCAACATAAATATGAAACATGACTGTGACTGACTCTGTGTGATGACACCAAGGTAGGTATTGGCTGAAATACGAAAAATATATGGGATGTGCCGAATGCTTCATGTGTCCTTATTTGAAAGAAAGAAAAAAACGTATAAGTATAATCTTACTTATAAAAAAAGGAGAAAGTTTTGATTAGCTAGTTTTGTCTGTGGATGTCTCTTGTCCTTTGAGGAAAGCTTCAACTCCTTCATAACCTTTAAAATCCACATCCTATTATGTAACATTTAACTTAAAATGAAATGGAAGCATAAAAGTGAAAATAAATTCCATCAAGTGGGATAGGAGTCTTGAAATAGAGGAGCACAAAATGATTGTCCTGCGCTCTGACGGTAAGCCTCAGAATCGCTCAGCCACAGAGCCATTAAAAAAGCCATCGATCCACCACATTCTCAATGAGGACAGCCATGAGATGAGTGGAGACAGACCTATGTGTTTAAAGATGGTTAAGTATTAGTGCTTTGCCCCCCAATATTTCATTTGAGAATCTTTAATAGTGTTATGAGTGCAGAAATGTTTTTTTTATTTTTTTTTGTAGATGGTAACATAGCCACCTCTGTTGTTTTCTTATGTTTTGTATATTTCTTTACTTTTTAAGGGATCGTTAACGCAAAAATGAAAAGTTTGAATCATTTACCCACCCTCATGTCATTCCAAGTGTTTCAAAAAAGATTTTTTGTGAACATCGACTTTCATTGTACGGTCAAAAAACATTTTACAAAAGAAAGTCATACAGGGTTGGAACAACATGAGGATGAGTAAATGACCGAATATTTGCAAGCATATTCTTGAGAATATATACAGTATCATCCATACAACATTGAGTGAACATATGGAAACATCAGCAACAACAGTAGCAAGAATGGCAACTATTAAAATAATAATATTTTAACGAATAACATGAGTTCTGGTCATTTTTCAGCCTCTGTAATGTACTGTGCCAAGCTATCCGTAATTAAATCATCAGAGCAATGCGCCCTGAGATCCCAGAGAGGGCACGGTGCAAAAGTTTATGTTCCCAGGACAAGCGGGAGAGTGAGAACGAAAAGTGAGCAAGACCGAACGAGCACAGGGATGAAAGGATGAGCAGCGCGCCTGCCGCATAGATTTTTCTCCACAGAGTGGATTACAGACACCTACTTCCAGCTTAGGGTGGAGTTTTTGAAGTTTGGGCTGGGAGGGAAAAGATGCCTTTGGCAGAGTCCTGTTTGATTCTGGTGGGAGCTTGCCACTAATCCCACCCTCCGCACACACACACATGCACGCAAACAACAGTTCTCACCTTCCGCCTTATCCACTGCACTAACTCCTCCCGGCGGTCGCGGGATTGTTATCCTTCCATCCCTCCCTCCATCCATTTGCAGGAGCGAAAGATGCAGATGTTGGGGTGTTCTCTTCTCCTGTTCATTAATTTCCCTAAGCAGATTAGTGGATGTGTGTTTGTTGTTGTTGAAGCTATCTGATTTGCCTAAGCCCTTTGTTTTTTCATGTGGTTTACACTTTAAAGCCCCCCTCTTTTTCACAATCAGCCTCTCTGATGGGGGATAAAATGGACCTACTGGCAGAAAAGCAGGGAACAGCAGAGGCATACACAAACACACACTCACACTGTTCTCTAGGACCATAAAGAGGGGGGAAAGTTGGGGGCGGCCCCTTTCTGAGAGTTTAGACATGCCAAGAGACAGACGAGCAGCATTGCATGATGTGCGTGACGATCTGCTGGGCTCAGGACTGAAGACGAGATAACAGCCCATATACAAGATGCGCTCTGCAGGGTCAGTAGCCAGTGGCACCTCTCCCAGAGTCCCATTCTGCCATACAGGATACTGAACACTGACAATAGTGTATGACTGCCAGTTTCTAAGCCAAGTGTCATGCTGAAAAATGAACCATCAAACCGATGTGGTCAGTTGGCAGGCCATTGCAAGGTACCTTGTGAAAATGACAGTTCTTTTAACGTTCATCCACCGGATGGGAATTCGCCAGTGATGACCAATTGGGTTCCCAGAGGTCGCTTCGTCTTCTCCCCGAAATGTCTCATTAGAGAGATGAACAGCAAGCAAGTCCCATCCAACTGGCTGCTGGCAGAAGCCACGCTGCCGCGATTCAACTGGACGCCCCACACACATCATTATCAGCTATCAGCGACAGTCAGCCCGGAATTACGCAATTAATCCCGCTTTTCATATGCCGTGGACAGAGAGTGATCCAGTGTGTTCTGTGTAAATGAGCTGTCATGCTCTATAGCCGCGGATGGAGGAGAGTATATTTCACACAGAACTTGATCTAAACACACTCTACAGGTAATACTGACAGAAGACACATTACTTCAGAGGGCTGTCAGATACATGACAGCAGTGACAACAGTTGTGGGCTCTCACACTGTAACCAAGATGTTTTGTTTATATCTAAAAAAAACAAACAGATTTCCTTATTAATAATAATAATGCAATATATTTGCTTAGATATAAACAAAACAATACGGTTAGATCAGAATACAGACTTGATGTCAATACTGTCATGTATAATGTAATAATAATAATAATAATAATAATAATAATTTAATAATTTAAATAATACAGTTTCTTCTCTTTATAAAAAATATTATTATTATTAAAAGATGTATTAATTTTTGTAAACTCTTAACAGGACAAACTATATTAATTATTATTTAAATTAATTAATTAAATAAATAAATACAAATTTATAATAATATTAACAATAATATTTAATAATTTAAATAATTATTAATAATACCGTTTTTTCTGCTACTTATAACATAAACAACAACAACAACAATAATAAAAAGGGCGTATTAAAATAAACAAACAAACAAGTAAACAAACAAACAAACAAACAAACAAATAAATAAATAGCACTGCAATTAACTTTAGTGGCATATATATATATATATATATATATATATATATATATATATGTTTTTTCAGTCAATCTAGACTACAGATTTGTCATGTTTATAATAAATGTGTCTTATATGAAGTATGTCCTTATTTATGTCTGGCTGTTGTTGTTCTCTCTTATCCTTCTCTCAAGTTATGAAGGGGCTCCAGGGGCCTAGTGGGAATTAGCGTCCTCCTAGACCTGCAATGTGACACTATGAAGTCTATGTGTGTGTGTGTATTTTACTACAGGCACTGGTCACAGATTCTTTGCCTGGATAACCCTGCTGCTATATAAATTCAGTAAACTTCATGGAAATTTAATAAGTGACGCCGCTTTGTGTTTGCCTGGTGAGCTCGCTGCCATGCCCGAAGCTGAGAGCCATATTTGTGATGATTTCCCCTCTCCTACTCTTCCTTGTACTCCACATCTTCTTCTACTCCTTTGGTCTTTCTTTCTTTTTCAGTTTTTGGAGTGGTGGGGAGGTCCCTCTTAGCGCAGCTATAGAAGTCATAGAGGCTGTTTTGACCCCCGGGTTACTTCTGTTTAAGCCAATACAGACTAAGCACATTCTTAGGGGGCATGATATCAGGGGGGGTCTGTCTTTTTCTTTTCCTCTGTCGCACTTTCTATACTTCAAATATCGTGCCTACAGAAAGCATTCAGTTAAAAAGACAGTCATATTCATTTGAAATCTCTTTTCCCCTAGTCCTTATTTTCTCCCTCTCCATTGCTTTCATCTTCCTCACCGGTTTCTCCTCTTCTGCACCATACCGTGCACATCTCTGCCATGACAACTAAATAGGCCCCCTAATACCACTTCATAAAGGATGGAGGTATCCCCTAGGCAAGTACTTGTAAATTAAACCCATAAACGGTGCCCTGACTCAGGGCTTAAAGACTCAAACCTCTCACTCAAGTGACAGCACCAGTTCAACAGTCCACACTAAAGCACACCTTAACAAGGTGTAATTTATAGGTATGTCGTACAGTGAGAAATAAATGTATCACCACATTAAGAGGGCTGGGGCCGTGAATAGACAAATGTGTTTGGGTAAGGTTTTGCCTTGTGAGGACCAAATGTCCCTACGGGGATAATAAAACCTGAAAGATAATCTTAATTCAGCACTTGTGAATTATTCTGATTTGTCCCTCCTTTTCTTAAAAAAAAAAAGCACAAATATGGGTTACAGTGAGGCACTTACTGTATAATGAAAGGTGCCAGTACATAAACATTAAAATACTCACTGTTTCAATAATACACTTTACAGCTCAAATAATACACAACTTTTAACAGTTTTTACTTATTTTTAAAGTGCCTCACCTTACCGTCAAATTTTATTTACTTACACTATCGTTCAGTTTATATAATATATTTGTTTATATTTATTTTATTTAAAATAAGTTGATCCAAGTAAAAAAAAAGTTGTTCTTTCTATTCAGAATCCTGAAAAAAATATACCATGGTTTCCAGAACTGTTTTTAAAGTTGATAATAATAATAGTAATAATAATAATAATAATATTAGATGTTTCTTGAGCAGAAAATCAGCATATTAGAATGATTTCTGAAGGATCATATGACACTGAAGACTGGAGTAATGATGCTGAGAATTCAGCTTTGCCATCACAGGAATAAATTACATTTTAAAATACACTCACCTAAAGGGTTATTAGGAACACCTGTTCAATTTCTCATTAATGCAATTATCTAATCAACCAATCACATGGCAGTTGCTTCAATGCATTTAGGGGTGTGGTCCTGGTCAAGACAATCTCCTGAACTCCAAACTGAATGTCAGAATGGGAAAGAAAGATGATTTAAGCAATTTTGAGCGTGGCATGGTTGTTGGTGCCAGACGGGCCGGTCTGAGTATTTCACAATCTGCTCAGTTACTGGGATTTTCACGCACAACCATTTCTAGAGTTTACAAAGAATGGTGTGAAAAGGGAAAAACATCCAGTATGCGGCAGTCCTGTGGGCGAAAATGCCTTGTTGATGCTAGAGGTCAAAGGAGAATGGGCCGACTGATTCAAGCTGATAGAAGAGCAACTTTGACTGAAATAACCACTCGTTACAACCGAGGTATGCAGCAAAGCATTTGTGAAGCCACAACACGCACAACCTTGAGGCGGTAGGGCTACAACAGCAGAAGACCCCACCGGGTACCACTCATCTCCACTACAAATAGGAAAAATAGCTCACCAACCACCATGTACCCATCCTCTGATGGCTACTTCCAGCAGGATAATGCACCATGTCACAAAGCTCCAATCATTTCAAATTGGTTTCTTGAACATGACAATGAGTTCACTGTACTAAAATGGCCCCCACAGTCACCAGATCTCAACCCAATAGAGCATCTTTGGGATGTGGTGGAACGGGAGCTTCGTGCCCTGGATGTGCATCCCACAAATCTCCATCAACTGCAAGATGCTATCCTATCAATATGGGCCAACATTTCTAAAGAATGCTTTCAGCACCTTGTTGAATCAATGCCACGTAGAATTAAGGCAGTTCTGAAGGCGAAAGGGGGTCAAACACAGTATTAGTATGGTATTCCTAATAATCCTTTAGGTGAGTGTATATTAAAATAGAAAACACATTTTAACCGAATAATATTTCACAATATTGCTGATTAAATTAGACTGATTAATAGTAAAAAAATGTTTAAAAAAAAAACATTAAGAAAACAATCTTGCTGACTTTTGAACAGTAGGTAGTGTTTTTAGTTGTTTTTTTTTTCCTAAGAAAATGAGGGACAAATCAAAATTAGGCTACTTTTTTGCATTAAACAAATAATTACAGAAATGTTGAATGAGAATGAGCTTAACTTGTACTGAACCCGCTCATTATAAAAACAATACATGTAAAGTCCCCACCATAGGAAGACAAATAAACTGTTTGTGTGTGTGTGTGTTTTTGAGAGAGAGAGAGAGAGAGAGAGAAAGAGAGTGACTGTGTGTTTGACAGCAGCTACTAAAGGGCTTATTAGGGACAGGTGGGCTTGAGTGGTATGCGATTAAAATGAGCTGACTACAAAAAGTGTGTGTGTGTGTGTGTGTGTGTGGGGGGGGGGGGGGGGGGGGATTACATGCATCAGAGCACATAAACACACTAAAAGTTTGTCCTAGTCTTTTATCCACCGTGATCTTATTTTAAGAGGGGGCAGAGCCTCAAATCAGAGCAAACCCGCAGTGCTACAGCATGACAGCACTAACATTGCACAATCCATCTGCGGTTAAACATTTCTTTATGAGTTTGACTAGTCACCAGCTCACCTCCTCAGTCTGGCTCTGAAGAGTGACAAATCAGATAAATAAAGATGAGTAGCCTATTCTGCGGGGGTTTCCTGACAGTTTGAGTGATAAGATGTTTACTCACATGTTTATTTGCTAGGGTTGCTTATCACGCAGAGCACTACAATTGGCAGGTGAAGACACCTATTGCTCGGTGATGACAGAATAGATGGAACGGAGGGAAAGAGAAATCAGAGAGAGATAAGACGTTTCTTTCCCCATATCGGTCTCTATCTCACTCACATACTCTCTTTCTCTGATGAGGCTTTCTGGCAGATGAATCTAGGCTGTGAAGAATAATCAAGGGTCACATTTTTATTCTATGTCCATCGAGAGGGAAAAAAACATTGAGTGGAGAAACATGTTAGCGTGTGGGTGCACGTCTGCACACATTGTAACCGGTTCTGATCTCGTGGGGGATGTTTGGCTTTGTAATTTCACCCTTGAAATGTGTGATTACAAACGGGACAACTTTTTTAATTTTCTCTTTTGTCTGGATTCTGCAGCCTGCCAGTCCACTCCCCTTGCAAGGCCTTTTAATCAATCACACAGATAATCAAACGTCACTGGCTATCTGCCCCATGTAATTACTTTTGCAATTAAAAATCAATCTCCAGTCACCTCCTCTAATTAGAAGGATGGCTGTATCCCCATCTAGATTGATTTTATAATACATATTGACTTCAAATGCTATAATAAGGCCATATTCTTGTGTTTTGATGCATGCTGTGGGTATAGAAACACAAAAAAGACAGGCCAGACAGCAGCTCATAGATGTGCATAGAGTCTGCCAGTACTGTTCTAACCAAAAAAGGTCTCAGGAGTTTCAGTTTGATGATATGCCACGACAATAATGAGAAAGAGAGAGAGAGAGGTTAAAAAAAAAAAGAACGTAAGGAGGGAGAAGCTTAACAGCCCAATTGACAGTCTTGATTATATTAAAATGTAAAACTCTGTACACACAGTATACACAAGAGTTTCTCTGGACCTGAAGGATCTTCTCTGTCTGTTTACCAGGACTTTTAGGTGGCAGAACTTTCTTTTTCAATATGCAGGTAAAAGTGACAAAGTGGATGAATCAATCTTAAATAAGTAATATTTAAATTAAATAAAAAAATATTTCAATAATAAGTGTTAAATAACAAATATGTCACATATCTGAAATTAGTAAATTAACCGAAAATAATCTAATTGTCCATTGAATATATATTTATTTAGCTGAAATTACTTTTCAAATGATAATAATAATTTATGTTTTAAGGTTGTTTGGATATTTTACTGTAAAATGTATTGATCAAGGTGTTTTTTTGCTGTGTCACACTTCTGTTATAGATCATTTGTGATCAGTCTTGTTGGAAAAACAGTACATCATCTTTTTGAGAACTCTCCACACAAAAGTTGATCTACCTCATCATCAGTTGTCCTTTCCGACTAGTTCCTCGTGGTCATGAAGGTGACAGCCGCAGGTATAGATATACAGACAGTTGCTTCATGTGAGATTCTTTAATCCATATTGATCATAGACTGATGGAAAAACAACAACAATGTGCTTTCATAAAAACAACAAAACAGGCAAAAACATAGAGGTACTGTAGCAGACAGGTGCTTTCGGCAACACCAGGAGTCACCCTTGGGCTAAAAGAATTCTTCACAGATTACCAAAACACATCTGCAGAAGGTTTGTTTGTCCAGAGGCACTGTGAATAACTAATCAGAACTATTATTGATGGTTACCATTGGACAAACCTGAACAAACAGCTAGTCCGATGTAAGAGCGGGCATCTCAGAAGACACAGAGTGGGCAGATCAAACCATTCATGAGGCAAATATGGAATGTTACAATTAGTCATATAGTGAACTAGTGTGTCACAGCCAGGCCCCCTCTTTTCTAGCCCAGCTAAAGTGGCCTACTCAAGGCTTCTCTGGGGTAATAAGAGCAGTGCTTATCAGGCCTGCCCTCCAGCCAGCTCCTCATTGCAGGCAGAAAAAGCCTGGCCTCAGCCCAGCAGCTATTAATCACTCCAGAGAGGCTCCTGTCAGAGCCAGCCCCTCCCCAACTGATAACACTGCCCAGCCCAATTTAACCTGATGGAAATGTGATTTCTCTTTTCCTCTAGCATTGAAACAATATAGAAGTTGGAGAGAAAAGGAGTCACAGAAAAGGAGCCAGATATAATGCACACCTAATATTGAATCCAAAAGAGGCCTACTGGTAATTATTATTGTTGTCTTATGATCTCTGCTGGGTTACATAATTTTCTTCAGCTTCTTTAACTCAAACCTCTGGTATTTATCTCTATGCTGGCTTAGGTGAGATATATGAAGACTTCTCAGACTGAGCTCTGGTAGGTAACCAAGAAAACTCGATTCTTTGTCATAACCTGGCATGCTCACCACTCATTGATAGTTTGACATTTTGGTGAAACCGTTTGAGTTAAATGATGTGTGACGCTATGTATAGTGGCCATCGATGACTTTGTTGATATATGTTACAGACAGTAAGCATGACTTCTAATGAAGGTACAGTGCATCAGAGTTTCTTCAAAGAATCCACACCCAGAATAGTTTGGGAACTCAAAACTGATTGAAAAGAGAGAAAAAGAGAATTGAGGTGTGTTGTGGTTGTTTTGTCATTATGTTCAGTTATTATTATTTATCTGTTGTATGTATGCATTTATTTAAAACAATTATTAATATAATTAATATATTATTGCATTATTAAATATAATTACATTCCCGCTAAAAAGTTTGGAATAATTATTATTATTTTTTTTAAAGAAAGTCTTTACCAAGGCTGCATTTATTTGAGCAAAATACAGTAAAAAGAGTACTATTGCATTATAACTCTATTGTCTTTCATGTCACATGATCGTTCAGAAATCATTCTAATAAGCTTATATTTCACAATATTAATGTTTTACTTTATTTTTGATCAAATAAATGCAGCCTTGGTAAACGTATAAATAACAGAATTAAAAAAAATTTTTTTTTAATTATTTAAAACTTTTGACCGGGAATGTACTTATATTTAATAACGCAATAAATTATTAATTATATTAATAATTCTTTTACAGAAATGCATATATACCAATCTTAATTATTCCAGACCCTTGACCTGTAGTGTAATTAATGACAACCTATTGTATTACTAGAATGCAATTATTAAAAAATAAATAATAATAATAATAATAATAAAGACGGTTGCAAAAAAAGTGCCTTGTTTGCAAAAAACATTTCTTTTACAAAATGTGGATATATGAATGCAGTATTCACTCCCACCCAACAAAAAATTTCAAAAGTGGAAGTGTTCTTGCACTCGCAGAGGTCACGACCCTTGTTGCTTGCAAGGCTCAACTGAGCCTCTGGGTTCGGGATTCTGCCCTCTGGCCAGACTCAGGAATGTCCCTCTCGCTTTAAAGCCCATTTCCAAAGCTGCTTTATTTGCGGATCGGGTGTCAGGTACAAATAAGCATGATGATTCAACACAGTCACCTACGATAACAGAACGAGCGACACAATCACCCCAGGCAGAGAGAGAGGGAGAGAGAGAGAGATGAAAGAAATACCACTCCCTCAGTCAAGCTAAGGATTCTTATCGTCTGAGTGGCTGAGAGGGCCAGACCCCGCGGCAGGTTCAAAGCCTGCCCCCTCCTCTCCCCTTGCCCCTTTCTCTCTCCCTCGCTTTCTTCCTTTCTTTTAGCGGCTAGTGGGCCGATAATTCAGTCAAAACTCACTCAATCCAGACGACTATTAGAGTGAAAATGATATCTCTTAACCTGGCCCCAAGTGGACCCTTTGAGAAACGGACACATTTCTAAAGAGTGCTGATTGCTTGTTTTCTTTTGATGTTCGAGTTGATGGGGTTTAAACCACAGACACATATTTCACCTCAGGCCACTGAACTATCTAATACAGGACAAAATAATACAAATCAAATCATCATTTAATATTGTAATTTTAATAAACCACCAAAACACTGTCATAATTGTACATGTCAAATCCACCTAAGCACAAGGTGGAACATTATTGATTCTGAAGGTCTTCTTAGCTTTTGTCCAAACACTTTACCTCACACATCTTTATTGAGGGAATATTTGGCAAGAGTGAGCACATTCCTGACATATAGTCAATACTCAATATAGTGCTTGGTGCCCTAAAGCAGGAAGTCGACTCTTGTGTATAAGTATATAGTGTAGGTCAAAGAGAGCCACTGAAGCCCTACTGCAATCATGACCCCTCAATAACAACACTCAACTTCTCACATATTCCCCTGGGAAGCAAACTGCTAAAGGCTATATAGTGTAACCGATTACCTTTCACACATACAGACTCACACACACACACATACAACCCAAAGAGATTTACAGATATTACACATTTACACAGACATGATTTTGTCAGTCTGGACAGATGGCAGTTTCTTAAAAAAAGCACAAACCACCTTAAAGACACACACACACACGCACGCATGTTGGGTTTTCATGTTTTATGGGGACTTTCCATAGACATAATGGTTTTTATACTGTATAAACTGTATATTTTATCCCCTTACACTAACCCTATCCCTAAACCTACCCATCACAGGAAACATTCTGCATTTTTACATTTTCAAAAAACATCACTTAGTATGAATTATAAGCTGTTTTCCTCATGGGGACCAAAAAATGTCCCCACAAGGACAAGGATTTCGGATTTTGCCATCTTTGTGGGGACAATTTGCCCCCATAACGTAGGGTTTACCAGGCCACACACACACACACACACACACACACTTCATTTTCCCTGAAAAGGAGCGTAGCACATTACCAAAGATATCATGCAGAAATCTAGGCAGAAATGTCATGCCATGTGTTTCATCCTTTAGTAAAAATGCATCGTGAGGTCACTGCTTAAATAATTAGGCGATTGTGGAGACAGATGAAAGGTAGATTGGAAGTGACTGCGCGAGCAGGATAATGTTTCTCTAATCAGTTTGGTCTGAGAAAATGCAGATTGTGAAATTTTCCAGCTACTTCCTTAGAAAAACGCATTTCACTTTTGATTATGGCTGATTAGAAGGAGAAGAAGTGGAGACAGAGCCCTGGGCCGGAGGGTTAGAGAGCACACTACTCTCTCACACATACACACTTACCCAGTTTGTCACACATACACTACTAGTTTGAACACTAGTGTATAGTGTGTATATACATTTTTGATACTATACATAATAATAAATAATTAAAATAACATGTCATATTCTTTACACAACCTAACACACTTGTTAATGGAATGGTTAATGTCACAGATACTGTCATTTAGTAGATAATACCAGATTTCATTTGTCAATGACACAGAAAATGATTCTGAAGATGATATCTTTAAGTAGTACCAGTGTTTTTTTTTTTCATTTTTATTTGTATTAATTTTGCTGCACAAATTACAACAACATATTCCACCTAAATGCATTATCCACAAAAAAAGCAATTACAAAACAAATCAGTCTGAACATTCAAACTCCTTTTTTATTTGGATCATTATAGCTAAGAATTGCAGGAGGAGCACACTGTCCAGTAAAGCTGTTCATGGGTTATGCTAGCTAATAGCGTTTGAGCTACAGCATTACTGGCCTTTAAACACGGAGCAGATGTGCGACGCCAAGCATAGCCTGATCAAAGAAAGGAGAATGGGACAGATACATAGTCAAATGATGATGAATGGCTCTCTGCTGAATTGTAAGGAGTGTACAAATGTATCCAAATGCAAGAGAGAAAAAGAGAAAGAGACATAGTGAGATAGTGAAAAATAGACGCACATGCCAGGAACAGGAACATGAGACAAATCTTAAACTTTGTCGGGATGATTCTTAGCAGGAGCTGATGCGATTAAGTTCCCACAGAGAGGATCTAACTTTTGGACAATGTGTAATTGATTTCACTTACGGATCAGACATCAGAAGCATGAATCCCAGGGTGCATCTACATAGTAACTCATACTAACTCAACATTTTCACATCCACTCACGTACGCTAATGCAAACCAGGAAGGAAGTTTGCCCCAGTCCCAGGCAACCGGATGACATCATCACGGAACATATTTCTTACCTTTATCTTTTAAGCGATGTGTTATCCATGTGTTGGCTGTTGCCGGAAAAGATCAAAGGCATAACTGTGTTCTGGCGAAATGTGAAAATTGAAACATGACTTCTCAGCAGAGAAATAATACGTTTATTTGAAGATGAATTGCCTTACATGTCTGACCCAAACACTTTAAGGGGTACAGCCAAACTTTTCCCAGGTACATGATTTAAGAGACAGGATTACATTTTTTTTAATTATGCTTTAAAAATTTTAAGAAGCTTGATGATGTCTGTTCTTTGTGCTCTCCATCTGTCTCACAGGCACATCTCGCTTTCCCATAGATGGGTTGGTCGTGAGTGTCACGGTTGGATTAGAAGCAGACAGTAGGACACATGTTTGTGCGCTCGGTAACGAACTGTGACCACGGCACATCTCTCGCTCTTTCTCATGAGGTCGGCCCTGCCCTCTCACCAGGGCTTTTACAGGGCCAGGCAGCAGGGAGGCGCTGTGATAATTTGATGTGAACTGGTTTGATAAATCACCCCTCCATTACTTTGTCTTTAGTATCTGTTTATGCCTCTACAAATTGAAACCCCACTGGCACAGGCCTGCATGGATGCAGCTCTCCGGCCTCCTCTCGATTAGTTCAAGGTGGGGGGAGAATTTGGCCAGGCTGCTCCCTCCTCCTCCCCCTTCTGTTTTGTCTGTTCCTGCTGAGGCAAAGAGGAGTAGACATGTGTAAGCAATAAGACCGAAGGGTCTGTGTCTACCACTGGCTGAGCGGGAGGAATGCAGAACCAAACTATAAAATAATAATGTAAGGATGGAGGCGAGCGGGCCATCTGCCCGCCCCGACCCGGTATTGGTGGTAAAAACACGGGCAGCTCACCTGTGAGCGGAGCGGCTTGTTCGCTTCAACCTGGCATCACTTCAAAGAACTGAGCTGTAGAAGCCAAAGGGCAGCTTGACCTGGGCGCTAAGCTCCCTCTAAGCCTCTTAATGCTGGAGGGAGGTGAAAAGTGAGCGCAAGAGAGAAACGGAACAGAGTAAGAATTGTTGTTAGTCACTAGAACACCCTGCCCTGGTTCAACCTGAGATACACAACGTCAGAGGAAGTGACAGAAATGAATGTGGACAGTAAATATGCCTTTACAAAAGTCGTGGGAGATAAAGTGCGCGGTTATCACGCACAAGGGCCCCTTTTATGTACAACTACTAAAATCAACATCCCCTAAGCCTTTCATAATCACTAAAATAAACTACAATCAGTATGCAAAGACAGTTTAAGTCCTGAGGCATTTATCTGCCTTTAAACATTTTTCTTTAGAAGCTACTGACTTATCAGTGGCTTGTCAACACACTGACACCATTCTTTCAAATGAGACACAGGCGCACTGATCACAGCCTACAGCAGCTCTGTCTGCTCAGGAGAAGTCAGATTTGATCAAAAGGCCATTTCAGCACGTCACATCCTTCCACGAATAAGCAGCAACCATTAGACTCTCTCGCTCAACCCAATTGAAAACCTGCAGTCTACGACGAAAATAAGAGAAGAGGTTGAGAAGCAGCTCTTGGTGGTAAACCCCACACTGTAAAGTAGACGTGAATTGTCATTCGCAACCCATTTTACTCACGTAATGTGGCGTATTTCCAGAGGAAAGAAGATATTTGATGAGAAATTTTTTTTAGGAAAGGACCTCTTAAGAATTGAAGGTTTTTTTTGTGTGTGTTTGTAAAGAAAAAATGTAAAAAAAAATATTTTGTAAATAAAATCTAAAGTCGTGATGTCGTTTTTTAAAGATCTTTTCTTCCATATTGTGACGTCCATCCAAGTGAAACAGGAACTTGGTTCTATCCATCAATTTTTGTTTGGATGGAAGCAGATCTTAATCGCGTCATTTTTTTCATAAAATCCAGTTATATTTTCACTAAAATTATGAGAAAAAAAAGAAAAAAAAAAGAAACATATTGGCCTATATCAATTCACAATAAGATCTATAACATGCATTTATAAAAATAGGTAGAGGGAATTTTCATGTCATACCGATATTTAATTCAATAATGCATTCCTAAAAATACAATTATATATTAATATATATAAAAATACTTTTGTGGGTATACTGGCCAACCATATATTTTATTGAGCCCTGTAGTGAACATTTTCAAATACCTAAATGATGTCAGCGAACAAGAAAAGTTGATCAAATGTTAGTAGATTTTTATTTAAGATTATGATTTTTTATTTTTTTTAAATAACATACATCCATGAGTTGTTCACAATAATACCATGGGCATCAATTTTGATTTCATGTAAAAAGAGAGAGTGAAAATAGTCGGAATTAGAAAAGGAAGAAAAAGAAGGAAGAAAGCAAAAATAAAGGAAAGGAGGGAGGAGGGGGGAGAGAAAGAGAGAGAGAGAGAGAGAGAGAGAGAGAGAGAGAGAGAGAGAGAGCAGATTTTCAAAAGCTAAATGATCTTCTTGAAGGAAACAGACATATCCCAGAATGCAATGGGACAGGAAATACCCACAGAGAATGGCGGACTCCCCCTGGGCCCACATTAGAGGAATGCATGAAATGAATAGTGACATCATGTTGCTTGGTCAACAAATGCGAGTGATTGATGAGGACAAGCGGTCAGAATGATGGCCAGTTGTTGGCTTTCCCTGGGAGCTGCCATTTCCCTCCTATCCCAACTTCCACCCCGTGAAAGGGATATTACTGATCCCCCTCTTGCTCTCTCTCCATCCCTCGCTTGCAGAACACTAGTGGGGATAAGGTCTTTCATTCTGCCCTGCTGTCCGCTCTACTTTGTAGGCTCATCTTGGTCTGTTTCTGATCAAAAGTTTGCCCATAAATGGGCTGGAAGTATTTTTTGACCATGAAATATTGATTTGTTGAACAAAAAGCGATGTCGCTAACATCCTGAGGGATTTGATTAATGACCCTTCTATGGTCTAGTATAACAAAAACATATTGTGACCAAATCCCATGTGTTGTAATATTTTAAATATCCACTGAAATCATCATACTGATCTGTTATGATAAACATTCCGTTTCACAGTAAAACCTCTAATGAAATTTGAGAAAGTTAGTGAGTAAAGGGAAGTCGGAAGGCTGCTGAACCACTGCACACTGTTTAGTATTAGTCAATCTTTCTTAATGAGAAAGGGACAGACTCCTCCAGATCACATGACACTGCTTGAGGTCATGTGATCAGGGTGCCATGTTTTGATAGGGAGATGAGAGCGTGAGGAGAGGAGACCACAAACTGGGCAACCATCTGCCACATGCCAGCAGACTGAAGAGGCATCCAGACCTGGAATCAGAGAAGGATGTGGTCAAAAGACATGAGACATGAACAAAAACATTGGAGTAAAAGAACAAAAGATGAAAGGGAGGAAGAAAGAAAGAAAGAAAGAAAGAAAGAAAGGCATGGTGTTTATTGCCGCCATCTTCTCTTTATTCTTCGCTCTCAATCACTCCAAGTGCAGGGTAAAAGAGATGTGTCAACTCCCATCAGCTCCAGTTGAAGAAAAAAAGGGAAAACAGGGCCTTGGTTTGAAGTTCAAGGGTTGAGTTATTGCTCAGGTTGTATAAACAATAGCCATATGCTGTCATATTATTGTACATCAGTGGGTAAAGGATGTCCTCAGATGTTATTTCATGGAGAAATAATGGAAAGCTAACAACACACACACTCTCACATGCTGAGTTCTTGAAACCTGAAGGAGGATGACTAGTGGTAGCGGTCCTCAAGTGGAAGACTCTCTGCTCTTGGCTTTGACATGAAAGCCGTTTCTTGAACTGCATATGCAAATACACAGAGCACTGCAAAGTATCCAGCTCATGAAAAGCCTGTGAGAAACACCATGCCTGCATGGCTCAACCTGTTCTTGAACCTGCTAACTTTTGTGTCACATGCATGAATTAGCATGTCTTTGAAATATGGCATGAAATTGCAGGTACCATGACCATGACACGCACACACAAATGTCAAATACTCTCAACAATAAGGGTATTTTGAGGTCATGAATTGTTGGTCTACTGTAAAAAGAGAGTCATTAACCCTGAATCGAGGGAGAGGTGTGTGGGAGAGAGAGAAGCAATAAGAATGAAACAGAAAATGAGGGCCAGATTAGCTTTTCTCGGGGGGCCACGCACAGTCTCAGGCAAGGATAAAAGGGCTTATTAATAGTTTCTGCTTTTACATGCCCTGAGTGGATGTTTATGTTGGAATTTGCTGGTTATGTGTGAACAGCTAACAACTGTAAACAGTGCCATTCAACTCTCATTTCCCTTACCTCACTGATATTGTTTCAACTCCGCGCCGAGGCGACCACAGTTTGAAAACATCATTTGGGTATTTATCTTTAAAGTGGTTCCACAGTGAGGGTTCCCTAGGGGAGGTAATCAAGACAACGCACAGGGTCCTTCCTACTGTGACTTTTTGTGCCACAGCTTATTTTCTGTAAACACACACAGACATACTGGTAGGAAGAAAGACAGACAGAGAGTGTGTATTAATAAATAAATGAACAAATGAAGTCCGTTTGACGTTTTTCTTTAAAATAAGCATTTTTGTCATGTACCGGTACTTCTGAATGGGCTGAGGCTGGGATTTAGTGGGTTTGAAGTGAAAGTATTTTATGAACTTTACTATATGCAGAGAGCCTTCACTCAATATCGTTATCTCATTTTTGACCGAAGTGGCTTTTAGAGGCTTTTGCATCTGAACTCTTCAAATTATAATGATAATCAAATGAAAAAATATCCAAATGAAATATTTTGTGTTACACAATATATCAGTACCATATTATTGTTTTTGTAATTTATTGTACATTATATATTCCTGTATTTTTACATTTAGATTACATTACAAAAACACTGAAAATGTAATAACACTGTCAAATGTATCTCATTATGAATATCATACTGTACATTATAATGTAATGCTTAAATTACCCTTGCACATTTAAGTTATTAATTAGATTTTTCATTTTTTATTTATTTGGAAAAACAGTATTCTTAATATTGGCATTTATAATATAATATTATAAATGATTATATTAGCCATTTATCGGTTATGTGACATATTAAAATAATTATAATTATCTGCTTATCAGTATAGGCCAGAATTTTAATATCAATCTACCCCTAAATAAATTTAAGGGAAATGTAAACAAAAATATACACTGAATATGATTCAGAACTTATAAATGGACATACAAATGTTGCCTATTTTATAGTCTTTGTCATACAAATCTTTATACAAACAAACTTCATAGAAAGTCAAAAAGTCAGAGCTGTTTTCCTGTTCGCTTGAGCTATTTTTTTTAACAGCAGGGATGTGTATGTGTGTGTGCGTGTGTGTAAAGACAGGGTTTTAACATGCATGCACACACACATGCACGCACACACACACACACTCATACTTATCCAGCCCTTGCCGCTTTTTATTGGACAGATATAAAATTAACAGCAGTCAGGAGCTGAGATGGTGAGTCAGTGTGCCTCAAATACACATTTCCAATCACAGGTCAGCTGTATGCTCCAATAAAACTTTACAGGGCAGCTTAAAGAAGCGCTGCCACTTTACAAGAAACAAACTTTCCTAATTAATCATCAAAATTAATAACCTCAGGTCATTTACCACCACACCAGCTGGGTGCAAGTTTCTATTAAAACTAAAACCTGCAACAGCGGCCTAATGGCCATTGACATAAATCAATGAAAAGCTGCAGTGAAATTTTCCCTCGCTGAGCTGACTAATGGGAGAACTGTAAAAAGCACAATGCACGCCCAAGGAGAAGTGACCTAGCTGTGGTGTTAAACTTTTATACAACCCTACTGCGCTATGTTTAAAACCACATCAAATGGTGAAAAAGTGCACAAAAAGAGGCAGGTGAGATGATAGCCAGAACAACTCGAAGGCCTGTGAGTGTGTAGCCCAGGTGGGGGCACTTTCAAATGCACGGATGTGTGTGTTTTAGGGCCCAATTATGTGTTGGACACGAGGAACAGTGTGTTAACAGTTCGGTTGACAAGCTTCTGTCTGACCTGAGTGGAACACAGGTGGCAGAAAACTGCAATGTAAAACTCTTTGCCAGGGTTGCTCTCTAAGAGATTAATGACACAAAGGATTTGTCCCATCAGTCTTCAAAAGGTGAGTGAAGGTATGCGTGGAATTCTTGATCCCAGCCTATTTATAGTGGAAGTAATAGAAGAAGAGTTGGGGACATTTGTGAAGCTGGAATTCTTCCTCTGAGCTGATGAAAGAGCAGGAAAGAGAGGACACTGGACTGCACAGGGGGTGATGGTGCTGCCGCTCGCTGCCAGGACGGGCAGCTGGCTCTCGTCTACAAAGGGAACAGTGGTGGCCATTTTTAGAAGTCTCTTTGAAATGGCAAAACAAGCCCAAACAGTAAAGAATGAAGAAAAACCAAAAGAGAAAAAAAGAGGAGTGTCTTGAAGAGCCAGAATAAGCCTTTTGCACAGGGAAAAAGAAAGAAGGTAAACAGAGCGAGCCTGTTTCAGGGGCTAATGGGCTTTCATTTTGGGCCTTGTGTTACCAACAGTACGGATTAGAGCTCAGTTTCAGAGATTACCTAAAGGGAGTTTTCTTACTTTAAAGACCCTCAAAGGATATGCTGTGTTATGTGCTATAAAGCAAAGGGATATACATAGACTTCTGTTATGTGCGTGTATTAAATGACGGTCATTGACTCCCTCAGTGTATTACAGGTATCCTTGTGTGTGTGTGTGTGTGTGTTTGTGTGTGCTAAAGGTGTTGCCCTTCCATTAATTAAAACCGGCCCACTGAACTCCAGGGACAGAGCATCTAAACAGTGCAAGTCACAGTGCTAATACCGGGCAATTAAACACGGAGGCATGTGAGTATATGAAACATAGAGAGAAGCAATTAACACGCTACCAAAACAAAAACAACTACAAAAACACTATGGAAACCACTATGGAAATCAGAGGACAATGATCAATCTGCATTTTGTTCTACCGTGGTGACAAATACAAAGATTCTGTCATTGTGATGGAACTGTTAAAGACTCAGAGATCTTTTCAATAATAAATAACTACAATTATTTAAAAAATGAACACTCTGTGACTTTATATTGCACTATATATAGACATTTGCATGTGTTTTAATCAAACTACAATGCGGATCATAATTGAGCTACAGTCCTTATCTGCCTCTCCAAGTATACTACCACTTAAAAGTTTGGGGTCGGTAAGATTTTTGGTTTGTTTGTTTTTCAAAGAAGTCTCTTATGCACACCAAGGCTGCATTTATTTGATAAAAAATTCTGTAAAAACAGTAATATTGTGAAATATTTAAAATAACTGTTTTCTATTTTAATGTATTTTAAAATATAATTTATTTCACTTATCCTTTACATTTATTTGAAACAGTATCTTTTGTAACATTACAGAAGTAATGATGAATACACAAGTCAGTCATACACAGAGACACTTGTGCCAATTCAACAGTATTAACAATGAAATCCCATTTTCCAGTCTGAAGTAACTGTGTTGTTGTTTATGTGCATTTGCCGATTCCTAAGCATGTGTACTTCTATTAACACAGTTCTCCATTTACACCTGGTCTTCTTCAGAGCACAGGGTGGCACAGGACATCTTCACTCATATTAATTATTAAGACTAAGCCTCCAAAGCAAACAAGTAGCATTGTTAATAACAGTGAGAGGCACAGAAAATGTCTAAGAATGTGGGTAAAAAAAAATAAAAAAAAATAAATAAAAATTTTGATCGGTTGTAATATGAATACATAATAAAATACTCAAAATAAAATAATAAAAATAATTCTGTAAATTAACTTTATCTTTATATATATATATATATTATATGTATTGTGTGTGCATTAAAACAAAAAATTCTCTCTTTTTTTTTTCCTGTGTCGTTTGCCTGCCTGTAATTTGCTGATTTGCACGCATGTCAAAAGCTAGACCATCGAGAATACTGTGAACAAAGAAACAGACAGAAAGAAAGACATTAGCAAAACCAGGGGAAAGAATGAGAGGAGAGAAATCCTATTTGAATGAGAATGCAGGCATTACCCCGTCTATTGTTTCAATGTGCATATTTGTTTACAATCATTTTAAGATGCTCATGACTTTCCCACATCTATATCTTCTCTTTTCCTCTCCTTGTCAAGACAGTCTTGTGTGTGAGCGTGTTTGGTCTCTACTGACAGCAGCATGTGTGCCATCCATCTTGCGGGCCACAGTCAGGGCAGTTGAACAGCTCTATCTGCTATAGGGGGGAGTTTAGGATAAGGGTGATTAGCTGCGGCTCACATTCATCCAGCCCATTATCAACACCTCACTACTGCAATCTGTCTCTCTCTCTCTCTCTCTCTCTCTCATTCAGCCCTGAAGCCCACGAATGCTTCCACCACTTCAGAGAGACAGAAAAAGACAGAAAGAGGTAATTAATGTATTAGCTTGAACCCAGTGAGAGGTGGGCTCAAACTCAACTTTACAGAAGAAGGAAGGGGTCTCTCTCACACACAACTCCTTATGAATCTCTGTATGGTTGCTAGTGAGACAAAATGTTGCCAGGAGGGACATTTTGTCTCAGCAAATTTGGGCCCTTTGATTAGATTAACATTACAAATTTTCCTGAATAAATAGATTGTTATACTATTTAACAACAGCAAGAGCTCATGTGTACATATTGAGACAAAACCATGTATTGTTCTTAAATATGTGTGTGTATCAGTATTTACAGAGTATGGCTGTCACTTTTCTAATATCTAGTGCATGCAAACACATTAAATACAAAAATAAACAAAGCACATAACTGCTGTTTTGCCCCTTTTTCACTTTAAAAACAGGGAAACAGCAGTAAAACCTGTCATTTAGATTAAAGATTGTACACATTCATATACATATGAAGACTAACAATGCAAAAGCCTCTAAAAGCCACCTTGGTCAAAAATGAGATAACAATACTAAGTGTGGTAATAATTAGTTACAGAATGTATTTCGGATGTTCAAATTAGCTGATGTTTTCAATTTTTTAGACCTTGATTGACTATACTTAAAGCATTGTATCACCAAGTTCATAAAGACAGAGGTCAAACACAATTTGTGGATGAGTAGAACAGAAGGAGCCTGAAGGCCCTAAACTCTAGACAACAAGAGAAGTGCTGTGTCTCTTCTAGTGATAGAATGCCATTCTCTGATGCAGTGAAGGTGTGAAAGAGAGGGGGAAAAAGAATGTGAAAAGGTGGGATCTGCTGTGATAATCAATGAAGGAATCAGTTTCCATTTTTTCCTGACCTCTTTTTGTCCAACTGGGACTCTTCTTCTTCCATTCTTTCTATCCCTCTATCCAACTCATCCCTTCAGGGCAATGACTGTCCTCCCACAGGAAGGGAAGCTCTGACCCTCCCTTTATCTCTTTTCTTTTTCGATCTCCCCATTTCCATCCATCACATATCCCGTGTTTACAACAGTAAGAGCCAATACACATGGGAGACACACAGTTACACACAGAAGCTTTCCATTTGAAAAATTACCTTCAGTCATCAAATCTATATTTAACACCCAGTATGGCTATTGTTTGGGGAGGTGAATGAGACTATCATCATTTAGCTGAATGTCGTAACTGTGTCGCCATGACAATGAGAGGAAGTCATTCGTCAGAAGGTTTGCAGACGATGGAATACAGCAATAAACATTAATACACTGATTTGGCAAGCATCTGGAAACAGTAGTGACCTTTTGGGAAAAAATAAATAAATAAAACAATATATAATAATTACTAAAATGTTAACTTATTTGAGACATTGCCACTGACATAAAATATATATGAAAACCAAAACTGACAGATGTAAACTTGTGAATCTAGTTGATCTTCTAATTATGTCCTTGTTGACCACTTCTCTTCCATGATACACATTTATGTCTCCTCCTCCTGCCCTAAAACCTAAAATAAGCTTGGAAAATGCAAAGCACTTTAATCATGCTGTACAAGGCTGCAGGGTTAGCTTGATAAATGAAGCCATTGTCCCGTGATTATCGCATTTATTCACAGCACACGCACAACAGGGGAATCTTGCATTTGTTGCATTACATGGAAGGAGTCGCTGCTGCGCTCCTCACATGTTTCTCTGTCACAGCAGATTATAGCACTGTGGTAGACAGTTATAAATATAAGGTAATCTGGCGTTCTGCGTTAGCTGCTATTATGCCATCATTATTTCAGTGGTGGCTGGAGCTCACACATGATTCATTGAAAGAATAGTGTAAAGAATTGCTCTCATTCTGTAAAGACATCCTTAAAGTGTGAATTAATCACTCTCACACTGAGTGTGAAATTGGCCTGTATTACACTGCACGAGTATTGACACTGAATGAGTTAGTACCGCTTTGGACATTATCTGTATTTAAGTGCACACATTTTCTGGTAAAAAAACTAATAGCATCAGGGATAGGTTGACCAAAAATGAACTTATACAGTCATTGTCATGTAATTCCAAATCTGTATGACTTTCTACTGTGGAACACAAAATAAAATACACACACACACATATATATATATATATATATACCCATCAGGCATAACATTATAACCATCTTCCTAATATTCCTAGCGTTGGTCCCCCTTTTGCTGCCAAAACAGCCCTGACCCGTCAAGGCATGGACTCACTAGACCCCTGAAGGTGTGCTGTGGTATCTGGCACAAAGATGCTAGCAGAAGATCCTTTAAGTCCTGTAAGTTGTGAGGTGGGGCCTCCATGGATCTGACTTGTTTGTTCAGCACATCCCATAGATGTTCGATTGGATTGAGATCTAGGGAATTTGGAGGCCAAGTCAACACCTCAAACTTGTTGCTGTGCTCCTCAAACCATTCCTGAACCATTTTTGCTTTGTGGCAGGGCGCACAAAGCAAAAATAGGCAAAAATAGGCCACAGCCACCAGGGAATACTGTTCGCTGGTCAGGGGTCAGCATGGGCACCTGACTGGTCAGCGGCTATGCAGCCCCATACGCAACAAACTGAGATGCACTGTGTATTCTGACACCTTTCTATCAGAACCAGCATTAACTTCTTGAGCAATTTGAGCTACAGTAGCTCGTCTGTTTGATCGGACCATACAGGCCAGCCTTCGCTCCCCACGTGCATCAATTGTTCCTTCCTTCGACCACTTTTGATAGATACTGACCACAGCAGACCGGGAACACCCCACAAGAGCTGCAGTTTTGGAGATGCTCTGACCCAGTCATCTAGCCATCACAATTTGGCCCTTGTCAAATTCGTTATCTATTATTATTATTATTTAAGTGCCCCTATTATGCTAATTTAACACTACAACAGGTTTACATGCATCAAAGGTAAAAAAAAAACTTTCATTTTCTCATAATATACACTGCACATCACCACATTGGTCAATGATTCTCAAACGGCTCGATGGATGAATCAGTCTCTCTAAAGCCCTCCTTTCCGTGAGGTACTCTGCTTTTATTGGTCAGATGACCCAGTCTGTTGTGATTGGTCTACCACTTACAGCGCACGTTGGAAACAAACGGACATGGAGCCATGCGGAGGCTTCCTAAAGCTCAGCGATTGTACACACTGTAAAGACAGTAACAATGGCGTCGATTTTACCATATCAATCAGAGCGCGAGTCCGATGATAAAACATTAGAAGAAATAGTTATTCAACTCAAGCCTCCATCGCAAGGACGACTTGATCAGGACGACTTGATCAGGACGTTTCTCAGTGATACGCTACTCAGTTTGAGGTACATTATAAGATGTTGCAGCTGTATTTCCTCATCAGCATTAACAAGTGTATGTACATCAACAAACCAATGTGTATATTTCTAATTTATTGCAGTGCACGTGCACAAACTGTATCAATAACAGCGCATATGTTAGCCGAGCACTAACGTGAATGACTGATGTAACATTAAAGTTTTCAAAACAAATCTTGCTCCATCCTTTTACTCAAAGTAGTAAGAACAACAGACAATCTGCATAGACACAGTTTTAGGTAATAGTGGCCCACAGCTGATTAGCAGAAGTATTTCAGTAAGACAGTAATAACGTAAGTTAGCCGGTTAGACGGAAACTTACACATTATAAAACACAATACTATGTATTTTGAACAGCCGGTAGAAAGTATATACATCAATAATTAATAATACTTAAAGGTTGTGATTCTGAAGAGCAAGCAGGTACAAGTAAACTTCTGTACTACTGAGTACTGACCCACCTTTCCAGAGAAAGTGTTTTGCGAATCCCGTGTTGAACGCGTTGTCAGTAAAATTACGTGTTTGAGGGTGGGACAAGTTGTTCGCAGGCAGATTATGTCATTTCTAGTAGAACTTTCACGCAATCAAATTCGATGGTTTAGAGTCTATTATTTCTTTTGGGAGACAATAACTTTATTTATTGCGCACTTTCAACTTTAAAACTTTGCAAAAAAAACATAATGGGGGCACTTTAATTACATTTAATTTCTTAAAATTGAATGTCAAAGAGAGAACGTTGTTTTGGACCCCAGCGTTCTTCAAAATATCTTCTTTTGTGTTCCACGGAAGGAAAGTCATACAGGTTTGAATCAACATAAGGCTGAGTAAATGATATAATTTATTTTTGGGTTAATTAACCCTATAATTGTTTGCTTTTACACTTAGCAACTCTCAGTTCTTTCTTGAAGGACGTTAGCATTTAGGATTCATTCCATGACCCCTGTGCATGTCAAAGCTGCACTGTGTGAGTGATGAATGACTCTGATGGTCATCTGGTGATGTCAGACGCTGTGGTCCGGCTGTGTGGCATTAAGAGGTTTATTTTGTTATCGCTGACATAGAGACATTTAGACCTGGGTATACACACAGACATCATAATGTGTTGCTTTTAAATAATGAATGGAATAACTCTACACACAATTGCTCACAATATAAAACAATACAATGATGTTTTGTGAATATAAAGACTAAACATTCTACACATTACATCTTTGTATTGTTAACTGAGAGCTGCAGTAGATGAGATACATGATATATCAGGCCAATATTAGTGATTTCTTTGAACTAATTACATAACTATATATATATATAACGTATATTGTAAATTTAATTGCTTATGCTTATTTACACCTATTTTTACATAGATTACATCAACAATTTTAAACATATAGCAAATCTCATTGATATCCATTTTCACTGTATATTATAATGTTGTGGTTAAATTCACTTGTATCATTGATCATTGATGATATGCAGTGCTTTGCAGTACTTTTAATTTACTTAGACAATATAGAATTGTAATATTGGCAATTTTTCAGTTGTTAACATACCATGAAAATAAATATCAGCTTATTGATAACAGTCTGAAGTTGCGATGTAATAGAAGTAGCAACAGATATTTTCTTCCATATTGTAATGTACATCAAAGTGTATCAGATCATTGAAAAAAAAAATGCAGGACTTGGTTCTAACCATCGGTTGTTGATTGGGTAGAGGCAGATCTGAATGTGAGCTTGGAATCAATTGTAAGAAAGGGCAGGATTTAAGCGGACCAAATGATTTGAGAAGTCACCATTTTGAGCATAAGTCACCAGAGAGAAGTCTTTCGTATTTTTTTTTTGTAAATCAAATTACAAGCTCAAAAAAATAAAATGCATGGATGAATCATTCACAATATAAGATCAATGACTTTTCGTTTCATTCCGACTGGTGCATCCCCAAGATAAGCAACAATGAATAAACAGATGACAAAAATCAGTCTGACAGTATTTTAAGAGAGTTTACTTTCATAAAGACACTGCACATTATGCATATCAAGTAATTATTTTGCCAAACTAATGAAGCCTGGTAGTTTAGACTCTCTCTGCTCCTCCTGGGACCCTGAACTGAATATCCTGAACCCATTAAAAGTTCTCTATGGTGTGATCTGAGGGGATTTTCTAAAGCAGGTCTTTGAGAGGGACATTAAACTCTTTAACAGAGCTTTCATCTCTAAAGCACTATCAAGTAGGCGCAGAGCAGGCTGGCATTGCCTGGCATGCTATACTGGGTTACTATCTTTATCAGTTCACTTTAATTAGAAAACAAGCTTCTGATTCTGTATCTGTTTAACCAGCCATGTGCCACACATATAGAGTGCACACACACACACACGCGCGCGCACACAAATAAGCACAAATGTAAGTACATGGACACAGAGATTGATAGATACAGTCACAATTAGACACCCCACACACAAAACAAGTTCATTTTAAGCTGTGAATTTATTTAAATTTTTTTCGTGCATTCTAAGAATTTTATTTCCACCTTGGTGTTTCTATTTAACATTTTTTTATGCAATATCCCAAACCTGAAAGTGTATCTGTTTTTGGTATGCTGCTAAAAAAAATAATACCAAACAGTTTTTTTTCAACAAGGAAGAACATATGTATCTAGAATTACAGCATTGCCACCCCTTTTCTCTTTTTTTCTCTCACTATCTTTATATCTTATTCATTGCACATTCTCACATTTAAAACAATTCTCACACACTCACAGAAAAAATGCTCTCATTTTTGGCTTATACAAGCTATCATTTACAACATAAATACTATTTACCTCTGTGAGGAGCTGTGGGGGATCTGGAGCTCTAAAAGGGGGAGCTGAGAGGAACTGACCGACCCACGATCCCTGCTACACCCCTCAGGTAGGTGGGGATACTCCCTGTTTGTTACGATGGACACAAATACCCTTTCTGAAATGGAAACACACATGGATGAGAATAGTAAGGGAAAGGTGTCTTTATAGAGCTTATCCCTTCAAAAACAACACTAAAGATAGATTGACTGAACGGCCTGTTTCCCAGCACAAGGTCGTAAAAGAGTTTGAACTTCAAATAGGAATGAAATGTCAAACAAAAGTATCACGCATACCTTTACGCAAACCAATGACATGTTCCGATGCCCTCTGTGCAACTTTATCGGCGTCAACATGAAAGATCACGGGAAATGTGTCGAGCATGACGTGACGATTGTGGTTTGTGAGCATGAACACACACCTACATCCTGACGTGCACAAATACCAAACGCTATAAATGCAACAATGATGTCAAACTGTGCTGCAAATACAAAGTGAGATGTTTGTGCCTTCCTCTCCACCCGGCCATTACACCAAATTATTTTCCTGGCCAAAGTTCCCTCACATTAAATTTCACAACCTGACATTGATAGCATACAGCCTCATTCTCTCTTTCCCCCTGTTCCTCTCTTAAAGTCACAGAATATACACACTATGTGGACTCACGGGATCATCTACATTATCCAGGGCTTTAGTACACCAAACTCATTTGCACTTCTTATGTGCAGAAGGGTATAGGGCCTTCAGAGACCTGGAAACAGTTATTCTCACCAGCCTTCAAGGTTATATACGTCATTATGAGTGGTAGTAAAAAAGATTTTGTGTTCAACAGTAGGACACTGACATACCATGAAAGAAACCAGAAGAGGCCAAATGTCAGGATAAGGTTGGGCTGAAACATATGAATGTATGACAGTTCATATGGTTTATCAATTACACTGAAGTGGAGTGACACCAGGAAATGTTTTAAAAAGTCCAAGCTCTGTCCAGGCCTAAAGTTACCCATAATTATTAGGGGAGGAAGGGCCGAGAGAAGTAACTGATGAAGTAACTGACTCATGACTTGAACCTTAATATAACTCACACTCAATATTTCAGCTGAAGTGTAGTTTCGGACTAGTTACAGCTAAAATAAAAACAGCCTTTCTTTTTAACCTTGTGTCTGGTTATAAAACTGAGCTTAGCCGTAAATCAAACCTGTGTCCTCTGCAAAATATCTTGAGTTGCAAATTGTAAATAGTGCTTCGGAGACTTATATTTTTTTGACAAGAGTACACAAAATAAATATCTAAATCATTTTACATTTTGGCACTTCTAATTCCCTAAAAAGGCAGAGGTCTATCAGGCAGAATAGCGGCTCGCTGTAAATCTATCTGCCCTGACTGTGGCCAGCCGAGGGTCACCGAGGAGTCAGAGTTTTGAGGAGGTATAAAGCAGTTACTTTATGGCTATCCCAATTGTTGTGCATTAGAGTTATGTGCATTGTATTAGCTCTAATGAAGGGCGTAAATTCTCAGTTTTACGAGCAGACCTTTACGAGAAAGGGGAAATTGTAAAACACACGCTTTTTGCGTTACCAGTGTTTGTCACCCTGACTTAGGAGTTCACGCTGCACACACGCTGTTTTCATTAACCTGTGGATGGCTCTGAGATGTGTGTGTGTGTAAGGATTGAGTCTGGGTAAGAGTCTAGTCCCTCATCTGGAAATCAGCATCTAGTTGGTTGATAAGAGGCAACCCTTACAACATAGGCCTACAGACTTATAGATGTAATGGTGGCCCATGAGAGGATTTTTTGGTTTGATGATTATATATGCTGATAATTATTCTTAATAGCCACCTAATATCTTCCACCTAATCCATTGATCTAAGTGCAGATGAACTCTGTTCTTTATACAAACCTGTTTTGTTTTGAGATCCTTCAATAATTTGAATTTTTGAAATGTATACACTCTAAAAAATACTGGGTTAAAAACAACTCAAGTTGGGTTAAAAATGGACAAACCTAGCAACTGGGTTGTTTTAACCTTAAAATATTTTTAACCTTAAAACAACCCAATTGCTGGGTTTGTCCATTTTTTGTATATATAGCGTACCATTCAGTATTATCAGCAGGTAATCCCGTTGCTCAGGAGCTAATTACCCTTCTCCATCCCCAGCTCCTCCTGTCGTCCAGTGATATCACTACCATATAGACTCACCTAAAGGATTATTAGGAACACCATACTAATACTGTGTTTGACCCCCCTTCAGAATTCAACAAGGCGCTGAAAGCATTCTTTAAGAAATGTTGGCCCATATTGATAGGATAGCATCTTGCAGTTGATGGAGATTTGTGGGATGCACATCCAGGGCACGAAGCTCCCGTTCCACCACATCCCAAAGATGCTCTATTGGGTTGAGATCTGGTGACTGTGGGGGCCATTTTAGTAAAGTGAACTCATTGTCATGTTCAAGAAACCAATTTGAAATGATTGGAGCTTTGTGACATGGTGCATTATCCTGCTGGAAGTAGCCATCAGAGGATGGGTACATGGTGGTCATAAAGGGATGGACATGGTCAGAGACAATGCTCAGGTAGGCTGTGGCATTTAAACGATGCCCAATTGGCACTAAGGGGCCTAAAGTGTGCCAAGAAAACATCCCCCACACCATTACACCACCACCACCAGCCTGCACAGTGGTAACAAGGCATGATGGATCCATGTTCTCATTTTGTTTACGCCAAATTCTGACATCTGAATGTCTCAACAGAAATCGAGACTCATCAGACCAGGCAACATTTTTCCAGTCTTCAACTGTCCAATTTTGGTGAGCTATTTTTCCTATTTGTAGTGGAGATGAGTGGTACCCGGTGGGGTCTTCTGCTGTTGTAGCCCATCCGCCTCAAGGTTGTGCGTGTTGTGGCTTCACAAATGCTTTGCTGCATACCTCGGTTGTAACGAGTGGTTATTTCAGTCAAAGTTGCTTTTCTTTTAGCTTGAATCAGTCGGCCCATTCTCCTCTGACCTCTAGCATCAACAAGGCATTTTCGCCCACAGGACTGCCGCATACTGGATGTTTTTCCCTTTTCACACCATTCTTTGTAAACTCTAGAAATGATTGTGCGTGAAAATCCCAGTAACTGAGCAGATTGTGAAATACTCAGACCGGCCCGTCTGGCACCAACAACCATGCCACGCTCAAAATTGCTTAAATCATCTTTCTTTCCCATTCTGACATTCAGTTTGGAGTTCAGGAGATTGTCTTGACCAGGACCACACCCCTAAATGCATTGAAGCAACTGCCATGTGATTGGTTGATTAGATAATTGCATTAATGAGAAATTGAACAGCTGTTCCTAATAATCCTTTAGGTGAGTGTATATTGGTTCTGTTCTGTTTACCCCAATTATGTTGTTACATTAAATGACTCTCATAAAGAACATTAATAATATCGCTACCTTATATTGGTTCTGTTCTGTTTACCCTAAGGGTAATTTAATAAATACTGTTAGTTGAACTTTCTATTCATCAAAGAATAGAAAAAAAGTTATTTTAATTTGTAATAATATTTCACATTACTACTGTTATTACTGTATTTTTGATTAAATAAATGCAGACTTTGTGAGCATAAGAGAGCATAAGACCATAAGTTTCCAAACTTTTACAGGTACTATATAGTATATATAATTTTATTGCATGTATTTATTTTATGGTTGCAATATAGTTCCTTTCATAATTGTAATAGCTTCTTTAAATATACTCTTTTCAAGTCTACCATAAAAATGTTCTTTCTCCAACAGTGTGGTGTGTCATAGTATTACCTCTCCAAGATGTCAAACTGTTAAAAGGTAAAAGCGTTTCTCTGGTTGAGCTCACTCCCAAATGTGTCATTTCAGTTATATAAATTTGTACGCTTGATGCACGCTGTATAATTGTGCATAATCAACACAATTTTTTGCAGGTGGGCAAACCCTCAGCCCTTTCTCTGTGGCTAGTTAAGAAGATGTAATGGAAGCAAGGAGAGGTTGTGTGGCTGGTGATTCTGAAGACCCCCCACCCATCACCACCACCTCACACACACACAGAGCTTGACCCCCCTATTCCCACCCTGCCAAAAGTACAGATACTCTCTTTTTACAGACTGACAAATCAAGCAATTATGTGGGAGCTGATGATGTCATCATTTCTCTAGCCCTGTCTTCATTTATAAAGGTCTCGGCATATTTCACATTCACCAGTTGCCCTAAATGAAAGAAAAAGATGAGGTGAGAGGGAGAAAAAGAGAGAGAGAGCGACAGAGAATAAAGATTGAAATATCTCCTCAGGACATTCTGCTTACTATTTCAGAAGCTCTCTTATCTCTCTCCACTCAGCTCTGTTAATATAATGGTGAACAATATTTCATGAAGGGCAGCTGAATACTGCCACGCTGACACACACCATCTCTCTTTCTCCTCCCCGTGCCCTCATCTGTCTTTTCTACCCCTCTTCTTTTATCCCCTTTCTGTAGGAAGCGAGGGACAAGGTTGGAAGAAAGACTGATAAGCTCTCTTAGCGTCGCACTCCTCACCCCCCACCCCTCACATCGCCAGTTTCCCATCGTTTGCAAATATTTTCATATCAATAATCGGGCAATTTCCGTACATGCTAATCCATCAAAGCGAGGCCACGGGTAATCCAGCGTGGCTCCAGGTGAACCGCTCTCGCAGGCAGACATCTGTTCCTCGGAGCGTCACACAAAGGCCTTCTCTGTCAACCTTGATTGATCAGGGGAGGGTCTCGTAGCACGGAGGAGGCGCAGCGTGTATCAGAGATGCTCGACACCGGCACCTGAAGAGGTATTCTCTCTGGCGAAGAGCAGGAAAAGCTCCAATCAGTGTTAAACAGCTTTCAAACCGCCGCACATATAAGGAAATGCTTGCTGCTCTCCTATAAGCGGGAGAACAAAAGACACAAGGAATGAAAGCAAAGAAAATTCGGATCAGTATAATATCTATAAATGCTGACAGGGTGGATTTTGGATGCAGGATTATAGATTACGGAGGTTTTAGAGCAGCCGACTTTGCAGAACAATGAGATTGTGTGTTTGATTTTAATTTCCATATAATCTACTCAGCATGTAAAGGATATGCTTTCTCTCTCTCTCTCTCTCTCTCTCTCTAAGATCACAAACCTAGATGGAGAAAGAGAGCGAGGGGAAAAAGAAAAGGAGAGAAAACAAAATGAGCAAAGCAAAGCGGAACGAGAAATTGTGAAGTCTCATTAGTACCACATTTATCATCTTCTTTGTATGGTTTTAAACACTGACTAGGTCAGATCTTTTCAGGCACCTCAAGGGAAATCAGCATTTGTCAACGCTGAAACCAGCTCTGTTATACACACACTCTTAATTCATTCCGCTAAAGAGGCTCGCCGGCCGCCCGTGGCACCGCTGATGATTTTACACTCATCCTGGTGAAACCTTGGCTGACTGTCGCTCTCAATTGGCTGTCTGAACACACACTTGTCCTTTTTAATCTCGAGCCGGGACTGTTCGCACAGAGCCCTACCTGGGGTTCTGCTCTGTCTAATGCAAATGATCTGTGTTGAGACAGCCATGCATGTGAGACATTGCAAATTATACTTCCTACGAACGGTAATTACAGCCGAGAGCCTTACTGACTTCCCGGTAGCGAGAACACGATGTGAACAAGACAGATATTATATATTATAAATGCTATTAATGTATCCTCATGCAAGGTCAACATAGGACAAGATGTTGGAGGATGAGAATATGTGTATGCTTCAGCAGGTGAATGCTAATAGCTTCTGCCTTGTGGTCACCTTCGCAAAGTTTTGTTAATTCGAGCGTACAGAGCTGGTCTGTGGGTCAGAATTCTTATCTTCTGTCAGAGGAAAAACAGCATCCTTTCCCCGTTTTGTCTCCGTTTACATACAGATTCCTCATTATAGCTTGTTTGCGTATCTCAGACAAATGGCGCTGATCATCCACCATACCAGTCAAATCCGTCTCCACCTAGAAACTCTTTTTGAGTGTGCGACACAGGGAGGGAAACAGACTCTACAAAGACGGAGCAATAAAGAGAGTGCACGACTCCGAGTGGTGATGTTGAGAGGAAGAAACGCCTCCATTTCATGTGAATTCAGACAGAATAGTGTGCCATATGTAAATAGTAGTTCAATAATGAATGCCCTATCGCTGCATTTATTTGCTTTAAGCTTCCCATACACACAACCGTGGTGTGTGAGACACAAATTAGAAAGCATTTAAAAGGAAATATTCAAAGGCTGGCAAAGCCAGAGGAATATCAGTTATTATTTTTGATGTTGCAATTTCTGTCACTTTGATGCAATCAGTGAGTAGCCTGGGCGCGTAGGGCTCTCAGGGGAAGAGGACTGTCAGAGTGAAGAAGCTAGTGGGAGGGTAATTATCACAGATCAAACCCCGCTAGTTAGCAGGCAGAAACAGGAGGCAAATGCCAAAAACCAGCCAATGTTTCACAAACGCTTGTTCAAGGATATCCTAATTGCTATAAGTGGTTCCTTCAGGACTGACACATCAAACGTAGCCAGCTGCGTGATGTCATCACTGTGTTGCCGCCGTGATGCTCCTCAGCAGGCAAATTAAGGGAAGAGGGCAAAGCGAAAAGCACACAAGGACAGTTTCCTGCCATGTGAGTTGTGCCTGTACACACACACACACCCACACAAATGTCACTTACACATACTGTTTTTAGCATCAGGCCATGCGTCGGGCCTAAATGGCACTGCTCTGATGCTGTGTCTGACAGGAAATCTGAAGTCTGAAGTGGAAAATAACCACTTTATTTACTGCAAAATCATTTTAAACTAAACAGTTTCATACAGACCTCACAGAATACGGAATGTATGATTCACTGTTGAAAACATCAGAAAACACTGTATGTTTCTTTCTGACAACAGTAAATATTTTTACTAAAACTTGTATTCTGTCTTTATTTTTTGTCCATTAAGGGAAGAAATGTATGAGAGACATACTGAAGTAATATTTGACTGTTCTATAATGAAACTATAATGAGTCCAGCACAAGTCCAGGCTACTACAATAAATACAGTGCTTTCCTTTTGTCTTTTCATACATACACTATTGTTTTAATGTTTCAGGTTGGTTTTTTGAAAGACTATTATGCTCACTAAGGATTAATTTATTGATCAATAATACAAAAAAATACAGTAATATTATAAAATATTAATACATTCTATTTTAATACATTTTAAAATATAATTTAGTCATGTCATTTATTGATGGCAAATCTGATTTTTCAGCATCATTACTCCAGTCTTCAGTGTCAAATGATCATTCTGAAATCATTCTAATATGCTGATTTTGTGCTCCAAAAACTTTACTTATTACTATAAATGTTAAAAACAGTTTTGCTGCTAAACAATTATGTGGAAACCGTGATCCATTTTTTAATGGATAGAAAGTTAAAAAGTTATAAATATATATATATATATTTTTTCTTTTCACTTCTTGTCACTTTTGATCAACATGCTTCATTGAGGAATAAAATTCATAATTTAAAAAACAGAATCTTACTGACACCAAACTTTTGAAAGGTAGTATATATGCCACTTAACTGAACCTTTCCTGCAAAGAAAAATAAAACATTAGAACTTCAGCGGACAAAGAAGCACCTTAAAAGTAAGAACTTAATAATTGCCTGGAGAATGAATTTTACTTTTGAGGGAGAGAAGCAAGAGAGATGGTAAGAAAGAAAGTGAGAGCCAGAGACAGAGGGGATTACTGCACACAGACCACTGTGTCATCCTTTCATTCTTTCCCTCGCTCGGATAAAAGCAATTTTCATCAGAGACGAATTCCAGTGCAGCTTCATAAAATGTGAATTTGCCCTGTGTGTATGGCTGTATATCAGTGTAAGTGAAGTAATAATCTGGTTCCTATCAGCTTTAAGTAATCACCCTTGTGGCGGTGTCTAACGACCGGAATCAGAGACTTTAATACCTCCCATAAGAGCAGATCTCTTTAAAAAAGTCAAATAAAAGCCAGTGTGTCAGTCTCCCTTAAAACCCAAAGATAAACTCAATTATTTTTCCCCTGCCTCAGTAAGAGGACACAACAGAGACCTCTGAAATTACTTGCTCACTCACAGGGATTGTAAAAAAGGACAATTTCTAGAAACACACTGTAAATGTGACGAAAGGCAAGAGAAAGAGACACTAACCGTCCACATTGTCATAGCTAGGCTCAGCGTAATGAGAGCGACAGAGACACGAGTCACTTCGCATGATAGCGAGGTTTAAATCAGGCCAGGCATCAGGGCCGGGTTGAGAGCTGGAGAGCTGGAGAGCTATAACAGCTGACAAACGAAGCCACTGACAGGGGTAATGGATGGCAGGCTGTGGCCTATCTATCCGTCGAGGCGGTGGTGAGGTGCGGAACTTCACGGGGACTCTCTGATGCACGAGAGAGCTCGTAAAGTAGCGTGGGGCACCTGACCTCTACAGCAGACAGCGGACTGGCAGGGCCTTTACGACCCGTGCTGGATTTAATGGCCAATAATGACTGGAATAACCGCTTAAACCTTAACGGACCCCGCACGGCTTTGAGCGGAGCAGGAGATGATATATTTGGCCTGCGGAATGACAGGGGCAATGTATCAAAGGGAAGGAAGGAACACCCTGGAATATATTTGTGCATGTGTGGGTATGTGTGCAGATAGAGGAGGAGCAGAGAAACATGGGATGAAGCTTGTACGATAGGAGCATTTTCACACACAAGAACAGCACTGTGTCACTCTCATTCTAAGATAAAGTGAGAACAAAATGTGCATGTTCACAGCTACATAAATATGCAATATAAGGCTTTGACACTTTGATACGCAGATTTATTTATTTTTCCCACCCAGACTTTATTCTAATTTATAGCGCACCAGCATCCTTTGGCCCGAGATCATAACACCAATTCATTAACTATTGGCACCAAAGTGTATTCCGATTTTCAATAAACTCTCTCTCTCTCTCTCTCTCTATTTGAGTGCCTGGCACATTTTCAAGCAACATATGCTGCCATAATCTCTTAAAAAGCACCATCCAAGTCCAAATTTAATTATGTAATAGCAGGAACACAGTCAGAGTGCAGACACAGCAGCTTAGCCAGGAAACAGCATTCCGTCGTATCGCGTCACCGTTCTTCAGGCATCCACACTAAAATGTCAACCATGATAATGATGTTATAAACACAGCAATACAGGACAAAAATAACGTTTTTGGATGCTCCAAAATATAACAGAGATGCCATTTCAGAAAAGAAAAAGTATGGCTCTAGTAAACTTTTCTTAAAGGGATAGTCTGACATAATTTGCACCTTCATGTCATCCCAAAACTATCCCTTTAAGGTTTCATTGTTGAAAGTCAAGCTCTTCTTCTCTTTTAGAGTCTAATATCATTAGAGTGACATATTTCCAGCATTTACGCCTCTAAGCCCAAGCTAAATCCCTAGCATGCAGTAGTGGTTTCCCACATTCTCAATTCTCCGGTTTTGAGGAATACTGATGTTTATGTGATGGTTTAAGCCAGCACTGTCGAGTGGTGGTCTAACCCCAGCCACACTGGCTCTGTGTTCAATGAATCACACATTGCCATTATGTTTTGTGTGCTTTTTATTGCATTCACGTTTATTGCATTTACATTCTGTACAGAGGCTCTGATGTGATCTGTCCCTGTTGAAGGCTAGATGAGAGGAATACACACACATACATGAGATCAGAGATGGGGGTACATCCGAATATATCAGTGATATGGGGTCACCTTTTGATTTGAGTCTAAAAGAACATGAAATAGATAAATCCTATGAGCAAACTGTATTCCTTAAAAATTTCCGAGGGTCCTGTTCACATGTTACACAGGGAGTATGCGCTTGGCATGCCTTTGATAACATTCCCTCTGCACAATAGTGTAATCTCTGTGGCTCAGGTAGTGTGTGATCTGCACCCTGCAGTCGGTTTGTCCCGGCATTAAAAACACTTCCCATTCTTTATGCTTTTACAATGAATTAAGCGGATTCCGACAGGGAATGCTTATCGGGAAAATTTTGCTTCACTTCCGAGATAAACAAATCAGACTAAATAAGTTCTGCGAGAGTTTCACTAACTCGTTTGCGTCCTAATCTGTAGGACTGCTTAAGATTACACCTCCAGATCATTTTCCAACAAGAGAAAAGAGGGCAAAAGTTAAGCTTGTGTGAAAAGAGCATATTGTTGGAATAGGCATAGACTTCTCCATGAGATGGCTTACTTTAGCTATTGTATTTATAGTAACAAATCAGAAACTTGTGTCACATGATTTTTTTTTTTTAAGGAAGGGAGCATTGTTTGTAGATTAGAAAATCAGGTCACCGGTAAAAAATCATTTAATTTTTTAATCTGCACACATGTTTGTTTTCGCCTGAAACTCAGAGAAGCTCCCAGGCAAAACATAAAAAGCATTCCTAAGCAGTCGAGTTGCTCTTATAGAAAATACCTCAAAGCGTTTAAGATAATACACAATCGTGGATTGAAGCTCAATCTCACTCCCTCTTCCTCTTCAGATAAGTGTTTCCATTGATGAGACCTGGCATCCTCCTCTTATCTCCAGAGCACTTCACGGCAGGAAAAGGGTGCTTGAATAAGTCTTGCAAGATTGTGACGGTAATATATCCGCTTAATCGTGGCTCGCCAAAACTTCTACAACTTCCCATTTTGCCAATAATAATATAAGACTTATTTCATGCACATAAGCAAAATTATTTCCTAACTACATTAGGAAGAGGATGTCTGCGCCCCCTCTGCTAGCTCCTAACTTGGAAAGCTTGTTAAGACTGTATCTATTCTCTATGGGCTATAACAAAGAGTGCCTCATTTGTTAAATAATATACTTATTTAGATTTACTACAAATGTAATAAAAATATTGTATACTATTTAGCAAGAAAAATGATATTTAAGGAATTCTAAGATGTTTGTTAAATTACAACCAATGCTGCTATTACTATAAATATCATATCTATTTGAGTCTGCTAAATCCCAACAGGCTTTTGTGTCTCAAAAAGCAAGAGTTCCACAGCACTTTTCCTCCACACCACAAAGTGGCGCCGTGCTGTACACTCCATTGCAATAATATCACTCAGGAAAGAAGCACCTCCTTTTTGCACAGACTGTCCATGTTAACACTGCCAGTACAGCTGTGTGTGTTTAGTCTGCCATTCCACTCAGACTCAATCAAGCAATAGGATGTGATCTGCAGTCATTAAAATTAGCCGCTTGCAGGAGCCAATTCATTTGCATTCTGCGAGGCACGTTTAAATAATTACTTAAATGGCAAATATATTTTTCAAATGTCTCCTGTCTGTGCTTTGCTCTGTAATGCTGATAGAGGTTTGGTTGTTCTTTCACAGCGAGGTGCTTTCACCTAATGAAACTCGGGATCAATAGAACTGTTCTTTACTGTCATATATGCTGCACACACACAAGGGAAATAAGGCTCTATTTTTCATTCTCAAATGTATTATGGATGTCATTCTTTATTTAGTACTTTGTTCAATTCCAAACATGGTACATTGGAGAAATATTTCCTTGGTCTGCATTGCCTGCATAAGAAAATAAGATAAAGAAAAACAAAAAGGGAAATAAAGAAAAGAAAGAACCAAGTCTAAGGGGGGGGAAAGAAAGAAGGATGCAGAATCAGTGAAATAAGTGTTTCACATGAAACTCTAAGCTGCTCCCTGAAGGATTATTCAGAGTTTCTGTTAATCTTACATAATTAAAAAATGTACAGACATTTACATATTAATCTAGTCTTGGAAACTGACATATTTCAAATCAAGTTCTCAGTCACAGAAAGAAAGAAAAGGTTGTGTGAATGAATAAAAAGAAAGAGATAAGAGCTGAAAAGGCAGAGCAAGAAAGACAGAAAGGGAGAGATGAAGACAGAGCGAATGATGTCCTTCGTCTTCAGGTGGATGTCTTATCTCCAGTAGAGGACCTTTCTTATGTAATCAGTGTTTTCATTCAGCAGCTGTTTCAGCTGATTGTGCGGGGGAAGAAAAAGCCATTTGGAGTGGTGCTGCTCGGAGTGGCCCCTGTGAATGGATTCTCTCCACCGCCAAGAGCCCTAACAGGCCCAGAGCCCGTCAAAGGTCAGTTCTATTATTTGAGGAGGGAGAGGCTGCGTTATAACAGACAATGATAGGGCCTTAACCCTCATTTAGAGGTGCCATTTCTCCACCTGACCCCCTTGCTAAAATGTTATTTTTCTCATGTTCCGAAATGTGATAGCGCCACGGAGTAACAGGGCTCTATCATCAGAGTCTAATACTGGTCTGTGCTGTTCTAACAGCTTTTGACATTGACGAGCTTCATCCTAGACGTCCAGTTTATCTTCTCAGTTGACCCTGTTTCCACACTTGCTGTCCAATCAAGATGTACGTTGTTTATTATTCCATTGATGGTGCCCTGTTGTCCAGGGTAGCGAATTTCAATGAAATGTGCATCCAAATTGGCATTGTTAATTCAGTTCTAATAGAGTTGGCTGTGTTCATTTGTGTATATCGATGTAAAACCGTTAAATTCCTATTAAAATTCATAATAATAATATTAATAGGACTTATTATAAAATTATAAAAAAGATAAAAAAGAAAGGCTAAAATTCCTGGCACAAGTATTGACCATAAGTCATCATATCTTTTACTTCATTAAAATTAATTGAAGCTTTTGTTTTAAAATGTAATAAATATTTGAAAAACTTTTGTACACAAAATCACAATCAATATCTGTCAAAATTGTCGTAATTTTAACTGTAAAAGTTGGTAAACAAAAAGTTCCCGTACTATATACTGAGAAAACCTATATTTACCTTTACATTTTGTGTAATTTTACAGTAAAATACTATTAAATGTACCATTTTATTAGCAACATGGCCTTGCTAATTCAGCAGAAAAGGGCTGTTGGATTTACAGGTTTAAAATGTTGTTCTGTAAATATGTTTTAATTTTTTTTGCTGTATTTTTACTTAATTTTTTACAGCTGCCAGTATTATTCTGTAAAAATTACGGATTATTATTATTATTTTACAGAGTATGCAGGATGTCATTTTGTCATGTGAAAAAAAACAAACAAAAAAAACAACAGGAAAACATAAACCATCATGAATGTTGTCAGTAAGTTTTAAAAATCAAATGGAAGAAAAATTAAGTTAAGAAATTAAGAAAACCATGATATTTAATGTTCAAATATTAGTTTACTTTGAACACAGCTTTTAGCACTATTAAATCAATATACTGTAGTTTAAAAAGGTACAAACGTTGTTCACAAAAGTATTAAATCAACAAAAATTATATTTCTACAAACTTTTCACGTGCATTTTGAGCTATATTTTTTAGAAGATCTCAGACATGTTTATTAGTCGTTTACACACATACCTTCATCTTAAGTGACAGAATCATACAATTTACAAGTGAGGAAGAGAGAATGAAGGTGGAAAACCATCATCATTCTTTATGATTAATATATATATATATATATATATATATATATATATATATATATATTAAATCAAGTGCAGTTCCCTTTACATTGTGGTCTTCTTGTTTTTTTTAAGATTTTCAAACACGTCCTTTCTGTCAGTGCTCACTCATACACAAAGATTGCTCCCCTCATACTAAGGTCAGAGGCGCAGAGATGATTAGGAGACAAAGGTGTTGAGGTGTCACCTTTAGAGCCAGACTACTGGGGGGCAATGGAGCACCTTTAAAAAGACTGCCCTCTCCCATCATTCAAAGCAGATGGGATTTCAGTGTGTGTGTGTGTGTGTGTCAGCTCTCGTTTGGGGGACGCAGCCGCTGGCAGACCTGAGCAGTAAAACTTATTAGGTATGCAGTTGCAGCACGGCCCAAACCACACTGGTTTAGCGAGGGAAACCGCTGATGCTCTAAACCACTGTCACTACAACACATACACACTCCAGCCAACACACACTTAAACTAGACAAATAAGTAAACACATAAGAGTGAATACATCAGCAGCTCCTGGCTATCATCTGATATAATGGAAGATTCATTCAAAATTGCATTCAGTCTCCCAATAATGCCCTGGGCACAGGAGGAAGGAAGTGATTGCAATTGGATTGCACTCGTGCAAAAAAAAAAAAACTAAATCGGAATCAAGCCATCTTATAGGTTTTCATTTCCCATAAAAAATGTTACCCCACCTTTAAAAACAAAGCATTTTGACTTGATTTAAACTGAGAAAGAACATCAGACTTCAAAGCAACTAAAAATCTAACTCTTAAAAAAAATAAAACATAAAAAATGAAGGTTAAAAAATGGTTAAAAAAATGGCATTTAACACTGTTCACAGATACTACCGGAATGTCACACATACAGTCATGTGTAAATCCCATAATCTTAATAAAGGTCAGTTGTGTAGAAATAAAGCATATTGGTATAAGGTTCACAAGGCACTGATCTCTGCCACAGGGTTTGATAGATAAAACCCTTACTACTACATGTTATTCTTGTTAATAGTTCATATAGGCTCTATGTTAATGTAATGTTACATATTCATGTTAATATGTTAATGAACATCAGTGTAAATGAACATATCAACTGTAAATAACTTGAACTTTGTTTTACTTTTATTCTATAATAATAATAAATATTGGGGATTAAAGTGAAAATCCCCACCTAACAGAGCAGAAGTCTAAAACATTAGCTGACTGTCAGAGAAATGGAAAGAGAAAGAGATAAACATAAACATAAAATAAAGGAAAAAACTACCTCACAAACCAGCAAATTAGAGAGAAGAATACTGTGGTGAATTTGGATCTGAAAGAGAAAGACCACAGTAAACATCCATAAACATCCATGAACATTCAAAACACACAATAGGCAGAATTTCTTGAACACTGCTCTATGCAAAAAACATCTCATTATAGCTAACGAGGGAATGATTGTTGCATTGTGTGTGTATGTGTGCGTGCGTGCGTGTGTGTGTAGACCAGTGTGCTGTAAATCTAGATAACAGAGATTTTAGACCTGCTTGAGTTGATTTGTTTGCACACACAATACAGGAAGGAAGAGAGGAAGAAATTAAGAATCTGGACAAACATGGATACCATTTAAAACAAGCATAATATTTAAGAATAAAACAAATACGCAACTGAACTTTATGCATTTGTATTTTCCAGGCATTTTTATAGCTCGTAAATGTTTTCACTCACTCTGTGTTTTTTATTATTTTATTTATTATTATGTATACGGTCATTCCCAGCCACTCACAGAATGTAAGTTAAGATCATATATCACAGAGACTGAATGAAGGAGCTACACAAAGGTCTAGTCTTCATTGCATTCTTTTTTCTGTGTCTCTCTCTATCCCTGATAAACATCTGAGGTTAAGCTGAGAAAGGTATAGCATCACTGAACCTGCACTAAGCAGTGCAGAGCTGTTTGAGAAGGAGGAGTTCTTTACACAAAGTGCAGAAAGCAGAACCAAGGCACAGTCTCCATCTAATTAATCCAAACACAATCTCTCTCAATAACTGGGTAAACACTGCACTTATGTTTTATGGTGGTATTGTTCTGTTCTACTGCATACTGTCTGACTTTGACATGTAATGAAAATGCAAAACCATATCAATACCAAATACCCTATACCCTTTTATCGACACTAAACCAGGCATGTTCATTTTACCTCATAGAATAATGGATATTATCTTTCATCATCATTAATATTGTTAAAGCTGCAGTTAAAGTTTTGCCTCGTTGTCGCCATCTGTGTTTGAAACCTCCAATTGCAGTTATTTGCGGAATTATCATCTTTACATGGGTTGTGCATCGGCACAACTCCTCAGTGAGAATGAATCTAATGTTTTGAGGAGTATGTGTGGCTGTCATTCATTCACCGCACCCACCGGTGTGAATACTGTACTTCGGAATCACAGATTCTACATCTTGGAAGAAATTTCTAGAATTTTCACCAGAAAATGTCATCTGAACAAGTAAGAAACATGTCTGACACTTTTGTTCAGACCAACTGCGAAAAAAAAGGCATTACAATATATCACGCTACCAACGGTGATTAAATCTAACGATTGCTTAGCTCACATCACATCAAACCATGCCAATGATTATTATTGTTATTCTTTGTTCTCAAATTGTTAATGTTAACAACATCAGCATTGCGTGACTACATGTATTTAGTGTGTTTTAGCGTTACCTGTAGATTTCAATTTCTGTACAGTCTTATCTTTTGCTTTTGACCACGGGTGAATCTCTAGTTGTCACTGATGATTGTTGTTTGGTCCTTTCTGGATTACAATCCACCATCAAAATGATACATTTAATTATTCCAGCTGCTGTGAGAAAAGGCTATAAATGATCCGCCACCTGCAGCATCCTCATATAGCCTAGCCTAAAAAAATCTGTAAAAAATTTCCCCAGCTTTTACATGTTGTTGTAGGAGGCCTCTAATGCAGAAATATTTTTTTTTTACATTTTAGTAAGTTTTTAGAGGAATGAAGAGAACAAATGAAGAGAACATCTAAGGGTTCATTTGCAGGATGTAATGATTATATTAGTAGTGATCTTCTTAACACAGTCATCTTCTTAGCTTGTATCAGAATCCATTTCAGAATCACTGTTCCCATTTTGGACGCCATCAATGACATCATACACTTTGTAAATAATACAGATATACAATACTTTCCTGGCTGGTGGCATTCTGAAATGGAAAAAAACACTGGTTATTTTCCATATCCCAAATATACTTACACATTGTAAGGAATTCCCACATTCCACAAAATCAAACAATACTGTCTGGCTAGCTTATTGTGCCCTCTACTTTCATGCTAATAGAATTTATAGCCCCCACTTTCCAGAACATTATCACCTGTCCCTCATGCAGGAAGAAGATATTTGGGCAAACAAGCAAAGCCCAGGAAAGAAAACAGGACCAGTTAAGTATGTTTTATAAATTCATAAGATGCAGATAGTTTCAAATATTGGTACACAAATACTTTCAAATTTCCAAAGAAATAAATTATTCCTTAATTCAAATTGAACTTATCATTTAATAATAATATAATTTTGATTAAAACTCAAAATTGTAACAAAGACATTTAAAACTTTTATTATAAGATTATGTTTCTATTAGTAGGCTATTTATTTCACATGCAACAGGTGAGAAGTAAGATTCATCCATGTAATGTGCAAGGTGCACAGGCAAATTTTGCTACTCCTTTCACCCAGTGTTGTAAAATTACAACATTTGACATTACAAGTTCAAAATCTAATATGATTAAAGCATTCAACAGTACCTTAATATCTGCATGATTTAAACATATTACTAATCACATAAAAAATATGTTGGGCATTTTACTTATTTGAATGATGATTTATCCAGTCCAGTAAAACAAAATGATGTGCTTCAATTCAAGTCAGGTTGTGTGAGTTCATGACCAGGTAAAAAGGCATATTCACAAAATATTCCATCCAATAGCATTAGGACCCATTAGTTGTGTAAATGTGGTCTTAGAGAGAAAAAAAAACTTCTGCAGGTTTATTTTAGTAGAGCTAAATTTGATGTTGTAATATTACAACAGTGGGCTTTACAGGGTTAAAGCAACTTTTAAAGACAAAAAAAAACAATACTATGGGGAAAAACTCACAAGTAGCACATAATGGTCAACAAATTGGGTTGGAACAAAGAAAGGACAAAGCATGATCTGGAGAATAATTGCTTTAGATGTGAAGGGTCTGTAAAATTAAGAATATCTGAAAACCTTATAGCCTGTGACAGAGTGAAATCCTCAATTGCATTTCCAGTGTGTACTGAGACCTGAACAGAAGAGCCGACACAGTAAGAAGGGATGCAGAAATAGACATCTCTACACAAACAACATTTGATGTTGCTTATATACTACCATTCGAAAGTTCAAGATCAGTAAAAAGAAACTAATATGTGTACACATAAATTGATCAAAAGTGATAGTTAAGACTTTTTGCATTGTTACAAATGATTTCAATTTGAACTTTCTGTTTTTTTTTAAATATAATAATATTATAGAATGATTTCTTGTGTAACTGAAGAATAGAATTATATAGAATGATCATGTGTAACTGGAGACTGCATTAATGGCTGCTGAAAATTCAGCTTTACCATCACAGGAATAAATTGCATTTTAAAATATAATAAAATAGAAACACTTTTTAGTCGTAGTAATATTTCACAATATTACTGTTATTACTGCATTTTTATTAAATAAATGCAGCCTTGTTGAGTACGAGACCTCTATTTTAATTACCGACCTCACACTTCTGAACGATATGTATATTAAAGGGGTCATTAACTGCTTTTTAAAATTGTTTTATGATGTTTCCTGGGCTGCACTTATAATGTTAGAATGCTTTTCATAATTTATAAATAAAAGGCATTTTTCCTACCCTGATTTTAGCCTTCTGCTCTGAACGCTCTGTTTTAAGGGGCATGTCCGCTGGGAGACTTCAGTGTAAACACCCACTGCTGTGATTGGCTAACGTCTTTGCATTTGAAATAGTATTACTCCCTCATTACATTTCAGATCAGGCATTAGAATGAACACAGTTACTTACATGTCACTGCACAATATTTTGTAATCCTCAACAGCATGTTTATTGCTTTGTAGCTCGATGGTTTAACACTAGGCCTATGCGCGAATCGGTGGGCGGGGCTAAACAGGCAGTGATGAAGTAGGCGTTGATATTATTCTGCTGAGGCGGTGCTTGCCTCCCTTTGAGGTCATAGATCCCTACTTTGAAAATCCTGTCGTTTTCTGGGCCTGGTGTCTATAAAAGCTTTTCTTTGACTAACAAGGAAGTTTTCAGCTCTGAAACTTACAGGATATTCTTATATTACCATGACCTTTTATATATCAAAAGCTCAAGGGAAAGTTGATTTCTCAATTCATCACCCCTTTAAGTAATAATAGTGACATGTAATAGTGACACTTTATTATTATGAAAACACATTAAATATGTTGGTAAACTAAACAGCTGTGTAAACGGTGGTGTATACTTTTAATGAATCTGTTATGCATTTATAAAAAATAAAAATAAAAAACAGGTGAAATGTCATATGAATGATGTGATACTGCATATTAAATGAATGATACTGCATATTAACATTAAAAGGATCTAAAGGCACATACACACAGCTCTCTAAATTTCACTCTCCCTCTGTTATGAATAAATAAGAAGGAAATGATATTCATTTGCCTTTTTTCTCATTTGAATAATGAATATCTAATGGAATAGCCAAGAGAATTATAATTCGGCCTATTAATTCAACATATTTTTTTAAGGATTACATTAAATTTCTCAATTGTTCTTGCATATAATATTTAAATCAATCAGGGAGCTGTGGATAGAGAACAAAGCATTGTCAGTTCAAAGAGACTGACTCTCCTCTAAATGCTTTGAGCTCTGCATGGATGTCTAATCACAATAAATTAATAACAATAATACAAAAAACTGCTTAGTTTAAGTACGTAGACACTACATCAATAGCCGGTCTGTAAGCCTGAGAGCCGCTCAGAGAAAGTAGAGAACCATCTTTGGTGAGCGTGATCGTTTTTCCCTTTGCATTCTTTAACATGCCCAGAATATATGCTACATAACACACACATTCAGAAACAAAACACACACACACACACAGCGAAGGAGGGGAAGATATGAGCATTGGTTTGAATAAGTTCACAGCCTTTTTGCTTTGGTATCCTACAAAATTACCATATGAGAGACTATTTACTCCCTGACAAAATTTCAATGTGTTTCTATGAAAGTTCAGTCCATCCTTGTGATGGTACAAAATGAAAAGCCTGCCTTACTTGTTGCACGCAATTAAGCCCGTGTGAGAGACAGCGAGGGCAGTTTAACATTTCATACAGGCTGTAATTATGCTTTAACTATTAGAAAGTGCCGTCCCCTAGGAGCCAATTACTTGAAAAGCTCTCATCACACGCAGGATATATACAAACAAATCCTTGAAGCACAAAGTCAGTCTTTAAACATTAAAAGGGATGAATTCAGGAAGCCATACCAATCAGTTTGATGTAGCTAATTACTAAATAAGAGAGCAGCAGAGCAACCATATTAGATAATTATGACACAGACACACACCTCAAACAGAGAGAGAGAGAGAGAGAGAGAGAGAGAGAGGCTGGTTGGAAGAAGAATTGGATGATATGTAAGAAGTAAGATTAATCAGTAGTTTAAAGCTGCAGGGCTCAGGACATTTTATAAAGTGCTTATCAATGGAATTATAGCATTTACCCTTCATGATATATGTGATGTCTCAGAGACCCCAACGTCTTTAAAAAGCAAACAGCAAAAACACACTTGAGATTGTGTTTTTTGACTGTGCAGAATCTTATGAGAACTGATCTTCTGACTGATGTTCATAAATGTCTTCCATGGAAAATGTTACATTATTTAAATCTCAGAGACCCAGAATTAACAGGCTAATTTAAATTGGCCATTATTATTTTTTATACATATGCCACTAATGTCATAGAGACCTTACATAAAGTCGATCATATAACATTAGAGTTGAATCATCAGTCAGCTCTGCCTACATACAGTACATTACTGATTACACTTGCTCTGTTACCTGTGAATATCTTCTTGGATGTTATTGTACTCTAATTATTAGTGTGATTTACTTTAATTAATCTCTTGCATATTGCCTAAGCTGCTGACCAGTTTTCAAGTGTGCGTAGACCACTTTTTGCGATAACATCCATCCCCCCCGCCCCCAACCATCAACCCCTCCCCCCCTTATTAAGTGTGTGCTTATTGAGTCGGAAAAGAAAAAAGGAGAATAGAGAAGAGAAATTATAAATCTATTAAATCCATAATGGAAAAATATCAATTGTCTGATCAAAAACAATAAAAACATTGCTCCACTGTCTCCTCTGTGAATGAATGAACGAATCAATCAATCAATGAATGGATGGATGGATTGATGGATGAATCTTTGCTGTTCATGTTCTATGTTAGTGGTTCTCAATAAGGTTCTCTGCAAAATAAAATAAAATAAAATAAAATAAAATAAAATAAAATAAAATAAAATAAAATAAAATAAAATAAAATAAACCTTGAAATGTACACTCACCTAAAGGATTATTAGGAACACCTGTTCAATTTCTCATTAATGCAATTATCTAATCAACCAATCACATGGCAGTTGCTTCAATGCATTTAGGGGTGTGGTCCTGGTCAAGACAATCTCCTGAACTCCAAACTGAATGTCAGAATGGGAAAGAAAGGTGATTTAAGCAATTTTGAGCGTGGCATGGTTGTTGGTGCCAGACGGGCCGGTCTGAGTATTTCACAATCTGCTCAGTTACTGGGATTTTCACGCACAACCATTTCTAGAGTTTACAAAGAATGGTGTGAAAAGGGAAAAACATCCAGTATGCGGCAGTCCTGTGGGCGAAAATGTCTTGTTGATGCTAGAGGTCAGAGGAGAATGGGCCGACTGATTCAAGCTGATAGAAGAGCAACTTTGACTGAAATAACCACTCGTTACAACCGAGGTATGCAGCAAAGCATTTGTGAAGCCACAACACGCACAACCTTGAGGCGGATGGGCTACAACAGCAGAAGACCCCACCGGGTACCACTCATCTCCACTACAAATAGGAAAAATAGCTCACCAAAATTGGACAGTTGAAGACTGGAAAAATGTTGCCTGGTCTGATGAGTCTCGATTTCTGTTGAGACATTCAGATGGTAGAGTCAGAATTTGGCGTAAACAGAATGAGAACATGGATCCATCATGCCTTGTTACCACTGTGCAGGCTGGTGGTGGTGTAATGGTGTGGGGCATGTTTTCTTGGCACACTTTAGGCCCCTTAGTGCCAATTGGGCATCGTTTAAATGCCACAGCCTACCTGAGCATTGTTTCTGACCATGTCCATCTCTTTATGACCACCATGTACCCATCCCTTGATGGCTACTTCCAGCAGGATAATGCACCATGTCACAAAGCTCAAATCATTTCAAATTGGTTTCTTGAACATGACAATGAGTTCACTGTACTAAAATGGCCCCCACAGTCACCAGATCTCAACCCAATAGAGCATCTTTGGGATGTGGTGGAACGGGAGCTTCGTGCCCTGGATGTGCATCCCACAAATCTCCATCAACTGCAAGATGCTATCCTATCAATATGGGCCAACATTTCTAAAGAATGCTTTCAGCACCTTGTTGAATCAATGCCACGTAGAATTAAGGCAGTTCTGAAGGCGAAAGGGGGTCAAACACAGTATTAGTATGGTGTTCCTAATAATCCTTTAGGTGAGTGTATATTACACAACATGGGCCAAAAAAATGTAATTCATTAATTTTTTTTGCCTCTTGAATTTTAGTGGTTAAAATTCAGCCAATTATTGTGAATTTCACAAAACACTGTGCACACTTTATTTAATGTAGTAATCATATTTTCTTTTGCTTTGCATAGTTTTGTTTGTTTTCTTGTTGTCTGAGAACAACTGGCATACAGCATAGCCTGTGTAGAAGCAGCAAACACCTCTTCACTGTCCTCTGCCTCTTTCTATTCAGAGTTTGTAATTACAGATGTGCAGTTCATCAAACGTCACCACAGAGAGTGAGGCTGTGCATTCTGTGATGTGTTTGTGTGGTATTCCCTTCTGCAAGAGTCTGAATGAGACAGGCAAAAACAAAGGTGCCCAAATCCCATTTGGTTTGGAGGCAGCGCATATGGAAACGAACCAACTCTACTGCTAATACAGTTAATAGGATGTTCCACTCTAAATAGGAGCTCATGGTAATACCAGCATTTTCATTCAGGCTGGAAATTGTAGTTTTAAATTACAGTTTAATGCTTCAGATTTTTATTTAAAGAAAAAAAAAAAAAGGCATCACGGCAACACAAAAATTACCAGTGCTGCTGAACAGTGTCCCTGCTTCCTATTGTTAGCCAATTACTGTGCAATCTCTTTCTTCTGACTGAATAGCTCACTGTTAGCAAATAATGAAAAGGCAATTATGGCAAAGCTGTGTTCACATTACGCTCTTCATTTTGCGTGCTGGCGTAATTATTGTCAATCCTAGAGGCTTACTGTTGCATGCAAGAGGCAGCAGGGAAGAAAATGAACTGGGCTGGTGCATGGAAAATTAGAAATGTCACAGTTACCTTTTATATCAAGTGCTACTAGACTTCTGCACATAAACATATGGAACCTTAGTGCACGTTCACATCTCACACACTCACATCACAGAGAGAGAGAGACGGAAGAAAATGTGTGTGCCATTTTTATACGCTATGCACATGCACACACATATGTATTTACATTTATGTGCATATTTTGAGTTGTCTTAGAAGTGTCTATGCACTTGGACGTGATATGTTTTATATTACATCTATAAACCAAAAAAACGGTGCAAGTAGAATTATGTGTCTGCACATGTATATACTGTACATGTATATTTCTGTCTCCAGTAAAACATATGGACAAGTTTCATCCATATGGAGAGGGGAAAAAAAGGATAGTAAGGCTAATAAAAAAGATTTTATAAACATGTACAAGTGCAGGCAGAATATCACCAACACTCTTAAAAATAAAAGTTCTTCATTTTGTATTATTTTTTTTCCACCATAGAAAAACTATTAAAATGTTATTCACACTAAGAAATTAATGGTTCTACTACTAACCTCTTATAAATAGGTTCTCAGTGGAACCAAAAACAGTTCTTTGTGAAACTCCTTTTTGGTTTTTCATGGCACTACTGTATTATTTATAAAAATTCATAAGATAGTTAACCCAAAATGAAAAATATGGCATCATATACTCACCCTTATGTCGTTACAAATGACTTCTGTGGAACATAAAAGAAGATATTGTGAAGAATGTTTCAGTGTTTTTTGTCCAAGTCAATATGGTCCAATGTTGTTTTGTATCCCAATATTCTTCAAAATATCTTCTTTTGTGTTCCACAAAAGAAAGTAAGTCATACAGGTTTGGAACAAAATGAGTAAACGGTGACAGAATTTTCATTTTAGGGTGAATTACCCCTTTAAGGCTCTTCCGTACGAAGCACATAGCACACAGGAAGCATCAGCAGTCTCTCGGAAGAGCACATCTGGTTTGGGGGGTTGGATTTCTTTTGTCAATATTCCTGCATGCATCTTTGACAAATCAAAGTGAATAAACAATGTTGTGATTCGGATCCTTGTGAGAAAGGAGGCAGGAGCGCTAACACAATTCAGACAGAAAAAAAAATGTCTCAAGGTCAGACTTTAAACACTTAAACGACACCATTGCAAACACCGCTCCAAATTCAATTTGACATCCTTCTACCTGCCAAGCACGATTAGAAACATTTTTTGAAAGTTTCCTTTTTCCTTCTCTTTTTTCTCTTTTGCATGAGCCTCACTGCTGTGCTTTTTGTGTTTAACAAGGTTCTTTAAAGACCGTGCGAGGGAAAAGTGTATTTCTTAAGAGAAGCATGATGCGCTCTCTCTTTTTCGCTTGCGCACACACAAACTGCCAATTCCAGCCCTCAAATGCGTACAGAAGGCTGTCAGAGTCATACTAACATCGCTCATATAATAGCATCGTCTGGGAGTCTCGACACCAAAGCCGTGCAGGAAACATCACACTGGCTCCTGAGAAAAAGAGCGCTTTTAACTTTCAAAACTCCTTAAGTTCTGAAAGCGCAGTGCTGGTTTAAGCTGTCTCTCTGTGAGTGAGTGAAAGAGAGAGAGAGAAAGACAGACAGAGAGAGAAGAGAGAGAGAGACAGAGACAGAGAGAGAGAGAGGGAAGAAGAAAAAAATAATGACAAAACAAGGCAATCATTACAGTCTACTTGTGTGTCACTCTTCCAAACAAGCGAGCAGATGCGTTTGACGTCAGACGACTGCCTGGAATTGTACTTTGTTTTGAAGCCTCATGGCTGTGAGGTGAACTTACCCAGCTAGCAATCAAAAGCAAAGATGCTAATTTACCTCTCTGCTTGATACAGCCTGTTTGTGAGCTCCCAAAGCAAAATGTTTTGATTTTGTCACAAAGACACACAGCGAGCGAGACAGTCAGGGCATCAATCACAGACAATTTGAGCATGTTACTGTTTCTTTATCTTTTGCCCCATGTTAGTCTTTTTAGCATTCATGACATGACACACAGACAGAAACAACAGGGTGCACACTGCACCCGAATCACAGCTTCCCTTGTGAAAAGGATAACTGATGGAGGTGAAGGGACAACCTATTGTGATATTCTTTTGTCATTACTGGAGCAATTCGACAGAGTTGTATTTTTTTAAATAAACACATTTTTGTTTTGTTTATTACAAGGATTTAAACTTTTTAAATCATAACAAAATACATTACTTAAAAAAAAAAAAAAAAAAAACATTTATCATCTCCTCTTGGCAAACGACTATTTAAATTGAGCATCTATGCCTGTCTGCATTCAAATTAATCTATGTGAATTTACAATCATTAACATTACAACTGGTGGAATGTATGTCGACTTGTTTAAAGAAGTATCTAAAAAAAAAATTAGCAAGAGGGTCAAACAGACGCCAATATTGTGTCTATATGTCCTGTAGAATATTCAGATTCTGCCCACTGACATGTTGACAATGTGAGCTCCAAAGAAAGGATGTAGACAGCAACATTAGCAATGTCATCTAGATGGAAATAGCTTTATTGTTAACAGTCTATAAAACTATAAAACAGTCAAGCCATGTATAAGCAGGTGCTCTGTATTGCCTTTTATCAGAACGCATGAATCTGCTGAAAGACAGCCAACATGAAAAAAGAGATAGAAACAATATATATAGATAACAATATATCAGTGTTTATTATCATTGTAACATTGAGAGCAATGAGACAGACGTGGGCATGCTCTCTGTTATTTCATCACCGTAAAGATAACTCTTGAGACTGACGAATTCTCAAATTCATGTACACGGACAGATTATGTTTGCATTTCAAAGAAATACATCATAGTCAAGGATGGGAAAAGTAGCCTGAACTATAAATAAACATCTTCATTTTTTATATATATATGTGTGTGTATTTCATGCACATGCACACTTAATATAATGAAATAGAATATGTTTATGTTACAGTAAGTATTTATTTCAGAGGTCTGATTATTTTCTATTTTTATCATTAGTTCAGACAGGAAACACGCAGGTCCACTTTCATCTGGAAAAGACAGGATTTTCCACCCACGTTTTCCTATCTGTCCATCCTCAGCTACGACAATCCGGAATTCATTTACAGCAATACTGCTGTTTTTTTTTATTTTTAGGAATATCATTACATAGTGCCAGCACTGTACTTCAAATGGAGTGGTAGAGAGACAGAGGGGTGATGGTTTGGGCCAGAGGGAGGGTGAAGCAAAGCCAAAGACAACACAGCACAGTCCCTACAGCAGCAGGACATTTCCTCCCACAGACCTCTGATCTGAGATCAGGTCTAATCACACCTTTAAACATGAGACAGAGCCGCTCAACGGCATCCATGCATTAACCACCAGGGGGGACAGAAAAGCAAACATACATGAAACTAATGGTCGGAGAGAGTAATAGTGATTTTGAATGTGTGTGCGCACACAAATGCATCGTAAGCAGGATTTCAGGGTGCTCACAATATATATCCTGGGCTGGCAATTTAGCACTCTAACATTGTAAACAGAAACACACAAACAGTAACCTACTACAAAGCACACAAATACACATCCACTGATCCACATGCAAACAGAAAGAAGACTGGACAGATTGTAAGTGCGGGAGGGGGTAACGTTCTGTAGTAAAGAGTGCAGCACTAATTGGTTTGGGTTAATTGGTATTTTTACTGCAATCACAGGGGAGAGGGACACCCGGCTTAAACATTAAACACACACACACACACACACACACACACACCAAGGCTTCTAAAACAGCTAAAGCTAAAAGCTGACCTTTTATATCTACTGGTTAGAAAAATAAAACTTTCACTGATATTTCACTGACAAGCGCTATATAAATATTTTTTTAAATGTATATTAATAATAATTGTTATTATTATAAAACATGAATTCACAGCATCAATTAACAAAAGATATTAATAATATATTAATAATTATATTAATAATAAAATATGAATTCACAGTAACAATAAATGATTTAAAACAACAATTTTAATAATGATTATTGTTGTTATTATTATAACCTATTATTGATTTTCAAATTATTATTATTACTCATTATTATTATTTATTTAATACATTTTCTAACTTTCTAAAAAAAATAGAAAGCAAACAACAACGACAACAACAAAAACAAAGGCATAGAGATAGAGATCCTGCTCAGATTTGGCTTTCATAGTTAACTCATCTGACCGTAGTCATCCTCATTCTCATCCTAGTAAATCTCTTTAGTCAGTTTTCCAAGAAAAGCACAGCTCTCCTTTCTAAAAATACATCACAGGGCACATGGAGCGTTAGCAGCATCTCTGTGATGTTAAGAAATGTTAAGTTGAGTTTCAACACTGTGGGACACAGAGGAAGTGCCACCTGTTCTCCAGATATGACGGATTTGTTGACTGTTTAAAAAAAGGGGGTGGAAAGAATGAAAGGGTTTACTGTCTTCCTGTGGCACAACTTCAGAAGACTGGATATATTTTTAGCTTCTAATGTAGAGCAGCCCGGACTCATCCAAAAATCCCTACCATTGAGTTACCAGATGTCTCCTAACTGATAAAGGTGCCGCCTTGGAAGGGTCCGGTGTGATGTCATCGTTGCAGGTATCAACAGGTGATTGGTGGGGGGAAAAAATAACTAGCTGTGGGGTTCCTCATATCTCTCCATTTACATCTAGTCAAAGTGAGTCTTTTCTTGTTTATGGCTCTTCAGTGTGGGTCCAGACTAGCCCTTCATGGTTCTAACAAAGCCTGTTTAATTCATTATTAATTGATTGGGGCTTGTATATTCATGAGTGTGTAGTCTTGCCATCATTGTAAAACGTGTCAGCTCTCAAGGAGGTCCACTTTGAGCTCGCTCAGCTTGTGTGTGTGTTTGTGCGTGTGTGTGTTTGTGCATGTGAGTGTTTTGATGTGTAGGTCATTACGCTTTCACTAGCCCTTTGTTTGGCTGTGTGAAAAATCGTTTAGAAAGGGCAGTCTGGATTGAGACGCCATGTTTATGTTGCAATCAGATCTGAGCGATGAGACACAGGAGGGAGGCTAGCTGTGTGTGCTATTTATTCACTGTTTCCCTCACTCTCTATTCCCAAGAGCCCTCAAACAAACAGCGCACACACACACACACACACACACACACACACACACACACACACACACACTCACTCACGTACATACTTTGGTAGTCCAATACAAAACATCCCAATATAGATATACCCATTAGTGGTCCATGTCTATGTGAAAATGGCTCTGAAACAGAAATAGAAAACATTATTACAGACTGCTGCAGGAGAGCTGAAACACAAGAGTAACATGACAATCCCCAAAAAGAGCTAAATAATTATGTCAAATAAATAAATAAATAAATAAATAATATAGCAATAACGAATTTTAAATCTTCAAATGTATTTTAGAAAATGTGAATTTATTTTAAAAAAAATTATATTATAAAATTATAAAAAATTAAATAAAAAAATAATAATAAAATAATATATATATATATATATATATATATATTTTTTTTATTTATTTATTTATTTATTTATTTTTTTTTTTTTTTTGAACACCAAAAAGTTTTTATATGTGAAATATATAATAAATAAATGAGTTTCTCAGTTTCTCCCATTCTGTCATACCAGGAAATAGATGACACATAAAACACACACACATACACACATACAAAACAAGAGTGTAACTGGAGGGGTGTCAGTCTCTCTCTCTAGTTAGTGGTCTGCTCAGTATCCAAGTCAAAGTAGTGAACTTGGCACAACCATAAATTTAGACGCCCCCTTCATCAGAGCAGCCACTGGACCCTGCCATAACTCATTTGCACTTGCACACACACACACTTACACACCAGGAACCACTGGGTCCAACCATAACTCACATACACTCTCAGAGGTCTTTAGATCCCTCTCAGAGGTCATAAACCACATTCTCTCTCACACACACAGAGGTATGTGGGGGTCCTAGTTTGAGGTCAGGTGATGGAGCTCTCAGGGTGATATACTGACACCCAGTCTCTCTAACTGGGGTAATGAGTCACAGAGTACGAAACACAGCCCAACTTGTTATTTTTTCATTTTGACAAGAAAAACTGCTCACAGACATCAGGTGATATTTATGTGTATCAGCAGTCAAACAGAGGTTATGGACACAAAATACAAACGCTGCCCTTTGACGCTGTGTAAGCAGAGTGCAAAAGCCACAGTATGAAGTGCACATCGTTTCTTTCATCTAACATGCCAAATATTTCTTACTGTTGACTTAAAGTGGGCAAGGGAAAATGACCTCAACCTGAATATGTCTGCAAAGAACGAGGAAAATAAATAGATAAATAAAAAAATAAAAATAAAAAATAAAAAAAAAATAATAATAAAAAAATATAAACACATTTTATTTAAATAATAATAATAATTATTATTATTAATATTAATGTGGTGAGAGACTAAAGTGTCTTCTATGCAAGAAACCACAGAAACTAATATAATAAAACAAATATATATAATAAAACAAAATACATTCAGATGCATTTAAATAAGTCTTATCTACCACTATATTACATCTAGATTTGCACACCTTTGTATATGTGTGTGGTGTTAAGTCTGGTCATGCTATCAGAATCACTGTACATTCCATCTGTGCAGCCAATTTCAGTGTGCTGCAGATTCTGTACGCATACACAGAAGTATTGAGCAGGTGGAGCAGGTGATGGAAACTGAAGGAATGTATTTAACAGCAGTACGGCTGAGTAAACATGCAGGTTCATGGGTAATGGAGTCTATATCTCACAAACACCTTCATGCATGCACACACAAACATGCAAACTCTTACTGAGTAATGGAGTCCATAAAACTCGCTCTTCTCTTGGCTCACACATACAGTCTGAAAATTAAATACTCATCTAGGGCTCCCAAGTGCACCGCCACAAGCTTAAATCTTGAGTCTTGGTGTTAAACAGCTCTGGGGCTCAGTGTGTTCTCTACAGGTGAGGAAGAAAGTGAAAGAGAGAGACAATGAATCCATTTACACAGTAATAAGGGTGCATACTAATAGAAAATCCTTGTGTTTACATGCAGAGCTCCAGAGAAAAGAGTTAGTGAATAGGATTCTACACAGATCCTGCATGCCATCCGACCCTGAGGTGTATATTGATCACATGCATCTGCCACCAATCACAGTGATTTAAAGCTTTATCATAATATTAATCATCTGAATGCATGAAGATGCTATGATATGGTCTATTAAGACTGATTTACTTGCAAATGTGCATTTATTAATGTAACATGAATGCATTTTAAGTCCATTATATTGGCATCATTTCATCTGTTAATTCATTATTAACAGACAAACTAAAAATAAAAGAAAACTGCAAATATAAGCACTCAATTAAAAAAAAATCTGTGGCTTCATGACAAAGCTAAGCAATAAGAATTGCAGGATCACTCCAGTAATTGTACACATAGCTATGTAAAAGCCATATTCCATGCATACATATTTCATGAATGCTTCCCCCCAAAAAACATGTTAAAATGGTAAGAGTGTGTCAGAGAAAAGAGCCTAAACATCCAAAACCGTACACAAGAATGTGGACAGTATAGGTCACACACAAGGAGACGTGGGTCACGCTCAAATTGTCCATCAGTCAGACAGGCAGAACTGATTTAGATGCTAAATAATGGTTTAGATATTCAAAAATTCCATATATATGCGAAAGGCTCCAGTGCACACCGAAGCGGACCCATCAAAGAGCCCCTCGCCACCAAGAACTGGCCTCGAAGAGCGTCTTTGTGTCTGTTACATTTTCCCAAACCCACAGCCAGTGTGATCTGCTATTAAGTGAACAAATAACATTTACATTCATTTATTTATATTTATATTACTAAGTGATGCTGTCTTAACAAAAAGAGAAAAAGTCAAGTAAATAATTCACATATAGATGAAAATTACCAGGACAAACATTAGAAAGTATATTCAGCTGCATTCAAACGTCAAGAATAAATCCAGAGAAACAGCACAATAAACTAATCAAGAGGTTCGTTTTGAAGATGAACAAGTCAAATTGCAAGGTTAAAGACATGAGGGCCGCAATTCCCAAAATACCACAAATCTGTGTCTGTAGCGCATTACAAAATGCAACAGCAATGCAAACAGATCCCTTTTCCGAGAACATTTATTTGTATCAACATACAACTGTGGCTCCACTCAAAAACATTAATATAAATAGATTATAATGAAAAGATTATTTTAAAGAACTGAATCAAAAGGACAGGAAATCCATGTTTTGAGGCAGAGAAGGAAAGAATCCACACATGGACTTTTTAAATCAAACCCATGTCCTCTCACAGGCCTCCACTGCAGGTCTGCATACGCAGGATAAAAGGAAGCAGATGATATGCGTCACACCCTGCAAGCACAAATCAGATTTTGTTGGGCTGGATGGGCTGGCCAGGAGTTTTTAAAATGGCTGACTTGCTTTGCCAATCATCGTTTATTAAATATAATCCCAAACACAAAATATTTAAAGCTTCTGATGTGTGATATGTACATGCAGTGATATGATATTAATACCTACTTTAAATTCTGTGTAAATTATATTAAATCAATTGAATTTGAAAATGTCAAAAAATGGAAGGTTAACAATCTGTAAATATTTAGATAATAATACTTTATATATTAAATCTAGTAGAAAAAAATTTATAGTCTTCTGTCTTATTTTATTTGCTGAAGCTTTAGGTGGTAAACAAACAAATAAATAAATAAATATTCTATATTTCTTTCTAGAAAAAATGTCTTTAATCTCTTTTATTTAAATGTACCTTACTAATCTTCAAAGATTTGCCTGAGAATAGAAATCAGATAATCAGTGTGAAATATCTGTATGACTTTGAAAAAGCAAGGTGAATAAACTAGATCTACAGCAGTGTGACAGAACAGTCTGTCTGATTGAGTGAGCAGTAATGTTGACGGACAATCAAAATCTTGTGATCTGACCCCAAAGAAAAAGGTTTAATAATAAATATAGCAGTGTCTGGATTAAAAAGACACCACTCTGCATTTTTAATGTAAATGTGTGTCTGCATGCTGTTAAATATGAATGATCCCTGTCTTACCTCAGGGTGAATGTGCGAGGAATGAGGAGCGATAGTCTGCGCTTGTGTGTGTGCGCTAAGACTAAGCTGTTTCATTCAGCCACAATTTAGTATGAGGGTCTCCAAAGTTCACATGTAAGGAATGTCTTGGCTAAATCACAAGGGTCCTAACTGAAAGCACCCCTAAACTTCTGCACCACTCCTTACACAGTCTCTCACTTTAAAGGAACCCCTCTAACTCTGATCCTACCAGGCTATTAGAAGGGCAATGGGGATTTTAAATCACCCACAGTGAGAGACAGAAAAAAAGAAAGATGGTTGACTGTTCCTCTGCTTTATTTACGCCCTGTTGCAGCCACTAGTGGGCAGGTACTGTTGGTGTGTGTGTGTGTGTGTGTGTGTGTGTATGTATGTTGTGAGTAGGGCACTGGGGCAGGGCTGAAAGGGGTTGGAAGGGTAATGCTAGGGCTATCACATTAACCTGACTGGAGCTCCTCTAATAGGCACCGCAGCTTAAATTGATATATCAATTTACTCCCCTCCTGCAGGACTTCAAAGGCCTGCAGTCTTGTTCCCTTAGCCTTTACCCGCCCCACATCAATCTGCCTGTCTACACTGCATGAGCCTCTCACCAACCCACAGCACACTGTACAGCCAATCACATGACCTGCTCCAACAAGAACAGTTCAAACTGGCCAATCAGAAGACAGCCAGGAAGTAGAAAATCTGAATTAATGAATTAATAGCAATTTATTGATGGAGATCTGGAAAAAAAAAATGCTGCAACCTGAATCCTATCTAAAAATTAGGTTATTTAAAAAATTAAGTTATTTTATAATTGTACCTGTGTATATATAACATTAAAGTGTACTTTTTTATTATAAAGTCGACAAATACTGCAACAGTAGGCCTAATATTAATATTTAAGAACTCTGTCATCATTTACTACAATTGATGACAGTTACTTCTTTTTTTTTTAACATCATTCAAACATAACTAAGTTTTTGTGACAAATGCTAAGAAATGTGAATTATTTAACACTAAATAAAAAACAAATGAAACCAACAGAATTCCCATGTTGTCCCAACTATTCAAACACAGTTTGAATAAAATAAACTAATTTCAAAGAATTTCAAACTGAACAATACTGCTGAAATGTTAACGGTTTGAGAGTTGATAAATTATACTTTTATCAATTTATTGGCTGAACGAGGCATTTAGTGAAGTAACAAAGTAGTGTTATTTAGGACAATTGAAGAAATAGTTAGGAGGACCCTGCCCGATCACACGAAAATGAGTGTGCAATGTCGTGGAATGTATACGCCAGAATGAGTTTTGGCGTGCATATGGTGCGCAGTTTTTCGTGTGTATATGATACGCACTTTATGGCGTATTATACGCACGAACTCCCCACCCCCATCCTACCCAAGAGCGTGTCATATACACGCCATAAAGTGCGTATCATATGCACGTGAAAAACTGGGTACCATATGCACGCCAAAACTCATTTTGCCGTATACATTCCATGACATTGCACACTCGTACTATTGATACGCATTCTCATGTGATCGTGTTGGAGGACCTAAAAATCTGAAATGAATCAGATTGCATTGAATTTTTACATTTAGTTTTTTTAATATGAAACGAAAGAAAGCGAGTCTGCGGAAAGTGATGCCATGGACAACGGTGAATATTAAGCATCTTTATTCAAGACCCGTAAACAGGAACAAAAAGGCTGTACATTTGTTTTGACATGCACCTGTGAGCTGTATTTGTGTTAGCAAGACATTTACAACAGCTGAGATAGAAGCAGATCTTCACAGTTAGCTCCAGACTCTGTTCTTTTACACGGAATCAAACAACTCGTCTTCCCAGCACAAGCCCTAGAGGGCCATGATGTCATATCCAGTGTAACACCTTGCGGATGACTGACACATGTTTCCCATGGAGAGACAGACACACAAACACGCAAATGCACACACGTATCCACACAAATTGAAAGAGTCTTTGTTTTGTCTGACATCTCCCACCTTATGCTAACCTGTTTTGTCAAAACAATTCCCAGAGAAATTAGATGACACAGATTCGGGAAGATAAGAGCCTAAATCTGCCAGAACCAAACTAACAGTGACAAACACCACCTGCTTGCAGCTTTCACATAATGCTTTTAGTGCACATATCGATTTACATAGAAACACTGTCAGCTGAGTGACTGATTTGGACAAAACAATAATAATAATAAAAACATTTTCAATGAAGTGTCTTTTCTTAATTAAGCAGTGATAAGAATACAGCGCTGATGAGAGTTCCCTTTCAGTCGGTCACGTTCGACGTACGTCGGAACTGACCAACGAATTGGGATCTATTTTCAGAGACCAATCTACTTATAAACGAGCCAATGAAGATTGGCATGCGGTTGGCGCATTCCACGATCCGCCCCGCATTGCGGGTATAAATACGGAAGTGGAAGTACCGCATATTGCTTTCAACTTCGGAGCCGAACATTACCTGAGTCTCGTGAAGAGGATCGCTTCCTGCCAGTGTCGGTGTGACGCGATCGAGCCGGTTCCTCCAGCCGATATGAGGTCAGGGTTCTACAGCCCCTACTTCATTGTGCCCAAGAAAGGGGGTGGGTTAAGACCAATCTTGGACCTGCGTGTTCTGAATCGGGCCCTGCACAAGCTCCCGTTCAGAATGTTAACGCAGAAACGCATTTTCGAATGCATCCGTCTCCGAGATTGGTTCGCAGCGATCGACCTAAAGGACGCGTACTTTCATGTCTCCATTCTCCCTTGACACAGACCATTCCTACGCTTTGCATTCGAGGGGAGGGCATTTTTAGTACAAAGTCCTGCCCTTCGGGCAGTCCCTGTCGCCTCGTGTCTTCACAAAAGTCTCAGAGGCAGCCATTGTTCTGCTCAGAGAACGCGGCGTTCAGATTCTCAACTATCTTGATGACTGGCTCATATTGGCTCAGTCCCGGGATCAGTTGTGCGAACACAGGGACCTGGTGCTCCGTCACCTCAGCCTGTTGGGCCTTCAGGTCAACCGAGAGAAGAGCAAACTCTGCCCCACGCAGAGGATCTCTTATCTCGGTATGGAGCTGGACTCGGTCAACCGGACTGCGCGCCTCACAGAGGAGCGAGTCCGGTCAGTGTTGAACTGCTTGAATACGTTCAAAGGCAGGACAGCGGTCCCACTGAAATTCTTTCAGAGGCTCCTGGGGCATATGGCATCTGCAGCCGTGGTAACGCCGCTCGGATTGCTTCATATGAGACCGCTTCAACGCTGGCTTCACGACCGAGTCCCGAGATAGGCGTGGCAGCGCGGCAAGTACCGGGTCTCAGGTACTCCTTACTGTCGCCAAACCTTCAACCCGTGGGCGGACCCTGCCTTTCTACGGGCCGGAGTGTTCCTATAACAGGTGTCCAGGCATGCTGTGGTCTTCACGGATGCCTCTTCCACGGGCTGGGGGGCCACGTAAAACGGGCACACAGTTGCAGGTCTGTGGACGGGGCCCCAACTGCGTTGGCATATCAATTGCCTAGAGTTACTGGTGGTACGTCACGCGCTCTGGGCCGCTTCAAAAAGCCGCTACAGGGCAAACACGTACTGGTCACTACGGACAGCACTGTGGCCGTTGCGTACATCAACCATCAGGGTGGTCTACGCTCCCGTTGCATGCTCCGGCTCACCCGCCATCTCCTCCTGTGGAGTTAAAAGCGTCTTCGGGCCATTCACATCCCAGGTGCGCTGAACCAGACAGCCAGCGAGCTCTCTCGTCAGTCGACACCTCCGGGAGAGTAGCGACTCCACCCCCGGAGCGTCCAGCTGATATGGGACCTCTTCGGAGCCGCGCAGGTAGACCTGCTCGCCTCTCCGGACTCAACCCATTGCCAGTTGTATTACTCACTGTTCGGGGGCACCCTCGGCACAGATGCACTGGTGCACAGCTGGCCCCGGGACCTACGCAAATATGCGTTTCCCCCAGTGAACCTTCTTGCACAGACACTGTGCAAGGTCAGGGAGGACGAGGAGCAGGTCTTGCTAGTTGCGCCCTACTGGCCCAACCGGACCTGGTTCTATGAACTCTCACTCCTCGTGACAGCCCCTCCCTTGCCGATCCCCCTGAGGAAGGACCTGCTTTCTCAGGGGCGGGGCACTCTATGGCACCCGCGTCCGGACCTCTCGAAACTCCATGTCTGGTCCCTGGACGGGACGCGGAGGTTCTAGGTGGCCTGCCGCAGGCAGTGGTAGACCCTCTACGAGGCGCCTCTATGCTCTGAAGTGGAACCTGTTCATTGAGTGGTGTTCTTCCCGCCGGGAAGACCCCCGAAGGTGTTTGATTAATGTCGTGCTTTCCTTTCTGCAAGATGGGTTGGAGCGAAGGCTGTCTCCCTCCACCCTCCAAGTGTACGTCGCCGCAATAGCAGCGTATCACGATGCAGTAGAAGGTAAGTCCTTAGGTAAGCACGACTTAATCGTCAGGTTCCTCAGAGGTGCGAGGAGACTGAATCCTCCTCGTCCGACCTCTGTACCCTCTTGGGACTTAGCCCTGGTGCTCAGAGCACTCCAGGGTCTTCCCTTTGAGCCTCTGCAGTCTGTAGAGTTAAACATCCTGTCCATGAAGACAGTGCCCCTGACTGCATTGGCCTCAATCAAGAGGGTAGGGGACCTACATGCACTTTCGGTCAACGAATCGTGCCTAGAATTCGGGCCGGCCAACTCTCACGTTGTCCTGAGACCGCGGCCTGGATATGTGCCCAAGGTTCCCACCACTCCCTTCCGGGACCAGGTGGTAAACCTGCAAGCGCTGCCTTCGGAGGAGGCAGACCCAGTCCTAGCTTTGCTCTGTCCCGTCCGTGCTCTCCACGCCTATGTGGACCGAACCCAAAGCTTTAGAACCTCAGAGCAGCTCTTCATCTGTTACGGGGGCCAGAAGAAAGGAAAGGCTGTCTCCAAGCAGAGGTTAGCCCACTGGATAGTGGATGCTATCGTCTTGGCTTAACAGTCCCAAGACGTGCCTTGCCCGCTCGGGGTGCGAGCTCACTCCATTTGACACCAGGCCTGCACCCGTATGCTTGTGGAACGTGTGTGTAGGCTAGGTTCCATATGTAGCAGTTCCCTAACGGTAACCCCATATGTGTATTCTCCACGGTACCAGCTACCCTACTTGGATAGCCCCGTTTCTTTCTCTTGACAGAGCTCGCTCTGTCGTCTCTGGCGGTGTTCTTCCCCCCCTGGGACCAGGTTGGGTCCACCCCAGAGACTGCCATAGGTAGCACTACCCTGCTAGGTTAGTCCTTATGAGTATTTCCACCTCTCTTTCCACTGAAGGACGTGGCTCCGCAGCGTACCATCTCCCCGAGACGGGCACGCTTTCCCAGCGTTATCCAATAGTCAGTGGGTCCTGCCGGGAGCCCTGACTCCCCACACCAACGTAGGTGTGGTCCAGCGAGCTCGGGCAGGGCGCTGGAAGGGCCAGCATCTCTGGCGTGTTAGTAGGGATCCCAATTCGTCGGTCAGTTCTGACGTACGTCGAACGTGACCGACTGAATGGGAACGTCTCGGTTACGTATGTAACCCTCGTTCCCTGAAGTAGGGAACGGAGACGTGCGTCCCGTCGCCAGGTGCTGTGCTTCAGCTGAAGGCCGAGTCACCTATCTCGGCTCCTCAGTTGTAAAGCGATATACGGTACTTCCACTTCCGTATTTATACCCGCGATGCGGGGCGGATCGTGGAATGCGTCAACCGCATGCCAATCTTCATTGGCTCGTTTACAACACTCGAAGTAGATTGGTCTCTGAAAATAGATCCCAATTCGTCGGTCAGTTCCGACGTACGTCTCCGTTTCCTCCTTCAGGGAACGAGGGTTACATACGTAACCGAAACGTTACTGCTTATCACAGTGACTATAACACAAATGCTTACATTTTCCAAGGGTCTTTGAGTTTAATTCTAAAAAAGAGAGATCATACTGTGTCAATATGCTAGACCGACTACGACAGAGTACTCCAACAGGCTGAAAAGGACATCTGAAATGTTAGGCTGGATAAAGAGGAGAACGTATTGTGTTGTCAGGTGAGGTTCTTTCTCAAACCCACCTGATCAGAGAGTTTAGACAGAGGGGGGGAAATACAGCAAAAATTCCAGGAAGAAAGGGAAGCACTGAAGAGGTTGAAAGAGATTGAGAGAGTTGAGAGGATGTGGAAAAAAAGAGAGAGGGTCACAAAGTAGACAGGAGCCATGAATACAAAGCAGCTGAGATGTGAGAGAATTTTACAGCAGCTATTGTCTGTCACTCACCCTGTAGATTTGTGATCACAATTTCTCCCCATCAAGTGTTTCACTTTCACCTGAAGTAACTACCCAACACAAATATGCTTTTTAGCCATCTGTTTCTCTCACTTGGTCTTGCAGCGACACACACGCACACACAATCTCTGTGTTTTTAACACAGAGAAAGCAGATACACATGCCCATCCTCCTGCAGTCCTCGCTGCCAGGCCATGCCATGCACTTGCCAAACAATGACAAGTGTTTACTATTATTACCATCTAGTGTAAAGACGCAATAAATAAAAAGAAAAAGAAAATGAAACATGACTCCCCGCCCAGTCGTCAGACCAAGAAAAGAAATCCACATAAACAAAAATAGCTCCGATAAACATTTTATTAAGATGTTGAAAAAGATATAAAGTTTCAGAAAAACGAAAGAAAAGACGAGTGTGTATAGACTTCAGGGTGACCCACGGCCTAAAATAGACAAAAAAAATCTACACTATCAAAAACAGAGAGAATGTTATCACACAAAGAAAAGGACAGGTCACCCCTACAAAGAACCCCAACACTGCTTAAAATATATAACAATCATCTAACAATAACATTGTTGGTCTGGCAGCTGGTGGGGAGACAGAAGAAGTGCGACCAACCCGGAGCCACAGCAGCTTATTTTGGAAGAGTGGAAGATATTGGCTGAATCTTAAATTGCCCCCTATACCCTCAAATAGGGCATTATTTGAGAGGACAGCCATTTGTAGTGGTGTCCAAAACCATAGTTAATGTTATTGAGTGCACTCATCCAATCCCACATTGCACCGCAATAACGGATAGCTATACAGCCGATGTATGTTCAACGGCTGTCCGAATTTACTCACTCGTTTTCATTCACTCCTTCAAGTGAACTGTATTAGTGGACTAACGTAGGGAATAGTGATTGAGGGTTTAGGGGGCGATTTCTGATTCAGCCATTGTTTTAAACCTGTCGCAATCAGTGCCATCCAATCCAATGAAGACAGGCAGAGCCATCCATCAGCTGATTAAAGGATCCTACTCAGGACAAACAGTGAAAAAAAAAACACACACTTAATTCAAAACAAGAATAAATGCATAATACAAGTACAAATAACATGCATCCGTAACATCACACTATAATCGAACGATTCTATTTCTTATTTGTTGCTTGAAAGAGTTGCTGTGGTGATTTTAGGAGCATCGAGAGACTTATCTTTAATTGTTTTTACGCATGTTAAATCTGTTCAGTGTTGGTGACCTTTGCATTCAGGGCCTTGATCCATGTGTATGTGTGAGACAGAGGCAAAATATCCATACAACTATTCGATCAGTGTGAGCAGGTCAAGAGTTAACATGCGCACCCATGCAAACACACTCAAAGTCCGGAACAAAATTAGCTAAGTGCTAAAACAGCTGTGCTTGGTCATTTATTCAGCAAACACACACACAAAATAACCTCACTTTACTGTAAACGATCAAGACCACCCAAGCCAGCCACAGGTTTACAACAGATTTAGACCAGATGAGAAACAATAAACTCATTTGACTGCTTCTTCTTTATTCTGTATAGCTTGAAGAGTGATTGAAAATGACATAAAATTGTCGCTAAACATCTATATTTTACTTCCATATCTTTGAAATTTAGTTTATCACTGGATTACAGTGCAAATCATACATTTTTCTGATGTCTAATGTAGACTAAGCTGTTCAAACAAGACATATTTTTGGTTAGATACTGCTTTTTTTTTTTAATTGCTGTGTCAAGGAGAATTTTTTTTTAATATACAGATTTAAAATTAATCATGTATTCTAAAGGAATCAGTTATATATATGTATTATTTTAGAATACATGATTAATTTCAAATCTGCATATTAATTGTTGTATACATTTATTTTTGTTTATTTAATGTATCATTTTTATTTATTAATTCTAGAGCTGTCAAAGCTGTAAAATATTTAGGTATTGTTATGTTGCTCTTCTATTAAAACATTACATTCATTTTCATTAAACCAGGGTGTTGCAAGAAATCCAATAATGAATTGTTTGTTTGATGAATCCTGTCAGTACTCTGGTCTACTGCATTTGTTCAGTGCATTTGAAAATGATGGTCCAGCACTTGCATTGTCTTGAACGACTCCAGCCAAAAGGCAACATGCTCTGGATCTTCTTTTCTTCTTCATTCCATTCTGTCTTTTTTTTCCACTTAGTTTATCATTTGTTGGTGAAGAGCAGAAAGAAGGAATGGCACGGTCACTGATTCACCACAATAGGTGCCCGTGGGGGTTGACAGGAGGCACAGTTTGTGGGTGAGGTGTCGAGGCTGGGACAGCTCCAACTCCGTGTCTTTAAAACCATCACTGTTGTGCTACACTAGGCTACGGACCAGTGAGTAATCTTCACACAACAAATGTCACAAGGAATTCTGGGTAGCGCACACAAAAAGAGCAAGTCTGTGAAGAGAGGAGAGAGATGATGAATGATTGGCATGGTCCTGTTTGTCTCTCGCTCTCAATCTCTTAATTTTTGGCACCAGTCTTGTAAAGTTTTTCGTTGACACTATTGCATGACAAACTGACAGTAACATTATATCATTTAATGATGTGCGCTTTACAAAACAAGAGTCGCGGCTCAGAGGTCTACTTTCCTTCTCTTTCTCTTTCTCTCTCCGTCTCTCTTTCTCACGGTGCTCCACTGTCGGTTGGAAGCCCAGAGCAGGGCTGCTGCAGTGAAGCTCCCGTTACACTCTGCCTCAGCCTCTCTGTCATCTCCGCTAAGCCCAGTGCACCCTGGGAAATTAAATAACCCCATGTCTCAGTTTCTCCCATTGCCCCAATTAGCATATTTTCTGTACAATGGGCATGGTGTCTAGGATGTAAAAGGACAGTCATTTAACTATATTTTTTCCATTAAAGGGATAGTTCATAAAGATGAAAAATCATTATTTACTCACCCTCATCTCATTCCAAAACTGTATGACTTTCTTCTTTGGAACACAAAAAATTATATTTTAAGAAAAGTCTCACTGTTTTATTTTTTCCATACGATGGATGTCTGGAACAAAATAGTCACCAAAATACTTTGGCTATGAACATTCATATCAACAAGATATATTTTATGTTTCACAGAAGAAAGTAAGTCATACCGGTTTTGGAACGACATAAGTAATAATAATGACAATGTTTACTTCTGGGAGAAATATCCCTCAATTATATGATTGTGATCTGTTTTATTACTCTTTTTTTCCATTTCCATATTCCTATATTTCCTATATTATTATTATTATTATTATTATTATTATTATGTTTAAATACAATAATTAAGCATATGATGACAGAATTTTTCCTTTAACTCTCTGCACAAGGAGAGGACACAGCTGTTAGTAGTCTCCACTGTTTAGGCATCTTTACAACAACAACAACAAAAATAATAATATTGATTATTTTCAGAATCAAACCTTTTCTGGTCACAAATAGTTTTTGCAAGAATACTCAATTGGCAAACTGCAGACTACAAAATATTATACGCATAACCGGCCTGACTTCTACAAGCAATATAGCAATAGTCTGCATGGGAGTCTGGTGCTCTAACGAGAAGGTTAAAGACCACAACCCCAGTGTCAGACGCCAGCGTGCCTATTGAGGCACAGCTATCACATACCAGCATTTTACAGTGAAACTACATCAGTTCCATAACCTTGTAATCTGCCTCCATAGGAATCATTTTAAGGTATCACAGACACAGTATTACTGACACAAAAGCATTGCAACAATATCAGTAAAAAAATTCCTAGACAGCGGAAAGAGTGATATTTTTTATTTGTTGAATTCAAAATAATTTTTAATACTGAAATAATTGTTAAAAAAATATATAAAAAAAACAATAATTGACCTCAAATTGTATTTGCTATGCATACTTATGCTTAGTAGTGTATTGTGTAATTCTTCTTGCTTCACCTGTATTGAAATCAACAGAAAGAGAGTCTTTGCAAGACAATTAATTGCTGTTTTTGTTATATTGTTATTTTATAATTTGTATTATGTAACGTTACATAATTACTGAACAGAGAAATAAACAATGCTTTGAAAAAAGTTATTTTGTTAGTTTAGTCTAATAACAACAAAAATGAAATAGCAAAGATTGTATGAGCACTTTCTGCACTGCCAAACAGAAGGGATAGAGGGAGAGAAATGACTATTAAATACATGGGGAATGTGTAATTGACTAAGGTGGAAATTATTATGGTTTAACAAGAGAACTTAACAGAGCAGACTCATTCTTTCACACGTCATGTATGCAATCCACATGACATATGTCTCCACACAAACACACACACACACACACACACACACACACACGCAGGCAGGCAGTTAGAGGCAGTAGCAGGCAGGCATTTAGACAGCATGGTATAAGAGCTCAGTAGGACTGCCACACTCAGTCCAAACCAAATGAGACCATGCTGCTTCAAACTAGCCCAGCAGTCTCCAAGGACTCCACACTGATTCTCCACAGCAGATCATTAAAGTCTTGTATTTTCCTTTCTCTCTGTCTCTTTACACTCCCTCTTGCCTCCTCTCCCTCCCAACCATCTCCATACGGAAAAAAGTAGTCTAAATAAAGTTAAAGTCTGAATAAACAGAGGATTTTCTCCTATGTAATCCCCATCCTTCGTCCTTTCCTCCTCTTCCCTGAGATGTGTGTGGAATCTCATTGGCTCTTTCCAAGCTTGTTGCAGTGGTAGCTGGTTCTCAGTTTAATTGGAAACTTAAATACTTTGGGTAATGTGTGGCCCCTGGGAGCCCTTGCTGCCATTTCACAGACACACATACACAGAGAGAGAGAGAGAGAGAGAGAGAGAGAGCAGACAGGGTGTCTCTCTCCTTTGCACAGGACCTCTAAACCCTCAACACCCCCACCCCCTCAAACTACAGCTGTCCTCAACGACAGCCCCGGCCCTTCATTATCAAAATAGAAATTTGTGTCCTAAGTGCAGCAACATTGCTAATGCTAAATATCCAACTCCCCCAGGAGCTAATTACGCCTGAGTACTGGCAACATGGATTCCATTTTTTCACCTCCAATAACAACTGTAAAAGCAATTTGAGCATTTTTCAATTAATTAAACACATAGTCTCCCAGTAACCTCTTGTCATTTTGCCCTCCAGGACCAAAGCTAATTTGTGTAAAATAAAATGAGAGAGCATGTGAGAGAGAGGGAGAAAGCAGCGGATGGTTGTTTTTAGTAATTTTTGCCACTTAAGGAGTTAAAGGAGTAGACTGTTAATATTTCAGCAATCTGACGCATGGTTTAAACATGTTAAAAATGTTAATGAGTATAATAGGTTGGTCTAGACCTATTCACAGAAAGTTTGATTCCTTTTAGTGGTCATACTGTAAGTACACAAGTGTAATTCAACTAGAGGTGCTTTTTTATTGGATATTTATTTGTGCATGCTCATTTTCAGCTATTTAAATTTTTGATTACATTTGTCATTATCTAATGCTAAAAACGCTAATAATTTAATAACACGGCTAAATGTAATCTTCAGCAAATCTCAAAATAAATATACATTTTTCACAGCACATTGCATTGCTGTGATGCCTAAATTCCCATGTAGCATTTAAAATTATTTTAATTTACTTGGGCAATATATAGAACTGTAATATTTACCAATTATCAGACATAACATAAAAATAATTATCGGCTTATTGATTTTGGCCATCCCTAAAATCAGCCTTAATGTGTTTGACTTTTGAAGAAAACGTATGAAGAAAAATGTCAAAGAATAATAATGTGTAAGGGGAATGTGTGTGGGTGCATGAATCATATCAAATATTTTCTGTCACAGCTGATGAGTGGTGCACATAAAAACTGCATTCACCTAGACAATGATACAACACACACACACACACATCCAGAATCCTGCCAAACATTCTCATTATAGTCTCTTAGAGGCTTCTGTCAGTGAGTCAGATCAGAGAGAGTGCGTGAAATCTCGCTAATGGGCATTACAGCATTATAGGCTTTCCCTCGTCCTCTCTCTAGCTCTGTCTCTCTCCCACTCCCTCTCCCTCCGTCAGGACCTGTGTGAGAGAAAGAAAAACACACACAAAAGGAACACACAGGAAAGGTAAGGAAAATGAGCATTTGGTGAATATTTACAACAGGAAATTCGGCCTATGAAAACACAAAAAACCACCTCAATCTTTCTCTTTCTTTCTCTGCACTCTCTCGCTCACAGCAGCAGTCATCGAGATGACTCCTGGTGCGGTCTAGCTTCACTTTCAAAGCGCTTTTTTAAATGGGCTCCCTTAAGGACGGAAGCACAGCCTTCACCTCTGCGCACCTCTACTGTCTCCCGCATGGACGGCCCTCTTAACTTTCCCTCCTTACCCCTCACTCAAAATATTCAGACGAAGACTCTGCTTTTCAACAGATTCTCCTAGCGTTGGCAAATATAGCTGCATGGTGAGTGCGGCATGTTAAACTATGAGAACTGAGGCTTCTGCCACAGTCATTACACGGTGTGCTGCTCACACACTGATGTTGTCTGAAGAGCATCTCATCTGCATAGAGACACACTTCATGGGTTACACTGTCTGCACACACATTGCTTCCTTTGCCTTCATTAACAGGTTACAGGGAAACAAATATGTCTGAGACGACTAGCAATGTTTTGATAGGAGGTTGCTGCATGTGCTTAATTATTATAATACTAAAAAACGGTATTGCTCATTGAAATGAAACATTTATTGAGTAATAAAACAGACTGATACACCCTTCAATCATAAACAAAATTTAAAAAATCTGAAGTTCTTATTTTTCAGCACAATCATGAAATGGAGCTGCCTATAATTTAAAATATATTTCACCCAAAAAATGAACAATCAGTCATTATTTACTCAGCCTCAATGCATTTCAAACCTGACTTACTTGCTCTTTTTTATTTGTCCATACAATGAGAAAAATGAATCCCTACTTTCATTCTATGGATTTAAAAAAATCTTCAAAATATATATTTTTTGTGTTCCGCAGAAGAAAGTAAGTCGTACAGGTTTGGAATGACATGGGGGTGAGTAAAGGCCCGTTCACACCAAGAATGATAACTATAACAATAACTATATTAGCATCCACACCAGCAGTGTTCTGCTGTTCTGTTTATTCTAAGCACATGATGCAGTTACTGTATGTTGTCTAAGCTCTTTAAAGCAGAATGGATTCTGACTGGCTGTCAATGTATTTATTGTTCATCAGCTGAAAAAAAGTGATTCCAGAGATTTCTCTGTGCCCATATCATTATAGTTGTGGTTTGCAACGATTAGATAACTTTATTGTTATTGCTATCTATATCGTCGTTGGTGTAAACAGGCCTTAAATTATGACAGAATTTTCCTTTCCAGGTGAACTATCTGTTTAAGTACAGTGGAGCTCTGGTGACATCTTCCTGGTTTTGTAGTGATGGGACTAGAGAGTGAGCAAAGGTGAGACGAGTGTCTCTTTGATCTCACTGCTATATTTTTATTGCGAGGGTGGAACCACATTTCTCTGGGCTACAGATGCTTCTGGGAAATGAAAGGTGAGCACACCCGCAGATACCAGTGTGTCACACTAAAATATATCCTCCCTGAGGGAGAAGAGAGGCAAGGAAGAGGGTTATGCAAACAGATCATCAGCAAATAATGCCTGGGCCCTAAGCAACAAAAGTCAAATGCTTGAATGCTACGATGGGGAAATAGACTCACACAAACACAATGGCGAAGTACCTCAGAGGCATATAGATGGATACCTAGAGCAAAATGCACTCAAACGTCTGGCCAGGTGTGGGGAAATAGACTCTAGGAAATGTCTATGGAGAATTTCAATCTCTTAGGCTGTGCTCATTTAACACATCTTTATTTTATGTTTTCTATATAATTACTATTAAGGAATATAGTCTCAATAAAGCATTAAACTTCAAAATAACAAACAACTAAGAATGTATATTTTTATAGTACTGGTTGGCATATATAAGCTTTGCTTATATATACGAGAGGCCGTATCATGTGCTATCGCAGCATAACAAAACAGCTAATTTGGATCCGGCACCTCAGTGATATCATCCTAATGAGGAGCAAATGGGGAATGAGGCCTCACTCGCATTGTTGTTGCCACAGATTACACCTGACACCCAAAACGCTAAGGCTTGATCAGGTAGCTGTTCGAACGTATCAAAGGCAGTGAAGAGAAACCCAACACCTCTGCTGCGAGAAAACGATGGGGAGAAAATGTGAGAGGGCAAGTACGGTATGCAGAGAGGCAGGCAGAGAAAGCCATCTACATTTCAAATGCAGAGGATGTTTTCCGTTGGATGTTTATGAAACATGGCTGCTGGGATTGAGCAACTGTAAGAGGATATGGCATCAAAGAGCTGCTCAGAGAAAACAAAACAACAACACGCTGCTGCTCACGGAAGAGGAGAGCAGAACACAACCCCTCCTAAGAATTATGCAGCAGCTTCAGCTGATTACCTGCGACCGGGGGCCTCTAAACAATTCACTCGAACCTCAGGCCCGGGAATCAACTGTCTGGATCGACAGTGGGCGTGGCACAACTCTAACCAATGGACAGCAGGAGCGCTTTGCTTAAAAAGAAAATGATCTGTGGATGAAAGAGTGTACCGAATGGTGTGATCGTAGCAAAAGAAGGATGCTACTGCAGTGACATAAAGCAGTTTGGGACTATATATAAAAACACTCCAGGTAAACATTTCTAAAGTCTTCTTTACCATTCCTTTTCAACATTTTCATGTTGCATTTAATTGTAGTGAAACCAAAAGTAGCATTTTAGCTAACATCTTATGGTACCGCAAAAAGAAGTTTAATCACATTTACTATAATCTTCTGGAGGTCATTTTAATTAACATGACACTGACAACGGCAACTGCAGTCAGATATAAAACAACTGTGGCCGCTTGTTTTCTCACACCAGTTAAAGGGCATTTTGACAGATCAGGGACTGCTAAGAGTTTAAGTCTCAGTGAGGCATTTAAGAAAGACTGTGCCTTGTAAATAATATAATATATATAAACAAGATACATTGTTCTACAGCAGATGATTAACTGTCTGTAAACCTCTAGTGTGGACTAATCTAAGAATCTGTAGAATTCATTACAACCATTACACATTTATTGCTCTTGTGGCTAGAAAGCTGCTTTATTAATACTATTGGCTGTATTCTGCATTTAATTTAATTTTAATTAGATTTGTTTTTTTTATTCCAAGGATAAAAGACATCTAAAAGACATTTTATCATTCAAACAAACCCATACTTAATTAACAGCCTAAATAATCTAGTCTAATATATTCAAGTTTGTCAATATAAAGACCCTCTAAATTATGCATAAATCCCTATCAAGATCTGCCATGGCTGCTTCTACTAATACGACATCAGATTCAGAAGATTCAGATTCAGATGCTAACATCTATGACAAGGTTCATTCTGTCATTGCACACAAAGCTAATACAATTCTGCTTAAAAACAGTGGTTGATACACCAACATTTCAGTTCTGTTTTAATGGCTGCAATACCAGTCCTTTGCTGTGTAACTCTTTGTATATACATAACTTAGAACATCTATTAAAATATGCAACTATGATGCCTAAAGGTTCTTTCGTTCACTCACAAAATATGTTGTCAGATTAATTTTTAGTAGTTTTCCTGCAACTATTTGATCATAACAGTGTTTGCATGTATGCACATACAGGCTGCTGGTGTCTGATTTAATATTATAAGACAGCAAATGAGCCCTACAAGACGCAGGCATCTGCAGTAGTACTGCTGTAGTAGAGAGTGCATTATATCGTTGTGTGCTGATAAGAGATGCGTCGGCAAAACCCTGAAAAGCTTGTTTTCCCAACACTCAATCCTCATTAGGCTCAATCAATACTCCTTTAGTCCCTCAGCTTACTGACTCATTTCAAAATAACATTACAGGTCATTTGTCTCCTCGTTGACTAGAATGCATTATGGTGCTTTCTTGCTCCAGAGCAAAGAGTGACACAGAGAGGAGAGAGAATGTTGGATACTGAGATTTCTACGTTGTGGATACAACTTTAAATATTTTTGGTGAGAAGTCATTGAAAAATCAATGCCTGCTTCCTACAATCCATTTCAACCAAATCAATCATAATCTAGCCGGCTGGCAGAGGAAAGAGAGAGAGACGGGGGAGGGAGATGAGAGAGAGAGACAGAAAGAACGAGAGAGAAAAATGCACACAATCTTTGTCTGAAATCTCTCAATTCTAAATCCATTCTCATAAAAAGCTCATCATCACATCATTTAGCCTGGCTAACGGCCTGTCAGTCACCAGGGGCCTCTGAGGAAGACTACCGGGAATATGGAGCCACAGCCGGGGGACCCAGGGACCCTGTCTATCTTCGCCATATGAACACTTTAAAATTGACTCAGGTGGTAAAGGCTATCATGATGAGAATCAGCAAGTCGATTAAATCTGCTAGAACTCCCTCATGGTATTTTCACACCTGTTCCAGGGAGCATAAAAAAAATACCAGGGTAATCATGTTTAAAATAAATGAGCTCCTGCATCAACAATCTAGTGGTTTCAATAAAAGGTCTTCGGCAAACCTACAGAGTACTGACAGATTTAGATTGCTCTTTTAAAGGATCAGCATTGCCCCTTTTGATCTTGTGCCCTACTTGCATAGATATTTGGATCATGGTTAGAAGAGCTCCATTACAAGCAGAATTGTTATGAGTGAACACCTGCATTCAATAGTTGACAGGTAGTTTTGGTAAGAATTAAGTTGCTTCAAAGCATCAAAAAAAAAGAAGAAAAAAATTGGAATTTTTTTTTTTTTTTACTAAAATAAATAAATTAATGAATGGTGAAGAAAATAAATGTTCTTGTTCAAATTTGCAAGGTGTAAAGCGTATCATACTAGTTGCATAATTTGTAATAGGGAATATAAATATACAATTATTTTGTTGTTTATTGCAATAATAATAATAATAATAATATAATATGCATTAGTATTAGTATTATTGTTGTTGTTGTTATTAGTAGTAGTATTAATGTTGCAGTGATGCTTGGGGGATAGGGTTTACTCGTGCACATGTGTTTAATCATTTCATAAAAATGGCAAGGTCAAAAATAAATCACATCCATTATTCGCTACGGATCTCCCCAAAGCATTAGCAGCGGGCTGTTTAGAATTTCAATTGGCTTCCAAGTGGCAAAACCCCTTAGCTAATACATCAAAGAATATTTGGCGTCAACTAATCGGTTTAGGGCAGATTTGAAGTGGCTAAAATCCGTTTGAGGGGGACACAGAGAGAGTTACACGTTACCGGCTGCCCATTGCTGTCGGGAGAGACACGCCTAACCTTGTGCCTCGAGGAAACCTGTCATGCACTTCACGTTAACTAACTTTGTTTAACCAGCTCGTCCTGCGCGCGAACGCGAGAAGCAATTAGTCTGCTACAATAGATAATGCTTTCTAATAATAGTTTTTAAATCCAAATTAAATTACGTCGTTTCCCCCAGGCATTTTGGTGGAAAAGCACCACTTGAAATACCTCCCCCTACCTACTTTTTTTTTCATCGTCCCTGTTATATTTCGTTTGATATATTGCATTATTGTGCACTTTCGTATCTGCTCGTCATATTACAAACATGCATAATTGGAAACATAAGCGTTCGTCATAAAACAAGCAAAACTGACACATCAGTGGGAGCAAGTATCCTAACATAAGCCTACACCTCCCCTTGCCGTCCAGTCTGGGAGTTCACGGGAACATTTCGGAAAAAATAAGGCACGAATTCAATATAAGACCCCCTTTGCTAAAACATCATGTTCAAAAGTTCGTCAACTTGCACGACTGCTTTGATGAGGCTATTATATAGAGAATTTCATTTAAGTGAAATAAGCAGTTTCCTACCTTTCTGCCAGCGCGTGAAGAATGTGACTGCTGCATTTCTCTTTCCATGCTTTCTTTCATTCACCCCTCCACTATGGCTAAACAGACTGCTTATCGGATCCTATTGGTGAAGAGGAACTCATTACTGCCGATAATACTCTATCAATGAATATTGACGTCATTTAAATGCTACTCCCGGGTATCCTTGGAAACCGAAACGCTATTAAAGCTGACCGTGCAATGGTCACTTCCACTATGTTTGAGAAAGAAAGAAAAAACAAACAAACAAAAAAACGGGGTATTTAATGAGGTTAGGGATTTTATATGGCATATGCATTTTTTCTGTTATATGCAATCGATTCGAAATGTAAAATTACAATAAAAACGTGTATGCCTTTTCCCCTCATGATTGACATGGCAAGAAATAATTAGGCTACTCATCAGCTGTTGTCATTCTCGTTCATGTTTCTCAACTATATTTCGTTTATTTATAGGCTATAGCCAACATTCACGAGTGGTGCAGAAATAATAAAAACGTCTTCACTATCACATTCGGCAATTTCGTATGTCTTCAGTTTGTTTTGCTTTGAACTTAGCATTGGTCCACTGAGTTTGAGCGTCATCATTCTTTACTCTTGAGAGTGCAGTAACACGTGACCTCGTGCACACACTCTGTAGCAGCGCCTACAGCGATCCCTTTCGGCTCAGAGAGACTTTAACAAGTGAGCCAGTCCACTGACTCCTGCGTGAAGCTCCTCAGTCACCACTTATGTTTTTGTTTGTTTAGTGTTTGCCTTTTTATTAATTATTAATTATTAATATAGGCCTATTTATCAGTTCACATGCAGTGTGTAAAGGAAATGTTGTAGATTTAATATATAATGCAACTCTTCGGCCACTTTCACCATTTTAAATGATGTGTGTGTGTGTGTGTGTGTAGCTACGGCACTTAAAATTATGAAATTAAATTATGATAAACAATGCATTGCATTTAGCTTACTTTTTTATTAGGCTATTGATTTCTATTTATAGTAGGCTATTTTATTGTTGTGATGATTTGTACAGTAAAAATAATAATAAAATCAGTTTTATCGTAATGCATTTAGGTATATTTACCTAAATTATATATAGGCCATCCATTGTGAGTATAGTCTGCGAGCAAATAGAACAAAATGCATGAGGATATCCTTCGCCGCAGAGGAATATATCTGTTTGAATCAAAAGGGCTTAGAGCCCCTGGTCGTGGTGGATTTGCCGTGGTTCATATGGTCTTAATCTGTCTGCGCTCGGGGCTTTGGTGTAAAGGAGAAGAAGATCTGGTTTGTTCCGGGATCTAAGGCGAAAACTGTCTAGCGGACAAATCAGTTAACACCTGTCAAAAGTTACTTCTTCACTTTCTTACCACTAAGATTTGATCTAAGCGCGCACTCACTTTCACCGCATTGTTTCTGTAAAATGGTGGGGAAAAGCTTTGCAAAAACTATTTTTTTTTTTCAAGATGTACATTTATACGAGGCAATATAGACAACCTCCCCCAAACGCATGTCGGTTTGAATGCAACGTCAAAACAGGTCCGCGTTCAGCTGACTTAAGGCACGATGGATCACCGACTGTCGCGTATTCTTAAAAAATAATAATGAAAAAAAATACATTTCTACAAGCTTAAAATGAGCGCCGAGAACACACAAAACCAAGGAGGATAAAGAACTGCAAACAGTACTTGTAGCGTTTCCTGTCGTATTTAGCAAGCCGTCCCAGGAAGATAACAGTCCATTTGTTATTAATCATGTGTGAAAATGAAGGCTTCGTGTATTTAGAAAATGAGGAAAGTTGAAGTTGATGTACTGGCTCGCATGAGACCGCCATCCAGGGGCTGTAGCTGCTCAGTCTAAGGCAATGAGGCTTGTTAGAGACAAAAATAGGAGGATAGCAGAGATTGTTAGTGAGTGCCATGGTTCGAATGTGGGGAGAGAGAGAGGGAGAGAGAGAGAGAGAGAGAGAGAGAGAGAGAGAGAGAATCGATTCCGGCTGGGCTGCTGTAACCCAGCTACAGCTTGCCTTTCCTTCGATGACTACACCCCGAGAGGAGGAGCGAGAGGCTCATAGTAGGCGTCAGAATCCTCAATTTCCAACTTAGCATCCTGGCAGGACACTCTCCGAAGCAAAGCCCCATCCGAGAGCAAAAAACTTGTCTGCGCGCTCGGCATGAGAGTCACAGCGCGCGCAGAGGGTGAGAGAGCGCCTCGAAAATCCGCGTGTGAGTCTGACAACGACTGATTAACGAGTGTAAAGTCTATGCATTTGTCGTCCTCTTTCATTTCCATCACTGCTATCTACGTGAGGAGGACGGGACGGAGGTCTGTTTACTCGGAACTCTATGAGCGAGCGCGGAGAGCGCGTGAGAGTTTGAGGGAGAAGAACTCCAGTGAGAAGCTTATATTTGGATCTTCACCATGGCGTACCCTCAGGGCTACTTGTATCAGCCATCCGCCTCTTTGGCACTCTATTCGTGTCCTGCCTACAGTACAAGCGTAATATCGGGACCCCGGACAGAGGAGCTTGGGAGATCTTCCTCTGGCTCAGCGTTCGCTCCCTATGCCGGATCTACAGCGTTCACCAGCGCCTCGCCAGGCTACAATTCCCATCTCTCGTACAGTGCTGCTGATGCAGCCGCCGCCGCCACTTTCACTTCTTATGTGGTGAGTGCGCTATATTCACGGTGCTGTTTATTTTTCTACTTTTGGAAAGTTGGGCGGATAAATTGTTATGCTTCGTTGTAATGTGTAATGCATATTGTGTTGCAAGAATGAGACACACTATAATCATTTGCGCAAGATCTGCGGTTATAACAATCAAATATGCATTCGCGGAATTTGGTTAGCTTTTATGACACTTTAAATAATTGCAGTACAATATTATAAAACAACCAGAAGTTGTTCTAAAATAAACAGAACAAATAGACTTTGATAGTTTTATCTACAGAGTAAACGAAGCAGTTAATTTCGAATTCAATAAATGTAAACAGAAAAACATAAAGACAATTTCACATAGTTGATGAATGAAAAAAAATATATATACATTTTTTTGTGTGTGTTTATTTGTGGCAACCCGATTTCATCGGTTCTGTGGGCAGCAGCCGAGTAATATTTTAGACGTCAAAGTGAATAAATTATCAGTTGCTCCCAATTTGTCTTAAACGTGTATTTAGTCAAATAGGCTACTTAAAGGAAACATATTCTGTGTTAATTTAAATGTGAATTGCCTGCACGTAGGCCAGCGCTGGTCAATGCGTGTAAAATACTGTCAGATGACCCAACATAAGGCTGCAACTTCTAATTAGCTGACTAATCTGAAAATAAACATTGTGAAAAGTCAGCATCACTGTCGAATAAAAATGTATTATCGCTAACAAAGAGGAGGGATTTTGGAAAGAACGTTGTCAAATTCCATTTCACAATCATTTCTGCTGGAGAGAATGAGGCAACCGAACAAAATTAAACGACATAATAGCTATACGTGGCCCTGCGGCCTTGCGCTTATTTTGATTAATTCGATTTAAAGTGTGTAGGCTACATGTCATGTGGTATGCATGTGTGTGTTTAGTGTTTGTTTATGGTGTGTTTGCGTAAGTGTTCTGTAACCGATCCTACATTGTGCGCAGGTGTCCATAAAGTCATATTTTGCTAATAAAACAATTGGTTTGGCTCCTTGCAGAGTTCCCCGTATGACCACACGACAGGCATGGCCGGATCTATAGGGTATCATCCTTACGCTGCTCCCCTAGGCTCGTACCCGTATGGAGACCCAGCTTACCGCAAGAATGCTACCCGGGACGCCACAGCCACTTTGAAAGCTTGGCTTAACGAGCACCGGAAAAACCCGTACCCCACCAAAGGCGAGAAGATCATGCTGGCCATCATCACTAAAATGACCCTCACTCAAGTGTCCACCTGGTTCGCCAACGCCAGAAGGAGGCTAAAGAAGGAGAACAAGATGACCTGGACCCCACGGAACCGGAGCGAGGACGAGGAAGAGGACGAAAACATTGATCTGGAGAAAAACGACGACGACGAGCCAAACAAGCCTACGGACAAGGGGGAATCCACAGACACAGAGGCAGGTCTGTGGAAAAATCATCAATTTTTCATCGCAGTCGTTTCCACTCCGGGCGCAAAATTGATTGCTGGTTAATGGTGGTATATTATTTATAATGGGAGAATTGCTTTAAATAATAATCACCTTGAACTCCTCTAATTTGACTTCTTATGGACTGAGAATTGCTGGTGACGTATGGTGTTTTGCACTTCATTTATCTCGAGCTGCATAATAAGGACACAGCTGGCGCACGGCATCTCATTTATAGCTATAATGACAGCAGCCTCTTTATAATAATAAGAATAAGAATAATAATAATAGTAGTAATAATTATTATTATTATATAAATGTCAAATATTAAACAACTTTGCACGGACATAGGTAAATTAATTGAGTGAGTTTTTTAAACAGTAAAATAGGCATGTACAACAGTTTAAAAAGTACACCATGTTATTGTCGACCAGTCTTGCTTAATCAAATCTATTTATTTTTTTGCTTTCAGATCATAAACTCATCAACCCAGGGGAGATACCATGCGACAGATTTAAAGACGAGACTCATGCTAAAGATCTTGATCCACCTTTGACAGACTCGGAATTAAAAGACACAGAGGAGCGGACGGATTTGCTCGCCGAGCAAGTGAAACCCACCACCTCCTCTCCCCCCGTCCTACAGAGAGGGAATGATCTCATTACGCAAGAAAAGCCCCCAGAACCGGGCCACGCCGCGAGCACGGGGAACAGCAACGTAACGTCTGTTATTCATTCTCCCCCTTCGGCGCCCAAACCCAAACTCTGGTCTCTGGCCGAGATCGCCACGTCTTCGGACAGGTGCAAAGGGAGCAGTGAGGCTCCACAGGCCGCGGGGCTGGGTCAAAGCACAGTCATAGCCAGCGCTGCCTCGCCGAGCCGTTCTTCCCCTCAGTGCCCTCTCCCTAATAACACTGTCCTTTCTCGGCCTATTTACTATACGTCCCCTTTTTACCCGGGCTACACGAACTATAGCACTTTCGGACACCTCCACAGCAGCCACGGCACCAACACCAGCTCAACGGCACATTTCAATGGATTAAGCCAGACTGTTTTAAACAGAGCCGAGGCTCTGGTAAGAGAGAGCAAAGTAAGAAGCCAAACACAGGTAGATCTTTGTAAAGACTCACCTTATGAGCTAAAGAAAGGTATGTCAAACATTTAATAACGGATTCATCGCCAATCACACGGACATTTATTTATTATTTGTGGTTGCTTAAAGAAGAAGCAAAAGAAGACGCATTCTGATTTAAAAAAAATCCGAGGACAATTATTTTCTGAGTAAATGCTTATCCTCAAAATCTTAGTTTCTGAATTGTTAATCAAGAGGATGTAACTTCTAAGAATTGTCTTAAACGCTGCAGCCGCCTGAGTCTATTTGTATTAAAGACTAATATGTATATTTAATGTAGCATTTTGTATTTAAAATGGACAATACACTATCTTTGAAGTAAATTATGGAAAAGAAAATGTGTTCAGCGACTGATTTGGGAACTTGCGTTCATGTGAATGAGAATTTGATAGCTGCACAATTTAAAGCGATATATTTACTTGAAGATAAATGACATGACAAGGACAAGTATTATTGCTAGGCCCTGAAATGCCTTGAAGTGAAAGCAGCGTGAGAATACTTGGAATTATCAGGTAGCCTACAGGCCTACATAGTGTTTAAGGGTTTACCTCTAAAACAAGCAGGGGAGGCACATATTGAAACTCAGGCGGTTTGGGAAAAGCCATATGAAGACGAGGCTTTATTTGTCGGTTCGATGCTGCTAAGTTTTCACGGAAGTGTTTTTTCCCCGATAGCCTTCGGTCGAGTCAATGCTCGTCTCTGTTTTGCAAACAGAGAGATTGCTCGACGGATGAATATTGATATGACAACACCGGCAAAAGTGTCGAGCAGTCATTTAACCCAATTACATTCCAACCGCGTCGTGTTATATGCAAAGCAATCAGGTGGCGAACTCCAGTAATGAGTTCGATTTTATGCCAAATTTAGACCTCATTACTATTTCCTAGGCGTGGCAAAGTGGTTAGAGGCGCGCGGCGATGCGGAGTGGGTCTGGGAGCATACTGCTCTGTTATATCATTAAATGGTAGGATAGGCTTAATAGTGCTTTGGATTATAGACGCTGATGGCTTTCAAGAGTGTAGCCAAGGTGCCGTGACAAGCAAATGTCCCCCTGGCATGGCCTGTCCCATAGTACTGTCCTGCACCTCTACCCTCACCCGCAGGTAGGTGTCACACTTGCTCTTAATTTCGAGGCCTAACTCTTTAGGAGACAGAGAGTGAACCTTCTTCAGCAGTCGCAGATAACCTGCAGTAAAGGAGTAATATAAACTGTTTATGTGCTTTAGCAATTACTGAAAGAGTTATGAAGGTACAAAATCCTACGCAGAGATTACAGTTAAGAAAGACTGCAATTGTTTTAGTTACACATTTTAAGCAAGCTCAGGACAACAAATCTCATGTATAACCGTCTTTTAGTGAACATCTTAGCTAATTATACAATTGGAACATCACAAATCCTTTGGATAAAATTATAATATTATATATATATATATATATATATATATATATATATATATATTATTTGTTGATCATTCGTTATATGTTCGAATCAGGTGTATTATTTAACATGGTTCCATTAAATATCATTATGATTATTGTTTATAAAATGTTAATACAATTAATATAATTGACATTCAATATCGAAGTATGGCCTACTTAAAACAGACACGGACAATTCAAATTTTTACCACATCCTCTACATAGCACTGATATTTTCAGCATGTCTTGAATTATAATCTGAAATATATAATAATAATAATAATAATAATAGACGTGAGGACGGGAAGCGACTTGATTCAGTCGGAGGTCGTGTCATTAATCTCTATAGTTTACTTTGCGCACTCCAGTTGAAAAGTCCCCTGGGTTTCATTTAATTCCCCTGGCTCTAATGTCCTTCCCCGGCAGCGGAGCGGGTGAGGGGGGCAGCTATATTTAATCTCTCGGAGTGGGATGAAGCTGCCACTGCACCACATCAGCCAGCTAAATAGCATAATTATGTTTTTCTTTGCTGATCCCTCTAGGAGTTGAAGCATTCGATGCAATGCCCCGTGTGTGCATAAGCCCGAGAAGTTTAAAAAGCAGCCATGTATATTCTCGAAGACAGATGGTTACATTTTCCTCCCGAATTAATATAATCAACATTCATTCATCTGAATTGTCACTTTTTTCTTTTTTAAACAAAATATCCTCTCTTCTAATGCTGACATGCCAGGCTTAAATATTGAAATATCAATAATAATTTACGATCTCATTTTACGCATGATGAAAATCAATTGGGTATTTCAACGGGTAGACGGGGATTGTCTGAAAGCTGATTTCAACGCCTAGACACAACAGAGAAAACCGTTTTAACACACTAAAGATGCCTAATGTATTCTATAAAGGTCGTGTGACCCTCATCTAACTAAAATGTGCTTTAAGTGGCTATGCAAAAACAAAATCTAAATTTAACTCTGGAATTGTCGAAGCAGGCCACTCACTAACACGTGACTTAAATCAGTGATTGTATAGTTTAATTTGCTGTTTTATGGGTATATGATTAAACGAAAGACACATGGGATTTTGTTATTTGCATTAGGTCTATCATTAATAGTTTTAAGCTATCTATATATTACAATCGCGTATAGCCTATGTGGCCTACATTTTTAACACAGGCATCAATTATCTTCAACGTAACACAATGTGATACGATCTATTAAACCAGTAAGCTTTCGTTCTCGGGTTGTCGGGTCCGTGCTTTTGTGAGAATGAATAACCGCGCGAACTCCGTAATGATCCCACACGACTTTGTTCAACTTTTTCCCCGCGTCTCTCTCCCTCACTCTTCCAGTTGAATGGGTCTCAGACTCATTGTTCGGGAGATCCACAGTCACTGTGTGTGCATGTCAAGTGGGAGCAAGACAGTTCCCACGTGTAAAAAAAAGAGAGACTAAGACGAATCTAACTGATAGGCTAAATAAAGTAGGCTACATATTAAAATAAGATTTCAAAATGTAAATGTAGTGTTCACTGCGAAGAGACGGCTATCACAGCTGTAAAATTAATAAAAGGAAGAGAGTATAGCTAAAAAAAAAAAAAGAAAAGAAGAAGAAGAAGAAAAAAAAAAGCCAAGTGAACAGAAACATCTTCATCCACGATTTCGCGTCTTTTTTTAATAATATCGAACATTGGTAGGGGAAAACGAAATTATAACGAAATGACTGTATAAAAGAGCGTTTACTGCAACCATTCCCGTGCTGTTCAAAATATATTGAAAAGAGTCTCGACAGGCCCCTTGCTAACAACTATTTGCTTTCATTAGAAACGTGACATAAATTCACGCAGCAGGGGAAAACAATGTATTCTCAGAGAAACTGGACAAACAGAAGTCAGAATAAGCGAGACAAAAAAACCCCCAGCAAACTGATGATTTACATGAATCGAGAAATATAACGGGGATTGGAAATAATTACATTAAATTGTACATATACACACACACACATACATACATACATACATACATATATGTGTATGTGTATATATATATATATATAGGTTAGGCTAATATTTATTTTTGAAGTAGCCCATTTTATCTGATCGCATTTTGAATGTAGTTTTTTTTACATTTCTAAACATCACATGAAATGTTAGTAAAATTGCAAAGAAAAAAAATGCAGAACTGATCCTCTAAAATTCAGTGTATAGCCTACTAAATATCATCTGGTGGTTTCCTAAACGTGTTTGCATATATCATTCAACAATAGCATTTCCACGCTCAATAAGCTCACAAAACCAAGCAACAAAAAAAAAAAACATTGTGCATGATTATGTTGCACCCCTGCTTTATACCTTATTTAAAACAGAAAATTTGATCTTAAAACATTCACGCGTAAAATTACACCTGCCACGTAATCGAGCGGTGAGCGACGGGGCCTCTCCATAAAACAGGTAACTTCTACGGCGTAATCAAAACCTGTTGATAAAAACAATCGCTAAATCGCCGTTAAAATGTACTGGACCAAGTGTTCCAAAACGGATTTCTGCGTAATATCGACAGTCCACCTGATAACAGGCAATACTTGATCCCTCCACACTTACACGACTCCAGCTGAGCCGAATCAAATTCAGCTCGAATGTGTAAAAGGACACCCTTTTATTTGACCTGCTTATAATATGCGCTGGGACATCTGCGCGAGGCAGCAGAGCAAGTGTGGCCAAATTCTGAACTTTTTTTCCTCTCTCTCTTTCGCTCTCTCTCTCTCCTTTAAGTGAACAATATGTCGGTTGATAAGCACTTTAGTCATGTTATAAAAAATATAGAGATAAAATGACGAGAACTGCTTAGGACCTCGGTCGGGGGAAAAATGCGCTGGGATACGAAAAAATAATCGCAAAAGTTATATTGTGAATAATAAAGAAAAATAAAGAAACTGGAGTGGAGTGGTCTATTCAGTACGGCATGCTGGGAATACCTCCTCCCTTTTATTTAATCATCCAATCCCACTGAGGAACCTCTTAATTAATTATGGGTGCTAAAAATTCACACCAGCTGTTTCTCTCGTACTCTCTCCTCACTCCGGGGCGAAGAGTGTGACGCGGCCATGGGGCGTAATTTTCACAAATTAGCCCATTTTCTCCCCCAAAAATCGAGCTCCTGTCAGGGCTGCTCTGACGTAGGCTATATCATTTCGCGGGCTCTAACTGCTCGTACACGAAGGGGGGGACGGAGAAGTAAAGCGCGGCTTTTCGGCAAAGTCACGGCCCATTCGACACTTAGAACTCGTTCGTGTTAAAGTAACATTTTAGATAGGCAGACGTACATTGTAAGTTGAGCCAGATGAAGTGACAGGCTGTGATTTACTGCTATTTACCCCCACTTTAGCCTAGACTTCACCCACTGTTTTCCTATTGCCCGCGTGCGGCTCTCTGGGGAGAGATTACACGTGTCATTTTCAGCTTTCTGAGGTTTTAAGTGAAACCTCCATACATAGTTTTTTACTAAAGAAGGAAAACATTAAAGAAGAATGATTACTGAGCGAGTATTTGACAAAATATTATGTAAAGGATAAAACAATAGTCAATTAATTCAGACAGTATGACATCAAACGCTTTAGTCTATTGGTGTGAAAGTAAAACCACATAGTCGTATTTTCATCTTTGTTCGGTTAAAGCTAAAATTGCTTTAAATTAAATTAAAGCATAATTGTGTTTTGTGAATTGAATTAAATAAAACATTAACTTAAAACACTTTAACCTAACTAATAATATTAGTTAAGATTAAGCCACACCAGATCAAGTTCAAGACTAAACTGATCTCTCATTTCCAATTTTCCTTCGACTGTCCACTAAACTATTACATTATTATGGTCACCAAATTAACAAGCTACATTTAAATGAAAGCAATCAGTATTACAAACATAAGAACATTTAGGCTAACAACAACATTCATAAAATAACCTATATCTAAAAGGTCCATTAATTAAATTTTCTGTGAAATGACATTTGACTGTTAATAAATATTATATTCCCTTTTAGAGTAATTGTTTAATTACATGTTCTCTGTTTACACTGTCACTACAATTAATGATAAGCACATGCAGGCTACTATGAAATATCCGCCCAATTGAAAGGCAAAGCCGCACAAGGGTGGAGATGTTTAGTTTTAATGCAGATATAAACACTTTTTTCACTGCAAGGAAAAAAAATACAGGGACAGTTTTCAACACATTAGGCTCAAGTCCTAAGAGTCCCACAGCACCACTTTGCCTAGATAAGCGGCTAGTATTATTACATTCTTAATGGTTCAGATTAAGATTGATGAACTGTTTTCTTTTGGGCACTACACAGGGTCCACGAGAACAGGGGGAGAGGAGAGGGGGACGGAGGAAAGAGGGGATGAAGGGAGGTCTACAAGCTGCCTGTTTATTTTCATTTGGCCTTTTAAATGATCCCTTTCTTCTAGACATCTGTTCCACATTATGACACTGATATTTAGCCTAATGGCTGTTCTGATGCGCTGCTCTGTGAGATAGCAGGAGTGAGCGGCCATTATCTACAGCCCACCTGGGGAAGAAAGCCAAGCCTGATGATGGAAGTTATGCAGGAAAAATTTTTCCTGAATGTTTTTTTGTTTTTTGTTTTTTGGAGGAAGCTGACCAGTTTTTTCATGGAGAAATTTCCCCCTCTCAGGCTGATGGATGCAAATGTAAGCTCTGTAATTGGATCAGTTCCCCAGATACAGATAAATGGCTGCTGCTTTACTGGGGTTATTTTCAGCTATGTGAAGACAGCAGTGTGTCTCTATGTGTGTGTGTGTGTGCATGTGTGTGTTTAGGCAGCATTAATGAGAAGGAGTTGAGACACACTTTACTCAGTCACAACACTGTGTGCCTGGACCTATACTGTACACATTCACACACCAAATGAGAAGAAGGCACTGCCCTGTGACTGTTTTCTTTCAGGCACTTCACAGGGTGTTGAACTCCCACACACGCCAATTAAGTGAAGGCACTTGCTGATGATGTACAACCAGCAATTAACAAATGTTAGACCACAAAAAATTGACATTTTCATTGAAGAAACAAGTACTACATTTTCAGAAAATGGTTTTCTTTAAATGGATACTTGACCCAAAAATTTAATTCTGTCATCAGTTACTCACCCTTATGTCAGTCCAAACCTACATTGTTTTTTTTTTGTCCATATAAAGCCATTGAGGTCCAAAACAACACTGAACCCCCTTGACTTTCACTGTATGTACCAAAAAACAAAACAAAAATTAAAGGCATCTGAATACAGGTTTGCAATGACAAAGTTTGAGTAAATGACAATTAAAATTTTGGGGTGACCTATCCATTTAAAATAGATCTTGTTCTGTCTCTTTATATGTCACATCATTTGTCTTACTGACAACTAAGTATCTTTGTTTTTTGGTGGGGTTTTTCCATTAAGTTTGATAAGCACCTTCTAAACCAAGTATTCTGGTTGCGTGCCAGCTGAGAGAGTGTTGGCTAGCTCTCTGATTAGCAGTAAGCTTTACAGCCAAGCAGAATAGGTAATCTCATCAGCGAGGCTTTTTCAACTGATAAACGCCAACTGTGGCCTTCCTTCAACCTCCCGTGCTAGGGCTCGTCTGCACGAAGGGCCCGACAGGATCCTGCCAAATACATTAATACCTGTTACACTGCAGGAAAGGGGGCAAGTCTCAGCCCAGGCTCAAATAATCGATTGACCTCATTTTCAGTGAAGGCGCCATTTCCAGTCTGAGAAGTAATTCTCTGGCTGAGAATGCCAGAGCCATCTGGGCAAGATAGGTGTAGCATGGCATGATTTCACCTGCCTGCCAAACACAGAGAAAAGGGGCCACAGTACAACATTGTGCTACAGAACACAGGAGAGATTTCAACACAAGCTCATTTCAGTCTGATTACCAGTCAGGTGAGCCCTGGCGGTCACAAAACAAAACCAGTGCTCTTAAAGTTTTTTTCAGGCTAACATGGAATCACATACAATAACTGGATTTGACTTGCCATTAAAGGGACAATTCACCACAAAATTGTAATTGTCATGATTTAAAAAAAAAAAATGTTTTGTTTTGTTTTTTTTGTTTTGTTTTTAGCATACAATGAAAGTGAATGGGTCCTCTTTAGGACCTAACTGAATTTCAGTGTATGATCATTCTTCTAAACTTGTTTCAGAGAAGAAAAAAAGACATACAGGTTTGTAAAAACATGAGGGAGAGTAAATGACACAATTTGCATTTTTGCGTGAACTATCCCATTTAAAGAATAAAGGAAAAACAACAGTATGTTTCCAAGTAGCTATTACTGGAAACATCTCAGTGTTTTTGTGTGTGTTGCTGTTGCTCACCCTTAGAGCGGCACTTCAGATTTTGTATGGATCTGATTTATTAGCTTGTCAGTGTAAGCATTGTTGGAGAAGGCAATCAAAAAGCACTTACCTAGCCCCAACTAAAATGAACACTTTTTCACTAGCTAATTTCTGCTACTCCCATGGAGGGGTTGGCAACTTGTTTGATGAGGCATAAAATGATGATAAATGAATTTATTGCTTCACTGATCATCAAACAGTGGTAGTATATACTTCTTTTCTGATAACACATTGCACAGATCTGTCGTCATTCTTGGATGGGCAGTGGGACTAGTTTTTACCCCCCTTAACCTATCTGACCCCAGGTCAGCATGCGTGGAACTGAGCCTGTGCCAGTGGAGAAGCAAGACAAAGGACAGTTTAATAGGAGGTTAAACTGGAAACAGGAGTGAACTCCTTGCTTTGAGGGACACATGCTCTCAACTTTCAGTCTCTGATCAGTGTGTGGGAAAAGACAGAAGTAATCAGATATCCACCCCTCTCTTTCTTTTTCTTTCTCTCACTTCTCTTCACCCTCGCTCTTTTTTCTGCCACCCCCCCCCCCCCCCCCACCCCCCAAAAAAAGACAAGGAGGCAAATTGTCACCACAAAATTCAAGAAAAGTCAACAAAACAAAACCCCAAAACAAACAAAACACCATGTTGTGAAATTAAAAGGGGATATTATAAGAAATGTTCCATTAGTCTATTCACTCAATCAGCCATTCTGAATCCCAACAATGATTAATGACCTTCAGGGAGTATGTATGCGGTCGCCATGGGGTCAAAAGCATTTGGGCATATTCCTTAAAATATTCCCTTCACCCTTCGTGACCTTCTCTATCAACTCTTCCACAAATCAGAGCCTGTTATACTAATATAATGTTAATAATAATAATAATAATTACTTTTCCAAAGCCCAAGGACACTTTTTTTTAGATGAAAAGTCAAATTTGACAATATGTCAAAATTACTATTTTTGTGTGTCTATTATTTCTCTCCCTCTATTTCTACAAGTAAAACTAATTAGATTGGTGCTGCATCAAACAGCAAATGCGATTACAGAAGCCATTGTATAGAATATGCAAGTATTGCATGGGTGTAAAATATGATACTGAATAAGGTCAACAACAAAAGAGTCACAGGAAGCAAGACACGAATTTTGACTTGTGCTATTTTCCAAAATCTGTGTCATTGATCTGTCAAGCTGGTAATTACAATGTGATGGTTTTACAGAACAATCAAACAATTTCAACTCTGAACTGATAGGAAGAAGCTTCTCTGTAAACCTAATCTACATTGACCTAACTTCACAGACTGTTGAATTCAATGGTAAATGTTAGCACTTACAGCATTTCAAATATGAATTTGCTCCAGAGTCTGGGCCTTTTATTCTGACACGTGCTACAAGAGAAAGACGGGCAGAGGATTGTGATCATGATAACCTCATTCACAGTGATGGTGGTGGATATAAAATGCATTTGTCAAGTATGAGAGAGGTGGAGAAAGAGAAAGTTAGGAAAGAAGAAAGAAAACATTAAGATTTACTAAGCGCAGACTGATATTGCTTTCATTCTTTCACTTTTATTCACACAGTGACAGAAACCTAATCAGGGGAATCGGAAGAAGCAGACAATTTAAATAAATTGTTAATAAACATCCTAATCTGACTAAAGGGGGATGGCTATTAAAGATTGAATCGTCAGACTGAGACATAGCGTTAAAAATGATATTTTTAAGCAAGCTTTATGCTTGAAAATCCATTTCAATTTTCTAAACAGTGAGAACATGAACAGAATTATTTAATGCTGTGCGTCTCTACTGCTGTAATTGTATCAATACTCACAGCAACTTCTAATACAATATAGCTCTCATGCAAGGGCCCAATTCCCTGCTGAAAAATTAGGATGCAATATTTTAATTGGTAATTTTGAGGTCTATAAACTGTAGCTATTTTTTTATTATGTGAATACACACATGGTAAATGATATTTGAGACTATAAATCATAATCACTATTCAATTCTGTCTTAATTTAGATTAAAACCCCAAACACACACACTCGCACACAATCAATTACTTCCAGAAATAATGACATCTCTCCCCTGTCCTTGACCTGTTGACTGACTCTGTGCCCAAATGTAGCTCGTTCGTTAGAGTTTCTGCCTGACATTCGTTTATACATCACAAGTATTGACACACACATATAAAAACCCATAGATGTCATACACTTAGAGGGCCCAGTGCCTATGAAGATCTCCATCATGACACATGCGCACAATCCCTATCACTGGAACAGCTCGATTCCGTGCAGGTTTTGGCTGATTTATGGACCGGATTGTCGGGGTAAATCACTGAACATGTATTAGGCTGTGTAATATGCATATGGTGAGTCGGTTTTAGTTTGGGTGCATAATTGCTTTGATGTGGGCTATTAAGACTAAGAGCGTATGATTTTAGTGTCTGCCCTATATTCTTAACAATGTTTACGATGATCAATACATATGATTTGTATGTCGCTGGTCATCGATCTGATACAGGAGTCATTGCCCTTCACTGAAGGAGCTTTGGTAATGTCACCTACATTAGAGAAGGATGTAGAGCAAGAGACAGGGGACAGGCATACACTCACTTTAACCCTTTGATGCAGAAGATGTTCAATTAAAAAGGAAAAAGGAAAATTGTAATAGTCTTCTTCAAAAGTAGAATATAAATAATTCCCACACTTGTTGACAGAGTTACACATCTGGGGACACCATGCATTAATGGTTGTAATGTAAACCAATGGCAATTTACAGGGAAGCAAAGAAGATACCCATAAACTATTACTGCAACTATGAACTATTACTAAACTATAAAATACTACAATAAATTATACTTGCATAATATTGTTTCATTTAAATATTCAAAGTATCATCACTGTTTTCTTATAAATACTCTAGAGCTGAAAGGACATTTAGGCCCACTGAACAAAGATTCTTTAGTAAATGGTGTTAACTATAGTGGATAGATGCATTTTCAGTTATGGAAACCCACAAAAAATACATCAATGTTCCCTGAATAAAATATATAAATTATATATCCAAAAGTATTGGGACACCCCTCCAAATCATTGAATTCAGATGTTTAATTCACTTCCATGGCCACAGGTGTATAAAATCAAGCACCTAGGCATGCAGACTGCTTCTACAAACATTTGTGAAAAAATGGGTCACTCTCAGGAGCTCAGTGAATTAATAGTGATAGGTTGATGTGATAGGTTGCCACCTGTGCAATAAGTTTGTGAAATTTCCTCACTACTAAATATTCTATGGTCAACTGTTAATGGTATTATAACAAAATAGAAGCAATTGGGAACAACAGCAACTCGTAGGCCACGTAAAATCACAGAGCAGTGTCAGCGCATGCTGAGGTGCACAGTGTGCAGAAGTCACCAACTTTCTGCAAAGTCAATAGCTACAGACCTCCAAACTTTGTGTGGCCTTCAGATTAGCTCAAGAACAGTGTGTAGAGAGCTTCATGGAATGGGTTTCCATGGCCGAGCAGCTGCATCCAAGCCTTACATCACCAAGTGCAATGGAAAGCATCAGATGCAGTGGTGTAAAGCATGCTGCCACTGGACTCTAGAGCAGTGGAGACATGTTCTCAGGAGTGACAAATCACGGTTCTCTGTCTGGCAATCCGATGGACGAGTCTGGGTTTGACGGTTGCCAGAAGAACGGTACTTGCCTGACTGCATTGTGCCAAGGGTAATTATGGTGTGGTTGTTTTTCAGTGGTTGGGCTTGGCCCCTTAGTTCCAGTGAAAGGAACACTTAATGCTTCAGCATACCAAGACATTTTGGACAATTTCATGCTCCCAACTTTGTGGGAACAGTTTGGGGATGGCCCCTTCCTGTTCCAACATGACTGTGCACCAGTGCACAAAGCGTCGGTCCATAAAGACATGGATGAGCGAGTTTGGTGTGGAGTAACTTGACTGGCCTGACCTCAACCCAATAGAACACCTTTGGGATGAATTAGAGCAGAGACTGCGAGTCAGGCCTTCTCGTCCAACATCAGTGCCTGACCTCACAAATGCACCTCTAGAAGAATGCCCAAAAATTCCCACAAACACGCTGTTATAGCTGCAAAGGGTGGGCCAACTCCATATTAAACCCTACGGATTAAGAATGGGATGCCATTAAAGTTCATGTGCATGTAAAGGCAGGTGTCTCAAAACTTTTGGCAATATAGTATATATACATCATTAAAAAAAAATTTGAAAGCAGAATTTGCCATGTAAATAGTATTTTACGATTCAACTAAAATTAAACAAACATTTTTGTTTGAAACAGCAAGCATTACAAAATAGTAAATACCTGTCTGAAAACACAGAACTTTTACCATTTGTTGCACTTTGTTTATTGCACTGATACACATGAAAATAACTAAAAGTCTTGCATATTTACAGAAAATACTTAGTATTCATTTTGAACAATATATCTATAGTATATTTAGCTTGAAAAGTGTTTGTTGTTTAAAATGCCAATTGGATTGAAATTTCGCTTTTGACATTAATACATTTTGAGGTCACTGCAACTCAGCAGAATATGAATGACAACCCATGTAAGCATCTCAGCATATGTTCATATTTAAAAAAAAAAAAAAAAAAAAAAACAGTAGTCAGGTTTTTGCAGTTCATGTAAACACAGCCAGTGTTTACAAAGGCCACACACACCAGGATTGTCTGGGTGTCTGTCTCACAAACTATGAGACGGTTTGTTTTTTAATGCAGACAATGTTCAAATCTGTCTGACTCTTGGTGTCTCCCCAAGGGCATCCTTCAAGAAACAACATGTGCAGAGACATGCATTCAACAGCTTTTCCAATATTGCAATCTCTCATGGTAACACTGCAAATAAGTTTGTTTTATATACTTAATAGGCAAAGCATATAATGAAAATATAATGCTATATTGTTAGTAAATTTTGTAATCATAAGAAAATCATGCACCCCCACCCACAGTTTGCACACTGTAAAAAAACATTTTCATGATTTGTTATCATAACTTTTTATCTTTTGTCAAATCAACTTAAATAATTAATGTGGTTCATATAACATAATATTTTGAGTTTCTATTTATTAAACCAATCACCTTCATTGTATTAACTCAAATTAGTTAAACCAACAATAATTATTTGTACAGTGCAGACTTAAAAGAAAAAGAAAACATTAAAAGTTTACTACAAAAAGCTGCATAAAAAATGAATACGCAATATAGTTTTGACTTTAAACACATACATTCTAATCTAAAAGACCAAAACCACCTGGTAAGACTGTGAAGACATATTGTGTGGTTTGCTAAGACTATACCGCTTGAAGCATGATTAATAAGCTTGGCTGTCAGAATAATTAATATTCAATGAAGCCAGCATGAATGTCTGCAGGATGATGTGGCTTTGGAGGAGATAGGCCTGAACAGGGAAGCCCTCTGGAAAATTCCTTTACATCACACACACTTTTCACATCTGCTGCATGTTTTGAGTGTTTCACTGAGTGAGTTTTTGACAGACACAACAAGAATGACACCTCTATGTTCCCTCCCAATCCGACTAGACTTTTACACAGATGAAGAAGAGGATAAGAGAGAGCAACATCTCAGAGAAAAAAGGCGCAAAGTACTCAAACTGTTTTGAAAATACAGGATCGTGATATGTGATCCGTGTTCACAGATTATACTCATAACTTAGTTTTTTAGTGCTACTTTATAATTGTTGGAGGTGAAAAAGGAGATTTTTTAATCATATTATATTAACATGTGTTAAGATTTTATGTGCATCTCTCGTTTTCTCTCATTCTCTCTCTATGTTAGACACGGCTGCTGGGGGACCTATTAGCAGCCAATGCTGTGTAATCAATAAAGAACACATCAGAGAAAGAGAAAGAGAGAGATTAGTTTAAGCTTACTAGCTTCTTTAGTAAACTTACACTCAGGTCATGACCTGTTAGTTATTCACACCACTCTTATGTTGCTTGGATCACAGTTGAGGCTCTTTTACGTTCAGAAATTCACTTCTGAGCCGACTCCTGCTGCTTCCCTTCGCTGTGAGGCAAATAATGGAAGTTTGTTAACAGTGCAAATGTTTCATTGTTTATTATTCCTACACAACTTAATATCTAATAAGACCTTATGGGGTCCTGTTGGTGATCTCAAAAATATGCTACAAAGTTATAACATATTTGTTAATTTGGGTGTATTTCAGTTGTAAAGTCTGTTTACATGTAAGAGAATGCTCTACAGAGGGCTTTAAATTAAGGTTAACTTGATACTGATTTATTAGCCATTCTGGGCTTTGTTTACTAAAAGCAAAGTAAATCTAAGTAGATCATAAAAAACATTGACATCAATGGTCTCTATGATCTACTACGATGCTTTTGGGAAACGCAGCCCTGATGGATTCAGTGAGTTAATTTAGTGAAGGATTCATCAAGCTTATTCAAATGGTAACGCCTAAACCTGAGAGTTCTTTTGAATGAATCAGCTAAAAGAGTCATTTTTTCATGAACCGGACTACATCTCTGAATTAAACAGAGAATCAATATTTTTACGCAGTCCTAATAATGACAGAATCAGTTTTTTTTTTTTATTTTTTTTTTTTTTTACCATTTTTACAAGGCAACAATCTTTCTTTCATACACACACACACACACACACACACACACACACTCACCTGTGTTTCGACTTGTCAACAGTCTCAAGTTCCACGCAGTCCTACATTAAGCAGACTGATTTCTGTCTGCAGGGCGGGTCAAAGTTTGAGTGAATTCCACTGTCCCAGTGTTTATGTGTAAACTTTTCAAAGGCTGAAAACAAGGCAGAGACACCTCACACCACAGTAGCACTCTGCCATTACCAGCTCCAACACAAACCAGACAATTAAAGCAGACTGATACAGTCTGAGCTGCTCTGGAGACGTTGTCTGTGGTAAGAAAGGAGGGAGAGGAGGAGTGTAACCTTTCAAATTTGGGCAATTGTACGACACAACACTAGATACCCGGCTGGTGCCCACGGCTTCCCCCTCCCGCTGTTAAATTCCAGCTTAAAAACCCTGCCAATCATTACAGTGAATGTGGTTCTCTCCAGGCTTGTGCTGGAAACACTGCAGCTCTGTCAACCCCTATATTAACCTAAACACTATCTGCCTGCTGATCGTTTGCATGTTTGATTGCTGCTGGTTCTCATGTCGTTGGTGAAGGCATATATATATATATATATATATATATATATATATATTAAAAAAAAAAACATTTAAGTTAGAGAACAGTATAATCAGACATCTAACCACAGTCTGGGAACACTACCACAGGAAATTGCCAGAAGAGAGGACAGGCCTACTATGATGCAGATACCCAGCTGAATTACACATTAATATATTATATTTTAAAAGAGTGTCTGTGTTTGTAAATTGTGCGTGTGGTACCAATCCATCAACGATATTAGCGTTTAGGCGGCACCATGGGAAAAGATTCCCAGGTATTGAGCTGCTGCCATTGGCCTAATCCTCAAAAATATCCTTTTACAACAGACTGACTGTCTGTCAAATGGTGGCTTTCCATGTATGTGTTCACCACAGACTGAAAAGAAACCAAAGGACAATTTTTCAATTGGCAACCTCATTATCGCTGATTCCCCTGACTAGCCTTCACAGAGCGGGACAGAATACAAACGCTTTCCTAGCATACACTGCTGTGAAATTGTACACGGCAGAGTTTCGTTCACACCCAAAGCCACGGTGACAGACACAGTACAAAGCCACAGCACTCATAGAATCAACCCAGTAAAAAATGCATGCAGCGTATAAAATATGCATACCATCCTATGTCACTGTCTGCCACCGCCGCACATGCGTGCCACGCTTGCAAGGAGTATCATCCATGTTCCTGCCCTCCTTCTCCCCATTTCCTGCCTTTAATGTGTGTTGACATAACAGAAACGGCTGTGGAAATAATTAAATGGAGGCTATTGTAAATCTATTCAGTCGGGACCTCACTACACCACTCATTTGCTTTACTCAAGTGACTACAATGAGAATAGCAATAAAAAGCACTTGCAAAAAAGGGAGAGACACCGCACACCAAGCAATATTGTTTAAGAATTAAACACCCCAAATATCTTCGGGAAATAGGAGTGTTTTGCTATGGATGCAGCCTAATCGCTTAAGTCATGGTGGTTTGAGGGGGAATGTTTTCATGTTTTAAGAGGCTTGGTTCCACTTTCCTCCACCACAGAAATCATTCTACACAGGAGCTTCTTTCCCTCTCTCTCTCTTTCTCTCTCCATGGATGCATGGATGAGCATATGACTAAAATGTAGTGTTCTTCAAAATAATGACAAAGAAATACATTTAAATCAGTATTAAAATATATTTGGAATAATATTTGTATGATCAAAAATACAGTTAAAACTATAATATTGTTACAATATTTTTTACAATTTAAAATATAATTACATATATACATACATTTTGCAAATTTTCAGCATCATTACTCCAGTCTTCAGTGTCACATGATCCTTCAGAAATCATTCTAATATGATGATTTATTATTATCAATATTGAAAGTTTGGCTTTTTGTGGAATTTGATTTTTGTGGAAACTGTAGGCCTAATATATTTTTTCCAGATTAGGCTATTTGATGAATTGAAAGCTTAAAAGAGCAGAATTTATTGTTTGTTTGTTTTTTGTGAGAGGCCTTTGTGTCGAAGGCCTTTACTGTCACTTTTGATCAATTAATCAACTGAATAAAAATGATACATTTCTTTAAAAAAAATCTTACTGACCCCCAAATTTTGTCTGGTAGTGTATATTTACAGAAATCTCAACTTCAATTGAAAAAGTAATCGGTTTGTTTGAGCAGCATGAATATAGCAACAATAGCATTGGGGCGGAACTACCTAAAAGTGGCAGATGGGGTTGTCTTTAGAAGTTATTATTTTTGCATTTGTCTTTGATGAAGCTACAGGGGTAGACATTTTACATATCAAAAATATTTATTTTTGGAGTTTATGGAGCAAATGCACAGACAGAGGCCAACTGTAGTATACAATCACATTACTGTATCAAGGTCTGCTAGTTTGACTTCACAAAAAACAGACTGGTACAATTTCAATTGGGCTAGAGCATTTTAAAAAGACAAATTATTGTTATAGTCTGACTGAAATGGAACATTGTAGGTGCATGTAAACATTTATGGGCTGTTGAGATAACAAGACCTTTATTTGCACACAAAGGGCTGTGCTGTTATATAACAGGAGTTGATGTGCTATCAGGGACTCAGTGAGATGAAAGGTGGATCAGTAAGTATCAGTTACTGAGGCAGTCAGAGTTTAGCCTTGCAGCTATAGAGGCAACACCGTAATCCCCCTTAAATCTCTCTTATACTGTACTCACAATATCTCTTAAGTGTGTGTGCGATGGGAGCCTTAGACTTGCCCACCACCCTGTGGCCATATGGGTCTGCTGCCCTGCCTCTCAGGTATCTGCTTTAAGTGTGTGTTACCTGCAGAGCAGGTGTGTGTTACAGAGCAACGTGGCAACAGGTGGCACTAGCAAAGTGTCTGGACTGACTGGCTCCAGAGACTTTGTGACGGTGCCGGAACAGTTTACCTCGGTCTTGTTCGAAGGAGCGCTACACAATAAGAGCTGTCACGAGGCATGTAATGTGTGGTTGAGAGTCGGAGTCTATTAGTTTTTTGTTTTGTTTTTTCGGTTAGGAGCGCTCAGGCCTAAACCTTGATTGTGTGTCATGTGAGCTTTCACAAGTGCCACATTTTTAACAACCACTTAAATTGCCACAAGAGTTAGTTTTGTTTTACTTGTGACATCCACCCTTTCACGCTATCCCAAAGCTCTAAACTCACACCCCACCCTGCTCTCTGTCTCGTTCTTTCTCTCTCTCTCACACACACACTCTGGAACTTTCATTACGTAAAATGGATAAAAATACAAACGCACGCTGTGAATTTATGGTTCTCTCTTAGCTGCCATGAAAAATATGAACATTTTCAGGCTGCGCTCTGAAACCGGAGTAAGAAAACAGACCAGACCACAGAGTTTACACACACACCACAACAGCACAGGGCTCTCAGCGAGATCACTCAAAACACACAGAAACACACACTAAAAAGCATAGCGCTCTCAGAAAGATTTGCTCTAAAATGCACACACACACAGACTGTAGATAGCAACATAAATACAGAAACATAATGCAATTGCACAGAGACCGTGGTTAGATTGTAAAACCACACACACCACTCACACACACAAACGTCTCTTTTATACTTCATGACTTTCCCCCCAATACTATTCACAAGTTTTAGATAGCATCAAACCTGGAGCACTCAAGTCTTGCCTCAAACCATTACTGGGCTTTTCTAAAGGTTTACGTTATGCCATTTAAGTTCATTCAGCAGGGCATTACCCTCCTATCCTAACTTATTTTTCCTCTCTCCATAATGACAAGTTCTCTTCAGGGAGGAGAGCTATTTGTTTCTCTGAATATAATCTAGCTCTTCAGCTCTCTACATGAGCGCAGCATCATGTAGCTACATGGTGACTCAGCTTGGTAAATCTGTCATTACCAAGCTAATGCTATGCTAATGTGCTCAAAGTGTCTGGCTTTAAAGACGTACTCTGCCAGTTGTGCTGTGACCCCTTGAAAGATGCTACAGAAAAAAAAAGCCCTAGTGGGTCCAAACTCGTTGCCATTTTCCTGATTTTGAATGTGGGAAAAGGATTAGCATTGATAGTATTTTAATAATAACACATTTTTTTAAATACTTGAGGCACAAATTTTACACAACATAGAAAAAGTATAGTCACTTAAGTTCACTGAACTGGAATTTACTGAATTGCTATTCAAAGAAAGTCCATGGTTAAAATGAAATTAATTTATTAAATATGACAAAATATATAGAAGTATAAATATAAAATACATACAAATTCTAAATGTTGCATTTCAAACACGGATCATTGTATGGCCTACAAACTCCAAGGCTTTTTAGTTTTTTTTTTTTTTTCAAAAACTTTGTGTTGCTAGTTAAAATATTACAGTTATAAGAATGTCTTTGAATTCAAGGTCATTTTTATTCTACTTTACAATCAAATTCAAATTGCAATTCTGCATGATCACTATTTGTGATCTCATTTCAAGTTCAGGGATTAAATTTAACAAGCATTCTCAATTCTGAATGGTGCACAACCCTATTTGTTAGTTTCTATCAATTCCATAAAGCAGTGATATGCATGCAATTGATTACTAACACTTATGCTGTATTGATCAGTTTTATTGCTCTTACAAATCACTATTTATGGGTTAAAATTTAGAATGGAACGATGCGCATGAGATTGGGAAGATATGACCTTTGACACCGAATGCTGAACATACAAATCATACCGTTTCTCAATTACATTGGCAAGTCAATCTACAAATACAACAATATTTTTGTGCTGTCTTGAATCTATTCAGATAGCAAAGCAGCATTCTTATCCCTAGACAAGATGACAGTTCAAATACTTTGTGGGTCTTAACATAAAATATCACATCTTTCCACACAATGCTTCTAATTCAGAGAGAGACAGTCAAAATTATAAAACATGCCCTTGCTCCACACCTGTCTATAGTCTTTTACAGATCCAAACAACTGTGACTTAAACTCACACATAAAGTCTCCAGGATGCTTTTTAGAGGAATCCCTCCAGGTCATGCAGCAGACATTAGGCTTTGGTTGCATTGAGTGGAGAACTATACTGCTAGTGTGTGAGAAGACTTAAGTGTACATGTCAGATGCTTAGTAATTATACAGGAAGTAGACTCGCATTCTGTGGTGAATGTGTTTATATTCAAGAGGGATTTAAAGAACATGAGCTTGTCAGTTATCTCAGCTGGTTTACTCTTATGAATAACCAACACCCAACATTTCTTCTCCATCTCACCCATACACGCCTTTCACCCAGGCCTTTTTTGATCGCTTCCAAGCGGAAAAAAAACTATGACAGTGTGATTGATTCTTGAAATTGATTGATTAGTCATCTTACACGTTTACCTGTGGGCTATGGCCCATCTCCAAAGGCTGTCCTGAGAATAACTCGTCTCATTGAGTTGATGGTGTCCCCACAACAAAGATGTCCAGCCCCTTAGACAAAATGCAAACAAAGTCAAGCTAAAAGAATTCTAACGTGACTGTGAAATCTTCAAAATGTGTAACATACTGTAGATAGTTAAAACAATGATGATGAGAAATTACAAACAAAGCACACTTCTTCTGACATTCATTATTAAAACTGCTGTTTTTGTGTGCAACATTAATCAAATTCAGGAAAGGTAATGCAAGCAAGAAAACAAGAAAGAAAGAAAGAAAGAAAGAAAGAAAGAAAGCATGTTCCTCAAGGCTGTGTCTGGATTGCCTTCTTGGGCGAGATAGGAGTCAACATGTTTTGAAACATCAAAGGGGAACCTGATACCTTAAGTATAAGAAGATTAGCACTTGCCATGATCTTGAGCTTAGGCTCCTCCAAGACTCTCAGCATCCAGGCCCAGAAGGGACAATTACCTATGAATTGGCACCAACATCTTCACGTTTATGTAATGAGTGTAAGTCCACATCTTTATAACCTGCATTAGAACATGGACTGTAATTACTATAATAAAAAATAAAAAAAAGCAAAGCATATGACATACAAATACAGCACTCAAACAAATTCAGTACAATATGTTTTTGTATACAATATCTTACCATTAAATACAATTACTAGGATATGGACGGGTTTTTTTCTTGGTTATAGGCTTGGTTTGTTAATATTAGTTTATGCACTAAGTATTATGAACTAACAATATTCTTGATTAATTTTAAATTCTATATATGCACAAATTTTTTTTTTTACATTTTGTTGTATTAATTGACATTTAAGTATTACGAATGGACGCTAATTCATAAACAATAATATACTGTATAAATTCACAATAACCTAGAATAATCAGCAATATACATAGATACATGTAACAAACATTTTTACATCAATGATATACATCATTAAATGTTGTACTGTATTGTACATTAAATGCATTTTTTGTGTAAAAACCCACATGTAATATCATTTTAGCTGTGACTATCAAGCCCACCTCAGACTGAGGCACAATGATACGGTGAAACACCCACACAGTGCAGAAGTTTCAGAGATTAAACTCAACACATGATGACAATCACCCTCATGCATCTGACATGCCTCACCCACAAGCTTCTCAGAAAGATACTCAGTGAAGGTGTGTGTGCGCAAATCCTGTGGGCGACAGCGGTGACACTAATACACTACTCTTGATCTCACCTATTACAGGTGTGAGCAGACAGCAGTTCTACCTGTGCTGTCACTCTAGTAGCCTTGCACTCTGAGCCTTTCAATGGGGGTATGAGGAAGAGAATCAAGCCCCGCACCCTAAGACAGCACTCATATCAGTGGTCGTGCAGCTCAGGGAAAGACACTGAAATAGGAACCCTGGAGTGAGCCTGTCTTAGGCTGAGTGCTGCATCGACAGGTCTATACATCACACCCGGAACTGGAACATCGCAACAGAAGCTCACATGCAGACTTAGCCCCATGGAAGTGCAACAGGAAAAGAGAGCAGTACTTCCTGGCCAGGAAATTGAGTTGGTCACACGGAGAAAAGTAGAAAAGTTTTCCTTGCTTTGACACTTTTTTAGAGAGGGCATATATAGCATTTTCTGTCATACTCCAGATAAAGCGTCTAGAAGTTTTGTCTAATGCACAAAAACGTGAGGCAGCACAGAACAGAAAATATTTTTTGTCTAGTAAAGTTGTATTATTGCATATGATTAATTTGAGAGTTTAAGACTAATATCGTGCAAGTAAAATAAAATACAATATAATACATTTTGAAGAAACAACTTGGAAAACCTTTTGGCTTTTCTGAGGTGATTAAATAAAAACAAAAGCTATTGTGAAATTATCAAGGAATTAACAAAAGTATATTGCTGTTTCAAAAACACTTCTGCACATCAAAGGCAAGTCGTTCTACATTTAGAAAGCAAAAAGTTTTGACATGTTGTGAACAATTAGTGACAAAAACGAAAAGGCTGGACTGTTTTTTTGCGAGTCCCTCAGCCCTACTGCGTTCTGATCTCTCTCTCTCTCTCTCTCTCTCTCAGGAGTCGCACTACCACAGACTCATCTCTACTCTGACCTGGAACAAGAGTGAGTGTTTGATCATTGCTGTACCACTTTCATTCTGTCATAAAGACGAACTCTGAATGCTCAATATTAAACAGCCATAAAATATTTTTAAAAGAAAACACACAAGTGAAAATTCATTATACATCAAGTGTTCCAACTGACATAAACCATTCAGAAAGTAAACCAATCTTCCCATAGCAGAGTGGAAATGAGGGCAACCTCACACACATTGTAAATGCACGGATCTGGATGTGTGACTGTGTATGTGCGTGATAAGTTGCGTGTATCTAATGTCTCAGAATGGTAACATATCATTAGCCATAGTGTACTAAAGAAGGCTTCTGAACTGGAAAAATAATCTTGCTGTTAACTGTTTTAGAAGCCACCAGGAAGGAGACAACCAGACACTCAGAGGGAGTCAGGAAGGAACATGGACTAATTATATTGGTCAATATGTCTTTAGGAAAGGGGTTTGAATGTCAGTATGTGAGTGTGTACAATATGCTGCATTTGAAAACAGTGTTTTTGTGTGTATAACCCAGGATATCCAGACACCACATTAAGTCCATCCAGAAAAACTAATTTAGAGTTCTGTAGCTTAGCAGGGTTTACATGACCCTCTCATCCTTCATCTGAAACTGACAGTGCTGGTCTTGTCACCCCCACATCATTAGACGGCAGTGTGAGAGATCTCTTCTGAAATTCTAGAGGAGACACATGTGAGATTAATAGGGGCCTTTAAGCAAGACGACTTAAGCAAAAGTCTCCATTTGCTCTCCATTTAGTGCTCATGTCCATGTTTGTGTGAGTCATTATGTATTCAAATGTCTCAATGTGTCTGCGGTTTTTACTTCATACATAGTGTCAGCATATAGATCCTCACTGGCTCCTCTCATCTGGCAAACAGGTCTGCGTGAAGTGATTATGACACTTCAGATCTCGTTTCTCTGAGTTACAGATGGGACATGGGACAGTGTCGGGTTTTAGTGTGTAGAGGAATCAGCGTCTATGTGTTTGTGTCTAAGGAGAATTCAGTGCTGAGCTTGCTAATGTGTTGGCACGACAGTGAGGTGCGGCACACAAGATCCTTGGAAGGGCACAGAACAGCCTTGGAGAAAAGGGTCAAACACCATTGGCACAATCAATAGCGCCCCACTGCTTCACATTTAAAACTGTATTTTCCTCTCTCACTTTCCTACATGCAGTTAGTCTATATAAAAAATGTTATACTATTTTGTCTAAAATATAAAATAAAATCAATGATTAATGTGGTTAAGGGAGAATGGATTACAGTCCATAAAAAAACAAAAAAAACAGGAATGCACCAATATTAAAATTCCGTCCAATAAGAATACGTCAATAATTATTAGGGCCCGAGCACCGATGGTGTGAGGACCCTATTAGAATTGTTCGGTCTATTCTTCTTCTTCTCTGAAATGAATCGCATTTTTGAGGGCCTAAACATGCTCAAAAACTCACATTTGCACACAAGTCAGAAGTGGAAAATTTGCATCTGATATGGGTTTCAGATTTAGGTGTGGCAAAATGGCTCGACCTATACAAAATTTTAATTAAGTGCATTCGCGCTATGTCTCACGTACAAGTATGAAATTCTGTAGACACATGTAACAGCCTAATTCCTACAAAAATGTCAGTGGGAGCTAAATCTGAAAACTGTAATCTACATGGCAATATTCAGTTAGTCTTAGCGCCACCAGCTGGTAGCAGGAAGTGTGGCAAATACAAATGACTGATATAGTCCTCCTATTTTTATATACTTAAATGCATATTGCCCACCGTGCTCTGTTTTTCTAAAGCCACCAGCTGGTGGTGGCATGGGTGCGAGGGCCCTTTCATCGTTGCTTGCAGCTTTAATTTTGGTGTTATAACTGATAGCCATATAAATAGCCGATATATAAATTCTATACTATTTTGCCTAAATAAATGAAAAATAAATACTAAAACCAATGGTTTTGAAATGATAGAAGTGAATTTAGGCATCACAACATTATTATGTACAATATAAAAAAAACATATATAAATTTTTTGAGATTTGCTGAATACATATCTAACAGTTTTATTAAATTATTAGTTAAATATTAACTTTAAGTGAGCATTAGATGAGGGCAAATGTATTCTAAAATGTAAAAATAGAGGAAATGAGCTTGCACAATTAAGTGTCCAATATTGACGAGAGTAATAAATTAATAAGAAATCCATAATATTGGCAGATAACCAATAAGTTATCGATATATTGTGCATGCCCAATAAAGGCACACATGCACTGCTAAAGGATCTGACAATACAAATATTGTGTGAATAAAGTCCAACCTTTTCGTGTGTGTGTTTGGGTGGCTAATGGATGGAGAGAGAAGAATGAAAACCTCTACCTTTGTCCTGAAAAATTCACCTTCACTTTTTACGTACCACACCACACTCATCCTTCTTTTGTTCCGTTTTTCATTCTACTTCTTCAGAAATTAACCTTCAACCACAATTACACATTTAACACTTCACCTTAAAAACAATTACCGGCTCAAACAGATCCGGCTTCAGTCTGTATTAATTGCAGTTTGAAGCAAGATGTCAGTGAGTATGGATTTTCTGCCAGCAGGAATGTGTGTAACTGTCCCTCTCCTCCAGCGGAGAGGATCTCTCTCTGAATTATTCATCATGGCTACGAGGCAGGACGGCAGGGCAACACTAAGGATTTAACTCCATTTATGTTTCCCTCTGAAATTAGGCTCTCGACTACACAACAATGTGAACAGAAACAGACTGTGAATGACAAACAAACGCTCGCACAGGATTTCACGGAAATGTCATGATTCAATAAAACTTTAACTGAAAACAATAGAGTCACATTACAAGGGGCTGCCATGGAATCATAAACCAGAAGAATGAAAGAGAAGGTGAATTATAATAAGTTGTTTGTGAGTGAGTATGTGTGCGTGTGTTTTGTCTGTCTGCTCCTCTGTGCTTCACATCAGTGACCTCTCACCTCACCAGAACTTGGAGAACAAAATGTGAAAGTCATCACATCACTCTGTACCCCTGCGGCTGTCAAAGAACTCTCTGAAACAGCATCCAAACACAATCAGTACATACACATATAGAGTCTCATGCCTAAAACCTAAAAAGATTTGGAACCCCCTACCTGTACAAAAAAGCAGCATAAACTCTCTGTTTGAAAAAGACAAACAGTTAGGATACAAATCCTAATCCTCCAATTCTCTATCTCTTCCAAATGCCTGCCAGATGCCTAAAAATGCACATAAAAATGTAAAAGCACTACATGCAAATGGTGTTACTGGTGTTTAAAAGGATATAATTTTTTTTTTATTGAATTTATAACACCATGTTAGCATTGGGACTATTTACTTCACCCAAAAATGTATATTCTGTCATTATTTATTCACCCTTATGTTGTTCCAAAATCATGATTTTTTTTCTAATACTGAACACAAAAGATGATATTTTAAAGAATGTTTCAGCTGCTTGTCCAATCCATATTACAAAAGGGGTCCAAAACTTTCAAGTCCCCAAAAAAAGGACAAAGAAAGAATGAAATGAATCAAATTTATGGCTCAGCTAGTATATTCAAAGTCTTCTGAATTAAAACAATCACTTTGTGAGATTAACAAATAGAAATTTAATTCTTTACGCACTCTCAAATTAAATTACCGACCAAAACATCCATATACAGACTCTACATCAAATATGGTGACAAAAATGTCAAATGTGTAAGAAATGAGGTTTGAGATTACAATGAGGTTTGACATTACAATGATATTTGACGTTGACATTAACATGGATAAAAACAGATGAAACATTCCTCAAAATATCTTCTTTTGTGTTTATCAAAAAAAAGAAAGTCATATAGATATAGAACGACATGAGAGTGAGTAAATGATGACAATTTTCATTTCTGGGTGAAACTGTCCCTTTAAGAAAATGTCCTTGACAGCCTCTAAAGGCTTGTTCATACCAAGAACAATAAACAATATTAAAGTCCACACCTATACTTTAAATCCTCAAGCTCTTGAGTGGATTTTGATTGGCTATAAATGATTATCATTTATCAGCTGGGAAAAAAATATTCTGAAAGTGATTTCAATTATATTGTTAATATGTGTCGTTATCGTTATAACTGTAGTGTGGACTAATCTATTCTCATAGAATTATAACTATCATTAAAACTTTTTAGTAAGTTAACACCATTGGTGTGAGTCCAGTGAACAAAAATAGTGTTGATCCCAGTCTCAGATATTTATATAGGAGTAATCATTAAAAAGACCAAAAAAAAAAACATAAAGAAAGATGCATGGGATAACCCTGATAATTTTTTAAAATAAAGCTAATTATACTGTAACCCAAAAACTGTGGCATTTTCAGAAGAAGACGAAAAAAGCATTCATTTACTTTTGAGCACGGGTCAAAATGAGGTTTCGTCCAATTATGCAAACTTCTGGGGCCATTTTCTATAATTTTCCTTGACAAAAATGTGGTGTATGCAACATGGCACATATATGTGCTGAATATGTATAAATACGGCCTAAATTACATTAGCTATACACTCTCTTTTGACATTCTCCTTCTCCATTTTTTTAACAACCACAAGATATTAGATCTAAGAGAATCAAACTGTGGCCTCTCCCACAAACAACAGCTCTGAGCAAGTTTACCTGTTTTCCCTTTGCTGTAATCCACTCTTTTATTTCATCTCTCCTGTAGCTGTTTATTTGGGGCAGCAGTCTCTCCTGGCGGTGGGCTGAGCCGGAGCACTGCCTGCAGGGATGAGAGAGAGCTTCGGTTCATGTCAAATGGGACCCCTCATCCACACACCCAGAGAAAAGCCGCATGCATCCCAAACCTTAGTATTTTGTCTGAAACTGATGTCTACACATGTTAACGATGTTTCAGAGAGAAGAAAGACTGAAAAGAAAGGATGGAGGGTGAAGGAATGCGCAGAGGGAGCGAGAAGGTGGATACTCGTATTTGAACATTACTGTCTCTGTTGTCTGCTACATATTGCAGCTCTGCCTTTAGCCCAGGAGACCTCAGATTACAAAAAAAGACAGAAATCATAAACAAACATACACAGGCACGCTAACAAACCTGGATGGCAAAAGAGATGAAAGACGGAGAGCTAGAAGTGGGAAAAAAGGGGCTTTGAGGATGAGCGGAGGTGGAATATCGATCAGCCATTGACAAACACAATAGAAATTTTATATGTGATGTGAGAGCTACATCTATAATTTATCAGAGGGCAAATGGGGGGGGGGTTATTGATCAGAGATAAGAAGTCTAGAGGAACACTGGGGACACCAGAAGAGCCAGCATGAGAAAGCCATTAAGGATGGCAGCGTTACCAGACACGAAGAAGAGGAGGAGGAAGAAGATGAGGAGGGGGGCGAAAAAGTGAAGGAAAGACAAACAGAAAAGCCGGCAAGGAAGAGAACGTAGACAGAAAGACAGAGGAAGGAGAGCGCTGTCATACTAGCCCAGCCCCCACCCCTCTTTCCTCTGGATCAATACTACCATGTCAAAACATAAAATGCATGCTTTTGCTCTTAAGTAAAAGGTGTCCAAGATTTTTAAAAGCATTGATTCAGGACGGGTCAATGAAAATCAGGGCAGATTTTCCTGTGCAAAGAGGGGTAATAACACTCAGCTGATAATAGCACAACAGAAAGGACTCGGGCATGTCAGGCAGGGGATAGCGCTGGCCAGATTGCTCAGAGAGGACAGCTCAATGCAGGGTCAAGGATTCAGCCCATGCTCCCGTCCTCTGAGTGAAGAAAGAGCCGTGTCTGGAGTGTAGAGAGAGAGAGACAGCAATTGAGGATGGGGGTGGTTGGGTGGGGACTTTGCACAGGTGTCACAGAGAGCTGGAGGAAGAGAGAAAGACCATTTTACACATTAAAGTAAAGGCCTGTCTAGACACCAGCTCTGCCTCTAGAGACTCCCTAAATGAATTAAATCTCTTTCTTTCTCTTTTTCACTGGGAGAAGCGTACATATAGATGGAAGGGGAAAAAATAATTCCCTTTGAGTGGATCAAAGAAGTTTGGTGGGGTATTAAACAGGAGAGGGAGCTAAATTCAACTTATTTATATTTTCGGATTGGATTCAAGCAAGTGATACACATTTATTCAAGTCATAAAATAATTTATTTAGAAAAGATTTATGAGAGAGAGAGATAGAGAGAGAGAGATGGAATTTGTAAACTTTCCCCCCAGATTTTCGGCACTGATTTTAGGGGGAATATCTGCTAAATTGATCATATATCATTGTAAAGTGTGTTACATAGAGCTGTTATTGCTCAAACGAATTGCACTATTTAATAATCATGCAAGGGGTGAGCAATGTCGACATCTTTGAAGTTATTTCAAATCTATAGATATCTGCAGAGCAGATACCATGTCGGCTTGGTACAATGTGAGCTTTGGCTTTCTCCTCGAATAATATTCACTGGCATCACCTGCTGTTTTCACTGCCCTCTTGCCCAGATCAAGTAGCACAGACTCAATACTATCGGACATAGGACAAGACCTTCATGTACTGCTGTATGTATTGCTTCTGCATAAACTGATACTGCAAATGTGGCACAGATACTCTACTATCCATTCCTTTATTCTTTGAATAGAAAATGATATAAACCCAATCCCACAATGTCTAAATAGTAGAACAACTCTCACCCATGGGGTTAAGATTTAGTTAGCATTCCCACATTAAGGCTCAGATTTACTCACAGAAAACACACAAAAAAATTACAGCAATGCAAAAAGAGCAGTTAAGAAAACATCTGATCATATATCCCATATGATTTCCTAACTGCTCTTTTTGCATTGCTGTAATTTTTGTTGTGTGTTTGATGCGTTATTGAGAGGATATATTTGCACCAGCATTGCAATTTGGCTTGTGTCTCACCTCAGCAGACTGAGTGAAGAAATTACCCTAAAAAGATTTCAACGTCAAAGCCCCAAAGAGCACACTCACCAATTTTGCAATCGACTAGGTCTAACTAATTTAAAGCTGTTTTTCAGAAAGTTTGAACCACGAACTCCTCACTTCAAACAAACTTTGTTTTGGCAAAATTATGTTCAAAATGACATCTCACCCATTTGTTCTTTGATAGTTCTTTGAAATATATTAGGGAATTTCAGGCTTTTATCTAAACAGCAGCTTTTTCTATTGAAGGCATTCAAATGTATGACTTTTTAAAATAATTAACATTGCAAATATATTATAGTAGATACTTTAGTCATATTAATATTTTTATAAACTTTTTAAATATATTTTATACATTTAAATACATTTTTAAAGATTTTACATAGATAAATCAAAAGTGTTCGTATACATCCAGGAAGGCCCATGCCAGCAGTCACTGAAACGAATGGGAACGCAAACCTTCTTGGTTCCACCACACACTTGAATCAGCTTAAGTCGCCATGTAGAAACACAAACCCAAAGAGAGAGAAAGGCACAGTAAAGTAGCAGAGAGAAAAACACAATTATGTCTCATAAACAGAAACAAATCTTACATTTGCCACATGAAGCACTCTGCCAGTGTAGACACATATGAGTTTTATTCTTCGGTTACTTAGCTGTGCACCCGCAAGTGTGGATTTACAGATGATGGGAATAGAGAAGTGATTAGCCAAAGCTGGGGTGCATGTAGAAGAGCACCAGGGCTGCTTCCCACACCAGGATAATGAATGACATTTGTGAGCTACAATAAAATAAACAGTGGTGGTGAGTCCTCTGTTCCACTGCTTCTATTTCCAAAGTGAACTTGCGAACTTGAAGACAAAATGAGTGGCTATCCCACAAAAGAGGGAATTACTTTTTTTTTCCTTTGGTAGGGAGTTTTTCTTCGAGTTCTTTGCCAATGCGTTTCGATCACTTTACTAATGTGCAAAGTGATGTCTATGGCATATTCTATTCACAAAATAAATGGACAGTAGAGTCTGTTCCATATTTGCAGCATAATTTTATACAGAAGACATACAGACGTACATGTACAGAAGTACTGTACACAGTCTGTGCTACTTGATCTGGGCAAGAGGACAGTGATGACAGCAGCCGATGCCATAGGAGAGGATTCTCCTTCTCGAGGAGAAACCTGAAGATAAGGTCATAGAGATAAAAATTAAAAGGGCCACTGTTCTGCAGAGTTCAGCTTCAACCCCAAATAAACTCACCTGAACCAGCTAATCAAGCTCTTACTAGGCATATTAGAAACAAAGCCACTGGAAGGCAAGCCTGCAACCTTTAGCCAAAAAAGCGTAACGACTAATGCTAACTCTAGTGCACAGGGAAGGAGACCAGATGCCGTTTTTTTTATGGATGTCAATAGAGAAAAGGCTTAACTACACTGAATAAACCGCTTTTGTGAGGAAATAGCTTATCATTAAATGAATCGACTGCCTGTCTGCTAATCTTCAACATGTTTTACGCTAAACAATACTTAACGAAATGTAGATTTTACTATGATAAAAAGCTTATTTTATAAGAGAAGGCAGAGAAGGGAATGTCGCCACAGGTAGGGCTCATTTATGGCATAAGTAAAAATAGTAAAAAAAATAAATAAAAAGTACCTGTTTTCTTTCTATCACTGCCAGGTTAGTCTTGTATTGTAATGATTTATGACTGCTGTGTGCCTGTGATGAAATAAGGCTTTTTAATGAATGATGGTAAAAAATATATATATAATTTTAATTAATTAAATATGTATTACATTGAATATAGCTTGGGACTGGCAAATGCGTGTCGACTTAAACCAGAGACTAACCTTTCCACCCGAAATTGCGATGACCAACCTGGTCTTCTGGTCTAACTCCTGCCATTGTGTTTTCATTGTGGAACTGACAGTCCCTTGGGAGGAGGGTATCGAGGAGGCTTATGAAAGGAAAAAGATGCGGTATGCCACATTGGCAGCTGAAGCAGAGAAGTGCGGCTGGAAGGTGAAGGTGCATCCAATGGAGGTGGGCTGCAGGGGCTTTGTAGCCAGTTCCACCATAAGGCTGCTGAAGGAAGTGGGTATCAGAGGCCAGGCCCAGCGGAAAGTAATTTAAGAACTTGCCACTGTCACAGAAGGAACTGGCTGTGGCTGAAAAGAAAGGTAACAGTGTGGGCCGCCAAATACGAAACATCCAATTAAGCGGCGGTACACAACTGACGATGTGTCGTATTTGTGCAAAGACCCACCAAAGAAGACTCCTTCAACATGGACTGTGGTAGTGCTGAATCGTTCAAGGCCAGTGAATCGTTAGGGATTGTAATAACTAGTCCTAGTAAACAAAATATTAAATTACAATTACGTTTTTAGTGTACTCTTGAATGTAGTTTTAAGCACCCTGCAGTGACTAGTAGTTTGCAGCAAATAGAGATATTCACATTCTTTTTTTTCACAGTAAAGCACATTCCACAAATAATACAGACCTACTGTACGTCTACTAGCGTTAAAACACCAAATATAGAACATTTATTCACAAGACCAACTCACTAATCCATAACAAATTGATTAATAAACTGTAACTGATTGTCATAAATTTTTTGAGCGACGGGCACTGACGTCACTGCCATTATACAATAGGCTGAGGTACCTCACGTGATCCAAGTTAGCCGTTACACTTTCTCCAGTGGTAAGAGATACAGACCCTCTCATCTCCCTATAATAAGACAATCTCTGCTAGAAACTTCTAGGCAGGTGTGTTTAGGCAAATTGGAGCTAAACTCTGAAGGACAGTGGCCCTCCAGGACCGAGTTTGGACACTCCTAGTCTAGACCAACAGAATGCTGATGGACTAATTGCTTTATGTTTGTTTGTTGGGTAAGTCTGGCCCATCGACAAAGAGGGAAAATGGGTCCGTTGTTCAGGGACCTGGGCTGAGGCCAGTAACCGAAGGGGCTCTCTATGACCTCCTATGAGGTAATTTTGTTGCAGGCCTTGATTTCAAGCGATGCCCACTTGCTGAAAGCTGAAAGCTGAACAGCAGAATTGAAAAGTAATTGAAATGTATTTTCAAATACAGCAGTTTTTGATTACACTACACTACTGGTCAAAAGTCTGGATAATTAGGATTTTATGTTTTTAAAGAAGTCTCTTATGCTCAACAAGGCTGCAATTATTTGATTATTTGACACAGATTTTGTGATAGGATGATATGATAACATCACCGGAATGAGGAATGAACTTATTGAAATAGTTTTATATTAATTTGGCCTTCAAAGAATATTTCTCTCCTTGTCTATAGATCCATTTTTATCTCTATGACCTTATCTTCAGATTTCTTCTGGAATATGGCATCGGCTGCTGTCATCACTGCTCTCTTGCCCGTTCCCCTCTCTCTCTCCATGCTTTCCTGTCAAAATCTCTACTGACTTATCCAATAAAGGCACAAAAGGCCAAAAACAACTTTAAAAACTTAATTATTGCAAACTTTTGAATAGTAGTGTATAAATATTGCCACATTATCTATGTGTATACAAATAAAAAAGCACTGCAGAGCAAAATGCTTTGTGTGAACCAGCCCTAAGCATATGCGTCACTGCATGAGTAATCAATTAACTACTACTGTTTGGTGGAAATTATTCAGGATTTAAAAACATAATCAAAGAACGTAACGAACATCCAACTCGTTATACAATGCTTGACAACGGCTCAGGAAACCGGATCCTCAAATACATCCATATTAATATTGGTTCAGTCAGCCGGCATTGAGGATAATTGGTGTAAGTAGATAAAAGGGCCAGACTGGCTGCTAACGCCCTCATAACTGCAGATGTTACTGAGCTGATTCAATCACAGCTCTAACAGATGTTTTCGGCTGCCCCCTTTCATTACATCCCAGCATGTGTGGTGCACAAATCAAAGATTATTCGAGGAATTAGGATATGAAAAGCACGTTAGCTCAATTAAGGAAATTAAATAGTGTACATTAGACGTGGCTTGTTTCAGCAGTGGCACACATTAGGGCAACGAGAGTTGGGAGTAATAGAATCAAGTGAATCGTTCTCTAATTGAAATGCACTTAAAAAGGATCATGCTGACAAATGCGATTGTATCGAGGCAGTAGTGCGCATATACACACACTTAAACGTAAACACACGTAGAGACACACAGCTCCCATCCTCTCCCTCATTAAATCCGATCAAATTGAAATAGCGAGGGTCCTGACAGCAGAGCTGATAGAATCTGCAGGCAACGGCGCGTTCACTGAAACAGGTAATCAATTTAGAGCGAGCTCATCACCACCCTCAGAGGCCCCTTTTAAGAACACTTAAAGATCAGGAGAAATTAAAGGGGGACAGATAAGCAGGAATCATGGCCTTATCATCGGCTACGCTATGGGAGAAAAATTACTTCCTGTGAGGAGCGAAAAAACAGAGGCCTCTGTGGCCCATAAACACAAGCTTAAAACAAGCACATGCACTTTCTTCATTCAGGATATCTTGCACATACAGAAAATCAGCAGATGATGCCAAGGGATGTGCTTTAGAAATTTATGAAGTTATAAATTAGGGACGCACAACATATCGTTATCATAATGGTTATTTGGCTATATTAGAGTCACTAGAAAATACAAATAATGTAATAACTCTTTTAAAGTGACAGTACACCTAAAAATTTAAATTCTGCCATCAGTTACTCACCTTTATGTCTTTCCAAACCTGTATGACTTTCTTTCTTCTGAGGAACATCAATGATATTTCAAAGAATGTTGGTAAACAAACCATTTTGGTGACCATTGACTTCCATTGAATGGACAAAAAACAAACAAACACTGAAATATATGTTACACAGAAGAAAGACATACAGGTCTGAGACAACATGAGAGTGAGTAAATGGTGACAATTTCCAGTTTTAGGTGAACTTTCCCATTGAATGTAATCTTTAGCAAATCTCATAATGCATATCAACTTTTTATACTGTACATTACAACGTCATGATACCTTATTTTGTAGCATTTAAAACCCTTATTTTGTTTTAGTGAATTTTAATTTTGGTGCATCACTATTAAAAGGTGCAATGACATAGTTCCCAAAAATTCCTTATGCTTCCTTCTGGTTTTCTCCATGTATGAAAAGAACAGTCAAACAGACTGTTGATAAATCACCTTGTGAAACAAAGAATCTATTCGCTGTTGGGTGCTCTTCCCTGATCTTTCCCACTGCTCCAGTCCAGACCTGTGAGTACAACAACAAACACAACTCCAATGAGACTTCATCTCACTGAACATCTCAATCAGCTGAATTACACTTGATAGATCCTGAGGCTGGTAGAGATAGAGTTCCAGTGCAAGCCGGAGCACTCACACCGACTTCACCGCACCTCATTCACAGCCTGATGGTTTAGAAATATTTTTCATTACTGCTGTATTAAAGTGATTTCCTTTCACACAGGCAAAAAAGGAAATAATTAAATCAAATTATGGAATGAAATTTTGTAGAACATTTATATATCTTTCAAATATGTGCATCAGCTTTATATAACAAGAGGCCTTGCACTTAAAAAAAAGCATGGCTGCGCACCTGTGCTCACCACTAGAGGCACTCTTCAGCCCACTGATATTTCCTAAAAACACTCACAGCATGTGACTATAGGATGAACATATGTATCTCAAACATATGACTGTCATTGTACAGAGTGTTTTCTTAAACACACATTGGATGTGAAGCAGAAAGCTTTCTATCTGACTCTCCAAACCCCTTGACTCTAACGTTACCTTGTTTTATGCAGTGTATAAGAGTGAGGTTTCCCACCAGATAGATGCTATTTTAATGCATAAATACCGCCTGAGAATACTTCACCCAAAGTTCAGAAACTTCTTTCATTATGCATTAAATATGTTAAGATATTTAAGCACTTTGTAGGCGTTAGCACTCAACGTCCTGTGGTGTCATTCTGTGGCTATGATGGCAGGGGTTTAGTAATGTCTGCATTAGAGACTTGTCTTCTTAAAGCTATATGGATGGTAGGACACACATGCTCTGTATTTTTGGTGGGAATGATTGTCTGAGTGTGTGTGTATGTGTGTGTGTGTGTGTGTGAGAGAGAGAGAGAGAGAGAGAGAGAGAGAGAGAGAGAGAGAGAGAGAAAGAAAGAGAAAGCAAGAAAGTGTGTGTGTCTCAACTCTACATGTGCCATCCTCTCAGTGAGGAGTATTCTGAGCGTAATCCACAGATCAGAGCTAGTGCAGCAAGAGATTTGTGGGATATGTATACACACAACCTGTGGTTAGCTTGTTCCTGAGTGAAAAGAGAAGGCAAAGCCAGGAAAAACTGAGATGAAGATATTAAAGAGGTGTAATGGGTCTGTAAGAGGAAAAGTTTCAGATGTTTATAGAGAGACTTTAAACAAATGGCTATGAATAAAACTAAGGATGTCAACTAGCAAAACCATTCTGAATTTAAGCATGAATAATACCAGTTGATTAAAACAAATAGAAATGAAAAAACAGGACAAAAACAGGACAAACATTAAATGTTATAAGTAGTGCTTTAAAGTATTCAAAAAAGTTCAAATTAACACAGACTTGTATTTACTATGTATAACCGTTTAAAAGTTTAGAGTGCTTCTTTAAAAGTGCTTCTTTTGATTAAATGTTTTTTGAGCACCAAATTAGCATTATAGAATGATTTTAGAAGGATCATGTGACACTGGAGACTAGTAGTGATGCTGAAAATTCAGCTTTGCCATCACAGGAATAAAGTACATTTTAAAATATATTCAAACAGAAAACAATTATTTTAAATTCTAATAATATTTGACAATATTACTGTTTTTACTGTATATTTGAACAAATAAACATAGCCTTGGTGAACTTCTTTCAAGAACTTAAAAAACTTTTGTGGGCCAGGCTCCACCACTTTTCATCGTTCCAATTAGGGCTGGACGGTATAACAATATATATGGAACTCAATGCGGTTCACACGCAGAAAGAGACTGCATGCGTCTCTCAGCATGCGATCGTAAATTCAGCTCTCCTTGACGTCTTATTGCGCTTGATTGCGCTTATTGCATATTCATGTAAACACAGTTGGCTTTGTCTCAAGTGAAAGTAAACATTTGGGCATAAACCAGATGTGTATCAGTATAATGGATCTGTGCGTTTGGTCTTAAAGTGACAGCAGCCTAAACCTGCTGCTCTGTCATTAATGTGAATCAAACAAAAAAGAAAATAACATACTGCTCTTTTTTAACTTTAATAAGAATAAATGTATATTTAATTCATGCAGTGAAGACTATGCAATATTTTATTTTTACATTTGATTATTAAATGTATGTACTAATAACTATGTTAAATAAACCTATTGTACCTGAAAAACTTTATTTGTTAAATTCATATTTTTGCTATATTGTATTTGTCATATTGTTTGTAATTTGCTTTCAATTCTTCAATTCTGCATTTTTCCCAACCCTGAGGAAGGTGTTCCTCAAGCAGTCAGTAAACTGTTCAAGGAAATAAAACACATATATAATGATCAGATAAATTAGGCCTTTCTGTCTGACTTGTGTGCCTGTGTACGTGTGAACAGACATTGCATGTGTTAGTTTATTTTCTCTCAGTCTGACTGAAGTAAAACACAGCCTTTAATGTATCATTTTGTGTGAACACGGAGCCTGAATGAGAACACCCACACCTACATGCTCAGCCTCAATTGAAGGTTGCAGGATGCCATGCGGCTGCGTTTAAAGGCAGAGGCAGACTTTTGAAATCAATATTCTCAACTTGTTTTTCTCTCACCAAATTAAAACCACCTTATGCAGAGAGCTTACACCATTGAAGTGAATAGAAAAAGGGAGGCTGCAGAGAAAGACAACAGACAGACATGGAAAGGGGAGGTGAAATTATACCATTACCGTTATAGAGATAAACCAATGCAGACGATTTGTGTGTGTGTGTGACTGTCCAATAACTAACAAGCACTACCCATTTAATAATAGTTTTATTTTTACATTTTGAATAAAATACACTGTAGACAGAAAACAAGATATTAGCCAACAAAACAAAATAAAATTACTATGCGAAAGGAGGCGAAACCTGAAATGCATTACAGACTGTATCCCAACCCAGGGTTTTCAATAATGTATTCCGTATAATCCTCTGTATCGCTAACTGAACATCCTTTGTGTCTGGCTATGCATCTCTCTAAATCTAGCCAAAACATGGCCTTACACACATTTAACAATGTAGAACATATAATTTACACAACCTTTCCAAACCACCCCAGACAAAAAGACACATAGAAATACTGACCATGTACAACTTAAAGCGTCAATTAAAGACATCAATATTGCATCTGCCCTGTTCTTCTGAGCCTCTCCTCCACCCATCCACACCCCACCTCCACATGGTGCCTGATATATTTAATTGTTGGCCCAAAGCAGTGAGACAGACAGTTCTCTGTTTGCTCAATAATAGATGGCCTCTTCACTAACTAAATATGGAAGTTGGCACCTTTGCACTCAATGCCTGAGTCTTGCCCTTGGTGAAATTGAAGGAAACCGACTAAGCACACACTCTCACGTCTGGGCAACAGAAGAAAGAAGAGTATTAATTGAAAAGCTCATAAGTGTAGGAGTTTTCCCGTTTCATTAACACTTTGCCACAAGGGAAAATCAATGTTGTTTGCAAATGGCCACTGAATTAAAATCCTTCCTAAGCAGGAGGTTCGAGAGAGGTTGTAATGGCTTTGATTCTGATGCATTTCTTAACATTTCTTTCATTATTTATGCCAGAGAGGACAAATGAGTCTTCTGAACCTTAGTTTTATCGTTATTATTATTTTTTATCATGACATATTGGAAAGCTTTATGCAATTTAACCGCTGAATGATTCTAATTGAGAAACTATCTCCATCTCAACACCTTCAAACCAACCCATTTTCTCTTTCTATTTTTTTTATTTTTATTTTCTTTGTTTTCTTTAGTTTGCACGCAAATGCAAAAAGCGCTCGTTTCCAGAGTATTGGAATTATAATTGACAGATCTTTCAGCATCCCAAAGAGATCATCTCCGGTCATTTCTTATCTGCATAACATTATTTAAAATTTAATGTGATTGCTTTAGGCTATAGGCTTCTTTTCTCCACCTTCCCCTGCTCAACCACATTGACCTTCATGACAAAGGTCAATCAACCCACACTTTTTATTCCACATTTAATTTCTTCCAATCCAATTTTCTCTCATAACCCTCTTCCCTATCTCTCAACTCACTCCACACCCCAAACTGCACCACCCTTAAAAACCCAAGCCAGCAAATTCACTTATTCAACGGCCTATTCATTAGAGTGAATAATAAAGCCCTTCTATAGCAATGTTACAGTTGTTTGTCTACACCTCATTTTTCTCACCATAGTAGAGAAAATATTAGATCAACAAAAGTTACAACCAAATCTTCTGAGGTAATGATCAAGCGTGTTGCAACCCGTTCTTCTGAGGTAATGATCAATGATCCAGAGGTTCTACCTTCCACTTCTCTGGAGTACCAGGTACCCTTTGTGTATGTAGATACTGTATGAACATCATAGAGCAGCTGCCAAATCCCATCCAGGGCCAGAACTACATCTTGATGCACAACATGGTTTTCAGAAGTTGTTCCCTTCAGAAGGCTACACCTCAAAACATTTCCAAAGAACTGTTTCTGCTTTTCAGCTGTGTGCTCCCCCCATGGTGTTGGATGCCCAGGATGAAGTGTAAGCAGCTGATATTAACATCCATCTCAGGCGACCAAAGATAGCATAAAGGTTTAAATGGGTCTGGTGTGTCTTGTGATCCAATTAATCAAACTACTTTTTATGGTTGTCAAATGGCTACATCACTTTTGTAGTGTAAACACTAAAAATCATAATCACGATTATTTTGGTCAATATAGAAATCACGATTATTTAACACAACCAAATGATCAAAGTCTTATTTCAGGATAAAAGTCATTTTAAATACCAGTGAAATCATGTTGTAGCTAGAGCGGAAAAATAATGGATGAAGCATGTGAACCATGTGGACCTCATCAAAAGTCATATATAGCTACACCAGCAAGGACAACAAAAATATACAAGTTCAAGATGCACTGAATCCAATAAAAACGCATTTTATTGTTTGCATAGTCTAATAAAGGAAAATAAACTAGTCGATACTTAATACAATTTATTTTAGTATCAAATGTGATTTTTTAAACGTTATCATCCAACATGATGGCAAATAGGCTTTCCAACTAATGTAAATCAATATTTACATATATACTAGTACTACATTTTCTCTTACACACGTGTCCTGAACTGTTCCGCAAAATTACATCTACTGTCCAATAGAGCAATAACCAGGTGGTCACCCAAATATCGATACTTCAGCAAATGTAAAATAACACTGCATATAACATTGTCTTACTGTACATTAGATGAATCCTTATTAAAGCTACTTAAGTTATTCATTCAAGATCAGTGATTTTCCTTTGTCATGTGTTGTTTGATTATCATTAATGACAGATTGCGGCAGGTTTATTAGGCTGCTGTCACTTTAAGCTGCACAGATCCAATATACTGTTATACACGTTTTCTTTTTTTACACGTCCCGCAGTTTAGCAAAAGTAGACTGCATTTTACAACACTCACTTATTTGTCTGATTTGGATGTTAAGTTTGGGCTTTTAGGCTGTGAAAGAAAAGGAAGGTGCACTGGACAGAATGCGGCAGAGGCACAATAATTGTTTTACCTCAATTATCATGGCTGCGTTTGGAATGAGACAACTTACTGCTTACAGCCCAGTACACAGTGCATACTGCCTGCTATTTAATAGTATACAATATGCAACAAATAATGTTTTAGAGTAGTATGCTACAGTGTTGTCACATGACAAACATTGAACATTAATTTAGCACAGCTGTCCAGCTTACCTTACAAATAAATGCAAATTAACTATACGGATATACACTTGGTGCATAGATCACAAACCATTACTATTGTTTATTTGGGACACTTTTGTCTCTGGTTAACTCGGGATGAGAACGCAGAAATGAGAAGAATAATTTAACTTAATGTTCTAAAGCAGTAAGGCTGTCGTTAATTTACAAAGGGTCAATTGATTCAAACAGATTTGAATCAACACTAAATGGACTTCAGCTGAACAATGACACTATATATATATATATATTTAGCTCTGTTACATCAACTCTGTTTGCATCATTGAATCATTAGTTTCCTTTCCGTAAAGTGCAATTTATGTAATGATGGTGTTTTCAGAAACACAGCTAGTTTGTACTTTACAGTAGCACGTATATGTGTACTTATAAAAGTGTTACATTTATAATTATTCTCCGCCTCGTTCACACACGCCGCGTCACGAGGAGCGTGTTGCATTGTGGTAAACAGTATTCCATGCAGTGTCCTCAGATGCAAACGTACATCAGATTTCAGCAAATGCAGTAGGTAATCTGAGAATTCCATGCATACAGAAAATTCACTAAATTCATACTACTGTATACATATTGCATACTGAAAAACAGTAGGAGTTGTATGGTAGTATGCCATTCCGACCACTGATTTTAGTGTTCTCAAGTTGTATTTAAGATGCTGGCAAGTATAGTAGGTCATCCAGGTACTACATGTATATAGAAAATTTGCATAATACACACGGTATACATACTGGATACTGCAGAAATAGGAAGAGTAGTATGATAGTATGCCTTTTTGAACACATCCCTTGTCTTCATAATCGTTGGAAGCCAAAAATAGAAAATCAATTATGATTAATTACACAACTAGTAAACACTAATGCATTATCCTGAATCTCAAATAACACCATAATGGACCACCTACTCACCTAACTTGCCAAAATATAAGTTTTAAAGTTTGCCGCATAGATAAGAATCTTTGCCTCATAAGAATCCATCACTCTACACTCTTTTGAACACTGACAGAGGTATGCATCTTCACTCCTTCATACATTTTGATACATGATGTTTTTCTCCGTCATAGTTTCTACAACCAACCTTGCGGTCTAGCAACAATCCATACATTACAGTTAAGAGAGACCATTTGCTAAAAATTCACTAAAAACTGACAGGCGGTAATATTATTAAGCAAATGTTAATTTATGTTTGCTGATATTTTCTCTTAGTGACAAACTGGCATGAAGCCAATCAGGACAGGACATGAATTTACAGCATTATTAGCATGGTGAATATCAATAACATGACCGGATGTGACCGTCCCCACCACTTTCTATAACAAAGTCATTTTTGTTTACATCTCACTCTTCTTGTATGACAGTTGAAATGCTACAAAGCACTGTGCATTCTGTGGGATGAAGCCAAGACTTGTACCCTGAGGAACGAGTCCTGGATATCATTCCATTTGTCTGATAGGAGCGTGTCCTACTTAAGACCTGCAATGGGACTCAATTAGTCTGGAACAGAGAAGGGCTGATAATTAATTTATTAATAATTACAATTGGAGCAGGATGTTGTGATGAGAGAGCTGCTTTGTATGGGCCGAACTGACAGCAACAGAGAGGAAAAGAACAAAGAGACAGAGAAAACCAGAAAAAGCGAAGGAGACTGAAATCTGAAAGGACAGAGAATTGTCCATTTCTTATTGGCCCATTATATATGCATCATAGTTCAGAGAATTGTACACACATGAATATGCATGCATATTGTATATAAACATACATATCAGGGTAAGCGTGAATGTAGAACACTAAACACACATTATTCTATGCACCATATCAACTCAAAGGCCACACTACAGCAAACTACAGGGTATTTTTTCTTGATTTTTAGCTCTCATTGAATTTCTCTCAATTTTTCTTCTACACATACACAATTTTTAACTCCCGCTATGCACTTTCTGCAGAAGCAGCATCAACATCACATTAAAAATAAATTCATTCAAAGTCAATTTGCGGAATGTTTGGCGAAGCGGGCAACAATGCCGGATCAGTTCTGGGAATAGTGTACACCCCCCTCCCTCCCGAAGGCATTCCTCTTCTCTATCTCGTCTCTGTGATTAAAAATATAATGATGAATGCATTTTTTTTATTCCAGATGAATAACTTAAAGGAGTTGGCAGCAGATGAAATGAACAGCTGCATTTTTGTGTTGACGACATTTTGTGGTGAGCCATATCACTCTCATGCTCAGTTAAACGTTCATGTGTTTTTTAGGTGTTTGCAGACAGGAGCCAGTGGGCGATTATCACTGTACACGTTTGATCTCAAGGTTCTGTTTCATCATTGCTGCCAAGTGTTGAAATGTCAACTTTTAATCAACACCAGTAACGTTGAGAAATACATCTTTATGACTACATACATACTTAGATCACTTTAGATCTCGCACGTAGATAATTTCTATATATTCTTGGCTAACTCATAATTTTTGTTTAAATTTGCTATACTCGCTGTAGGTTATTCCAAAGATCAGTAAGTCTCTCTAAAAAACTTGGGATGTCTCACATGAAAAGACACTTAAAATAAAATAAAAATGTAAAGTGAACATTTATGTACATACATTTTTTTATGTAAAAAAAAATTGAATAATGAAAAATAAAATAAATAAATAATTAAATCAAATTAAATTAAAATAAAATGAAACTAATAAATTTAGCTTAACACTCTGATTTATTTAGCTTAATAGAAAAAAAAGAGATAATATTTAATGAAACATTTATTTCACTGCACAAAGACCTAAATTAAGGGATTCAAAAAAACTCTTTGATAAATGGATCAGACTAGGACTAAGCAACCAAACAAAGTGTGAAAACAGCCATAGAGCATCAATATGAGAGTGCCTCTCATAAAAAGCAATATGTCGATCCAGCTGGAAGGGTTATAGGTCATACCAATTTAGGCTTACACTATGCTCTTTGCATACAGATGCATCATTAAATGTTCAGTCCAACATAATGAACCCTGCATTGAGTCATCAATTCAAATCGAGTATAAACAAGTATAGACAACCGCATCAGCTCCATCATCCCACAAAGTTTGACTCAGTCAGACAGAAGCTTCAACCTTAAAGAAACTGTAGTAATACGCCTTGTTATTAGCTTCAGCAAATCATCTGAAGCTGCACATTTCCATTCTGGTTGAGGCACCAGGGGAGGATTTGATTCCAAGAGCCCAGAGAGAGCCTCCTTCCCTTTAGAACAGCCCTTGCTCACTCTCTCAACTGCCCCCCTATAGACTGAAAGCGCACACACACAGGCCTGCTCTCCTCCTCTTTTCCCCCTCTCCTCCTCCAACTTCTTTCCTCACAAGTTTGCTTCAGAAGGTTAGCCCCTCGTGCCAAGCTTTGATGCCAAAATAGTTGTGGAAGTTCCTGTTTTAAGAGGTGCCTTGGTGAGGCTTGATCCCTGGGAGAAAAATAAGAGTGAAAGAGAGAGAGAGACATAGAGAGACACATGGAGAGAGAGGAGAAAATTATTTTTACTGAAACTCTACGGAAGAGGAACTCAGTATACAGAACTAACTATGTTGTCCAATGATTTTGGCAGACAAGAAATAGAAACATAGAAATTAAAAATCTGTCCACTAGAAATCAATTATCAAAGATTACAAGGGGCTAAATTACTTTTACTATGATTCAATATGCCAGTGACATATATGGGCTTCTTCAACTTCTGGCACATTATTAAAACATTTCAATTTTTTATTTTTTATTTTTTAAATCAACTGAAACTTTAACCATGTCTTGATTTATTTTTCAAATTTACATTTCAAATGCCTTTATGTATAGATATTATTGTTTTATTGTTCCACCCTCGTTAGAGACACACCAATATGAATTATAACATGTTTAAAACTATGCTTGCTAATCCAAACAAAAAGTAAAATAAACCATATTCTGTAAAAGGATTTATCATTTAATGAAAAATTTCAACTGTCCATTGTGGTGCTACTGGGGCGGCATTATTTCCACCACAAATGAACAATTTTACCCCAATAACATTTTGTCTAAAGTTAGTGTACATGATTACCAGTGAGACAACACCCAGCAAGCAATTTTACGTTTAAAAGACACAGACCTGACGTCTAGGCTAAAACAAGACAAGATTTTGGCTGAAAATTTTATAGACGTCTAACCATAGCCCAAGAATAGACTAGTCATCTAGAACATGAACGTCAAAGAAATTCAACCAAAGTCATAGTCGGACTATATCGGGAAGAAATGACGGCTATTGCTTGCTGGACAGTGTCAAATTGAGCAAGAAATTTGATACTGCAATAAAATGTTAAAATGTTACTTTAAAAAAAAAAAGGCAAAATTTTCCTGTGATGGATGTACACTCACCTAAAGGATTATGAGGAACACCATACTAATACTGTGTTTGACCCCCTTTCGCCTTCAGAACTGCCTTAATTCTACGTGGCATTGATTCAACAAGGTGCTGAAAGCATTCTTTAGAAATGTTGGCCCATATTGATAGGATAGCATCTTGCAGTTGATGGAGATTTGTGGGATGCACATCCAGGGCACGAAGCTCCCGTTCCACCACATCCCAAAGATGCTCTATTGGGTTGAGATCTGGTGACTGTGGGGGCCATTTTAGTACAGTGAACTCATTGTCATGTTCAAGAAACCAATTTGAAATGATTCGAGCTTTGTGACATGGTGCATTATCCTGCTGGAAGTAGCCATCAGAGGATGGGTACATGGTGGTCATAAAGGGATGGACATGGTCAGAAACAATGCTCAGGTAGGCTGTGGCATTTAAACGATGCCCAATTGGCACTAAGGGGCCTAAAGTGTGCCAAGAAAACATCCCACACACCATTACACCACCACCACCAGCCTGCACAGTGGTAACAAGGCATGATGTTCTCATTCTGTTTACGCCAAATTCTGACTCTACCATCTGAATGTCTCAACAGAAATCGAGACTCATCAGACCAGGCAACATTTTTCCAGTCTTCAACTGTCCAATTTTGGTGAGCTCGTGCAAATTGTAGCCTCTTTTTCTTATTTGTAGTGGAGATGAGTGGTACCCGGTGGGGTCTTCTGCTGTTGTAGCCCATCCGCCTCAAGGTTGTGCGTGTTGTGGCTTCACAAATGCTTTGCTGCATACCTCGGTTGTAACGAGTGGTTATTTCAGTCAAAGTTGCTCTTCTATCAGCTTGAATCAGTTGGCCCATTCTCCTCTGACCTCTAGCATCAACAAGGCATTTTCGCCCACAGGACTACCGCATACTGGATGTTTTTCCCTTTTCACACCATCCTTTGTAAACTCTAGAAATGGTTGTGCGTGAAAATCCCAGTAACTGAGCAGATTGTGAAATACTCAGACCGGCCCGTCTGGCACCAACAACCATGCCACGCTCAAAATTGCTTAAATCATCTTTCTTTCCCATTCTGACATTCAGTTTGGAGTTCAGGAGATTGTCTTGACCAGGACCACACCCCTAAATGCATTGAAGCAACTGCCATGTGATTGGCTGATTAGATAATTGCATTAATGAGAAATTGAACAGGTGTTCCTAATAATCCTTTAGGTGAGTGTATGTCCAGTGTTAGACATTGTTAGTGGACAAATTAAATAGTAAGAGTATTACTAGTGTTCTAAGAGAGTTTATTTCCTCCAAGTCCTCTCAACAAAAGTGCTCATAGTTGAGGAAAAACTTTAAAATATTTTGATTGATCATAAGTGTTACTAATAATCAACCCTGACAATAACAGTTCCAAATCCCACAGCAGTCCTCCACAGTCATTCTAATCAGCATCTGCTAAACTACCATCTTCGGACAACAACATATAGGGGCCATGCATGCATCATGTAACATATTCAATGTACACAAGAGTAAAAGTGAAAGAAAAAAAAAAAAGAATCAATAAATCCCAAAAAGGTCGCAAAGAGACAAACACAGAGAGAGAGTGAGAGGAGTATGCACTAGCCGTGTAGCTTCAAGATGAAAGCTCTTGCACCTGTCAAACAAACTGCTGGAACTGTGATAAATTAAAGATCAAATGCAATGTTGAAATGTACAGTGGTGCGGCAGAATCCTGTAACCACTAGACCCTCAGCTTTACAGAGAGCGAAAGAGAGAGAGAGAGAAAAGAAAACAAGAGAAGAAAAAGAAGAAATAAGACTAACATCAAAACATCCCACTGCTGTGAGTGGGGTTTCCTGTGACTTCAAAGGAAGAGGCGGGACTTGAGTTTCTCCATGGGGACAGTGGCACAGGCAGAAGAACTCTCGCCTGCACAGCCAATCAGAGCACGGCCTCACTGGGGACCTGGCGACAGTCTGTGTTTGAAGTTTCCAGTCACACCAGTACACTAGTGCATCTAGTACTAGCAGAATTGCCATCGCTGGGACCAGCAAGGTTGGGACAGGGAAATGTCAGACTCAGCTTGGAGATTTAAGGAGTAAGAACAGTCTGATCAGACCATGCTGCTTTATGCTGCTGTCTACCGGTGACACATAAGTTATTCATGAAGAATGTGTATGGGTGAGAGTGAGCGAGCGAACAGGCAATTCTTTTTTTTTTTGCGAGCACCCTATTATGTAGCATCACATTCCAAGTCTGTTTCGCAACCCGTGCAAAAACGCATCTACTCTTTCCATTTGTAAACAACGTTCAGATGCGTGTGTGCATCTGTTTTTTCTGCGTCCGTTTGAGAGAGCAAGCGGCTTTTTCCTCAAGCTGATGTTGTCACTTTCATTCTGGCACATCTCCATGTCGGCCGTGTATTGCTTAACGTCCTGGTGCTACACCTCTGCTAATCCACTATGCTGTTCGCCTGCTAATGATCAGCCTGCCTCCAAAAACCCAACTTTCCTTTGAAAGAACAGAGGGAAATGAAAATCACGGGGTCTGAATTATGGATCCAATGACAAGCCTGCCTTTGAGGATCACTCCTCCCGCTCCGTTAAACAAAGTTACTAAGGATCCGTCTGCTAGTCTATTCTGTAAGAGAGAGAGGGGCTGATAAAGAGAAAGAAGAAACAGAGGAAGAGGAAAAAAGCAACGATAACACACAGTTTGATAAAACTGACAAGGGACTCAATTAAAGCAAGCTGATGGAGGGGGAGTGATATTTTATTAAGCGGTTCGGTGCCATTTGACAGGAACATCAAGCGACACATCTACCCGATTCGAGTCAGAGCGGCGTAAGGGGAGAGGGGGGCTGGTGGAGGGCGCTGGGGGTGTAAATAGGGGACATGTGTTGCCACTTTCAGAAAACATCAGTCAAAAATTCACTTCATCAGGTCCACTGAAAAATTAAGAGGCTTCATATTAGGATGCTTTTACTGTTTTATATGCAGCAAGCAATCTCAAGGGTGCATCAGGTCCTGTTTGTTCTCCCCGCTCATTATCAGAACTTTATCTGATTCCGTAAGAAGTGCGCTTCTAATAAAGCTTGGTGCAACACTTCCCAATGCCTTAATACTTCATTAGCCAACAACACTGTAAAAATTAGAGTGCTGACAAAAAAAACATGCACGCACATACACTATGCTACACCAAACTTGTCTGATAACTTCCTCGAAAACCACAGAAGACTTGCCACATATTTCAGCATTCGCTCACTGAACCATTCCGTGCCCAGTATGTGGATAAAGACATGCATGACTTTGAATTAGGCTCACATCTGGAAGAGGAGCAAAGGAAGAGGAGCAGGAATCTTTTAAAAATTCTGGACAAGTATTCCCGGAAGAGAAACGAGCTGGAGGAGCTCTGAACATTCTGCCTGTCTACTGCACAGACACAGATCCAAACTCTTCTGAGGGGAGAGAATCCAAGAATCCTTGCTCTCTGAGAGAGAGAAAGAGAGAGAGAGAGAGAGAGTGTGTGTGTGTGTGTTTGCTTTCTCAGCATTAGCCTTGCTAGAATCTGAAGATCTGGGACACAGAGAGTGTGAGAAATGATATGCAGCGCCACAGTCTGGAGTATGTGCATGTGTGTGTGTGTGTGTGTGTGTGTGTGAGCGAGAATGTGTGCTCTGAATCCAGTGTCACATACACAAGAACACTACCCCTAGGCCTGCTGTACCCTTAGAGGATCCACACCACAGAGTAAAGGCTCTACCTGAGAGAACATATGTTTGCATCTCTGGTAAAACAGACTTGAAGTAAGACCGAACATCTCACAAGAGAATTAGCTTTTACTTTCAGTTGAAATATAGTAGCTCTTTCTAAATATGACAGTTGTCATACGCAGAAACTGCTCCTCTTTAATCCTCTCACACATGTCCAGTCTATTATTTTCAATCTACTGGAAAGAAACCAAGAAAGAACAAACTCGCCAACATGCCTTTTGAAGCATCTGACTGTAGTCTGAGGCCTATGGGAGTGAACGCTTTTTGCCTGGACATACTTCTCTAAAATTAAGTTTGAAATTTCTGAGCAAAAGCAAAAGAGAGCAGCTTGCATGTCTGTGCTATCGTGAGTCATGTATGAAAACAGGGTCCTCCATGGAGAACACAGACCCAATCCTCACCATACAGAATCTCTTTCATCTGGAACAAAAGCAAAGGAACTGGACACAATAGACCCACTTCAAAAAGAATCATGACATCGTCTATGCGAGCAGAGAAACAAGAAACAATCAGTGTTGACTTGTTCTAGTGTGATGGCAACAAGCTCCATGCATCCACTCTAGTTTATGAGCTGAAAACAAGCAAAGATACTGCCTTTATATACAAAACACTTCTCCTCAATGCCTCTTTTTACATATAAAGTCAAAATAGCACCAGCCTTTTTGCTCTAAAAGTCATATAATACAACATTTGATTACGCCCTTGGTCAGCAGTCTCTGAAGGGTGTTACATTCTGTACTGTGGTTTAAATTCTTTCATGTGTTATTGGTGAAATTCCTCCACTCTCAGATACTTCTGCTTCTTCTATAAAGCAATTGTTCTAGAGGTTCAATGAACACCATCAGCATATAACAATAAATAACAATATATAACAAAAAACATATCCATATTTAATTCAATTCACATTTATTTGTATAGCGCTTTTCACAATACATATCGTTTCAAAGCAGCTTCACAGAAAATGCATGCTGAAATCCTTGCAGGAGTTAGAGTCGTCTCTTCACAGGTGATGGTCATCTGAAGTCTTCATAAGAGGCTGGATCCAGACTGGAGCTGACACTCTCTAGTTACCTCGGGATGGGTATCCCGAGATAAAACAGAACAGGAAAATAATTAGCGTAGCTGCTGTTCAAAGCATTAAGCAAAGACAATCATGTGTACTGATATAACTGGAGTACAAGGTTATGAGATGCATTATATGAATGCTTGGCTAAAGAGATGCGTCTTTAATCTAGATTTAAACTGGGGGAGTGAGTCTGAGCCCCGAACATTATCAGGAAGGCTGTTCCAGAGCTTAGGTGCAAAATATGAAAACGTTCTTTCTCCTTTAGTGGACTTAGATATCCTAGGTACTACCAGAAGCCCAGAGTTTAGTGATCTTAAAGAGCGAGATGGATTTTAGGGCGATAGAAGATCAGTTAAATACACAGGAGCTAAACCATTCAGGGCCTTATAGGTCAGTAGCAATACTTTATAATTGATACAGAATTTAATAGGTAACCAGTGTAGAGATGATAAAATTGGTGTTATATGATCATATTTTCTTGACCTAGTAAGAACTCTAGCAGCTGCATTTTGGACTAATTGTAACTTGTTTATTGAGGATGCAGGACAACCACATAGTAATGCATTACAGTAATCTAGTCTAGGGGTCATGAATGCACAAACTAACTTTTCTGCATCAGAGACAGATAACATGTTCCATAGCTTAGCGATGTTTCTGAGGTGGAAGAAGGCTGTTTTTGTAACATATGAAATATATTTTCGAAAGACAGGTTGCTGGTCTTTAACTGTAGCGGATGAAGTAACAGTACATTGTTCTAGATGCAAATTATATTCTAAGAGATTCTGTGTACAGGTTTTTGGTCCAATAAGTAAGTCTTATCTAAATTTAATTGGAGAAAATTACAGGTCATCCAATATTTTATATCCAAGCCATTTTGTAGAGTAATGCTAGTTAGTTGACTAATAGTTTAAAAACCTGACCAAGAAAGCAAATTTGCTGAATTTTGCTGAAAGCAAATCTGGCACATTAGCATTAAGAAATAAGTATATTTAACCACATCTGCTGGTGATTAAGGCTGAGAAAACTAAAATTAAGCAGAAACAGAAAAAATATCACAAAATACAAGCCTTACTAAACTCAAAGCAAAGAGAGATTATATTGTGCATTTTATGTGTGAAATGTCTAAAAAAAAAAACCAACAGTTAAGTTAAAAACACAAAAAAATACAGGCTAATTGAAAAAACATTATGTTACTATGCACATTTACTTAATCAAAAAAGGCACAGGCCTTACATATGCGGCTGATTATGTAAAACAAATGTCAAATTTAACCACGCACTATGGTAAAATTATTCTAAGGTTGAAGTATTGTGCAAGGAACTATAAGTCTTTATTAATCAATACTATGAACCTGTAAATATAATTTGTGTAAAATAAATAAAAGTGGTTGGTGTTTTACCACCACTATGTTCATTTCAGCTGGAAAATGTAATGAATTTTTTTCTTTAGGGTTTTGCAAAAATGTAGGTAGAGGCAAATTTTTCCAGTGGGCTCTATCATACACCTGGCGCAATGCGGCGCCAGGAGTGACGCAAGTGTATTTTGCTAGTTTCAGCCTGATGCAGTTATAATTTTCACGTCCTGCGCCACGTTGTTTAAATAGCAAATGCATTTGCGCCCATTTGTGCGCCCATGGGCATGCTGGTCTGAAAGCAAGGTGTGTTCAGGCGCATTGTTGGCACGTTGCTATTTTGAGGCATCTGAAATAGACTGCGCCATTGACCAACTGAAACTTTTTTTATTTTTATTTAAAGGGCACGTTAGTAATATGCGCCTATAGGCGGCGGGTCCACAACGCGCATACACTTTGCTTATTACACACACAGGGATACACAGCAGCACACAAACATTTTTAAATATTTAAAATAAAAGGATTCCTCTCTGGAGAAGTGTTCAGTCTTTCCGTTCGCAAATTCTGCCATGTAAATAGCGAATCCACCATGGTGCAAGCGCAACAGGCTTTTAAAGGGAATGGGAGATGAGACTGATTGGTTTATTGCACGTTACACCCAAAACACATCTATTATTAAGAGAATAGGGACAACCATTTTAAGACCGGAATACACTGCACGATTTTAGCAATGCGACATGGATCTATTAAACCTGGGTACGACACGTATGTAGACTGTACGATGATGACACCTATTGACTCATAGGCTACGATGCAAGTTTCTATAGAAGAATAAAATGTCATCAGCGTGCACAAGTGGTAAACAAAAAGACCACGATGAATCACGCTTTGGCAGTTGTAGTTTTTATGTGTGCTGAAAAAAAGAGGAAGCGGTGAAAGAGGATGGGAAAAAAGCTTGAGGTAAGCAGTTTTAAGTTTTAGCACCATGTCGCGTTGATTTCATGTCACATTTTTATTGGCTGTTCTGTTCGGTAGACGTAGATTACAGCAGTAAACACACTGTGCGCTGATCATGCTGAATTTCTGACACTGTCAGAAAATGACCATAGGTCATCTTTGGTCGCAAGATTGAGAAAACGTCTGTCTTTGAACCTCTCTCACTGTATGACATAGGAAGAGAATTTATTTATTAAATGAAAATCAAACAAAATAAAATTGCATAAATCACAAACATCACAATATATTCCATTTTATAGTCATTAGTACATTAAAAGCATGAAATGTAATTAATTCTCTGTCTTCACAGGGCTATATGTGCCGGCAATACAACTACCAAGGAGAACGCACTACAGGATAGGTCTCTCTACATGTATACTGTACCTCCTTGATCAAGTACATCCACATCACACTCTGCTCTGACTGACAGACTTTGGTTTTAAAAGGCACTGAGTGCTGCCAGAGCCTCCTCATGCCGACCACACACATGAACACTCACACCATTAACATCCAACACTACAAACTACGCAACAACTCGCTCTCTAGCCTTTTCCCGTTTATAACATTCAACTTATGATCAGGGAGATTGATATACAATATGCTGAAAACAAAGATTTTTGCAAACCAATACATTTCTTAAGGATGGGTGGACAGAAAACAATAACAATATAGGCTACATATTTACACAGTAGTTTTCAACAGGTGGGTTGACAACAAAAAACTAGAGCACAACAGGTGCTCTAATAATATGGTCATGGACATACAGGTAAATGTAAATAATAAAACGCTAACAATATAACCATAGTTAGATATAGCCTAACTCTAGTTACCCGTAGCTTAATCAGGATAGCCATACAAGCTTATCAACTTTTTAAAAATGAGAAAACACTTCCAAATCTTTTGTTGTTGACATCAAAGGCTGTGCGTCCAGTTCTCTAAAACGTGTTATTATCACTAATAGGACATTTGGCCCACATTCTTGAGCCTAAATGATAATATCAAAAGTTTCATGTTTAATATTTATGACATTTTTGTTTAGGCCTACTTTATAGTTCTGTGTTGGTTCACCTATAACTGTCTCACCAATGTTTCCTCTAAGCCTGTAGAATCAGAGCTTAATGAATGAACAACGTTTCAACTTTAGTCCAACCGCATGTTGATTGATTTTCAGTATGGAGCTGAAACTGGAAGAAATCTGTGTGGAAATGCGGATCTGATTAATTTGCAAGCAAGAACCGCATTACATGTTAGCACGGAGTTCAAAGTAGCACCAGACCAGGTTTCAAAATAATGGCATGGCATACGGAAGCCCACATTTGGCCACGTTTTATTATTCTTCTCAAGATCAACTGTAACTTTTCCAGAGTTTTCCAGAGGTCAACAGTATTATAAATTGATTTACAAATTTACCTTTATTTTAAAGCTGTCTGAATTATTTCTAGTGTGGTTTTGGTTTATTTACTCATTCACCCAATAGCTCTGCCAAAAACATAATGATATTCGTTGGTTTGGAGAACACTATTCTAATTTGAAACAGCAAACAACTGTTAGAGAAATCAAACATTTGTATAATTGGACTTTTGACTCAAAACCTACTAGTTACTGAGATATAGCCCTTGTAATGTCCTTAGCTCCTGTTACCCTATAATACGATATAAAATAATAATAATATATTTATGAATTGTGAACTCTGCTCATATACATGAGGTGCTTCTGATCAAAAGAAATAGTTTTAGGTCAAGTCTAGATCAAAAAGTGAACACACAAAAAAAGTTTCACATTTCCTAGCCTATATCATTCTTTTTATTTGTATGCTTTCTTTCCATCTCTCTCCATCTCTCTCTCTCTCTATTTGTAGACAGATGTGTTTGACTGATAGATCTGTCATCATTCCCGCAACTCAAATTAGAGTATGTGCTGTGGATGTCTTTTCTTTCATCAGTGTGCTGGCCTGTGGGTTTCAAGTGAGCATTTCTGAGCCTTCTCCTGGACTCCCCGTGAACTTGATTAGCTGTTTGGGAAAGTGACGTTTGGACTGAACAGCTCAACGTGGAGAGAGTGAACTCAGTGGGAGAGCTGTCATTCAAGTGTGCTTGAATTCCTGTATTGGATAACACTCCGATAATACAAACCCTTTTCCATTTCCATTTGGAATTCCCTGTCATCTGTGAGAGTGAAACTGTTTGACAGTTACCAGAAAATCTTTGAATTAGAGAGCTCTCTTTGTTTATCACACCACTTGATCAAATGTGAGCTGAAAATGTGACAGCACTAAGAATTAAACTCCTAAAGATGTACCAGCAGAATTTTTTTTTAATATTGGTCATGTTTGCCTATAAAAATCATTTTAGAAATGTGTTCTCTGTACAAAACGGTGTTATCTCTGATATGCACTTTGTTTGGGTCACAGGCATCCATAAAACAGTTTAAATATTAATTATGCAAATGAAATCTCTCTTTTTCTATCCCTCAGTGTTTATCTTATTTTGCATAATGCATCCTCTCTCTCTCTCTCTCTCTCTCCTCTGATGCCTTTTTTAATATGGGATACCTCTAATCATATGACACTGATTTATTAATGAAAGAGTGAGTGCATGGTGTAGAAGAAAATAAAATGAACAGAGGTATGGTGCATGAGAGAGGGAGAAGAAAGAAAATTTAGATTGTCCAATGTTAAATAAAAAAAAATCATTTATTAATTTTAACATTTAAGATTACATTATATGTGAATCAGGGATATAAAATATTAGCAAATTATTGGCAACGATGCTACTCTTGGTAGAAAGATAAAAAACAAAGGTTCTTAATTGGGATCTGTGGTTCCAAGAAGAACCTTAAACATCCATGGAAACTTTACATTGCACAAAATGCGGAAAGAAGTTCTTCAGATTACAATAACTGTTGCAATTTGGGCAAGATGACCTAGCCATAGATGACACACAATCTCATCTCAGCACTTTTGATGAATGGCTACGCTATTTTTAATTTTGTAATTAACTGTATTATGTTAAATATCAAAGTTTTTTAATGAGGGATTTGTGGACACATTAATGTTGAATTTGAATTGGCAGAATTGGCACATAAGGCCAAAGTTGCATGTTGTTACTTGTGCCATTTTAAATGTAATAATTATTGTAATTAATGGAGTTATCAGTATATCCATAAAATTAGATGTACATACCAGGCATTTTCCCTTTCATTAAAACCTATAGGTTAGTTGAGTAAAATCATTCAATTTGCAATCATAGTGTTGCTATTATGACATATCTTCAATTATGGGCAATTAAATATGCAAATGTCCATATGCCTATATAAATCACAGAATAATTCAACCCCATAATCCCATAATCGCCAACAGGGGGCACTCCTCCCGTCTCCCTTGCTTTCCCATCATGAACTTCAATTCCCATAACCCATTGCCTGGACTCATTATTGTTTGATTACTTCCACCTGTGTGTCAGGTACCTCATTAAGTCTGCCTTTATAACCCCTGTGTTTTCAGTCATTATTTGCTAAGTCTTGTTTGTTGTCATACTGCAATTCTGAGAGCTATTCTGGTTTCCCATGTATATGGTTTTGACTCTTTTGCCTGGTTATTTGGATTACCCTGTCTGCCCTGTGTTTCCTGCCTGTTGCCTATTTGGATTGTTTGCCTGTGTGTTTGACCCTGTGCCTGTGGATTTAAGATTCTGGATTACTCCTTAATAAATGACTGCATTTGGATCCTCAACCTGTGTGTTTCAGAGCAGTTACGTGACAGAAGCCAACAATGGATCCAGCAGTCTATTTAATCCAGCTCCGTCAAAGCAACCGTCCCCTCGAGGACCACACCAGAAACTTTTTGGACATTGCATATCTCACAGACTTCCCGGACTTCAATCTCTCTTGACTTTTACTGCCACAAACTCATTAATAATTTCCAATCCAAACTCATCTGTGATGGTCCTCGAGGGTCACCAGTGTGGCTTCCAGTGTGGCAAATGGTGTAGCTGCGAGCACCCGGGACAGTAGACCCTAATCCGGCTTGCGTTTCCATCGGCAACAGTACCCTTACTTGATAGGCGTGATGTATGCCGGAAAGTAGCGATCGATGTCATTCTCGCCCGAAGAAGAAAGTGACACCGCAAACAACAATGTGGGACATACAGCAGATCTTGTTCTTGCTTCTTGGCATGTGGCTGTTTGTCATAAGACAAAAAAACATTGTTACAATGGTATTGTTTCAACTGTATGTTAAAAAATGGCGCCTCATGTTAACATTCCCCTTGTTGCACATGCAAGTGATGATTCTCTGTCAACCATTCAACATTCTGAAATGAGTCTAATTCCACCCTTTAGGTACCGGACTACTGTGCTAGGTACCCCAACGGAAGGGTCCCAAAAACGTGGTACGGTACAGTTCGGTATTTTGGTACCATTCAAAACTTTTGACAATCAAAACGGAAATAATTGCGTAATGTACTGAACTGTACTGTATCGTACCGCTCAGTGGAAATGAGCCATTAGCAAATGTTTATTTATATTTTCTAATAACACATTGGCTGATGCACTATCATTCTGCATGTTAAACTTATATCTAATATTTTACCAATTAAAAGTAAATGCACATTGTTCTTGAGGGCATCTTCCCCCACCTTACCCTACATAGTAATGTGTTGCAAAGTCATATCACTGAAAAAAAAAAAAAAAACATTAGAAATGTAAAAATACTTAACTGGCACAGTAATTGATTTTCGTGTGTATATAACTACAAGACCAGTATGTTCCAGTGTGATTTCAAAATCACTCATTACAGAAATGGATAGAGACATTTTCATAAGTTAGACTTCATCAAGAAAACTGTGAAGGAAAAGACAAATAGTTTGCAGATGAGGTCATGTGGGCTACCAGTGTTAATTGGATACATGCATATTTGTGGAGGCAAACTTAAAAGGCCCTTTAATTGATACATTCATAGAGGCAGTCTTAATTTGGAGAGACAGGAGCAGCTCTGTCCTCTGTTCAGCCATCTCAATCACACAGATGTTAGCTCAGGGACTGGTTTAGCCAAAAGTTAACATTTAAAGCACAAAACACACAGAGAGATTGAAAATGGGTGCAGGCATCCAAACCAAAGAGGGACACATTAGCTGAACCACAAACATAGGCATCTTCTGCCAAGAACATAGTCATATTTGCTCTTCTGCCACAGGCCTGTGTTCCATATTTAGGTTATAGTCATAATTTGTAACTTCTTACTGTTAATTTAACATCTAAAGGCCTAAGACATGAATTGGCATATTTACTCTATTCCAGAATTACATATGGGAAGACATCAGCCAATGTAATGTAAAGCATTTCATCCATCCATAAGCAGAGGGTCCCTGACACAGTGGTTGTCTGGTGTGTAGTTCATCGGGTATCAATGGGATTGAAAGATTTGCTGCAGTAAAATTGGGACACAGATGCCCGACAGTCTCTACGTAGTCTTTGACAGCCACGTTCTTCCATAAGACCAGAGGCAGCCACCGAAATCACGGGCGAACAAGAGGAACGATGACAAGCCTGTGATACACACTTCCACTCTCGCACTGCATACTTTGATTTCCTGTCCCATGGTGATAGTAGGGATTTTACAATATATGCATTCTTACACAGTTTTTCTATCCCCATCCTTCAACCAGCCTCCGTTCCTCATTGTTACAGGCTAAGTTATGTATGACAAACGCCTTGGGCAGAATCACCATCAAAGCGTCAGATGGGGGGGAATTCAGCATCTCTAAGCTTCTTACAGATGACACATGTCACGTTTTGAAGTGCGCGGGGGATGAAAGTAGCAAGGAAGTGACGGATTTCGGCACGGACAGTTTTCTCGCGTGTCACAGCCGTCACCAGTAGAATCAGCGATGGAACCGGACTGGCAGGTCGGGGATTCGCCGGCCGTCTGGGCAGCTGTCTGTGGGACAGGATCTCTGGGGCCTGAGTGTCAGACATACGTCTGGTTCACCTGTTCTGCCCGCTGTGCAACCCCCGTAATGACATGCTGTTACTGATCTGAGCACCAACATGAACACTTTGGCTTCTGCAGCACAGGTGACACCTGGTCATTTCAAATTAAAAGTCACACTCAGCTGTGTTTCCACATACTATGGTTGTCAGTACTATTTGCGGCATAATGTTGATTACCTCAAAAATGTATATAGACTCGTCCCTAATTTTCTTAAAACAAAAAGTTACGGTGAGGCACTTGAGGCAGTTGAAGTAATTTAAAAGCAGAAATGTGAAGCTTATGATTTTATAAAACATTTTTTGTTTTTTTGTTTTTTGTATTTGATTATTTTTTCTGGTGTCATATTATGTTATCATGGCAGCAAAGTTTCCATTGTAGTGCCCCACTGAAACTGTAATTTTTGTGTAATTTTCAACTGTCACAAGAGCAGTTGTTTGAGCTTAACTTGTATTGAACCCAAATTATTCCTTTAATTTCATATCATGTTCTTTAAAACTGACCAGATCTCTCGCCTTGATAAGTCTTCATTTACATTTTTAAACCTTTTAAAAGAGATTTTTTTTTATGTACAGTATGTATCGAAATAATTAAGATGGGAAAAAATTCATACAATACTGAAAAAGTTTCATCCAACACCGCTCACTGAGCATATATTCCTTTTGGGATTGTGCACAATGCATCAGGAACTTCATCATTTGAAAAGTTTTGTGTATAAACAAGAGGTTTTCTTTTCTTTAAGTGAGGAGAAGGGATCTGGAGCCAAGGCATGCTTAATGCAGCTCCATCTTCTCTCCTTTAAAATACAGCAATGTCAAGTATTGCTCTGCATGGCTATACATGTGTCTGTACAAGCCGAAGCCTGGTAACAAAATAAAAAAAAAAAAAAAAAAAAGTTGATTCATAGCAGAACTTCTACCTGTTAGGGCTGTGCGGCGTCTCGTAAACAACTTACAAAATCACAACTTTAAAAAGTGGCCATGCCTTTCTACAGCAACAAACTCTGAAGTGGGTTTTTTTTCGCCGGTGTCTTCTCTCCTCTTCTCTGTCTATGTCTTTATTGTTGCTTGATATGTCACCACTGTCTACACTCTCTTGCTTCACATGCTTTCCTTTAGATTTTCTCTGCCATAAATTATTCACCATCCTGTGTCTTTTCTCACTACCTGCACCTCCATTGTCTAGGTACCCATCCAGGCTTCTGAAAGGCCTTTTGCTTTGAGACAGAGTTTGTGAAAGGGAAAGTTAGAGCAGCGATGACAACCACCTTCTAAGCAGCAGTACTTGCAAAAGGTATCCTGCACTACCTTGCACATCCAAGCCGAGTCTGGGAAAGATGAATAAATAAATAAAGAAATAAATAAAGCGGATGTATTATTTAAGATTACTATCCAAATACGGCCTTAAATAAAAATTCCACAACAACACAGCATACAAATTAAGCACAGAGAAACCGGCGTTTTTATTTCGGGTCGCGTTCATCACATTCATAGCGGTAATATAAATAAGGTGACAAGCGAGCTACAGAGCATTGTGTGTTTCACAAGATTCCCCCCAGTGAGGGAGACAGAGGGTGTCTATGTAAATCGCCATATGAAACTGCATATGATTACTGTCCAGACACTGGAGAGGTGACCTGATCCCAATTAATCACAGAAACCCAGAGAGAACTGTCAAGTCTCATCTTCATCTCCCTGTCACAGTTCCATTCGATCTCTCTCTCTCTCTCATCCTCCCCTCCCTGCCTTCACGGCACACTCACCTTTATGAAAACCCTCTGTTTGACAGATTGCCGGGTACTAGGCCTCCCTTCCCCCTCCTTTCCCCTTATCGAGCAGTGACAGCGGGGGTTAGGGTGGTAGGCATCCCTGGGAGGGTCTGGAACAATGCTGGAGCCCACACTCACACCCACATTCCCCTTCAAAGACCTCTCTCTCTCTCCTCAGCACATCGGTGGCCATGCTGAGGAGCCAGTGAACTAACACAGCGATGAGATCAAGTGAGAGCTTTCAAGAGAAGCCTCTTATTTATTCTGTCTGTGGCGCAGTGATTCTTCCTCCCCTCTTTTCCACCACTCAGATCCTCATGCGATAAAGGAAGACAAGCCAAAGTACTGAAGCTCTCGCACTTCCTCTCCCAGCTTCCCTTTATCTGATACCACCCTACCCATCTCTCTGTCTTGCTTGCTGTCTTTTTTTGCTGCATTCTCTTTCTCTTTTTCTCTCACTTTCTATCTATTAGGTTTCAGAGTTATTACACCTAATAAGAACGGAACTTCTGCTACACATTATTTTGACAGCGTTCAAGTCATAATGAAGGACAGTGCAAAATAATAAGGAAAAAACAAATGCATAAAATAATCCATAAAACATGGCAAAAAAGAATATTAATAATATTATATAGAGCCTAAGATGTGACACTGCAGTGACATGACCCAAAATAAGCGTAAGTCCTAGGAGGATGATCTGATCCTCAGACATCACTGCAGTGACCAGCCTTGCCGTCTGAAGCATTAACAATGATAGCAGATGAGAAGATCCATTGATCCAATGCTATGAGGAGCCAAAAAAACAGTCAAATATGCAGAAATGGTTCCTGAGTGATGTAGGCTGGGGGAAGGTGAACAGCGTGCACCACCAAAGAAGGCTGCAGTGGAGTGGTTGTTCAGTTCTTTTCCACATGGCCTACAGCCTACTGGGAAGCAATGGGAAACGAAAAGAAGACATCAGCGTTACAACAGAGGCTGTTGAATGAAGCTTTATAAGGCTGTTAATCAGAAGTAAATCATTCCCTGAAAATGCTTCTTGAAAACTGTCTGAGTGGGTCATTTGAGCAAGGGTGTCTGATGCTGGATGTCAAACCACCCAATGACTCCAGACTACAACACTAATTAAATTAAATTAAGATTTAACTATAAAAAATGCACTTGCTATAATTTATATTCAATGTTTTTTCTGTATTTTCCCTATTAAATCCTAGGGGGTGCTATGGAGTCTGGAAAATTTGAGTGAAAAGGAAAATATTCTATACAGTTCCCCCATTTTCCTATTGAGCTGTTTTAACTGAAAACAACTTGCACTGACATATCTTAAAATATGTCACTGTCATTGTTTTGTTTCAAGATTGTTTTGTTTCAAGATTTTTTTTTAAGGCACGTTTATAAAAGCTACTTAAATGTCCTAATTGAACTAAGGCCTGGCTTAATCTTAGCCCTGTCTGTGAAACAAGGCCTTAATGTGTTAAGTTGAATTAAAATTTGAATTAAAACGTTTGAATTAAAAACTAACATTTTTATATTTTTAGATTATATTTTAATATTTAATAGAGTTACAACAGCCATTTATTTGAAGGAATGTGAAAGACTCAACAATTGCATACACATTAATGGAAATGTAAAACATGAGTACACAAGAAGGAAAGAACAAACTCACCATATTGTTGTACGACTATAGCTACTTATGCTAATTATACCAATCATCTTGACTTTGAATGATGTCTGTGAAAGAAGGGGATATGATGTCACATTTCAGTCATATGCTGTGATCTCTCTATTATTTTTGCTTGCAATCAAGAAAAAAAAAAAGAAAAAAATGAAGTTTAGCATAAAATGACAAAGGATGGATTCAAGATGGAAGATGATCTCATTTAATGCCATTCTTTCCCTTCAATACAGGCCTAATGAGTGCCATCTGTCTGTGCTATCATTTTCTGTGCAGTGACATGTATTCCCCAGTTCTTTACATTCTTGATTTTAGTCAAGATCAAAATAGCTCAAACGTGGATGAAAGTGGCATTCGACATATAAAAGTCACGCCTTAGCTTTGTCTTGATTTAACGTGATATCACCATTTGGGTATTCCCTTTGAAATCGGAGAACTGGCATCTGCAGAAATCACAGAGGAAGTCAGGAGACTGCATATCACATGCTGTTATATCTCCATTGCTCGAGCAGCTGTTCATGAGACTTTTATCCCAAACTACTTCCATCTCTTCAATTGTTCCCCATGTAACTTGGCGCAGCCAACGAACTCCACCCTCAAGACATGTTGAGTTAATATTGTAAAAATGTGTTTTTCTGTTGCCGCTGTTGACTCGGAGAGTACATTTAACTGTGTCACCTTTAGTTACGCAAAACCAAAGGATACTGGAAGAGTTTAAGTACACTTTTGTACATCTTACCTCAATTAAGTGGAACACAGAGTTTATCTGTCATCATTTGAGTAGGAAACTGCTCTTGAGAGCAGGCCTGCTCTCCACCCTCAGTCCTGCCTATAGTGGCAGAGTGTCTGGATCTCTCTCCGGCAGTTATACAGCGTCTCGTTAGTGGTTGTGTCAGTCTATGATCTCAGTAATGATGAGGCTGTAAAAGTGCCAGAGTTAGTCCAGGATCCACAGGGCCCTCAGGGCCAAAGGGTGACTAAGGAGGAGGAGAACCCATATTAGGAGGCGTGTCCCTGGGGAGAGAGACTGGTGCGGCTCCTCCCTCCCTCCCTCCCTCCCTCCCTCCAGAGGCAGAGTCCCAGACGGAACGAGAGACCCGTACATGCGCCTTTCTCTTCCATTCCCGTTAGCTTCTTCACCCAAGTCATGCAAATATTGTAAAATAATTTAAGGCCTGTTGCTTTGGTAATGAGCCCCCAAGTGAATTCCAGCATTTAAACTGGCTCTCTAAGCATCAGGTGAAATCATGTCAAACCAATGCTCTGAGGACATTTGTTGTGGAAAAGAGGGGTAAAGAAACAACAAAATCTGCATTTGTATTGTATTTTTTTCTCTCTTTTTTTACCAGTCCTCACCAAACTGTGTGTGGTGTCCTACTTCTGCTCTTATTCTTGGTTTTGGTTTGTTTTGAGATTTTGCTCTGGCAGTGCTGTGAAATCACAATAAACAGTGGCGGGGAGATGAAGGAACACAGAAGATGTGCAAATAAAACATTCTAATGCAACTAGTTGATGAGCATTCCCAATTCAGTTTTGAATTCAGTTCAGTTCATTGTTTTTCTCCCAAAAAAAGCTAATATGTTATTTATACATATTTACAATCTTGACATTATTATTAATCATAAAGGAAAAGTTGACTTTAATTCTTTTTTTATTATTATTATTTATTTTAAACTCACAATTGAAAAAAGGGTTGCAATAGTAGTGACAATAACACTAGTGACAAGTTTTCAACTGATTAGCTAATTGATTTGCTTTTTTGCATACGTGTTAGACATTTCACAATCATTAACCTCAGGAAAATAAAATGATTAAAAAATGATGATGGAGACAAGGGATTTTTCAGGCAATTAAAAAATGTGCTCTATATATATATATATATATAATGTATATACATATATCACTGATTCTTCAGATAAGGGACAAAACATGTCCCAAACACAAAAGCCCTATTTATGTTAAATAGTAAGAATATCAACACAATAAAAATACTTTACAAATTTGTATACTTAGGACATTTATTGCTTATACTTTTAAATAATTTCTTTAGTATTATTTTAAAAGCACACTTGGATACTTGGAAACACATGTAATCTAACCTGTCCTCAGCATTAGGTCACAATGTAAAACTGCCAAACAAAGTGTTTAAAAATGCAACAAATTAAAAAATACACAGTTACATTAAAAGGCAGAGATCTTTAAGATATCAAACAATACAAAAAGTAGTCCTGGAAGTTATATATTTTTTAAAATATTTTAAACAAACAATATTGAAGTCTCTGCGGTCACAGCCTTAACATGTCAACTCCGTCATCGCAGTGTAATAGTTTCTGTAAATAGTTGTGGGATAAATCTTGCCATTTTGATAAGTTTATTAAGGCAGCTACAACTGAGGAAAAAAACTAAATTGCTCCACTGTAGAACACGTGGTTAAGGTGAAAAAAAAAAATCTATTTTGTCAACTCCATCAGACGTCAACTCCGTCAGGCTCTCAAAAAGTCTGTATAATGTGATTTAATATGTTTTTTGTGTATGGGGAAATCTTTTAATGCGGTTTCATGATTCCATTTACATATACTGTATATTTGGCCTCAGCTCAACCTTTGTCAACTCCGTCAGTATTTGTTAACACTGTCAGGTGAAGGTTTTTGTTAATTTTGAAAGAAATGTCTTATTCTTTTTTAAATGTATTCTTTTTTAAATTAATCAATGGAACTACATGATATTATGTCTTAATTACCTAAGAACATTGGTGATATAGGTTTAATATTAAAAAGAGGGAGGAGAATTAAAAAATTTTGAAACTGGGTTGTTCATAATAATTAATCACAAATTAATTGCAAATCAAATTTGGCTGAGAAATTTCCCCCAAAAGATAAATTAATGTCATTATTGTGTTAAATGAGAAAAAAGCTTTAGGAAAAAATATTTTATGATTCAACATAGAATTTATTACACAAACTTTTAGGCTTCAACAGCCATGAGGGTGGGTAAATGATTGAACAGAACAGAAGTTTTGAAAATTATACCTTTAAATGGGATTTTTTGGAAAAATTAAATATAGAAAATTAAATTTTTTTTTTTATGAAATGATAGGCTACTCTAAATAAGGAACTGAAACTGCCAGTAGGTGGAGGTAAATGTCTAAAGTCATTGGCTGCGTCCGAAATCGCATACTTTCTTGAGTAGGTACATATTTTAAATAAGTAATTACTTCACGGCTGCTAAAAAAGTATGTTCGATATACACTTACCTAAAGGATTATTAGGAACACCTGTTCAATTTCTCATTAATGCAATTATCTAATCAACCAATCACATGGCAGTTGCTTCAATGCATTTAGGGGTGTGGTCCTGGTCAAGACAATCTCCTGAACTCCAAACTGAATGTCAGAATGGGAAAGAAAGGTGATTTAAGCAATTTTGAGCGTGGCATGGTTGTTGGTGCCAGACGGGCCGGTCTGAGTATTTCACAATCTGCTCAGTTACTGGGATTTTCACGCACAACCATTTCTAGAGTTTACAAAGAATGGTGTGAAAAGGGAAAAACATCCAGTATGCGGCAGTCCTGTGGGCGAAAATGCCTTGTTGATGCTAGAGGTCAGAGGAGAATGGGCCGACTGATTCAAGCTGATAGAAGAGCAACTTTGACTGAAATAACCACTCGTTACAACCGAGGTATGCAGCAAAGCATTTGTGATGCCACAACACGCACAACCTTGAGGCGGATGGGCTACAACAGCAGAAGACCCCACCGGGTACCACTCATCTCCACTACAAATAGGAAAAAGAGGCTACAATTTGCACGAGCTCACCAAAATTGGACAGTTGAAGACTGGAAAAATGTTGCCTGGTCTGATGAGTCTCGATTTCTGTTGAGACATTCAGATGGTAGAGTCAGAATTTGGCGTAAACAGAATGAGAACATGGATCCATCATGCCTTGTTACCACTGTGCAGGCTGGTGGTGGTGGTGTAATGGTGTGGGGGATGTTTTCTTGGCACACTTTAGGCCCCTTAGTGCCAATTGGGCATCGTTTAAATGCCATGGCCTACCTGAGCATTGTTTCTGACCATGTCCATCCCTTTATGACCACCATGTACCCATCCTCTGATGGCTACTTCCAGCAGGATAATGCATCATGTCACAAAGCTCGAATCATTTCAAATTGGTTTCTTAAACATGACAATGAGTTCACTGTACTAAAATGGCCCCCACAGTCACCAGATCTCAACCCAATAGAGCATCTTTGGGATGTGGTGGAACGGGAGCTTCGTGCCCTGGATGTGCATCCCACAAATCTCCATCAACTGCAAGATGCTATCCTATCAATATGGGCCAACATTTCTAAAGAATGCTTTCAGCACCTTGTTGAATCAATGCCACGTAGAATTAAGGCAGTTCTGAAGGCGAAAGGGGGTCAAACACAGTATTAGTATGGTGTTCCTAATAATCCTTTAGGTGAGTGAAGTATTAATGTGTGTAGTATAAATGTAATCTGGACATACTACATTCACCATGTTGTCATTATCATGTGACCAGCCAGCGTCAGTTACGTCGCTTCACTGCCACTCATAAATCCTCTCCTGTTGCCTCATGGGATAGTAAAGTGTCCATCGTATACAAACTTCAGAATCTCGCCGGAAGAAGAATGTCACCCGGGTGCTTTTTGCCTACTCTTTAATGAGTATTGTGAATTCGGACATACTTATTTTGTCACATACTCTTTCACATACTATATAGTAGGGAAGTATGAAGTTTCGGATGAAGCCAATGAGACATTCATTCATTCATTCATTCGATTTGTTCAAACGGCTGATTCATTCAGAAATTAAGTAAATTACTCTCTTTGAAGTAAATGAATGGGCCATTGAATCATTGGCTCTTCTGACTGATTCACTCAAAACGCAGATTTATTCAGAAACAAAGCACCGCTGTGTTTTGCTCGGAGACTCACAACAATTCTGCTCTGGCTTAGTTTATAGGTAATATTTTTGTTGGTAAAACTGAGCAAAAGCAGACAATATTATATCTAAGATATCTAACACACTATTAACTTCTTATTTATTGAACTGTTGTATAAAATCAATATCACATTTGCACTCGTGCTATTCGGGTCAAAAGCATCACTCACTTGCACAATGCACTCGGTACTCATTAGATATTGCTTAACTATATCATGATATAAATATGAGACAAAAACTCAAACAGGGGCATTTTTTGACTCAGATATCTTGAATTTTAGGGTCATTCTAGCTGCATTCTATAGGCTTTGTAGTTGTTGCTCTGCTTCATGTACATCATCAATCAACCAATCAAAAATCAATTGAAATATAAGGTGACCTATAGGTCCGGGGAAGGGCGGGTGCATTAAATGCGTTAATAATTTTAGCACATTATTTTCCCCCATAACTAATTAATCTAATTAGTGCGTTAAATTGACAGCTTCCTGACTATTAGAAATCTTTTTCATTACTGAAAAGTCAAGAGCCATACCCAGCCCAGGGTGCAGTGTGCAAAAGCTATGCAGCTGTCCTGGCGTTGACTGGAATTGCAACTATCCAAAACAATCATGGGCAAGACTACAATTCTTACCAAGCGATCCAAAAACATTTTGGGAGACTGGCACTCAATTAGTGGATGGTCAGACTATCACTGTCCAGAATACCAGACCCACAAGCCAGAAAATGAGGAGGCAAATTAAACAAAAGGCCAGACGGTGACTGTGCATGTAACTGTAATCAGCAGCCCTAAGTCCCCGGCCATCAACTTACCAACCGGCACCCTTACAAAACCATTACTGCACAGTCATTCTAATTTGAACAGTGAGGCAGATAAAGTGGGCAATAGAGAAAGAGGAATTACTCAAAGGCACGCGCCTGTCTGCATGTCATGTGAGACAACCAATTAAAATCACTTATTGCCAAAGTAATATTCTGAGCTATAGTGGTAGAAAAAAACAGCTTTGGAAGGATTATCTCTGCTGTAACCTGATCTCATTCACTCAGTCTCAAATCTCAGCCTCACTACTGCAGGCTGTGAGAGTCCCAAAGTTTGGAGGAGCTACAAAGGCTGGGAGAGACCCAAACTAGGTCGGAGGGGACAAATGGCCAATCATGCTTCCCTACACACACTCTTTATACGTGAGAGTAGAATAATTACGGTCATGGTTGACAGAATCTATGGGCCTTATCCATAAAACATGAGCATAACAAATTTGTGTGTAAATCATGCTTAAAGCCATGCTTACATAAAATGAAGCTTTTAATTCAACAGGGAAAATTTATGTGTGAATGGATTTATGAACTATTTACGCAGACATTCATTCTGCTCATGTTTCATACGTGTTAATAAGCAAAATGGGTCCACAGGTGTCATTGTGACATCTGCATTCTGTACAATGATGCCGTAACTGTCCAGTATAAAGAGCAGGTGCTGAGTGAGTGCCTGTCTAATCATGCTATTTTTATGGCCTTCAGACTTTACCCACACATGTCGCATCGTAAGCTTAACTCACCACAGCTCCATGTGAAGGACTTTTCATTGGCCAAAGCAAAAATACTTTAGAGCCCCAGTTAAATAATAAAACACATTAGGAATAACTCAAAGGTTAAGCATATACAATGCCTCTGAGATCATCCCCGGCTTTAAAAAGCATTTAGGATCATATGTTTAAGGGGCCATAAAATGACATCATCTGTCCAGCAGGAGCCCCAAGTGTCAGCAGCAGTTATTCTCTCTCTGTGCAGTCAGAGCGGGCTACTGATCCACCCCGCCAGCTTCAACCAGCTTGTGGCTTTCTCGGGCTGCTAACCAGAGGACAGCCATGAGTGATACCTACTTGCGGCCACATGTTATTTAGAAATTAATTCACCCCTATGGAGAACACCACAGAGAAACCATCACTGGTTGACCCAAAACCCCAAGTGGCTGTGCCGGTTTAGTCTAAGTTTGAACTGGCACTGAAGAGCGTACTTTCCCGCTCTTTTCCTAGTTTGGATGCCAAGCTACACACATATACACAAAGACAGGGTTCTCAAGAGTCAGACAGTTGATGTTTAGCTGCATTTAATCTGTCCTGAACATGGAGCAACACGAGGAAATCAGCATTGTCAAGTTGTTGTGGCAAGTGGTGAGGTTGAATCCGTCAACAGACTTTCTGCACTGTAATTATACACTGCCACAGGATTGAGACACCATGTTTTTCTTAATTATCACATTGTTGAATTCTTATACCATTCTTATGGTGCATTCCAGTCAAGAAATGTTGTTAGAAATGTTTTGAATATGTTAAACCCAAGCCAATTTGAGAAGAACATGCTTTTGAGTGGCTCTTATTTTGGCAGTTGGATGGTCATTGACTATATAAACACCATATTGCTATCCATCTGTGCCCCTCTTCATAAAACACACAGTTCATATAACACTGAAGTCACACCAGCTAGAAATATACAAATCCGGCAAACCTCTTTTCCTCCCATCTTCCACTGTCAGAACAACTGCTTGGCAGCCCATTGTTGGCAGCAAAAGCTTGGCTCCGACCCATCTGGAGCCAGGCAGGCCGCACATTCTCTGGGTATAGAGCTAATGAGGCCTGCTGATGGACCAGCCGTGGTCACGCTGGTGTGGGTTACAAACACAAAGCCCTGGGCTGTATGAATCCTCCATGTTGTGAAGTAATTCTTTGGACTGTGGGAATGTAATGCTAAAGGTTTGGGCCAGGACAGACACACAGCTCCGGATGTGCTCAAAAACCTGTCTGTGCTTCTGGAACCTGATTAGAACACAGAGCACATGAAGACAGAGTTTGAGCACGGCCAGGGATGGTGAAGGTTGGCATGTCAACTGTGGAGCGATGAGGCAGGATTCTGGAATAAAGAAGAGACAGGGCAAAGCTTCAGCTGGATGGCTTTGTTTTGGCTTTTGGGATGAGGGAGGCTGGGGCAGGCAATGCAAGCCTAGCCTTGGAATGGCTACAATGGATAAAAGGGCCATGACAAGCCCCTGTCTGGAAGAGAAGCATACGAGTAGGTCAGCCAATGTTTGACTGCCTGCAGTCTCTTGCAAGTTTCTCTAGAATCATTACTCGGAAGAGTTTGTTGAATTCATACCCTAAAATACTAGATTATACTTGTGGTACATATTATGTAAAACTTAGGGATAGGGATGCACCAAAATAAAGTCTGACTAATACTAATAGGTTGATAATTATTGTTATACTGATAACAGATAAATGATAAACATAAAAAAAAAATAATTTTAAATGCAACAAGTGATTTTAGGCATCACAAAATAATTATGTATAGTATTAAAAATCATTATGAAATTTGTTAAAAATTGCTGTTTTGAAGTGACTGCTAGATGATGGCAAATTTAAATTTAAGTCTAATGATTTAAGCAAATGAACATGGACAATTAAACATTAAATATCACATATAACTAATATCAGCCTGTACAATAACTGGTAATAGCAATACAATAGTGCATCCCTAATATAAATATAATTTAAAATATTATATAGACATATTATGTATTGTATAAAATTGTAAAATTATAAAAAATTAATCATCTTAATCAAAAAATATGTTTGTTTCTCACACTCTCTTATCTTTGTTTCTTTCTTAAATCCACATCTCAGAGAAACTGTAGGGTTGACTGTTGCTGTGTGCATGTGATGCGTTCTCACCCAGACTTAGTCTTATAATACTGCCAGCTGTGCTATGCAATGTTGCCATGCCAGTCTTGCCAGGGCACACAAACAGAGGGGTTAGGGTATAAAGACTGAGCCCCGTTCAAACCACCCAAATTTGGGGTATGTTTTGGAGGTGGGTTGGTTGGTTGGGGTTGGGGGGGGGTGGAGTTGTGGGGGCCAGTGTGCCAGGGCTGCCCTCTGGTGTTGAGGAAGAAAAGAATGAATGTAAACAGTAGGGAAGGGCAAATCTGGCAACATGGCCTCTCCCAGTTAAACAGATAATTGGCCTTATTGATGTATAAAAGATGCCCCACTGTGCCTCCAGAATCTCCATTAGGGCTGAAAAGTCTAAATAGTTTATGAGCTGCTTCTGAATACAGAAATAGAAAGATTAATCTTCTCCCACAGTGTGCTTACGTGTGTGTGTGTGTGTGTGTGTGTGTGTGTGTATACCTTTTTTCCCCCACTCTGTGTTCTCTATACAAATATAGCTTCAGGGATTAATTGCATAAAATATCCAGCAATGATGAGAAGCATGAGCATTAGAGACTAAAGGGGTGTTAATGAAGATTAAGTCATACTCATATCCAAAAAAGTCATCTTTGATATGAATTTGGAGATGACACTGAGGATAAAAAAAAAAAACAATGAAGGTATTCAGAAGATATTCAGAGAGCAATCAGCTATTTATTCACATGCTGTTGTGTATGTCATTTCAGCTATAGGCGGAAAATTGTGTGTTTAGCATTGGAACATATGAAAAATGACTCTTTATAACACTTAAGCAGGTGAGTATAGATAAGAAGGAAGGGATGAGGAGGTATGGCTGCCATGGACATTGCCGTACATTTCCTCCTCCCAGAGAAACTCCGTTTAAGTATTCAGCCGACGAACTTTGAGATCCTGCCACTCTCCCTCTGATCAGTCTCTCTGATCCCTTTGATCAAAGTGAGTTCTATAATTTCAACTTGGGTTTAAACTTTAAAACTATAATATGCTCTCAAAATTTTCTATTTCTGAGAAAAAATAAGTTTATTGGGGGAAATCCACAGCTTCCAGACTAGCGAGAAAAGGTATCTTAAATACAGCACTGCTGTTTTTAGAGGTCCGTGTGCATGTATTTACATTCAAATGCAGTTCTCATAATTACTCTGGGACAGACGGCGTAGGGTTCTATCAATGAGGAATGACACCTTGTTAAGTTAGGAATTCTCTTTGTGTTAGTGAGGTTTCTCTAGTTAATCTTGCACCTTGCTTGATCTACAATGCTGTAATTGGGATGCAGGGAGAAAAATCCTGTCTCATTGAGCTGGCAGTAGAACAATGAAAGAAATGAATATCACACCCAGCGTTACCTTTCTAATCAATTCTGTGTGTGAGCTTTCAAAAGCAGGGTTGTACTTTTTAATGAGGACAGGGTTTTTTGGTATCGCTATGTTTTTGACAACGATAGGATTACAAGGCCAATTAAGGAAACTTTTACTTGAGCTGAGAATATCTGTCTTTTCTTGTTGTGTTGAGGTCTGTTTGTTGTTTTTATCTTGAGGACAAAATTCTACTAAACATGTGGATGTGTACGATATGTAGCTTAGCGCGCACGTGTGTGTGTGTGTGTGTGGGCTTCTGTGAGAAAAAAACAGAGAGATGTTCACTATTAGATGCGAGTGCATTAAAATTAACTTGATTAATGCTTGATTTTGTTATTATTTTCTTTATGTGTCCATATGACAGAGTATTCTAGTCATGACCTGCCTACATAAACACACCAATGGTCAGGGTCAGATCAGAAGTCACTGCAAGTGTCATATATAGAATTTGTCCCATCATTCACATTCATACTGCCCTAGGCACCTCCATCAAAGAGGTTTCTTATTTTCTTGAACTCATGTAATGTCTGCATATGGATTAAAATGCACAAACTGTTCACATTAAATAGCTCAATAAAAGTATATGATATTAGTTATTGGTTCTGAATAATAAAAATACATTTAAAAAATCTCCTGCCATCCAACTCTCTGTCTTTCACTTCCCCTCATTCTCTTTTAGACCCTCCCTCATAGTTCCCTTCATATTTTGCAATGTTTTTGATAACTTAAAGTGGCTGTGAGAGAGTAAGTGTGTGTGTCATAACTCTTCTCTGAGCTACCTATATTTATGGCTGAAAGTGAATTCTTGATGAGCACTGGGATATCAAAGGCTCCACGATCAAAGCTTCTCTAATAAGCAACCCACTGTTCTCTGAAAACCTGGACTTTTTAATCGCACTCTGTCTCTACCTACTCCTTATCTGGGATTATGCAAAAAGAGATGCGGGGAGAGCAAACATCTGTAGTCGCATTGTCATTCTCTAGTCTTTAATTTGTTCATCTGTACACCTTTGTAGAGGAAAATGTCCCGGCACAGGTTTGCCTTTTTGACTGTCGCTACTCCCTCCTCGCCCCCCGCTTTGAAATTTTGCTGTCACTTTTGAAAGCTCACCTGACATGCCTCATGCTACACTTCCTTTAGCAAGTGTTAGATTTATTTTCCCTTTTGCTCTGCGGTGTGGTGATGTTTGTGTTTTGAAAACACATGATGGGGGTTAGGAACACAAGAGAAATGGGAGCCACAGCAAAACCATCCTGAAACAAATCCAACGCTAAACAGTTTGTAATAGAGGCTGGATGTTTATGTCTGTGGGATCTAAATTTTGTTTTGTGTGACTTCTACATATACAAAAATACCTCAAAGTGAACTTGAGATTGAGATTCTGAAGGTGTCTTCTTCTATGTCTCCTCACCCAAGCGGCTCACGCTCAGTCCTCAGTGGTCATGTGATTGGCGGTTCATCTCTTTCCCTCCTGCTGCCTCTCTGGATCACGGTCTGCCTCTATCACATTCTTTCATTAGTAAAGGAGAATGTAATCAAGTATGCCACACAGTCTTTAAGAGTTGTCTCTTTCAAGCATGTCTATGATTAAGAGGGCCAGACGATTAAAGGGAGCTCAGCAGGCTTGTGAAAACATGTACTTACATGCACACACACACACACTGGAGGTGGTTGCATGGATGATTAAAATGTAATGATAATGATACAGTTATGCATTGGGCAACACACTGAGTTTAAATAATGATAATAGCACTTCACCCCCCACCCTCACCCCCTTTCTTTGACATCTGTAATAATGCAAATCTTCACTGGAACACGATGGCATAATTACCGGGTGTGTTAAAACTAAAGCATTTACAGCTCAGACGTTCCAATAAGCAGACATACCTCCCAGTGTTAAAGGCTTTAAGGCAGACGAATATTGATATTAAAGAGAGTATAAATACACTGCTGGTATGATAATGTATGTGATTATATATTAGAGAAGAGCAGTGCTCTCCTCCTTCTGTCATGGACATGCCTTGCAGACTTTTTTTTACCCTTAAGCCTCGAGTTCTGTTGAGACTGACTCGTTGATTTTAATGTTTGTTCCTAGAGAGCCCAATGGTTTAAATATAAAAATAACATATTATGTAGCAAGGATGCATTATTGAGCAAAAGTGACAGCAAAGACAAAAATATTAAGCAGCAAAACATTGATAATAATAAGAAATGTTTCTCAGTATATTAGAATGATTTCTGAAGGCTCATGTGACACTGAATCAGAAAATTCAGCTTTGCCATCATAGGAATAAATAACATTTTAAACTAGATAGTAAAGTTGGTACACAAACTTTTCATGCTTGAGAAAGCCAGAAAGTTTAAAGTAGTTTTAAATGTTTTAAGTTTAAAGGTTATATGTTTGAAATAGTTTTAATTTAGTAGTTCTAAGAGCTAGAATTTTAGATAGGTAGTGTATCTATGCAGTTACTTGGGTGCTCTGGGTGGTTGCTAGGGTGTTTCCAGGTGGTTGCTAGGGTGTTGCTAGGCAGTTGCTATGGTTGCTTATATTTTAAATTGTAATAGTATTTCAAAATATTACTGTATATTTTTGATCAAATAAACGCAGCTTTAGAGAGCATAAGGGACTTTGGTAACACATTATTTTACAGTGTCTTTGTTACATGCTACATGTACCTACTGTAGTAATAACAGTATAGTATGCATAATTACACGCAACTAACACTAAACCAAACCCCGATCCTAACAATATAGTAAGTACATGTTGTTCATTAATATTACTCAGTACTTAAATATATAGTTACACTAATAAGGACACCTTCAAATAAACTGTAACCGAGACTTTTAAAAAAAAAAAAAAACTTTTTAAAAACATTTTTAAAAAACAGACCTCAACATTTTGAACGGTAGTGAACACTAAAAGAAAAGAAAAAAATCCTTAAAATATAGAAAAGGTACTGGTAATTTTCAGACATTTCCTTTATTGGTAAGTTAACAGGCATTTCCTTTAACCCTAAAACAGAATGCAATGTGTAATTCAAAACATGGGTAAAACACCAGTAAAAAATACATTCTGAAAATATTAACACAGAACATTGGGTCCTTTTATTATAGACTATTCTTTATCATGTGAAATTCATTGCATTTAACATCTGAGGTCTTTTAGACCCCAAACATAAGTAATGTTGCATTATTCATGGAGGACAGTTGAAGCATGTTATGATGTTATAATATCATTAACAATCATGACGAATAAACCTTGTACTTAAGATTTAAGTATTTTTTGACCTATTAAAATGTCCTTGGGGTCTCTCAGAACCCAAACAGAACATGAGGGTTAAACAATGTTTACAGCGCTGGAGGTCTGAGTTTATCTTTCAGGCACAATTTTAATTAGTGTAAGTTTAATAGACGGATAGCACAGATGAAGGAGCAGCGGGGAGGAACGTAAGTGGCCTTAGGCATCCTGATGATTTCCTTTATTAAGAAGACACTTACAATAGTGGACTGAACATAGCCATTAGAAGAGGCTTCATATGATCTCTGCATACTCAGTGATTCATCACAAGTGTCAACAATCCATCCATCCAGACTGTCCTCTATTCATCCAATACCATCTATTCTCTACAACAAAGCTGGAACAGAGTTCAAACATGCAATATTGTGTCCCACTGTTTTCATAGCTGGCTGTTTTGGGGTCATTTCCCCTCTGGGCTGAGTATCCATCACTCCTCTAGCAGGGTCCTAGAGTGACACTGGTGGCCTCAGGCTTTTCTTTGGTCACTAGCCCTTGTCTGGGACAGCCATTGGGGCCTTCAGGCCTGCAGCTGGCTCCCTCCTGGCCCCTGAACTCCCCAACACCTTCATCATCTTATTAACCCCACCGCCCACACACAATCAGGCTATTAACACCAGGCAAAACACAACACACACTCCGGCTGTTTTGTCATCGCTCAGATTATGGCCATTAGTGACAAGCACCATCAGCTCCTCCCAAAAAAGCAATACAGTCTGCTAGTGATAGATTATTGTTCAGATTGTATCTGTCAGTCAATTATCACGTGCATGCCATTGATGAGGACGTTTAAAAGGCTCTTAAAAAAAAACAAAAAACACAGCTGTGGTGTTTTTATTCAAACAACAGTTTTCAAGGTCAAAGATCATTTTGGCATAACATTGAAATTTACAAGGTTCTAGGGCATTATCTGGAGAAGTTGTGTTTTGGCACAAATTACATTTGAAAAAGTAAAAGAAAAATTTAAATACAAAAATGTTAGTTCAAAAAGTGTGCAAAGGATCAATAAATATTAGGAGTAATGCACCAATCAAGGATAATGTATAATAATCAGTGAACAAAAGCAAAAGCTTTGTATATGTGTTGAATCACACTTTATAAACCTATATACAAATAAACATAGTCAACAATGAAAACAAATTATGGGGGGGGGTTGCCATAAAATGACGTTTTATTATGGAAAGCACATACTCTCTTTCTGCCTCTCAAACACACACACATAACACACTCGCACAGAAACGTGTTGTCAGCGCTTCTCTGATGATTTTATCAGTAAAATAATTAAGCAACATTAAAGCTACATGACATTTATCACTAGCGAGGTATAGGGCTGCACGATTAAACGAAATCGAACCGCAATCGCTATTTGGCTTATGTGTGATTATGAAAGCTAAAGGCTGCGATTTTGATTAAATAAATATATGCCCAGCGTGTGAGTGAAGAGTGGCTCTGTGATCAGTAGGAAATGCTTCTCCGTCTGAAAGCACAGAGTTTGAGTCGCTTATAACGTGCGTTGAAAAAAACAAAAAAGGACAACGTTTTAACTCACTTCATATCGTCAGTCGAGTGTTTGATATTTCCTTTTTGTGAGCTGATGTGGCAGACGATGAATTATTTTTATTCTATACAATGATTAAGTCTATGACGATTAGCACTGCATTATAATATACTTTATTATTATGAAAATACCAGAGAAGACTTGAAGAACTCAAATACGCCATATATATTTTCACAGTCGTGTGTTTATTGTGTTCATATTTAATCAGTCAAACCATCTTTTAATTCAGCTACACAGCGCTAGCTTCACATTAGGGATTTCCTGAAAACTAAATTATATTACTTCTCTCTGAGGCAAATGTGGCGTTTCTGCTCGAGGGCGCCCTCTGGCCTCCAGTATGAATGAAACATGAGTGCGTTTAGCGCCCAGCACTGCTCACCCCTTCCTATTTTGGGTAAAAAAAAAATAGAAAACATAATACATAATATGTTTTCTCACACAAGAGTTTTTTTCCCACGTGGATGCATAAGAGGCTCATATTTCATATTAAAGACATAGACTCATTCTTGATTTTGCATACCTCCTGACAAAAATTAAGAAATTGATATCACAGATTTTTAAAATAATAATAATAATAATATGATATTTTATAATAAATCTTTTTAGTCATAGGCTGCCTGCATGTTAACAGGTCTTTTTTAATAATGAAAATGTTATTGTAATAGTAATATTTCTTATTTTGTTAAATATTATTATGTATATTATTATATATTATTTGCAATAATAATAATTATTAGTCATAATATATAAGTACAAACTGTGTTATATATATATACATATACACACACATACACATACACACACACACACACACACACTTTTCATTTGTAAAAAAAAATATATATATATACAGTATATCACATTTTAAATCGCAAATCGCAATTTTAACCAGAATAATCGCAATTAGATATTTTCCCTAAATCGTGCAGCCCTAACAAGGTAATAAAGGCGCTGTTCTTGAAACAGAGAAATGTACAGTTTTGTTATTAGTAGAGACTCTGCTGCCGAACACTGTTGCGAGACACACAGGCTCAGTTAATTCCCATATGCTTTATCTTTCTCTTTTTCCTTCTCTTTCTCTCTGAACAATGTCTTGAGGTGTGATAACTGTAGTATAAGCAGAATAATTGACTCCGGGCCACTGAATTATTAGAAAATAATGCACACTCGCTTCATGTTGTGGCCACATTACCACCTCGGCTGTGCATTATTTTCTTATAATTCAATGGCCCATCGTCAATTATTCCTTACATTACATATAATAAAAGAACATGTGCAATTGTATTTGATATCTGCACACACAAAGCAGACAAATCAAGAAAAAAAGAAGGAAAAAGAAGAACAAAAGTCACTCCCATTCCTCCAAAAGTAATGAATCTCAGAATCTTGAGAAAATAATTAACTATGAAATATTGATGAATTAAGACACAGCTGCAGCTCCTCAGCTTCAGGATCCAAATGACAGAGACATGAAATGCATGTTATCCCAATTCCATACATACAACGTGCCGTTTAATAATTTATGCTGTCACAAATCACTTGCAAAATTGTTCACTGTCTCTGTTTTGTTTAATAAATCCTCAGTAATCAGAAAGTTTGATACAGGGTGATGCTAAGTGACAAATACCCACACAGAGAAACTCAAATACGACAGCATTAATATGATTTAAAAAATAAAAAAACATCATAAAAAGTCACAACTCATGCTTATACTAATGCAAATGACCTCAAGTTAATCAAATACAGTAGGTCTATCAGTTTCTGCTTATTCCTCCTGCACTCCAACACACAGCAGTCCTACATGTCTCTCAGAGCAAAGCTTATTCTGACCTTCAGCGCTGACTACTATAAAGAGACAAAGGTTCAAACAGCCCCTCTCTTTGACCCCTCACCTCTGGTAATTTATCCTAATCTAACAGCACTTTTTCATACTGATAAACAGCGTGCACACGCAACCATAAATTTAGCCATTCAAATGTGTTTTGCCTGGAGATGTTTAGAAAAAGAACAAGCAAAGTGATGGGAGTGCATTTGTGTGTGTCCACAAACTGAGTCCAAATAATTTTGGCACTACTTTCAATAAAAACAAATGACTAACATGTAAACACAGGAAATAATCAAAGGAAACAACAAGAGGGATGGGTGTTGGTTAGTGCTTTAAGACACAGGTACAAAAAGGAAAAATGGGCCAAACAAAGCAAGTATGCAGTGTGCTACAGATCTGTACGGTATTTAATCATCAGGAGGGTTTACATGTTGAAACAAGAAGGATAAATGAAAAAGTAATTATCCATTACTGACTGATGCTGTCTCAGAGTAAAACACAGAACAATCCCTCTCATCTAGAGGGATCTATTAACAAAGATGTCAGCTAACTGCTAACTGATTTTTGCTATAAAGAAAGAGAGAGAGAGTGAGAGTGAGAGAGAGAGAGAGAGAGAGAGAGAGAGAGAGAGAGAGAGAGAGAGAGAGAGAGAGATCCCCTTGTTTGGTTTCTCCCAAGGTGTAAACATTTGTTAGGAGTCAGTGATTTCATCACAGTTAATTAATCCTGATGCCATCAATTAGCAAAGTATATACTAGTGTGTCCCACTGCCATCTCTCTTTCAGTAAGTACATTTACGTGCATTTCAGTCTGAATGGAACAATAATTTATCTTTTTACAAGACAAAAACAATACTTTGACTGTCGGACAAAGTAAAGTTGGACAAAAGGTGGGTCGCATTAGCAAAACTGTGCCAGAATTTTGTGGGAAAAGGGTCTATTGTCTATGTCAAAATGACAGAAGTCATTTTCAAACCAAGAAGATTTCAACCCAGCGTGACCAACTTCGAAACCATTTGTGTAGGGAAATCCTTCACCGTCATGTGAAATTTCCAATTGTGTAGATTCTTATTAAAATGACTGGATTTTGCCCAAGAAATGTAGCCAAACAACTGTAAATGTACCGGCTTAGATAATGGGATCAAAGCTAATGTACTCAGACTAATGTGTTATTCAGACTACAATAGGCCCAAGCCTTGCATGCTTGCTATGACAAACAGAGATGACAAGGCATATTTAACCCAAACTTTAACACAACCAATGTGAAGGCTTAATGACCTATTATAGGAACATATATAACGCTAGCCTAGAAATCTAGATGCACCCTAGCGGCAGCAAATGTAATTTGCAGCCAGGGTCGTCTAGCAACTCTCTGTTGGCTTGCAAACTTGAAAAACCAAACTCTAGTCAGGCCAATCACATCGTGTATAGAGTCGCTGGGCGGGCATAACATAATGACGGCAGAGTTGCGGCGGTTCCACGTGCTGCTTGAAAACAAAGAAGCTGGCTGATATAAATAAATAAAAAATAAAAAAAAGTTGCCAAAAAGGTAACAAAAAAATTAAATGTCTATGCCACTGCTTCAGCTGACATCCTTCCTCAAGAGACAGGAAAGTTCCACACACACCACCGCTCTCTTTTCCCCATTCCTCCAACACGCACTCTTAACATTTACCTTTTTATAGAACTCTCCACAGACACTGTGTGGAAATGCATGTGTACTAGTGGTAGAACTGTTATAAAACACAATGAAGACCAAGAGAATTAACAACATGTTTGTTTTGCTGCTGGTTGTTTTCATTAAGAACATTAATACAATTCCTTCAGGTATTTTTCACTTGTTTGTTGGACTGGCTTAAAAGAAAGTAAAACCAATGGCATGATTAAAAGCTCATTTGTATGTTTTATTTTGTATTTCCAATTTGCATTTTTACTTGTTTGTACCACATACAAACAAGCTAGCTTTGTTCAAAAATGTGAAAAGACTATTCTGTGAGACTGTAACAGTTTAGGCTTTAAGTTGTGTGTTCATCTTATTGACCAGCAGATGGAGTGGATATAAATTCAGATTCAGATTCGCAACACGTTACTGCAGCTGAAACACACACACATTTAGCCCACATACGCAGGTTCACATAAATACAAACAAACACACGCAGCACACCACACACACACACACACTCATTCATTTATAGTAGAGAGGACTTTGATGGTTGGACTGATAGTAAAACAGGCATTGCAGCACACAGTGGGAAGGGCTTCAGTGTAAGCCAGATTGTACTATATCAGGATCAAAGAGATCTACATCTTAAACATTCAATACTCAAACTATTACAATCACTCCACTTACTAAATGAGAGAAAGAGAGAGAAAGAGAGAGAGAGAGAGAGAGAGAGAGAGAGAGAGAGAGAGAGAGAGAGAGAGAGAGAGAGAGAGAGAGAGAGAGAGAGAGAGAGCAGGTGATTGCACAACCAGGTTTCTTTTCGTCTCCCTTGTTCCCACAGGAGCAGCCTGACAGTTTGGATGTGAATATGACACACACACACACACACACACAGACGGCGTCCCACACAGGTGCTGCCTTGCATGAGGCCCATACTTGACATCAAAAGGACACCTTTGACATTTCAGATCGCTCCCAAACTATGATGCACAGGGATCTTTTGCCACTACAAAGAAAGAACAAAAGAACAGACATGAAAGAGAAGTCAATAAACATATGGCAATTAATAAAACATTTTTCTACTGAATTCAGTACAAAGACTTTTTTCCAAAACCACAATACAGCAGAACGCGTCAAACCAACAGTTGATATAGCACTGATGAAAAAGTGTGTCTGCGCTATTATGGTTTGTCATGCCGCAGTTAGAGGTTATAGAGCGATGTCACTGAGAATGATTTGCCATAACATGTTACAGACATCTCTGGATACGCAGGTGGAAATGTTTTTGATTTATGCATACTGTTTCTGAATGTATGGATCCACCTGTGTGGATCAGGTTTTGCCTACATTATGGAGTCCAAATGTCCCTACAAGGATAGTGAAACCTGAAACAACCCACATCGTTGGGAACAGCGGGATCAGAGTGCGTGTATATGTGAGAGACACAGAGCAAAACACTGAGAACGACATACATAAAGATGTTTTATTAGTGTTCAGTGTGACTGCTCTACCAAACAGAGCATCTAAAATTCACAATAGACAGAAAACAAAGGGGGAAGTCAGTAGCTGGAGCACAGATTTTGTTTTGAATGTGCATATGTGTGCATTTGTATTGAGAATAACACACACACACACACACACACACACACACAGAGGACACAGTGAATTCTAGGACTTTGCCAACGTCCCCCATCACCCCTCCTTTTTTAACTTTTCTCATTGTGAATCTGTCTAATGGAGCACCTAGGGACCGAAGTGTCCCTCCTGAGAAACGCACATTGTGTGTATGAGGGTGACTGCATGTCAGACAGCACATGAGACCTCCTATTCACATATTCCTTTAAATGTAATTAACTCCTCCCCCTCAGTCTCACCAATTACACACTGACACAGGCCTTCGACACAACGTGAGGATAGAACAGAGAATGAAAAAGGGAAAGAAGCATGTGAACAAAGTGTACTTGCTTGAATATGCGTTTCTGCATAAAGGGTCTCCAGCAAAGCACCTGCAGCTTTCTATCTATTTTATTCTCATTAGTTCTCCTTTATGATGATGGGCCTCTGATGAACACTGCTTTTTCACTTCTGAACAAGCCAGTATAGTTTTATTTTCAATAAATCTACTCAAACCTTATCAACAGAAGCAGCAACCGCGAAAAAACTGCTTAACTTCTGTTCTTCTTCTGTCTTTTTTAGCAGGGCTGGCCTGTGTGTTTGTGGGGCCCTAGGCGAGATCATGAAAATGGGCACCACTGGTGTAAAATCTGTCACAACATTAAAACTATATAATCATTGTGAACATGAAAGGTACCACACTGGATGTGGGGGGAAAACGATCTTTAAAATGTGAATGTATAAGCAAGTGTATATTTTAAATAATATGTCATCATTTAAAGAGAACATTTTAAAAGCTGTCATCATCTACTCCCCATTATGTCATTTCAAACCTGAATTACTTTCACAAAAGAAGATATTTAAAAAAATATTTATTATGTTTTCTTTTCCATATAATGAAAGTCAGATCCAAAACAATATTGGACCCCACTGACTTTCATTGTATGGACAAAAAACACTAAATAAAAATATTAAGCAACTTTTCTTTAAATATTCATATACATTTCAATATTTTAAGTTAATAATTAAAAATAATTATAATTAAATATAATTAGTGCTGGGCAATAGATTAATCGCATCCAAATGTATCCAAAATAAAAGTTTGTGTTTACATAACATATGTGTGTGTACTGTGTATAATTATTATGTGTATATAAATACACACTCTTTCATATATATATTTAAGAAATATTTCCATGTATATACTGTATATATATATATTTATATAACTTACCATATATATAAATATTTTATATATAAATATAATTTTTTTCTTAAATATATACATGCATGTGTGTGTATTTATATAAACATGATGATTATACGCAGTATGGTTAATCACGATTAATCGATTTCACATGCAGCACTAAATATAATACTAATATTAATAATGATGAGCAGTTTCACCATTTTAATTACTTTCAGGAGTTTACTTATTGTGTGAAAATTCATAATCCATCATTCAAAAATGATAGATTTATTATTATAGATTTAAAGAAATAGCGCCAAATACCAAGTAGCATCCTCCATGAACCCTTTATGTATGCTGACTGTGTGTGTGTTTCTTAACTCTAAAAGACACTGATCAGTATGTGTGTACATATGTGCATAGTTGAATGGCACAAGCACAATGGCGTCACTAAAGCCGTTTTATCTACACACAATCAGATTAGAGAGGGATTGAAGCGTTGCTAAGCACTGCAGCACAGACGCAGCGAGGATCAAGATGATTTGATTAATATTCCTGATCGTATTATCCTTTAAGCAGCATAAATTGTTTTATTCTTATTTATTTATTTTCTCTTTTAAACTCACTGAAGCTGATTTTCAAGATTGCCTCACCTTTATCTATGATTGTCTCCTAACAACTTTCTGCCGACATATGATCCGCCTGAAGGGTCACAGACCCACACTCAAACACACAGCGCATCATTTCCTGCTGCCACCAGACGGGGGTGCCCTGCTGCACATATAGTGAGATGCACACACACACACAAACTCATGCACACAAGGTCACTCGCTCACCTACACAACTATTCTCAACATGCAAATCAGCCGAGAGAGAGGGAGAGGAGGATAGAAGAGAGAAAGAGAGCCGAGACTGACAGAGACAGAGAGAGAAGGAGGAGTGGGACAGGGTGGGGGTCTGGAAACAGGTCAAGCTAATCATGCATATAATTGCATTTTGACATTGGGGGCTACTGGGACCAGACCTTTGAAGATCAGGTTATCCTGGAAGCACTTAAGTGATTAACAAATGAAAACACTGCTCTAAACTTAATTAGGTACGATATTGGGCCGTGCTGGGCATGGGGCCTGGGGAGAGTAGCATTTCCCCCCTTCATGGACACTCAGCACCCCGTGTAAAATGAAATCAAATGGCACATTTTACACTGCCATTCCCCTGTGAGTTAAAATATCTCACCCACAGCTGAGACCACAGCCACTCTGTCATTTACTTGTCCCAGCAACACTGACACGAGTTTAAACCAGCAAGACATGATGCCACACATGCAATTTTACAACTGTCTTCCCCACCAGGGTCCTCCTCATCCTCAAAATGCTCAGGATAAAGCCACTGTTGACACTGACTGTGATGCTCAAGTTTATTATTAAATGCATGAAATTAGTCCCACTTGTATTCTGCTTCTAATTTAGATCATTCTAGACTTTAACTGGTAAGACAATAATGAGTTTCTCACAGCTCTGCATTTAAGCAACACTGAAAAAGAAAGGTACAATGCGCATGTGCAAAAACTAAATAAAAGGACAGTCCTCCCGGTAACACTTTACAATTAGGTTTCATTAGTTAACATTAGTTAATGTATTAACCAACATGAACTAACCATGAGCAATACATTTGTTACTGCATTTGTAAATCTTTGTTTACGTTAGTTAATAAAAATACAGCTGTTCATGGTTTGTTCATGTTAGTTCACAGTGCATTAACTAATGTTAACAAGATTTTAATAAAGTATTAGTAAATGTTGAAATTAACAAGTGCAGCATTATTAGTTCATGTTTACTGATGTAATTAACTAATGTTATCTAATGAACCTAATTGTAAAGTGTTACCGTTCCCCCCAAATTCTGTCATCATATTTTGAAAATTGTTTCAGCTGCTTTGATCCATACAATGAAAATCAATGGGGTTCAAATCCAAAGCAAAATTGGACCCCATTGACTTTCCCTGTATAGCCAAAAAAAGACATGTTTGGAAAGACATGAAGGTGAAAGATCACATTGGGGGAAAAAAGAAGACGACTATGAAATCATGGCACTTCTCCCAGGACGAACTCTCTATCAGTGCACACAAAACACACAAGGGTTAATGTCTACGGTACACACAATCACGCAGACACACACACTAAACATCCAGGTACATACTGTTATCTCTGAAAGTTGGCCTCTGAACACGGTTAGCTACTTTTGCACTTTACTAATTCATGGCGACGTCTCCCTCAGCTATGAGCCCTACGCTCCCTTGCCTTCCCTTCCCTTTAGAATTGCTCAAGGTACACACACACACACACTCACCAAATACACTCTGTTACACACACAAACACGCAAGATTCCCGGGCCCTAGCGTGGAGGAGTTTGTCTCATGGCTAGAGCGTTTGTTTAATCTCAGCCCTGTCTCTAAATAATTGATTCCTCAGTGAGTCTGGCTGTGAAGCCCACTCTGACCGGCATGCTCTATGACCACCCTCTAATTTATTATTTAATCTTTTGTATGGCCAGTGGTCCTTTAAAGTGAGGGAAGGAGATGGACAGAAAAAAAGAAAAACATGAATACTAGCCTTTCGTTTTCAGCTTGTTTTATCTTTGACGATACACATTGATTTGACTTCTCTGAACAGAGGGAAGTAACATAAAATACACCTGAATCACAGGAAGCTACACGTGCACCTGCTGCCTATTGGTGAATATCTGAAGAGTAAATCTGAATCTGCTAATATTGAAAACACCCTTTATGTACGGTTAACTTTATGAGAAAAGAAAAACAGACACTGATAGCTTATAGAGGTTTAGAGCAATATAAATGATGCCCTGTGTACATTTAATTTCAGGAATATTTTTGTACTTTTCATTTTGTAAGAATATGCCATCTAGTCAAGGTCAAGGTTACTATATGGGCAACTGCCTTCAGCCTACTGAGATAACTAAATGCAAACTAACCATTTCAGAATTTCAGAATAAAACATATAGAAATGAATGTTGTTGCAATTACAGGGGTCCAAACATAACAAAAAAAATGTTGGGAAAACAAAAAAAATGTTAAAACACAATAAAACAAAATTAGGAAAAATCAACAACGAGCTCAAAAAGTGTTCTGTATTTGTATAAATTAAAGCAAAATTTGCCCCTTTTAGAACGTCTGGAAAATTGAGCAAATTATTATTTGTTAGTGTAAGTTAGTGTGTTTTTGAGACTGTGTAATTTGCACATTTTAAAAACAGAATTAAAAAAAATCCTTGATTGTTTCAAATGTAATTTACCCATCTAATATAATAATACCACAACACCCGAATAATATTAGTATTATTAAACAATATTATAGTATATTATTATTAAAAAATATATTATTTATTTTAAATGAATGCAATATTTATTTCATTTTAGTAATATGGCATATTATGAAGTTATTCGGGTTTTTTTTATAAATGTATACATTTCTTTGTATAAAAAGAATAATTATGGTGATTATATAATATGTGCTTGAGATATTTTAAATGATGTTTAAGCTGTGCCGTTTAAACGGGAAAGCTTCAGTATACCACTCTCACTTCTCCCTGCAATTCTTTTCCTTCTGCATTTTGCATGTGTGTTGCTGCTCTTCATTATTCAAAGATGCTTTCTGCTGGAATGTGGCATGAGCATCCAGAGATGACAGCCACTCTCCCAAAGCAAGGTACACCTCAATTATGCATGCATAGACCACAAACCTTGCATTTCATTGTGTGTATTTGTACGCTTATGTGTGTGTATGTGTGTGCTGTGTACACGCACTTCCATTTGCATGTAGAGCCCACAATGGTGCATTTTTTGCTACTTAGATGCCATATGACCCCATGACTGCAGGTGGTAAAAGCAGACACTCAGGGAATCCAACAGTACTGCCACAGAGTAATTGTGCTTTGAACCTGAGACATTAAAAGAAAGAACAAATGCTTAATGCAATTTAAGAATAACTCCCTCCCTGACACCCGCATCGACGCTGAATTTCCCTGAGTGCTGTAAGCCAACACGTTAGGCCTGTTATTGTTTATGCAGTGTGTTTATCTGCATGAGAGGACTCGAAGAGTTCCCTGAAGAGACAGGAGTGCTAAAACAATTAAACGCTGCTCACTCCGAATTACATTTCCCTCCTCTGATCCAAGACCACCACACACACACACACTAGAGCTCAGGAGTGTCCACAAACACGAACATTAGAACAGTGTGTGTTTGTGCACACATTTAATGCTTGATTTGGTTTTCAGCTTGATTGGCTTTCCATTGTTTAGTAACGATATGAATAATTTATTGGAGGGCTTACATATCTGTCCGTTTTTTTGAAGGTAGATGTCCTGAAGGATTTTTTTTTCTCGATGCAAAAGAGACACACCGCAATTCACACAAACACACACACACACACACACAGAAAGTGTGGCATCGAAAGGGGAGTCGGTGTTCCCAAAAGTGAAATTCCAGCAATTATTCACAGGAGATTGGTCCAGGTTCCGCCGCCAGCTTGTCGACACTCTTGACTGCGCAGAGGAGACTGACAGCCCCATTCTTCCACGTCACTGTGACAGATAAATATTTCACACACAAATAAATAAAGGATGCCCTGCGTTTTCCCTCTCTGTGGTTCTTCACAGACCAGTGCCCTCACACACACACACACTCAAGCGCCTCCAAAACTCCTTTAGGCACATAAAATGCAAACACACACCACCACACTGACGACCCCCATCAAGGGGTTTAATCTGGTGTGAGCAGGACGCAGGTAACTCTCCTCTCCTCATTTCCCTCAACAAAGAATCAATTAATGTCCGCCAGAGAGCCGACATGTTAAGGGAGGCCCCTGCTATTGTGTCCAGGGCCCTCCCATGTTTCGCCTGATCAGAAATGGCCCCTTTGAAATAGTTTAATTACTGTAATGTGCACTATACATGTGAGGTGATTACACCAATCCCCCGGGGAGGTGTAAAAATAACACATTTCATCTCAAATGAGATATTAAGTGCATTAAATGTCTGTGATTGTAATAGGCATCACTAAGTGTCTCTCTTCCTGTTCTTCCTTATGGATGGCCTCGCTCTCGTATATTAAAATGCTCAGAGGAAAAAAAGTTTGATAATTCAATTAAAAATGATCTTGAGGTGGTTTGCGTCATTCTTTACCTTTCTTACTCATGCAGACGAGTGATTGAAGGTGAACTTTGGTCATTTATTTTATCTTCTAGGTTTATCTAACCTAGATCAAATAAACTACTGTAATCTTTCTTCACATTTTCTCTTTCTTTTCTTCTCTCTCCCCCTTTATTCTTCAGGCCTGACCCAAACCACAGAGTGGTGTTATCATGTTAGCTCTGAGATAAAAAAGCAGACTGAAATATTTATGTTGGTGTTATGACTTTGTTCTGCTGTATGTGGATCGACTGACTTGAGTGTGCCGAGATACTGGGGTGTGATCTGCTTCATTAGGAGGATTTTTGAGTGTGGATTAACCCCAGAGAGGCCCAGGGCCTCCACTGAGACTCACAGACCTGCCACACACACACACACACAGACATCAACACACTCATCATCTCATCACTCCATGGAGGACAGCGCCTTTCCAGAGACATAATACAGAACCAGCGCTTTCCTGACTTCTCAAACAACTTCATTCTCCCTTTAACTCCTTAGAAATACAAAAATACACAATCTCTTCATTTCAATAACCTCTTGTGTTGTTTCCTTCCTTGTTACAATTGCTTATTTCAGCATTTCTCATATTATGTTGGTGAGAGTTCACCTCATCTTTTGTCCTCTCTCTTTGACACTTTCTGTCTTGATCATGCAGACTTCTTTATACACTAAGATGGGGTCAGTATGAATGTTTTTTTTAAATAAATTATTCAGCAAGTATGCATTAAATTGATTGAAAGTGACAGTAAAAACTTCTAAAATATTACAAAAGATTTCTATTTTAAATAAATGCTTTTCTTTTTAACGTTCTATTAATCAAAAAATGAATTACGGTTTCCACACAAATACTGTGGACAATTTTTCAACATTGATAAAAATAAGAAATTTTCTTAAGCACTAAATCAGCATATGGATGATTTCTGAAGGATCTGGAGTAATGATGCTGAAAATTCCGCATTATTGTATTTTTGATCACATAAATACAGCCTTGGTGAGCATAAGAGAATTTTTATAAAACATAAAAAAAATCTTACAAACCCCAAACCTTTGAACAGGAGTTTTTATGAACTCTTTTGTCTATCATCTTTCTCTCTAAACCAAATGAAGCGAACAAACACTTTCACTTAGACGTGTAGAAGAGATACAACTCAATGGGTGAGTTCAGGGAAAGAAGGAAAGAAAAAGAAAGAATGAGGAGAGAAAACACAAGAGAGAGGAAAAGCAAATCAGTGCCTCTAAAAACGACTTGATTTTCAGTTCCTGCAAATAAAACCGTGGAATAGATCTCAGTGGATAAAAAAAGAACAACTTACTGAGAAACAGATCAAAAAGACGATGAATTATTCTTTATCCTTACTGACTGAAAAAAAGGGGAAAAAAAGAAATTGTTCATTTCAGCCGAGAACAACAAGAAGTCAATTAATCATCATAAAATTATGTGTTTGGATCAATTATTAAATGATAAATCCAAATATGTGTGTATATATTTTATACATACACATTATAATATTATTTATATTTAAAGAGTTTAACTAATATTAAATATCATATATTTTAATAGATTTCATTACTGATGAAACTGATTCACAATCATTAATCTTTTTCATGTTGTTGTTTTTTTTTTGCTGCATCTCAAACTCCCATGGGAAACGTGGAGTTATTTTCATCTCCAAATATTCTCCACTAAATCCCTTATTTCTGCTTCCCATCCCACCCCCTTATCCCAAATTACAACAGAAAAAGATCACGAGCATGAACAAAGGAGAAAAAGCACAACCTTACATCAAAAGACAAGCGTGCAAACAAACAAATAAACTTGCAGATGAGACTGAACAAGTTATAAACCCTCTTATTAACTTTTCCCTTTCTCCCGTTCTCTTACTCTCTGTTTGTAAACCCTTAAAGTCTTGTCACAGCCCCACTCAAAGGCCGGTCCAATCTGGTCTAAGGTCTGTTTCTGCCTGTCACCGGCCCTCCTCTCCCTCCTTGGCTTTTGTCCTGCGTGTCGGTTGGGGTCTGCTCTGCGCTCGGCATCGCTTCAGGCTTTTATTAAATATGCACCTTCCACAAAACCAGCCGCTAATCTCCACTGAAGCCTGGGACCCGCACATATGCAAATCCACATCTGTTCCGCTTCAAAGAGGAGATTCACCGGGATCACGCTGCACGCAGGAGTCTAACCCTCACCCCGAAACCAATCGCATACGCACACACCCAAACGCAATCAACCCTGGTCTCTCCAACCACTGACCCCCCAAGACAAACCCTCGACATATGCACATACGTTACCAAACACTCTTCCATTCACCTCCCTCGCAAACAAGCCACCCTCAGCACACTGAGCTTATTAAAATCAGATCATGTCAGAGTGTCTCTTTGTGTCAGCACACTGTTTTCTTTTGTGAGGAGTCTGAGAGACAGGAGGCTGAGATCTGTTCCCTGGCCCAGGGGCGGCTTCTCTGACGGGAGGCGAGAGGACCAGAGGGTACTTACTCAATCCTACATAAGTGGCACCACACTGCCACCGCCTTGAGACATCCTCCTGAGCTAATTCAGCAGCGGATTACCACATCTCAAATCCGCCGGACAGCTTCATCATCCTGCCCAGAGCATACGGAGCTGTGTCAACACAAGCAACGCAGCAGTGTGTCAGTATCAGAGCTGGAGGGGTCATTTGTAAGACTAGCAGTAATGCTTCCCTTCCAAAAGCAAAATCTCCAATCAATGTCATAAAATGTTCGCTTTACCGACATCAATAGTGCTTGTTAGCTTAACGTACAGTCAGTGAGCATAAATAAGCCCTGGAATAAAAATTTTAATAGCATATTATATTGCCTTTTTATATTGAAAAAAAATCTAATTGTGATTAGAATAGTGTACAATGAAAACTATTAAAAATTGTGGTAACACTTTACAGTAAGGTCTCATTTGTTAGCATTAGTTAATGTATTAACATGAACTAACAATGAGCCATACATTTGTTACAGTATTTTTTAATCTTTGTTAATGTTAGTTAATAAAAAAATACAGCTGTTCATTGTTTGTTCATGTTAGTTCACAGTGCTTTAACTAATGTTAACAAATACAACATTTAATTTTAATAATGTATTAGTAATTGCTAACTATTAACTATATTAACAAATGTTAACTAATGAAACCTTATTGTAAAGTGTTACCAAAATAGTTTTCGTTAATTGAAATAAAATATAAATATTAGATGAAAAACTTAAACTTAAAAAGCGTAGAAAATTTTAAATATAAAAAAAAATAAAATAACTAAAATAAAATACATTTAAGTTGAAGCAAAAAAATTACAAAAACTTAAATAAAAAATGACAAAAAAATAAATAAAAGCTAATTTAAAATATAAAAAATACAGCAATAATATATAAATAATACAAAATAATGCGTGATTACAAAAAATAATTGTATTAAAGTTTTTTAATTTATATTATAATATATATATATATATATATATATATATATATATATATATATATATATATATATATATATATATATATATATATATATAAACATGCCACTACTATTAGGTTCGTCTCGGGTAATTCTCCAGATCTATATTTATTAGATGAAAGAGGTGCTTGTGAATGGGGCACTTTGAGCATGATGTATAAAGATAGCAGATTTGCATGTTTAATTAAGCTATCAAACCACAAAGCAGAGCGCTCAGCTCTAAATCTGCAGAGTCAACAACCTCTGTAATAACACACAGCCCCTTCTCTAAGTGAGTAGGAGAGACACATAGAAAGAAGTAAAGCTCTTAATTTACATACAGTGAAAGACATTCACAGCCCATCACAGCAAAAAAGTCAAGCTGGCCTCTTTGTCAAGCCATGCTCTCCAAAAGAAAGGGGAACAAACAAAGAAAAAGGCAAAGAGAGGGATGGAATTAGATGTATGCGTGATAGGAGAAAGAGTTGGGGAAGAAGGGAATGCAAGAGACTCGGTCTTTAATCAGGTTGATGTGTCGTCTCTCACGTGGCTGGGCTCAGGTTTATCTCTCATTAGCTGGGCTGTGGTGTGCAGTATTGTCCCTGTGTGTTTGAACTGCACCAAAGGAGTGGAGATTTGCTTTAATCCAACCCATCAAAGGTAACATGCTAACACACATGTGCTAAAATATACACAAGCATACGCAGCTCCTGGATTAGACCGCCATGGCAGAGTTCTGTGCGTGCATGTGGGGTGGGGTGGGGTGGGGGGGGGGGTCGGGGGGGGTGGGGTCCGTTTCACCCATTCCACTTCTGAAATGTGACACCACTCACCCGCCATGGGCACACTGAGGATGACACCTTCAGCACACATTTAAATAATCTGCCGAGGTTTGGGTTACATAATTATGCCATGACAGTTTGTGTTTGTGTGTATGTGTGTATGTGTGCACTGCTGCCAACGTCGCCAGGCTTACTGGTTTCGAGGATAAGCGTCATGGGCCTGGCCTGCTCTGCAATGGCTGATTTTGACAAATTTGCAATTCAAAACAACTTATGAAAAGATTTTTTTTGGCCTTATGAATGCAGAATTTGGAAACCATATTTACATTTTGCCAGACAAGGAAGACACTCTTTGCAATGGCAGAAGGATTGCAATGAAGGAGATAAAAAAAAGTCGTTCCGCACTTTTCTTACATTGAACAAAAGAACATGAGCATACCTAAAATAAAAACGAATAGAATAGAAACAAGGTATAAAGGTATATGAATAAAATATATAGGCCTAATGCATATATATCTGAATTATATCTAGTACAATGTTTTGAAATTAGCATTGCCAGAATACATAATGCAGTTTTACATGCAAGCAAGAGACTTGTCTTTCTGCAGAAGCAGTCTAGAAATTACAAAGAGACAAAGAAACCGATGGAACGATAGATAGATAGAAAGAACAATTAAAGGATAGATAGAATGATATAGAACAATAGACTTAATGGTATAGAATTATAGAACAAATAGAATGATAGGTAGAATGATAGATAGACTGTTATAATAATTTAAAGAATGACATATAACACTTTAGATAGAATCATATAATGATAGATAGAGTTATAAAATTATATATAGAACAAAAGATAAAGCCCAGGACAGCGATTTCAACCGTTTGGGAATTGGGAACAGATTTTTCACCAAAGTATATTTGGCCAGTGTATTGAGCAATAGACAGAACGATAGAATGAAAAACAGACATATAGATAGATAGATAGATAGATAGATAGATAGATAGATAGATAGACAGACAGGTAGAGACAGACAGATAGATAGATAGATAGATAGATAGATAGATAGATAGATAGATAGATAGATAGATAGATAGATAGATAGATAGATAGATAGATAGATAGATAGATAGATAGATAGATAGATAGATAGCCTGTAGCCTGAGTCCAACGCTGTTCAACATTTACATTAATGAACTAGCAGTGCAGTTGGAACAGTCTACAGGCCCTGGACTCACTCTAGAAGACAAACACGTCAAGCTCCTGCTGTATGCAGACGACCTGGTGCTGCTGTCACCCACTGCACAGGGACTACAGCAGCACCTGGACCTGCTGGAGAACTACTGCCAGAACTGGGCCCTGGCAGTAAACCTCACAAAGACCAACATTATGGTCTTTCAGAAAAAGCCCAGATGTCAGGAACACAGACACCAGTTCAGTCTAGGCAGCACCGCCCTAGAGCACACGATGCAGTACACTTACCTTGGCCTGGTCATCACTGAAGACAGAAAAACAGATAGATAGATAGATAGATAGACAAAGACAGACAGACAGACAGACAGACAGACAGACAGACAGATAGACAGATAGATAGATAGATAGATAGATAGATAGATAGATAGATAGATAGATAGATAGATAGATAGATAGATAGATAGATAGTAGTCATGGGTCGTTCGCGAATGAGCCGGCTCTAAGAGCCGACTCTTGTAGGTGAACGTTGGGAGCTGGCTCGCATATCTGAAGAGCCGACTCTATTTTTTTTAAATATAGCCTATAGAAATTAAATCATTATGAAATAATGAATTATTTAAATTTTATTTAAAATAATAGACTAATTCAAAGAATAACAGAAAAATAATTATATAGGCCTAAAGACACACACACATTCATTTCGACTGTCTGATCAGCCTCACATTCTGTTCCTGTCAATCACGCGGTGTCAACCAATTATTCTGCGTGCATGCGTGTGTGTGCGTGCTAGTTATACATAACATAACTAGTGAGATAGTTCATACTGGTTATAACATCGCAATAAAGAAGAGAGAAAAAGAGGGACCATTTTAATCCTTTCATTTATTTATTTTTCTTTAACATGGGTTCTATTATGTTGTTCAGATTCAAATAGTTTTTATGTTGTTTCTATACATTAAAATGAAAAAGAGCCGGAATGCCCATCACTAATATATAGATAGATAGATAGATAGATAGAGACACACAGACAGACAGACAGACAGATAGATAGATAGAGACACACAGACAGACAGACAGACAGACAGATAGATAGATAGATAGATAGAGACAGACAGATAGACAGACAGACAGACAGACAGATTATAAATATGCAAAAAAGATCCCTCAAATTCTGGATGCACCTAAAATCAAGTCCCACAGAATCGCTACATTTTAAAGCTTTACAAACCCAAGAACTGAACCCCGAAAAAAGTCCCCTCAGTCAGCTGGTTCTTACTTACTAACCCGACTAACACTAACCCGTCTCAGACCAGCACTGCTTCTCACACAAACATCAAAATAAACCAAATTATCAAACAATCTGAAAATACATATCTGGAACACTGGGATCAGGAAACTAAAACACAAAGTAAATTACAATTCTATCGAACTCTAAAGTCAAATTATGAATTGGAAGAATATCTCCAGAGTGTCAGAGACACAAAGAAGAGACGGATCCTGACCAAGTACAGGCTCAGTGAGCACAGTCTGGCCATCGAGACCGGCAGACACAGAAAGAGCTGGTTACCCAGAGAGCAAAGGGTGTGTGTCCACTGTAGGACAGGAGAGATCGAGACAGAGACGCACTTCCTCCTTCACTGTCACAAATACATTTCCATAAGAGACCTTTACTTAAACAAATTCAATACATTAATAAAGAACTTTACAGTAGAACAAATAAAGATAATTTTAGGAGAGGGGCAGACAGCAGCACTGGCTGCGAGATACGTGTGTGTGTACCACAGTCTGAGAGACAGCAGGTGAAGATGTGTATGGAATGTGTGTATTATGTCTGTGTATTACATCAGTGTGTTTCCCTACTGTCCACCACAGTGACCCTCAGTATGTGTGAGTGTGTATATATGTATAAACACTGTGGTATCAAATGTTCAAATTTGTTACACTGTTTATTTAATTTATGTTGTAATATTTAATGTTTAATGTAATGTTGGTAATAATTCTATTATTTTGATGTTTATTATTATCATCATTATTATTATTTATGTACATATATGTATTATTATTTATGTTCATATATTCCTAGCTTGGCAATATTTTATTCTTTACATTCATGCCAATAAAGCAATTTTGAATTAGAATTTGAATTTAGAGACAGACAGACAGACAGACAGACAGACAGACAGACAGACAGACAGACAGACAGATAGACAGATAGATAGATAGATAGACACTCCATCAGCACAGTGCATGCTAAACTGCTTTATCCCATGTTCACTGGTCCTTACCATGACAACAGTCTGACAGTTGTGATAAAAGCTTGGCTAAAATAACACCCTCTTTTCACCTCTCTTCATCCATCTTCCTAAAAAAACATTTATGGAGTAGAGCACTCATCTACTGCCTGCTGGACTTTTTTTGTTTATGTGACCATTTTTCCCTTCTCTTCTTGTTCTTCTGACTCCTCACCACCAGCTTTTTTGAACTCTCACATAGTTCTGGTGCACTTCACTGCGATTTTTAAACTTAAATGATTCATTATTGGTGGTCAGTAAATACTGTATATTTTTATCTGCATTTTAGTTTGACCTACGAGCACGTACCGGCTGCTACGTCATCTAAACTGATGGACGTTTCAATACGGGAGCAATTCAGTTACCAGTGTTCTTATAGCATGAATAATAATTTGTGAAGTATAATCTCCTCCTTAATGCTCATGTTTTCCCATGTAGTCATTTCACGGCAGGTGCATTGACATGTACAGCACAAGCCCTCTGGTGATCCATGCATCTGTTACCCAGAAGCCTCTGCCACCGTCACGCCCCAGTGACACAGTGACTCCCAGAGGCCGTTAGGGCAGGAACAGAGGATGGGGATGAAGTGATGCTCTGTGTATGTGTTGGTGGGTGGGTTATATGTGTGAGTGTTTGTGTTAAGGGGGGATAGAAGAGGTCAGCGTAAGCCAGTTAAAGGCATTAGACCTCCAGACTGATGAAAAGAACTGGCTCACTGATCATATTAAAGGGAGCTACCAGGGCCCAATGCTGCTGTGCTGGTGCACGGGCCAAAGCAAACACTGGGAGAGGGTGGCTAAGCCTGCCCTCACAGACATCAAAGACAGGGGATCAATTTTCACTGTGCAGCTCAACAATCCCAGGATCTGCTACGTACTCACTCACACACTCTTCTCTCACACACACACACACGCACACGCACACGCACACGCACACACGCATACATGCACACACATGCACTGAGTTCTCATGGAAGTGCAGTGATGGAGTTTTTTGGATGTTTATGGTGAAAAAAATGGGGTACACAAAAAGGAAGATAAATATCAATATATAAACGGAATATTTAAGAGAGGACACAAAGGTCATCCTGGCTGTGCACTACAAATTGAGTGATATTCTTTAGTCTGTGTTTTATTAGTGATGGAAATGGAAAATAAAATTAATTTTTTTAAAAGAAAGAAATCAATACTTTTATTTAGCAAGGATGCATCAAATTGATAGAAAGTGATAGACTTTTACATTGTTACAAAACATATAAAAACACATAACAACATTCTACAAAAATATTAAGCTGTACAACTGTTTTCAACTTTGATAATAATAAAAAATATTTATTGAGCAGCAAATCAGCATATTGGAATGATTTCTGAAGGATAATGTGATTAGAATAATGAAGCTGAAAATTCAGCTTTGCCATCATAAGTAATAAATGACATTTTAAAAAATATTCAAATAGAAAACAATAAACTCAGTTGTAAATACTATATCACAATATTGCTGTTGTACTCTATTTTAGATCAAATAAAATCAACACTTCTATCAAAAATACAAAAAAACGGTACAAATCCCTAATCTTTAAAACAGTACTCACGGCTCAATGCTAAGGATTTTTTCTACTGGCCCCACCACAAAAAAATGAATAAAAATAAAATAAAAAATAGGCCTAGTTATTGTTTCAGTTGTTTTTGATCCATGTAACCATAATAGATAAGTTATTCAGTCAAGAGCAGTGATTTTTTTCTGTCGTTTGTTATCTTGTCTTTTATGAGAAAACGCTTCCCGGCTTTCCATGTTTTTACTGTTATATGGTAGGGGGGCACTATTACACATCTCCTGAACGAGTACAGAATCTCTGGATCAAAACACAGGCGAAGAAGCAGCAGAAACGAGCTATGCATATGAAAAATTATGCGATCATCAACAATAAACAGCATATAAATCAAAACATCCTAATGTTGATGAATAAAATGTCGAATCAGCAAATTTCATGTTTACGTTCACTTAAGACTTAACCGACTATGTTTACGATGATACTTGACAAGACAAGGCAATTTGACAGTTTTGTGTGAATATGTCCTTGCAAGCTGAGGAAGATGTGAAAGAGTATTCGTGCGCCATGCGTTCTGGGCACGCTTAGGATGTGTGTTGCTGCGAGACACGGGCACTTTCTCTATGTGCGCTTGAATATTTAAATTGGCAAGGCTTAAAAATGCACAAATTATCAACTTCCGTGAAGATGCAGCACTGGCTTACTTCCGTCATATGGCCCGAGTGTCTTTCACGCTGGCCCCGGGCCATCGGGCAGTGCTTATTGTCGATGCTAATATTTGAATAGATCACATTGCGCACAATTAGGAAAAGCACATGCAAACTGAATTTGTTTGGATTTTGACCAAAATATACTGATATTTATAGTCTTCAGAAAGTGTTTCTCATCTTAAACATTCACCATTACGGCTGAACGCAAGAATAACAACCGTGCTAATTACTCTAATTTAGTATTGAATATTCACACTGTGTAAATATCTCACACAACCCCATCAAACTGTCTGCTACAGCTGACGGTAAAATAACAACCTTAAAATTCAGGGTCTTCAAAAACGCACCTTCAGTAGACATCTTCAGTCTTCCAGCATGTTTAAAATGATCTGAAAACAAAACAAAAGAAAAACGTCTACAGATTTTGTTGTTTTTCTTCTCCCTTCTCACAGTCAAAGCAGTTAAAAGTTTGACAAATTTTACCATAGGTGTGTTTGAAGTGTGCTTAAGTGTTTGTCTGGAGGAGTTAGCATCAGTGTCTGGTGTGTGGCTGGGAGGGTGAAGCCCAGCAGCCGGCACAGGAAAGCAGCAGAGCCTGCCATCGATTCAGCAATTATCAGCCCGGGAAACCAAAACACTGTTCACACAACGCGGGAATGCAAAAACAAAGGAGCCATTCAGAGCCCCAACACCCAAGGAGTTTCCATGAGGACTGGAATTTTGTCAGCCAACACATAAACATTCACAGGGGAAAGTGAAAGATATCAGCCGTCAGCAATCAGGTGCTTCACAGAGAGCTCGGCACCAAGCGAAGAGAGAATACTCACTGACACCCAATCCACACACACTTCACAGATTATGGACATTTCCGCACACATGCAGGAATATCTCTGTTCCTCACACACACAGAGGACTCCATACCAGCAAACACACTGTTATGGCCTGTTGAAAGACTGTAGGTTGGCCCAGTGGTGTGTGTGTGAGGGCAGAGGTCAAAGCTGTGTGTTATGAGCTGTATCGATACACCTTTTAGCACTGAGATCATTCACATCTGACGGGTCCAGGACACTAAATAAGGATTATTATTAAGCTCTCACTCTACTAAGAGACTCTATGCCATTGAAGGTGCGTGTGTTCATATCCTGAACCTCACTAACTGTGAGATTGTGTTTGCCCCACTTTCTAATCACTCTCACTGCAAGCCTGCTTTCCTGCCTTAAAGGGTTAGTTCACCCAAAAATGAAATTTCTGTCATTAATTACTCACCCTCATGCCAATTCAAACCTGCAAGACCTTTGTTCAACTTCACAGTGCAGGTCTGGAAAGTGCAGAGGGGTTGATCCAGGTAGGGATGGGATCAAGTAGTCGCATGCACTTGCCTTTTGGTCTTGGACTGAGGTGGCTGCTTTACACAGCATGACATCCTAAAGCATCTAAACATACATTGGTTAGGTTTAGGGGCTCAAAATTATCTATATAATAATGTAATGCAACTAAAGTTATTGTGGCTGTTCAAATTATACCCCAACATATTATGATGACAATTATACCCCAGTTTATAATTGCATGATAATACATTTCCTCAATATGGTATTTGTCAAATACAGATGTTTCTTAACTACATGACCATGCTACTTTGTTGTTGTTATTATTCTGCATTAATCCTTTTTTTTGCATATTAATTAATTCATTTATTATGATATAGCTAAATGATATTGTATGCACATTTGTATGCATGCTCATAATCACTAAATTCATCCATTTGTTAGCCCAATTGTACATATATACTTTCTATGTTGTGCTGTCCTTGGAACATATCTCCTTACTTCAATCAGTATTCAAGCATCAGACACAAAAACAACACTGATCACAGTTTAGCCAGCAGAGGCCCACTTCCACCATTACTTTCCATAATAAGAACAGGAAATGAGGCATGTGGGAGGGTGAGTAAGCAATTTTTCCCTCAGTGGAAGCAGGGAGCAGCTATTTTCTGGGCTGTTTGGGTAACGCGCTCATGCAGCGGTGTATGTTTGTGTGTGAGCTGCTGTTTCCACTCTGAGGCATGTGCTGTTTGTCAGAGACCCACACAAGGCAATGTCCCTCTCTGTGGCGTTGTGCCACTGTGATTTTCTGAACCCAACCATGTATTCATGGTTTATTCCAAGACTATATTTACTCCCTCTCTCTCTCTCTCTCTCTGACAGAAGCCACCCAAGAAACATGGACTGATCACACCAAAACTAAAAGAGATGGACAATACAGACATCGGTTTCAGGATTAAACATTACACTACACTATATTCGGGACTGCCATTAAAACACACCCAGATGCTAAACGCAGACACACATTTATAAATAAGCAATACAGAATATGTACTTCCCAACACTGTAAACAAAATCATTATATTACATAAAGGAATAATTTTGGTTCAATTTAAATTAAGCTCTAACGACAGCCCTCAAGACATACTGTTAATTACAAGTCCGACTCATTCCTCATTTTTTAAGACAAAGTTTCGGTTACAGAGAAGCGCTTAGAATGGAAGTTAATGTAAACATACAAATATTCCATAAATACTAAAATATTAACATTTCAATGCCTCAAGACGTAAACTATATGTGTTAATAAAAAACCCCTAAAAACAAGTTTTCACAGTTCAATAACTTCTACTGTTACCACGTATTAAAAATGTATGTGTCTTGTTAATTGGTTCGCTGTTGAAAACTGAACAGGACAATATGTAAAGATGATGGATACTGGCAATTCATGAGTGTTTGCTGAGTGAAGCTGGTTATGTGTGATGTTTAAGGTTTAGGATTAGGGGAATGAAACAAGTAGGAAATAAGCTAGCCAATGCTTCAAAAGAACTACTGCGACCACAGCACAGCACAACCAGGAAAACTGTTCAATTACACAGACACATTTAGTCGTACTCCACAAGTCAACCTCAAACACACACACACACACACACCCCTTTACAGAATATTCCCCTTTAATCTTTAAGACCACAGTTGGGAGAAGGCTGGCATTGGTCAGTGTTCTCTCTTTCTCTTTCGCTCCATCTCTCCCTCTGAGTTAGAACAGATCAAAGGGGCTGCTGTGGTCTCGTCTGTTTTTAAAATGGCATGTCGTCAGAGAAAGGAAGGAAAACCCCTGACTCTGCTAGCCGCTTGTCCACAGCAAACTTTCCAGCAAACAAAATGGAGACTGCTAAACTCCAAAGAGGGCTAGTGAGCCACAGCTTATTCTCCAGCCTAAATGATGCAAGAAGCAGGCAGTCTGCAACTCTAAGGATGAATCAGAATTTCTCATTGCACGGGTATACACTCTAAAAAATGAATTATTAAATGGCTATCATACCCCCATAGTATAAAAACAAACACAAGGGGAAGAGGTGGAAAGAGAAGAGAGAGCCAGATGAATACTGATGCTTTGGCCGCGCATTATACCCAGATGGATTAGACATTTTATACAGAGAGCGATAAAGGAAGAAGAAAAGAGACTGAGATTGAGAGGCAGAAAAATAAAAAGAGAGAAAGAAATCCACATTCAAAGTCCAAGCGCAAACTGATGCTAGCTTTTAACCTCTGACAGGGCAGCCCACATCAGGAAGCACTTCGCTCTGCTCCAAACATATCCCACTGCATACCGCTAACATTTCCCTACACGGACATACACAGATATCTGTTCACCCTGACCTATAGGGTGAACAGGATGAATCAAACACTGTCAAATACAGTTCCACAGACGCAGACATAGGCTGCTGGCCAACTCAAAACATCTGTGTGCTTTTTTTTTTTCTTTCTTTCTTGCCATGCTTTTAATAGGCTGAAATCCACACGGCTCGCGTGGAGCAAAAGTACCTGAGCTGCATCAGAACAATACGAAGCCACCGAGTGCAGAACCAAGCCAATACTACTAAAATCAATCTTTGGACAATCAAACTAGCTCATTTCATTTATATGGAATGAACATAAATACAAATTCTAAATGTGACTATTCTGGTGCATCTGTGTATTTCTTCTTCTAAATGCAAGAGTTATATAATTTGTTTTATCATTATGCATATGTACACATGTGGATGTGTGTGCATGTTGTAGTTGCTGCTGCAAAAAGTCTCCTGCCTTCAAGTAAAAGATCTGATTCAATCTTTCTGCATACAAAAAGATTGTCTTAGGAAGGTCCATCTGTTCAATCGGACATCAGTTCAAGAACATATCTTGACCTGTGTAGAAAGGACTAGATCCCATTCGCCTGACAAATACTGGTACAGTATGTTACTTATATTAGAGGAATCGTTCACCCAAAAATTGACATTCTGCTGAACACAAAACATATTTTGAAGAATGTCGGTAACCAAACAGCTGATGGACCCCATTGACTTTCATAGTATTTTTCCCCTACTATGGAAGTCAATGGGGTCCATCAACTGTTTAGTATTCTTTAGTATTAGTATCCTCATATACTTTAAAATATCTTCTTTTTTGTTCAGCAGAACAAAGAAATTCATACAGATTTGGAACAATTTGAGAGTGAGTAAATGATGACAATTGGGTGAACTATCCCTTACAGAGGTAAGAAATTTCAATACAAAGTGTCAAATAATAAGTGGAGGAATAATTAATTTAATAGAAATTTTAACACTAATTACCAGGGAATGCTTGAATGTAATAAAATGTGTCTGCCTACATTAATGCAGTGTAAATGTAAATGGAATTTAAATGCAATTAAGATGCATTTGAATGTAGCTAACAAATAATAATATAGCTATTATGCACTGTTCTAACTTAAAAAAAAATATATATTATAAAACAAATGAATAGCTATGTAACACAATCAGTTTTATTGTGGATTAATGTTATATACTATAATATTTTAATTGTGAATACAAACACCAAAATAAAGTAATCCAATTCGAAGAGAAATAATCATATTTTCGAGTGTTATTGTTTTTAGAGTGTTTGAAGACTGTTTTCCTAAAAAAAAAAATCAGCTTGGCATGCCAGTTAATTCGGTAGCTAAGAATGAAGGTTGTACTGAGGTTAGATTTTATGTGTTAAAAGAAAGATTACAAGAACATTATGGAAGCAAATATAAAGCTTATATTGTCACTCTGCTTTATTCATGTTAGAAGTGAGGAGTCAACAAGTTGTGAATTAGCTTTAAAACTAAGTAGTTCTTAGTAGCGCTAATCTAATCAAGTTGTAACATGACTAGAGCCTGGACAAGGTAACACTGGGCTTGAGAAAAGCCCTGATTTTCATTACTAATTCACTTTTAAGCCTTACCGATCCACATATATTAATACATTACTCAGCCACATGATTTGCCTGAATTTCCTGTCAAAGTGATATATTTTTTGGATCTGGTGTGGTTGTCCATCTCAAAGAGTGCATGCCAGCCAGTACAGATGCCCTCACAGCCTGCATCTCTTTGGCCTGTGCCTTTATTTAAACACTGATAGCTGCATGATTTATAGCCAGACAAGACACCAGAAGCAGTATTTTGGCACAGTGTCCGAACATAATGTGTTCTAGGCAGAGACTGGGACAATGTGAGGGGAGGGGAGGAGAGTGTAATGACTCTGCCTGCCACAAGGGGGTGTGTGCATGAGTCTGCTACAGCCCCAGAGGGAGAACACAAAAAAAGAGACAAATTCTTACATTTCTTTGGGAAATATGATCCTATCCTTTTCTCTTATTCTCACTTTCATACTCTCCCTGCACTTTGATATTTGATTGTTATTCTCTTCAGCTTAGATCCACAGATTAAGGGTCATTCTGCAGGGCAGAAAACACCACAGCGGTAAAACATTTCCACAGGCCCACCTGAGTTAAGTTCCAACATCCTAACGCATCACACATGATCATATCCCTATAAACATGGGCAACTGTGTGTTACTGAGCCAGACAGGAGAGAGAGAGAGTCTGACAACATCAAACCTGTGGGAACACAGCCAGACAGATCTAACCTCCATCTGTTCAACAGGCCTCAAACCTTTTCTTTCTTTCTTTCTATTTCTTTCTTTCTTTCTTTTTCTTTCTTTCTTTCTGTGTCAGAGTGACAGGCCTCTAGTCTTCGAGGAGCAGCTGAAAGTATAAAGGGAATCCATTTTTGATCGTGCTGATTCTCTCCGGTGAAACTCTAGAAGGGCCTGACAAAAGCAAACTCAATAAAAAACAAAGGAGAGTGATACCGCAGTAAGTTGCAAGTGCAGGGAACACTCCACGTTTTATATTGCTGTGGTATATTCAACCTTGGCTCAAGTTCGAGCATGTTCTTCAGAGTGAGTTTGAAGTGATCATCTGAAACAAGTCAAAACAAGAATTCATAATTCAGACATTTCTTGCAACCTATTTTTCAACCTTCTCCTACGTACATGGTGCTCAGAGACATCAATATTGTCCATAAATCATATTTCAAGCTCAGAAATGAGTGTTAAAGTGTCTTAGATCAGTGATGTATATTTTGTTTTGCCTGGGGTAACAACAATAAGCAATAAAGTTGGGAATGCAAACTTTTGAAATGTTAAATGCAATAAAAGACTTTAGTTATGGTCGTATTGAATTACTCGTGATAGACAGCCTTTTATTTGTATGCCAGAGAATATGACAGTCACTTATAGGCCTCCAGAAGACTACAGTTTTGTACATCAAGACCAAACACTGACTTTTACCATAACATATTAAATACTACAGTGCAAAGAAGAAGCCAGATGAAGGTTCCAGAAAAGGCCAAACGAGACAAAACGCAGGCACATACGCCTCACATTCACAACCTCACTGGGACCATCTCTTCCTCATTCATGCTGAATAAAGGGCATAGAAAAGGAAGATGAGCTGTCCGAAAGGTCAACAAAATTTACCTTTCAGCTGACAGATGTAGATTCAAAAGCAGCCATAAAGAGAAAAGAATGAAGTGATTTTATAACGTGGGTTTAAACAAGAGGGATTATTAAAACCCAGTCTGTCTAGAAAGACAATGAAATGGTCATTGTTGTTAAATCATCATTGTTAAAACGTAAAAATGGCGCAATCAGCAAATAGCAATGTTTAATCACATAGCATCTCTTGTGAAAATCAGATATGCCCTGTCCCAAATGACACCCTCAGCCGTTGCGGTCATTGTCCAAGTCTAGACTGTGATGAAGTAACGTCGCACAGACCGTTGGGTAGTAGTCTCTGTAAAGAATGCAAAAGTGTTGACGTGCGCATCTCCTGTGCACCCTTCTGAATCATAAAACGACAGAAGGGACATCCTTACTGCAGGGTTCCCCAAATAGGGCCCAGTAGGCCACAGCCCTGCAGAGTTTAGCTCAAACCCTGATCAAACTTATATAGAATGTGTCTCATTCAGTTCTCTAACTCCCAAGCTCATGAATCAGTATCTCGTGTACACAAATTCGGCACTGGTAATGACGGTAAAGGATGCTGGGTCACTACACATTAGGACACTGATGACTCTATTTCGGCGACGTGACAACGTCCTCATTGTACAATATCACTACTGGTATTTATGAACAATTATGGTATTTATATATATATATATATATATATATGGCATATGTATATGTATATGTATGGCATATGTATATGTATGGCATGTATTATATGATATGAGGAAATAATTTTTTACATGTATTCAACCATTCAAAAGTTTGGAAAAGGTAAGATTTATTTTTAATGTTTTGGAAGTTTCTTATGCCTACGGTTGCATTTATTTGATCAAAAAAAATACAGGAAAAACTTTAAAATAGAATTTAAAATAAGTTTTCTACTCTAACATAGTTTAAAATGTAATTTACTCATGTGATGGCAAAGCTGAATTTTCAGCAGTCTTCAGTTTTATGTGGTCCTTCAGAAATCATTCTAGTATGCTGATTTGCTGCTCAAGAAACAAGCACTCAGTTTGTGCTGCTTAATATTTTTGTGGACATAGAAATAACAGCAAAATAGAAATAACAGCAAAAACAAAACACAATAACAGCATTTATTTGAAATTTAAATGTAAGAATGTTAAGGTCTTTGCTGTCACTTTTGATCTAATTAATGCATCCTTGCTAAATAAAAGTATAATTTTCTTTCTTTCTCACCCAAAACTTGAATAGTATTTTATATCTGTACATCAGTTTACATTAAGTATAATTTAAAAGCCATTTGTAAACGTTTGAAAGCGAACAATGTTTGGAAGATTTATATATATTTATTTATTTTATTTTTTTTCATCTATATTCACACACTCAGGTTAGCTTTATATTTATCTGTTTGATGGCTCGTGCTGTACTTGCAAGTCATCTGAAAACATTCCCCTCTACTTAACCTCTATCCACCAGCTGCGCTGCTAAGCACGGCTGATTCAGGTTTTAAAAGCTGCCAATATGAAAACTGTTATTTGAGGAGGGCTGTAAAAAGCACTGATTTTCTGACAGAAAGAAAGGTTATGAGAGGAAAAGAGGGACTTAGCTGTTTCCCAGAGTGCATCACTCTTAATTGAGAATTGAGGGTTATGGTCTCAAATTTTGCCTCCAGAGAGGCCGCTGTGAGACTTGGGATCCAAACCCCTCAACATCAGACATCCTGAAACAAACTGACTCATCTGTGTCTGCCAATCCAACCAATGCTGCCCAGTAACCTATTTACTTACAACACTAAACTCTCAAGAGAGGATCAAGAAACAAAAGTAAGGCATTATGGATATTGATTTCCCGCATATTCCATTTTCAGCTCTAAGTAAACTAAACTGTGAAAATGAGTTAAAATACTTTCTTTCAAATATCTTCATAGTGCCCAACCCTTAGCATCTAGCCTGACATTTCACCATAATTGCATTTCAACTTCTCAGTAAAATATTCTCACAGAATTTCAGTAAACCCACAATGTCGCAGTGTTCATTTCAAACAACCTCAAATTATGAAAGCTTCATGAGGTGTTTGTTTTTAATAAAGATGAACAGAATGATGTATAGCATGGATAATTGATGGAAAAGTTTTATACTATACACACTACTGACATAATACAGCCTGACTTATTGTATGTCAAAAAAATGCACTGTCTGGAGAAATAGATCATACCAAAGAATTAAATCAAACCATTCCCATGATGTGCATGTGTATTTGTGGTCAAACACGATACACAATTGAGAAGACTACAGTTGAGTCTCTATTGATTTCTGCTATGCTCTTAAAGGGATAGTTCACCCAAAGATGAAAATTCTGCCAACATTTACTCACCCTCATGTCGTTACAAATCTGTATGACTATTTTCCTTCTGTGGAACACAAAAGAAGTCAAATGCATATGTGACCCTGAACCACAAAACCAGTCATAAGGGTCAATTTTTTAAAATCGAGATTTATACATAATCTGAAAGCTGAATAAATAAGCTCTCCATTGATGTATGGTTTGTTAGGAAAGGAACAATATTTGGCCGAGATACAACTATCTGTATTCTGAGGGTGCAAAAAAAAAAAAAATCGAAATATTGAAAATTTAAAGTTGTCCAAATGAAGTCCTTAGCAATGCATATTACTACTACTAATATATTTTTTTTATATATTTACGGTAGGAAATGTACTAAATATCTTCATGGAACATGATCTTTACTTAATATTAATGATTTTTGGCATACGAATTCTATCATTTTTACCCATACAATGTATTGTTGGCTATTGCCACAAATATACCTGTGCAACTTATGACTGGTTTGTGATCCAGGGTCACATATTGTCAAATGTCAAGGAAAGTCAATTACAAAGTTTTTGAGTTAATGAGAAACATGTTTCAAAACATCTTCATTTGTGTTCCACAGAAGAAAGAAAGTCAAATGTAATGACATGAGGGTGAACATGAACTGTATAGTGCTAAATATACTCACTTGGCATATATACTATATGGCACTTGGCAAGCAGTATGGCCGCTTATGTTTTGTAAAAACTTTATTGTTTACTTCTGTTTGTTTGCTTCTTTTGGATCTAAGAGTGGATAACAAAGGGAAAAGATGTATCGCACTCACACACTATTGCCAACAAAGACTTACTACAGATACTACTGTGAAAGCTGTGCAGCTGAACAAACATGTCAACAAAACATGTCCATTAAGGTCTTAATAAAAAGTGACAGCATAACAGGCCAAACAGTAGCAATAAACAGCCTAGCTGCAGCTAACAGCCTCAGCAAAAATACAGTAAACACCGATATAGATGGGCCTCTAGAGTAACATCTGAGCATCCCTGGTGTCCTGTCATGAAGTCTTAAGCACCAGTGTTCACTGCAGTGAGTCTCTATAAGGGTTCTCCAGGGGGTCAGGTGGACCGAAAGCATTATATTAGATAGAACTCACTAGCAAGCTAATGAAGATCCCTCCAATATGACTTGACTGAAATAGCTTGTTCTGTTCCTTAATAACCTCCCTTAAGGAGGTCAGCTCTTAACGCATTATAGTCCTTCACGTCTATTGCGGTCTCAAAACTCTGGCCAGTTGATAATACCTAGAATATCAAAATCAACTGCAGGCAGTAGATCCTTTTCCTACACTCTAAAAAATGCTAAAAAATTAAAAACAACCCAAGTTGGGTTAACCCAGCGATTGGGTTGTTTTAAGCAAACATTTAAACCAACCGCTGGGTTAAAACAACCCAATTGCTGGGTTTGGCCATTTTCAACCCAACTTGGGTTGTTTTTAACCCAGCATTTTTTAGAGTGTATTTAGCACCTGAACTCTGGAACATTCTTCCTAGCATTGTTCAGGAAGCAGACACACTCTGTCAGTTTCTGCCGGATCCAGGCTGTATCCAGATCAGATGGTGGACCTGCGCCTAGACACGACCACAATGCAGCCCTGAAGTGTCAGCAGAGACCATGTCAACTAGACTCTCCCCTGTGAAAACGTTATCAAATGATCAGAAACGACTTAAAACGCTGTATTATGCATGCCAGACAAGTAATTTGGTGTCATTTTGTAAAGAAAAATTACACGCCATGCGCACATACGTATTCAAACGCACTATAGACTAAACACGTAATACTTACGTGCATGCCAGCACCGTTCTCACAGATTCATGTTTTTTGAAGTTTACACAAAGATGATAACGGTAGCATTGTTTCAAGGTTTTAGTTCTGCGGATGAGTGGCCGAAACGCATCAAGAGATTTCTGTTTTGGTTGAAAATGGTGTTGTGTAAGTGGCCCAAAGTAAATAACTAATGATTTTAATGGAAATTAATCAATCAAAAACTTACTTTAGCTGGACAATAACTTTTTTTCTAGAGCTGATGTACAGCCAAAACAATCTCTCTTCCATTAATTTCCTATTATCACTGTAAAGCTGCTTTGAAACAATCTATATTGTAAAAAGCGCTATATAAATGAAGGTGACTTGACTTGACATGAGACGGTAAAATTAAAGACAAACTTTAAGATTTGTCTTGTGAACATGTCCTTCTATAAAAGGAAAATATAATCATACATTTATGCGACAATATAATTTTTATGAAAAAATCTGACTAAAACATCTGCAAGAGTAGGAATGCACCTCTCTCCCCCAGCGATGTGCATCACTTGCTTATAATTGAAAATGAGCCCATTGGTTTTGCATTATTCTGTCATTCCCAGAGGAAAATTAATTGAAACTAAATTTGCAACAAATTGGAAATAGACAATGCTCCTTAAAAACAAGAAAACAAACAAGCAGATCAAGTAAATAAACTTTGAAAAAAAACTGATAATGCACAAGCACACACACACACATTCAGACAGTAATGGTACTTAAACAGAGGGCAGAGGGGAATCCCGCAGGCTCCGCTAGGTGTTTGGCAGTGAGGGAGGGTTTTAGATAAATGATGCTGCCCAGGAGCAGTGCCCTGGGACATGGCCCCAGCCTGCCCCCCTGCCTTTGCCTGGCTAAATGGGCCGTTTCTGGGATGCCGGGGGCACAAGCATATGCCACCAAATCCCTAGTGAGGTCTAGCAGAGAGTAAACAGAGACTCTGCTAATGGAAGACTGCCTGCTTCTGACCTTCAACTGATCTCTCCTCTCCTCTCTCTTTCTCTCTCAGTCTCAGTCTTGCTCTCCTCACTCTTCTCATGTTGTCTTCTTCTCACTCAAAATCACACTCCGTCAATATCTCTTTTTATATAATGTCTTGCATGGCTGATGAATTAAGCTTAAAACTGAAATTTAGGCAGATAATGTTTATATCATCGTGCCAACAACATATGTGCAGTATAAAGAATATGCTGGACCCTCAATGAGAGAAAATGCACAGAAACACCAGGGCAAAATTGGATATACATTTATAAATCCAGACACATTCAGACAGGGCAACTCCAGTGTGTGGCTGAACCATCATAAACAGCAAACTGGAAGCATTTAATGGTGCACACCCAACACTAATGTGCAGCTTGGACTAAATAAGATGTCTGAGAGCAGAAATAGACTTGGTCCTGTTGTTGATGCTGTCAAGACAACCCACAATATACTTATGTTGTTCTGTTTTATATTTCTCTGCAAGGGAACAACCATATTTACTTCACTGACCACACACACAGAGAGACGTGTTGGAGTGTGACCATTGCTTTATGCTGCCACTGTTGTCAACGTGAAAGTTGAAAACTGTTGAAAAACTGGCATGATGAGATAAAGCGGTTATAACTGTATCCAATGTTCGCTCTGTCACATTGTCCTGGGCCAATTCAGTCACTTCATCACATTTATCTCCATTTTACAAGCCTATAATAAGCCCTTCTATCGTTACAGAGTGGGCATATGTTTCATACAAGGGTAAATAATGGGGATTATGGGGAAATTGAGTCCTGACCTACTTCTGCCCTGATAGTGCGCTAGTAGATAAGAGAGTCTAAAACAGAAATCACAGTCTGATATGTCATGGTGAGAGTGAGCAGAGCAGAATGTGTGAGCTAAATCGGAGTATTAAAGGCCTCAGGCAACAGAGATGAATCAGCGCTTTCCAAAGGCCTTCTAAACCCAGAATGGCACAAACTTAAACGGAGCAGAAAAATATAATCACTTTATACTGGTAAATGTGCCTATACAATAGGCATTATATTGACACAATATTGTAATAGCAAATCAGTTGTTTAAAGATGGTGTCAAATACTGTATGAGGTGTCATTGATGCATTGTGTAAGGATAATCTGCTGGACAATAACTTTACTTTATGTACTGTAGCTTTCATATAAAAAATATGTGGATAATGAATTAACAGCATTTATTCATTAATGGCAGTACCGTGTTTATGCATACAATGTCCCCTAAAAGTATTTGGACAATTAAGTCATACTTAATGTTTGAATTTAAATGTCAGTGTCATTAATAGCCCACTCTTTTTTTCTCACTCTCTTTGAGACAGGATGTTTAGGTGTTCTGTACTTGTGTATAACCTAACCTGTGTTTAATTACTGCAAAACAGAAGAAAAAAATCTGAATTATTTATTGCATTACAGTATGTAAAAGATGTTAGACATTTTCTCAGAAATAATTCCACTTTGTGAAGTTTAAAAGAAAGTGTCTAAATACATTTTCTCTTCATTTTAAGTTCTATATAAATATAATATCAAAATAAAATGTAATGTGTGTGTATAATATATACAGGTGCTGGTCCTATAATTAGAATATCATCAAAAAGTTTATTTATTTCACTAATTCCATTCAAAAAGTGAAACTTGTATATTATATTCATTCATTACACACAGACTGATATATTTCAAATGTTTATTTCTTTTAATTTTGATGATTATAACTGACAACTAAGGAAAATTCCAAATTCAGTATCTCAGAAAATTAGAATATTACTTAAGACCAATACAAAGAAAGAATTTTTAGAAATCTTGGCCAACTGAAAAGTATGAACATGAAAAGTATGAGCATGTACAGCACTCAATACTTAGTTGGGGCTCCTTTTGCCTGAATAACTGCATTAATGCGGCGTGGCATGGAGTCGATCAGTCTGTGGCACTGCTCAGGTGTTATGAGAGCCCAGGTTGCTCTGATAGTGGCCTTCAGCTCTTCTGCATTGTTGGGTCTGGCATATCGCATCTTCCTCTTCACAATACCCCATAGATTTTCTATGGGGTTAAGGTCAGGTGAGTTTGCTGGCTAATTAAGAACAGGGATACCATGGTCCTTAAACCAGGTACTGGTTGCTTTGGCACTGTGTGCAGGTGCCAAGTCCTGTTGGAAAATGAAATCTGCATCTCCATAAAGTTGGTCAGCAGCAGGAAGCATGAAGTGCTCTAAAACTTCCTGGTATACGGCTGCGTTGACCTTGGACCTAAACCATCACTGACTGTGGAAACTTTACACTGGACCTCAAGCAACGTGGATTGTGTGCCTCTCCTCTCTTCCTCCAGACTCTGGGACCCTGATTTCCAAAGGAAATGCAAAATTTACTTTCATCAGAGAACATAACTTTGGACCACTCAGCAGCAGTCCAGTCCTTTTTGTCTTTAGCCCAGGCGAGACGCTTCTGGCGCTGTCTGTTGTTCAAGAGTGGCTTGACACAAGGAATGCGGCAGCTGAAACCCATGTCTTGCATACGTCTCCAGCTGCAGTCCACTCTTTGTGAATCTCCCCCACATTTTTGAATGGGTTTTGTTTCACAATCCTCTCCAGGGTGCGGTTATCCCTATTGCTTGTACACTTTTTTCTACCACATCTTTTCCTTCCCTTCACCTCTCTATTAATGTGCTTGGACACAGAGCTCTGTGAACAGCCAGCCTCTTTTGCAATGACCTTTTGTGTCTTGCCCTCCTTGTGCAATGGTTGTCTTTTGGACAACTGTCAAGTCAGCAGTCTTCCCCATGATTGTGTAGCCTACAGAACTAGACTGAGAGACCATTTAAAGGCCTTTGCAGGTGTTTTGGGTTAATTAGCTGATTAGAGTGTGGCACCAGGTGTCTTCAATATTGAACCTTTTCACAATATTCTAATTTTCTGAGATACTGAATTTGGGATTTTCCTTAGTTGTCAGTTATAATCATCAAAATTAAAAGAAATAAACATTTGAAATATATCAGTCTGTGTGTAATGAATGAATATAATATACAAGTTTCACTTTTTGAATGGAATTAGTGAAATAAATCAACTTTTTGATGATATTCTAATTATATGACCAGCACCTGTTTATATACAGACAAAGCAAAAATTATTCAGACACCAGATACAATATTTTACTAGTGGGTGCAGGACACTATAGTTCAATTATGTAAGTGAGGATAGCAAAATAAAGTAAACTGTGACATATTATACCCAAAAATTCTTCATACAGTGACTACCAGTAAAATTTATAAAAAATTGGGACCAAAATTATTTAGACACTTTGACCTGACCATGTTTTGCTTAAGTGTTTTTTCTTTAATTGCTAATGCAACTCTTCACACCACAGACTGAACAAAATTAAGCTTTGCTTCATAATTGGTTGACCTAAATTGGTATTATCTAATTGTGTACTTAAATTTAACAGCTAACAGCTGATTGGTTGATTGTAATCCATTACATACCTTTCTATCAAAGTTATCTGACATTATCAATATGAATTTGTTCTGAAACTTTAACTCTGAGTTCTTGTCATATTTTATTACCATTATCTAAACTATAGCAAATAAACTGTGATAATGTGAGAAAATGGTGAAGGTGTCTGAATAAATTTTGGTTTGTGTATATATACACACATATACATATATATATACATATATATATATACATATATATATATACATATATATATATACATATATATATATACACACACACTCACCTAAAGGATTATTAGGAACACCATACTAATACTGTGTTTGACCCCCTTTCGCCTTCAGAACTGCCTTAATTCTACGTGGCATTGATTCAACAAGGTGCTGAAAGCATTCTTTAGAAATGTTGGCCCAAATTGATAGGATAGCATCTTGCAGTTGATGGAGATTTGTGGGATGCACATCCAGGGCACGAAGCTCCCGTTTCACCACATCCCAAAGATGCTCTATTGGGTTGATCTGGTGACTGTGGGGGCCATTTTAGTACAGTGAACTCATTGTCATGTTCAAGAAACCAATTTGAAATGATTCAAGCTTTGTGACATGGTGCATTATCCTGTTGGAAGTAGCCATCAGAGGATGGGTACATGGTGGTCATAAAGGGATGGACATGGTCAGAAACAATGCTCAGGTAGGCCGTGGCATTTAAACGATGCCCAATTGGCACTAAGGGGCCTAAAGTGTGCCAAGAAAACATCCCCCACACCATTACACCACCACCATCAGCCTGCACAGTGGTAACAAGGCATGATGGATCCATGTTCTCATTCTGTTTATGCCAAATTCTGACTCTACCATCTGAATGTCTCAACAGAAATCGAGACTCATCAGACCAGGCAACATTTTTCCAGTCTTCAACTGTCCAATTTTGGTGAGCTCGTGCAAATTGTAGCCTCTTTTTCCTATTTGTAGTGGAGATGACTGGTACCCGGTGGGGTCTTCTGCTGTTGTAGCCCATCCGCCTCAAGGTTGTGCGTGTTGTGGCTTCACAAATGCTTTGCTGCATACCTCGGTTGTAACGAGTGGTTATTTCAGTCAAAGTTGCTCTTCTATCAGCTTGAATCAGTCAGCCCATTCTCCTCTGACCTCTAGCATCAACAAGGCATTTTCGCCCACAGGACTGCCGCATACTGGATGTTTTTCCCTTTTCACACCATTCTTTGTAAACTCTAGAAATGGTTGTGCTTAAAAATCCCACTAACTGAGCAGATTGTGAAATACTCAGACCGGCCCGTCTTGCACCAACAACCATGCCACGCTCAAAATTGCTTAAATCACCTTTCTTTCCCATTCTGACATTCAGTTTGGAGTTCAGGAGATTGTCTTGACCAGGACCACACCCCTAAATGCATTGAAGCAACTGCCATGTGATTGGTTGATTAGATAATTGCATTAATGAGAAATTGAACAGGTGTTCCTAATAATCCTTTAGGTGAGTGTATATATATATATATATATATATATATATATATATATATATATATATATATATATATATATATATATATATATATATATATATATATATATAGTTTTTTTGTTTGCTTTTGTTTTGTTTTTTAAGAAATGCCACTTTGTGTGATACTTTATTTTTAAGTGAGACTTAGATATACATTGTGGTGTCAATGTACAAGCAAATGCATGCACATGTGTACTAATCTGCAACACAAAAAAGGCAAATGCAAACATTATACCATCTATTGTGTGATGTAATTTTTCTCTGGCACAAAGCTATAGTACATTCTTTGGAGAGCCCTGGGAGGGTATGAGGTTTATTCAAAAGCTCATAAAACACAAGGGGGTCATATTTAATTGTAAGGGGGGAGAAGATGAGACCGGCCTAATTATCTTTATAGGTTGACAGTAATATTTCATGTAAGTTGGGTGAGGGCCCATGCCAGTGTGCCTGGCGGGTATGATTTGGAGAGATTTATGAGGAGCGGATCTGTGCCAGGTCATGTGCCCACAGCGATTTCTGCTGTCTCTAGACTGACAGAGCTAACAGAGATATTATTTATTCATTGTGTTGGAATAGCCAAATACAAGAGCCAATAGTCTAATGATTAATCTAATGCTGAACTTTTGATACCTCAGGAGTCACAACCAGGATGTGTTTCCTGTAAGAACAGAGAGCAAAAGAGTGTGAGAGAGGATGGAGCTATCGAGAAACGAAAGGAAGACAAGCTGAATTTTTTTTCTTCTTTTTTTCAAAGAACACTTGAAAGCTGTTCTGGGGAATTGAGCAGGTGGGCAGTGGGGTGTGAGGAGCTGGAGAGGAGGAGCGCACTGAGATCTAGATCACTCTCAATTCATTGGAAAGACCCATGGGCCTCTCGCTCCTACTCTCTGTTTCATTCCTGCTTTCTTAGGAGAGTCTATCCTGGGGAGAAGGTGGAGCAGCTATAGCTTACCTCAAAAAGTGATGCTCCATGATCTATGTTTTTAACATTTAATGTGCATGCACAAAAAGTCATGACATGACATAAAAAGTTGTGCAACCAAATTCTAACCTGAACAAACGATTTAGGATTAATTTTAACCAAATCAATCCATCTGAAATGTGATTCGCCAAAAGTTTGGTCAGCGCAGGCAGTGCATTTCGGAATATAGAGCACTCTAAACAGACAGGATAACATTTTGGGTGCACTCAAATATTTGAGGATAGCACTTTATAATAATTGATCAAAAAGCACCAACTCACTAAAAAAATATGGGTCTCTGGAGAAAACTTCAAAACAGTATCAATTATGGAGTAGAGCCTCTGAGGAAAGCAGCAAGTCCTGCATCGATATGCTTTTCAGTGCAAATCATCCGAGATTATCAGGATGAGAAGAGAGTATAACAGCAGTGGATAGTTTAATCTAGTCCTATCTCACACTGACACACACACACAGCCCCCTCAGAAGAGGCACTGAGTGAGTAAAGATATTTTCAAGCAGCTCACGTCACACTGCTTCAAAGAACACAGAAATCACAAGCTCCCAACAATCTCAGGCTACGGTATTGTCTAAAAATTACAGACCAGCTTAAATAATACTAGTAATACATGCAATAAGAGGCTTTTTTTATGCGTTTTATGTTTTTATTCATTACTATTTTTTATATTTCCCCCAAGATAATTTAAAAGCCTTTCCCATTACTTTTTATTTCACTGATTTTTAAAACTGTAAATTTATTTCAAATTCTAGAGATCAAATATGTATTTACTAACAACACATTTTTTGCATCATGTAAAAATCACAGCGAGCCATTTATTTATGACTGGCATATGATCTCTCACACACACACACATAAACTAACATGCCATATCAGCGACACTTTCCAGGTCTTTCTCCCTAGCAAAGCCCTCTGTTTTGACACAATCATTACAAATTGATTGCAAAATAGCTAACAATCATGATTAAATCATTAAATTCTTGTCTACGCTTCAGAGAACGCTAGCAAAATTAACTTCCCACCAACCTCATTTTTTCCTGAACACGAAATAATGATTTTCTGCCAGTCTAATTACAAAGCCAACATCTGATCAAGCCAGCATCCAGAGGGGATTATCACATGCTGCAGTATTAGAGCTCATTACCAGCTTGAGTGCAAAGTTATTACACATTGTAATTGGATGGTGAGATTTATATACAGATCTGGCCAGTTTCTGTAAGATTGTAATTACAGGCACCGTTGGTTAGCTACTTATCACTGTGCCGGGAGGAGAAGAGGAGAATCAGGGAGCGAGGGAGCGTTTCATTAACCCTTAACCCCGCTGAGGGAAAACACTGTATCTAGCCTGCATCTGGACTTGCGACAAGAGCTACATACGCTCATCAAATAATTTACATCTCCCCCCCCCTCCCAACCTGCCCGCTGACCCCCCACACTGTACAAAAAGGAGTGGTTTAGTGTGAGGCCTGAAGGGCTGATTCTAGAGTGTTTGTTCAGATAGACTGTTTTTCCCCTTGACTGAGCTCTGTTCTGTAATTAGCAGGAGTAACAGTGTGGAAAAAGTCTTCACCTGCTTAGAGCTGCTTTATGGAGCGCAGCTCTCTCTCTCTCTCTCTCTCTCGCTCTGTCTGTGCACATTTGTGAAGTGAGTGGGAGGAGCACTGAGTGCGGAGTGTTTGAGCAGGGGTGCGAGGTACGAGTGTTTAAAATTCTATTTTTCCTTCTTTTCTATCATTTTTGTTTGTTTTGTTTAGTTTTTTCTTGGTGGGTGGTTTACTGTTTTCTTGATAGTTAGCGAAGTGGTTAATTCACTGGGCTCTCTGCTCCCAGTGTTTGTACTGGAAGCATGGTGACTCCAGGTGAGCAGAATCTTGGGTTCCTAACAAGACGACATGAGGTCAATTAACTCATGCTGCATCCCAATTCGTCTACTTATACTACGCTCTAAAAGTGTGTACTGTTTTTGTGAATAAAAAGTACATACTTTTGAGTGTTTATCAGAAGATTAGGCAAGCTTTGGGACATACTACTTTGTCATAACTGCGTCTTTAACGGACCACTCTGTCACTTAGTTACTGCCCTGTCAATCATCTTGTCACAGTTAAAATCCACTCAATTTCATTTAATTTCCTACCGTTTCGGAGAGAAATGTAGTAGCACATCTGCCAGACGTGGGTCTTTCATGCGGAGAAACTCTTTCATGCTGTTGCAGATTAAATATAATGTGGATTACATTAAATTAATATCTTTTTGTCAAGTTATATACTGATTATTAATCACTTGGCTGAACGTCTGATGCATATGGCACACTTACCTGGAAACACTTCAAGAGTTTTGAAGTCGTCATCTGATTCTACAGGATGTCCGCGAGATGTGTGTGTTACAGTCCGCCTGGAAACAAATGCCCTGACGCCAAACTCCCTCGTGGAAGAAGAATGCTGTCGTGTTTACAACCGTGACAATGAGCGCTTACCAGGATCAACTAAATGCTGGATTTTCAAAAGTATGTGAAATTTGCTGCTCCATTGTTGCAGTAAACTTGATTTATAACTTAATTTATAGATGCACACCAGTCTGTTATTGTAGGGATATCGACTGGGACACAGCATCTGTTTTTAGTGTTTAGGAATGTAGTTTAGCTATAGGCACATTAATTGGCTATGAGGATATCAGCATCGGGGATAGATGGTGCTGTTGTTGTTTTTGTTAAGATGATTGAATTAGCAAATCAAATGATGGAGACTGGTGTTGAAATTAGTGGCATTTTTATGCAAGTGCTTCCTCTCTCTACACCTTCGGAAAAAACATTATCTAACTTGCCACCCTTTATTAAGAATGAGGTTTTAGTAGAGATGCTTGCCAGATATGGAAAATTGGTTTCAACAATACAAATTATCCCAATTGGGAGTAAGTCTTCTCTAGTGAAACGTGGTGTATTTTAGACATTATGTCTATATGGTTCTAAAAGATAATGTTGACGATTTGGACTTAACTCAAAATCTTCATCACAAAGATTTAAATTATGCGAGTTTCAGAAACAGAACACGATACATGTAAATGTCGAGGGCTCAGTGTTTGAAGTGGAAGACTATTCTATTAAAGCACCTCAAAAAAACGAAAATCAATGAAACGCCATACTAGTAAACAGATCAAAAGACTTGATGTTCGGGAGGTGAGCCATACAAATACAGAAAAAATGTAAGGAGAGTAAAAACTGAAGAGTTTTTTATCCAGACATACTTCAATTTATTGAGAAGGCAAAAACTTGAGTGAGAACCGTTTCACTGACCAAGAAGTTTATCGGTTAAAAAAAGATTCTCACTAAATGCTCAATCAGAACTTCGTGTTTATTTTCTTTGTTATGCTGGGAGGTGTCTCTTTTCCTATTTAGGGGAGTAGTACATTTTGCTTCCTTAAATATGAATGGAGCAAGACAAAGTAGGAAAAGAGCACAGTTGTTTGAGATAATTACAAAAAAATGATTGATGTTTTATTCACGCAAGAAACCCATAGTGATATATCAAACGCTTCAGATGGAGTTTAGTGGGCCATTCTACCTTGGTGAGCGGTGGGGTTGTTATTTTGTTTTTGAATGGTTTTACAGTGGTGGCCAAAATTATTAGAACACCTGACAGATCTGAAAATATTGACTTTTTTTGCCTCCAAAACATTTTATTTCATAATGTTCATGAAACATGCAGATGGTTGCTCTGACCATCAAATATCAGTACTGTTTTTATCCACTTTTAACTTTAATATTTGGTATGTCCACCTTTTGCAGCAATTACAGCAGCACATTTCTCTGGCATAGTGTCAATATATTTCCTCTGAGAACTTCAACACTAATGTTATCCAATGCTTTCTGCAACTGAAGCCAAAGGCTTTTCTTTTGAATGTAAAATATGTCCAGTTTATTTTCCAACTCACCCCAAATGTGCTCGATGGGGTTGAGATCCGGACTTTGAGGTCTGGACTTTGAGGGGGCAAGTCCATAATTTTCAATGTTCCAGCAGATTCCTTCCATCGCAGGTAGTTCCGGCAATAGTTAGAAGAATGTTTCGAGTTGTTTATTATTGGGGGGTGGGAACTTTAACTGTACTGAAAATGATTTAGATAGAAATCATATTGAGTCATTATAGTTTCAAGCATCAATTGTTTTTGATGTTGTTGTTTTTAAAAGATTGCTCAACATGCCTGGCAGAGAAATCTTTCATAATACTTCTTTTATAAGAGATATTTTGGATGATGGCAAGACTTTCAGATTCTGGTTAAATTCTAGTTGATCAGGAAAAAGCTTTTGATAGAGTTGAGCAATGTTACTACAATGTTTTAGAAGCTTTTGGTTTTAGTCCTAATTTTATATTAATGATTAAAGCTTTGTATTGTGACATTTAGATTATGTTGAAAATAAATGGTGACATGCTCTCCCTTTTAAGGTTTTAAGAGGGGTTAGGCAAGGCTGTGCACTGACATGCTTTATAGCTTTAGAACCTCTTTTAAATAAGTTAAGAGCTGAGATGTCAGGTGTGGACATTCCAAATTTCCAACATTCGAATTACTGAAGCATTTTTGTAAAATCACGCAGAACTACTGCCCAGTCAAAACAGTGTCGAGACATCTCGCAAGCTATTGGCTGGCCAGTGGGAACTGCATGAACCAATGGCAGAACAGCGTAACTGAGCGAACCAATGGGCACAATGCCCGCGAAGCAGGGCACAAAGCCCGCCAAAATGGGCGTGGCATCTGCCTTAAAGGTACGCTGTAATGCCCTAAAACGTCAGATTAATCTCCTTCAGCAACGATCTCAGTCCTTGCTGATAAACTCGCGAAGCTACACCACCTTTCGCCGTGAAAAGACGAGCATCCTGCAACGAGTCAGCGGCCTGTTTGCCATGGCAGCGCATGCGCCCTGTTGAGAGCGCGACTTACGTCATTGCTGCACTCACTGTCTAGCGCATAGCGTCGTCATAAAATGCCGGCCAAGCCCTGCCCCGCCCCTTTTTCACTCTCTATCACTTGTCCCAGTTCCCTCTATTCAGGTGACTGGAGAGGTTCAGCATTGCAGTATACAAGCCTTTTATGAAGCACGCTCGCCTGCACACAAAACACTGTTGAGAGCATGACTTCTGTCTACCACTTCTCCCAGTCCCCTCTATTCAGGCAACTGGAGAGGTTCAGCATTGCAGTATACAAGCCTGTTAAGAAGCACGCTCGCCTGCACACAAAACACTGTTGAGAGCGTGACTTCTGTCTACCACTTCTCCCAGTCCCCACTATTAAGGCGACTGGAGAAGTTCACCATTGCAGTAAACGAGCCCGTTATGAAGCGTGCACGTCTGCACACAAAACGCTGTATTAAAGGCGATCCTAATAAGCAATTAAGAGTATTTTCCTCTTATGACTGTAGGCAGTGTGTCCCCTAAATAGTGTGCACCCCTGCATATAAGCACTGTTAATTCAGCACTACAGAATCACTCAAAGCCCAGGCCGGTCCGACCCCCAAAAAACTCAGAATTCTCTCCCCACGGCCCGTTTTAGTTCCGGCCAGGGAGAAAAATGTTATTTTGAATGTTGTGAGTGTAAACTGCGAGCCCGCTCTGATGCACGCTCCCTTGCATTCTGCTGCTATAATGGCGAGTAAAAGAACATATGTTCAAGAAATTAGTTTATGGTCTCTTCCACACCACACGAAAGTCAGCGCCCTGCACAGCGTGCTGCCTTCCGACGCTATAAAACCCCTGTACAACCGGGCAGAGTCTTGGAAAGCCATCCCAGGTGTGTCACAGTGGGTTATAAAAACAATTCAACGAGGTTACTCACTCCAATTCACTCGCAAACCACCCCGTTTCACGGGCATAACACACACTTTGGTGGAGAGCAACGTGACTCGTGTCCTCAAAACCGAAGTGGAGAGCCTATTGATGAAAAAAGCTATAGAGGCGGTGCCTCTAGCACAGCGCAAGTCAGGGTTTTACAGCCGCTATTTCCTCATCCCCAAGAAAGATGGTGGTCTCAGACCCATCTTAGACCTCAGACATCTGAACAAGGCTCTTATCAAACAGCCTTTCAGAATGCTGACATTAAAACAGATCATCGCGCAAAAAAAAGATGCTTACTTTCATAGACGTCTTTCTATGCTCTTAAATGGTCAATGTTCTCTGACTGGTGCTCAGCCAGAAACCATAACCCAGTGTCATGCGAGATTTCACAGATACTCGTTTTTCTACAAGAGATGTTGGATGCAGGACGAACTCCATCCACACTCAAAGTCTACACGGCAGCTATCGCCGCTTCTCATGCACCGATAGCTGGCCAATCAGTAGGCAGACATGACATGGTTGTGAAGTTCTTAAAAGGAGCCAGGAGGTTTAACCCTCCTCGCCCTCCTACAGTGCCAGCTTGGGACCTTTCACTGGTCCTGCGAGCACTAAAAGAACCGCCCTTCGAATCGTTGCAGACGGCCGAATTAAAACGCTTTCGCTGAAAACGGCCCTGCTATTAGCACTGGCATCAGTTACGCATGTTGGTGACATTCAAGCGCTCTCTGTGAACGCGTCATGTCAGGAATTTGGCCCAGGTGATTCTAAAGTCATCCTCAATCCGAGACATGGCTATGTACCCAAAGTGCTTTCAACACCATTCAAAGCACAGGTAATCACTCTCTCTGCTCTCCCCCCCTCTGAGGATGAGAGACAGTTACACCTGCTCTGCCCACTTAGGGCTCTTAGAGCATATACTGAGCGGTCCTCCCACTTTAGACAGTCGGAGCAGCTCTTTGTAAGTTTTGGTGGCCGCACTAAAGTACTTCCGGTCACCAAACAAAGCCTGGCCAGATGGCTAGTGGACGCAATAGCGTTAGCTTAGGACACTATGGGCCTCCAATGCCCCATAGGTGTCAAAGCTCACTCCACTCACTCTATTGGTGACATCTGTAGATCGGCAGGCTGGTCCTCACCGTCTACTTCTACCAGATTCTACAGCCTGGAGGTCCCTGCTGAGTCCTCACTGTATAAGTATACTGAGACGGCCTCTGTAAGCCCGTCCAATTAATAAGTTGGCATCTGGGGCCTTCATGTGCTTCAATGCTTACAAAAGTTTTTCCTTGTAGTTACTGGCCTTCTCTAGCCCAGTACGCATAGAAATACATATATTAGTGTATATATATATATATATATATATATATATATATATACGTGTGTGTGTGTGTGTGTGTATACACACACACACACACACACACACACACACTCACCTAAAGGATTATTAGGAACACCATACTAATACTGTGTTTGACCCCCTTTCGTCTTCAGAACTGCCTTAATTCTACGTGGCATTGATTCAACAAGGTGCTGAAAGCATTCTTTAGAAATGTTGGCCCATATTGATAGGATAGCATCTTGCAGTTGATGGAGATTTGTGGGATGCACATCCAGGGCACGAAGCTCCCGTTCCACCACATCCCAAATATGCTCTATTGGGTTGAGATCTGGTGACTGTGGGGGCCATTTTAGTAAAGTGAACTCATTGTCATGTTCAAGAAACCAATTTGAAATGATTCGAGCTTTGTGACATGGTGCATTATCCTGCTGGAAGTAGCCATCAGAGCATGGGTACATGGTGGTCATAAAGGGATGGACATGGTCAGAAACAATGCTCAGGTAGGCCGTGGCATTTAAACGATGCCCAACACCATTACACCACCACCACCAGCCTGCACAGTGGTAACAAGGCATGATGGATCCATGTTCTCATTCTGTTTACACCAAATTCTGACTCTACCATCTGAATGTCTTAACAGAAATCGAGACTCATTAGACCAGGCAACATTTTTCCAGTCTTCAACTGTCCAATTTTGGTGAGCTTGTGCAAATTGTAGCCTCTTGTAGGGGGAAAAATTTCAAAGATGTTATTGAAAAGGTAAAAGGGCACCTAGATAAGCGGAAGTTGCATAGACGACCAGATATTCCCAGAGCTGCAAATATCAATGTCAGTTGTTTAATTTCATGTTAGGTCATGCAAAAAATTTACATTTGCGATTAATATTACAAGAAAGGAAAAAGTTGATCAAGGTGTATGTAATAGTTTAGAAGCAGTGTTTGGTAATTCTGTGAAATCTAGAATCTTAATTAATCTTAATTATTATAAAGCAATGAATGACCTTAAAAAGTTTGAATTAATTTGGTATTATAAAGGGTGGTGTTGTGTGAAACTATTACTGACAAATTTGATAAATTATTTTAGACAAGGTTGGGTGGTCTTTTATTGATTGATGCTTGATTCAAATGTTGATTATATGGTTTATGTATTTTAATAAAGGTGTTACCTTTTAGTCGGTCACGTCCAACGTTATTGAGATCACTTCTGGGAGCCCTATCAGCTTCAAGTGTATACAGAACGAGCCGATGCACATTGGCATACGAGATTTGCATCTTGCCCCGCAACGTGGATATAAATATGGAAGCGGATATGGCGCACATTTGTCATTCACTTCGGAGCCGATGTTGTGCTGCGTGAAGACTGTTCCTATTTATCACAGAGTGAGAGAACGAGAGAAGGGGAAGCTTTTAGTGCTGGGAGTGAAGGCATGACAGCGAGGACCGCAATCTCACTGTGTTGAGAAAAAAACTGCTGTTTTCACAGCATTATTTTTGGGGATTCGGTGAGGGCGTTCACTGGCAATACACAGGGCTGCACTATTTTCCCTGTGTTTTGCCACGGCCATTTCCCTGTGTGCTTCAGCACATTAAAAGAGCTTTTCCCCTAAAAGAGTACACAGGTGTGACACTGCGTCTTTTTCAAGATGTCATTCCACCTAATGAGAATCACCTAACTTCGGGAAGGCGGAATCCTCTTACCTATACCTCGATCTAGTGCTATTTCTGCTGGCCAGCAGAATAAGGCTACTTCGGCGAATAGCCAGGGTGACCTGAGGATTACGGGTAGAGCTACCCCGCGAGGCAATCTTCGTGGGCCCCTAATCCCTCTGTAGCAGCCGGAAGAGTTACAGAGAGAGCATGCTGGCCCCTCCCCATGGTCGTCCAGTGGTGACTTTCGAAGCTCCAGCAGATGACAGGATGTCGTTTCGCTGCATCGGAGGGGGAGCTGCAGTCTTCTGGGGATGAAGACTCGGCTGAGTTGCCTCCCTCTGGGAGAGTAGCGTTGCCCGAGACAGACACAGAGTTGACGGTTATGCTTTCCCGGGTTCTTCCTGCTGGTTCTCAGCGCCCCGCCCCAGTGCCCTTCTTCCCGGAAGTGCATGAGGAGCTTACTGGGTCGTGGACGGCACCTTTTTCTGCCAGAAACCAGCCCAGTAGTGTCTCCATTCCAAGGCCTGTAAGTTCACGTCCACTCTAACAAGCAAAGCTTACAGAGCCTGTGGACAGGCTGTGTCCACCGTGCATGCCATGGTGTTGCTCCAAGTGAGGGAGCTCCGGGCGGCGACAGACCTCACTCTCCAGGCGACGAAAGTCACCGCTTGTTCCATCGGTCAGGCAATGTCCACCATTTCCCAAGAGTGACATCTCTGGCTCAACCTGGCAGATATGAGGGAGGCCGATAAATATCGCTTCCTGGACTCCCCGTTTCCCGGGTTGGGCTATTCTGCGACGTGGTCGAAAGCTTCACCCAGCAGTTCTCAGCCACCCAGAAGCAGACAGAGGCCATTAAACACATCCTGCCCTGGCGGGGCGATGCTGCCACCACCCACCCGCCGGCTGCAGATCCTCCACCTGATCGTGGCTGAGGGCGTCCCCCTGCCACCGACCTCCATCGGGGCAACAGTGTGGAGCCGGCAGTAGGAAGGCCACCCAGCCCGCTGCTAATCCAGGTAGCAAGCGGAAGTCCAAGGGACCCTGAGACGGACCACCCAGAGATGGAGGGGACAGCTCATCGAGAGATGGTGTCCGCACCACTCCCTCCCCTGGAGGAGGGCCAGAGGAGAATCCTTTGTTCCAGTTTAATTTGTGTTCTGCCACTGGCCTTCGTGTTAGTGGTACCCAAAAGGTTCTTCTCCCATTGGCAGCGGGGGGGCTGGCTGTGCCCAGGACGCACTCAAGAGGCCTCCACAAACCCGTGCGCCCCCTCAGCGGAAGCAGGTAAGTGCTGCACTGCACACTCAGACCCTACTTCGGGCCACTACGCTGTCTGAGTCGGGTCCCTGCATTCCCCCACTGCGGGTACGTCTGTGGTGCCGTCGGTCCCGCTTGCTCGATCGCTGGAAGCCTGGCTAGCGCTTCCGAGCCTGTCTCGCTGGCTCATCCGTACTATCAGACTCGGACGGCGTATGCGATTCAGTTTGCCCGGCGGCCACCTAAGTTCAGGGGCATCCACTTCACCTCCGTGTTGAAGGACGGTGCTCCTGTTTTACGGGTGGAGACCGCAGTACTACTGGCGAAGTACGCGATAGAGCCGGTCCCTCCAGACGATATTCATTCATTCATTCATTCATTCATTCATTCATTCATTCAACTCATTGAGATTAAAATCTCTTTTACAAGAGTGTCCTGGCCGAGAAGGCAGCTACAATAACATAAACATACAAATACCCATCCAAACAGAAAACACAATCATGAATTTACCAAAGGAGAAAACACATAATCTGTTTAAAGCAACAAACACATTTAGCGATGAAAACATAATCAGCTTTAAGATCTTTTGTAAATTGTTCCGAGCAGATGAAGCATTATATTTAAAGCCTCTTTTTCCTAGCTCTGTTCGAACCCGAGGAACATTAAGGTGTAACAAATCATTTGAACGAAGATTGTAACAATTTATATTAGAAAAGCTGAGAGACAAGTAAGATGGAATTAAACCACAAATAGATTTATAAATGAAACAATACCAATTAAAACTTCTTCGGATATACAAAGATGGCCACTCAGCTTTATCATATAAAGTTCAATGATGTGCTCGATAGCTATAACCAGTAATAAAACGTAAAGCGCTATGATAAACGGTATCAAGTTTTTTTTAAGTAATGTACTGTGCATTCATATAAAGCCAATCTCCATAAACTAATAGTGGTAAAAATGTTGCAGATACCAAATATTTCCTTGCACTAAAAGAAAATAAGGATCGGTTTCTAAAATAAAAACCCAATTTAAGCTTAAGTTTAGAAAGTAGTTTATCAATATGTGGCTTAAAAGTTAGTTAATAATAAAATACCCACTAGGTACTTATAACTTGCAACACATTCTATTCTTGTTCCCTGGGAAGATATAATATCAGGAAGATTCCTTGGTAGAGCTTTTGAGTTTGAAAACATCATTAGTTTAGTTTTAACTGTATTTAAAACCAGTTTAAGCTGACTTAGGCGAGACTGTACAAAATCAAAAGCTGACTGTAAATAATAAAGGGCTTGTGAAACTGATGAAGCACAGCAATAAATAGCAGTGTCGTCTGCATATAGATGGTACATAGCATTGGGAATGTTATCACAGATATTATTAATATACAAAGAAAATAAAATGGGTCCCAGAACAGACCCCTGGAGGACTCCTTTAGAGACTGACAGAACAGATGAGGTACAATCCTTTAAAAACACACACTGTGTTCTCGCTGAAAGGTAGTTAGCAAACCAATTTATAGCATTTTCTGAGAGACCAACAATGGCAAGTCTTTTTAAAAGGATGTCATGATCAACTGTGTCAAAAGCCTTCGATAAATCAAGAAAAAGAGCTGAACAAATTTGTTTTCAATCTAAGACATTGATAATATCACTATACACTTTGATTGCAGCAGTGAGAGTGCTATGCTGCTTTCTGAAACCCGACTGAAAAGAAGAAAGTATATTATTCATTTTGAGAAAAAAAAATAATTGTTCATTTACTAATTTCTCTAAAAGCTTAGATAAAACACACAATTTTGATACTGGCCTATAATTATTCAACTGCAATGAATACAACAGTTAAAAGACTGAGATTCAGATTCAAATAAAAAAACCGGAGGATATAAAATGCTCATTTAAACTATCTAAAATAACTGACTTTTCTGTAGTCAGGTGATCATTTTTAGTAATAATTTTATTTATATCCACATTATCAGCTCAAGATAATGACTTTATTGCTTTCCAAAATTTAACCGGATTATTTAAATTTTGTGATGTTTCAAATAAATACAAATCTGACTTGGCCTTTTTTATCTGGGAAGTACAAAGATTTCGTGACTTTCTAAATTGAAGCCAGTCCGATTCAACCCTGGTGCTTCTGGCTTTAGCCCAAGCTGCATTCCTGTCCAGCAGAAGCCTAGCTAGCTCCGATGTAAACCAAGGATTATTTTGGGCCTTCACTCGTATTTTACGCATTGGTGCATGCTTATTTACCAAATGCATAAAACTACTATTAAAAAAGTTCCAAGCTAACTCGACATTATTTATTAGATTAATACGCCTGCAGTCCAAAAGGTACAAATCATGATGAAATGCTTGTTCTACAAAATGTTTTCTGTTTCTTGTAAAAATAATTTGAGGTCTAAATTTTGGACGTTTAGTATTCCTTACAACAGCAATGACACAGTGATCACTAACATTGTTTGCAAATATACCTATATCTGTAAAGTTGTGAGGTGTATTAGTCAGGATAAGGTCTAATAGAGTTGATTTATCTGAACATTTAAGATTTAAACAATCAACTGTGTTAAATGAAATGTATCACAAAAAGATTTAAAATGATTTGAAACAGAAGATAACCAATCCCAGTTAAAATCACCAACTGATAATATTTCATTTAAGTTAATAGCTGAAAGTTCCTGTTGCAATAGAACAAGAGATTCAGAATTTGCTGAGGGAGGCCTGTAACAACCAACCAATGTCAAATAAGTATCTTTAGAAAGCTCAATTTTTAAAGCTAAAAACTCAAAACCTGGGCGCTGGCGCATGGCGCCTCGCTGACAGATACAGTACTGTGCAGTCTTAGACGTTGGTATTTTCACATGAAAAATGTTTTTAAGCCAGTTATTTATATATTTTACTGTAGTGTGTCAGTAGGAAATATCAGTTTACATTTCCAAACATTCATTTTGCAATTAAGATTTTATTTTATTTTTTTTTATGCACAAGAAGTCTGATAGCAGCCGGTCTGATCTGATCTCACCGTCATCGAGTCTGTCTGTGATTACATGAAGAAACAGAAGAAACTGAGACAGACTAAATCCAGAAGAACTGAGGCAACGTCTCCCAGACACTTGAGGAAACCTTCCTGCAAAACTACAGTACTGGGAAAAGTTTAGGCACTTGTCAGAATGCTTTAAAGTGAGAATGCTGTCAAAAATAATAACATAAATAGCTTTTATTATGAATTAACTTCTATTAACTAAATCAAATCAATATTTGGGGTGACCACCCTTTGCGTTTAAAACGGCTTTTGTCACCTGCATCTATTCCTACACATATTCATGTAGTTTTGCAGGAAGGTTTCTTAAAGTGTCTTGGAGACGTTGCCTCAGTTCTTCTGGATTTAGTCCATCTTAGTTTTTTCAGTTTTTTCATGTAATCACAGACAGACTCGATGATGGTGAGATCAGATCAGACCGGCTGCTGTCAGACTTCTTGTGCATAAAAAATAAAAATTAAATCTTAATTACAAAATGAATGTTGGGAAATGTAAACTGATATTTCCTACTGACACACTACAGTAAAAGATATAAATAACTGGCTTAAAAACATTTTTCGTGTGAAAATACCAACGTGCCTAAGACTTTTGCACAGTACTGTATATGTAGAGCTGCGGTCTGAGCGACACCTAACACGTGTGTTAGATTCTATAGCCTCTGTGTAGAGCCGGTTTCTTCCCGTGTGCTCTTCCTTAGGGATTCCAATACGTCGGTGACGTTGACGTAACGTTGAACGTGACCGACTGAAAGGAAACGTCTCGGTTGCTGTACCATCAACTGTACGAGTCACGAATCGGCTCCTCAGTGAAAAAACAAATGTGCGCTGCTTCCGTATTTACACCCCCGCTACGGGGCGGAGCGCGAGATGAAAATCTCGCACGCCAATGTGCTTTGGCTTGTTCTGTATACACTCGAAGCTGATAGAGCTCCCAGAAGTGATCCCAATACGTCAGTGACGACGAGACGAGACGACGATCATAGTTTTGTGTGGGAATTCAGAATTAAATTGAATTGAGCAAACAGATGCTGAATTACAATTCAAATTTGAATGTAGGGAAGAGGAATGAAAATTAATTGAAATTCAAATAAATTAATACGAATAAATCTTTAAAAAGGACAGACAGACAGATAGATAGATAGTGTGTCTGAACATGTATCTGTGCAGTTCTTACACACACAGTTTCTTGGTTAAGCTAATTGTTACACCAGTAAATAACATTATCAAAAAACAAATACAACAAAGAATATGGGTTGAGGGCACGCTTAGGAGAAAACCTGCTGCATCCAACAAAATCCCATTTACTTTTCTTGCAATTCAGCAAAAAAAACACCGAAAGCCAGTGTGAAGGAACATAGGACAGAGAAAGAGAAAACACATTCCATGAACATCTCATCAAGATAAAACACAGAGCCGTTTTCTTTTTATCCAGCGTGAAACGCAGAAGTCCCTATGAATCAATGCTAGCTTACATTTTACGAGACAAGGAGTTAACTTGTTCAATTATGCCACAGACAGCTCTATTCTTTTGTAACAAGTAATCTGGATGGGGAAATCGATACTGACAGGCTGGTTGCATGCTGCCTAATTTCATATTACCACCAGCCAATGGTGGCACGGCCCTGTGATAAAGCTGTGCTGAGTAGTTCATTATGGAGAAGGAGGGGAATCAATACACACTGCTGTGTCTGCCACGGAGAACGGCTTTTGATAAGGTTCGTTCATTCATATAAGAGAGAGTGAGGATATATGATTAAGGGCCAGTTCAGAGTATATACTGTACTGCATGAGTGTGTGTGACAGCTGAGAAGTTTCAGGAGCTAGTTTACAGAAGACTAATACTTTATAAAAAACCACTGTGGGAATTATAAGATATAATGGAGGAGATAAATAATTCTATTGTTTGGCGAGTCGCTTCTGGTGTGCTAAACTGTACCTCCACCAGGGATCCTGTAAAAAGTAATAGAAGATAATGAAAATTAGCTTTTGCCTTTCAAAGAGTAAAACAACAACATTGCTGTCACATCTCAGACAGTTACCAATAGCACACAGCACAAGCAATAACCACTAAAGGTAAACAAACAAATGCACATTATGACTCCGGGTATAGATATTTATTTTTTCATTGCTTTCACAGTATAATTTGCCCTTTATTGCTCCCATTAATAACCTTTACCAGGTTAGGCTTAGCAGGATATGACAGAAGCCATTTGGCCTAGCATACAGAACTGGAAAAATGGGCAATTCATAAGGGGTGCCGCAACACTGTATTGTGTAGAAATTACATTAAGTGCGGTTTAATCTAAATATCCCATCTGCAATGCAGTTTATTGACTTCCTTTAATTTTCAGCTTAAATTCTCCACAGATTTAAGGCTATTGACTGGAGGTGCGTTTCATGAGATGCTGCAGTGGAAGTGAACGTTGTCAGCTCTGCTCTAGAATGCAATAAAAAGTGAGTGCTCTCAGTTGTTAATATTGTTTCACTGACTTGTCTACTAAAACCATGGCCTGTTTGCATGCCAAACCATAAGCAACAGTCAATAAAATGCATTTTAATCATTGTTAAGTGCAGTTTATTTCTGTCTAATCGGACTGGAGGCAATGCACCAAAATCTCAGCTGGCATCCTTGCACACACAAAGGCCAGACTACTTCAAACCTCTTTTGATCAGTACTGGTTTGTGTCATCATTTTTTGATGTGTTTCATGAGTGAGTGTGATTCCCTGATGGGGCACTTTATTCTCACAGATGCTCTAACTGAGGCCCAACTTTTGTAAACTTGAGAGAAGGCAAGAGAGAAAGAGAGAGTGGGAGAGAGCAAGAGAACCAAAATCGGACAATACAAAATCAATATAAAGTAAAAGACCAAAAAATTTTTTTTAAATAGAGACTGAAAAGGAGAGTGAAGGGTGAAACCAACAGGGTCCCTATAGGTGTGTGACCCATTTGTGAGTGTGCTGAAAAATACTGAAGAGCACTTCTTGAAAAGTTTTAGTCTAGTGGTGAGTTATTTATGCTGCGGCGTTTATGCTCATTTACAATCATTTCTATCGCAGAGAAAAAACGGCACATAAGGCAAGAGATGCTGTTATACCTTTCATAATCACCATATCTGTAGGGGCTGCCATTGTTGTTTCGCGGGCTATGTGACGTCAGAGCGCGTAACCGGGAGTACATTGAGCTAGTACAAGTTCACGGGTGGGAAGTTTATGGGTTTGACTGCCGTTCCAGTGCACTTTCATGGGTAAAAGGTTGGAAAAACACGGGCTACGGGTTGCCTGGAACGCGGCATTAGTTCAGCTGTGTCTGTTTAATCATCTCATTTGTATTCACCATTTAAGTTGTTCCTTCTCCTGCACTCCTTGTCCGGTCACCGTCAGAGGTGTCAAGTAACAAAGTACAAATACTTCATTACCTTACTTAAGTAGAAATTTTGGGTATCTATACTTTCCTGGAGTAATTATTTTTCAGCCGACTTTTTACTTCTACTCCTTAAATTTTTACACATTATCTGTACTATCTACTCCTTAAATTTTTTATTTCAAATCCCGGCTTGGTTTCATTCCGGCTTGTCATCGTAAAAAAAAAAAAAAAAAAAGCCTATCCAGATAAATCGCGCTATCCGGATAGAATGAATTTGATTGTGGTTGCATGAGAAGTATAAACATATACCATTCTGACACCCTATTGGTTTGTACACGATCCATCGCACCTGCATGACACAAATCACACACAGTGTTGCCAGATTGGGCGGGTTCCCTCCGACGAGCATGCACTTTCAGCCAATCAGCGATCAGCAGGCAGACGTGCTCATTCATGACTGACAGCCAGGTTTTTAGCTCGATAACTCGTAGCTGTATATTCAAGTGATCGCTATGCTAAAGTGTCATACATATACAGTAAGTTGTATCTACAGTCAAGAGTGGGAGAGTCATCCAACTTTATGGACATACATTTTTTTATCATCAACATTATGTTTTAAGGAGATAAAAGTCATCATATCTTCCGCTCCATGAAACACGTTAATGCTCAGTAGTACACATATATGGTTCTTTAATGTATTTGCATTGTACTAAAATGCATTCATTTTCAATGGGCATATACACTCACCTAAAGGATTATTAGGAACACCTGTTCAATTTCTCATTAATGCAATTATCTAATCAACCAATCACATGGCAGTTGCTTCAATGCATTTAGGGGTGTGGTCCTGGTCAGGACAATCTCCTGAACTCCAAACTGAATGTCAGAATGGGAAAGAAAGGTGATTTAAGCAATTTTGAGCGTGGCATGGTTGTTGGTGCCAGACGGGCCGGTCTGAGTATTTCACAATCTGCTCAGTTACTGGGATTTTCACGCACAACCATTTCTAGAGTTTACAAAGAATGGTGTGAAAAGGGAAAAACATCCGGTATGCGACAGTCCTGTGGGCGAAAATGCCTTGTTGATGCTAGAGGTCAGAGGAGAATGGGCCGACTGATTCAAGCTGATAGAAGAGCAACTTTGACTGAAATAACCACTCGTTACAACCGAGGTATGCAGCAAAGCATTTGTGAAGCCACAAAATGCACAACCTTGAGGCGGATGGGCTACAACAGCAGAAGACCCCACCGGGTACCACTCATCTCCACTACAAATAGGAAAAAGAGGCTACAATTTGCACGAGCTCACCAAAATTGGACAGTTGAAGACTGGAAAAATGTTGCCTGGTCTGATGAGTCTCGATTTCTGTTGAGACATTCAGATGGTAGAGTCAGAATTTGGCGTAAACAGAATGAGAACATGGATCCATCATGCCTTGTTACCACTGTGCAGGCTGGTGGTGGTGTAATGGTGTGGGGGATGTTTTCTTGGCACACTTTAGGCCCCTTAGTGCCAATTGGGCATCGTTTAAATGCCACGGCCTACCTGAGCATTGTTTCTGACCATGTCCATCCCTTTATGACCACCATGTACCCATCCTCTGATGGCTACTTCCAGCAGGATAATGCACCATGTCACAAAGCTCGAATCATTTCAAATTGGTTTCTTGAACATGACAATGAGTTCACTGTACTAAAATGGCCCCCACAGTCACCAGATCTCAACCCAATAGAGCATCTTTGGGATGTGGTGGAATGGGAGCTTCGTGCCCTGGATGTGCATCCCACAAATCTCCATCAACTGCAAGATGCTATCCTATCAATATGGGCCAACATTTCTAAAGAATGCTTTCAGCACCTTGTTGAATCAATGCCACGTAGAATTAAGGCAGTTCTGAAGGCGAAAGGGGGTCAAACACAGTATTAGTGTGGTGTTCCTAATAATCCTTTAGGTGAGTGTATGCGGCTGAAACAGGTAGCCTAGTGCATCCCAAATTTTTCAACATTAACATTTTAATATAACATTATAGTCATTATGGCCTTTAGAAAAAAAATGTTTGGAGGAGGTGGGGTAGTGCACTATAGGCCCCTGTGGCGCGGCCTAAGCTTTTGTCCTTAATGGCATTTTTTTCCATTACATTAATTTAACTTTTATACTTTAAGTAGTTTTGAAACCAGTACTTTACACTTTTACTTGAGTAAAAAGCTTGAGTTGATACTTCAAATTCTACAGAAGTCTTTTTAAACCCTAGTATCTATACTTCTACCTGAGTAATGAATGTGAATACTTTTGACACCTCTGGTCACCGTTATGTTAAGTTGTGTTGTGCTGTTGCCTGTCTGCCTGCCTGCCTTGAGATTATTTGTAATTGTAATTACTGTCACTCTGAATGGGAGGCAACGTGTATGGATGTCCAGATGTCATTCGGAAAGGATTTGAAGCCTCTATTCCACCTCCTCTCACAGGGGATGGTGTGATATATCAGTTCATTCTGTCGTTTATTTTTAAGAGAGTTAGTAAAGCTTTCTGCTGTGTGCTGCAGAGTGCAGGATGTTTTGGATGTTTTGAACTTGATTCATCTGTATTCGTCTTCCTGCCTGCACACACCCGTGGCAAATACTATTTTACTGTATTTTTGATCAAATAAATGCAGCCTTGGTAAGCATAAGACAAAAACATTAAAAAATCTTCCTGACCGGTACACAGTATGTAACCAAAAAGTCCAAAATTAGTTGCATTATGTCATTTTTGAATTTAACCGCATTTATTATTATTATTTTATTATCTTGGAATGTTTATGTTCTTTTCTACATATTAATACGTTTATAAAATTGTAACTTACATAAATGAACTAACATATTATGAACAAACATGAATTAACAATAAACATTTTTTTATAATTATCATTAATATAGATTAATAAATGCTGTAAAAATGCAGTTCATTGTTGGATCATAATACCTAATGCATTATCTAATGTTAACCAGTTGACCCTTACAGTAAAGTGTTAGCAAAATGTTAAAGGCGTGACACCTTTGATTGCGAAATTCAATAACTGACAGTGCAGCACTGGTAACAGAGTAATGATCTTGGATGTTCCAACATAAACAGACAATAAATCATTGCACAGCTCTGACAAGACTGATAAGACCTTTCTATAAGACATCCAAACTCAAGCTGGTTAACAAAAGCAGCGGCCTATTCGGTGGTCCCTGGGGTGAACTTTGACCTGAGGGTGTCTGATGACGATGTTATCTCAAAGGCCAATCGCTTCAGGCCAGTGATGCCCCTATGGGGACCCTCTAGTCAAAGATCAGTTATTCATGTGGATCTCCCATTACACAGACACTCAGACAATATGATACTCTCTCGACCCCTCATCTCGTTCTCCTGTCATATTAGCTTCCTTATGACACATCACTACATTTATACACAGCATTTTTATATCTATATCCATGCTTCATTCACATTGGTTATTTTGCTGAGATCCAAGAAAATAAATGATTCCCTCTTGCCTTGCAGTATATCTGGGAATATTTTCATCAGCTATTCCTGGTCCCCCCAGACCTCTCCGTTTTAAACACTTAAGGGCTAAATAAATAAGGCAGCGGGCTCAGTGGAGCAGAGAGAGAGAGAGACAGAGGGCCACCAGCAGAGTCCCACAGGCCAAACCCATCCAGGCAGACTTACAGTTTTATAGGCCTCCAAGTAGCCACCAGCCCATGCAATGATACTCTGGGCTCTAGAAGAGTCAAAAATGAGAGAAGTGGAAGAAGAAAGTGAGATAGATCAGTAATGAAAGCCTCATGGAAAAGAGCGAAAGGGTCTATCCTGTTTCACTTTATGTATATCAATGTCTATATGCCTTCATGCCATCCTGTTAGAGCAAGTCTTCCCTGGTTTCTCCTCCAATTAACCATTATAATCAATCAATCAATCAATCAGCACCATCCAATGCACAATAAATAAAACGATGGCATCAAATATTTACTTACATTATTGTTATTATTTGATTATCTTTTTATTTTGAGTATGTAAATTTAATGTTATGCTTTGTCAATGTTGAGATTCTTTTCAATATGGCAATTAATTACTTTCACAAGCCATCAGGTATTTGCGAGCTTTCAGCGGGAACAAGAGAAGTTTAAAGTTTACAGGCTGCCTTACGTTATCCGCCCGCAATGATTTCTGGGATTTTGAATAGTTCGATTCTCTCAGGTCTGATATCGAGAACACATAAGGATACCTGCGTTCTCTGTACTTGCGATCTTGGAATCAACTTTGATGTTTGATGATGATGTAGTACGAGAACTAGGGCTGCCAAGCGATTACATTTTTTAATCTAATTAATTACACAATGTGGCGATTAATTAGGCTAATCTAATTAATCGCAAAATAATCGCACATCAAATTTGAAATTACTCCCAAAAGATCATTTAAAGTCATTATTGTGTAAAAAATAATCCAATAGACATTACAAAAAGTAGCTTTAGAAAGAAATATTTTTGGGTGAACTATACCTTTAATGTCTGTTTTTATTAATATGGAAATATGAAATTATACTCTAAATAAGAAACTAAAACTGCCAGTAGGTGGCGATAAATGTCTAATGGAGTAAGTCATTGAGACAATCAAGACAGAGTGAAGTAAATGGTTCTCTTTATGAACATGGTAAATGTACATTGTTCTCTTTATGGTCCATTGAATCATTGGTTCCCCCGATTCGTTCAAAACGCGGATTCAGAAATGAATTTTAGTCGGAGACGATCGAACAGTTGAACAACTTTGTCTTTATATTTTTGTTGGCAAAACAGACAGTATTGTGTCTAAAACAAAACAATATTAACTTACTTATGTATTCTATTAAACTGCTGTATAAGACCGGTATCGCATCTGCACTTGTCTCGTGCTATTCTGGACAGAAAAACAGAACTCATGTGATATTGCACTCGTTACTCGTGTGATATTGCTTATATAGCCTATCATGATGTAAACGTGAGGGCGTTTTCACACTGGCAGTTTAGATCGGAATGGGGCACGGCTCACATGAAATTGGTAATGTGAAAGCTGTCATGTGGACCCGGGTGAGCTGAGCTCAGGGGTACCGAACCCGAGACTGAAGGAGGTGACCTGAGTTTGGTTGCGCAACTTGCGCTCGAACGGTTCCGCGATTCACGTGAAAGCAACATGGCCTCGGGTGTGCAAGAAAAGTAACCTGCGCATGCGTTTTATCAGATGCCGATGTATTTAGTCAAATAAAACACATGTAAGAGATGATAGTGTTGATGATTTACCTTGGATAGGAGCGACTCAGCGAGAGTGAGCCTGCAGTGTAGGCCTATTCGCGCATAGCCCCGGCGGGAACAATCGCGCAAACATGCCCAGTGTAAAAACGCCCTGAGAATAAAACAGGCATTATTAAATTGAATTTTGGATTATTTGAATTTCCCATATCTTGAATTTTAGGGACATTCTAACTGCATTCTACCCTATAGGTTTCATCACACAGTGAGTTGTTGCCCTGCATCATATTCTTCATCAATCAACTGTATGAAATGTAAGATAGGTCATCAAGTAGGTCTGGGGTGGGGCAAGTGCGTTTAATGTGGTAATAATTTTAACGCGTTATTTTTTTTACCATAACTAATCTAATTAACACGTTAAATCGACAGCCCTAACGAGAACACAAGGATGCAAGATCGCTTAAGAATGCATATTGAGAACGGCATAGACTCCATCTCTCTGTAAAGCTATACATGACAAAATGCTTATTAAATATTCGAAAGATCATGTCACCCCTGTCTTTTGGAGCAAGCACACAATGCAGAGGCCAACATGATTGCAGCTTGGATTTGTCCAGCATATCAACATTATCTGTTAGTCCAACCGATTTCAGTCGGACTAAAACATTTAAGACATTTTAAGATGGATGAATTATTGCTTTAATCTGACTGAAATTAAACTTTTAAAGTGAATGTAAATGCCTATTCTTGTCTTGCCTATGCCTATAAGACTGTTTCTCACTCTTTCTGATTGCCCATCTGTCCTTACTACATTCATTTATTCATTCCTCTTCCCTTCTTCCTCCTTTTCTGTCTCCTTCCCAAGTCTTTCTCCCTTACCCTACTCCTTCGGAGAGACTTGCCAGCCGGAAAGCCTTATTGAATCATGTAAAACTTTCTCTCCTCTGATTGAATTGCCAAATAAATTACCTTCACCCTGTGCAAGCCAAGCTACGTGTAAGAGCTTACAGTGATAACCCATTAAGGCTGTATTCATTTAAAGAGCTTTCTTTGAGACGGACATCAATAAAAGGCTTTAAAATAAGCCCTGTTGTGTAAACCAGGCACGTTAAAGAGACGCTAGCAAGGCCCAACATCCTGCACTCTGCAGCACACAGCAGAAAGCTTTACTAACTCTCTTAAAAATAAACGACAGAATGAACTGATATATCACACCATCCCCTGTGAGAGGAGGTGGAATAGAGGCTTCAAATCCTTTCCGAATGACATCTGGACATCAATACACGTTGCCTCCCATTCAGAGTGACAGTAAAAGCTCTATTGATTTTTGGCAGATTAAAAACACGGCAGGGAGCAATTTAAACTAGACTCACTTTTCAAAGTGTCTTTAGCCACTCCAACTAATGTTATTTCAGCAACATAATCATATCTGAGAATCAGTCTGACCAACACAAATATATATATATGCCCTCATAAAAGTAGTTTGCGGGAGACGTTAGTTTGTGAAAACATTTTCCATGTTATGCGTTTCAAAACAACAGAGGGGCTGTGAGAGACAGATTGTCACTATAGCATTTATGCAAAAATGTCAATACCAACTTGACAATCAATAGCTGCTTCAGTTTTGAACTAAGCCAAACAAAATATATATCCTTATTAATATCATTACACAATTTAGGAAAGTACAGGGGTGGGTCATTTAACTTCTTTTTTTAATCAATACATTTTGATGCCACCATCATAAACTGTAATTAGTCAATAAGACAGATAAATGTATGACTTTGTATAATCCATGACCTGCGCATCAATACTTTCTACATCAATACAGAACATTGCTTCATCCACAAGAAACAAGAATAAAATCTTTTTTCATTGTGATTTATTTTTCATTATGCAAAGATCTATTTCTTACCCTTAAAACTTACTTTAATTGTAACCTTTGCAATAAGGTTGATTTTATTAAATATTATAGAATGTAAACATTTTAAAAAGTAAATAAAAATATTAAATTATATGGTCCTACTTTATATTAAGTGTCTTTAACTATTATGTACTAAATCAATCATTTGATTAATCATTTGAATAATCTTACATTGTACTTTTATTTAAAAAAAAATGCCTATGTAATTACAGCTGTAATTAATTTGAGTAACTGTAAGTAATTATATATATAAATAATTACACTGTTGACCCTTCCTTTACCTCTTAACCCAGCCTTAAATCTAACTATACCATGAAACCGGTCCCTAACCTTACCTGTATCCCACCTCAGCAAAAATGTTTTGCAATACAGTAAAACATAAACACAGTACATTGTACCTAACAATTATTATTATTATTATTATTATTATTATTATTATTATTATTACTACTACTACTAATGTAAGTATATATTAGTTAAAGACACCTAATATAAAGTGGGACCAAACATATTTTAAAATCATATAAAACTGACTGTCCAAAGATCAAACGTTTTAAGAAACATATGGCTATAGAAATCAAAGCAATAGCTTTGCCTGAACATATGTTGAAATGTCAAATGTGAAGGGCTGCCGGTCTGAGAGATCAGGAAAAAAACATATTACATCAGAAAATGAGTTAGTAAACAAACAGAAATCCATCGGGAACAGGCCTCAATAAGCAGCTGTACACACTTAGAAGTGACTGGAGCTGTTCCCTTGGGTTCGTAGAGTTAGGCATTTAAATAAATCGCACAAATTCTCCTCCTCATATGCACACTGACACACACACACACACACACACACACACACACAATAAGCAAATTAAGAGGATTCTGCTTGGAAATCAGTTTCCCCATACCACAGGGATTAAAAAAAGTAAAGATAGGAAATTGGCAGTAGTGAGAGAAAGCGAGAGGACGTAGATGACTGAGGTGTGAGGAGTGAGGTAGGAGGAGCAGGGAATATGTGATGGGTCTAAACCATTCTGACAATTAAAACCTACGGCATCGTCACGGCAGTAAATACAGTTGGCTGAATCAATAGCGGCCAGCCATAAACACAGACACATAAGATACAGCTGCACAAAACGCTATGGATTTCCAATGGGGCATGTGACATCAGCCACTTTCAAATGCAAATATTAACTTATGCACATTGTCCTTCTGGTGGTTGGGCACCTATCGATTGGATAAAACTAACTCTATTGATCACTGAATAGTTAATGGAGATAATTAAATCTATGAAGTACAGTACTTAAGACTGTTTCTGAAGTCCTCACACAGACTCAGGGGACACACAGAGGACTTTCACTTTCACCATGCCCTCATACAGTATAAATTAGTGTTAGTATGTATTACAGGACGGCTTATTGGTGCCTGTATATTCTACAACTTATAACCATATATTTCATTAAGTGATATCTTCTTGAACTATCAAAATCCCCTTTTTACCTTTAAAATTACTAGTACAACCATAATAATACAGGTGGTACAACAGAAAACCACATAATGAGTTCATCCTAAGTGGCCTATCCATAAAACAAGGCCAATACTCATGATGGTGCATGGTTTTCGTGATTTTGCCAAGACAGACATCTGATTTTAGAAATAAGTTATGGGTAGGGTTAGGTTTAGGGGTAAGGGTAGGATCTCTAAAATCAGAGGGAAATGATAGGTGAATAACACTAATGTAGAAGAACCCCACCCTAAACTTACAGGGTCATACAAAGAGAAAACACAATCAGGGTAACAATCCTGACTAAAATAATGCAATAAACATTAACTAAAAAACAGAGAACAGTGTCACGGTCTTTCGCCACAAATTATACAGTAATTCATAGTTTTTACTAACAAATTTGAAAGTGTTTTACAGTAAAATAATGTGATTATATAATGCAATGTTAAACTAATTTACAGTTTTTTACTCTATATGGAAATATCACTTACAATGTGCTTATTACAGTTTTTTTTTCCATAACACAGTATTTACAGTTTATACAAAACTCATATAAAAAATGTGGTTGTCATGCAAGGTCTCTCTTTTTTGAGGCATAAAAAAATGCCTAATCGACCAGCATAATTTATGACATTAAGAAGTGCTGGAAACAGGAAAAGGTTGCTGTAGGAATAGCATTAGAGGGCAGTGTGCAGTGCGCAGGCCAATGTTAAACAAACTGCCAATCAATATCTCTTTTATTAGTGGTCACAATCAATGCAGGACTGACAGAGCAGACCAATTAACACTATTGATCCGAAGGAAAGAGGGAGATGAGGCACATACCGGAGAAGGCTGAGATAGACAATGGCAAACTGACAAAAAGGAAAGAGCCTCTGATTCAGGGAAAATATCACTCTCTTCTCTCGCAGTTTCCCCTCACAGAATGATGGGGTTTAAAACACCGGGTTCCCACACCATTCGGCCCCCTGGGGTGTGGTGTGGAAGACACCGTGACAGAAAGCAGACCTGGACTATCTCCCAAGAGGAAGGAGGGGGTTAGGGGGCAGTGGCCCCTGTCTAGCGGCGCTGCCTGCGTGTGACGTGGGGTCTGCATTGGGAAAGCTGCTGCTCCTCTCTTCTCATCACACATGGAGCATTTTAATAAGGCCAGACTGCACATTCCCCTCCTCACGCCCTCAACCCCAGGGAACCGTCCAGATAGTCCGTACGTATGCGCATTTGTGCACGTGTGCGACTATTGATCGCAGTTCCAAAGATAAAAGACTAATTCCCACAATGAACATCATTAGCTCCATGCATTTGCAAACAGCAGCCTTGAGTAGCCGTGTTTAAAGTCCTTATCGTCAGTCAACAAGCGTTTCAGCTGTGAACTACATTAACACAATCCATGTTGCTTTCCGCAAAGTGCTTATCGTCATGTTCCCAGTTTTTCCAAGTTATCCATACATATCTTTTCCATCCCTTTCCACCGAGTACATATCTCTCCAGCAGTGTTCTCCTTCCTGTGCCATGTCCTGTTCCCAAGGAGACAGGGTCAGAGGGCCATATGGTGAGTGTCAGCCGTGCTGGCGGCTCTTATGAGGGGTTATCATGGAGCTGAGCTACCTGACCCCTGCGCCCCACTCACACTCAGACAGCAGCAGGAAATGTGACAAGAAGAGCGACCGAGAAAAGAGGAAAAAGGGGTGGGAGCTTCCTAAAGGAAGATGGGACTATCTTGTGGCTGTGGTTAACAACTACATTTTTATTGTATTTATTTTTCAGAATTGTTTGTTAGGATGTAACCTTTCCATAACAGGTTAGATAAGGCGCCTCTTTTTAAAGGGTTAGTTCACCCAAAAATGAAAATTAGACCATTAGATTTCCTTACCCACAAGCCATCCTGTGTGTATATGACATTCTTCTTTCAGACGAATACAATCGGAGTTACATTAAAAATGTCCTGGCTCTTTATAAAAGCTTTATAAATGGCAGTGACTGTTGGGTCATTTTTGAAGTCTGTAAAAGTGCATCTATCTATCATATAACTGCTCCACATGGCTCCGGGGAGTTAATAAAGGCCTTCTGAAGTGGCGCGGTTGTGTAAGAAAAATATATATATTTAAAACTTCATAGACTAAAATAGCTAGCTTCCGTCAGTCAGCGGTACACATGTGAAAGAGTAAAAAGTTAGGGTGAAAGAGTAACCCTTGACCCTTGACGCATGCGTACTGACGAACGCAGAAGCGCAGAGGATAGAGCAAAACAAAATGAATTAGAAGTGTAAAATTTCGATATAAGAGAAGAGGGGCTTGAGTTTGTTGCTCAGCCCTATCCGCGAGAGACGCCAAAGCTTGCGATGCTCCTATATATCGCGCTGACCGCCGGAAATTAGTTATTTTAGTCTATAAAGTTTTAAATATGGATATTTTTCTTACACAAGTGTGCCACTTCGCTTCAGAAGGCCTTTATTAACTCCCCGGAGCCGTGTGGAGCAGTTATATGATGGATAAATGCACTTTTATGGACTTCAAAAATTACCTAACAGTCACTGCCATTATAAAGCTTGGAAGAGCCAGGGCATTTTTTATATAACTCTGATTTTATTCGTCTGAAAGAAGAGTGTCATATACACCCAGGATGGCTTAAAGGTGAGTAAATCATGGGCTAATTTTCATTTTTGGGTGAACTAACCCTTTAAGTACATGATCTAGTTTGGCATAGTGAGACAAAGCATATAGTGTTTCTGTGCATATCAGCAAAAATTTCTAAAAACAGCAAATAAACATGGGTATGGAAAACAATATCTTCCCCAGAATTGAAAAAAAAAGAAGGTAATTGTGACTTTATATCACACTATGGCCTGGTTTCACAGACAGGGCTTAGATTAAGCCAGGATTAGGCCTTAGTTCAATTAGGACATTTAAGTAAACAGAAAAAACATTACTGGTGTGCATCTTAAGACAAAACAATGGCACTGATATATTTTAAGATATGTCAGTGCAAATTGCTTTCAGTTAAAACAGCTCAAACATGCATTTTAGTCAGCCTTGTCTGTAATACCGGGGAATGTGTCTTTAAATTCAAATATTGCAACATAACTTCTCTTAATTGTGGCATTAACTGTGACATTTTTCAGTTGTCTGTACTTAAGTGTTTTTCTTTGGAAACCATTTACTTCACAACATTCCAAAGCATAATATTGTACTTAGTTTTTACTGCACTACGTTGAATGTCATTTAATACTTAATTACATTAAAAATGTATTACTTTATTTTTACTCAAGTAAAAGTAATTCAAAATAAGAAAGTACTACATTTTAAATGTAATTAAGTATTAAAAGTAAATAAAAAAAAACTTTTATTTATAAAATGTAATGCAGTAAAAAGTACAACATTATGCTTTGGAATGTAGTGAAGTAAAAATAAAAAACACTGATAAAGTACATATACTTGAAAAATTTACTTGAGCAGAAAGTAAAAAATACTGTCCACCTAATTTACATTTGATCAGTTCATGCATTCTCTGAGATTCAAACAATGATTCAACCTGTTTGAGCACCAGTAATGGTAAAAATTGCTTTTTATAATCATCTCGCAATGTGATTGTATTTCTTATTTTAAAATAATCTCATAAAGAACCTTTTTATTTTTACTCTGAGGTGGAAATAGGATTCCATAGATGACTGCCTTTAAAAAAATTATTTTGGGTAAAAATACCTGGATTGTCCGATGGATGTTCCAAGACTTCCTAAACACAGTAATACAAATGTCACATTGAGCAATGCATTTATGTAATTATACAATCAGCATAAAAACATGTTTGGAGAAAGGAAATAAACAGACTGTCTGCTGGAGGTGGATCTGACAGGCCTTGGAGGACAGTCTGTCAGCAAAGTATTTAAAAAACAACCATGTATATGGAGAAAGTGAGAGCTCACAAGAGCTACCAATCATAGAGTGAATGACAAGACCCTTAGGAAATTATGGTGTTACCTTACCATCTGTCAAAAGATGCAACGGTCATCATTCTTTATTTTTCTCTCCTCTGTTTTTTCTATATTTTACCTCTCACAACTTTCAGCCTGTGCCTTCAAAACCTAATGAATCTCAGACGGGCATAGCAAAGATCGGGGAAAAAAAGAAATCCCCAAAACTTGTCTCTACTGTTTGCCTTGTTCGTGGGGTATGAAAGTTTAACTGAGCCCCTCATTTAGAAGGTGCTTTGATGAATTAAAAAGGATTGAGAGTTTACGCTGGTTCTCTCTCTCTCTCTCTATTTTCTGGGGCTGGATGAGTTTTAAGCTATTCACCAAGGTGTAAAATATTCACTGTATGGGACTGAGAGCGTTCATTTGGGGTGCCAGTCCGTCAAACAAAGAGCTGCTCAATAATCTGAGATTTGAAACGCAGTCCTCTAAGAAAATCTTTACATCTCTGCTATAGCTCCACTCTTCACTTATTCATCCTCTGCTGTCTTCTGTGGGCCCAAAATCTTACTCCCCGACCAGACAGAGAACCACACACAATACATACTGCACACCAGATACTGTAGATATAATAGCATTTCAAATTGAATCTCTCCTCACTGCAATCACGAGATGAAACCCTGTGGTCAACAGTGGCAAGAATACCAGACTATCTTTATGTTCTATCTTCTGGTGTTGATGGTGAGTTACGTTTTTTACAAGTTGCAAATTATTCTTTCACTTCTTTCATACATTTTCATTCATATCTGTAACTGCTTGTACAATTTGTTTTAGAACAAATGTTCTACTTTGATTAGACTTCGCCCTTGTGATCAACAGTAGTTAATGTAAAAGGTGCATTTAATAGTACTAAAACTGAGCATTACTCCCTAGCAATACAAAAAAAAATATTATTCAGACATTATGAATGAACACATTATGTCTCACACCCTAATGCCATGCATTCTTTAAATAAATGGTCTGAAAACATTCAAGTCTAGTCTTTTGCAAATACATCTGCAATATAATATCACAATATAAACAATATAAAAGAAGAAGCTTCAAATAGGAGCATAAAAATACTTCCACAGCTTTGCTGCAGCTTGTGTAAATGGCTGTGCCCAGAGAATGGGATTGTTGTGATTTATTTATGTCAAATTCAGCACAGATACTTCTTCTAAAGACATCAACCTCAGTTTACAATCATTAATTGAGTATTGTGAAACAAAGAAGGAAGGTGTCATAATATTCCGAGGCATATTTTGTGATTTAAAGGGGAGCGTGCAAGCCATAAAAATATTAATTACTGTATTTATGATTAAATTGACTTGGAACTTCCTGTGTATTAAAGCCACAATATGTAATTTTTCACCGCAAGAGGTCGCTTATTCAAAACAAAGGCGTAGCTTGATGACACCTTGATTTCGCAGAGCTTTTATTATGCCGCAGAAGAATGCTTCCGCTTCCTCCGCTCATGCGTATGTGGGGTACCGCAGCGCTGTTTTGTCATATTAGATACATTTGAGTGTGTTGAAAGTTATGTTATAATGCTCTGTTGGTTCGCTCGGCAGATACTATGAGACACTTGTTGCACACTGCAGAGCTAGATCGATATTAGGCAAGGTAAAACATGATACTCGCAGTAAATCAAGAAAACGAGATTTAAACAATCAGACTAACTGTGTTGAGTTATATAACAATGATTCGTTTTCTGTCGATGAATGTATCCAAACAGATGCTCACCTGTCTAATAAAACACATAATATATTAAAGCGTCTTTGGCAGGGCACTACACTACGACTATTTCGGGCACATTCGTGCGACTGTAAAAAAAAAATATTTAGGCGCACTGGTGCGAGTAACCCGATCGATTCTCATGAATAGATGTATAATACAATAGGAATAAAAACTACAACTGATGATCATAAACAAGCTCGGAGATTAACGGGGGCTTGGGGCAAAAATGACACCAAAAATTAATTAATTAATAATAATAATTATGTGTTCTTGATTTTAATCTTTATCCCACATGATATAGGCCTATAGTTAAAGCTGCAGTCCGTAACTTTTCTTGTGTTTAAAGATTACTAAATGTATATAATGAGCGAGTATATCAATAATCAATTTCCAAACTGTGTTTTTGTCTTATCCTGAATCACTACAGTACACATATAATAAGTGTTTATATTCCGACTATTTTAGTCCGGTTCGGGTCGCACCGCTGCGGAGTAGCACAGTACCTGCGTGACTCGCCATAGACATAAACAGAGAGAAGTAGCTCCGGCTACAATGTTCTTCTGCAAGACGCATGCAGTTCTGTTTATTAACCGCTAGAGCGCCAAAAGTTACGGATTGCTATTGCTTTTAAAGTTTAATTTGTACATATTTGTACAACTTACATTTAAAACATTCATACAACATTATTTACCCGTGAGCTGCATTAAACAGTCTATGTAAATGTGTCTAAATCTGTGCCAGAAGCTGGATCTTTTGATGATGATTTCATTTGATTGGTAGGCTAACAGTAAGATTGTTCGAACTGAATTTATTGTTTAAATTAACATTTTAAAAGACAACTTTTCTATTTTAATTGAAGAAATTGACAAAAGATAATGCATACATTTAATAAGATTAAAAAAACATTGCTGTTATAATGGTAAAAATGCCCCTGAACATTAATTTAAAGGGGCAAATATCATCCTGTAATGGGAAAGTTATAATTGGAATGTATGTTTTTTTTTTTTTTTTTTTTTTTTTTTTAGGAGCACAAGTGCTCCTCAAGAAAAATGTTAGCGTAGAGCACTGTTTGGTGTTTCCATGGTTTCTACAAAATAAAACTGGAAATCGAGGGTAACGCGGGTATGATGTCATTGATAGGTGACGCATGGACATGGTCCATATCCTGGTTAAATATAATGCTATAATCAACACTTCACAGTTAGTTAACCTTGAGAGCTGTAATAGTAAAAACGTGCTAAATGTTTTCAAGAGAGTACCACATGTAATACTTAGCTATTTCATATGAAAAGATGTTAGCCAATCACAGCAGTGGGCGTTTACAATGAAGTCTCACAGCAGACAAGCCCCTTCGAAAAGAGCGTTCAAATCAGAGGGCTAAAATCATGGTAGGAAAAATGCCTATTATTACTAAATTATGATCATTTTTTATGTAAAAATCATACTATCATTATAAGTGCACCCCAGGAAACATTATAAAATAATGCAGTTCATGACCCCTTTAAACGGTTTTATTGCACATCTCCCAGCAAATCAGAAGCGATTATTCAGACGGACCATGGTATAAATATAAATACCAGTCTGTTCATCATGTAAAGTGTAAAACTGTGTCTCTTCACAAGACTTAAATTAAACGGCTCTATTCATATGGATTCGTTTTATTAGTTCTATAACCTTTATTAGTTTCTGTATCTTTTAACTTTTGGTTACCTGGACATTTAATAGAGCCACAGAAACCTCTCAGGTTTCATTAAAAACATCTTAATTTGTGTTTTGAAGATTAACCAAAGTCCCATGGGTTTGGTACAACATGAGGGAGAGTAAATAATGACGGTTTAATTTTTGGGTGAACTATCCCTTTAACTTTGGCTTGACAGCCTTGTTTGAAAGTTTAAAAAAAGTTTGAAGGTTGTATAGGCCTTATAATGAATAAAAATAAATATTGTAACTACCAACAGTTATGCACTAATTTATTAAGATAATATGGTTGACTGGAACAACTGAATCTGATATCCTTACGTCAGAGAAAATTGCTAGGCAGGCAAAAGTCTTAAAAGTACTATATTGCATTTCAAGCATCAAAACACTCTGCTTTAATCTGTGTTTACTTAGAGAAGCTGACTCTAAAACAATAAAGGAAACACCTATAAGGGTTGATCCAAGTTCTCAGTCCCCAAAGTAAGCTTGACAATCTGCTAATCAGGAATTAGCAGTAAAAATGAAAAACTGCATTTGGTTTTGAAATGTGATGAGGCATGTGCGGCCAAGCCAAGGTCAAGGGCTATGTAAGAGCCATGTTAAGAACTAGTTTACAATAACCAGCTACTTCAGCAATCAAAGGTATTTAATTTCACTTTCTGTACAGTTAACAAGAGCGTTTGATGTTGGCAGCTATGTAACATCTGCTTTTAAGTTCTGCAAAGGGAATTTTTTTTCCCAATAGACCTGCTATAGTCAAATCCAGATTCCAGTTTGGGGAAAATAACCTCAGTCGGTTCTGGAGGTACATAATGCATGTGATTTGAATGAAAAAAATGAAATGAAATAGCCATGTCTGAATGGCACTCCACAGTAACAGCGCTGTGTCCTGGAAATGAAAACCCACAACACTGTAAAATGAGTACGGGGTGACATTCCAAGGGTGTTACATGAGAGTGAAGTGAATCCAAGCTGTGTCTGGGATAAAACAACAGTCTTTTTTTTGCCAAAGGCATTTGGTTACATTGATAAGTCACAGGTGTTCTTCTCTTGTTCTTTTGTTTAATTTTATATTAAGAAAAAAACAAGAAATGCTAGTTTAGGACAATCATTGTTTTTTACTCAGTTGAGAACATTGGTTTCACATCAGAAATAATGCACCATTAAGCATTGACACGACAAGGCTCGACAGGAAAGATGAAAATAAAACGTGTGGAGGAAATATTTGTAGAGCCATCTGGCTTGCGTTTGAGAGCAAGCATGGAGAAGAAAAACCTCTCCAGTGCCTGGCCTGCAAATGAGGACCAGAGGCCTCAGCAATTGAACTGTCATTGCAGGAGAGGCCGTTTTGTCCGTGGGCATGTGAGCGGGCTTCAACAGCCTCTGTCTGTTCCCACTTACCTCCAGAGCGGCACACTCTCACCTGAAGATAAAAGCAGTCAGCTCAATTTTCCTAAACCTACAGAATAACAACAGTTACGTGATGATGACTACCAATTGGTCACTTTCAGTTGCTCCTAAATCCCAGGGATGAAAACCTGAAACTAAAATGTGCGGTCATAATATGGGATAAATGAATGTTCTTTTCTGCCTGTACATGTAACTTAATCTTTAATTCTCCCGCCCTACACGGCTCAACATTTTCCCTCTTCTGGCATTCTTTCAATCGAGGAGTAAAATCAAACGTGAAAGAAAACTTCTCAATTAGTTGGACTTCTCCTGACTAATACTGCATGGTGCCCAAGACGAGGCTTTGAAGTAAGAGCAAGTGGAAAAGTAAATTTGACATCACAACAGCCTGGATTACTTTAATGTTTGCAAAAAATTTGACGTACTGAAACCTACTATCCTGCCCTGCACACCAAAAGCACTGCAGTCTTCAGAATCCAGACACAAGTAATGGAGATTGGGACCTTGCAATGAACCGTATCCCCCCCACCCCTCGTTTCTCTGTCACAGCCCTTCAACCTCCAACCAACTGTAAGAAACAGCTACAAAACAGTGCAGCCTCTCAGAAGTGTTTATGCAAACAAACACCAAGCATGGCTATTTGTATGACTTGGTACCAGCATTTGGTTAACCACCCACAAGCATTTGCAGATGGGACCTTTTCCAGGGGGGCCACAAGTGCGGTGAGAAGAGAGAGAAGAAAAGGAAGAGAGAGGGGTCACAGAGGAGAGGATGACTACAGAGCTACAGAAGTTTTAGAACCACACAAGATGTTGCAGATGTTGTCGTCTACACAGATCATGATCAAGGGTTATAATTACTGAGACACTAATGTAATACTGGACTTATTTGTCCCCACAGTTTATTGGCAAGATGAACAGATTTGCTATGTGTGTGTTTTGAACATCTTTCAACAGTTGCCACACTCTGAGCATTGCATTGCATGTGCACACACCCACATTATAGTGTTAGAAAAGATGTGTATTTCAAATAAATGCACAACAAAAATATTTAGCAGTGCAACTGTTTTCAACACTGATTAATAAGAAATATGTCTTGAGCACCAAATTAGCATAAAAATAATAATAATAATAATAATAATAATTTATATAATATATATACACATCCTTCAAAATACCTTTTCTGTGTTCTGCTTTAAGAACTGGAGCCTTACACAACATATATTTAACCTATATATAGTATGTAGACATGCAAACATATGCAACAAATTCAACAAACTCACTAGATGGCCTTTTTAGAAATACACAGAGACACTGACTGAGTCATCCAAGTATCTGCCAGTTGAATCTCTCTTCTTCTGTGTAACAAGTTACAAATCCCTGACAGCACAGAAACACTGATTAAATTACACTGGGGTATTCAGAGGTACTGCCACAGCCCTGTTCACACAAACTCAAGAAAACAGAAAATAACAAACCTAAATGTACATTAGAAACTATAATGCACCCATACATTCATCCAGGGACACTGTTAAATCTCTAAATGTAGTGTTTAGTATCTTTTGTTTGCCACTACAAGTTGCTAAACATAATAATTCTATATTTTTTTTTATGAAAACCTGTCAAATTCCATTATATATACACATTTAAAAATAATAATAATAATGTAATAACTAGGTGGTTTAGGCATATGTGCCATGTTTTAAAACAATGATTCTAATCAGAAAATAGAATATGTAATCAGCCATTTACAGAAAATGGAGCAATTATTATGACGTTTAAGCTTAACATAGAAGAACAAACGTCAATGCAAATTTCAACTTGATTGCATGAAATGCAAAGCTTTTATTAACATAGCTAGATTGATAACTTTATTACCTCTCTAGTAGATGAAGATAATTGAAGAATAAAGTCTCCTTCACTCTGGTCAATTTATCCATCTGCTTAGATGAAGTTTGTTTTGGATTTTGCTGGGCACTGGTATGGCCACATCCATTATAATTTGAGGGCTTCTCATTAGAATATTTATTACTTTCTTTTCAATTTTTGGATAATTTAGCAGTGTTAATACCTGGCCAGGAATAAAGCAAGGAGAGACAGTGAGCAATAATTCAGGATCTTGTATGTCTGGGATTCATCTGAATATATCAGGAATATCAGACTTGTTTAATGAGATATCACTCTGCTTCGATCCTGAGTGTCCCCTCCCCTTCACTCTGCCCCTCTCTGAGCAGTGCCTTATTATTATTTCATAAAAAAGCTCTGATCTGTCTTATGAAAAAGCAGAAAAGCTTTGTGAAATTCATTAAAGCAGCCTGAGAAATGTATTAAATGAGATGGTGAAGCTGGCTGTTGGTTTAACCTTTCTGCTGTGAGGCTTTGAGCCTCCATAATCCCTATGCAAGGCTAACAGAGGCCCAGACACACACACACACACGTACACACACACACACAAAGGTAAACGAAGAGACCATTCAAATTTCGAATTCCCTTGTCACCGAGAATGCTATAATTCAAAGTTTGGAAAATGTAAAAACTATCCATATCTCCATCCATCTATCCACTTTAGAAGAATGCAGACTAAACATATTCTTAGGAATGGATGTGATGGTATCATCTCAGAAACAAGCTCTTAAGATCCTGAAAGCAGTGAGACCAACAGGGATGAAGTGTGTAGGACTGGTCAGTGCGCTCTACCTCTTCAATTAAGGTTGATTTAACTTACAACCCCCCTCCACCCCCCAGTACTGATCAGCAAGCGCTGCTCCACATGCATTATGGATGAGGCTGCCAATATGCACTTGGGCTATCATCCGTGCCCTTGCACAAGGCTTTAGAGAAACTACTGTAAACTATCACATAGGATATTCTGACCTTCCACTTTCTCTTATTGTGCTTGTAACAGGAGAGTTTTGTGGGATAATCACTGATCTATAACACATGGGGATCAGTGGGGATAATGCATTTAAATCAGTGTGTCTACTGCTTTTTGAAAATCCTCAATTATCAGACTTACTTGTTTTCCTCTTTGATTACAAGGTAATGTAAAACCTTATATATCAGAGACCATGGGTAAGCACACATGCTATTATCTACGGTTTTGAGTCAAAAGTTTTGCATATTTGTTTCAAACATCAAGTAACTTTGACTCCCTGTGAACACAACAAACATTACATTAAACAAAACTATATTATGAAGTTAGATATAACTAAAAAGTTAAATTGTATTCTGAAGACAAGGGTAATTTTATTGGGTCAAGTTTGTGTGTTTTAAATGTTATACATCAATTTAATTATAATATTTGTTGGCCAAAATGGTTTGGACATTTCTAAGAATTATCCTATATATTTTTACTGTTTCTTAAACTTTTTAAAACATTTTTACTGTTTTTCAAAACTAAAAGAGGTTGTTTAATGGCAGGTTCGATGTGACAATTTATTCATATATATGCCCTGTTCAAAATAATTAGACATCCAATAATAACCCTGGAGTGAAGACAATTTAGACAACCTCAGTAGTATCTCACCTGTCTTTCAGTTCCTATGAAGACATGTCTGTTACCACAAAGCTGCAAAGTATCCTAAAGAAATAAAGGCTAAAGAGATAGCTTAACTAAAAATGAAAATTCTGTCATCATTTTCCCTCATGGCATTCGAACTTCTATATCTTCTGTGGAACATAACAGAAGACATAGGCTATTGAGAAATGTTTGTCCACCTGTTTGGCTACACCTTTCTTCTTTAGTGTTCCGCAGAAGAAAGAAAGTCTGTCTGGAAATTACATGAGAGAGAGAGTAGCTATATGACAATGGTTTTATGAACAATTTTTTTTTTTAACAGTCCCTTAAAATTGACAGTTCATCTTCTTCATGAGAATAAATCTTATCTGCTAAAATGTTCCCATTTTTATATATAATTCTCTGTTTTCCAAATATCGACACAGAACATGTTGAGACTGAGGTGAGTTGAACTGAACGTGGCACTTGATTGGCCTGTAGGCTCTCCGTCATTACAGCTTACCCAGCTCCATCACGGCCGTCCACTGACTCGCAGCTCTCTGGCGCCTCTCGAAGAGTGAGCTTCGAATCGCAAAAAGATCATCGTGGACATGGCTCTCGTCCTTTTTAAGCTGGGTCATTGAACTATCCATCTCATATTATCCCTGAAAATGATGATAATAAAGATAATAATAATAATAATAATAATAATAATAATAACAAAAATAAGAGAAGAGGAGATCATCACTGATTGCCACGCGCTTGGAAACGACCGCGTGGGCGCTGTATTGCTGCGCGTGAGAAATGAGGATGATGCAGCCTACTCAGTTCTTTTATTTCAGATATCCCACAATTAATGAAATTATTATTTCACAGGCTGGTGATATTGGCTAATTTAGTCGTAGGATAAGGACTGGGCTGTTTTGCCAAGACCACATGTAACCACAGGGCTGAAATCAATTTTTCTTCACCAGTAGGCTAAAACTGGTTTAATAAACAGGCTAAGTAATATCTTAATGGCAAATATCTTTATCAAAAATGCAAAAAAAGGTTTATATGATGGTTAGGTTTAAGGATAGGGGTATACACTGTCATTAGCTAAATATAGGCCTAAATCATGTTCCCACTATGATAGAAACACAAACACGTGTATGTGTGTGTGTGTGTGAGAGAGAGAGAGAGAGATGGGGTCTTCTAATTATATTGTCTAAAACATTTAATAAAACTGCACGTATTAAGCTTTATCCAGACTTATTCCGCGTGAGGGAGCGTATTTCTATCATCCCTTTCAAGTACGCATCCTTCCATTAGAATGCTGTTCCCGTCGCCTCCCACTACTGCCGTATAATTAGACTTAAGAGATTCTGCTAATTTTTCTTTCTCTCTCTCTCTCTCTCTCTCTCTCTTATTCTGATCGTCTAATTTCACCTCAAAGGCATATTTTCATGGTGTAACTCGCTGGTTAAACAAGGCCATATCCATTTGTTAATTGATGCAATTACGCATTTCTCGTAATGGTCGCGTAGGTCCCGAGATACGCATCAATCAGCTTTCTGTTGACCTGCCAGAGGTTCTCTTCACGTCTGCCGGGACTGGCCCTCTCTCTAATAGAGAGAGATGGAAACATCATCGCAATTAACATCAGGTCGGACCTCTGATCGGTCAGACAGATGCGAGCAAGGGTCCTGCAGATCCCTCTTCAGTTCATTTGCTCATCATCATGGTAGTGTCTGAAAAGTAATAACAATTTCATAGATAAGATAGATAACATATAAATATATTATTAGATATTTTATATAGATTAAATAAAGTATAGTAATGATTAAATCTGATATATTGTGATATATTATCTTTATAAACCTATATAAATATTTTGCATGACTAACACTGACATGGACGGAATTAAGGAGAGCACGGATATCTAACAGGTTATAAAGAGTTATTTGGCATTACAACCTCATTTTCATATGAATATCCAAAATAATCATGAAGTTGATTGCGTGTTAGCCTACAATTAATTTGACAAAAAATATATTGTCATTATCAAAAAATACAAAAAAGTAAATAAACATTTGTTTATATTCATTGCTTTTAGCAAGCCCAGTGATACTTTTTGCGCTCTAAGTCTTAAAAATACACTACTGTTTAAAAAGAAAAGGGAAAAAAAACAGAAGGGACAGGGGTGTGCAAAACACACCTCAAGAAAAGCGCGAAGCATGACGTGATTGGCAAAGACATCATTCTATCCTCGCCGTCCCGGGATTAGAATGACGTCACACTGATACCCGTGCATGGATGAATTCTAAAGAACTATAGAGGCACAAATAATAGCACAACCACAAGTTCATATCTTGCAAGTCTTACGTTATCCTTTAAGCTTTCTACAGCTGTTTAACAACAATATTTTTGTACTTGATGAAGCTTAACTCTAATTTTTCATTTCCTTAAGGGGATTATTTTATACATATAAAACTAGGGCTGGCGTAAACATCCTCAGTGCTTCCCAGTTAAGTGCAGTCATCTATTATTGAGCGAAAGGCCGAGTGTGGAAATGTGTGTAAGACGGTGGATTTGAAGTAGATTTGGTTTCAATCGATCAGCAGGAGAAGAATATTGCTTATGGTAACAAAAGAAGCAGCTATGTCTTTCTCTCAGTTTGGATATCCTTACAATGCAACTTCTCAGGTAAGCATGAAAATGAGATCTTTTTCTCATGTAGATTCTTAATGAGAGCGCATGCATAGGGTGTTTTTTTGTCTTCTTTCCAAATTCGGTCAATCTCAGTACTCGGTGACTAACATTAGGCAGCAGCAGATTGTTCTGTCACTAAGTAAATCCTAAACTAAAGTTAGACGATATCGTGGGGTTTGTCAATATTTATAGTAATGGGTTATTTGAATTATAAATGACCTCACGTGTTGTTGTAAACGTGTAAATTACCTTTACGGTGTAATTGTTCAGAGTGAAAGCGAGACTCCTCCCTTTGCCGGTAGCCTTTACAGTCTGTGTGTATAAACTAATTATACATTTAGCTACAGATAAAGGATAGATAATTTCGACATCATGACTTACAACCAATTATAGTTTTAATTTAATGTAAAAAGACGGCTATGTTGTCAAAACAATCCGCGCTTGCTGGTGGTTAACTTTCTTTCCCAGACGCAAAACTTAACAGAAAGTTTTACTTTCAGCTTTGGCAAAACACTGCTGAAGTAAATCAGCTCACAAGAAATAAGGTTCGCCTAATTTTTAAAGTATATGTTTTTGGATATTTAAAATATATATATATATATATACACATTTAAAAAAAAAAAAAGTCTTAAATCAAATGAAAGTACACTTCATATTTTTATGAATAGGTTACAACGCATGACCGAGAATAAAATTAAAACGGTTTCAAAAGGAAGAGTTCAGTTCTACACAAAGCTTCTTCGTGTAATCTTACCTTCATTTTGTTTTAATAAGGAAACTGTGCTAATGCTTTGTAACGCAAATATAAAATGTCATGTCTATCCACAATTTTCTTCATGCAGTTCTTCGTGTCGGCAAACCCCAGTACGACTTGCTGCGATTCGATTTCCAGGTCGGTGACGGAAGGATCGAGCGCGTCTCAGACCGCAGCCTCCTTCTGCTGTCCCTCCTATGAGAACCGGCTGCTGGCGAGCACGCGGACAGAGCTCAACGCCGCGCTCGGGATGTACGGCTCTCCCTACGCAGCAGCAGCGGCGGCAGCCGGGCAGAACTACGCCAACTACTTTCCATACAGCGCAGACCCCTCTGCCATCTACTCTAGCCTGGTACGTGGAACACTCTCATCAGATATAGCGCGGGTCCTACGTTCAATCGATTGACTCATTCAAGTCACGGCTTGTTATTGATTATTTTGGCTTGGTAAGAGAATCAAGCTGTCTACTGTCTGCTGAAATAACTTTGAATAATCAGAAGAAATAAACAGACGAATGAAGCGACACCGCATGTCGTCTGCTTGATGTAATAGGGCCTACTTGGTTCAAATGGGAATAAATAAACAAAAAAAGCGTGTATTGCTTATGTATAGGCTAGAAGATAAAAGTGCCGTTTTCATTCTAAATAATAAATGTCTTTCGTCAAGTACAATACTAGCAACATAATAAAGTTTTTCTTTTAATCTCTAGAACCCACAATATGAAATCAAAGAGGGGTCAGGCAGTCTTCATGGCACTATAACCCAACCTGCCGCCTACTATCCATATGACCACTCACTTGGCCAGTACCAGTACGACAGGTGAGATTTACGTCTGTCGCACCTCTAATATAACATATTTAAACAAATAAAAAATTCTAAAGATGCTGCTTTTTAACTTGATCCAGGTATGGGACAGTTGATTTTAATGGGTCAACGCGGAGAAAGAATGCCACGCGTGAGACAACGAGCACTCTTAAAACATGGCTTTATGAACACCGGAAGAACCCATATCCTACAAAGGGTGAGAAGATCATGCTGGCCATTATTACCAAAATGACTCTCACGCAAGTGTCTACCTGGTTTGCCAATGCTAGAAGGAGACTAAAAAAAGAAAACAAAATGACCTGGTCCCCCAAAAACAAAGCAGGCGATGAGAGGAAGGAAGACCTTAATAAGAGTGACCCAGACAGCATTACCAAAGGTACCTCATAACTCATGTCAGCTAATAAATTAAATGAGCAATCTGTAAATAAAAAGTATTAAACTGTGTTTGTTGTTTGTAAATCTCTTGCATAGATTCCAAAGACAGCAAGGATGAGCGGGACCTGCAGTTCAGTGACCTGGATGACATAGAGGACGAGGACTGTGACAAGCTGGACAGTGACTGTGAGAAATCAGGTCAGGATGACCTCCCGACTTCCTCCCCTCCAAAAAGAGACTGTAATCCTGACCTCCCTCTCCACTCAAACTTCCCATCTTTTCCCTGTGGTCTAAAGGGTTTGGGGACTCCGAACCCCGACTACCTGGATCCTTTGGGATCCAAACAACAGCAGCAACAGTCCTCACCTCAGTCCACCTCCATAAACACTGTGACACTCTCTCACTTTGAGTCATCGGAAAAGCCTCGGATCTGGTCGCTGGCACGTACGGCCGTCACAGGGGTTGTTTTAGGCATGCAGAGTGGTGGGGATGTACGGACTGGGCCCGTGGACTGTCAGATGCAGGGAGTCAGGCTGCCCACAGTTGGAGGAGTGCAGTGTGGGGAGCTGAAGGGCCTTCAGGACCCTACAAACCTCAGCAATACTGAAAGCCTTTACCAAGAAGGACTGCAGGGGATACACAAGGCATACAGTAGCGGGAGCTACAAGACCCTTCAACTTCACTCTTCATCCTATCCTGGACTGACAGAATCCTGCCAGTACTCCTCAATGGAAGGTACAGCTTTTCTGTGTTTACAGTTCACTACAGAGCAAATTAACTAAATAACAAAAAGTTTGTGTGTACATGCCTGTGTACAAGTCTGTGTATTAACAGTTACCCATGTTGTGATCTTGTGTGTATATACTACAGGCTTCCCCAGTGCAGGAAAGACAGAGATAGAATCCAGTGAGCTCAATGACACGTGTCCAACAATCCAGAATACTAAGACCACTGCATTCAGATCTGTGATGAAGAGGTGAGGCAGGTGAGCATATGAGTGAATATGCACACATTAACACTTGAATTTTTTAAAAATTTATATATATATTTATAACACTAATATCCCTCACATAATGACAATAATGAAACTAACACATTGAATGCATGCATAAACTTATGTACTATCTGCAAACTGTTGTTTGGTTACAGTTGTCCCCCCTTATGAATATAAAAGAAATCCAATCATCTAGGATTAGATAATATGTCACCCACAACCTGCATTCAAGTAATGTCATTACACATACTCCCTAGTAAATCATCTCTGATAACAGTAAACATTTGTGCCGCGCATCAGTCGGCTAACTGATTGGATTGCTTTGGCTATTTCAGCTAGACTGCACAACTAAAAAACAATGATGCATCTTTCCATTTAGTATCTGTATGTCCGTGTGATTTGAGGTAATGGGATATACTACATATACTAATTCTGCATCACAAGGATTTCCTTAGTTATCCAATATTACCTGTCATTTTCACCTAGCATAACTTTCACAATATTGACTCATAATTATACATTTTCCTTCTCCCTCTGAATTAGGACTGTGGAAATGCCAATAAACACGGGGACATTTTTATGATCTACATTATGCACTATGGAATGGAGTCATTGAAGAACTATAAGCCCATGGCAGCAGACACTTGAAATAGTAGCGTGATGAGTATCTTTCTGGAACTGTGAGAACTGGAAGCAGCCATAATTTTGCACAATATGATTTGATGGTGTCAATAACTTTATGCAATGTTTTGTGTATGTATGAGAATAAATTGTGATTTCTTATGTTTGCATTGGCAATCGTAGTTTAGTAATTCTATTTATCTATTTATTGTTTGATTATCCATCAGCTTTATTTATCTGTTTACCATGGTTTTGTTGTGTGCTACGTTTATTTCTCTGTGGTCATGTACTTAAATGTTATGTGATTTACTTTTTTGAAAGATGGTGTAAACTTTACAGTCAGTCTTTTTACTTTTATTTACTAATCAAAAATAAATGAGGTGCGATACTGTGCTCCTGAGGTAGTTTATATCAAGGAACTGTGTGTAAATGTCATGTAATTTATAAAATATTTTCAAATTTTTGTTTAATGATTTGTGTTTATAAATTAATCAGATGGCTGTGTTCAGTTCATCCTCTTGACTCTATGCGTAAAGCCGGGACATTGTTGGAAGGTCATAAATTCAGACGCGGACGTGAATGGACTCAGCGAGGGTGTGAAGAAAGGGTACATCAGTTTCTCATTGTCATTATTTAATCAGAATTGGCATCAAACACTTTGTTACTGTTCAGGCTCAGAGCGAGGCAGGAATTGGTTATGAATGCAGCTTTGTCTCCACTGCGCGCGAGCAGGTTCATCATCATGCAGTTCTTGTGTTAACAACGAGGTCACGCGAGAGCATCCATACCATGAAACGCGCATCAAGTGTTTTGATGTTGATCAGTCAATTGCTCGAACTAACATCCCTGGGGATCTTTAAGCATCCAATTAAACTATACAAAGCAACTGCGAGCTGGTTCAAAACACAAAGAAAAGCATTTTCGTTCATTTATAGTAGACTGGCTGTTGCCGTATAGTGGCTAGAAAAACGAGTGGGCATATTAAACAGTGCATTTATTTTTCTTGTTTCTATTTTAATTTCCATATATCACGCTAATAATTCGTTGGTCAAGACTTATACCGAGTATTAAGTTATTTTAGTGAGAAAAACCCTCAAACTTTTTTTGCAAACGAGAAAAATAAAATGACCTACTGGTCAGGGTCCAGTAAATTAAGCCATCGAAAGAGACATTATTTCAGGACGGATTTAAAGATTAAGGCATGTAATAAGAGTATTAGGTCTATTCAAAGGCGATGTGGTCAATTTGTGGGCGAACTGAAAAAGGGGTCGCGCAGACTGTCCATGTCACTTGTTTGCGGCGCAGAATTCTTCATTTAGTGACAAAGATGCTCATAATATTGCTTTAAATAATTGAGTTAATACGAGTTCAAAAATTAGAATTAGATTAGAAAAAAAATAGAAAATATCCAAAGATCAAATGTCAGCAAAAAATATGGCCATAATACCACAGTTATAAATAATGAACCAGTCCTTACGTTTTTAAAAATGTGTACATACTAATAAACAAATAATAATAATAATAATAATGGATATCAAAAACACTATAATCATTTCTTGAACTAATTTTTTTTTTTAGGATTCTGAAAGCTGTAGATTGGGGGGGGGGGGGGGGGCTGGGAAACGTAGTAAAATAAAATGTATATCACAGGCCTGACACCATTCGCCATGCTTCCCCTCTTAGTCCATGATAGTTTTGTTTTATTAAAGGTCATCGGACTATCTTTTGGATTATCCCTCAGGATCTCCACTACCAAGCAATCTGTCCAACAGGCGAGATCTATATCTACAAATCTCCCTAAATATAATCTTTCAAAATCATATTCTGAATACTGTTTTGATTAAAAACAAGAGGGGGAAAAAAACAAGGAGCGATATTTTCATGATGGAGAATAACTTGGAAGATTCAAAACACCGTTATGTAGCGCTTAAAAGCGCAAAAGCCAGCTTGCTGTCCTGCATAACCATGATCAAACATCTGTCCTGCAACAAAAAAAATCACGCTGTAAGAGACAAAGAAGCAATGAATGAAAAAAAATTGTGATTTCACAAAAATGTGAATTATGCACCGTCTTTTCCTGTATATCATCATCAAAAGCTGATTTTGAATTGACAAGTGCCACACAGGCTTGTGCGCCGGCCGCATAAAGACGTTTGCCGGGTGTTAAATATTTAAAGCAAAGGTAATTAAAATGGGAGCTGTAAAGAAGAGCTGCCAAACATTATTGAAGGTAATGATGCATGTGCAATGGGATTAGTGCGGTAGCGCTATACCTGAGGGAGCCGGCAATAATAGCATGGATTCCTGCCACAAAGCATCAGGCTCATACTGCAACTAATAGATCAATTAAGAGCCTGTCTTACAACAGGTTTACACCATATTAAACCTAGACCAACGAGGGCAGAATAAGTCTTAAGATGTGCTTTCGCGTAAAAATGGTGACAGTGGAAATGTGTCCTGTATGTCCTACAATGTGATATTGCCTGCAAAGAACTGCATCCCTGATTCTGTGGGTACGTGGCTGTTGTTCAGACTGTGCATTAGTCTAATGGATAGGTGCATGGGGACACATGCTATGCATTATGCAGAGTGCATTGAATGTAAATGACATTACAATAATGGTCCACACTGAAAACGCAGAATACATTGTTTATACTTATCAAACGCCTCTCGATAGATAGATAGACAGATTAAACTCAAGGCAGTGTTACAGCCATAGTCATGTCGTCTCACTGTGCTAGTGTGCTAGTTTAATTACGGGCTGTTGTAGCGATAGCGGCCTAATCCAAAACAGATTTGCGCTAATCTCCAATAATAAAGACGCAAGAAATAAACATCACCGCAAGACGGATAAACAAAAAAGCGGAAGGACTAGGCCATTAAGGGTCATTTTTAACGAGGCACTAAATCTGGTCACTTGAACCGTGAGGATGAATTGTGTGTGGGTAAGGTTTTGCTTACTACACATACGGAAACAGCAAACGGTCACAACACTGCTTAATAAGCATACTAAATGTCTCGCAGAGAGGTTTGTGTAAGGGTTATGGAATATAAAAATATCAGTAGTTCATTACAAGTACAATAAGTCAACAATGTCCCACCAAGAAGTGCGCGCGTGGATGAGTGGATGAGACGCGTCCCCTGTCAGGACCGGACACGACACAGCTATGATCCGCAAGTGTGCAGTCAAACCTTCCGCTCTTCAGCACTTTTCCAGTCCCGTCGCCCTCGCGAGAAAGCGAGAAAACGACAACACTTCCATTCTAATCGATGAAGCGGTTAACACTGCATCATAATAGAAAAGGCAGCTAATGTGAGCATATAGTTTTGTCGCACTAAGGACTTCAGCTGAGATTAAAGAATACAAAACCATTATTTATTAGCTAATCCAGCATGGTGTGTTTGATGTTAATAAAACCTTTAGATGACCAAATCGTTATTATGTAAAATCTATCATATAACCAATATCTCATATAACAATAAGCCTTCATAGCCACAAACCGTTTAGCCTTAACACTGTGACGCTTGTTAAAAAATAAAACATATTTTACATAGTCAATTACAGTTCATTTCCACCTCCATATAGCTTTAAGGTTGCCAGGTACATCTTATGACCTGTGAATGACTCTTGCAAGATGCAACCATTTTTATGGATTATGGAAATGTGGCATAAATGGTTTAGATTTTGATAAAGTGGACTGATGAGCCAGTATTAATCTTTATAATGTTAATTCAAGGAATGTAGTCAATTTTGACCGCTTTTAGCTGGTGATATCCACAGCCAAGGTGGGATTTTGCAAAGATCTGTATCAGAGTATTTTGATGTGCATATGACCAAAATTAATATATTTTATGACCAAGGGGCATGGCTGCTCTGCTGTAACCAACAGAACAATATTTTTGGTTTACCATGGGAGCAAGACTTACAGTATGTAAAATTATTGTATTGTATTTTCCTGCCACAACTTTATCTACCTGCTAGTTTTTATCACAGCAACATTTTCTTCACTTCATCAAAATGACACATTATCACTAAAACCGCCTCCTCAGATCATAACATAATACTTCATGTAGATAAAATGTTAAAGCTAAGAAAAACAGAAATATTAATACACAATTTAAAAATGCATTGATACTATTTCATAAAATAAATTTGTTTTCATAAGCTCCTGAAACATTATAAGACTTATTATAAGTCATTTTAATAAAATCAAATAAAAAGTTTAAATCATTTGTCACACAACTATGACATGTCAGCTCACATAATGTGGTAAATAAATTCTTCTATAATTTCCCTCCTTTTAGTAGGCCCTATTAGTAGCTAGAAAAAAAACAAAAAAAAACACTATCATTGGAATATAATATTTGGCATATTATTTTTGTAGCTTATATTTTTTTTTTTAATGACGATAAGTAATAGACAACTTAAAACACTTTTTTAATGAGAAAATGGAAGCAGCAGGATATACCCAAACATAACTTACCATATTGAACAGATAAATCCAAACTAATTCCTTGGTACATAAACTTTTATTATTGTTATTATTATTTAGTACTTGTCCTACTACTTAAGAATCACAAATCCTGACTATAATTGACAACAGTGCAATTTAAAATGTCAAAGGTCAGCGGAGGGTTAACTATTGAAAATTAGGTTCTGGATGGTTTTCGCTCTCACCTCAGACTGTTTGCTCACAGAGCATATGACTGTGATGTAAAACAGCTAACTGGTTCTGACAGAATAGCAATGGTCAATTCATACTAATAAAGCCCAGGATAACAACAACATAAACATCTTCTACAACAATTTGCCCGAATCCAGACAAAAGAGGTAAAGTGAAGGTGCCATTTGATGTGTCCCACACTGTGCCACAGAGGGCATTTGAGAGAGGATCTCAGTAATGATGGCTCTGGGTTCAAATGTTGATGAGGGGGACAATGAACACACTTCATTAAATTCTGTCAAAGGGCGCAGTGAAATGTGTGCAGGGCTTTGTTTCTGTGCATGTCTCTCCTCATGGAATTCCTGGTTGCCGATGTTGCTACAAGGTCCTTGCTAATGAGTTTTGTCAAAGATAATTACGGGCTCCTCTTGGTGGCCGAAGAGCTTGATGAAAAGCTAGCTTTGTGTGCGGACAGTGCATTTTCATCCCCTTGCACTTTGAGTGACCCGAATGACCTGACCCTCTCCTGGCTGAGAGCCATTGTCCTGCAACGATGGAGTCCTGCCTAATGCACAGGACATAACACGGGTCAACTAACTGTACCTTGAACTCTTCCACTATAGTAGTCTGTTACTTCTATACATTGACCTAGAATGAGACAAGACACAATATTCAAATATGGAATCTGGATGTTCTTTAGCTTCAGCATACCTTCATCTTCACTGAAACGCTGACACAGAAACTTTCACCCTGAACACTCGCCAAGGTTCAGATGGTCACATAGGCCGAAACCTTGCATGAGACCTGATTTTTGTCCATTAGGAAAACGATTGTAGGTTTAGCCTAATGTTCTTCTTTTCCTTCCTTCAAGCTAAGGTAGAAGATCTAAGAGGCCTATGAACTTCATACAAAGTTCTGTCATCATGTCTGTTTAGCTATTCCTTTCTCTGTTATCTGCCTGGGTTTCTAATCACCTTTCTGCTTTTTCAACATCTTTCTGTTTGCTAAGCTTTGGGTTTGTCATAAGGCTACTCTTGTCTTCCTATATACAAACAAACATACACATATATACACAGTGTTTGGGGTAATGCATTACAAGTACAGGAGCTACGCTATCAGATTACTTTTTCAAGTAATGAGTAAAGTAATGCGTTACTTTTAAATTTACAATAAAATAATGGTTACTTTTTCAAATAAGTAACGCAAGTTACTTTGTTTTCCCATTTATTGACTGACAGCTCTCTTGACCCCATGTTGACAGAAATCGGGAGAAAGTGCCGAGGCGTTGTGCGCTGTATAAACATGACGATTATTGTAGGTCTAGACTAAATGTAAGCATGCATTTGCATCTCACTTGCACAAAAAAAGATACATTTTTCCTCAAAATGAATCAAAACTGAAATGCAAACTCAGAATATTATGCAAACCTGCAATAATTAAATGGTAAATAATACAAATATACTTAAATGCAATTAATCTCAATTTATTAGCCAATGTCTTCTTTGCTGCTGACCTTCGATGATCCAATTCAACCATACCAATAAGCAAAAATGACTTTAAACATCACATTTGTGTTTTTGTAAACAAAATTATTGCTGCGCCTTTTACTGTACAGACGTGAATTTGCATTTCCTTCAGCCTGAGGCTTATTCAATACACTTTAGTTTTTTTTGTTATTAAAAACAAACAAGCAAGCCCAGCCCAGGTGACAAGTAGCGTAACGTAAATTACTTTCTATAAAAAGTAACTAAGTAACACAATTAGATACTTTTTCGGATTAATGCAATATTGTAACATTACTTTTAAAAGTGACTTTCCCCCAACACAGTATATATACACACACTACTATTTTCAAAGTTTGGGGGCGGTCAGAATTTTTTTTGGAAGTCTCACCAAGGCTGCATTTATTTGATCAAAACAGAGTGAAAGCAGTAATATTGTGAAATATTGTAATCTAAAAGAACTCAAAAGATATACAGTATATTTTAAAATGAAATTTATTTTCATGACGGCACAGCTGGATTTTCAGCATCATTACTCCAGTCTTCAGTGTCACATGATCCTTCAGAAATCATTCTAATTTGCTGCTAATGAAACATTATTATCAATGTTAAAAAGGGTTGTGCTGCTTAATATTTTTGTTGAAATCATCAGACACTTTTTTTCAAGATTCTTTGTTAAAGCTCATTCTCTGTTAAAGACATTTTTTAATGCCTCTATCTACTGTAGAATATAGTTTGAGGCAGGAGAACTGTAATGCTAAGAAATTTACTCTCTACAGTTTCTACGAAATTGTATCTTATGCGTATGTATGTACATAATATGTGATAAGACAGAAAGGAAGCCACTGCCAAAAAGCTGAGAGATAGAGTCAAGAATTTATGGATGATATTCACAGAATGTAGACTTTTTCCCCCTCACTTTTCCCTGGAATATGTTATATGCAGCATGCATATAACTTCCCAAAATAACTCAATCCAAACTTCATTCTAGAAATGTGAAACCTCAAAATCCCACCACTGTAATTAGTTACAGTGTGTTCAAATGAGAAATGACAATGTCTAACAGATAGGAACCCTTTAGAGAGAACAGACCAGGGCTAGTTAAGGCCAAATCAGTGGTAGTTGACAGCAGGTCTATGCTACACATGCCTTCCCTTCACTCTCCTTGCTAGGGGTCTGCAGCTCTTTGTGGGAATCTCTTAAACACCACTGTGCAAGATAGTCAAACACAAATTATTCTGACAGAGAGGAATCTCTGCCCACCTTTACCATCCATCAACTTTTATTATTAAGAGAAGCTGAGAACGAAGGCAAATCTGTTCCATTAAAGAAAGTTTTCAGTAATGATATTCAGTTTGTCTTGCTGCAGAAGTAACAGTTTGTGAAGTTACAGAACAGTTCTTGACATCCTCATTTCCATAAAACCTCTGGAAACTTTATCATGAACTCGTGACAATTATTTGCAACTCACAGCAAGGCAGGCTTCCAATGGAGGCAGGTGAGAGTGAATGGTTACCATGGTAGCATGGCAGTTATGACACTGCTTTAAGAACCATGTATTCCAAAACACGGTGTAATCAACAGGGGCCGTTGCAACACGCCTACATACTGTTCTAGCTAGGTAAACAGCATATTCCAGCAGCCTTGGGCACTGAATGCAGACCACACATTGTCACAGCTCACTTTTAGACTAGACTATCATAAAAAAGGCCCATTATGTGCGTGTGGGATTTTTCGCCCAGTTAAAAAGCCCTCTGGGCTGTGGCCAATGACAGAGCATCATAATTATGCATTTTATTGGCCATCTCATTCCAGCTATGACTGATTCGGCTCCCAACCCTAAACGTTTCCATTCGCCCTTTCATGTGGGCGGGCTGACAGCGCCACAGCTTGCCTGTTTCAAAGGTGGGCTGACAAATATTTACGACCTGATGTGAAGTCACATATAATCAGCTCTCATGAGCTGTTTGAGAAGAATCGGTTATTGGAACACACTTATCTTTTACATTATAAATGATTCTTCGTAGAAGCCCCGAGCCCTTGATGTGGCTGGCCAAAAATAATAAGTGACACATTTCTTTAGCATCATACATAATGAGGGGTTATCAGCAAAGGTTGTTCGCTCTGAGAAAATGGTGGAAATAAATCAGTGGCTCACTCCCTCTACTGGTTCAAGTTAAAACTGCAATCACGGTAACCTCTGTAAACAATCTTCTGCCTTCTACAGGTAGTCATTCCTGATACTGGGGAGCCAAAAATGGTGATTAGGATGATAATCTTGGGGGAGAATATTGTGAAAATATGTGTAACATCAGTAATGACAAGCAAAGCCTGACATGTATATAGCAAATAATACCCATGTCATTTTTACATATTCAAGGCATCCATAACAATGGAAATAGCATTAAAATATATATTTAAAACTGTAAATTATATTTCTAAGATTGACAAACACAAGGCTGAGGGGAAAGCCCATATTTAAAAAGCTGTTAGATAGCAAGCAAGGCAGCGTGAAAATTAGATAATATCATCAGAACACCATTAATAAAACACTGTTTAAATGCTCTAAAATAAAAGTTAGCGGCCTGATGTCAATATGTGTCAACTCCACTTCCTGCATTTCATTTTTCTTATTCTCCTTAATTCTAATATCTTCTCATGCAGCAGGTTAGAGATGTAGATTTATGACAGTAATATGTTCCTTCCCAAGCTTTAACTGCCCATGAGGCCTTATGGCAGGGGTGCATTATCCAAAATACATATTCCCCTCTGTATTAGGAGTTATGGGGATAGCAATCCTCAAAATGAGAGTGATAAATCACTATTATGCCATTAACACGAGCATGGTTCTGTCATTTATTTCGCACTAAGAGTCTGAGAACGGTGGAGTGGGAAGTGTTTAGGAGCAGCACGTATTTGGTGGTCCTGAGCTGTAGCCGGTCTCCTCTCTTCTGATGCGTCTCGCATCTGTTATGCATTTCTCTCCGATTCTGCCTCTTTGTGGTCATTCATCGAGTCCCCACGACAAACTAGGAACGCATTTTCGCAATCTCTGTGGCAGGGGATGCTAGTGAAGAACATATTAAATTTGTTACTAATTTTAAAACTTGGCAGAGCAGGCCACGTTTCTGCCACCCGTTTTCTGTAGACATGTCAGTTGAACCCCAACGTGACCCAAACCACAATACAAACAGAGCAAGCGGAACAGCAGCTCCCATTGTGCCCCACACTGTAAATGTTTATAAAAAAGGGCTTTTTAAAACTAACTGGACATAATGACATTACGCTAAACCAGAGCTCTGAAGGGGTGGAGGTGCATTCGCCATGTTCTCCTCTTGCACCTCAACAGCAGATAAAAACGTGCTGCTTAAAAACCAGACAGAAACTGAAGAGTGCAGTCCTATGGAATGAGTGGCCAAACTCTATAATCTTCAATCAAATACAAGTGGTGGAAATATCCACACAGTGCTCTTCTGTAAGACTTAGTTCAAACATACTAGTTAAGAATTGCCAAATAGGATGTCCAGTATACATGCAGTTAATAATAATAATAAATAAATAGAATAGATGGATAAATAAATAAATATTAATAAAATATTAATACAGCCAAATAGTTATTGTCCCACTTTATATTAGGTGGCCTTAACTACTAAAACTAAGTACAATGTACTTATTGTGTTCATATTGTATTGCATACACTTTTGCTGATATTGAGGTGGGATACGGGTAAAGTTAGGGACAGGTGTGGTGGTATGGGTAAGTTTAAGGGTAGGGTTAGGTGTAAGGGAAGTGCCAACAGTGTAATTACAAATGTAATTACAGAAATTAATTACAGATATAATTACATGCAGGAAAATGTTTAAAATTTAAATACAAATGTAAAAACATGTACACAATAAGTACATTGTATCAAATGATTCATTTAAAATGTTAGTACATAGTAATAAGGCCACCTAATATAAAGTGGATCCATACATATATATACATATACATATAGATATAGATACATGTATTATTATTATTATCATCAGTAGTAATAGTAGTTGTAGTATTAATTGGCTATATTTGTATTAGTGATTTTTGTTAATAATAATAAAAAATAGACAGATAAATACTAATACAAATACAGTCAAATAATTATTTTCATCTAACTAACTAACTAACTAACTAACTAACTAACTAACTAACTAACTAACTAACTAACTAACTAAATATATATATATATATATATATGTATGTGTGTGTGTGTATTATATCATATAGTAATTGTACTAATTGGCTATTTTTTGTATTAGTGATTATTTAATAATAATATTCATAATTATAATTATTACATTTAGAGACAAGTGACTCCAAGTTTAGAGATTTGAAAACAACAGCAAAACAATATGAATTATTTAACTAATACATATCAATTATTCAAATATATAATATTCATAGACAGAGCAGTCCAGAGCTTTGCATCAACCACACAGCAGTCCTTCATTTACATTCATTCATGAGCTCTACACCATCACACACAGCAACATTTCTAGAGACAAGGTCAGGGACCCTAGAGGGCTGTACTCCTCTGTGTGTTTGTGTATCTGTCTATCTGTGTGTGAATGTGACTGCTTGTCATGGAAACATATTTGATGCTTGCTTTAATTATTTTGCCCCCCGTCCCTCCCCAAGTTCATCTAGTGTCTAGGCGGCCATGTTGGCTCTACAGCAGGTCTGTGAGTGCAGCTGTCACTAGTGGAACTGCACTGACCTCTAGAGACCGATCTCTCCAGGCACAACATGGAGTTTCACTTACTCTGACAGCTCTGGCAACAGCCCATAAGAGTGACAGAGAGAGAACGTGCAGGTAAACCTGCAGTCCCACACAGACCTGCTAGTCTCATTCATTCTCCACACACACACACACAGAGTGAGAGTCCTAACCACCCCAAAATATCATTGTACTAAAATTCACCCCTGCACAAGCCATCGCTAGTCGAATATGTTTAGTATCCTTTTTTCTCCTCTACTCTGTAACATACACCACTTATTGTTATCCACACTGTGTGTTTGTGTGTACCACTGTACATGTGTATTTGTGTTCGTAAATTTATATGACAAAAGATTATTTAGTTTTTCTGGTAGTACATAAATTAACCTGAAGTTTATTCGTCCTATATGTGTAACCATGTTGGTTTTCTTAAAACATGACACTTATAAAAACTCCCATCCAACTAAAAAAATATGAGTCATGGAGAAACTCTTCCCTCTGAAACAAAATATTTTCATACTAAATATTAATGTCAGAAGGAGCCTGTTAAAATCAACGAAATCCTGTAGTATTCTAGGAGAGAAGCCAAATTATATATATACATTACTTTTCCTTTGAGTATACATGACATATTTGGATTAGCAGGCTGATAGATATACAGACATTTCCAGCTTTTTCCAACATGTAAACTTTTCTACTCATGCCCAGGGAAATGCTATTAAATTGCACAAAAATGTTGTTCAAGTATGTTAAAATTATTTTAAGGCAGCCTTTTTCTTGATATATATATATATAATTGATTATGATATGCATTATACATACTGAATTCAAGGTGTGTTTTTTTATGTGCATTTGCTTACCTTCTAAAATCACATATACCATATCCTAAGTCATAATATGCAGAGGAACATGTGGCATCTCATTCAAAACTATTCATCTTTTCATTTTTTTTTATAGAGTTTCACACCATTGCTGCGATCATCATCATCAGTCCTTATATGTGATAAAATCTGATGGGAAACATATAAGTGTCTAGAGCCATAAAGGACAAATTTAGCTGGAGCAGTAAAGTCTTACCCCCCCAGTGGAAACATAATAAAATACATTTAAATGAATTTACACACTCCGTGCTAAAGTACTGACTTATGCCTGTTTAAACCATATGGAGGGCACAAGGACTCAATAATCTATTTTACCAGGATTGAATATATGAGCTTTACATTTTCTGTTGATATGAGATTTCAAGATTAAGAATATAAAAATAATGCTAAAGTAACAGACAATGGGCAAAATAATACGATACTGTTTTAATAAGAAAATATATTAATTTTCTTATTAAAATACCTACAATACGTGCTTGTAAAATGTGTTTATTTCAGCTGTGATTGGAATTTTACCACCTCAGCCTGGTTTTGAGCCAATAAAAAAAAACCTGTAATGTGTCATATTTAATATAAAATATATATATACACACAGACACACACACACACAGTATTGACATACAATTATACATACACTTATTTATAGTTGGTCTATAAAAATTGTAATTAGCCATAAAAACAAGTACATCCTTATTTAGGTGGCTAAGAAAGTGTGTTAATGTAGAGATGCACAGATGCACGGCACCATAAGGCAGTGTACTGATTAGGGCCGTGTGTAATGCATGAATCAAAGGGCACGGAAAGGAACCAATCAATCTAACTAATGGGAATCCCTGGTGTGGAGTGTGGGCAGAATTACCCAGCTGTACAATCTCAGCGACCTCCCATCTTAAACACACACATATGCATATACATATATATATTTCCCAAGCCCTTACCTAAATGCACCCACCTAGCCTAAATACACAAGTACAAAAGTTCATTCTTGGTGACATAACAAATACTAGCATTTGCCAGCATAAACAAACACACAAACATATATAATTACAGAACTTTACAAACACCAAATCACCCAATAACCATGTTTATGACTGCAAAACCCAAAACCCCAAAAAGAAAAAGAAAAAAACCTTACACTTGCACAACAGAGACACACATACTCTATTATGTCCAGCAGCATAGCAGGACCTACTGTAACACATGCAACGTGTCAACTGTTTCTGAGCATCAGTGTTTCAGCTAAAGTATCCACATGTGTCTGCCACATTTATCCACCCTAGAGGACTCTCTCCAAGTGGGGGTCCATCAAACAGACAGATAAAAAAGCAGACGTATGTCATTTAGCCACAGAAAGATGTGGTGTGTGTGTGCGAATGAGTCAGCGTGGAGTGAGTGGCGGTTTAGTCTTCATTTTGACGGCAGACACCAATGAGATTGCAGTGCACACAGAGTGACATTTGTGTATGGTATTCTGTCTTTTTATTTAATCAAGATATAAGAATATTAGCAAAATACATATGCTGATAAAATTAGCATTCTCTGTGTATGTATTTTACAAATGTTTAAAGTTAGTTAATATATAGAGGCAGCGCCAACTGACACTACATAGAGTTGTGTTTAAAAGTTTACATACCCCTTGCAGAGTTGAGAGCCGGGGGATGAAAATGTTTTCGCAATTTGACGATCAAGGTAAATTGTCCTTAATTCGTCTTCTGGGAAACATGTATCTTCTGTTGCTTCCGAAGGGCAGCACTAAATGAAAAAATATATATATTTAAACAAAAAAAAAAAATGTCATCCTGTTCAAAAGTACCTTCCTTTCCTTCTGGAGCATCAGGGAATGTTTGAACCTTTTTAATAGTTTGAGCATGAGTCCCTCAGTTGTCCTCAGTGTGAAAAGATGGATCTCAAAATCATACAGTCACTGCTGGAAAGGGTTTCAAATATGCAAAAGATGCTGGAAAACTGAAGAATTTGCAGGACCTGAAAAGATTGATCTGAAGAACGTTGGGCAGTTTAACGGCTCACGACAAACAAGGGACTTAAGAACAACCATCACACACACACACACACAAAAAAGAAATGGATCATCCATGTAAACTTTTGAATAATTTTCATAAATTCAGTGTCTTGTGAACAATATGTAAACATCTTTTTAACATGCATTTTGTATGATCCCTCTTATTTTGTTAAAATCATTAACATTTTTGCAGATTCTGCAAGGTGTATGTAAACTTTTGAGCACAACTAGATCAACTAAATAGCTTATACTGCTGTCTACATGAATTGCCTTTCGAGGACAGTTAAAGTAAAGTAAAGTAAAGTAATGTAATGGATAGATGAATAGAATATATTTATTATATAAATAATACATACATATTATATTTATATTAAGTAAATACAATTATTTAAAACACACACACAAACCATGACTTGATTTAAACCAAGATGAAACCTTTGACCTCAAGTTGGAGGATAATGTCTAAGCCAAGGGGAATGCATTCGTGATATCCAGCATGAATCAGAGCCTATGCCATCATTTTGGACGTTAGTTTAAGATTGCTCGGTTGCATAGAGCTCCCTTTAGTGCTGAGCGGACTTTCATAAAATTGATTTTCTGAGTACACCCTTTTAGCGGCTATAAGCTTGAAATATGAACCCTTCATTGCTGAGAGCATTTCTTCTCAATTTTTACCCCCTCTCTCTCTCTCTCTCTTTCGCTCTCTCGCTCTCGCTCTCCTTTATTTCTTTTTCTCTTTTTATTATTTTTTTTCACCTCACTCCATAACTAATGATCTGGGGAGGCAGTGTGTTTGAAATTCTCCACAGTAACCATTTTCATAATTAAACATTTCTAATTCTGGAGCTTTGGTTGGCTCTGAGCAAACAGGCAGCGGCAGTGAAGTGGGAAACGTTCGACGCCTTTCATTAGAGCTCTTTTTAAATCAGTGCTCTGGTTAATGCATGCGCTAATGAAGCAAGAGGACATTTAGCATCCCTGCTCATTAGGAACTAAACTGCGGCCATTTGTTTGTACAGCAGAGGGAGAAGGTTATCAAAGCGTACGGTCAATCACATTTAATAATGGGGAGGTATTACTCTTTAATGAGTTATTTAAAATTATCCGAAATGTAATTCATCTGAAAACGGGCGTCCTTTGAGGATGCTGCTTGATAAAGTAAACACTTTTTTTTTGGCCTAGTAAAAATGAGGGCTTTATGCTTGGCACAATTTACAAAGCACTGGTGAGCACGAAGGTGGGGTGGTTCGCACATGCTTTTGACAAATACATCCAAACAATTGACAGCTTTCCTTTCAGCCTGAGAAAGTGGATGATATATTATAACACAGCTCTTTTAAATCACACAGTTCAGTGGCTTGACACTAGATGTCAATTAATCACTGCTGACAGCCAGTCGCTATACAGCATTCCAGCTGAAAAATTATACATATAAATGATGATAAACATCAACATATTTGTTATGTGGCAGAAAATGAGGCTGCACAACACTGAACGCTTTAGGTACCATCGGTATCAGCACCGTTTACATTATTAACAGGACTGGAAATAATAATTGGCCATATATTTCTCATCTCCTGCCAGAGGTGCTTGATATTCAGCGACGGTTTGTAATGTAAATGACAAAAATGGTATTTATTCCATATCTTAAAAGTCAATGAAGTGATGGAGGAGAAAAAATAAGCCAGCTACAGGTGGGGGTCAATTATCATTTGAATAATCGAGGCAGCAGCGTGGCAGACCCGAGCCTCTCTGAAGTGTGACACGTTTTTATCTTCATGCATTTCAATGAAGTCAGACCTGTACATAAAAGGTTATCACCTAGGAAACATATTTGCCTAAGCACAAGTTAAACAGGCGGGTGAGATCAGCATAGATATTCAATTTAGCCAGCCAACCTTGAACTATAAATATTTCAATAAAACCCAATGAGAGCGTTTTTCTCTCTCTCTCTCTCTCTCTATCCCCCTTTCCTCCTCCCTTCTTTGATCCAATTCCATTTCAGCTGTGGGAGATAGGGAAGGAGGAAAGGGAGAGGGGGATGGGATTTATAAGAGGAAAGGAGAAAAGAGAAGAGGAGCAAAGGAAAGGAAGGGGGTGAAAAAAACTCAGCGTACTGTAGTTTAGCTAAATGTGCTGTTAGATGCATCTGGCCCCTAAAGCCTGAGGGGAGAGAAAGAAGAATCGAGGGAGGGAGACAGACTGACAGCAGAAATATGAAAGAAAGAAGGAGAAACAGGGACATGAATTTAACAAGTGTGCTGCGGGCAATGGTGGGCCCTACATTCAGAAGATATTAAATAATCTATTATTTGTTGGTTTCTCTCTCTATCGGTCTTCATGTTGATCATAATGTCACTGTAGCATGATTCACCAAACATTACAGACTTTTTTCACAGGTATTCTCAAGCTATGTTGAGGTCCAAGTTAAAATAAAGATTAAATTTGAGCACAATTGTCCATAATTTAAACTTTTGGCACAATTAAGTCTTAATCTTAATAAAATATTATTCTTATTCTTTCTGATGAAAACTCCAAAAAAGCATTTAAACAAAAAGACGTACATAAAACTAAAATGCAAATTTGTTATCGTATTATTTTATAATCATGCTTTATAGCGCAAATAGTTTTACAGTTTATTGCTCTTAGTTATTTACCTATAGTGGCTAATTAATCAGAAGTCTTACAGGTCAACAGGAAATAGCTTAAAGTAAAAAAGTTTTTTTTTTTAAATACGGTCTTGTTTTGAAGTTATATTCAAAAGTAGTATTTGGCTAATGATGGCTGATTTAAAGGCAATACAGTTTAACAATGAGATGTACACACTTGCTGACCTAACTTATTTTTAAATTAGATTATATTCAATTAAATTAAAGCTGCTGGCAGAATATGGAACTGACAAAGTGGGGAGATAAAACCTGTTATTCGCCCTAGTGGATATAGTGGAGGCCAATAATCTCAAAATGGCTTGGCTGATTTATAAGTCTGTCAATAGTAATTCTCTATGCTTAAAGTTGGCATAAAACGGAAGCTGCGACAGTCTTTTCTTCCCCATTTTGACGTATATCCCAGTGAAACGGCTTCTTGAACAAGACAAAATGTAGTACGGGACTTAAAGAAAATCAAGTTTTAAATGTTGTTTATATGCCTATATGTGGTGTTTTTAATATGCTTTAAGACAAACCATGTGCAAATTCATAAGTCAACACCATTGCTGAGTATTTTCTCCTTAAAACTCAAGTGAACCAAAGACAGTCTCAAAAACACGGTTTGAAATAGCCAATCATGTCAACGTGTGGCCAGGCTTTAGCATATCATTAACTATAACCGCTCTAAAGCAGGGGAGTCTCAAGAGAAACCAGGTTATCTTGGTATATTTTTCTGTTGATATGAAAAATCAGCTACCTTTTGCAATATAGAAGGTGAATTATGTACTGTATACAATGTTATGATGAACTATATGCCTTTCTCCACTGACGTTTAAGTTGTTCAAAGCATTTTTAGGGATACAGATTTACAGAAGGCAGCTGTCTAATGCTGAGATGACGAACAGGAACATGGTTTGTGTAACATTAGAAACACATTATTATCAGTTTGATAATGTAGTCAAGCCAAAGGCTAATCATATTAATTACCGTTGTGTGTCCAACGTCGTAGAGAGCGATACATAAAACACATTACCATTCTGATACATCAATTTGTAAAAAATTATTCTGTAGTTTCTGGTTCAAACATATATGGCTGAATTAAACCAGTGTTTCCACTTACCATTGTGCAGCGTTTACTAAAGTAAAATTAAGCGAGTGGATCTCTGAGCTAGTCTGAGTGAGTGGAGGCGGGGCTCATGTTCAGATTCATGGTTCTGCATATACTAAATGAAGCAAGAGTGTAGAGTTCAGTCAAGCTATTTTAAGGCACGAATACTTTTTTTCACAAGAAAAAAAAAAACTTTTAAATATGTCATTTTGGTTTTAAGGGATACAATTATTGACTACAGGGGGACTTCAATTTTGTACATGGTGAATTGATTTGATCTTTGTCCTTGGCTATTGTTGCGATTGTAAATGACAGTTTGTTAGAGGGGAGAAGTTATTGTCCCAGCCTTGTGCCGAAAAACACGTCATCTGAGAAGAAATTGATTAAAGATTGCGTGATCACTTGAATAAAAAGTTATGCACAGATATATCATTTATATTGATAAATCTTATATATATTGATTTTCATTTTCTCACAATTTAGGCTATAACATTCACTTCACATTTCTTGTCATTCTGTAGATATTTTATTTTATGCAACCAGTGCACACCCACTCACAAACACTAACATGTTGACTTATCTACATACTAAATAACTAAATACATTTACACCATATAAACATCTATTGTTAGTACATTATAGTTATAGATACTAAAATGACTTCCGGGGATAATTTTACAATTTTGTCCCCAAAGTACAGCCAAGTAAACCCATAAACACTCTCTTGCACACTCCCGCTCAATGCACCCACATCACACAAACTCTCTCTCTTTCTCGCCTCCGTTCTATGCCACACCAACTGACAAGCTGCTTAACTGACTCTCAGTGCATTATGAAGAGAAGAAAGAGCCCCCTCCTCTGCAGGACTAAGCCACCCATAGAGACCCCGATCAGTGCCGTGTTGTGACAGAGGACCTGTCAGTGGGGCCAGGCTACAGTATCACTGGGCTGATTTAGCACAGTCCAGACAGGGTGACAGAAGGTGAAAGCTCCAGCTATTTGTCACTGCTGTGCCCGTGTCAAAGTGTCAGGTGCGGGGACAGAGGGGGAGTGCAGCTGGGCTGATAGTGGAAGAGACAGGCCCGTATGGTCCGAGACCCAGCAGCCTGTCAAGCAGGAGTCAAAGTCTGGTGTCTTCTGGGGAGCTAAACCCCTCCTATATGCTTTCTTGCTTTCTTCCTTCCTAGCAAGCTGCTCTCTTTTTTCCCTTCCCTGCCCGTTTCTCACTATGCCTTCCTACATTTTCTCAGCCTTTCTCCGGAGGAAATCTGCTTTTTTCTGTCTCTCAACGCATCTTCAAAAACATGCCCGCCTAAAGCCTTACTCTATTTCCCAGGCCACAGATCAGAAGTGCAGGTTAGGACAGCTATACAGATGCAAGGACTTGCAAAAATGTCAGAACACAGATAACGACTCCATATCCTGCGTTTAGAGACCAAAAGAACAACAAAATATTTTTCACAATTTAAGCTACTTTGTCTTTGGGAAAAACAACTCTAGTTTAAATAAGAAAAACAAGTGGACTAAAAGTGTAATATTGTGATTACACCACAACAAAGTATCCACAAAGTACTTTAGCCAAATAGTCACAGTAAAAAATACATTTATCCTCAAGACTTGAAATCCATGGAGATTAAGTGCAAAAATAACAACAGCAGCAAATCAAATCAAGCAGCATATGAGGACTAAAAAAACAACATTAAATGTGTTCATATGACACAAAGTAATTCATTTCTTTATTCTTTCTTAAGCCTCTTTACTTGGATATTTATTGGAGGGGGGAGTGTGAGCGCTGTTTATAGTTGGGTCAAACACAGGCTCTCAGGCTTAATAGGGGATTACGGCTCTCTCCCACAAAAGAACACTAACTGACTTTAGCACAAGTGTAACTGCCATTTCTTCCGCTGGATATCCAGATTCATCTGAACGAGTGTGATGATGATAAAGGATTAGAGGATGAGAGGAGATGGGAGGAGGGAGGAGGTGCATCCTGACATTGATGCGCTCGGTTGTTTGTCCCCTCTACACTTCTTCTCTTCCTTCTCATTCTTTGCTTTTTTTTGGTCTGGTTTTGTTGGCTTGTCTTAATGCCAGTCCCCCCTCCCCAAGTCCATCTGGTACCTTTGGTCGCCCACAAAACAGCCCACTGGACTAATTACGAAAATGCACAGACACACACACACACCCCCCAAGTGTCCTTTTGGAAAAAGAAAAAATAAATATTGCATTAGCCAGCAATACATTTATAAGTTAACAAAAAAGCCATATGTCAGCAATCATTTAGAAGTTTTGGCGTGTTGTTTAGGAAATGTCACAACTTGAGAAGGACCCTGTCACACAGCTAAATAAGCAAGACAAATCATACTGCCAGAAAAGTGTGTGTATATCTAAACTCTTCATGGAAGAAAGGCAATAGAAAAACACTGTAAGCTGAATAACAGTGATTGTGAGGTACAAAACCTTTAAAATTTTGTCTCTTATGCTCACCAAGTCTGCATTTATTTGATTAAAAATACCGGAAAAAGGTATAATAAAGTATTAAATATTATTACCGTTTAAAATAAACGTTTAATGTTTTGAAATGTCATTTAATCCTGCGATGGCAAAGCTGAGTTTCCAGCAGAGTCTTCAGTGTCACATGATCCTTCAGAAATAATTATAATATGCTGGTCAAGAAACATTTCTTGTTAGTTAAAAAGAGTAGTGCTGTATTTTTGTGGAAACCGTGATACATTTTTTTCAGGATTTTTTGATGAAATGAATAACATTTATTTGAAATAGAAATTGTGTGTAGCATTATAAATGTATTCACTGTCACTTTTGATAAATTGAATCCATCCTTGCTGAATAAAAAGTATAATATCTTTTTAAAAAAAAACTTTCTGACCCTAAACTTTTGAATGGTAGTGTAGTTCTGCACAATATTTAGACTGTGTTTCTAATCCAATAGTTTCTAATCTAATATCTAAACGTGTTTCACATGCAGGCTACTTGTTTTTCACATCAAACTTCACTTCATTTCGTTTATTTCAAAACTTTTTCCACTAGCTTTTTTACCAGCATGAACGACTTCATTTCTTCCACAGTGTGCAAACCAGCACATCCACACGTTCATTTCTCATACATTTCACAAGTCTTCCAACCTTTCCTCACCTGATAGTTTAACATGGTCCATATTAAAAGCTTACCCTATTTTAACTTCTCAAGAACAACATAGGAGCACATCCAAAAGCTCTTCATCCTGAGATAAGGACAGAGGAATTAAAAAGATTGATGGTGAGAAAACTTAAACAGTGAGAGAGAAGTGTGGAATAAAGGATCTGATTCATAGATACATATTGTAGTTGCCAGTGCATTAAGTGAAATGTTTTCAGAAATTTTGTTATGGCACCTCTCCAGTTAGTCTTCTGGAAGTCTCATTTTTTATTGTAAGGGCCGTGATACACTAAGCCGATGGTTGGCTGTCGATGAGCGTCTGTTGGGCTAGCTTTTGCAGTGTTTGCGCATTCCAACGCAAAATATCTTATCCAACGCTATATCAAGGTCCCGCCCACACTCCACGCCCACAATCAACAACTTTTTGTGAAATAAACAGTTATGGAAATGTAGAGATTACAGTTAAAGCTCCAATCTCCTCCCGAAGTTCCCGAAAAATGTCCGTTAGTGCCTCAGTGACGACTTCGCTCAGAGAAGCTGTCAATCTCAGCTGTCAATCATGACGTCACACCCCCGTTTATATAGCATCAAATAACTAACTAAAACCAAACATATTTTAAGAACGAACACTTGAACTAAAAAGCCTAAAATGACAAAAAACTATCTTTGGAAAAAATGTATTTGAAGTGTAATTTGATTGTTTAGTTTGTCTATGTCCCATTACATTTCATGGAGGCGACGGGCTTTATGACCTATACTGCTTCGAGTCACCTGGGGGGGGGGTGCCATCGAGAGGAGTTTTCAGGACTCGTGTGGCAGGTTTGATTGAGACCTGCTGATATAGACAGTTATTTTATTACACGCAGTTGCAGAACGCATGTTCTGGTTGGCAGACTTTTGGCCCAGACGCAACCGATGCAAGGTGACAACACAGTTGGCTTTCATCCCTGCTAGTTTTTTGACATTGGCTTGAAGCATCACGGCCTTAAAAGATTGGATTCTCAGAATTAATTGGCATACTTGAAGGGCTAGTTCACCTAAACATTAAAATGGTAAATTCTAAATTACAACCTCATGTCGATATGACTCTGTCCGTCAGTCTGCGGATCAGTCGGTCTGATGCCAATAAAAAGTAAAAAAAAAAAAGACACATGAAAATGTGAATGTCTGTTTTAGAAATGCTGTAATGAAGTTTTGCAGTACAGGGCTTGACGCTTGACAGAAATAACAGGAAATGAGACCTCTATGTAAAGTTTCTGTTCCACAGTTGGACAACATGGAAGGTCCTGGGAAGCCCTTTTCGATGTGCATCTCTAGCGAGACAAAAAAACACATTTTAATGGTCAACAGCTGATTATGAAGAGACCGCAGTTTGATCCTATCCGGTGGAACAAACAGATAGATTTGGGCTGAGGCCTGAACAAGCCGGGACACAGACTGCATGTTTGTGAGTCCTGGCATTCCATCAAGGAACATGGAACATGGAAGAAACATCCACTTACGGATCCAAAAACCAGGAGGCCAGACTCAAATAGGATCGTTGCCACGGGAACAGCCGGTTCGGTTCACACACACACACACTCGTTTGACACACTTTTAATGGGGCCACCTCAAGAACACTTTCCTCAGTATTCAACAAACATCCTGCCAGCATTTTGCTTAGTGTCAAAGGGGAACAGAGGGTCTTAACAGGCAGCACAACAGGGTGCCAGGCAACTGAGCCTGGCATGGGATCAATATTCTCTTTCATTTTCCCTGTCAGAGTGCATTTGTGCACTCTGCATAAACACTTATATACGCTTTCTGTATCACTGTATGCTAGTGTCATGTCAGTTTCTAGAATAGGAAGAGAAAAAAGATGGGACAAAACTGGAACATAAAAGCTGCCAGACTTTCACAGACTCACACTGTTAGAACAGGCATGATGAAAAAAACAGGTTCATCAAATCTGTCAGAAAACAGTTAAAAAAAACACACACATTCTAATAGACATACAAAGAGATTATGTGATTTTTTTAAATTCTGGCCAATAATCCAATTATTGTTTTTATGCTCCTACAAGTAAACTTAGGCATGTTTTAAAAAAAAAAAAGATGTACAGTAATGAACAATGAATATTCATTTTAAGATTTTTTAGATTACATTTAATAGTGTTATTAGTGTTGTTAATGATTCTCTAGGTAATCTAAAAGGTCCTCTAAATGTGAAAGTGAGCATGCACATAAAAAATATTTACAGATATACAAAAAAAAACCCCACTAATAGTTCTCTATATGTCATACTAATTTGTGAAAAACACCTGTATGATAATTATAATAATATGGTGTGTCTATACTTATTTCATTTACATTACATTGGATAAAAACATCTGTTAATTGAAAAAAAAAAAAATGATAATGCTGTTTGAGATTTAATAATAATAACGTCTCGTCCTTTAGATGAGACGTTAAACCAAGGTCCTGACTCTCTGTGGTCATTAAAAATCCCATGGCACTTCTCGTAAAGATTAGGTGTGTAACCCCGGTGTCCTGGCCAAATTCTCTCCATTGGCCCTTACCAATCATGGCCTCCTAATAATCCCCATCCACTGAATTGGCTCTATCACCCTCTCTCATCTCCACCTATCGCTGGTGTGTGGTGAGCGCACTGGCACCATTGTACTGTGGCTGCCGTCGCATCATCCAAGTGGATGCTGCACACTGGTGGTGGTTGAGGAGAGACCCTTGACATGGTTGTAAAGCGCTTTGGGTGTACAGTAGTACATAGGAAAGCACTATAAATGTCTCATTCATTCATTCATAATTGTATTTCATGCTTTGCTTTCTTTTTGCTGGACAATACCACAGTGGGAACCCAGTGGTGAACAGAGAAGAAAAGGGGCACTCAGAAACAAACATATTTTAGTTTTCCTTCAGTATAATGTGTCAAACACATACACACACCAGGAAACAAGACAGGATGATTATGGCTCAGGCCAAACAAACCTTTGCTTGTTCTATTCAGGGATAATCAGAGATAAACAAGACACTCTTTTTCATGGCTTCTGAAGCTACTCCCTCTCTATACACAAAACTAACTACACAATGAACTTTTAAAAGTACTCAAAAGCCTGCTAAAAGTCCAAATGTAGTGGGTTTTCTGCAAAACATGCACTACACTTCTTTCGGAATACCTCACTTTCCTCCGTCTCCCTTTCGTTTTTCTCTCTCCACCACACGTCAGGTCATGCATGGACATCTGACCTGTATCCTGAACAAAGTGGGTAATTGAAGAGAGGGAGAGGGAGAGGGAGAGGGAGAGAGAGAGAGAGAGAGAGAGAGAGATAGAAAAAGAGAAAGAAAATCAAAGTGAGAGTGCAGTAGAAACTCAAGGAGATCAAATGTTCATTTATTGCAGGTTGGAGCCTCACCCTGAGTGTGAATGAAAGGCTGTTCTGTCCTGGACTAGCCATCCACTACGACCAAACTCCACGCATAGGCAATGCTCCACTAAAGAGGGGATTCACACAGTCACCAAATCTCCTCAAGCACACACACATACACTTAGTGAAAATATATCCACTCTACATAAACAAACTGAATCACTGAAGCTTCTAAGACACACTTACCGACTGAATCTCCAGTTTCCACACACACACACACACACACACACACACACACACACACACACACACACACACACCTGTCTTTATCAACACTGGATTCCATCAAACAGACTGGTCTCAACACACTCGGACGGAGATGCATAAAATGCATTTAATACAGTCTTTCTACAGATTCTGCCTTAACTCACTCAAAGGAACAAATGTTGCTATAAAGCTGCAAGACGGAGCCACCAAGAAACAGAAGGACACACAATAGTAACAATAAGATATTTTCTCACAATCCAAAGCCTTCCTTTTTTAAGGGAAAAAAAATATGGCACTGCAACTCAAAACTCCATTACTATTGGGCTGTGCCAATTACAAATTCTCTTATTTATTTTTTTAATACTTTAAAATGCCAAGACAAATTGTATTTACATGTTATGGTGGAACAGTAGCCAATGCCAGAATAGCATCATTAGCAGAAAATGGGATGTGGGAGCAGTGCTTCTTGAAAAGCTCACCTCAGCTGCATTTTTAAATAAGGTCCTTCATGAAACCATCGTCATGGGTGGGCCGAGAGCCTGAGGTGCTTGGCCATGAGACAGCTGATCACTAGAGTGGGTGTAAAGCAAGCCCAGGGAGGCCACTCAAATAACTGCTTTGTTGTCGAATAAAAGTCATTTGTAACTGGGCTTTCAAAGGGCCATTTGTCAACATGTTTACAGCGACAATTCCCGACAAACACTAAAGAGAGGCGGGTGTGCTGAAAGAAGAGACTTAAAATGGGGAAAAAAGGATAGTAAATAAGGGACAATGATTCTGATTAAATGTTTACGAACAATTAAGAGGTTATTTAACAAACAGCTGCTGGTACAGATGGAGAATACTTGAGACCTGAGTGAATATAATCTTCATACATCTGCATAAATGTATAACGTGTGTGTGTGTGTGTGTGTGTATTCTTAATGAGACATTTGTGTCATTGTTCACACCCTCAGATCCTCTTGAAAACCTCTTCATAATTTTATTTATGTAAACAGAAGTCTGTCCTGACTCATTCCCAATTCTGCCCATATAACTCAGAGCCAAACCCTGGTCATTTTCATTTAGTTTTAAATTACATTACTTCAGTCCTTATTTTATTTGCTCAGCAAACACATAAATCTGGACTAACTAACCTACCAACTCTGTCTGTGACGTTATATTTTCTTTTCTAATGTCTTTCCAAAGTATTCTTCTTGGATAAACAACATATCAGGGTGTAATAATAACAGCAGTTCATGGGACCTAATTTCTTATAAAATCAAATTAACCAAGTTTCATAAAAAATGCTGTGTCTGGAATCTAATGATTGGCAGCTTAAAACACAAGGTCAGTTGTTAAAATGAAATTCAGCAAATCTTAAAAGAGGCCAAAACAACAGAGAATCTTAAGCTGGTCTTGGCCTTGATCTAGTCTACTGTGACCATTGACCATGTTGGCTGTAATTAGAAATAATTAAAGCAGGGATTAGAAATATCTTAAGTACAAAGATGTCCCGATCAAGATAAATCCCTTTTAACAGCTGCTATGGAGTATGTCAGATGATATTCATGAACATAAATTCAAGAAAAAGTTCTTAAGCAGCAAGTCCTGTACTGCAGCCTTTACAAGGCTCATGGGATAAATTGATTTATTTTGTTGGGCTCACATTCATGAAGTAGTAAAACTTATTTACTTCGACATTTAGTACAGACATTCTTCACTCTAACTATAGATGCATGACAGACAAAGTCTGAGTGATGCTTATCTTGGGCAGGACATCCTGCAGGGTTATGAACATGGATGTTGTTTTTATGTATAAATGAGAGTGAAGAGGAAAAAAAAAGTGCATCATGCTGTGTAATTATTAATTTACACTGATAATTATTCTCATGTTATGGAAGTGAATTTAGGAATCACGTTATAATGTACATTATGAAATATATTAACTTTTAGATTTCTGAAAGATTACATTTAATTGTGTTATTAAATAATTAGTGTTTTAAAGATGAAATTTAATTCTGTGTCAGATGATAGCAAAGGTAATCTAAAAGTTAAATAAAAATAGGAGAAATGAACCTAAATTAACTGCTTAAAAATTGGTCTCTGAATAAAACGGCAGATCATCAGTTGAAGAGTTTGGATTTCATATGAAAAAGTTGACCCCACCTGCCTGATACTACAATGCTAATAGTTTAACTCTCGCCCTCTTCATTCTGGCTAACTTGTTCCCTGTCTTCTGAAAGGACTGCCTCAAAAAGCTAAGCAAATGCAAAACACAAACATACACACACTGGTTTGACTGACTGCAGTCAGAGAGCATGTGAAAGGTGTCCTGTGATAGCACTGAACTCCCTCCTCCAGGCAAACAAGGACAAAGCTCTGCTAAACGCGACACTTCTCTTGGTGAATGGTTACTGTAAGACAGAGCAGTAGACAAAATGATTCCTCAGAGGAGGAAGAAAGGGAGTTCTCTCTGCGAGAGACGAGAGGAACATGTCTCTTGATGTCTCTCAGTGCTCAGGTTTCCCATGCACACAGAGGTGGAGACGCTGAATGACAGCGAATTAAATTATTATTTCACTCCAAAATGAAAGCTCTGTAATCATTTACTCACCCGTATAAAACTTTCCTTCTTCAGTGAAACGGTACAAAAGGTACATTTTTGAAGAATACTATCATGCCGTCTTTGGAATAAGGACAAGCACCACACACACACACTTATAAAAGCATATCATAAGGTGGTCCACATGAATGTGTTAAGGCTTCTGAAAATGTCACTTAAAATTTAAGTCTAAAAGTACACAATTAATTTAAACCGTTTTAAATGCACTTAAATACTTGTCATGTTCATCAACAATATTCTTCTTCTTCTGTGCTCTACAAAATAAATAAGTCATACAGGTTTGGAACGACAATTTTCATTTTTAGGTGAACAGTAATAGCTATACACTTGGAGAAGAGATTCTAGTTGGCTTTTGATTAAGATTAGTTTAAGGGTTTTCTGATTATATTCCTTTTTGATGCGTTTATATTGTGTTTTTCTTTAACACCTTTGCTCAACTTTTTAACTTGCTCAACTTTGTACAGCACTTTGGTGCAACTCTGTTGCTTTTAAATGTGCTATAGAAATACATTTTGACTTGTTCTCGACATCCCAGGTTGGGTTATGGTTTTGTTAAACATTAAAACGACAAACTTTGGTGGATCTTGGATGATTGTTAAGGCCTCAGGCATTTCTATGGAACGGTCTGTCCTTCACCACACAGCATCTCAGCTGCTCTTTTACACGCTGACCCTAAAATAGCAGTCATCTCCACAATCTGCTGAGATGAAGTGAAAGTGGCAAAGTTAAAGAAGAGGATGAAGAAAAGGAAAAGACACTCGCACAAGGATTAACAGTCCTGTCAAGGATTTGAAACTTTCCGTCTGGAGACACCAGACTGATGCTCCGTGTGTGTGTGGTGGGGGTCACAGGAGGCCCCTGGGAGAAAATGAGGGGCTCTCCCCTGGGCTTAGTGATCTGGTGCCCCCCTTCTCTTTTAATCAAAGTCACACAAACCTACAATCAGGGCAGATTACATAAAGGGGAAGAGCTTGGTATTATTGTGTGGTTAATATTACTGATTAGTTTCAATAAGGATATGTTTCTATCCATCCTTCTCGCTCAGATTTTCTCCATTTGTTCAGAAATGGCTCCCCTTACAGGGACCACAGTGATAGGGAACATGACCCCCCAGTAATTGAGAAAAACAGGCATGTGCATTAGTACCTCATCTTAATATGAAATGTTTCATTGCATTTTGAATAAATATGACAGCACTGAAATAAGACTCCTTGTTTGTCCCACAAATTAGGATGGGTGAAATTATGTAAGCCATTCATGTTTTAATGCAAACACTGTCAGTCCCAGTCCTTTTTCCAACAACACAAGAAGTTAAATTATTTGTTCTATTATACATTGTCCAAAAGCTATGAAAAACCAATTCAGCAATAAAGCATTGTAAAAATGTAAAAATAATAATAATAATAATAATAACAATAATAATAATTAAATAAATAAATAAATAAATAAATAAATAAAGCAGATAATTGTTGAGTTGTGAGAAACAAAGTTGCAATTGTAATATACAAAGTTTTGAGATATACAATAAATAAATAAATTGATAATATGTAAAAATAGATATTATAAAATATTGAATGAATAAATAAATAGCAAAATGAAGTTGCAGATGTAAATTCCTCTTTTTCTTCTTTTTTACTCTGAGATGGAATCGTGCTTCCATGCAAAGCCGCTAAAAGACAATGTGCGCAAATCTGAGAGCAGGAATACACATTGTCCAATATAATTAAGATAACAGGAAAAAAAATCAGCAGACATCAAAGAGGCCTGCAGGCAATGTATAGTTGTTAATTTCGTATAGTGAGAAAAAGGCGAAGAGAGGGAGAGAGAAAGCGACTCAATCACTTCAAAGCCAGCGAAGGCTTTAAAAGGTCGGTGAGTTTTGACGTGAATCTGCAGAGGTGAATGAGAATCAAGCGGTGAAGGCAAGACCACTGCAGACGTCAGATTCATTCTTAACCTGCCTTCACTGCGCTCTCTCCCTCTAACACACACATACACAAAACCAAAAAAAGACAAGAGAATTCAATAATGCCTTGGAGAATCAGGATTATCTGACAAGAAACACAAAGAGAGAGAAAGAGAAAGTGAGAAATCTCCTATGCTCTCAAACTTGAATATTAACAGCTTTCTTTGAGAAAATGGCAAGCAATTAACCCACATAGTCCAATTCCAGGGATTTCTGTGGATGAGACACTTTTTTGGCAGGAGAAAAAGACTGATTCAAGGCGGTGTGTGTGTGTGTTTGATGTGTTTGTATACCAACAGGCTACTCCATTCAATAGAGTAATGATGATAGTTCCCTTTTTGAAAGAAACAACCTATTTCTGTCAGTCTGAGGCTAAAGTAGGCTAAATCTCCAGAGAAGAGGACAGCTGTGCAATGCAAGCAGGGTTAGTATATAGTATAGCACTGCTGGAGCCGCTCACTCCTGAGGAACAATACTGCTGTACTAAGGGAACAAAAGCGAGACGGTCTCTGTGTGAATTTTAATTAGGCCATGGGTGAGGCAGTACAATACTGAGGTCTTTCCCCATTTTGGATGTGTTTGTGTGTCACTCCTCCCATCTCAGTGCTTTGCATAAAAACAAAAACAGAAAGAGAAGAGATCTCTCTCAAGACATCACAGAGCTAAGATGCTGTTGTGCACTTTTATAGACGGCTCCTCATTTTCTGAACCCGGACAAATCTGGGATCTGTAAAAAAAAAGTTATTTAATGTATAATGAATTTACAGTGCTACCATGTCAATATGACAGAGATGAACAGTCCATCACGCACCTTAGAGCACACAGACTCTAGTATTCACATACAGGTAGAGTGGCGTCCAACAGCACAGACAAATACAATAGAGCTAACAGCGTATATGTATATATGTATATGTATATATATGTATATATATGTATATATATATATATATATATACACACACACTCACCTAAAGGATTATTAGGAACACCTGTTCAATTTCTCATTAATGCAATTATCTAATCAACCAATCACATGGCAGTTGCTTCAATGCATTTAGGGGTGTGGTCCTGGTCAAGACAATCTCCTGAACTCCAAACTGAATGTCAGAATGGGAAAGAAAGGTGATTTAAGCAATTTTGAGCGTGGCATGGTTGTTGGTGCCAGACGGGCCGGTCTGAGTATTTCACAATCTGCTCAGTTACTGGGATTTTCACGCACAACCATTTCTAGAGTTTACAAAGAATGGTGTGAAAAGGGAAAAACATCCAGTATGCGGCAGTCCTGTGGGCGAAAATGCCTTGTTGATGCTAGAGGTCAGAGGAGAAGGGGCCGACTGATTCAAGCTGATAGAAGAGCAACTTTGACTGAAATAACCACTCGTTACAACCAAGGTATGCAGCAAAGCATTTGTGAAGCCACAACACGCACAACCTTGAGGCGGATGGGCTACAACAGCAGAAGACCCCACCTGGTACCACTCATCTCCACTACAAATAAGAAAAAGAGGCTACAATTTGCACGAGCTCACCAAAATTGGACAGTTGAAGACTGGAAAAATGTTGCCTGGTCTGATGAGTCTCGATTTCTGTTGAGACATTCAGATGGTAGAGTCAGAATTTGGCGTAAACAGAATGAGAACATCATGCCTTGTTACCACTGTGCAGGCTGGTGGTGGTGGTGTAATGGTGTGTGGGATGTTTTCTTGGCACACTTTAGGCCCCTTAGTGCCAATTGGGCATCGTTTCAGGAGATTGTCTTGACCAGGACCACACCCCTAAATGCATTGAAGCAACTGCCATGTGATTGGTTGATTAGATAATTGCATTAATGAGAAATTGAACAGGTGTTCCTAATAATCCTTTAGGTGAGTGTATAATAGCCTACATGCCTGAAACAAGTGAATATGCAGCCTGTCCAAACCTCAAAACTCTCAAAAACACATCAATGAAGTTTTACAGATGTCAGAATGGTAAGAGACAAATGTGCTTCAAACAAAACCACAAACAAATATGATCTCAACATCTAAATGGAGGAACTGCTCCAAACATCACACTTTCAATTCTCTGTCTTCATTTGCCCAAGAGCAATGGCTTGACATTAACAGAAGAATCTCACAGCTTTTCATTACCAAAGAGAGTAGAAAGCGTTTGTGATCTTGGCGTGATATTGTTGTATAAGGGGATTTCGCTCCACCCTCCCATAGCACACAGACAGATTACACAGTGATTATACGCAACTCAATATTGCATGACAACCTCCAGCGCATGAGAGGTTTACCATCATGTTTCATTCATTTGGCTTGAATGAAGCCTCATTTGAAGCATCGGAAAGCTTAAGATTTATGAGAAATTCATAACGGAACAGATGTCCTCTCGAATTAGCTTCTCCAGAAGGAAAAATGCAGAAAATAAGCCTTGATTGCATCAAAAACTTAAACATGTTTAGGTCTTAACCTCAGAGAGCTTAGAGGTTATTTAGTTGCACTAAGAAGCAAAGCACCATGGGGAATATCCAAATGACAGATTTATATCAATGCCCTTATTCTGCCCTGCCTCAGTACCTTAATCTGACTTTCATAGTGATTTTGTGTGTGTGTGTAACTTTGACTACAGTGTAATGAAGAATGAGAATCAATTAGTCAGTGTATCTTCCTCCTCTCCTCTGTGTTTTCTGTGTTCACTCTCTACAAGGTTCAAACGTGCTTGTGCTGAGGGCCAAAACCAAACATTCGTTCCTTTTATAGCAGAATGTGTGTACTGAGAGTTTGATACTATGACATCAGACAGGATGAAACCGAAACTAAAGACTGCTTTTCCCCTCTCTTCCTTTATAACGCACATCTACACAAGGTGTCATCTATCTCTCTCTAATGATTATAGTGAAAGCGAGATTGACTTTGAAAGAGTCAATCCCTCTGGTAGGATTTTGTTTCAGCTAAAATCCTTCGGTCCCCTTTTCTTCTTGCTGGTTAAGTTTGACTGGCATTTTAATTACCTGCACACATTGTTATGCTCATCAATCATCTCTCAGCAACCCAATTGCGATGACATCATTTGACAAATCCCTAAGTGTGAGATTTTAACTTCAAGCTTCATAAAGTCCTACATCAAAAGATGATATGGTCAGTGCAAACACAAAAGAAAAGGATCTGCTCGAAAAATAGATAAGAAACATCAATTTAACATGAAGACTGGTCAGTGACAAGTGTGACCACCCATACTGTACCTTCAGTTTAAAGCCTAACACGTAAACAAAGAAAAAATGTGTGTGTGCACGTATGCCTGCTTATATATGTCTGTGTTTGGAGAACAGCGGAAGCTAGATTATGAATTTGAAGGGCATATATTGTGCTGAAAAAATGACTAATACTTTAAATAAAGGCAGGCAGTGGAAGGGAACAGAATGTAATAAGCAGTAGAGATAGATTTATGCCTATTCCAAGAAAGGCTGAAGGCTCTTATTGAGCACATTAAAAGCCCTTTTAGCCTATATCTAATATGCAGTCTCTCCATAATTAATTTAATCCAATAAAGAAAATGATTTAATATTTTCTGCTGCTTTCCATGAAGTGAACTATGAATCCAATTTCAAGTCGTCTGATTGAGGATTCTCTGTATTGCAGCTAGCACACCGACCTCATTCTGGACGTCTTTGTTAACACCGACTGTGAAAAGAAACGCATCTTTCTCTGACTATTAAACAGGTAGCGCAAGCCTAAGCTCCGGAAAGGAGTAGAATGAAAATAGAAAAACAATAAAAGAAAATGCGAGTTATTAAATCACATACTACGGTAATGTATGAGCTCCGCTTGTCTGGTTGGTTCCTGCCTGAATATCTTTGTTTAGCCAGTGTGCAGCTCGACTCCAGTAATTGAAAAACCAATTCAGTCTTTTATTTATTTATTTCTCTATTTTCTAATGAAAGCCAAAGTCTGCTTGAATAGTGGGTGGATAAATGAATAAATGAAAGATGATGAGGAGAACCACATTAATCTTTGTAAAATTACAAAGAAAAATTAACTATTTATCTACGCAACACCATCTCGGTCCTGCATCCCGTTTGCACCCAGTTTTCAGAGAGAAAAAAGCAGCGCTATCTTAAATGATATCTCCTTTGTGGCCTTTAATAGTTTGTAATTCACAATGATCTCACAATCTTTCCACCTCCTTTTCTCTCTCGCTCTCTTTCTCACTCACTGGTTCTTTCACTCGTGGTGAAACACTTGAGTGAACCCATTAGCCAGGCCGGCTCTAGTACTGAAAGGAGCCGGGTTGAATTTAACGGAGCATTGTGCGCTTTCGGCCTTTAATCGACTCTCTTCCAATACGGCAGCTGTTTTCACCGTGTCTAATTCATAATTACATCTTCACAACAAGTGCTACACATTCTCTTGCACTCATTCATCTGAGCTCTGAGCATTACATCCAGCAGAGGTCCGAAAACGTTAATTAAATCAATCTTTAAAATACCTTGTAAATGGTTATTCTATTATATCGCTCTGCCATTTGCTAAACGAGGCAGCAGTCGAAGGTACAGGCATGCATAGTGATGAAGGTATGTGTGCGTTTCCCTTTAAGGGTGTTGATTTCCTAATAAATAGAAGTGGAGGCAGGGTCAGGAGCCGGGGCAGGGTGTGTCAGCTTGAGTTAGGCCCGAAGGGTGAGGTGAGAGGAAAGGAGACTACAGGCCTTGGCCCTGAGCCAGGGTTAACTGTACCTCTCCACTCTCTTCAGACCAAAAGTCATCCATCTCTCCCTCTCTCTGCTGACACCCTGTTTATTCCCTCATTCATTTGTCATCTCCCCAATCAGCTGGATGAATAGAGGCACTGCCTCGCTGATATATGATCTTTCTAATTAAGACCAAAAGAAAAGATCTGTGACTCAACTTCTCTTGTTTTTCCTCTGTCTCTTTTTTTCTTTTTTTCTGACCAGGGAAACATCCTTTTCAGGCAGCATCAGAGCTGTAGGTCAATTACAAAGAGAAAGAGAAAGAGAGAGAGAGAGAGAGAGAGAGAGAGAGAGAGAGCGCAGTCTGGCATTCAGGATGCTTTTGTTTGCTTATTTGCGGTGTTTAAAACAAAGGCTGCATGGCGTTGAGAATCTCATCAGCAGGAAACCCCCTTAGAGACAAGCAGCATATTCAAAGGCATGCAAATGACAGCACTCAGAGCGGGGGCTGGGTTCATTTTGGAACTGCTTAATTACCTCATTTCTAAAATAACTTGTGCCTTGTTTACGAATACAGCGCATGTAGGTAATGGCTCTGGAATTTTTCGCATTTCACATTGTTACACTATACAGACAACACCCACTTCTGCCCTGGCGCTGACACCAAAAAAAAATAAAAAATAAAAAAAACACAACTTGGAAGAATTAACAACAACAATGAGCTGGTGAGCGAAAACCGTCATAGATAAAAATGAAATATTACTGTATTTGGGTAAGGGAATGGAAAGTTTTAGATCGAGCACTGACTGATGGAGAACTTACTGTAATTACACTTACAGTAATGATTATTTTGTTAATAATATTTGTCCAGATCATTCACATGATATACAATAAATCTGCTCATATTAAATCTGCTAGTAAATGAAAATGTCATTCCAAAACCTTCTGTAAAATACAAACCAAACCAACACTGGCCCCCGCTGACTGCTATTGCGTAGACAAAAATTTAATTTTTTTTTTTTTTTTTTTAATTCTTCCTTTGTATTTTACAGAAGAAAGAAAGTTATACAGGTTTGGAATGAGCGGGAGTAAATGATTACAGAATGTTCATTTTAACTAGCCATTAGGAGTCAAGACCTAAAGAAATAGGCAAATGTATCATATTAAACAGTGTTACACTCCAGTGCTTCTTAAAAATGCTCGAGAGAGAATGTGCGAGTGATATAAAGAGAGGGAGGGTGGGAGAGAGAGAGCGAGGTGGTGAAAAGTGAGAAGACACCTTTGAAAAGAATCAATTACAGTAAAACGCATCAGAATCACTCGTGCATTTAATACATCTCATATCTGAGCGTTTCAGCCCGTTCCCTCACGCCTGCTGCATCAGCCAGGCCCATCTGCGCTGCTTTGCAAAGTAGCAATATTTTAAACTAATATCAATGCATTATGAGCCAACAAATCCTTTAAACAGCACATTAGGATGAATTGTTGCAAGGCTGTGATATCAAATAACAGGTATCAGCAGCACAGAAAGCCCCTCATTTCTCATCTCTGCAGAACACAATAGCACATTTGGCAAGGTGAGTCAAAAAAGAAAGAGTGAGAGAGGCAAGATTCTGGCAGTGAAAGTAAAGTGATCCTTGTTTTTGCATTAGCTAAACCGACAGCACTTGTAAATGAGTCACATGAGTGAGGATTATCTTTCAGTGTCAGGATATGTTTACAAAATATGTTGTGCTATCTGCTGTTTACAATATGTTTGATAGAAGGAGAAAAAAATTCGACTACCAAATCGCTGACATCTGTGGAATTTTCCCCAACATCCCAAAAATTAAGTCTGCCATGCAGTCCGCGGTGACCCCAATCGGCTGAAAAGACATGTTATTTAAACTAACATCCCTAATCCAATGTCAAAAAGAAATGACACATTCAAATAATAAAAAAATAAAACCTGCAGCTGCTGACTAAATCTTCCCTTCCATGTCATCTTTTAGTGGACAAGCCATGTTTATTACTGACTAACAAGGAGGAGGACCGGGATCAGAACCGTGGCCTGGGAACAGAACGACTGTTTTCATGCTGTATTCACACTGTAGACATGCTGTAAGCCTGTAGGTTCCCTCACCAAAGGCCTACAGGAACACTTGTTTGTTCTTACCCACGCCCCTGGCGACATACAAATATTTACCCAGATATACGTTTCAGACACTTGCAAAAAGGAAAATGTGATATAATAGCATTCCCTTTAACCAAGTAGGGGAAGATGGAGTGTACGCGACATGAGATGTACAAATGCAGTACAAAAAAGGGACGCAAGCAACTGCCGCCTAGTGTCCGAGCCCGCCCACGCTGCCTCAAAATTAAACTACCTGGTCATTCGTTACCTGCCTGCAGCTGTCAAAGCAAACAATGAATGTACAGCAGAGAATTGATGACTATTTGGAATGCATATGGGCAAAAAGGCTTCAATTGAGTGCTGTGGTCTGCGTGGATGAAATGACAGTTGTGATTGATTTGACACGGCAGTCCAGATTTATCTTGCAAATGGAGTAATGGCCGCTGAACAGTGAGGGTGGCGATCTGGCGCTGAGCTGATAGCACACAGAAAGAACAGAAGAGCTGAGTCCCAGCGGCTCTGAGGTACATCATGAAGAATCTTCGCTAAGTGTCGTTGAACAGATTGTCTTGGTCAAGGTTATGATGCACTCATAAGTCTTAAGGAGTGTGTGTGTGGCACTTGGCTGCATCCCCCTCCACATACCCAACCGCCAGACGACCCTCCTTACAAGGTGACCTGTAAAAGGGGATAGAAAGTGAAAGACTAATCAGCATTTTCCATGGGAGGCATTGAAATTGGGACGGAGAAAATTAAGTGGATGCACAGAAGTGTGGCTCGAAGCAGTGAGAAAAAAAAAAACACACATGCGAACCAAACCAACCGCATTCCATTCACTGATCACTGAACTAACTCTTCAGGGCTGAAGATTGTGACATGGGATGCTTTTTTTGATCGAAGAATTAACACACACTTTCAGACAAAAGCATCACATGCAAATGTACAGCATGTCGTCTCAAAAGAATGAATTTCCATCACACACCATCGCCCCCTAGTTCCGCTCAGTGAGTTGAACAGGCTTCTCTCAATACATTTATAATTGAGTGAGTGTTTCTTCACGAAACAGCAAAAAAAAAAAAATCTTCTCTTCGCTGCATTTTAGCCTCATCCATGTTTTATTGAATAACAGGGGGTGGGGCAGAAAATGGCAACACAAAAGAAAAAAAAACAGAGGATGGCAATCCACGAGTGCAGCCATTGATAATGTTTTGTTTATAGCTTCAGCTCCTGGAGAATAATCTCAGGTGTCTGAAGCGGGAGTGAGTTTCACTGGTATCTGTCATTCGGGTGTCAATCCAACTGCCAGATTTTACACTCCGCTGGCACACAGGACTCACCTGCTGACACACACACACACACACACACACAAACTCAAAACAGCACCAAGTGATTGGGAGCATTTACACAAGAGTATGCTCGATCCATGAACAGAAGATAAGAGAAAATAAAGAATGAAATAAACCTTTTTTTTTGTGGTTGGTTTGTTTTTTTTGGTTCCTGTATTGATTAGAGATGCACCGTTTGCAATTTTCTTGGCCGATTCCGATTTCCAATTTTTTGTTAGTATGATCTGCCAATTCCGATATTCTTTCTAAGAACTATAATTGACAACATATATAAACAAAAATCTACTTTTCTTCAACGCAAAGTTTTATTCAGTGTTATTTTACATTGGTTACCTTAATTTCTGTAGTCTTTATTGTAAATATTAATACAGATCAATTCTTACTATTAAAGTTATAAAACTTATTCAGTCAAGAGCAGAAAGTGTTTTTCTTTGTCTTTTGTTCTTTGATGAACATGACAGACAGCAGCAGGAATATTGGACTGCTGTCCCTTAAAGAGTTTATGAACGGTGTTCAGCGGAACCAATACTGTTACACACACATGGGTTCACTTTCTTAGCTATTTAACGATTCAAAACTGACTGTTTATCTGAATACTTGCCAAGATTGCCTGTGCCAGTTTAAGCGCAGTAAGTCACTCTTTTTGGGACTTGTGACTCTGCTTAACTTCTGTCTCCGTTTGAGACTGAGCGTGGTTTGTTCGCTTCACTTATATAGATCAGTGGTGTGCGTGCTTTTGGTACGTACTAAAATTATGCGCAATGCAAGCACTATTTAACCGGAGCGAATGAGACGAGTGAGAGAGAGTAGGCGCCCACGCGGATGTGTGTCACTTCACCGTGACAGAGAACGCGCAGCGAGAACGCGCAGCTGACGTTATTGCCTGTGCCGCTGGTAACAAAACGGATCGGCTCGGAATTGGTAAGAAGTGAGATCACCAATCCGGGCCGATCATGAGGGAAATCGGCCGATTCCGATCCCTGGCCGATCGACCGGTGCATCTCTAGTATTTATCCATTATGGTATATGTATAATGTATAGACATAATGTATTGTTTATTTTAAATTAGAGGGAAGATGATCTGTAACAATCTGCTTGCAACATGTAAGCTAAAAAAAAGCTTTCTGCATGTTACACCAGTAGATGATGCGAGAAGTAGCTGTTTTTATGAACTTATCATTGAACCATTTATTCAATTTATTCATTCAAACACAGTGATTCATTTAGAAACAAAACAACTTCAATGTAAAACCGAATAGTGAAATGAATAAAATGAAATGAGATCGTTTCACAAAAATAATAATGAAAGTTCATTGTACTTAATAGAAAAAAAGTTGCATGAACTCTAATTTTATTGTAGTAAGCTGAACTTAATATGATTGAGTTGCAGCAGATTTTCTAATTCTCAGCATGCATTGTGTCAGACTGTATAAAGAAAATACATGTTGAAATTAAGTGCTTGTTAAGTTGTGTTTTTGCATGAGATTAACATAGGGATAGTGTTTACATAAGTGTAACATAAGTTAGTGTTTAATGTGTTATGTTAGGATTTACAAAGGTATGTTAGTTTTGTAGGGTTACCATTGTGGTGAACAGTCTCTTTGATAGTGATAATTAAAACTTAAACTACTTAAGACAATCGGTTTCCACAAACCATTTAAGTAGCTATATAGTTGTTAATACTTCGATTTGTTACCTGAATTCAAACTGAATGAGTGGAATAAACTTAAAATCTTTAAGTTGAGTTTACTCTAATGATTGACTAAACCAACACTAAAATATAAGTGAATTTAAACTTAACGTATACGAGTTTACAGTACTCATACTTATTGGTTTTAAAACTTAAATGGTTTAAAGGCAATCGGTTTCCTCAAATGGTTCGACTTACCGTAACTTATCAGGTTTTACAGTGGGACTTTCTTTATCAATGAATCATTCAACCAATTTACAGAAAAACACTGATTCATTCAGGAATGACAACCACACCCATGTTATGAAAAAAAATAGACAATATAACTGTCAATATTGTGTTTAAAATGTAAATTACTCAAAATTAACTTTAATAACTTTATAGAAGACTTCAATTTAACAAGAACACTTGTGCTGTTGAAATTACATTTGTGCTGTTGTTCTGAATATCCAACCCAATCGGATGAGAAAATGTTAACTACAATATTTTAAGAGTTGGCATATGAATATGTATGTGATTCATATGAACACTAATGATTTTTAGAAAAAAGTAAACATGAAAGTCCACCCCTAAAACGAATCGTCATTGGGGCATAATCAGATCGTACAAAAATGTAAGAATGAGATTATATGAATTTAAAGCATTTTCACAAGCTTTGAGAAACAAATAATCCACTAAGAATGTGACTCAAGACAGGTTAGTATAACACATTAACATATTAACATGCATGATATGTCATGAGAATCATAAGGATGATTAAAGGAAATGTTCTCAAACAGACTCAAAGCTCTAAAGCAGGTTGTGTCGTTATAGATTAACCATTGATATATGAGGCCCTGCATGTTGCCTGTTTCCGTCTACCTGTCTACAGAAGCCTTTAATGCATAATATTCAGCCTCTCAATGAGGTGTGTAGGCTTGTCTCTCTCTGTCACATGAAACGGGCACACGGCTTAACCAGGCCAACTTAAACCAGCTTTACTCCTCCTTAGATTTCAAATGCAGGTACTCATCATGCCAAGTGCTTTCAGTTTCCTCCTCGTCTTTCTCTCCTCTATACCTCCACACTTTCATTTGGTCTGTTTATGAGAAATATGCCATCGGAGACCTCGCGTGAGCACGGGTGTTCCTTAAAGCTCTACAGCGACCTCCTTCTCGGCTGGATTTGAGCGCGACAGGATATCTACCTCTGCATGAATCCTATAGAGTACACTTAATTCCCCACAGAACACGGCGAGCAGGGGCGCTTCGTCAGGGGAACAGAAAGGCATTTGAGAGCAGATTAAGAAAATGAACAGCAATATTCCCGTCGCGGCATCTGCATGCACCCAGGATTACAGGGTTCTGAGGAGATTACTGGCAGGTGAAGAGAGGTTACAGGTTCTGAAAACTTTTCATTCTCACACCACACACACACACACACACACACAGACACACACACACACATCCATCCACGAGTTTCATTTTCATATTCATTTGGGTTTTATATCAATTCTTGAGTTTGTGCACACATTTGTCATGCCACATTCACAGTATGATTTAGGCCCCATCCACAATACAATATTCCTTTGCATTGTGGCCTCCCACCCACATATAAACAGTGTTTTAAGTCACAAAAAAGCAAGGACTTTTCAAAACACTGATTTAGTGATACTTGTGGACAAGTTAAAAAAGGTTTTAGAATATGGTGACATGAAAGCAATTTGCACAGAGAAACAGTTGTTTATAAATAACACTCTGGAGTTTGACAGGCAGGAAGTGAAAGTGAACACTCGTTTTGTAGTGGTCAACTGTCGTAGAATCAATGATGTTTATGTGACATCACTATACAGACATGTAAATAACGTAATAATTATATCATTTATGATGCTGGTTTATGACATACTAGGACACAATAATGCAAAATTCTGGTCTGGAATGGTTATGTCAGCATTATGTGGAGGACATATTAATCAAAAGTGGCCATAAACTGTTGTGGAAATAAAAAGTTGTGTGAACAAATTCTTAATTCTTATGGCTTTTTAAAATTACAAAAATTCTTTATAACAGGAAAAAAAAATTCTGATATTTTACGGGTTTGCTATTATTGACTTGTTTTAGTTTATTACTTAGGATAACAGTTTTCTACAGAGCCATTACATTCATATCTGACTTTACCAAAAACATCTGTAAAAATGGTGATATCTTTAGATTGTCACTTGACATACAGATTAGCTGTGGTTTCAAAAGAAGTCTAGATGATCAAATTTCAGATGTGGCGATTACTTGCAGCCATCCGTCATCTCACAGACAACAAAGAGTTTGTGTACATCATGGCGTAATTGCATACACATGTCCAGTATGAGCAGTTACGCCTCACTCTCTCTCTCTGAAAAAACATTGTTCTTGTTTTTCACCTTTTCTACTTTTTGCTTAAACTCATTTTATAGGTATGAAAAAGTATGGGTAGATAGCAAGCAACAGTTTTCTCTTTTTCTCTTAGATGGTGCCGATTTCTTCCACGCCTTAACTGTCAGCCTTGATTTTATCTTCTGGCATGTGGCATTTCCCTCACCACTGGCCCGTCGCTTTGGCCAACAGCATGCCACGCGTGCAAAGCAAGCACAGGAAATCTGTCCCCCCAGGAGACGGCTAACAATGCTACGACCAGGCAATTCCCCTCCGCACCTTTCGTGTGAGGGAACATACACATATCACATATTCAGCCGCCATGTGCAATCAATTACAAGCCTTAATGAATGCCAGCCGGGAGTCACGATCCGTGCAAAAGTGTGTGCGCTTGTGTATGTTTGAACAAACACTTTACCATGAAGTCTGTATGAAAATTACGGCCCCAAAGGCTCATAATTAAAAACGTATTACAAGGAACAAAAAGAAAACTAGATTACGGTCTTTACTCTGATTTCCAAACGATAGAGGCGAGAGAACGAAACAAAGACACAAACATAGGATTCAAGCATGTATCAAGACAGGCAGAAGGCAGGCACTGCCACTCCTCAGACACAAGTGTTAACCTTGTTGCTGGTAAGGAGGCCACATGCATGCTGGGCGGAAGGAAGGAGGGTGGGTGTAACCTAGCCACTTCATGCAGGGTTGAAGTGTCCCTGCTAGTCTTTCAGTGTTCAATGAGAGGCCTAAGAGACACGCAACAGGGACTTTCCCAAGAAGTTTCCGTGCCCTTGGCTTCCGAAATGCACTACTTGATGCAGTAGTCATCAATTAGCCTGACAGGCCAGATCTAAACTAAAACACGCACACAAACTAAGACAGTGTTCAACACAGACTGTTGCTAATGAGGTTTGATAACCTAAATGGCTATTATTAAAATAATTGATAAAATATGGGTCATTCTGTGTCAACTCAACCAGAGATCCCTGGCTCTTTTCCTGGCTAAAAATGTATCTTTTTTTTTTTCTGGTGAAAGAAAAAAAGAGAGCACTCAGATAGGCACTCAGAGAGGTGTGTTGTATGCAATTGTTTTGATAGAGGGAAACAAGATACATTTCTAGTTTCAACATTATTTATTCTTCAGACATTCCCCTTTAAATACAAGTATCAGCTGTGTGCAAGTGAACCACATTTGGTTTTGACCATTGAAAATAGGTAAAATTCAACAAAACGAACAGAGCCGCACTGAGATCCCCTTATCTATGCGTTTGAACCACATAGGGCTATAAAAATGAAGAAGAAAAGAAAAGTTTGTTAAGAACCAGAATCTAAAATCATATTGAGATATCGTTAATATTTTTTGAGTGACAGGCATGTAAACTTTGGAAAAACAATATTTATGACAAATAAATATATATATATATATATATATATATATACACACACACACACACTCACCTAAAGGATTATTAGGAACACCTGTTAAATTTCTCATTAATGCAATTATCTAATCAACCAATCACATGGCAGTTGCTTCAATGCATTTAGGGGTGTGGTCCTGGTCAAGACAATCTCCTGAACTCCAAACTGAATGTCAGAATGGGAAAGAAAGGTGATTTAAGCAATTTTGAGCGTGGCATGGTTGTTGGTGCCAGGCGGGCCGGTCTGAGTATTTCACAATCTGCTCAGTTACTGGGATTTTCACGCACAACCATTTCTAGAGTTTACAAAGAATGGTGTGAAAAGGGAAAAACATCCAGTATGCGGCAGTCCTGTGGGCGAAAATGCCTTGTTGATGCTAGAGGTCAGAGGAGAATGGGCCGACTGATTCAAGCTGATAGAAGAACAACTTTGACTGAAATAACCACTCATTACAACCGAGGTATGCAGCAAAGCATTTGTGAAGCCACAACGTGCACAACCTTGAGGCGGATGGGCTACAACAGCAGAAGACCCCACCGGGTACCACTCATCTCCACTACAAATAGGAAAAAGAGGCTACAATTTGCACGAGCTCACCAAAATTGGACAGTTGAAGACTGGAAAAATGTTGCCTGGTCTGATGAGTTTCGATTTCTGTTGAGACATTCAGATGGAGTCAGAATTTGGCGTAAACAGAATGAGAACATGGATCCATCATGCCTTGTTACCACTGTGCAGGCTGGTGGTGGTGGTGTAATGGTGTGGGGGATGTTTTCTTGGCACACTTTAATGCACACAGTTTAAATGCCACGGCCTACCTGAGCATTGTTTCTGACCATGTCCATCCCTTTATGACCACCATGTACCCATCCTCTGATGGCTACTTCCAGCAGGATAATGCACCATGTCACAAAGCTCCAATCATTTCAAATTGGTTTCTTGAACATGACAATGAGTTCACTGTACTAAAATGGCCCCCACAGTCACCAGATCTCAACCCAATAGGGCATCTTTGGGATGTGGTGGAACGGGAGCTTCGTGCCCTAGATGTGCATCCCACAAATCTCCATCAACTGCAAGATGCTATCCTATCAATATGGGCCAACATTTCTAAAGAATGCTTTCAGCACCTTGTTGAATCAATGCCACGTAGAATTAAGGCAGTTCTGAAGGCGAAAGGGGGTCAAACACAGTATTAGTATGGTGTTCCTAATAATCCTTTAGGTGAGTGTATGTATGTATGTATGTATGTATGTATGTATGTATGTATGTATGTATGTATGTATGTATGTGTATATATATATATATATATATATATATATATATATATATATATATATATATATATATATATATATATATAAATAATATATATAAAAAAAACGGGATATATTTCTAGTTTCAACATCATCTGTTGTTCAGATATTCATCTTTAAAAGAAAAAAAAAGTATCAGCTGTATGCAAAGTGACCCACATTTGGTTTTTGACCACTGAAAATGTGTACAATTGACCAATTTACTCATGGAGCCGCATTAAGATCTCCATATCACAGGGATTGAACCATATAGGGACTTTAAAATGAAGATACCAAAATAAAATCTAAAAGGAAATTAAGATATCTTTAATACTGTTACAGGCATGCAAACTTGGGCCAAAAAGTAGTGCCTTTTCCCATTTTTGAACGGTCACCGTTGGCATATAATGCAACAAAGATTGCTAAAGTAAACAGATTTAACTAATAGACCTACCAATCTCTGTGTAAAAATAAAATAATGATGCTGCCCTCTTTCTAAAGTCATTTTTACCCCCCTGTAATTTGGCTCCAAATCTCATGCGGAAACAAAATATTGGATTAGTCAGTCAATATACATTCACGACATTTAATATTTTGGCTTTCATTACTATGTTTGTCTTTCTTTGAGAAAAAAAATTAACAAAATTAAAAATTTGAGCTGAGAAAATTTCTGAAATTTGGTTGATTTGACATGGAATGACCCCATATATATTTATGTATGTATGTGTGTGTGTGTGTGTGTGTGTGTGTGTGTGTGAGTGAGAGAGAGAGAGAGCTTTACCCCATCAGACAAATGTGTTATATTTTGTTACACACCATAAATTGCACTTAACAATTACAATACAATTCTGTGATGGTGACAGCCCCCCTCATTATCCGTAGGATTAGAGGGCAAAAGTGATCCAAAACCCTTACTAAATAACAGCCAAAGCTCCATCAGCGAATACTTCTCTACTCATAAGGATACGAATTTATCATTATTGAAATGATACGGAGGATGAATTACCCAGTGTGCGTGAGCCTTGTGGGGGCTGACCCGAGATCAGCCCCAGATGAAGGCAACTGGAGGGCTCAGGAATTCATTTTCATATTGCAAATGGCCATCCCAATCAGTATGCCTAAAGCGCCTCTGAAGAGATGTGTACATCTGTGAGAGCTGCGCTTTGCAATGAGAAAACATACTATATTAGTATACGCACAACACACCAAACAAGAGACCAGACTTTAACAGATTTGACTGACGCCAGACTTATGCTGATGCTTGATCACTTTATGTTATGAATGAGAAGCTGATTTGCTAAATCACAAAGGAGCTGGTAATGCAGCAATAGATAGAGGTCACAATTGCATTGGCCCTTGCATTCTCTCTTTAAGCACACCTCCAGTTCCCACATTTCTTACACATGCACACATACATGTATGCACACTTTCCTGTCAAGACAGATACCATTTCAAGGGGAAGGAGCTTTTAAATGATTTAGCACTATGATCCGGAGACATTCCAAGCAATTTCATACACCACTGATATTCACATGCTGCTCTTAGGAAATGTCTGGGCATATGCTACCCCCACCGTTCACATACACGTGCACACACAATAGAAATTGTGACATTGGAATGAGATAAAAAATAATGCAGGGGATTATGTCCTGATACTAGGCCTTATTTACTCATAGATGTATTAGGAAAAACACCTGCCTCCTACTCCAATAGGATCAAGAGATTAATCTTACTGAGACTTAATACATACAGATGGTCAGACAGGAAAAATTAGAAAAACATGAAATATGAATACATTCGTCTTGTATAATATGAAATATGATTCATCTATTGCAGAGATTATAGCTTGATGCATTGGTGTACTTAACAAGGAGACAAAGTTAATTTCTTTATAGGCCAAATGTTGCTGGCAAGATCCCTAGAATAATAATGATTCTTTGGGGAATATTATATAAATTAAACTTAAGCCGTCTTCTCTGTTTGCATATTAATGGCTGCTGGTGCAGGGCTGCTTTTGATTCATAGGCTGTCAGATCTTTGTGCAGCTGCCACACAAACATCTGACAGTTCAGAACACAACATTTATTTATTACACACACACACCTTTAATGCTGAAGACACCCTACATAGCCCATAGCGGGGGTCTTTTTTTAAGCTGGGTCTTTATTCTCCTTCTAATGGAAGATTACAGTTGAAGTACCGATCTCCTTTTACTTTACTGATATCAGATGCAGCAGTGACACTGATCTACTGGCATTGCTTACACTGTCTTATCACTGAAAATCACTGAGAACTGTAATTTATTGAAGTACTTTTTCAAACGAGCATCTATAGTATTAGTAGCAAATAACACAAACTTGCTTATGGCAGGCGTTTTTAGAGTTTTTGAAGCCAAGGACCCCAAAATATGATGACCCCCAAATCAAGGATGCCCCTTCATAAAATATAAATGTGGCTACAGTACATACATACTGTCATGTATAATGACCCATATATATTGTGTGAGAAAAAAATATTAAAAGTGTGACATTACACTCACCAGCCACTTTATTAGGTACACCTTACTGGTACCGGGTTGGACCCACTTTTGCCTTCAGAAGTACCTTAAGTCTTAATGGCATAGACTCAACAAGGTGCTGAAAACATTCCTCAGAGATTTTGTCCATATTGTCATGATAGCATCACGCAGCACATCCATGATGCAAATCTCCTGTTCCACCACATCCCAAGGGTGCTCTATTGGACTGGCAGAGAAAGCAGTTGTCATGTAGCTTACAGTTTAAGTATATGAAACAGCTTCACAGTCTGTTCTGTGTTACAAATATTCTTATTATCACAGAAGTACTGGGAAAAAAGTTTATAGTTTGGATATAAATACTGATGTCTACGGTCACCTTCTGAAAGTAACTTGCCGCCTCAAATAACGATTGTATTGATTACACCAGGTAGCGACAAGTGGCTTAAAAATGTATGTCATTGGATCATTCAAGAGATTAGTTCAAAAATGCTGATTCATCCAGTAATAAAACAAGTATTTATGAGTCAGTCATTAAATCATTCATTCAAACAGTTTTTTTTTTTCTCGCTTTTTTTGTATCAAAAAAAAAAAATCAAATGCCTGGCTTTAACAAGGCATTTTCACCCACAGAACTGCCACTCACTGGATATTTTCCTTTTTCTGGCCATTCTCTATAAACTCTTGAGATGGTTGTGCGTGAAAATCCCAGTAGATCAGCAGTTTCTGAAATACTCAGACCAGCCTGTCTGACACCAACAACCATGCCACACTCAGTCATTAAAATCACCTTTCTTCCCATTCTGATGCTCAGTTTGAACTTCAGAAGATCATCTTGACCATCACTTCATCCAAAGACTTGTTGCCTCACTGTCTTATCAGGCAATGACTTTGTTGGCAGCGTTTGTGCATGAAGGTACCGCACAAAACTGATTTCAGACTTCTGAGGCAGCATAATGGTTTAATGATCTACATCAAAACAGAGAGAGCTTTGCCCTTTGTATGGTAAAAACCAAGCAAATATTTCAATAGTAATTTCTCATTAAAAAATGACATCAGAAGTGGAAATAGTTGGTCAAAAATGTATTTACACAAACTGACCACCAACTGCAACCTTTAGATGTCATCTTTATTCTTAAGCTCAACTGTCACAGAATGGAAAGCACACGACTATGGGATATCTATGCTGCCTTCAAAAATGTATCAGATGAAGGTATCTCAGGAGACAGAAAGCTAACATTGGATTCAAACGTGCCTTGATGGCTTCCTACCTTGGAATGCATCCTACGAAGGCATGCTGCCCTTGTCTACACTGCACAATTAATATCCAGTAAAATAATTTTTAAAAGAATACTGAGCATGTGACAGGGATGGATGGATGGATGGGATTTTTTAACAAATGTCTTGAATGAATGATTCAATAGGCCTACATGGTTTTAACAGTCATGTCACCACCTACTGGGCTAATGATGTAATTGATAAGATCTTTATTTAAAGTCTCACTTTATTTTCATACGATTTCCTTTGTTATGATCACTACCATAGACATCAGTCAGTGTTTACATCCGAACTATAAACTTTTATATGTGAAGCTGTTTTATACCTGTGCATGACAACTGCACTCTCTGGCTCTGCGGCACCAACGCAGATTTGAATGTTCGCTGTAATCGTACTTGTCAAAGGGTTAATAGATATAGCCGAATCGTTTTTGTGTGTGTGTGTGTGTGTGTTTTGTTTTGACCCAAATTTTGTGGACCGGACCCCCTAGCACACCTTTGCGGCACCAAAAGGGTTTGAAAACCCTGCCTTAAGCAATCAGTGATCATCTCACATAAATTATAATTTATATTTAAGGACGGTTCTCAAGGGCACTGATCTTTCAGATTTCATATAAACACCAAAGTGACAATAAAATACCTCTCATTACACTCATTACAAAGCCACTCCATCAGCACTCTTTCACTCAAAAGTCTTTGGTACCTGCGGTCCAAAAAAGTTAAAAGTGCATCTGTTTTACCTACATTCTGAAAGGTGATCCTCTAGTCTTGCTTTGTGTCTTTCTACCGCCCCAACACCCCATGGGCCTCTACTTCCTGACAAAGGTCCTTCTCAATATCCTGAAAAGAGAAGGAGAGGGTAGAGAGGGGTATGAGTAAGTGAGAGAGACAGAGAAATCAAGTGAGAGAGAGGGAGAGGAAAGGAGAAAGATGGCGTGCCAGGTAGTGCTTACAAAAAGAGAGGAGGCCATTTAGATCACAGGCAACAGGAATGAGGGGAGGCAAGACGTCTGCACCCGTATAATCAACATCCGAACTCCCTAAACACATGCACACATCACAACAGAGGTGCTAGTTTTATGCAGCAACAAACGCCACATTGCTGTTTTCAATCCACATATTCATGAGAAAACCACTAGCGTGACTCACTCTGTTCTGTAACATAAAAGCCTCCAAACTACAGCCTTTTGGCTGGATATGGAACAAGAACTTAGTCCAGGCATATTACAAAATAATCTTCCAGGAAACAGAAACAAAAATATGTATTTAGATTATCACTAGGGGGCAGCACTCTCATTCAATGACTTTTGACTTGCCAACATGTTACAGATCAAATGTGATGAAGAAAAAAACACATGGCGCAAAACTCAACTGTTAGAACTCAAATGTTTAAAATGAATTTTGTTAGGCCATGTTTATGTTCATTCTATCAAAAATATGTATTTTTTGTTTCAGTTGAATCTCCATAGTTCTTATAAATCCAGATCATTTTAACATTTTGCTTTATTTAATCAAAGTGATAACAGTTCCCATGTCTGTTTGTGTAATGTAAGAGGTAAAACATTTTTTTTTACTTCAGTCTCTACTGCTTGGCTCTTTTCCATTGTATGTGAGTTATGCACAATGTCATATAATTCTTTATAAGCAACTTACAAGCAGGGTATTCTGAAAACACTGTAATGGAACACAAGTGACAGTATGAACACGCAATTTTGTGTTTAATCCTATCATCATTTCCTGAGGAGTAAATAGTTACTGATTTAGGTACAAATGTAAAATAAATTAATAAACGCATTTAAATCCATATGCAGTCAAATCCATATGTGTACACATTTATAAAAATCTGTTCTTTGGTGTAAGGCCATCTGTGTGACAGATACAAATCATATCAAATGAAATTCAGCTCTTACTGAAAGCACAGAGCCAAAGCTGATTAACTGTGCTTACCTGAACACATTACAACAGCACTCAATCAAGGACAGCATGCAGGACGAAGCAAAAATAGGACATTTTAATCTGTGTGAGACAAATGTGCTGCAAACTAATCTAGTATCACACATAAACATACACAGTAAAGACAGTCCATGTGTGAATACTTTAACGGCAGGTAGGTATTAATGTCAGGTAGACATTAATGTAGTCATAGCCAAGTACAAGCACAGAGTCCCTGCTGAGAGATACACACCTTTAATTCACGCTTGGAGAAAGATTTCTGAGCACTGGAGCACATCCATCCCTGGTTACACAGGCTTCCAACACAGCTCAATCTCAAATTATTATCTTTTACTGATTCTTAATAGGATACAAAACCGTAAAAATATATTTAAAAAATGTAAATATAAAAGTTTGGGTATCAAGGAATTATTTTGATTACTGGGTATTAATATATAAGTAAGGTCAATACAGGTCAACACAGTCAGACAGAAAAATAATGTCAAATATTTATTATAAATAGTCAATAGCATGCACTTCACTATTGGGCCTAAATAGATTTTCTATTGAATTGTCACTACTGATTTTTTTTTTTTTTTTTATCTAAAGAGAAAAAAATCAAAAGAAATTGTACGTGTGTGTTAAACATTAAGATTCATTTTAAAATGGAAATGATCACATTTGTAGCTATTTTAACGTAAACTTTGGGCACACATTTTATCGCCTTTCTCAAAACTTATCTACAACATAATAGTTTTTGCTTTACACAATCTTTATGTGATATGATAAATGAATATGAACAGGAGAGTCACTCCGTCAACCTCGATTGGGGGGAAAGCAATAATACGTGAATATTTAAAGTAACTAAAAGCAATTCAAGGTACCCATGAATATTTTACCTGAATGTTCACACACTCTCTCTTAATTTGCCATTTGTATGAAGCTTGTGAAAACATAAATATTTCAAACTGGTAAAGGGTAAACAGTTTTTTAAAGGCCTACAGGTGATTTGGGATGGTAAACCCATTCACAGCACCACCCGCACCTAGTATGAATATGTTTAGATGAAGTGTTGCCTACTAATCTAAATGTCAGTTCCGGTCTGATTGCTCGGTGATGGATATGCATGCATGTTGTGTGTTCCGAGTAAACGCATTCACTGCAAACGCAAAGCAATCAATCGAACTTGTTTCCACACGCGCCCGCCGAGCGTGCTCACGCCGGTGGAGAATACGCACACGAGTGTCCTATAAAGACACAAATCATTTACATGCTCGTCTCATCAAAGGCATCTCTGAGTCCGCTCATCTCCACCGAGAGTTTCCGCCGATCAGAGAGCTCCAGTTGCATCTCCAAACGCGACGGGCTAACCTTTGCGACTGCCAAGAAGTGTGATTAATTTTTTAAATACAGCTGTTGACCTATTATTGAGACGGAGAGACGCCACGGGAGACACTCTGCGTCATTATGGAAAGCGTTCTGTTTACTGAAATCACTGTTTACAAGATCGCGGGGAAAAAAGCGGCAAATCAAAATAGTACAACAAATACTGTTCTGGGCCATTTTCATGAACAAAACGCCAATCAAACAAAAGCCCATGGAATCATCTTCCTTTCAGAATTAGCTTTTGAGAATAAAATAGCAACAACAATAGAGAAACAATCATTCCGATGCGTTTGAGTCTTGTTAATGCGCTCATGAATAAATTATGCTAGAGATAATGGGTTTATGATCAATAATTCATCCTAGTATTTCCATCACTGCGCTATAATATGTGTCATGTAAATGTAGCGGCATGTACTTCACAAAATTAGCTTGACAAAGGTATGTAACAAAACAAGCCATTACTGTTTAATTCAGAAAAAAAAATCCTTTTAGGCAACGTATTTTCTTAACGAAAAGCATCTTTCACACAGACGAGTTGGTGGCTCTCTTTGTTGGTTCCAAATTCTGTATAAAGACAGAAATGCCACATAAAATCTGAGCAGATAAAATACTGAGAGTTTCATTCAAATGTCTTGCTATAAACATGCAGAGGTTCTCAATTGGGGCTCAGGCCTAGGGCCCTTTAATTCACCCCCTCTTCTTAAAGGATTCCCATATTTTTGGAAAACCTGGTATAATTTTAAGAGTGATTTCTAGACTAGTAAAAGTCAATAAAATCTAAAACACCATGGACATTTTTATATGAATATACATTTTTCTAGTTATGCCAAGCTCTACAATATTTTATTGGGTACAATGTAAAACCGATGAGTTAGGATAATTTCAATTGAGGAACTTACTTCATGTGAATTCACTAAAAAAGAATATTGCTAGGCCTATACTTGTATAATATTAATGTACTTTGTGTAGCTGAAACTTGTATTCAGGGGTTGTTTACACTACACTGTTTTCAACTAAAATCTGAAAACTTTTTATGCGTTTTAGCGGTTCGTTTACATGACAATGGTGTTTTGGGGGCCTGAAAACAGGTTTCAAAGTGCACATTTTTGAAAAGGATAAATTGTAAAACTGTGTATTACATGTTCAGTCTGTGTGGGGCGTGCCCCACTGGTGGGGAATAGAGACATGACAAGTGGAGCACGACAAACAGGAGGAAATTTGGTCATTTTTGTGCCCATCTTTATTAACCTTTTGAGCAGTCCTACATATATGGGTTTTTTATTTCTGTGCCCCTGAGAGTACGGTACCACATATGGGATTTAGAATGTTCAGTGACGTGACATAACTGCCAGATTCAAACTGTGTTTTCGCACTTTGGCTGGGGCTAAGCCAGAGGCGGATGTGCTCAGTGCTTGACATATATCATGCAGTGTTTTCAAACATTTAAATACACATAAGTACTAGTAAAACAAGACATCTAGAGTTTGTAAAATACACACTGGTGCCTATGGATGCAGCAATAACAATCCATTAAAATATAATTTACTAACGTGTTTTATTCATATCAGATACACAGTGTAAGTAACTATAAAGTTTACTGTATTCTTCTCCCAGTTCACCGGCCACTTGCTTGCATGTATTTCTGGCGAAACTGATGAATTTATGTGCTGTAAATCCGACTGACAGGACTCTCTGAACTGTGGCGCATACAAACATGCCGGCACCCATCTCACATTATAGATCAAAATCAAGATCATTTATAAAGGTTTTTAAACGGCAAAACACACTCACTTACACGTATTTGAGAATCGGAATATCAGATAGTTGATAATATGGTATAAGCAAGTTTGTTAATATTTTGAATAAAAAAGGAAAAACATAATTAAAGCTATAAATCTGTCATACAGCGCTATTTTGGCTGACAAGCATGACGCGTCGCCATGGAAACAATAAGAGGAAACATTCTAAAATAATGGTAGCATAAAAAAATTTAATAAAAAAAACTCACTCTGGGGGGTCAGCTAGAACATTTTAAACGCAAGCATGAAAGGGTTAAAACGTGTTAAAAATAAATTAACAGTTAAACTTAAAGCCTAGTTTATTACCATTTTGTTTGGGCGATTGGGGACAGGTGGGGCTCAGAAACCTTCCCTACCACCAAAGTGGGGAATGGCAGAAAAAGTTTGAGAAACACTGGTTTATAGGCACGTACTAGTATTTCTTTACAAAGAGACATCGTCTACTGGCCTGGCAGCATACTCCAGCGATTTTGGTCGATCTCACGGATCCTTGTGAACGGAGATAATTTTGACTTTTGACTTGATAAGTTTGTCTGTACGCGGAAAAAACACAAAGGAGAAACATTTCCATTTTTAGTACCTTATTGTCATGTAAATGTAACAGAGGCCAGCTAGTAGTTGCTGTGCGAGTAAACCTCACTCCTCTGATCTCAAGAGACGCTCTAGCGACTGACGCTAGTGGTTGCAGCCTTTAGCCTCCTTGTTAGAGCATCCGACTCATGCCGGCGGACTCGAGTTTCTAGTCCCGCTTTATAGCTTTAATTATGTTTTTTCCGAACAGGAGGGGTTACATAAACGTTACCTAAAACAAACAAACTTACCAATATGAACTCAAACTTCTTGCAGTTACAGTTAACAATAGCACACATGCATGTGTTAATGTAACTATAGCAAAAAGACCCATGACATAACAGAAACCCTTTTAAATTCCAATTTAAACACTAGAAATTGTGTGTAAAAATATTTTTTTAAATCCTTATCTAGTTAATCACAAATGACTAGAAAGCTATTCAAAGCGGTGTTTGAATAATGGGGGGCCTTGCCATCAAAAACGTTGAGTGCTACTGCTTCAGGCCACCTCTGTCCAAAATGAAACCGTCTGTGTTCATGTACCATATTGCGGTATATGCAGCTTCAAATGCACCTTTGCAGTGTAAAAATGGCATTTTTTTTACCTAAAATGCTCATTGAAGTGAGGAAGTGTTCTAGTCCTTCCTAGTGCACAAATCGACATGATTTGTGAGTGAACAGCCCTGAAATTCACTTTGTAGGTCAGACTTGTACACTTGCCCTTCATCGAAAAATGAATTCACTCTGTTGTGAGCACTTGTACACTGTTGCATCCAAATTGGAACAGGACCACAAGTGTCCAATGTAGCAGGGACAGGTCACAGCTCAGTGGCACATATAAACATGGTCAGAACATGTTCCAAATGGACTGATGTGTTGACAGATCTTCTGACATGACCCAAATGAATCCCCAACACCCTGCAGTACCCAAACATCAACTGGGCCTGTTGACTGGCCTGATTCAACCAGCTGGGACTTCTGGAGTCAAGAATCACACTGGTGGTTCAAGAGGAGAAGCAAGGGCCAGCTGGATGTGAGAGAAAGAGGGGAAGAGGACAGTCACCAGCCTCATGTTGCATTCCCCTTGCACTAGTGACAACATGGAGAATGTGAGAGGAAGAGAGAGCGAGATGGCCCTGGAACAGACACGCTGACTGGCCCAGAGGAACTAACTTGAGAGAACTGCCAGACAGAGTGAAATATGATGTTTTCACTTTGTCAAAGGATTTTCCGACTCCTACAGAGTCATCTTACGAATGTAGCCTATTTAGTTTTAAACTCTGCCAGGGATGTTGATTAAATGTTTTATCAACCACAACCAACAGATGAATCAGTTGTGCATTTGCATTCTGGTGGAGAAAGCATGTTTGGGGGGGTTGGAGAGTATCAGCAAGAGAGACAAGAAAAGGAGAGAACAAGCTATAAGTAAAAGATCTCTGGCAGCCAACAAATGCAGAACAAAAGAAACAATTTGCATACAAATCAAAGTTTATCATCTCAGTCTCCCTATGCCTGTTGTGCATTCATAAGCACAGATACATTCAAAGCCCTGAGAGAACAGGACACCTCTATTCGATAATACAGGGCAAACGTTTAGGCACAGCCAGGCAGACAGAGAGAAACGAAGAGAGAACGAGACAAGTGGAAAAATGAGCATGAAAATGAGATGAACACTAATACGTTGCAGCCAAATGAACAATGCTCTCTCTTTCTATTTGCAAACACTCTGCAATAAAAAATGAACTCCTCTCAGTGCAAGGAGAATTGACAGGTGAGATATGCGGTAGAAATCCTTTTTGAGAGCATTCAGCCTGTTCGATTTCAATGCCAAGTCTTTCTGCTTTCTCCTATAAAGAGCCCAAATCAATACACTGTCAACTTTAATCCCTCCACTGGAGGAAAAAAAGAGACGTCAAAAGGAGTTAGAGGAAATCCAGGGGCGAACTGCAGGCCTGCTGAAGCTCAATAAACCCCACTGAGGACACATCAAAGCATGTGAAGGCTTATGTCTACCACCAGAGGGCACACTCACTATTTATTTCCAAAGCCGCAGATAGATGCTCATGTATTTTAATCTGCTGTATTTACAGCGGATTTCTTATTGTCATCATAATCACAATATCAATACAAAATATCCACAAAGAGATTTTAATATAAGCTGGTACATTTTAATTTTTTGTATGAACTGTTTGTATGAGCTTTGTGTGGTTAAAAACAAATCCCTCTCAACTCGATTTGGAAATATTGAAACCAATGTTAATATCGCAAGATAACCATTATTTACTAGTTTGTGGTCATCCATAAATTGCACTTGAAAGTTTCTTACTAACTATGAATGTTGTGCAAAGTAGTGCACTGCAGTGTCAGACAGATATATTATAAATATATAAAAGCTGCTGCACAAAAACTTGCAACAAACAGCTCAAAATTACAGCTCTTACACAGACTTAAAGGTCACAGAAAAAAAAAAAACTCTAACTTTGTCAGTAGCAATTGAGAGAGCATAAGCCTGCTATGGTAAATGATACAACAGCCTTGGCCAAGCTACACATGTACAATCAGCTACATCAACCAGGACTGTAGGCTGGACAGAAAGAAATAGGCCTGGTACCAAGTTATGAGCTGCTAACCAGCGTGGAAAGAGCCTTATATAAATAAAAAAGCGCAAATCGATTTGGATTAACTGCATGAGAAATAGGAATGAATATCCTGATCATTTAGAACATTCTGCCCAAAGATGAGCTAAAAAAATGTAATGTATTTGTTTAAAAAAATATTTTCTTTTAAAAAAATATTAAAAATGAGTCAATTACAACAGTTCTTGAATTTATAAAGTGTGCTAGTGAAGGTTAATTAAATAACACTGAAATGACAGTGTCCACCACATCTTTAAGAAAACGAGAGGAAGGTTTTCATGAAGACTGCCAACTGTGAGAGAGATACAGTACCAAATTGGTTCAGTACAGCACATGGAATAAAAAGTAGATGAGATGTTAGATCTTTTATCATCAATCTTCCTAATAAAAATTAAGTTGCAAAATGTAGGCCATTTTAGAAAAGTGTTGTGAAACTTTTAATTTCATCATGTATTTTCACAACTACACCACTAGAGGGAAGACCTTTCCTTTGCTTTGAGTCATTAGACTTTGTCAAGACTTTGAAGTACACATGACAACATTAAAGTTTAAGTTTACTAAAAGAAAAAAAATAGATATACAAAAACGTAACTATGTGTGTCATACCTATATAACGAAAGAAAACAAACTTGGGGAGGTAAGTTGTGTCACTTTTTTTACTTAATTTGACCTCTAGGCAAGAAAAAGTAAAATGGACATTAAAATACAACTTCTAAAAAATAAATCTTTTGTTGTGAAGTTGAATAATTAAAATATGAACATTAATAATTAAAAACAGGCAACTATAGTATAGGGCCCTTAATGCATGGTTTCATTAGAAATATTATGCAAAGTGTGGTAGATTAAGTTAGCCACAACCACTGACACATCTTACCCTATGGTCATCTGTGCCAATCAGAACATGAAAACTGAAGTTGACATAAGGATTACTTCACCCAAAAATTTAAATTCCGTCATCATTTATTTACTCTCATGTCTTTTCAAATCTGTAAGACTTTCTTTCGTCTTCGGAACACAAATGAAGATATTTTTAATAAAATCAGAGATTTCTGTCCCTCCATTGACAGCTACACATTGACGCAACTATCAGAGATCGTAAAACTAATCCATATTAATTTAAAGGTTTAGTCCAGATTTTCTGAAGATGATGAACAGATTTAATTTAGGTTTTTATTCACATATAAACATTGATCAGCGAACATAAACAGAAGCTCAAATGTACTTGCTTGATGCGCGAGAACAAACCTCATTGGTTCTTGCGGAAGCTCAAAAGTGCTGCGTAACACACACTAAATAAGAGTCTAATAATGCAGGATGCCCTTGTAGCAATCTTTTCGCTGAATGTTTTAACCCACAGGTAGCTTAGCCCTGGGGCCAGTTGCATAAATATAGCCATTATGTTAAGACTGTGTCTTAAAGGCACAGTATGTAGGTTTCACTGCTAGAGGTCGCTTATTAAAAACAATAACTAGGCGTAGCTTGTTGACGCTATAAAGGAGCGTGGAATCATGGGAGTTGTCGTCTTTACCTCCATAGCCGATGGAAAGCAATCTGACAGGACTCAGGCAGAAATCGTGTTCATGGATGATCTAATGTATTAAAGTTAAAGCCGAGCCTGAGACTTTTTACATTGATGTTTTTATTATGCTTATATGCTGCAGTCGGCTGTTGCCGCTCCTTTCGTTTTGTTGTTTCTGCATATTTTAGTATTAAATTTACGATTTAAGTTACATTTAACATCCGCCTTCCCCCTGAACTTGAACTGTGTAAATTCACATTTTATTTTATTCTAATGAAACAAGTGCTGAATTAGTACTCAGATCACCTTTATTTGAGAAATTAAAATTATGGGTATGCAGGACAATCTGTGTGTTGAAAGTTATGTTTAAGTTAGCTACTAACCCTTACTGCGTTCACTTGGTGGCTGGTATAAGACGTTGCAGTAAGCTAAATCAATATTAAAAGAATATAATATTAATAAGGGGGCCAACAAAGCACCCGCATTCTTAAAATTTAGGTTAACCCACTGGAGTCACACGATTACTTTAATGATGTCTTTACTACCTTTCTGGGGCTTGAAACTAGCAGTTGCGTAGGCTGTCAATGGAGGGACAGAAAGCTCTCAGACTTAGTAATTATAGTAATTTAGTAATCAGTAATTGTCATTTTTGGGTGAACTAACCCTTTAAAACCACGTTTAGGTCAGAGCAGTCTCTCAAACAAACTGCAATGTTACAGCCCAGTTGTTGAGCAACAGACACCCATAAACGAAACAAAATCTTACCTCATTACACTGCATTCTGCTTTGTACAATCACTTTTACGCGCTGTTTTTAGCATCTAACAGAGAAGAAAACAACTATCCGTGACGGCAAACACGTTGACTGGAAGCAGTAGACTCATTATTTGGTTACCGACTGTATGTGGTAAATCACTTTCTGTATTCCCATTGGTCGTTGTCACTTGCTCATTTTGCATTTGACCGTTTTGTCTTATGCACGACGAAGGGGTGCTTGGGGTGCCGACCATCTGCGGGTGCGGAATTTTCGGATCCGATTTTAGTTTTGGATGCAAAATTGAACTTGACTGACTAGCTACAATGTGCAACACGCCGACCGGATGTGATGTATTCAAATGTATTCCAATCAGATGTGAGAATTAGAAATGCGTAAATCATTTAATTCATAATTCATTCCTCTACCTGAAGACCTGACCCTCCTGCTGTGGATAATCAAGCTTTTTTTTTAATGTTGTGGGGTCGTCCGTGCGTTAGCCTAAAGACCAGCTTGATTTAGCAAAACAATCATTTCAGGGACATAGCAAGTTACAGGCTAATGTTTTTTTTTTCCCCCTTTTGTAAAACTGCACAGCTTTTCCAGTTTTTAAATGACACTCCTTCATACACCAACTACAAATACGAACACCTTTTCTATCATGTATGCTTATGAAAGACGATGGAACCAATCAGAGTAGGTAGGCTATGGGGCGGGGCAACACGTGCAGCCCCGCCCAGGTACAGCCCCTCCCCGATCTGCAGGCTGCAGCCAGGACCTTCTCGCGCAAGATCATCATAATGAAAGTTCATTACGACTGCCACTAGGAGGCGAATTCCGACAGTCAAGTCCTTGGGTGGAAATTAAGGCGACTTTACAGAAATGAATGATAGCCAGTCGTAAATCGCTTCTTCAGGACATTTAAAATAGAGGATGCAAATTGCGACGTTTGCACCAATACAGTTTATTATTACAGGTTATTATTAATATAGTGTATTACTATTAAATAAAATATTAACTCTTTGTCATTAAACAGCTCGCGTGCCCATCGTGAGTATTCGTTCAATGTCATGACTTCATAAAGATGCAAATAAGAACTGTAAATTACATGTAGGCTCTTGAGAATAACCAAGGGTTAATTAACCCAGTGTAAAATGTGAACAGTATAATTCGGGGTTAACAACACAAGTTAAAGTGTTTAAACTTAACTTAAACTCAAACTTCAAGCTTCAACTTCAAGCTTCTCTGTGAGTTTCCATGGCAGGCGCACACAAGTCTCTCGTCTCCTATTTCACTGCTCTCCCAAATTCTTGGATCTGGAGGCTGCGCAGTCCCTGCTCAAGCCCCAGCATCAGAAAAGTGCGTGTGCAAGCAGAACCTCGTCCACAGACCACGAAAGCAGGATGTGTCGCTGAGGAAAAGAAAGAAAATTTGCAGTGCAGTCGGAGAAACTTGGAGCTTGGAGAACACGTCGTAAAGGCCTGTTCGCCACCTTATTTTCAACACAAGGACATCAAGGAGCCGGACCAAAATGACGTGCTTTAAGTTTTTCAGCTGTAGGCATGTTGTCCTTAAAGTTTTCCTCGTGCAGTTTTTTGCTTCCCTGCAAACTTTTGCTGCGCCCTCACCCATCATAAAGTTCCCAGGCGATGATACTTCTCACACAGACAAAGAAGTGGCACTGGTGAGTGTACTTTCATTTCATTGCAAGAATTAAAGCAGTTAGAATTTTGTTAGCAGTGACTGAAGTTTATTATTTGTTACGGATAGGCCTATGAAAATTATTTTCCTTAACAAAATAAACACTTAAGAGATGTTTAAATTACATTTGAAATATATAATTTTGTTTGCAATTTTATGTTTAGCGTCCCTAAGAACTATACTAATATTAAGTCTAATTTTTTGTTTGAAGTAGGCCTATTTGTGTAGTATTAAACTTTTAGCCTTTTACTGTTGAAATATATGTAAAAATTTAAAACACAAGAACATATGATGTTGATATGGCAGTTGGAAAATGTGGAATGTGGTAAACAGTTCCAGTTAAGTTCTCTCTCTCTCTCTCTCTCTTTCTCTCTCTCTCTTTCATTGTATCCTTCATCTTTTTCACAGCACTACTTAAATAAGTTCTATGGCTGCCCAAAAGATAGGTGTAATCTAATGGTGTTGAAGGACACACTGAAGAAGATGCAGAAGTTTTTTGCTTTACCAGAGACAGGGGATATTGATCAGAAGACAGTAGAGATCATGAAGAAACCACGATGTGGAGTTCCTGATGTGGCCAATTACAATTTCTTTCACAGGAAGCCCAAGTGGGGACAGAAAAACGTTACTTACAGGTGTGTTTACTTCAGAAAGTGCTGAGCGAATGCTCAATTCAATATTTCACAATTCTTTCACAACCAGTTATTCAGTTTTAAAAACATGATCTTTTATCAGGGTGAGAGTGTTTACTAAAAAGATTTTAAAAAAGAAACCATTTTTGTACAGTAGGGAACTGTTTTTCCCAGCGGGACCTTTGTGGCTGTGTTGGAAGTGGAACAACAAATCTAAATTTATTTGGTTATAAAGTTGTGCTGACTACAGGAAATGCAAGAAAAGTTTGGCCTTTGCTTAAATACTTGCTATCGATGAAGGAATTGGCCAGTAATCAGACCCAATACAAGAGGTTAACAGACCATTGTAACAAAACGGGGGAGTGAGTTGGGATCTTGAGGATATTTATTGGCCTACATGTCCTGACAGTGTTTCTGTTTAATGAGTCATGACCACAACTATGCTGTTTTACCAATAAAAAAGTGTGCTGGCCCCGTATGCAGATTTATGGAAGAAATAGCTCAGATTTCTGCCAGAATCATCTTTGCTAATTTAACAGATATTTAGATTTAATATTCTGAGCCTTTATCACCATCTTAGAGAAATGTATTTAGGGGCTAGGCTTAATATAGACAATTCATATTAAGCAGCATAATTAATGTCAATAATAATTGTAATACAAACTGCATCACAAACACTACTTCATTGCTAAATGGTGTGCTGTTGTATGCATTATGTGAAGTCTTACAACGTACAACCCATTTGTGAAACAGTAACAAACTCTGACTCCGTCACAGTTGGTTTTCAGTTTCAAAACTCAGGATGTTTCCTTCAGCATGCCAGTGTTCAACATGTTGTGCTGTATTAAGGTCATGTCTAATTTTCACATCTCATGTTTTCCAGAGGGGTTTTTTTTTTTGGTCCACTAGAATTTTTTTAGAAAAACATATCAGCAGAACGGACTTTACTTTTATCCCTCACAGCATCCTTTTTCATTTATGTAAAATTAAATAAGGCCTACTCTGACTCCGACTCTACTCTGGTCTGTAGCTGCACTATTTTGCCAGTTGCTGTAGTGTCCTTGTAGATTGTGCTGTGGTTTGGCACTAGAAAATGGCATAACTTTAGTACTAAATATGTTTGAGATAATCACCATGAACACAGTTAGCATTTGCTAGTTGCTTTGATAAGTGAGTACCTCCAAAGAACATGAATTGTTTCAGTCCTGGTTTTGTTTTGAAGCGGAGCTCCCTCCTTAAGAGAAAGAAACCAAGCCATGCTGTAAACCAGAGAGTGATCAGTGTAACTGGCTGTCCTCTTATTGCTGTGTGCGAGGGATTCATAATAGCTTGTTGATTATTGGATTAAGTTGGTTCTAATGGTTGGACCCTCTGCATCCTTATGTTTCTTTGTGATGAAGAAAGAGTTGGTGGCAGAGCATTTTTGTCTATTTTATAATAAGGGTAGGAAAAATTAATCTCTGTACATACAAAGGTTTTCGCATATAATACTTACTTGAGCTTGACGATGCCATTGTGGAACATGACATTTTCTTTTATCTGATATAGTATAATCCTAAACTGATGCATTCTTTAGCCACTCTGAGGACAAATGGCGAATGCAGTACCTACTATAATAATAATATGATAACTAGTTCTGTAAATGAATAACTTGGAGATATTAAAATATTGCATAAATGGACAACGATGAATACATATAGATTAATACATATATCTGTATTTCCAGAGAATTTGGAATAATTAATTGGGAGTATAGTTAAAAAAATGAAGACAATATTTTTTCTTCTTCCACAGGATCTTGGGGCACACCCCAGATCTGGATGAAGAAACAATTGATGATGCTTTCTATCGTGCATTTAAAGTCTGGAGTGATGTCACACCTCTGAACTTCTCCAGGATCATGGATGGAGAAGCTGACATCATGATTAACTTTGGCCGAAATGGTATTCCAGAAAGTTTCTGTTAAGTTTCGAAACTACTGTGGTGTGAATTTACAAACCTCAGTTTCATTTTCATTTTTTTCCTTAATCACCCAGGATTGAAAGCTCTTAAATGTTTTAAATACTAAGTCACATACTACCCACAGTCTCTCTGGAAAATATTTAGTATAAAGCTTCTTAGACCAGAGATTGATTTACATTGTGGCCTTTGTAAATGCTGTCATGACTGCACAGGGAAATTGGTTAAAAAAAAAAGACTAGAAGTATGAAAATTGTCACAATGTAAATGTTTTCTGAGCAGGCTGTAAATGACAAATTGTGAATGAAATCTGATGATGAAAATTCAACTGATCTTGAGACCCCTATTAAAACTGCAATTATCAACCCAAAACACTAACCCTGGTGCATTGGATTTAAACAGATATTTGAATTAAAGTAACCCAAAGTGGAAATTTTGTCATCATTTACTCACCCTCATGTTGTTCCAAACCCTTGAGGCTTTCGTTCATCTTCGAAACTCCATTGACAGTTACACAACTATGACTTTGTTGCTTCAAAAAGTTCATAAAGAGATAGTGAAACTAATCCATATGAATTGCCAAATTCTCTGAAGAGACACTGTCGTTGTATATGATGAAAAGATTTAATGTAGTTGTTTTCTTCTTTTTTTTTGGTGGGAGGGGGTGAACTAACCTTTTAAATATGTTGCATGTTCTTGTAGAACATGGTGATGGTTACCCATTTGATGGTAAGGATGGTCTGCTGGCTCATGCCTTTGCCCCTGGACCTGGCATTGGAGGAGATTCTCACTTTGATGATGATGAGCTGTGGACATTAGGAGAAGGACAAGGTATCTCAATTGAAAGGAACAAATTCGGTACTTTTATCAAATGTCATAGGTATAATGAGCTCTTTTCTCTCTCTCCCTCTTGATGTAGTGGTAAAGGTGAAGTATGGTAATGCTGAGGGGGAGTTTTGTAAGTTTCCATTCTTGTTCATGGGTAAAGAGTACACCAGCTGCACCTCTCAGGGTCGAGATGATGGGTTTCTTTGGTGCTCTACCACATACAACTTTGATGAAGATGGAAAATATGGCTTCTGTCCTCATGAGCGTGAGTACTTTTTGTGCTCAGTTTTACAGTACAATAAAATTTGAGACCCATCAAAAGTGATGCAAAGTTCAGGCATTTACTGCTCAGAAGAAATGACACAATCATGACTGTAATACTGTATGTCATAATCACTGACTCACTGAGTTTTGTGTTCCTTCCTGTGTTGCAGTCCTGTTCACATTGGGTGGAAATGCAGATGGAGCGCCTTGTAAGTTACCCTTCACTTTCCAGGGAGATAAATATGATGGTTGCACCACCTCAGGCAGGGATGATGGGTACCGTTGGTGTGCCACCACTGAAGATTATGACCGTGACAAGACTTATGGATTCTGTCCTGAGACAGGTCAGTCTAAAAGTTTCTGTAAGTCTCCAATGTTATATATATATATATATATATATATATAACCAGTTAATTTGTAGTCCCCTGACAATATAGTTTTATATAATTAGTTTATTTATTAGGTTAATAAAAATATAAAATGACCTTAACATAAATACTTCTGGAAGTACACAATTTTGAGATGCAAATGATAAATTTACAATCACTTAAAAAACTGACCTATGACATCCTGTCACATGCATTTTATCTACATTTAAATTATCTCATGGATGTGGCTGTTGTGGTTCACGGTCATAGTGGCACCAGCTAACTGCAGTAAATGTAGCGTATTCAAATGACTTTGGCATAGTCTTTTTACATTACCCATATTGCCCATCGTGCACAGTTTCTGAAGAAAAGGAGTAAAGCAAGGCTGCTGAAAATGTAGCTTTTCCATTATAGGAATAAAATTGCATTTTATTGTTTTTACTGTATGGATGATCAAATAAATACAAACAATCTAAAAATCTAACTAAACAGTAGTGTATGTTATGTCAGTAAAGTAGGTGACACTGTATATGTGTGAAGATTTATAGTTGCCATGTCATATGTTCTATTTAGGTTGTTTGTTTCTGTTCAATTAAATTTGTATAGTACAATTACATTTCATAATCGATACTCTTCAAAACAGCTTTAAAAAGTAAGCCGAAGGGGACAGTGGCAAGAAAAAACACTGATGTAAAACAACAGATGTTTAGATGTTGCTCAAGATTTTTCACCATTCATCCAAGTGAACACACAATGACACAATCACTAGATTAATTGTTGGAGTCATCAGAGAGACTTCAAATCAGTCATGTATCTGTTTATGTATTTGGTTTTTAAGGTCAGTCTCCTCAGTTTCCAGCAGACTAAAAGTTTCTCTTCTTATTACAGGATATTTTCCATTGTGTTACTGATCTGGCATAAGCAAGCCAGAAGCATAGAAATCCTCATCTGGTTGTAATTCCCTGGGAATGCAGCCCTCTCTTCCTATTTGTGTGTGTGTGTGTGCTGAATAAAAGAGTCAGAAAAACAAGTCCAGTGTGATGCAAACCATCACTTTAAATTGGAGCTTTGGACCACAGTCCCATACTTTAGCTGAACTTTAACAAAACACAGCTCTGTTTATGCCATGAAACTGGTGTGACCTTGATTTGAGTCTGTTGAGTCAGTGGGATTCAGACTGTTGAGTCTGTGTAATTGAGGACTCCTCCCTAATGCTTCTCTTCGCTCCAGTTCCGTAGTTTTTCTTTAGGTTCATGATCTAATATGTGGGTTTACCACTAATTGCAGCTTTTTTTGTAGCTTGTGATTATCATATTTGAAAAACAGATACACACTTAATGGCAACAGATCCATATCTTTGCTTATTTTGCTCTATTATTATGTCAGTTGTTGTTAAGCACTATTTCATTTAGTTAGTTAGATGACACAAACTATGGGCTTATGAGCTGACACAAACTCTGGCCCTTTTTAAAGGTTTAGAATGCTTTAAATCAACTGTTAATCATACTTTTTAAACCCTCTTTTTGGTTTTGGTTTTTGTTTTTAATGACGCAGCAATGTCAACGGTCGGAGGAAATTCAGAGGGTGCACCCTGTGTCTTCCCCTTTAAATTTCTGGGCAACACATACGACTCCTGCACCACGTCGGGACGCAGTGATGGGAAGATGTGGTGCGCCGTTACCAAAAGCTTTGATGACGACCGCAAGTGGGGTTTCTGTCCTGACCAAGGTGGCATAGAGATATTTTTTATTCTTTGTGTGTCATTGTTTGTATAATATCAAGCTCGCCAAAAATATTCTGTTCTTGTGATGGCACAAAGAAAAACTTTATTTTTTGCTCTCACACCTAGTCACTTCCTGCCTCTGCCTCCCTCTTACTGAGTCATGTTTTGATGCTATACTTTTTATGGTCAGATTAATAAATCGACATCTGTCTCTTTTTTTTTTCTCAGGCTATAGTTTATTCTTGGTGGCGGCTCATGAGTTTGGTCATGCCCTGGGTTTGGAGCACTCAGAGGACCCTGGAGCTCTCATGGCTCCTATCTACACATTCACCAAAACCTTAAGCTTGTCTGATGATGACATTAAAGGCATCCAGGAACTCTATGGTGAGTGTCAAGTGTCGAAGATGTTATACAAATGATCAGCTTCAACTAATTATTTGTTTAATGTATTTTAGTATTTGCATAATGTTCATAATATTTTGTGATCGTTACAATCGAATTTCTTCAACAATCTTTATTCATCTTCATTCAACTATTCTCTGTATAGGTGTGCCAACAGACAAACCATTGCCCCCTAACACCCCACCGGTCACGCCAATGGATGTATGTAATGAAAACATCATATTTGATGCTGTAGCCCAGATCAGAGGAGAGATCTTCTTCTTTACAGACAGGTAATTCAAGGACACCCAATTTAAAGAAACTCTTGAATTAAATTTTCACATTAACCTTATTCCCAAGCTGAATAGAAAATAACAGGGAAAGCACCTTTTTGAATATTCAGGCAGGATCACAATACTGCTTCCTTTTGGCCTTTTGTCCACAAAAAAAACAAGCAATAATTTGACCGGTCAAAGAGAACACCATGATTCACAGCAGCAAATACCAGGCACACAAGTTTGGTTAGCAGTTATTTCATTTGAGTGTTTCATTTGGCAGGGAATGCTCAATTCATCTGTTTTCAGTGGTTTCAAAATCTTTCTACTTGTGTGCACAGGAAATGGCCCCATGGCCATCTGGAGAAAAATTCATGACCCAGTTTATCTGACTATTAAAAAACTTCGGCATATCTTTTTAAAGTCATTATGGATAGGAGTAATTGCTTTATAGTGGTTGGAATAACAGGATGACGATTTAAACAGGAGATGAATCATGCTGATGCTTTAGCCACATTGTTAGTCCAGAATTCAAGTAAATTCAAACAAAGTAAGGGTGGTGGTGGCAAGACTGGGTAGAGAAGGGAAAGTCCACAAATCTGATCCCACATCCCAAAATCAAAATACCTCAGCACAAGCATTACCATATCAGAGGGCAGTTTTATTCTTTTGAGCACGTTGTTATTGTCTGACTGAATTTTACTAGGAAGATTTAGTCAGCACCTAAAATTGCTGACTGCTTTAATGTATTACATGATCATCACAGTTTCCATATCGCTGACTACAAACATTTGTACAGACTTTTTTTAAGCGTTTTTTCTAAAAGGGTCTTAACTTGAAAAATACAGTATATTTATATTCTAAGTTTAACCCTCAACCAGTATTGTTACAAATGTTTTACCTAAAATGCCTCAACTAGTCAAGAGACTTTGCTCTCTCTCTTACAGTACTATTCGGGTATCACTACTACAGTATTTAAGTTGCTTGGGTGAACCCTCTTATTGTGTGAGTGCCTAAGAAACAACCAAAATGAATCCACACACATGTATTACATGCATGTGTTAGATTTGCTTAAAAGCTCATTTATAACTTTTGCATTTCATGCTCTACCCTTACTACTCAGATAATCAGAGGTAAACATAATAAATTGTAACATTTTGGAGGGGTGTCCAAAGCAAATATAAGTAGAATATAAAGAGTGCTGTCATAGATTTTCACCAACATGCTCATGGATCAGGAGCTCTGGAACGAAAAAGAGCCACCCACTATCCTACACACAGCTGACTGCTATGCAGTCACAGAGATCACAGGACCACACACACAGAGTGTATGCTGGGTATGAGTGTATGTGTGTATAGAACTCCGTGGGCTCTTATAGCCTCTAAGCAAGAGCCTGAAAAATGAATCCAGATCATCGTCATTCCATAAATCTAAATAAAGCAGTTTCATTTGATTATTATAATGCATTATAGAACCCTTTATGTATCTTCTGTGCATAGTACAACATGTATAATATACAATAATACAATATATAAAAAATGGGTTTCCGTTATATTTACAGTCCTATTTCTCTCTAATTGGAGATGAGGGGAAATGTAATATTCTCAATTTTTCTTTTCTTCATTTCACAATGTTTACATTTTTCCAAAAGTATTTTGTTTATTTGTTTGTTTATTTATTTAAAATAAATATCTAAATGTAAGGGTTTATTGTAATATAAATTATTATTTGAATTTCAAGTCTTCTGTATTTATAACAACAAAAAAATGCTAATAAAATACACAATCCAGTTTTTGATATAATATTGTATTTTGGGGATTTCTGGCGGTTTCTGATTATGGGAGTTGGACCTAAAAATGTATCTTTCCCAAGTGTCAACCTCTCTCCATATTTTTGCTGATGAATAATTTTTGTCTGTGCAAGCTAGGAGTCAAACAGTTCAGCAGTGGAAATGTCATTATCATAGAGTTATGATCAAATTACAGCTTAATTCTATGAATCTGAGGATCCCTGGAGCTGAAAGTTTCACTTCACTGTTAGGGCAAGATGACTTGAGATCTCAGATATTCACCCAGCTGGATAAATGTGACAGCTGTTAAAGCCATTCCACAGAGAAAGAGTGAGGAAAAGAGAGAAGAGAGTAAGGCCAGAGAGCGCACCCCCAAAAGGTTCACTAATGTTTTGTTTATTCAGCTGCACCAGAAAGTCTTTTATTTTATCTAATCTTTGGCTCAGATTTATAAGCTACATCTGAGGCATTTGAAAAATGAATTCTTTGTCTGTCTCTTATCGTTTCGTTCATAAGACAGCTGCAAATAAGAACTCAACTCAACTAGTGTTTTAACTACAAGAGTGTTCTGTTATAACACGTTTAATTGCATATAGACAGAGAAGGGAGGGATGTTCAGAAGTGTTCGCAGCTGAAGAAGTGAAGCTTTGGGGCAAAATGTTTGATTACAGTTTAACTCTAACCTAGTGCTGTGATCTTAAAGGTGCACTACAGTATATAACTTTTTGTGTGTAAAATTAACACAATTTAAATGAGTCGATACACCATCAATCCTTCTTCCAAAACATTTTTTTGTCTTACCCTGATTCACTATAGTAAGTCCGTTATAAGTGTATATTTTAGACTGAGCGGGATGCATTTTGCGCAAAATTGCGTACTTGCGTCACTCGTCTGTGCGTGTCTCGTCATATCCGTAAATAGAGACAAGTTGACGCATGCTGGAGTGGCATGGGTTAGTTGTCATAATGAGTGAGAACGGTTGACAGGAAACTGCTAAATCTCGAATCCCTGGGGAATCACCCGTCTTAAAAAATGGTGAACAGAGGAGAGTCTGCTGGCAAAATAAAACGCAACAGAGCTTGTAATAAAATGAGAATCAACAGTGGTTGGCCTTTCGGAGATGGCAAGAACTGAGCGATTTGAAATATTGTAAAAGCGACGCAGAGATGGCATTTTTATTACTCAACAGGTGAGGAAGGTATATTATTGAACAAATAAATTGCCATATGTAACTCTCTAACAGAGTTAATTGTAAAGCATTATCTATTGTGAAGGGACATTTCAATATGGTTGTTGTAGCGCTCTGCTGGAATTTATTTTCAAGAAAGTACTGTGTCGATTAATGGGTGTACTGTAGCTACAGTAGTGTCTCCAGCTAGTCAGCCTGATATCCTTTACATCTAAACTCTTAAGCCTAATAGTGAATGTTTTATAAGCAGTAGAATCGTTATTATCATCCACACAGTCATGCAGAAAGCACAACCAAAACAAAGTTCTTCCACAAAATGCATTCAGTCTTGTTTTTTAACCGCTAGAGGGCCAAAAATGGCATGGTGTACCTTTAAGTTTAATATGCTGTAAAATAATTGCTGACAGAGGCTGTGTGCTTCTCACAGAAGCTTTACTTCACTCCAGTGAGCTGTAGTCACTTGAAAGTCCTGAGTTCTCTGTCTTCTCCTCTGAGGCTGAAATGTTTTGGACTTTTGAAAATTAGGGCAGTGGAAAGAGTTCTGGGGTGGTTGGTATTGTTTTTGTGGTTTATTCTGGGGCAGCAGGCAAGTTTGGACATGTCCAACTGCCTCTTAACTCACTTCAACCATAATAAGCAACATCTGCTCAGTGAATCACCTCATTGCAGCTAGAGTGCGGCACAGGCTCTTCTTTCCATCTTACTTGCTTATCGCTTTCTTCTCTCCCTTATTTACTCTCTCTTTTTATCTTTTTATGTGCACAAATATAATGTTGCAATTTTTCTTTTTCTTTTTTTGTCTAACTCTAAACTCTCCTGTTACAGATTCCTCTTCAGGTCTTCTGATGTCAGAAGGAAGCCGACAGGCCCCATGCTGGTGGCTACATTCTGGAGTGAACTTCCGGAGAAGATTGATGCAGCTTACGAGAATCCTCTGGAAGAGAAGACTGTCTTCTTTGCAGGTAAAGCAGAATATGCCCATTTGTTTCCTAAGGGCAGAATAAAAGAACCATGTGACACTTACCTTTCAGCCATCTACATTAAGTCCTACACTCTAGACCATATTCATCTGTTTCAGTCATGTGACTTTATGGCTCATCCACTATATTTATGACTTCCGAGGGGGCAAAGTAATGGTGGTGAATACAAAAACATGTGAACGGAGATAAATATGTTGGTCATTGAAATTTGATCTATAACCGGTCACAGAAAACATTTTGACTGATTCAGGTTAGAACAGAATCTTCCAAATCGAACATTCACTAACATTTATATATATTTATACTATGGGGCAGTTGAATGCTTGAATCTAATTGGTTGACGAATGTTCAAAGGTGTGCAATTATTTTCAGGGAAATGCACGGCTAAAGTAGTTCCAGGCATTACAGTTCCAAAAGCCTGACAAATGTCTTGAAATACTGATGGCGATTGCTTGGACTATGTGTGCCTTGATACATGAGTGCTATATATAAACAAGGACTAATGACTAACAATATACACCTGAGAATGATCAGGGACCCGTTTCAGAAAGGAGGTTAAGTGAAAACTCTGAGTATGTTTACCCTGAAATGAGGGTAACTCTGGGTTTTCCGTTTCAGAAAGGGAGGTATGTTAAACCCGTGAAAGCAGGGTAAGTCAAGCCCGTTTCTGAAAGAAAGGTAACTTATACTCAGAGTCAGTTACCAGGGTAACTTACTCTGTGAACCTAACCTGGTTGGGAGCAGGTTTTCTTCGGTAAACCCAGAGTTTCTTTCGGTCTCCTCCCCCTTTGTAAAGTGCCAGCCGTGTTCAAATACTTCATTCATTCATTCATGCTGCACAAATGCTTTTCATACTGAGTATTTTTTCTTACCCTATTGGCAGATAATTTGCAAAATAAGAAAAAGCTTTTTTTTTTGTCCCCCAGGAAACAAGACTAAATACTTGTCATTTTTTACTTATGTAGGAAAATGCACATTGATTTAAGAATCTTTAGATATTTTGACTGGAAATTACAAGACAAAAGGAAAGCATTTTTTGCAGTGCAGGTACATTCATTCACTGCAAATATTTTCATCAAGAGGACACGGTCAAAAAAAAACGACAAAAATAGCATCCTGTAGATGAGGAGGCTGCAATAATTTGTAGGGAGTTACATTCATGTCAGGAGAGGATCATTTTTTAATGATATTATATAATATCAGGGATGCAGAGCATATTAGTAAGGCCGCTGTATGCAGAGAGGTAGGAAAGTTTGCCTCACTCTTTCTGAATATGTTTGTGTTGTTTCCTGGGCACAATCCCATAAGAGCATCAAAGAGGAGTTTCACAGGATTGCAGGTCAGTGGTGTTCACGTGATATATTTTTGCAACCTGTGGAAGAATCCTAAGAATTTCCTTTAGTATTTCCACTGTGTGCATTGATATGCATATTCCCATCATCGCACCTTCCGAAAATGAAACAGATTACTGTATGGAATGGAAGAATACCAGAAGGAAGGGTAGTCTGAAATATATGCCATACACCACAGGTGTTAAATAAACACAAATGATTCACAATGTATCTGGTCATCTTTATTTGCTAAATACAAAAGCAACAGTTCTTTTTTTCCCCTGTTTTAATATTCTATGTTAATATTCTTCCTCCGTCTCCTCTTCATCTGTCAGTGCTGGTGTTTTGTGAGCCTCTTCCTTCTTGCTGTTGGCCTGAGTAGAAGTCAAATGTTAATTTCATTACCCTAATTCACAAATGTAACAGGTTGGATTAGAGAACATTATGTGAAAAGAGCATTAGACTGTGAGGAAAAAGCTGCTGCACATTGAAAAAGACACTGAATAATATATATTTAATATATTAATATATTAATTTGTCAAATATTTGTAAAGTCATGAATCCTACATCCATGAACCTTTAATGCTTAAAGCTTTACCTGATTAAATTATATTTTTATACTTCATTTTTAGGCACAATGCTACCACATTCTTTTTTCTTCTTTTTTGCCCGTGGGATACCATGAAAATGAATATTAGTTCAATAACTTGCCCTTCTGCCAGTTTTTACCTCTGATATTATAACAATGATTAAGAATTAAACTTATGTTTTACCCGGAAGTATGTAGACGTCTTTTTGTTGGGTGGTGTTGCCATGGTGAATCATAATTTTGGAGCTCCATTGATCATGGCTTTTCATAGTCATGGTGCATGCACTTAACTCAGAGTCAGTCTACTCAGAGTTGATTGAACTACCTCAATTCAGCTGTTCTGTAACCCAAAACTCAGAGTTTCCCATCTCAGGGTAAGTCAACTCTGAGTTTAAACTCAGAGTTGGTTGAACCTCCTTATTGAAACATGCTCCAGGACAATGAAACAATAAGAAGACAGAACTGAAAATCACCTGACAAGACAATAAAAACAAATGAAAACAAGATCACATAAAGGGCAAGGAAATCACATGACATGACAGGAAACATGACTATGACAAATTACAAAATAAAAGACATGGAAACACGAATGTGAAATCTAACTAAAAACAGACTTGACATATCCACCTGCGGACACAGTAACAGAACCCATCAAAAAACCATGGATGGCGGGCCAGGCCTGTGAAGAGAAAGTGGCCAGGACCATGGAGCGGTGGTGGGCCTGGAGCAGAGGCTGAGACCAGACCATAGAGTAGAGGCCGAGACCAAGAAGGATCAGGTGGACCTTGACCGTGGAACAGTGGACGAGACTATGGAGGATCAGGAGGACATGGCAGAGCCAATGGAGATGGTGAGCACCAAGAGAGAGCTGGTGGAGGAGAGAAACTCCTCATCAGAACAGAGCAGAGACATGGACGGCCCTCCTGGCTATGACAGTGCATACATGGACAGCTTTCATGACCATGACAAAGTAGACATGGTCGGCCTCTGTGGCCATGACAGGGTGAACAGAGAGTTTGTGGACAGCCTCCGTGGCCATGACATGGAGCAAAGAGAGTTCATGGAGGGCCTTCGTGGCCATGACATGGCAAGTAGATGGCTCAGAGGGAGCTGTGACAAGGCACCACCTCAGTAGGAGCTGTGGTGGATGCCGCCGCCTCTGGGGAAGTGTGCCTTTAGTGGAATCTTGAGCGGCCATAAAATGACGAGATTCTAGCGTGGCGGCCATAGGAATGCAAGGATTATAGATTTTGCTGGTGCGATTATAGTCTGAGAAACAATCACAGTTTCACATTATGACAATTATTATGCATTATTATTATAACACACTTTAGATTTTAAAGTGTTATTTTTTACTACCTTTTGAACCAGAAATAACACAGTAACCAAATAATACAGCACAAAATAATAATAGAAGACAAAAGTCCATCTCTCCCTTTGGAATTAAAGAAAGGAATTAAAGAAAGATGACCTCTTCTCTGTAAACATCCCTGTCAAATATGAGGGGAATAAACTGAACTGTTACTGTCACCAACTGTCATCCATACGTATTCATTTTAATAATCTTTTTAATAATTCATCTAATTTTACATGTAGCCTGAGAAAGTCATGTCTGTTATTTTGGTTTGTTTGTTTGTGTCACTGATAAATTCAAACGTGCTTCCGCGCTTTGGCTGGCGCTGAGCCAGATATAACGCGCTCAGTGCTTTTCATATATCACTATTCAGCCACATAATGTTTATTTGAGGTTTCAGAGATTTAAATAGACATTTAAATGAGTAATTCAGCCTATATAATGAGCCTATATAAAAAAAGACATGTATATTTATTAAATGTATGTATGTTTGTTAAATTTAAATTCCATACACTGATATCTATGAAAGCTGCAATAATAATGCTTTCAATTATATTTTGAATAAATGTTTTATTCATATCAGATACACATTGTGCATGAAACAAAGTTTGTTCTTCTCCCATGTTCACTGGCCACGTCTATGTATTTCAGGAAAAAATTATGAATTTACGTGATGTAAACAGATCCTCTGAATTGCAAACTCATCGTGCGTTATATCAACTAACATGATCATTATAAACAGAAGGCCAACTAATTTAATTCAATATTAAATGACAAAACACATTTACTTCACACATATTAGACAATCAGAATATATCATAATTCATAATATAGTTAACAAGTTTGTAAATATTTTGGAGGAAAAGAAAGAGAAAACGAAATAAACACGATACTTATCTGTATCTATTGTGACACGTCGGCATGGAAATAATACGTTCTAAAATAATGGTCGCTTTAAAACAAAACCTCACGCTGTGGGCTCAGCTATAGACTGCCGACTTTAGCCGTTTCTTTGGTGGAAATAAATCATCGCTGTTTGGTCCCTCTGCCATAGTTAATCCAGTGTTTACAGTAGTAGCCTCTGTGTCTCTGATAAGCACAGCACTTTAAGCTGGTACACCGGTGGTGTAACTTTGGCTGAATCCAAAATTGCCCCCTATCCCTCAAACAGGACATTATTTGAGGGGACAGCCATTTGTAGTGGTGTCCGAAAACATAGTGGATTTTATTGAGTGCACTCATTCAATTTCACATTGCACCACAATAACGAGTGTACAGCCAATGTACACTCAACGGCTGTCCGAATTTACTCACTAGTTTTCATTCACTCCTTCAAGTGAACTGTATTAGTGAATTAACGTAGGGAATAGTGAATGAGGGTTTAGGGGGCGTTTTCAGATTCAGCCTTTGTTTTCATTTGTGCAAGTTGCAACAGTTCCGTTCTGTGCAAAAGAAACACTCTGTGTAGCAGAGCCTTTACGGTTAATTAACCGTGACGTTTTTAAGCGAGGTTAATCGAGAAACCAGTTAATCGCTGCATCCCTAGGCGGCCATGATGTGGCGAGAATACGGTGTGGCAGGTGCTGCAGGAATGCGGGGTCTTTCATCCGCATTTACCACTGTAAATGAGAAACCGTTCAGTAACAAGGCATAGTCTATGTATTGAGCTAGGGAAATGGATTTTTCCTCCTGGCATCCCAGAACGAATGGGATCGTTCAAACCCACTCGAAAAATAAGTGCCACATCATTAAGATTAGGGATGCATCAATACCCCTTTTTCAAGAACAAGTCCGATACGATACTTTTATTCTTAGTACATGCCTGTATTTTCATTGCATTTTTTTATTTTTAAAAATATTGGGCAGAGACTATGACTATGAAACCAAAAGACTATGAATTAAATTAGTTGGCTTAGCAAATATATGTTTCCTTCAGTTTTTTCATATTTCATATATTATCTTTAATTTAATAGCACAGTGAAAATTTAGAGCTGGGTTTATCCAGTCGAGCCAAGTAATTTTCTCTGTTTTTGTTGTTAGATTAACATTGAAGACAAAGACTGCAGTAGGTTTATTAGGCTGTTGTCACTTTAAGAGCTGAACGTATCCAACATACTGTTACACACACGTTTTCTTTTCAACTGTTTACGTTCACTTAAGACATAACCGACAATGTTTCACAAGGATACTTTACTATACGGACATTTTGACATCATTCTGTGTGAGTTTTTCCATTCAAGTGAAAGAAGACATGAAAGAGAACTCGATTTAATAGGCTATTTGCGCATTGTCTGAGAGGCAGCTTTTCTGGGTGCATGCTTTGGATGTTTGCACACAGAAAACTTCTTGAAAATGTCATGTGACTACTGTACTGCCTTCCTGTAATAATGTAGGGAACCACTCATTATACATAAATCATGTAACAGTTCATGTTTTTACTTTTACACATATAATTTAGTTTTAATCTAAAATGACACATTTGTGCTGAGTGAACGATCAGCATTCAAGAGCATGCAACAGAAGTGTGCGTGCTTTCTCTCTTTACCGTCACTTAATGTTAGTAAAATGTGCCTTGATTTACTTTATTTGCTGTTGACATATCCGACCGAACTACAAACTTTCCAGCGACGTCTGTGAAAATATGAAGGTAAATTGATGCCATAAAGAATTGCATGCGCAGGGTAAGATTTGTGAAAGTGTACATAAGATTGCAAGCGTAAATTAAATTTGCATGGACAAGAGAAGCATTGTAAATGTGTAAAGCGTCTTTCAAGTGTAAGAAAAAATATTTGCAGCATTTTACTGTTATTTGTAAGTGTAATTCATGTATTGTGAAACTGCAGCTTCATGCTAACGCAAAATAAATATGATCTGTATTCTTCTGACTTCCTATTTTCCGCGCTTACACTTTTGACACGTTTCTTTCGCCAAAATACGGCCAAAATCATTGCATGCCTGTGAACATCAATTTGCAAGCAAAAACAACTGTCAGAAACTGCTAAATAGATTGGCCGTATAAAACCAACCTTTGTGTAAAAAATAAACTGTTGCAAATGTCTAAATGACTTGTTGTGTACGTAGGGCAAAAAAGTTCCCAAAAGAAACCGATTTGTACAGTTCCGTGTTTCTTTTAGCTGCGCTTACAGTTTTGGCACGATTCTGTCACTCACTGAGTTTTGCAAGGCAAGGAGGAAGACGGGTCCACCTTCTTCTGGAGCCAATCAAATGAGCTGTTCGCTGACTCTCGATTTACTCTTATCTGACTGGTTCAATAAACACCCCAGACGCCAGAACACATATTTATCTTCATTTGGCTCAGCATCGTTCTCGCTGCCGAAATTTTACTTTTAATGCACGTATACATGTTAATAAATAAATAAATAAAGCATGATTGCTCAATAAGCTGTGCACCATTATGTTTTCATCCTGAATTCCGAGCTGGTGTGTTAAAAAAAGAAAATGTATGTGTATTCAGTGCATGTATCCTTCTCATCATCATCATCATCCTCCTGCCATGATATATTTTGTAATATTGATGCTGCTAAAAGTAGACCTAGTATCTGCACTACTGCATGCATAATTTCACCTGTCTACTGATCAGGGGCGATTCCAGAATTATTATTATTATTATTATTAGTAGTAGTAGTAGTAGTAGTATTTTACTAAAATTTAGTTAATAATAATAATATTTTTTCCTAATTCCTATTTTTTCCCCTTCTAAATTAAGCACCATTTATCATCTGTAATTCCATTGTTTAACCTCTAGATGGCTGTATATCCCTATATATAAACATATCAACATGGCTGGGTTTTGATTCAGACATAATTAGTGTGCATTTGATTTGGATATGTATATTTAGACATTATGAAAGACTACTCTTTGTCAAAGTTGAGTTTTTATATTGATTTGAAGTATCAGTTTTGTTTTAGCCTACAGTCAAATCTGGACACAGAGAAAGCATTTTGTTATTCATACTAGCTACATATAATAGCTTGATCAGTCACACTATAGTATCAGAATCAATATTGACAGTGCGACCAGGACGATATTTCAAAATATATAATTGAGTGTTAAATGCCATAAAATGTGGTCTGAAAAAGTCTTAATCAGAACAGTATTATTACATTGGTATTAAATAATGGGTATTAAAAGTTTAACATCAGCTCAGTGGTGTAAGCAGATTATATAATATATAAAATTTCAATGCAATTCTAAACCAATCCAATAACAACTCCAGCTCGAAATTCGAAATGGTGCACAGCTTATTAAGCAATCATGCTTTATTTATTTATTAATTAACATGTATGTGTTAAAAGTAAAATTTCGGCAGCGAGAACGATGCTGAGCCAAATGAAGATAAATATCTGTTCTGGCGTCTGGGGTGTTTATTAAACCAATCAGATAAGAGTAAATCGCGAGTCAGCGAGCAGCTCATTTGATTGGCTCCATAAGAAGGTGGACAAAGCGCCCAATGGGCATGCGGAATTTGCATAACGTAACTCCGCCCCACCTCGTGGGTATATGAGGAAGAACGCTGGCAACATCGCATTATGTTACCTGCTGAGGAGCCGAGACTGAGCTCCCGGCTGTTCCAGCGGTACAGCGGAAGTGGCAGAGGGACGTTACGTCTCCGTTCCCTCCCTCCGAGTAACATCAGTGACTGATGAATGGGGGTCCCAATGTAATCACGCCACTCGGCTGCATAAGTGTGAGCTCCCTGTCGTAAGGCTAGTACGGACGAAGAACTCCAACTTAACACAGGAATACCAAGGTACACCGGGAAGCATATTCCACGTGGAAACATGCACCAAGTGCCTGCCCGTAGGGAGGACTTAGAGACACACGTATGACCTACGAGGGGCTGCATACGGAAGAGCACTGGGGAAACCAGCCGAAGGTGGAAAACTTTTACCCCCAGAGTGGCAAGCTTGCCAAGGGAAGACACATGCTCAAGGAGGCGTACAGTGGAAATACACATGTGGGGGTCGCCCGACCGAACGGGCATGCACACTGGTGTCGGCATCAACAGTGCTGGAGGACTCAGGGCTTCAGGGAAGCTACCTGAGAAGAAATCGCACGTATCCAGTCCGTGGAGTGGAATGGTGAGCAAGCGAAGACACCTGAGCCTGTCCAGCTACCGGCAACTGCTTGAGGCGAGTACATGAGAGGACACAGGCTCCACTCGGAGGTATAGAACCTGGCGAATGTGTAAGGTGTCATCCAGCCTGCATCTCTGCAATGTCTGTCAGCGAGGCACCATGCGCTAGAGCCCAAGAGGAGGCCACACTCCTAGGTTTCACTTCAACACATAGGCGTGTCAGGTAGACAAGGCCCTAGCGGAAGTGATGGCAGCCACCACCTGAGGTGGTAGGGTACTCAAACCTGCCGTGTCCCATCCAGGAGCCACACGTGGAGGTTCCAGAGATCGGGACGCGGGTGCCAAGGGGTGCCCCGTCTCTGAGAAAGGAGGTCCTCCCTCAGAGGAATTGACCAGGTGCCAGTGCGTCCGTGCCAAGGGTTCCCTCGGTCAGGGAGTAAAAATAGGCGGCAGTGGGAAGAGTCATGGGAGGCAAACAGGTCTACCTGCGCGTCGCCAAACTGTTCCCAAATCAGCTGGACCATCTGGGGATGGAGTCTCCATTCCCCCGGAAGTGGCTGGAGCTGAGAGAGCTCGTCGGCTGCACAGCTCAGATCTCCCGGAAAGTGAACGAAGCGACCTCAGATGCTTTTGACTCCATATGAGGAGATGGCGGGAGAGTTCCGACATCCGGCGGGAGCGTAGACCACCTTGGTGGATGATGTACGCTACTGTGGCTGTGTTGTCTGAGCAGACTAGAATGTGTTGACCCTTGAGCAATGCTTGGAAGCGGTGCAGGGTGAACTACCGCTAGCAACTCGAGGCAATTGACATGCAGGCGGCGCTGGGGTCCTGTCCAGGAGCCCGCGGCAGCACGTCCATTGCACATGGCATCCCAGCCCATGGTGGAGGCATCTGTTGATACAACAATATGCCTGGAAACTCGTTCTAAGGGAACACCGGCCCGTAGAAAGCTGAGGTTCGACCACGGGGTGAAGGTCTGTAGGCAGGCCCAAGTTACTGGAACCCGGAGTGTGCCTGTCTGCCATGCTCACCTCGGGACTCGATCGCAAAGCCAGTGCTGAAGCAGTCTCATATGAAGCATTCCGAACGGCGTTACCGCGGCTGCAGATGCCATATGCCCCAGGAGCCTCTGAAATAACTTCAGTGGAACCGCAATCTTGCTCTCGATTTGACGGAGGCAAGTCAGCAGAGACTGAGCGCGCCCGCTCGAAAGCTGCGCGTACATGGCGACCGAGTCGATCTCCATACCGAGAAAAGAGATCCTCTGCACTGGAGAGAGTTTGCTCTTTTCCCAGTTGACCCGAAGGCCCAGACAGGCTGAGCGGCGGAGTACCAAGTCTCTGTGTTCGCACACCTGCTCTCGAGAGTGACTCCGAGTCAGCCAGTCATCGAGGTAGTTCAGGATGCGAACCCCGTGTTGCCTGAGTGGCACAAGGGCTGCCTCGACAATCTTTGTAAGACACGAGGGGACAGAGCTAGCCCGAATGGGAGAACGGCGTACTGATATGCCCGTCCCTCAAAAGCAAACCGAAGGAGAGGTCTGTGTCGAGGAAGGATGGAGACATGGAAGTACGCGTCCTTCAGGTTGATCTCTGCCAACCAAACTGCTGGACGAACGCATTCGAGGAGGCGTTTGGCTGTCAACATCCAGAACGTAGCCTGTGAAGGTATCAGTTCAGGACACGCAGGTCCAGGATTGGTCGTAACCCACTGGTTTTCTTGGGTACAATGAAGTAGGGGCTGTAGAAGCCGGACTCCATTTCGGCTGGAGGGACGGTCTCGATCGCACCCTTCGCCAGCAAGGTAGCAATCTCTGCATGCATGACCGGGGCATTGGGGCCCACCATGGTAAAGCGGACTTGAGGTTGAGCCACGTCTCTCCTGGACTACATCTGTGGACATCACCTGACCCAGGGAGCGCACGGTCCTGTACGTCGCCCGGAGGGCGAGGTCAGAGGCGGCATGCAGCTTATTCAAAACCCTGGGACAGCTCTACCCTTGTGCACGCCGCAGGCATCCTGGCCTGGTAGACCTGAAGGATGGCCATGGCGTGCTGAGAGGCGGCAGCCTGCCCCGCAGCTCTGCAGTACCTCACCACCAAAGGTAGACGAGAACATACAGGCCTTGGAGGGGTGCTTAGGACCACTGCACCCATTGAAGCACCATTGAAGTGCAAGAGGGTGGGTGTGGCCCAAGGAATGATCGTCGGGGTCTATGCCACACCGCAGCCTGCCCTGCCACCGCTCACCCTGGCCACCAGCCAAGCATCTGTACCCTTGCGCTTATCAGCTTGCGCACAGCAGCTATAATAGTCATAAATATTTTATTTGTTTAAAATTCTGTTATTTTGATACATTTACTTCCTAGACATCCTTCTCTGATTTATCCATTTTGTTCTCTGTTTGCTATGTTGTCACAAGCACTATACTGTACACACTGCGTGCTATCGGTTGTTGGTATTGAAGCATTTTAATGAGTACAAGTACATGAATGCAGTATCGGGCCAATAACTATACTGGTATCGGTATATCCCTAATTAATATTACACAAAAAGAGTTGCCGTGGTGCTGCATTAAAGGTGTGGTATGCAGGATTGATGGGTACTGCAGTCCAAATTCAAAATAATGGAGAGCGTTGTTTCCCCCGCCAGCTTGAGGACACAACAGGAGCGAGCGCAATTGACAATAAAAGCCACACTGCAAGTTGATGAGTTGATTTATCCGTGTTTTAATATGCTCTTGTTCATTGAGATTTTTAGATGGATGCTGTGGTGATATGTTTATACAGGTTAATGATTGGCTGCAACTGTGGGGTCCAGGGTTGCTTGGCAACAGGGGCGGGGTTATAGAGACAGACACAGAAGTATGTTAAATAAAGCTAAGAGACTGAGTTCATTAAGATGTCTGCTCAATATATCATGGCATTCTTTTTAGGTCGGGTAGAATCTGCGATCTCTGACCCAGTTTGTTCGCTGACTTCCATGGGAGCAATACGCTGTGTTTTCCGCCAACTGGCAACCTGGGGTGTCGAAATACTATTGGGTAAACTGGCAACGTGCGGTTTCGCACAGACCAAAACAAAAACAGACATTCCGACACGGAACACACATTTCAAAATAGAATAACTGGCTGTAGCATTGCTTTTCAGAGAAACAAGTAGGTGAATTTAGTAGTTTCCTACATATCTGCAAGCATATTATGGTATTTTTATGCTTTAGTAAAGTGAAAAACTTAGCACCTTTAAGTCAAACTCACCTAATGATTAATGACTAACAAGATACACCTTAGAATGATCAAGACAACGAACCAATGACAAGACAGAACTGATAATCGCCTGACAAGACAATAACCAATGAAAACAAGATACATGAGACAAAGGAACCTCACAACAAGATTACATTAGGGGCAAGGGAATCACATGACATGACAGGAAATATGACTGTGACAAATTACAAAATAAAAGAAACATTAATGTGAAACCCAAACTAGAAATAGACATGACAATAGTGCTGCTAATTTTATTTGTTGGTTTTCGATATAAAACTTGGTGAAATTATTTCAGTGTGTTTATCCTTTTTTTCCCCTTTTTTTTAATTTACATTTCCAGCACATTTTAACAATACATTTAATTGAGCAATCATTAATGAATGGCTTAGTCCTTCATTAATCATACATTAACTCCAGATTATCTGTGCAATAGTTAAGCATGCATTAATGCATATTAGTGACCCTGAATTGTAAAGCATTACTACACATTAACATTTGAATTTGTAGCTCTGTATTTTAGCTCTGAAGTGCTTGCACAAATTTCACAACCTGGCACAAAAGTTTTGAGGTTCCTGATGATATCTTTCAAGACCTGATGTCCATTGAGATGGACATTTTATAGTTGTGTTATACAACTTTGAAAGAACTTCAAATTAACTTTGAATATTATCACTTGATACTATTAAGATTATAATAATGCAAGTTGATGAGGCCATGACCATAAATTAGTTTATAAAAAGAAAAAAGAAAAGGGAAGCGTACTGCTCCTCCTATCTAGTCAGTTAGCCATGCCTGTCATTACTCGTATTATAAAAAACATAAAATTGTATTGTGATGTCTATGTGATGTCCATTCCAGTGGGGACAGGGTTTAAAGGGTTTAATACATTTAGTCAACAATGATGCATTAAATTGATGAAAAGTGAAAGTAAAGACTGGCAATGTATCACTGTTTCCACAAAAATACATCAAAAGTTTTTTGAGCACCAAATCAGCATATTAAAATAGATTTCTGAAGGATCATGTGACACTGAAGACTGGAGTAATGATGCAGAAAAATTCAGATTTGACATCAAAGGAATGAATAACATATTACTATTACAAAATATATTAAAATAGAAAAGTTATTTCAAATTGTAATAATATTTCACAATATTACAGTTTTTACTGTATTTTTTTTTCTAGCTTCCTGACACTATACCATTTAAACGTCTTTTTTTTTAAATTATTATTGGTGTAAAAAATATTGTATATGTGCATTTTTCGTTGTTTGTGTGTCCTTGAAACAAGAATTGTATTACAAATATTTTAATCGTTTCTCTAGGTGATGAGATGTGGGTATATTCTGCCAGTACTCTGGAAAGAGACTATCCTAAGAAGATCTCCAGCATGGGTTTTCCTTCAGATTTGCATAGAATTGATGCTGCCTACTCATTCTACAAGAGCAAGAAGACCTACTTATTTGCTGGCAACAAGTTCTGGAGGTAATCATTTTTTAAATATCTCTCAATATATGTGGGCTTAATAAAGTACATGTTCACTGTGATTAATAGACAAAATACACTTGTTCTTTTAGATACTATGGTGGAAGCAGGCAGTTGTGAATTATGAAATTATTTTCCTAAGACTTTGGAATAATATTTCAGAAAAATACTTTAGAAAAAAGTTCTTGTGAAGCCTTTGTTTCCCCACTAAAGCATAGTCAAATGATACTGGCTATAAGGATAAGGTTATATATATAAATTACACTGTTATGTCCTTGAGATTTACTGGAATTTGCACATGCTTTTAAAACTACACACGTACTGAAGGGGTGTCAGAGAATTTTAAAGTTAAAGAAAGGTATAAATGTGTTGATTGTAGGCTGAGATGCTCACTTGTTTCCATGACTTCTTAGATACAATGAAGCCAAGAAAAAGATGGATCCAGGCTTCCCTAAACTTATTGCGGATTCTTGGAGTGCTGTTCCCGATGACATAGATGCCGCCCTCAGCCTTAATAGTGATGGTAAGAGACTAAAATTTGCTTGGTTTCAGGTCCATCTCAGCATAGAAGTAAAACTTAACCTCTAACCTGAATTAACCTTTCATCTCAATCCTTTCTGTTAGCCCTCACATATACATCTGGTTTGTTTTAATAACCGTTTGTAGTGTACACAATATGTGTGTGTATGTGTGGAGCCTGGTTGAGAATTCTTGGCAGTTAACTCCAACCCAATTACTGCTGGCATTAGGCCTTCAACAACAACAAAACCTAGCTATATGGTTCCCCCCTGCTCAAGATGAGGAGTTTTTTCCAGTAACAGCCACTGTCTGAAAAGCACATCAAACTCTAAATGAGAGGAAAGGAGAGGAGTAAAGGATTTATAACGGTTTTATGCAAGTTGCTCTGGTTTTCGTTTAGATTTCCTGGAATTTACTTAACATACATGCTTTTTCAACCACCCAACTCTTTCCTCCGCTGTCACTAACACACATTTACACTCATACAGGTATACACACACACATGTACACACTTCATAGAGTAGGCCTGTGTGGTGTCTGAAAGGTTCCTCTGTGTGTGTGTTTGTAATTAGGCTGTTTGGAGCTGAGCAAGCAAAAACAACATCTCTAAGTTGTGAATTAGACCCCACACTCCAAAATTTTACAGATAAATAGATCACTTGCATGTAGCCATTGGTTAACCAAGCTGTATTAAATAGACACAATTTAATTTACACCAGTTATGATGTCTTATTATGTTTTATTATTATTATTATTATTATTATTTACAATACCTTTAAAAAGTTTGGAAGGATTCAGCAAGGACACATTCAATTAATCAAAAGTGATAGTAAAATCATTTATGTGGTAAATATATAAATCTATTTCAAATAAATGCTGTTCTTTTGACCTTTCTATTATCAACAAATCCTGAACAAAAAAATGTATCACGGCTTCCACAAAAATATTCCGAACCATCATGTGACACCGAAGACTGAAAAATATGCTGCTGAAAATTCAGCTTTGCCACCACAGGAATGAATTATAATTTTTAATTATATTAAAAAAGAAATATATATATATTATTATTTATTATTATTATATATTTTTTTCTCACAATATTATGGTTTTACTGTATTTTTGATCAAATAAATGCAGCCTTGATGTAACATAAGATAGATCTTTTAAATATATTAAAAAAATATTACCAGCCCCAAAGTTTTGAACAGTTTGTTTGTTTATTGTTGAGAAATTAGTAAATTTGCATTTAACTTTATCCTTTATTTTGATTTGTTATTTACACTTATTAAATGTTTTCAGGTCACAGCTACTTCTTCAAAGACTCCCACTATCTCAAAATGGATGACAGCACTCTGAAAATTGTCAAAGTTGGGGAGGTCAAAAAGGACTGGCTACGCTGCTGAACATCAGCAGAACATTCAGCCCCTGGCACTCTGTGATTACCTTCATCACTAGATAAACAAGGCCAGCGTTATCGTGCCAAATGACAGCACTCCTGCCCCTCTTGGTTAGTCGGAGCCTCTTAGATTATAACCCATCCTTAGCTAACCAGAGAGGCCTGGTAAACTTCACTGCCTGGACCATTTTTGCATGCCAGACAGGCAAACAAGACCGCAGTTTTTGCTGTTTTGTCATAACAGTGTGATATTTTTTGTTTATTTTTAATTATGAAAGGGTTTAATGCAGCTCCTACCCCTTAATATAACCTACATGTATATCATCAGTTTTAAAAGGACTTCTGACATTTCCCATTTGCATGTAAATGTGGCAGTGGTGTCAGTGAGATGCATCTCGATTTTTTTTTAAATTTGCACAGAAAAAAAACATCCAGGCAGTATGTAAAAAGCACAAATGTAATATTTTGCTAGTACTGATATGCAAAGATTAAGGACTTAATTCATGTTTTATTTTGTAGTAAATACTATCCAATAAAATTGTCTACATTTAATAAGAGGACACATGATAATTGTGTACAAACACAGAGACCAAACAATGTCAAAGCACATCATTTTTTGTTAGTCTCGTTTCTTTCGTCTCATGGTACAGAGAGAGATTCACGGCACGGGTTGCCTGAAGACTGTATAGGGTTTGTTGCATGATGGACTCATGTCAAGCAAGTATCATGAGAATACTGATTAATAATCATTTGTACTCTTTATTTTTTTCCCCGTAGTTTTTGAATTGACATATGCAATCTGTTTATATTTGTAATGTTTTATTTTTATTATTTTCTATATGCTTTGTGCACTTTGTCACTGTCTCAAAATAAATATGAATTAACCTTTAATTGGAATCATGTCATTTAACTTTTCCATTTTAACATTAGTTTTTGGAAAGTATTGCACTGCATCCTAGTGATGATTCTTTTGAAACAATTGGTATGGTTCACACATGATTACTCTCTAGGCTATTTTACAGAATTACTCAGATGTCACATACAGTATCTAGACAAACAGCGACATCTAGCAGTTCATTGTATAATAAGCGCTGTTCGAACATCTCTCTCTATATGTTTATGTGCCATGTATTTTACTCTTAATGTAAAATATAGTGTAATTGTACTTCTTTAGTACTTTAAACGCCTTTTTGTTAGTGTTTTGCTAATATTTTGGTTGGAAGATGTCAAGAGAGTCTTTAAAAGCTGCACGGGTTGAACTCAAGAAAAATATAGGATGATCAATCGATGTAAATAATTGTCCTGGCACTGTTGTGCTGAGTGAAGAACCGCTTCCATCGATTCAGTGCATGTCCGAACTCTTCACAACGTTCGTCACCCGTGTGTTCAGCCCATTTAAAAGAATCGACTCAAACGAGTGATTCCTTCTCGAGTCGAGCATCACCGCTTCCGATTAGACCGCCGGCAGAAATACTGGACACACGAATTTGCTGAAACATGTTCAGAGAAAATATTTCTCAACTCGGTGAACTCCCTCGTTAGACGATGATTTATCAGGAAGATTTTATTTGGGCGTGTGTCCCGGTAAAAAAAAAAGAAGCGACAGCGCTTTTGTTCAAACGGTGAACCTGTAGAGAAAAACAGCGAGGGCACCTTTAGTGGCTACTAAAGGGCTAAATAGGATCATGTCCGTAAGAGGTGGGGTTTGTCTCAAATCCAGCGGAACTGCCTACTTAGACAACATTTAGGACATTATGCGCATTTTGAGACAGCTGTAGTGCACGCACAGAAACTGCTCTGACTCCAAACCCGTCTGGAATGCACAAACTTGCCGCATATGCGTCTATGATTACAAAAACAAAAAGAGAAAATATTTCTAGTTAGGATGTATCTCATTTGATTGTGAAACACATCCGCTGACCGCTAGGGCTCATGTCATAAGGTGGCGCGTGTGGTAGCCTAATGAGGAAGCGAGTCGTTCTGAGGTTTGACACATGAAGACTCTGCTGTGATGAGAGAATATGCCTGCGCAGAGAGTGTTCGCGCTGCCCAGACAGCATTCCCTGCTGCTGCCCGCCGTCATCAACCCCTTCGTGCACGACCTTACGTTAACCAAAGCCGATCAAATCAAAGTGAGTACATACTCTCAATTTATGACTTGTCTGTCACTATTATTCTTCACTGAAGTGATTCAGCTATGCATCGTATTAGTGTGTCGACATCTTATTTGATTTGCTTAATATGCTTCCCTCTAAGATACGTATTGAATGAGCTCTCTTATTTATAGTCATACAATAACTTGGGGAACAGAGTTGGCAAATGCTGTCAACAATTTGTCTGAAAATTGAGAAAATAATTAATTACTGGTCTAAATAAATTAATTTGAATATCAATTCAATAGATTATGTGAAATTTTGTAGTATTGTATGGTTTTAAATGTTGAATACAATCTAGCTGAAACTAGCTAGTTTACATGCTAGGTCAGTTCTCAACCTTTTTGACCTGAAGGCCCTCTGTTGTCCAACACAATACTCAAAGCACCCACCCCCCTTATATGATAAGATATTTTTGGTATTTCTGCTGTAATTATGACAAATATGTCAAACTTTTTTTGGAGACATAAATGATCAGTATTGATATTTTAAATTAATTACCCAAGATACATTTTTTGTTTCCATACGTTTAAAGAACTATAGTGCTGTAGAACTCTAATAGTGTTTTATTTAGCATTTTAATTTATTTTAGAGTTTGATTTATACATTCATTATTTTTCCCCTAAAACCGGATTGCATCACAGTCTTTAAAAAAAAGTCCCCATAGAAACATCTTTGAGGTTAAATCACTACTCCCACGTCACTGCAGATGCCTTGAATAGAAACATAGGAAGTCATTTGCATCGTGTAGATTTCCTTGACATTAATTGTGTGTTTTTTCTCTTATGTCTGTGTGTAGTGTTTTCTTCTAGGAATCATCCTTGTGCCGCTTCGTGCCATTTTCTTGCTTCTTGTTCTAATGGTCATGTGGCCGTTGTCTGTCATGATAACATTCAGACAATCTCTGAAAGGAGCAGTGGAGCCCATGACTGGCTGGAGAAAGTAAATACCACTCCTTGTACACTCATGTTACACACAGATACACCACCTTCTACATTTCAGCACAAGATTAAAATGCACTTTTTTAGATTACAGCTGATTTAAACCATAATAAAACACTCCTGGGCTAACAACATTTTGTCTTAGTTCCTGATATAAATCTTTTGCTACATGCTAAGAAGTTCTTATGCATTGTAAGCTAATAGTGATTTTGTTAGGTCTTGTGTGCATGGGAGTATGTGTATTGTTATGTGCTTTTACTTTCCCTGCATTAACAATAGAAGTGTGAGCTGGTGATGTGAAATTTGTTGTGCATTACAGAGCCCTTCCAGACTGTTTAATTCATGCTTCTCTGTCAAACAGGCCACATTGTTTCTTGAGAATTTTGCTGCATCTCGTTTCTCTTTGGACGGACCACATTGATCAGATTAATTAAGTCTTAGCGTAGGAGGCAGCATGGCAGTTGGAGGGATGTGGTTATTCTCTTAACTGATGCAACAGTATGCTGATCTGACACCCAATGACACACCGTGTTAAAGCAAGCTTTTTGTGCTCATCTGTGCATGTGTTAGTATGTTTGACTAAAGTCATCACTCACTATGATTCCTCATGTTTTGTGTGCTTGTATATGTGTTTGTGGGCAGGTTCTTGCACAAAAGAGTGATGACCTTTCTAGGCCGGGTGTATTTCTTCGGGATGGGTTTCAGGGTGGTGGTGAAGGGGAAGCAGGCCAGCAGTGTAGAGGCCCCCATTCTAGCTGTGGCCCCTCACTCTTCTTTCTTTGATGCCATCGCCTGTATTGAAGCTGGTCTGCCCTCTACCGTATCCCGTTCAGAGTCCCTGGAAGCACCAATCTTTGGCAGTAAGCATTGTGGTTATTTACATCAATATTGGTCTATACAAAAAGGAACGCAAAAAGTGGTATTACTGCAAATTTGTGGCCAACATTCTACTTAATGTGGAATTCACCCCCCCGGAAAACTTGATGTCAGTTTTGCATGTGTTATTATTATTATTATTATTATTATTACTGTTATTATTACTTAATATTGTTTTATTATTTTATGTTTCCCCAGAGATGGGCATACATGCATGGAAATATATTTAAAATACAAAATACTGTGTGGAAAAATGTATTTAAATACAAATACAGTATTTTGTATTTTGAAAATACATAAAATACATGTGAAATTGGCGATTCAGTGCAGGTATACTATTAGGCTGAAATCTATCTGGGCGTATTTTGAATGCCAAAAAGCATTTAGATGTGTGCAACTGCTTAGAAACTTTCATTTTCATTTTATATACCTTTTCCCTTCCCCTGCCCTGTAGGAAATAAAAAACTACAAAACATTTTTTTAAAAACTTTTATTATGTTTTATCACCATTTAAAATACAATATAGTATTTTGTATTTCAAATACGTATTTTAAATACATGTATCTGAAATACTGCCCATCCCTGTGTTTCCCAGGGATTTTGCGCTGTGTGGAGCCAGTGCTTGTTTCACGCACAGATCCAGACTCTCGTAGAAACACTATACTTGAGATTGAGCGGAGAGCAAAGTCAGGAGGACACTGGCCACAGGTGAGCGCCTCCACTTCTATTTTAGTTTAGTTTATCATGTGTGACTTTAAAATTGTAAAAAAAGAACGTTTAATCTTACGTTAAAAGAACGTAAAATTTCACAATGTGAAACCAAATTAAGTGTGTTCCAGCTTTCGAAAGCAGGAAATTACTTTTAAACTCGTACTTCCTCAGCTTGAAAACAGGATGTCCTGTTCCTAAACAATGTCCAGTGTCAACATTGTGGATGTTTAGTTAGTTTTACTTTAGTTGTATTTTATTATTGAGAAGTTGTTTTTTATCTAACAAACTGTGAGCTATATTTGAAACTGTATGTTCGTTAATATATTAGTATTTGCATCCAAATTGAGCCACCATGATAACTGAGTCATTCTATAATACATGCCATGTCCATGGATTCAATTATCAATTTTACAAATGATTCATTAACTTTTTACTTCAGCAATGATCGCTTTTATATCAGGGGACATTTCTTATTCATTTAATACAAAAATCCAACAGATGCCTATCTTTTATCTTGCAAAAATGGCATATTCTATACTGGAATTTGCTGTTTTTGTGCTGTCCGATTTGGTAAATGTGAGGTCTTGATTTAAAATGATTAGCGCTAAAATGCATGTTTCTGATTGTATTTCTTATAAATATTTGTCCAAAATAATCATTAAATTATGAGAAAGGTGTTTTAAAAAATATTTTTCTCATGCATCTACATGAAATCATCCATTTTGTGTGTGTCTGAGAAATCAGTGTCAACTGTGTTACTCCCTATAAAACCCCCTATAAATCAGCAGGTTTGTTCCACAGTCACATGTCCAACATCACACGATGTCATTCCTTTTGGAGGTAAATTTAAAGACAGTGTGGTAAATTATAACTTCTCCTCTTCAATATATGATCTATATTATTGTCTGCACATAGAGTAGATTAATTGACCGTCAACTGTGTTATCAACATGTTCTGGTGAACTTGCGTCACATGTTATATGTGTAGAGGAAGAATATAAAAACATTCAACAACAAGTTAATCAAAGTCAACTACTAACTAGTCCAAGGCCAGCAGTTTGCACAAGGCCCTAAAATGGCTGAAATGTCAACTGTGTTACCTGTCAACTGTGTGACCACTCAACTGTAACAGTTGACAAGGATTCACATGGTTGACAATTCAATTTAAATGTAATTAATTGCTTGTACTTATATTTGTTGAATAAAAAGAAAGTTATAATTTTCAAGAGAGTTTTCTCTTTTCCTTCTAATGTGTCCTGTCAACTGTGTTACTTTGACTGTCAACTGTGTTATGTGTGGTTTTTATGTCATAAATCTTTTAAATGTGAACTAAACCATCAGAAAAATAGATAGGGATATCTCTGGAGATGGAAATCTTGGGTAAAGATGGTAATTAATAATAAATTCAGCATACTGTGGATTTATGACACAGCATTTGTCCGTAACACAGTTGACAAAATAATCAATCAAATGTTAATTTTCATTAACATATTTAAAAAAACATTAGAGCTTAAGCTTGCCAAATAATTAATTTAGCACATTAAGGGCATATATTATTCAACCACCTAGTTTATTGATAAAAAAATATATATATATATTTCCTGAATTTTTGGCTGACATGAAATGTACCCCTAAATATAGAATGACTCAACTATGGTACCACTGAAAATAATACTGGTTTTATTTTATTTTTTAGGTGCTACTTTTTCCTGAAGGAACATGTACAAATAGATCATGTCTCATTACCTTCAAACAAGGTTAGCAGATTGTGTTTATTTCTGTTTATTTGTAATATAGAAAGTTTAATTATAATATTGGACAACATAATAATGCAGATTAAATATTAAGATCCAGTTAAGATGTTACAGATACAGTATACCGTAGCAAAAATCCATAACTCAGTAGATAATGAAAGTTGTGTATGAACTGCACCACAGGAAAATATGGTTGCCTGTTATCAAATTTCCCTAATGCAAATGTATACAAGTTAAGGGGAAGATAAACTGTCATGGAATTAGGGGTTTCGACAGTTTGTTTTGATGTACAAAAGAAACTAGAATGAGATCTGCTGAGGCCAGCAAAACCATCAGCATATAAAAGACAGTGAGCATTGTGTCTATGAAAAGGTATTATCCACACACCACTAAAACTTTATCCCTTTGAGTCTTTGACATCAATTCAAATATATTTAAAAAATCTTTTTGCATTAGGCTTCATTAATTTAGCCGATCAGTGATATTTATTGTTGTATTATGTAAGACCTATAGATTTTTTTCTACATTCAAGTCATATCATTTTGGACTGTGTTTGCTTCATTGATAATCATTGACTGTCCAATTGAGAACCAGTCAAATAGCTGTGACCTGATATGTAGGGCATGGTGTGATCAATGGAGTGTCAGACAGGGATTTAACTTAATTCTGAAATGTATATCTCCATAAAGAAAACCAATGGGACAGTTGTACTGAGCAGTTTTTAGGAGGTTTTTTAGGAGGTTTTTAGGTGACCCTGGCCAAAAATAGTCATGGTAGGACGGCATAAATCGGTAAAAATATGTAACACAGAACATTTCCTAAAAATTCATTCAAAGATATCCGTTCAACTTTTGTTTTGAAACTATTTTTCAACCATGACGGTTGTCGGAGGGATGTCTTTTCAATGGTCATTAAACGTCCAAATGTTTGCTGGGTATGAATTGTGCTAAAAGGACAAAAAGAACAAAGAGGATGAATGAAAGGTGCTTATTTGCTACTCTTTTTACCTCCATAGGTGCCTTTATCCCAGGGGTCCCAGTACAGCCTGTTCTTATCAGATACCCAAATAAGCTGGTCAGTATAAATTCAACAGAAATCTTATATTATTTTTATGATGTCTCAGTTTCTGGTGATAAACTTATATGACAAACACAATGGAGTAGCACAAGAAATTTGAATGTAAGTAAAATACAAATCCATAAATAACCATAATAACCAAGTTGAAAGGACTGTAGTAGACCAACCATAAAAAAGCTTGCGATTGCATTAGGCCACATGGCAAAATTACACACATTGGCTAAAGGCTCTCCATGTCTGTCAGTCGAGCTTGAGCTGTGAATAGCTCTTTTTGAAAGTTTTATATTAAAATAGAAGAATTTTTACAAAAACTTTTTGTTTTTATTATTATTACAGGACACAGTCACATGGACATGGCAGGGTCCAAAATCGTAAGTAATATTAAACATTAAACAAAGCCAAAAGCATTTACACAACTGACAAAATGCTTCTTCAATTAGGCCTTTTCCAATCACTGCTAAAACAAAAAAGTAATCAGAATTCAGATTCAAATGCCAGGATTATGTATATAATGCTGCAAGAAGCACTCTGGTGAGCCAAAAAGGATGTTTCATTGGTTTATTGGTATTTAAGATAAGAAAAAGCTACATTTTATAATCAAATAATAAAGTATGATAGCCTGCAGTCTGACTAAATTGTCATCTCCCTCCTCTCTGCATGTGCAGTCTTGTCGATCACTTTCTTAGATAAGCTTGGTCTTAAGACCCTTTTTGCACAGTCATGCATAAACAGTATAGAGATCAATGCTTTCTGAAATGCTGTTGGTTTGGAACCTCACCACCAGTTCCTGTTTTAGGGCCAGACTACTGCTGCTCACACTCTGTCAGCTCCATACTACAGTGGAGGTTGAGGTCTGTAAGAAATATTTGCATATTTATGCACCTTTGATGTAGAAACATGTCAAAAGAGCATCAAGAAGCTGTTATGCTAGAAGCTGTAATGCTAAAACAACTAACTCAATCACACATTATCTAATCTTCAAAAATGTTATATAGTTGCAAATCATTTCTGTGAATATGTATGTATTGTGTCTGTGTTTTAGTTTCTGCCCCCTCAAGTTCCTACTGAGGTGGAGAAAAAATGTCCTATCAAGTTTGCTCAGTCAGTGAGATCTGTCATGGCTGTGTAAGCATTGCTATTTATTCTTGCATGTCTTTATAAGATTCTATTCGGTGGACATTTACAATGTGTGCACAATACAATATTTCGATCTTAAGAATTGTGTCTTACTAGGTCTCTGGGCCTGCCAGTCACAGACCACACTTACGAAGATTGTCGTCTGATGATTGCAGCTGGAGAACTGACCCTGCCTATGGAGACAGGTCTCGTGGAGTTTACCAAGATCAGCAGGAAATTGGAGTATGACTATTATTATAAAAATATTTTAAAAAGTGCAAAAACTTTTTATCATTAAAAATGTGACTACACCAATCTAAAAAAAATTATAGTAGTGAAGTATTTATTATAAATTATTCAAATTCAAAATTCACATGCCATCGTAATCTTTTATCAAAAGATCTTCCCCTCCCTCTTGCAATGACGTCTTCTCGTCTGATGACGTGTTTACTGGTGCGAGAGCTGGACAACCTGTCACTCACATGAGATTACAGCAATAGCAAACCACAATGATCCAACCATCCAATTAAGTCCTGTCCTACATTCTTGTTCAAGAAGCTATTTCACTTGGATATACATCACAATAGGGAAGAAACGACTATCGCAACTTTTGTTTCATGCCAACTTCAAGCTTGAAATCTCTGTTTCTCTGTTGTAAATCCAGATTAAAATGGGACAATGTGAAGAAGGAATTGGAGAGTTTTGCCAACATAGCCTGTTCTTGCAAAGGTGGGAGGATCACAGTTGAGGAGTTTGCCAGCTTCCTCAAACTACCCCTCAGCCCAGCTCTACAGGAGCTCTTCGCTCTGTTTGACAGGGTGAGTGTGTCCATAACTAATAAGAAATGGAAAAGAGCCCCACATGATACAGGAAAAATATACAGAAAATAAGTTAAATATATAAAATACTCTCAGATATCTGCTTTAAAATATACTTTATTTGCAGTCCATAACCAATATAAATATCTGTAACTGGATGACTCAAACTGCATTATATTTTTTTCACAGTGTGGCCTATTTAAAGCATATGTTTTCTGTGTCTCTTTGTAGAATGGTGATGGCACCATTGATTTCAGGGAGTATGTCATTGGTGTCACAGTTCTGTGTCGACCAGCTAATAATGAGGAAGTCATTCAGACTGCTTTTAAGGTAATGATATCACAGATTGCACTAATGCTGTTATAAGAAAACAGTTGCAATCCATACATTCTCAAACTACTATGTGATTGTGCAAAGATAAAATGAAGATTTAATCTGGTAAAGAGTTAAAGAAGATGTTGTGATGTGGTTATGAAGGTAAACCAAACAAGTACTGATGTGTCAGTGGTTGTTAACACCTTGAGGTGGCTTTCAAAAATCTCTAACTAAACGAGTCAACAGTAGAGCATATGGATGGATTACTCTTGTGTGATTTCTTGTCAAAATTGGTCTTTCTGCAGCTGTTTGACATTGATGAGGACAACTGTATCACCCAAGATGAGTTTAGCAGTTTGATACGTTCTGCTCTCGGAGTGTGTGATCTTGACGTCAACAGCCTCTTCACAGAAATTGATACAGATGGATCAGGACACATAACTTATGGTCTGTATGCCAACTATATAGCAACCACACTGAGATGAGACTGTCGGGCATATTAAAAATGCTATCTTTCAGAGAATCACTTTTTTTTTTTTTTTCCAAACATGAATTCGTAAGGTTATATGGGCTGTCAAGCTAATTACATTTTTGGTTATATATTCTGTGGTCAAATATTTTTCAACCATTTAGTATTTTCATAATCATATCTGTACATAGACACTTAAATCACAGAAACTATGACAGTGATTGTCTAGTTTGGCGAATTAGATGATATATTGTGAAAGTTGTGAAACCAATTCTATGCCTGACTGAACTGAACATTAACTTTGGCTGCCACTTTAGAGTGTGTAAAGCTGAATGCTAAATACTGAAATGCATTGTATTATCATCATCTTTATTGCACTTGATCTTATTTATTTGAAAACATATTGAGTCATAATTCTTCTAATAGACATTTAAATACAACTGATGAGTTCTTCACAAAATGTAAGACATTATTAGAGTAATATTTTCCCATGAGGCTGCTTCTAACTATACTATACCAATCCACAGTCCAGAGATCTTTTCATATCAAGGTTCTTGATTTAACTTGTCTAAAGTGAACCTTGACTGTTGTATTTGCTTCATGCATTCAGCAAGAAAGAACTAGCAGATTATTGAATGCTGTGTTATTGCAGTAAATGTAGGGATAGGGATAGTTCACCCAAAAATGAACATTCTGTCATCATTTACTCACCCTTAAGTTGTTCCAACTCTGTGTGAATGTCTTTCTTTTGCTGAACACAAAGGAAGATATTTGGAAGAATGTTTGTAACCCAGCATATCTCGCCATTTATTGGCCATTGACTACCATAGTACCCCCCCCACACACACACACACTATGGTAGTCAATGGCTGCCAAGATATGCCTGGTTACAAACATTCTTCCAAATATCTTCCTTTGTGTTCAGCAGAACAAAGAAATGTATACAGGTTTGGAAAAACTTGAGCGCGAGTAAATGATGACAGAATTTTCATTTTTGGGTAAACTATCCCTTTAATAGTCCAACAAATAATTAAAGAGCATCACTCAGAGGTCCAGGCTTTTTTCTGCACATGCAAGCATCACGGTCAGCAGCACATGATTCCATGCTGTTTATGTAAATGCCTTGGAAAATATCTGTTTGAGCAATCATGAACACTTTCAAGTGAAGACTTGTGGTTATTTGTGTATTCTATCAGTCAAGGTTGAAACATCCAAACAATGACTGGTTGCCTATTGAAATGTCAATTTTGTATTACTTGCAGGAAGTTGTCATGAAGTCTGAGTTGATTTCAGGCCATCAGCTGCATATATTGGATAGTAGCCTACTTGAGTGTCCAAAATAAAATTATTAAGTCTTTAAGGCTTTTTTTTACACAGCGCCTAATGTACATGTGCTATATTTACATAATTTCATTACTGCCCATCAGTTACCTCACTTGATTCATTTGGTTTCCTTTTAAGTAAACACATTTGTAGTAACTTTCCCATCTTGTTTTCTCTCTCAGATGAGTTTCGTTCCTTCGCTCTCACACACCCGGAGTATGCCAAGCTCTTCACCACCTACATCGAGCTACAGCGTTACCAGGGTCTCCAGGGGGAGGATCCAGACTGTGATGCCACTTTGTCTTACTTTTGTACTGCTTCTCATGATGACCACCAAGAGGACAGTACCTCTGATAAGAAAGATGATTGACACAGTTGAAGAAGATGAAGCATGCAGCCATGAGGTTCATACTCTGCCATTCCATTTGAACACTTGCCTTAAGCTTGTGAGGAGTGTTTTTGTACACAAGCATATGCCCTATCAGGTTTTCTGTTTACACCACAAGTATTTCATAAACACTTTAATGATTTAATTAAAGAACAATGTTTACAAATTGTCAACACGTATAAGCATGCTAAAACTCTTATGTTGCAGTTTTTTTTTAAAGTTGATTTTATTATTCTACACCCCTCACCTTTTAGACATGTCCCAGTTCAGTTGTTTAATTTTATAAAGTCTAAAATATTAATTGCTTAAATCTTATTGAGGGAAAAAGGTGATTTTTCTGATTAAATTCATGGAGATCATGTACTTATACACAGGTCTCCCTTTATGGAGAATGGATATTTTTTTAGAATGAATATATTATAGAAGAGATTCTTATACAAATACAAACTTTTTTATTATTTTTATTTTATTTTCTCTCTGCTCAGGGAATTTGGTACAGAAAGGGAGTTTTAATCAAAGGTTTTGCTTTGCATCTTGTTTTTATTTGCATTCCCATTGAGAGGAAATGTTGCTGAGTTAGCGTTCTGTCCCTGCTGCTTGTTCAGACAAATACTCTGTTGCATCCACTGAAAATAGGCCAATTTGTGAGCAAACAGGCAACACAACACACCCACAGTAGCGCTCATCAGAGGGCTTGGTTCCAAATTATCCCACTGCAGTGGTATTTATTTAGCAATGCAGGTTGCAATTATGATTTTGTTAGCACAGCAAAGTTAGCTTTTTTGCCATTAAAAAATCCTTTGAATTTTAACTAGTATTTGTTGTCCCTGTTATGTTTGAGTGCATTAACACTTGTTCAAAGACTTTGTACACTCTTGTAAATTATCAGGAGATATGGAAGGAAAAACTGCTGATTAACAAATACTTTTTATACTGAAAATATCCACTAGGTGACAGTCACTCCCTGTATATAAGCTGATCGTCTGGGTAAACCGGTCCTTGTTTCAAAAGAAATCAATACACATCTTCATGGAAGGTGCAAAAACTAAATGTGCACCCGTAATAGTGAATATATTCCTGCTTTTATCCCAATGAGAGTGATACGGGTTTCTGGGTGCATGTGTGCAAAATATAAAATTAGAAATTCCCTTTGTCACTTCTCTATGGTTATAAGTGATTATAAAATATCTCTTAACATTGAGGTCAAAAATCATGTTTCACTTCCTGGCCTCTTAGTTGACCCTTTTCCAAATAGTGGCATAAGCCCTTGCAAGCTGGGTCCACATTTTGGTGACGTAATGCTGCATATACTGAGGGTGCATAGTGGCCATGATGAGGGGTACTAAACTCAGTTCCTGAAAGGCCACAGTCCTGCAGAGTCTAACTTTAAACGCACCTGATCCAACAAATCTAGACCTTCACTTTAGTTTACCTTATGGAGTTGAACACACAGGATAGAGGGGTATCATAGGCAGCAGAGAATACATCTGTTCTGTCTTCAGATATCGATCAGATGAAGGTATCTCAGTAGACAGAATGTGAAACAATCATAGAATTTGGGCATGCATTGTTGCCTTCCTAACTCATAACTGCCTGCATTTTTCAGCTTTTGGACATAGCCCATATTTACATTTATACATTTAGCAGACATCCAAAGTGACTTAGAAGAAAGGAACAAAAGCAATTTGTCAAGGAGCTAAGAATATTCGTAAATTACAATGGCAGGTTTATTTGACTAGATTAGATAAGGAAGCAAACAAGAGAAGAGGAGAAATGCAGAGAAGAAAAGTTTTGTTTTTGTTTTGTGTAAGTGCATTGGTTTAAGGGTGTGGGTGTGTCTTCAGCTGCTTCTTAAAAAATAACGATGTTCTCTGGTGTTCAGGTTGCGATTGGAATCTCATTCTGCCAGAGAGGGTTAGTTTTGGACAGTGACTTTTTGCCTTGTTGTGAAGGAACAACAAGGTGTTGCTCATTCAGTGACCTTAGCTGGCAGGACAGATCATACACATATAAGAGTGACCCTATGTACTCATGGACTTTATGGGCACATGTATGTGGTGACCATTGCAAGTTCGTCAGACCGCCATTTGGGACAGGGCCTGAGGGAATACACTGGTTCATCCTAATGCAAAAACACAACATATCAAACATCACGTCTGCAATGCCTTCTCATCATCATACACTGTAAAAAACTTATTTCAACTTAAAAACTTAAGTTCAATTGCTGCCTTAAATGTTTAAGTTAAAGCAACTTAAAAGTACAAGTCATTTCAACTCACTATATTACAATTTAAAATTTTGAGTTGAATCTTGTATAAATTAAATTAAAAAGTTGAAATTGCTTAACTTATTTTGATGAGTTAAATTCTTAAAAACTTAAAAACATGTCACAATGTTTGTACAGTGTAGGATAAAATGTCTGTCCTTTTTGAATATTATAAATAAGGCTGTCAAAGGAGAAAGTTCAGCATTAAGTGGTTTCTATAATGTACCTCTATTGTGCTGAGCTGCAGTATATCAAAACCAAGTCAGTCAGTAAACGTACTCAGCGAGTGACTTACAGAGTGCTTTTGTCAATATAATATCATCAGAGGGCAGATCAGGGACAATGGTGTCTTATGAGAAGCTAATGTTCTCTCTTTCTCTCTCTCTCTTGTCTGATGCAGCAGGATGAAGGATGGAATTGCACTCACTTCATTAAAGTCCTGCTGCTCCGCACGCTGTGATAGCCAGCTGTGATTTCCACCGTCAATTTGTTTTAACCTTTTCAAACATGAGGGGAGCATTTCATTTTAATCACAATTGATGAGATTGCATGGAATCAATTAAGTCACATTGTTGTTACTATTTCTTTCTTTCACTTTCTCAGTTTTTCTTTCTCTTTCACGCTCTCTCTTTCTCCCTTATTTGGCCCACAATATTGCAGCATTCATTTTTATTTCAACCTGAGGTGAGTCTGCCTAGTCAAATAGTGGGCAATCAGCCCAAGTAATCGGGTTTTATTTGCACAACACCAAACAAGAGTTAGCTGTTAGGGCTTTGGCTGGGAGGGCTCTGCTGGAACAGATGAGGGGGCTGATCGGGGGCTCGTCTGAAAAGGTCAGTGTCGACAAGCTACACTGCTCATTGATGGGTTGCAAAATAGCTGCAAATCACAAGCCCTTCACTCCCATTGCATGTGTAGACAATGTATACAGCAAATAATTTTCCCTTAGAAGGAAATGTTTTGCATACTTCAATTTTCCTTTTTTTCTCCCTCCCCTAGACCTTCACTTTAGTTTACCTTGTCAGAGTGTCAGAATATGGCTTTAAATCATTGTGTTTTATCGTTTTAATTTCTCTCTCTCTCTCTCTCTCTCTCTCTCTCTCTCTCTCTCTCTCTCTCTCTCTCTCTCTCTCTCTCTCTCTCTCTCTCTCTCTCTCTCTCTCTCTCTCTCTCTCTCTCTCTCTCATTTCAAACAATCATGCCCACAAAGCAGGAGGTTCTGACCTTGGCAAGATGCCTCTTAAGGTTCCACTCAGTGAGAGCACCATATAACCATGCATTATCCTTACGCAAACCGCTGGTCTGAATTCATGTTAATGTACTCAACTCTCAATCAGGACAAGAAATGCACAACATTCAATTTTATGCATATCATCACCACACCTGCTCGTTTTTTGCATGATGTGCTGTTGTGTTATTCAGAAAAAGACAATGTAATGCCTGTAAATACCTTGTGACTAGTTAACACTGAGTCATTAATTACTACTGCTACAAAGTTTGGTTTCGGGTGTCTTGTGTTCACCAAGGCTGCATTTATTTGATCACAAGTAGGGCGATATCAGGCAAATTGTCCATTAGGTAAAATGGGCTGTTTAGGTTTGAGTGTCTTATCTAAAAAATTAACAGCCAATGACTGCAAAGAATTTTTAAACTGTTGCCATAAAAGTACTTGACATTTAGCTAATTATTTTATTGGTCTGAGGTTGCTAAGGGGGGCGGGGCAATGTCTCATTTTGAGACTGCACCAGAAAAAAAGCAAGGTGAGTGGCCACACATGTTTTGTGTGTGCATGTTAGTGAGGAATGTTTATGTGTACACACAAACATAGTTGTGCACACATGGGTTCACACTCAATGAAAAGGGAAAGGGTGAAAGAGACATTTTGATATAGAAGTGATAGGTGTTGAAGTAAAGTAATGTGAAATTATTTATTACAGACAGCATGTCAAACAGAAACAATCAGAAAAGACAAAAGAGGGTCAGAAAGGCACATAAAGGAGATAGAAAGGATGTCTGCCAAGGAAAGGGCAAAAAATACAATCAGTGGGTAAAGGAGAAGATGAGAGGAACATATATATATATAGGAGCTGAATATAGGGAGACAGTTGAGAGAGGCCTAAAAGCAAATGTACGCTTTCTTGAAAGAGTTTGGGATATCCCACTAGCCATTGATTGAAATTTATGTTTCAATGTAATTTAAATTGATGTTTTAATGTCATTTAAATGCAATGTTACACTGTTACATTATAAAATGTAACAGTGTTTCAAAACCTGTAGGGCCTAAACAATTATATTTTATTACATCAATTCAACACAAAACTATTAAAAACAGTCCTTATTAATCATAAGAACACAGTTAAATGTCTTAGTTAGTGTCCCAATGATTAACCAAAAAGTGACCCAATTTGCCTGATATCACCCTAGAGTAAAAGCAGAAATTGTGATTTTTAATGTATATTATCGTAGTGTATTATTGATATTACGGTTTTTTTTATGCCGGTTAAAAACAGTTGTGCTGCTTACTATTTTTGTGGAAACATTTTTAAACAGAAAGCTCAGAAGAATAAGGGAACAAGGGTTACATACGTAACCCGAGATGTTCCCTTTCGAGAGAACTCGCACTGCTTCAAAACAACACTTTGGGGAATGAAATGACCACTATGCCACACCTAAAACATGCCTGCCCTAGTGTGAAGCTGGAACCCAGGCACACTTAAAATCTTATAAAGGTATGTGGGGTAGCCCAACCGGCTGCCTCACATATCTCCTGAATGGGAACTCCTGAATAAAGGGCTCTAGAAGAAGCCATACTCCTAGTGCCTTCAAGGCCACAGGTGAAGGCAAACCGCGCACCAGATAGGCCGTGAGGTGGAGGATGAAATGCCTGCAAGACTGTAGACCGTGCCACGCTGGAAGGCACCTTAGGCACATAGCCAGGTCTAGGATGGCTTTAACTCCCCCCTGGGCAAACTCCAGGCAAGCTGACATTAAAGCCAAGGCCTGGAGGCCCCCACCCTTTTAAGAGAGGTGATAGCCAGGAGAAAAGCCACCTTAAGCAACAGATTCTTATCTGTCGCCGACTCTAGTAGTTCGAAGGGAGCCAGGGATAACCCTTCTAGAACCACCGCCAGATCGCAGGCCTCATCCTTCATGCAAAGTACGACCAGCTGGTGCCTCCTCAGAGGCCCATCACTTATAGGAGTGTGGAAAGCCATAATGGCAGCCACTTACACCTTAAGTGTGGATGGAGTAAGACCAGCAGAGCACTAAAGCCACTGGGCAGTTAACTGGGCCCATTTTAAGCGCTCTACACCAATTGGAAAAAAAACATTCTTTTAAACTATTCTATGGCTGCATAACTGGCATGCACAACAAACTTAGGTATGGGATTTAAAAATAAGGACTCAATGTATCTGTTTAACACTCTGTAACAAACTTTAATTTTAATCTGGCTATATGATTAGTAATGATTAGAATGCCATTGATTCCTCTTAAATCATACTATCAGGGCCGCTGCTAGCCATTCTGACGCCCTAGGCGGAATCCTTATTGGTGCCCACAGTCAAATTTTAAAAAGCAACACTGGTATTACTGGTATTATTGAACAAATACATTCATACATTCCAAATTATATTTGTATACATTTGTTAATAAGGATTAAAATTAATACCAGATGCCTGCCCTAGGCCTCTCTCTCTCTATATATATATATATACACTCACCTAAAGGATTATTAGGAACACCATACTAATACTTTCGACCCCCTTTCGCCTTCAGAACTGCCTTAATTCTACGTGCCATTAATTCAACAAGGTGCTGAAAGCATTCTTTAGAAATGTTGGCCCATACTGATAGGATAGCATCTTGCAGTTGATGGAGATTTGTGGGATGCACATCCAGGGCACGAAGCTCCCGTTCCACCACATCCCAAAGATGCTCTATTGGGTTGAGATCTGGTGACTGTGGGGGCCATTTTAGTACAGTGAACTCATTGTCATGTTCAAGAAACCAATTTGAAATGATTGGAGCTTTGTGACATGGTGCATTATCCTGCTGGAAGTAGCCATCAGAGGATGGGTACATGGTGGTCATAAAGGGATGGACATGGTCAGAAACAATGCTCAGGTAGGCCGTGGCATTTAAACTGTGTGCATTAAAGTGTGCCAAGAAAACATCCCCCACACCATTACACCACCACCACCAGCCTGCACAGTGGTAACAAGGCATGATGGATCCATGTTCTCATTCTGTTTACGCCAAATTCTGACTCCATCTGAATGTCTCAACAGAAATCGAAACTCATCAGACCAGGCAACATTTTTCCAGTCTTCAACTGTCCAATTTTGGTGAGCTCGTGCAAATTGTAGCCTCTTTTTCCTATTTGTAGTGGAGATGAGTGGTACCCGGTGGGGTCTTCTGCTGTTGTAGCCCATCCGCCTCAAGGTTGTGCGTGTTGTGGCTTCACAAATGCTTTGCTGCATACCTCGGTTGTAACGAGTGGTTATTTCAGTCAAAGTTGCTCTTCTATCAGCTTGAATCAGTCGGCCCATTCTCCTCTGACCTCTAGCATCAACAAGGCATTTTCGCCCACAGGACTGCCGCATACTGGATGTTTTTCCCTTTTCACACCATTCTTTGTAAACTCTAGAAATGGTTGTGCGTGAAAATCCCAGTAACTGAGCAGATTGTGAAATACTCAGACCGGCCCGTCTGGCACCAACAACCATGCCACGCTCAAAATTGCTTAAATCATCTTTCTTTCCCATTCTGACAATGTTGCCATGTGATTGGTTGATTAGATAATTGCATTAATGAGAAATTGAACAGGTGTTCCTAATAATCCTTTAGGTGAGTGTATATATATATATTTGTGCAATCCCTAGTTGCTAAGAAATTATTCTCAGACATGACTACATAATTATTACATGTTATTATTACATTTCACATGAAAGTAATAAGAATAAATACGGATTAAGTGCAGTTTTTGTTACTCATTGCTTGAACTTCCCCTTTAAATAACGCTATGTCCTCTGTGTGTACGACACTGCTTGCATTAAGCACTATTAGAACTGAATGAATCGATTCAGCATTCATCACCATCCGTAAAGATGCGTTAAAATCAGCAAAGTGATTTAATAAAGGATGTATTAATGTTGTGAATTAGCACATTTTATTATACCATTTTTAAATTGCCCAAAGATTTTATATGGGACAATTACAAAACACACTGATTTTTTTTAACAATGCATTGGCGCAAAACATTTTTGGAGGTGCAAGTTAGAGAAGAAAGCTTTATAGAGTCAAAATATAACTGCACACTCACTTCATTATGAAATACTGAAGTGAGTGTGCAGTTATATTTTGCCTCTAACATACACACTGAGCAATGCTATCTGCCCATTTCACAGCGTGATTTCTCGACTGCCACAAATACTGCCCTAACAAAAAATGGATTTGTGCACGTTTTACTGTACCTTTTTTTTTATTGGCCTTTAGTTTGAATTTAACTTCATTGTATAGTTAAAAAAAGCGTTACCTTGCCAAAGCATTGACCGATCTCTTTGATCTAATGGTGTTGTTGAGCGCTCCAAACTTTTTTGACAGTAATTGACAGTACTCTGATTCAAATGGCATATAGGAATTGTAAGATCTGATCCAATAGTGTGGAGGAACTAGTGGGGGCGGCAATAACATTTTAGGGTGGCCGTGACACTCTTTACACACAAAAATCTAGTGAAATGACTAATCCGTTTCATAAACTATTCTCTCTCAGTTAATGTGAATGTGAATATGCATGTAATGGTTAATATATCCTTTGTAAAACACTGCAAATTAAGTGTATTAATCCAATATTTTATCCAAACTACATGGAAATACAATCTTTAGAAAACAAAAAGGGCAAAACTGATCCCATCTCATCAGGCTTGTTCTGAATTGCACACATGATCCCATATTTGTGATATTGTTCTGTCACAGAACTGGAAACTGCATAATTAGTGGAATTCAAGAATACTAATTTCTTGACAACAAGGTCCTTATCTGGTGCAATAAGGGACATTTTGCTGTGAGTCCTGGCACTGGCAGTCAATCTAAATGAAATGTGCATTTTACCCAGAGCTAGAGTAAATCCATTCTAAGAATTTAGTGGGTCTAAATAATAGATAAAAGAGGTTGTAATTCTTGACCTTAGGGTTTTACAGTCATGTGAGACTGACAGGTCAAAGGTCAAGGGTTGTGTTTTAACACGATTGACTTGTTATAACTGTTATGGTATAGGCTCATACTGTATACCAGATAATACCAGTGCTTACTACTGTCAAATAGAGACTAATTGCAATATTGATGCATAATATATGCAAAGATCCTGCATGCTTCAAGGAAAGGTTGCTTTGCTCTAAAGGTGACCTTCTTTAGATTCACCCTTTCCCACATGTATGGCAACATCCTAAAATAGAAATTAGAGATTCCAGGTCCTTTGGAGGAAGAATGTGTGTTAAGGAACATATAAATCAGCCTCTAAAACCCTGTTTCTTACTTTTATTATCTAATCTGAACCAGAATATGTACAAAACTGCACAAAAACAGGCCTGTAAAGGTTTCATAAAAGAAACGCTGGAGAGCTTTAAGGGGACATTCATTGACTTTAATGGGATGAACTGATTGCCCATATCTAATAGAAATCGTCGCCTTTGGCTAAAGCGGGTGTGGAATTAGATTACACGTAGAACACAATGCTTTTACTGCTTCTTAGAAAACAACTAATTGAATCTATGCAGAAGAAGAGAGAAGAAACAGGCAACTCAAAGGGGAATAAAAACAGACTTTTAAAAAAACTGTATAGTGATGGAAGACGGATCAAACACAGTTGTAATTCATTTATCTTCTTGACAAATTACTGAATTAAAATAGGGATTTTGGGGGATTTGACCTTACTAAGGGGAAGTGAGCAGTTTTTTCTGAACATATGTTTAAAGGCATGCACACCTAAATAAGATAATATGATGATTCATAGAACATAAAGCTGTTTTATTTTACATGGAGCAGATTGCCACATGGTGACCCACATGTTGAGATCATATTATAGCCAGATGATTAGGCCCACTATGCACTTTTTCTTAGTATCTCCCAATGCAAGGACTTTCATTTATTTATTTTCTCACTGTAATTTTAAGCAACATTTCAGATTTAGATTACAAGATTTAGTTAGAGTGAGCTAAAAGAGTTCAGAGAAGGTGTCTTCCTAAAATGCTTTCTGTCCAGATCAGACAGAGACTGTTTCGGACAAGCACTGACAAAACATAAGGGCCAATTATTGTTCGTTAGTGTCTGTGCATTGTGTGGAAACGCTTCCTGTTGTTATTTATTAGGCTATTTTATTATAGCCTACATATCACATAAAGTGTTTAGGTAAAAGTTGACTGTTAGTAATAATGGTGCTAGGGGTGTCATTATATATTTAGCAATTTTAATAAATTTAATACATTTCTTTCTCAAAAATATTATACTGCGCTCTTGGCTTCAGTTAAAAAAAACATCTACATTATAAGCACAGCTTTAATCACTATATATGTTTTAAAACTCGTATAGTAGACCAAATGTTTCGCAAGGTGATTATTTTTATTTATTTATTTATTTATTTTTGCAGTCCAGCGGTGGCGCACCGCATGTTTGTAGGCTACATGAGTGTTCCATTCGGGGGGGCGGAGGGGAAGCTTCAAAAATATTAACAAGCCGACGACGGTGATGATGATCATATAGAAAATATCACGTGTGGAGAAACTGGATGTTGGTTTAAATGACCACAATTTATAGCCTCCAGATGGAAGGGAGGGGAGAGTACAAACTTCCATGAGAAGCAGCAGTCTCTCATTTTCTGGATCAAGCAGGAGGGACGGATCATGGAGGGACCCCCTGATGTTGACAAGTACAGAGTCATATTTTAAATATTCCAGACTCCAAAAGAGACTCTTTCTGCAGATACAGTTATTCCATGAAGTGTGGTGCGTCCAACAAGAAATGTCGAGTGATTGTCACTGTCAAGTTATTTTCTTCTTTAACAGTGACTAAACGCATTCGAACGTTTATTGATTGTAAATCGTTTTGCGCGCTCGGTTGTTTAAGAGTGTGGATGGTGCATGTGATGCTTTAATGTCTCACAGTAACAGTTAACTTTCATTTCTCCTGTCTTTCAGCTGATGAAAGCTGGGCAACAATCTCGACCTTACCGGGAGAGCAACTGCTGTAGCGTTTCCTATTCATCATCCTCTTCATCCTCAGCAGCAGCAGCATCATCAGCATTATCATCGTCAGTGCGAACGGCACGCATCTCACTTGCTCCACATCTTCGGGGCCACGAGAGCGCCAGGGTGCAAAGATGAACATCCAAGTCCTGCCCGAGCACAAACTGTCCTCGGTGGCCCCGTTGAAACAGTTTAACGTGGAGAAAAAAGAAGTGGAGCTGATCCTGGTGAAGGAGCAGAACGGGGTCCAGTACACGAACTCCTCAGTCGTGGCCTCTCCGAGCTCCCTCGGCTGTACCCCCGGCTCCGGTGAGGATGTGGAGAGGGAGACCTGGGGCAAGAAACTGGACTTTCTACTCTCTGTCATAGGCTTTGCTGTGGACCTGGCCAATGTCTGGAGGTTCCCCTACCTGTGTTACAAAAATGGAGGAGGTAAGATTTATTTATTTTGGGGGTCACCATGCTTTTACATTACTGGCTAATTCCAGTGAACAATATGTGTTGTACTTAATATATTTCAATTTGATGGAGAAGCCTACAAACTCTTTGCATTTGAAATTCATTTGAATTGCTTAGCCCATACTTTGTATAACAGACGCACTGTTTCAAACTGTTTCTAAAACATCCTGTTTCAGAAATACTTTTGAGTTAAATCAATTTATTGTTGTTTGGATGAGTAAGAGGATCTTAAAATAAATAAAAAATGATAGTCAGTTGTTAATTTGTTAACTGTTGTCTTAACATAAAAAATAATAATAATAATAATAATAATATATATATATATATATATATATATATATATATATATATATATATATATATATATATATATTTAAAAAAGATTAAACATTTTAGTTTTAATCAATACATATACTTTTAAATGTTAGGTTGGTATATCAACATAATATCATTTAATGATGTATACAAAACTGTAACATATGCAGTCACCAAGGTGCCGTCCTGTAATGCTTGTAACATCATCTCTGAATTTTTACTGTGAATTTCTGGTAACTACAGCTACCAATTTTTTACTCTTAATAATACCTTTCTTCTTTTTTTTAAATTAAACAAACAGATACTTCATCATTTCATGATTGCAATTTATTCCAATCAAATAAATAACTCAATAACTACTAGTGGGCTGTTGTTTTCTTATCTTTTATAATTTACAAGTAACTAAATATATTTTCTCATTCTTTAGCCGTGTAGGTCAGGCTTCAGACAGAAATGTGTTTATAACAGATTTTTTTTGAAAAAGTCTATTCATTTAAACGCATTATGACAATCAGTGGCCTTTTAGTAGTGATAAACAAAACCACCACTTATAATATTAAAACTATAATATTGAATAATATAATATAATCATTCAGCAAAGACAAACAGAGCAGGGTAGATTTCTAACATTTCTGATTTTGAAAACAACCAGGGGTCAGACATTTTCATGGGAAGGTAACATCTGACATGATACCATTCAACTCTATATGGCTACACCATGAATGATTTTTCACATCTGAATATACTATAATGCAAACTATGCAAAGTCAGAGTTAAAGTCAAACAGGCTCTAACTCCACTGTCGAATGAACATTCACTACATTAGCAGCTACAATGACAAATGCCTATTGTTCAGCTGTCATTTATTCTTTGGCCATCTATAAAATTCTGTCAGTGATCAAATGTAAAATTCTATAATGTCCCCCCCCAGGTGCCTTTTTGATCCCATACATTCTGTTCCTGTTTATTGCTGGGATGCCTCTCTTTTACATGGAACTTGCCCTGGGCCAGTATAACAGAGAGGGAGCAGCTACTGTTTGGAAGATCTGCCCTGTATTTAAAGGTACGTTGAAAAGTTATAAACATAAAATATGTTGGGATGAAATGTACCATGTTTTCAAAACACTGTGAGTTGCAACACATAACTAGTTCACTACCCAATAAACAGCAAAACAAATGTTCTAAAATAGCTTTTTAGATGTTTCATTTTGACACTGACCTGGCGAACACAAACTCAACGGGTTAACTCAATGATCCAACAAAAGCCAACAAACTGTTCGTTAGGGCAGTGAACTAGGTTATACAGTGGCTCTGATGTGACTTTGAAGTCAATGCACACACTTTTAACTTCATATATTAAAGCAAGCAGAGGCCCGAAACTTTTTCACATATAATAACAAAATATTTGTGACTTTCCTCCTCAGGCGTGGGCTACACTGTGATTGTCATAGCGTTGTATGTGGGCTTTTACTACAACGTCATCATAGCATGGTCTCTGTATTACTTATTTGCTTCATTGACGAGTGAGCTGCCCTGGCTCACATGTAATAACCCGTGGAACAGCCCCAACTGTACAGATCCAAAGCTCATCAATGGCACCTTCTTGGGTAATGGAACCTCCTATGCCAAGTACAAGAGCACACCGGCTGCAGAGTTCTATGAGTGAGTCTAAAAATCTTTTGCTCTGTGGCTTTGCAGTTGTAATTGAGTTGTTATGCACAAGTTTATTTACAGTAGTATGGAAGCAGACAAAGTATTAGGTGTGAAGCAATGTCAATGTTAGTTAAAAGAATTCAGGCAGAGAGTTGATAGGCTCACTAGCAGTCAGCTTGAGATTTGCTTAAAGGTACGATTACCATGCTTATTAAACCTTTTATTTTGTCAGTAGGTGTTCCAAACACATTAAGTACATGAAACATATCCACTAACAAAATCAGTGATATAGCTGTTTCACTAGTCAGGTGTTTCCTTACACTTCACAATATCTGGGATGTTTTCCGACGTTGTTCCAATTTGTCATGTTGTACCAGTTGCTTGCCGCTTCCTATGGAGTCTTGCTGATATAGCATGTAATAGAGGTATCACTCACCTATCGCTGTTCGGGATTTATTTTCTATCCATTCTTTCATTCCATTCAGCATGTAATGTTTTGCAGGGCTGGCACAAGCATGGCACATCTGCACAGTATTGGCTGTGTAACCGTGTGTGTGTGTGTGTGTCTGTGTCAGATCATGAAAACATTCTTATAGATATGGATCATTTCTTTTGGATCAGACAGGAAAAGATGAAAAACACATTTGAAACCTGGCTGTGCCTGTGTCTCTGTCAGGCTGTCTTGATGGGTTTTGGGCTGTAGCTAATCCTTGCTGCTAGTCAAGGCCGGATTTCCTTCATATTGTGACATACATAGGCAAATAAAAATTTTGGGCCACAGTATTCAAAGTTGATATTGTAGCTTTATATATGGTCAAACACTTGCATGTGTTATTATATTATTAACATTCTACCAAAATCATGCTCAAATGGAGTTAAAAGGTTTTTGACCCCCACAAATGTTTTGTCCATCATTAGAACGACCGCACCTGAGGCAGTAAGTGCATCACATTATGTTGTTATTAACCTATAAACTTAATAATAATGTTTATTGTAGCTATGTGGCCGCTCAGTTGTTTCTGTCATTTGTCCAAAATTTTATGTTATAAAAAATGAAGTGTTTTGCACAGGCTATTTAATACTGCACTGGCTATGACTCGACGACAAATGCAAGCTTCTCCGCTGCTCGAATACATTAAACATTAGCCTTTATATATACACTCACCTAAAGGATTATTAGGAACACCATACTAATACTGTGTTTGACCCCCTTTCGCCTTCAGAACTGCCTTAATTCTACGTGGCATTGATTCAACAAGGTGCTGAAAGCATTCTTTAGAAATGTTGGCCCATATTGATAGCATAGCATCTTGCAGTTGATGGAGATTTGTGGGATGCACATCCAGGGCACGAAGCTCCCGTTCCACCACATCCCAAAGATGCTCTATTGGGTTGAGATCTGGTGGCTGTGGGGGCCATTTTAGTACAGTGAACTCATTGTCATGTTCAAAAAAACCAATTTGAAATGATTGGAGCTTTGTGGCATGGTGCATTATCCTGCTGGAAGTAGCCATCAGAGGATGGGTACATGGTGGTCATAAAGGGATGGACATGGTCAGAAACAATGCTCAGGTAGGCCATGGCATTTAAACGATGCCCAATTGGCACTAAGGGGCCTAAAGTGTGCCAAGAAAACATCCCCCACACCATTACACCACCACCACCACCACCCTGCACAGTGGTAACAAGGCATGATGGATCCATGTTCTCATTCTGTTTACGCCAAATTCTGACTCTACCATCTGAATGTCTCAACAGAAATCGAGACTCATCAGACCAGGCAACATTTTTCCAGTCTTCAACTGTCCAATTTTGGTGAGCTCGTGCAAATTGTAGCCTCTTTTTCCTATTTGTAGTGGAGATGAGTGGTACCCGGTAGGGTCTTCTGCTGTTGTAGCCCATCCGCCTCAAGGTTGTGCGTGTTGTGGCTTCACAAATGCTTTGCTGCATACCTCGGTTGTAACGAGTGGTTATTTCAGTCAAAGTTGCTCTTCTATCAGCTTGAATCAGTTGGCCCATTCTCCTCTGACCTCTAGCATCAACAAGGCATTTTCGCCCACAGGACTGCCGCATACTGGATGTTTTTCCCTTTTCACACCATTCTTTGTAAACTCTAGAAATGGTTGTGCGTGAAAATCCCAGTAACTGAGCAGATTGTGAAATACTCAGACCGGCCCGTCTGGCACCAACAACCATGCCACGCTCAAAATTGCTTAAATCACCTTTCTTTCCCATTCTGACATTCAGTTTGGAGTTCAGGAGATTGTCTTGACCAGGACCACACCCCTAAATGCATTGAAGCAACTGCCATGTGATTGGTTGATTAGATAATTGCATTAATGAGAAATTGAACAGGTGTTCCTAATAATCCTTTAGGTGAGTGTATATAGTGTTTCTTGAGTGAAGAAAACAATGTACTTATTCAAAGAATCAGTTCTTTATTTTCCCTTGCATTGCAAACAAGCAGAGAAGGTCCAAACTGCATTCAGCACTTCATTCACAATAGAGGCGGGGTGGAGTTATGAGGTTTGATGGTCTGAAGCTCTTTTTAATAATTTTCATTGTTTAAATATTTGCAAAACCCACAGACAGACATAAAGGGTGACCAATAGTAATGATTTATGGAAAAAAAATTATGAAATATGCAGATACAAGGTTTCTGCCTGATATTTTATATTTTGTTCATTTAGATAGTACTTGTCTTACAGAGTTTTAGCATTAGAGTGAAATTAAATTTTTTTAAAAAAGATATCTCCTTATTGTAATTGAGCCCCCTTGGACGTGCGAGCTTATGCATAAATCCGGCCTTGCTGCTAGTTTAATGAGGAGTCAGCTATGAAAGAGACTAAACCGGCGAGGTGTATCATTGCTAGTTTAGTATTGGAAGACAGATTGATTTCCAGCCATTCTAGCAGTTATCATTATTTTGTGGCTGGAAAAGGATTCTTAGCTCTCAAAATTATAATTTCTTCTAGAACAGTGAAGCTACAAAACCTGTTTCTTTTTCTCAGACATGAGATGCATATGAATCAGGGGCAGCCTTTTGGATAAGTTTGTTGGCTTTAGTGATCACAGAGGAATACAAAGGAAAATGTTTTCAGTTTGCATTTATTCAGTAATATTGCCACATTTTAGAGTTATTTCAACATTTCAAGAAAAAAATATGGCAACTGAGCATTCATGAGATCTTTCATCTTTCAAAGGGAAGTTCAACTACAAGTGAAAATTGTCATCATTTACTCACCCTCATTGCAAACCTGTATGACTTTGTTTGATATTTTGATCATTTACAATGGAAGTCAGTGGTCACCAAAACTGTCTGGTTACCAAAATTCTTTATAATATCTTCTTTTGTCATTCCACAGGAAAGAAAGTCATATAGATTTGGGACGACATGAGAGTGGGTAAATGATGACAGAATTTTCATTTTGGTGTAAACAATCCCTTTAAATCATCCAAATATATTGTACCCTGTTGCTGCCCATGGGTAGAACACAGGCAAAATGATTATCTGATCGGGTGTAAAAATTTTGCTTAAAAGTGCTCAAAATTAGGTCAGCATCACTGAAACTTTTATGTGCCACTCGAAACTCTGAAAGTCCTGTCTACAATCTATGACGTCTATGTAAAAAACTGAAAGATTTATTGATGTAGACTGAAAGAAAGGCAGGCGCTTGCACTTCAAAGAAAAGCAGCCCTTTTCCTTGTCTAAGGGGAAACTTGGCTCCTTGTGTTAGGGGAAACCAGAAGAATGCGTGGAACAATGAAGAACCAACATCACTTGCGCAAAATCATAGAGACACATGTCATCAGATTCTTGTGAGGGTTCCTGTGTGTTCATTCCTTCAATTTATTGCTCAAATTTTATGCATGATTGTATATTCAGAAATCTCTTAAAGAGTCTAACATCACAGTCTCTGATGCACATTAAAGGATTAGTTCACTTCATAACTTAAAGTTCCTGATAATTATGCCATCCAAGATGTTCATGTCTTTATTTCTTCAGTTGAAAAGAAATTAAGGTTTTTGTGGAAAACATTCCAGGATTTTTCTCTATATAGTGGACTTCAACTGGGTCCAACGGGTTGAAGGTCCAAATTGCAGTTTCAATACAGCTTCAAAGGGCTCAATCCCAGCCGAGGAATAGGGGTCTTATCTAGTGAATTTTTTTTTTATATGAATGTGTATGAATATGTATGATTTGCCTTGATAAGACACATAGACTCTTGCATTGTCAATACTAGATCTTGACCAAAAATTGATGCACATATATTAATGGAAAAAAATGTGTTATTTCCATCAAGCATCAAGTTTTAAGCAATGCAAGAGTCAAGCACTCTGTAAAGTCTTATCCAACACATCCCAAAGGCTTTCAATGAATTTAAAGGTGGGGTAAGTGATATTTCAAAAATGCTTTAGAAAAATGTCTCAGGCCGAGTACCAAAACAACCAGCAGTAAGAGGCATGACTATTAATGATGGGGAGAAGAGAGCGCTCAGTGCATTATTCAAAAGACACGATACACAGGATGGACATTAACCGAGCAATGACAGAAAGAGAGAGATGGCAGATAAAAAACAAAAGTGAAAAAATGTCTGTGGAACAAAAGAAGGCTTACGATCAGGCAAGAAGTACAACCTGTGTAAATATCGGACAGCTTTCCAGTGCTGGACAGAACTCAAGGAGTGGGAAGGCCTGCAATCGGACGACGAGGTTGCTTTATTTCCTTTCGATAGGCGAGTAACATTGATTTTGTATATGCAGGCTTTTGCTTGAATATGCTCGTGTGTCATGTTCGCTTGTTTGTCCATTTGCAATCGTATTGTCGTTCACTTCAGCTATGTTAAAGACACATTCATTTCCACACCCTATAAGCCTGGAACGTTTAAACCTCCTCCACTGTCTGTTTCAAGCGTCAGCTCCCAAAGTGTTTCCGAAAAATATATATGCTCCTAATATATGTTTGTTTCATTTGGGTCCTCTTTTCGTGATCGATATATAACCCTCTAATCTTGTCATAATTGTAATATATTCGTTAGTTGGACTGTCATAACATTCGACCTGGATTACCATAGTAACACACATTGCTTTCACTTATCATACCCTCGGCCGGCTGGCACAGCAGATTCCACCATAGTCATTACCTGGGTTGCGTACGTATGTGTGGGGCGGAGCTATCAAAATAGGGGCGAGACCCTTTTGGGGTAGGGACTTGTTTTTTTGGTGATTTGAAATATCAACATCGGTTAACAGAAGGCGCTTACCCCACCTTTAAGGTCTGGACTCAGAGGGGCCAATTCACATGTGAAAATGATTCTTCATACTCCCTCCCAACAATTCTTTCACAATTTGAGCCTGATGAATCTTGGCTTTGTCATCCAGGAATATGGCCATGATACTTCTTCCTACATGGTTGTTTAAGAAATGAAAAGCTACACACTCCATCAGTTAGGGTTAGAAGAACTGTTGCCAAACATATGACATGCTAGAAACACTGCGATAATGATAATCATTGACTCTTAAGCATTTGCTTATTTAAATCCAAACAGGATATATATATATATATATATATATATATATATATATATATATATATATATACAGCAATCAGGCATAACATTATGAATATATATGAAGTGAATAACACTGATTATCTCTTCATCACAGCACCTGTTAGTGGGTGGGATATATTTGGCAGCAAGTGAATATTTTGTCCTCAAAGTTGATATGTTAGAAGCAGGAAAAATGGGCAAGTGTAAGGATTTGAGCGAGTTTGACAAGGGCCAAATTGTGATGACTACTGGGTCAGATCATCTCCAAAACTGCAGCTCTTGTGGGGTGTTCCTGGTCTGCAGTGGTCAGTATCTATCAAAAGTGGTCCAAGGAAGGAACAGTGGAGAACCGGCGACAGGGTCATTGCCGGCCAAGGCTCATTGATGCACATGGTGGAGCAACGGCTGGCGGTCTGATTAAACAGACAAGCTACTGTAGCTCAAATTGCTCAAGAAGTTAATGCTGGTTCTGATAGAAAGGTGTCAGAATACACAGTGCATCGCTGTTTGTTGCGTATGGGGCTGCATAGCTGCAGACCAGTCAGGGTGCCCATGCTGACCCCTGTCCACCGCCAAAAGCAACAACAGTGGGCACGCGAGCATCAGAACTGGACCACGGAGTAATGGAAGAAGGTGGCCTAGTCTGATGAATCATGTTTCTTTTACATCACGTGGATGTCCGGGTGCGTGTGCGTCGCTTACCTGGGGAACACATGGCACCAGGATGCACTATGGGAAGAAGGCAAGCCGTTGTGATGCTTTGGGCAATGTTCTGCTGGGAAACCTTGGGTCTTGCCATCCATGTGGATGTTACTTTGACATGTACCATCTACCTAAGCATTGTTGCAGACCATGTACACCCTTTCATGGAAACGGTATTCCCTGGTGGCTGTGGCCTTTCAGCAGGATAATGCGTTCTGCCACAATGCAAAAATGGTTCAGGAATGGTTTGAGGAGCACAACAACGAGTTGTGCCAGATACCACAGCACACCTTCAGGGGTCTAGTGGAGTCCAGGGCTGTTTTGGCAGCAAAAGGGGAAGCAACACAATATTAGGAAGGTGGTCATAATGTTATGCCTGATCGGTGTATATATATATATATATATATATATATATATATATATATATATATATATATATATATATATATATATAGTAATTCTTAAAAAACCCTCAACTTGTTTCTTCCCTTTTCCTCTCTTTTCTGGTGCTTGTCTTGTTCTCACAGTCTGTTTAGCTGTTTTTCTCACTTTCTCCCTCTCCTGTGCTCTTACCCTCTTTTGGACTGGTTTCCCACCCAGCAGTGCTTTGAAGTGTCATTTCCCCAGCTGTCTTCTGTATGTGAGGGGATGTGGAAAGCTGTCATTTCCTCCGCTCTTCCCCCCTCATGCCACTCCGTTATAATAGTTTTCGGCCACCAGTATTGCTGCCATCAAGGGGACAGCACACAGGACACTAGAGAATATTCATTACCGTCACACATACAGCAGACTTACATGCTCAGCAGGTGTGCCACACTCAAGATTAGATTAAGCAGTGTTTTGCTCAGAATAGCTACAAACCAATCATAGAAAATGTTGTTGAACCAGTAGCTGTCAATCTGGGCGCCCCAGATAAAACCCAGTCAAATTCATTGGTCTTACACAAACCCTCATACTATACATCTTTCTAAAACAACCGACAATCAGACAAAAGCAAAATATGACAAGCGAAACAAAGCAAATTTCATCATCTTGTGCGCCGCCCACATATCCTTTCACTATGCTGTCTCTGCCGATCTTGACATGTTCGAGTCAATCAATGTTTGTTGAGAATAATGAACCGTTACTGCTCCATTGTATTGTTTTACACAGCGGGTGTCCTAAATCGAATTATTCCGTCATTACTGAAATCTTGTTACATCACACACAGTCTCAGATTTAACACCCGACTGATGTCATGAAGACAGAAATAGGGGATTTTGAGGAAAAAAATATAATAATTTGGAAAACCAAGACAGATATTTTTAAAATATTTATTGTGCCTTTAAATAAGAATCAATAAAAATAAATAAAATAATAAACAAGCACATAATAATGAACTGTTAGAATATAGGTTCATTATAATTCACTTGTTTGATTTATTTATTTATTTTTGGTCATTTTTTTTATCATGAAGTTTAAACAAATACCATGGGGTTGTGTTTCAGTAAATACTCTTGTAAATGTGATATGAAGGTTATAAGTCTCACGAATGTTATTTATTTGTTATGCTTGTTTTAATAAATTACAAAAATAAAAAGGAAGGAAATATAAAAAATATATATATAAAGCGCAGGGAACTCTTGTCAGCCCTGGGGGTCCATAACCTCAACGGATGTGTGGTTTCACAAACACATCTTAGGACATTGTGTTGCCTGTTATGAAAACAAATATAATTTTCTCCAGAGTTAAGCAAGCTGTGATGAGACCCCACATGCCATCAGAGATTTCTTCTGTGGACATTTTCTGGCTTAGAGTACATAGCTGAGGAGATGTTGAAATCAGGTGTTTGGACTTAGGACAGGACATCAGATGAATGTAGAGCTCTAGAGGGAACGCTTGCCAAGATACTTGACAATCTAATGTAATTATTCAATTAGAGGAGGCTGTGTTCACATCTGTCCTGACCAAACTGCTGTCACACAGACTGAGTTGAACCTCCAGATCTGCTGCCACAGAATGAAAAGAGTGGTCTGCTTTTGAAGTTCGGTTTTTCTGTTTCTGTGTTCTTGGACTATAAATTATGACAGTTGCTTTTTTGTCATAGTGTAACAATGATTTGTAATTGTCATTTGCTATAGATAACAAATAATGGGTTCCTTTAAAAGGCAGCATAAAAGTACATGTGAGGGTCCAAGGTCAAAGAATGAAAAAAAAAGTGACCATGAAGATTCAGCCTTATTACTGTCTTTTTTTCTTTTCTTTTTTTGGCTCGTGCTTGTTGAAATGTTCATTTTATAGACTGATGTCACATGCAATGTTTTGTTATACATGTAGTCTACTGCACTAGTCAAGTCTGCTTTAGTTGTGTAACCTTTTTTCTGAAAGCAGCTTTACATTAAATAGTGCCTTAATACCCCTGGTGAGCAAGCCAAAAAATGACTTGGAAACCCTAATGCAGTATTTTTTTTCACACAGCACATTTTTAATTAGTAAAAAATCCCATAGCACACCACTAAGCGCTAAAATATAACACAATTGCACAAACATACATTGCTTCAAATGACATATAATATTAAAAGTAGTTATCTCAATTAAAGTGAAACTTAAAGTGAAGCTTAAGTCAGGTAGGATTAGGAACACAGTTAGGTCATATAGGTAGCTATGATGTTGTTGGTGATGATAAAACAACAAATTTACATATCGCCACTGTCAGGCAGAAATCTCGTATTTTTTAAATAAACACCGTCGCGTCAAAGTCGGTATTAAGGCTTTATATATGGTCAGACACTTGCATGTGTTATTATAATATTAAAACAAAAATTATGAAATTTTGTGATGGGGTGAACAGCGATGATATATTCTTATTTGAAGCATTTATTTTTATTTATTTTTTGGAATTTTATCATTTTCCACAGCACGCCTGACAACCTGTCGCTGTACACTAGTGTGACACGGCACAGTGGTTGGGAAACTCTGCCCTAATGCAATGTAGCATAACCTGTAGTCTTGGCTTGTCTGTAATTGTTACCTTGGGTATAAGGCATCTTTTTTTTCCAATGTTTTCCAAATGTTCTAATAGATTTAATTAAAACATCACTAAATGATTAGTGAATAAATCCATCCATTGAATGCATAATCTTGTGTAAAATGTAAGTGAGCTCATTTGTGAAAGTATTTATTGTAATGACAGACTGATCTAATCAAAGAGATTTGTATAGGGTGTAAGTATGTTAAAGGGCCAGGGGTCAAATGAAATGTCACAGATAGTGGACTGGAGTAAAGGTCAAGCTGTAGCAGGACAGGCAGGTTGACAAGTCCTACCCTGATGTTATTGGGAATGATGACGCAAATTAAAGCCTTCAGACACTCTGAACGAGTGGTCAGGGATTGGACCGTCTTCTGTCTCTTGAGCCTTGAGGGATTGTCTGGCTTTACTTTTTCTCATTAACTCAGCCTGGATGGCTTCATCATCCATGTTTCTGTAGACCTCACATTCACGTTTATTCCCTTATTCCCAGTGCAGGACCAAATTACTTGTTTGATGAGAAGTTCAGCAATCTCACACTGCAGAATCATCACACATGTAGGAGATTAATCAGTTGAGCTGAACAGATGGGGAAGAATTTGGAATCATTTGGGGATGACACTTTGTCACTTGACAACTTTCCTAAGGCTAATATTCTGGATCTTCAATGTTGTTTTAAAAGTAAAATAGAGATGGATCAAATCTGCTTCCATTAATATAATGGCTACTAAAAGTTGGAACTCACAAACAAAGTGCATTCAAACAGAGCAGCATTTATTTTTCCCCTACAAGATAACTCTTTCAGAAGGAAAATCCACAGCAATGTTCTGGCAGTGCTATAGGGGTTTGTTTATAATATAAGAACAATGGTCTGTACTGTTTCTCCTCTTTGAACCTCACTGGGAGGTGCAGCACAGGAATCATTTAGATCACATTCTACAGAGACTGTTTTCATGGGGTGTATCCAGATATTTTGTTAGAAACCAGGAATAATATTCATCATTGGATGGTTGAGAAACCTTTGGTCTTAACCATTATTCACCCTTTTTTTATTCATGCAGCCATAAAAATGTTAGAATCATAGGTCATCCCTTGAGCTAGAAAAAGGGGTTTTATGGGTAATTTACAATCTGGAAAATCTTTTGAAACAATTGACATAGCACAGTGTGTGACAGACTGAAATGATGTGTGTTTGTAGTAGTCTGGCTATATTAATTATAATGATTATGTGTCTTCTGTTTGTAGTTCTACCTGGTTTCCTGTCTCCTCTTGTTATTCCCTGATTGTTCATACCTGTGTCATGTTACCAACTAGCCCTTGTGTATATACTATAAACCCTTGCATTTCCAGTGTTCTTTGTCAGGTCTTGTCCTTACACAGATGAGCTTAATTCTGTTTCCTCTCTTCTGTGTTCCTTCTATATTATATCATTTCAGACACTGCATTTGGATCCAGTGCTCCATATTTTCTGAGATCCCATTTTTGCACTAGTGAGAGACAATTTTTGAATATATTATGATCAAACCTGCCATTTGAAGTGGTCCTTACTATTTGGAAAGGCTCGTAATTAGGCTAAATCATGTTTTTCATCAAATCTATAAAAGCTTCTGTGAAGATTTGGTTAATGTTGGTATAAAACATCAGGACAGAGAGGACTGTCTAGAGGGAAAAGAGAGTGAACATAAGCATAACATATAAAGCACATAAAAGGGTGTAAGAATGTGCTATAAAAACAAGATATTGACGTGGACTAAATTCTTTGTAATTGTAGATTCTTTATAGGTTCTTCAGTTATCAGGAAAAGGTTTTATCATACATTGACTTGGGAGAACATCCCTTTCTATTTAATGCGTTCAAAAGATATACTTAACACCTCCTTTTCCAAGTATCATAAGAACAGTGACGCCAAGTGACAAGCTACTCCTTCATCCTCCAAGAATTTCAGTGGATTGTAACTCAGTGAGGCCCCCACACCCCTGTGTAGAGGGCGTTCCTTAAACCAATGAACCTGTACAGTATTTATTCAAAAGCAGTTTTTGTGTTTTGCAATATTTTTACACTTTTCTCATTGAGCACAACTAAAAATAGAGTACATTATAGTAATAGATGTTTTATTTTGTTGGAGATTCATTGATAAGTTCCATCTATTGTTTGATGAGGAAAACACTCATGGTCCCAGAAGGATTGTAGTCCAGGACACTTCCTTTACTACTGGAGAGCCTTTGAAAAAGGCTTATTTCTCTAGAAAGAATGTTATATTATCACAAAATATTTTGTATTTAAAATGTGTAAAAAATATGCCATATAAAAATACTTGTATCGCAAAATATCAAATTAGGACAGTCATTGTTTAATCTAACTTACCTTCCCTTTCAGTCAGTCACGTTCGACGTACATCGGACGTCGCCGACGAATTGGGATCACTTCTGGGAGCCCCTATCAGCTTCGAGATATAGAGAACGGGCCAATGGCCATTGGCGTGCGAGATTTGCATCTGTCTGGTCCCTGGACGGGACGCGGAGGTTCTAGGTGGCCTACCACAGGCTGTGGTAGACACCATCACTTCCGCTAGAGCTCCCTCTACGAGGCGCCTCTATGCGTTGAAGTGGAACCTGTTCGTCGACTGGTGTTCTTCTCGCTGAGAAGACCCCCGGAGATGTTCGGTCGGTTCTGTGCTTTCCTTCCTACAGGACGGGTTGGAGCGAAGGCTCTCTCCCTCCACCCTCAAAGTCTATGTTGCCGCTATCGCTGCTAATCATGACATGGTAGGTGGTAAGTCTCTAGGGAAGCACGATCTGATCGTCAGGTTCCTGAGGGGGGCGAGGAGACTAAATCCGCCTCGCCCTCCCTCTATACCCTCTTGGGACTTAACTCTGGTGCTAACCGCACTGCAGAGGGCGCCCTTTGAGCCTTTGCAGTCAGTTGAGTTAAAAATCCTGTCTCTGAAGACAGTACTCCTGACTGCATTGGCCTCTATCAAGAGGGTAGGGGACCTGCAGGCATTTTCGGTCGACGAATCGTGCCTGGAATTCGGGCCCGGTAACTCTCATGTAATCCTGAGACCCCGGCCCGGATATATGCCCAAGGTTCCCACCACTCCCTTCCGGGACCAGGTGGTGAGCCTGCAAGCGCTGCCTTCGGAGGAGGCAGACCCTGCCCTAGCTTTTCTCTGTCCAGTCCGCGCTCTGCGGACTTACGTGGACAGAACGCAAAGCTTCAGGACCTCAGAGCAGCTCTTCGTCTGTTATGGAGGCCAGCAGAAGGGAAAGGCTGTCTCCAAGCAGAGGATGGCCCACTGGATAGTGGATGCCGTCGTCTTGGCGTATCAAACCCAAGACGTGCCCTGCCCGCTTGGGTTAAGAGCCCACTCCACTAGGGGTGTAGCTTCTTCCTGGGCGTTGGCTCGTGGCGCCTCGCTGACAGATATTTGTAGAGCTGCGGGCTGGGCGACACCTAACACGTTCGCTAGATTTTATAGCCTCCGTGTAGAGCCGGTATCTTCCTGTGTGCTCGCTTCCCATAGTCAGTAACACCGAAGTGCCCGTTCTAAGTGTCGGCTTGCTGCGCCACTCCCTTCCCTATGGAACGGATACGTGCGCTTATATGCTCCAGTCGAGTTCCCCAGAACGGCGAACCCTGTTGAGTCCTCCGCAACCCGCGGCAGTTTGGATGTGGCGGAGCGTCCGACGCCAGGTCTAACACTCGTATGCATTGGTGGAACTTGTGTTAGGCTGGGTTCCATATGTTGTGATCCCCACGGCGGTCCCATATGTGTATTCTTCCACGGTACGGCTCCCTACGGCGAGCCCGTGTCTTTCCCTCGGCAGAGCTCTCTGCCGTCTCAGTTAGGTGTTGTTCCCCCGCCTGTTTGGCCGGGGCCACCCCTGGGACTTCCGTATGTTGCACTGCCCACGGCCAGTCCCCAACTCCTTTCGGGCATGATGTGGCTTCCGCAGCGTCCCTCTGGGCACGCTTTCCCAGCGTTATCCAATAGTCTGCTGAAGTGGGTCTTGTGGAACAGCAGTGTGACTTCCCTGCGTGAATTCCCCGCCCGGAACAGACGGGGTCTGAGGGGCTCTCGCTGGAGCGCTGGAAGTGGTAGTAACTGTGGCGTTTTCCAAAGGGATCCCAATTCGTTGTTGATGTCCGACGTACGTCGAACGTGACCGACTGAAAGGGAACGTCTCGGTTACGTATGGTAACCCTCGTTCCCTGAAGGAGGGAACGGAGACGTACGTCCCGTCGCCACAGTTGCTGTACCATCACTGCATGGCCGAGTCACTAGTTCGGCTCCTCAGTGAAAAACAATGCATTCGCCTCCTGTTTATACCCGCAGCGCGGGGCGGAGCGCGAGATGCAAATCTCGCACGCCAATGGCCATTGGCCCGTTCTCTATATCTCGAAGCTGATAGGGGCTCCCAGAAGTGATCCCAATTCGTCGGTGACGTCCGACGTATGTCTCCGTTCCCTCCTTCAGGGAACGAGGGTTACCATACGTAACCGAGACGATTTCTCCTCCTCCAGGCGCGGAGTGCTGCACATTCATGAGAGTAAAGGCATCGGTGACCTGGGTCTTCCTCGCTGGGAGCTCACAATCTGCCTTGTTGTGGTCGTCTTCATCCTCTACTTCAGCCTGTGGAAGGGAGTCAAATCCTCTGGAAAGGTGCAAAAACTCTTAAATTATATTTGCATTATAGCTGTTTGATTTAGTCTGTTCCTGTCAATCATGATTCTAATACTTTAGTAATAATATTTTCTTTATATAGCACTTTTTATTGTGAAGCAATCTCAAATCAATTGGCAAAAATGTAACGCTTTATTTGTGTGTGTTTAGGTGGTGTATATTACAGCTACTATGCCCTACATAGTGTTGTTAGTGTTGCTGATTCGAGGCATCACTCTCCCTGGTGCAATGAATGGAATTAGGGCATATCTCCACATTGACCTAAAGAAGCTCAATAACCCTCAAGTAAGTTCATGCTAATAGGGATCCTATTCAGATGCTAATCTGGAATTCCAGATATAAATCATGGACCTTAAAAAAATAGTCACAACGACATACTTCTCTTAGATGGATTGTCACTGATTTTTGTTTGCTGCAGGTATGGATTGATGCAGCTACTCAGATTTTCTATTCTCTAGGAGCTGGGTTTGGAGTCCTTATTGCCTTCGCTAGCTACAATAAATTTGACAATAACTGCTACAGGTACGACAAATCTTTGATACAAGTGGTAAGTTGTCCTAAAATATCTTCTACAGAATAACCCAATTGTTCTTTAGCGGTCACTAAAAACATGTTCCAATGTGAGCAAAATAATCTTACCTGAAGGCTTATATTGATTTATTGCTTGATCCGTTAGCCCATGTCCATTCCACACTGCAGCTCAACAAATGTTAGTCCATGTAACGAGGTATGTAGATAGGAGGCGGGAACCGGCAAACGTTTAACAACTTTAATAAACAAAACACAAACTGAAAGTAAACACGCAGGCCGCGCACACACATAATAAAACATAAACAAAACACAACGTAAAATCGTTGTTTGAGAATCATTGCAAAATCTGGTGATGTGCATGTGTATATTATGAAGTGTATATTATGAAAAAATTTAATAGATTTTTGAACTTTGATGCATGTAAATCAGATGTAGAAAACCTCCAAAACAAAATTAGGAGCCTTTAAAATAGCATAATGGGGCACTTTAATACTCAATTACATCACAAGGCTAATTCATTTTTTATTGCAGAGATGGAAATTACAGTTACAAAAGGTGGAAATTGCCAGAATGAAAGAATGGTGTTATAAATAAGTTTATCACATAATAATCAATTTGTCAGGTACGGCTAAAGTTTAAATAGGTAAAAAGTTGAATTAGTCACAAAAGGCTTGTGAATGAGGAGATCTCCTTTCATGTATAAAGTGTTTTGAAAGTGTAAAGAGGCAGAACACAGATTAATTGATTTACTGATTTAAAAATCAGTGCACACTTCGGTTAGCTTGTGTTAAATTGCTTGCAACCATGCTTTTGATGCCTAGTCAATGCCTACATCTAAAGCATGTCAATGACTTACAGTAAGCCGTATTGATTTCACATCCTAATATGATGACATCTAAAGCTGGAACCCCACTGATCCAACAGGTTTTTGCTCTCCAGGGCACAGATGTTTTACTAAGACCTAAAGTCTACAGTCATCTTAAAATATTTACTTTTGTTTCTGACAGAAAATAAAGAACACCAATGAAAATGTTAGTTTAAAATATTCATGTTCACATTATTTACATGTAAATAAGCTAGACCGTAATATTCTGCAACTTTTTTCACCTTTTTAGTATTTGGCCACCAGGACAATATGTTGCAAGCAGATGGCTGCTCAGATTTATGCACTTCTTCACAGATTACACTAAATGGTTCCACCCTAGGTCACACACTTTGAAATGTTTAAAACCTGACATGATTTGTTATACTCTTTCTTCTTAGAGTATTTCTTCCTGGTCTTTGTTTTGTTATGAATCGTGCGTTTTGTTATGAATATTGTGGAAACATGGAAACAATCTTTTAAAAAACAATTATAAACCTGAAACTTCACAGTTCCTCTGCACAGGAACCATCTAAATGAGTCTTGATAGAGACTTGAGAGGATCCACAATGGGGTTTAACCAGAGCTTTGGCATCGCCTCACTGTGGGTTTTAAGTGTTCATGTCATGAATCCATTAATCCAGTTTTAAGACTTAAGGTGTCATGTAATCTTTCATTTTGTGCTTTGTTGCAGGGATGCTCTTCTGACCAGCACAATAAACTGCATAACTAGTTTCTTCTCAGGGTTTGCCATCTTCTCAGTACTGGGGTATATGGCTGATCAGCATGGCGTCAACATAAAGGATGTGGCTACTGAGGGTCTGTTACTCCCACATCTTCACTGTCCCACATCTTCTTTTTATGTATTACCTGACCTTTTCATCAGTTTTACACTGTGTACTTTTCTTTCTTCTTTTATGGTTAACCAGAGTGTGACCCTAAACAAACTTTTTTACTGCAGTGTCCTTCTGCTGATCTGTTTTGTAATTGTTTATATCTGTGTGCAGGAGCTGGACTGGTGTTTATTATCTATCCAGAAGCGATCTCAACTCTACCTGGATCTACATTCTTTGCGATAGTCTTTTTCATTATGCTTCTGACCCTTGGAATTGACAGCTCTGTGAGTACAAATGAATTGTGTTATTGTCTAGGTGCATATGCTACCAGATGGTATTGTCTTTGTATGGTAAAGAGCATGTTAAGAGTTATTTTGTTAAACACACCTTCTTATTTGCTAGCGCCATTTCACATGAAATGGAATAGACAAAAAATAAATAAATACAGATATACTAATAGTTAATACTACAACTAAAATAGTGTGGCTCTAAAATATATCTTTAAGAGTAAAATATATTCCTTTTATTTGATGTAATGTCCTGTTTAGATGGGCGGCATGGAAGCAGTAATCACTGGGCTCTCAGATGACTTCAAAATCCTCAAGAGGAATAGAAAGTTATTTACTTTTGCTACAGCATTTGGGACATTCCTAGTAGCCCTTCTGTGCGTCACAAATGTAAGTCTGTTGGGTCTGTGTAATTTAATTTTGAGTCCAACAATTGCCTGTGTTTTGTCAGTATCACAATATGAAAATACACTTAGTTAATATTTGTTTTTTGTCATATTATAAATATCACATTTCCAAAATTGTACATTTGGATTGTAAATATTGTGCTGTTTTTACTGCATAATATCTATTCATTGTCTTTCATTGCCATGTGATTGCATCAATTGAAGCTACACTGTGGATGATTTCAACATGTATTGGCTTACAGTCAAAATAAGATCTTAGCATAGTGCTTTTATATGATTACTTACATCATGAGCAGGCAAAATCCATAATACAAAATTACATGCAAACAATATAATGATGAATTAATCAATAGAAGTCCTTTATTCAGCAGCATTTGTCTTGTATCTCGGTCATGACAGGGAGGGATCTATGTGTTGACCTTGTTGGACAAGTATGCTGCAGGGACATCCATTCTATTTGGGGTGCTGATTGAGGCCATTGGAGTATCTTGGTTCTATGGTAAGCGGATATAAACTACATACATTCATGTTTATAGATCATCCTCCACTACTGACCCAACCTAATTCAGATTTACATGGAAGTTACATAGACCATATAATGATGATCCTTCCATGTAATCTGTAAATCTGTAGGTTTGTTCATGTTTTCCTAATTTGATAACATATTTTCTTGTATCTAGTAAAATTATTGTGGTTTGCAGTCGGTAACAGGTTTTACAGCACACTGGTGTTGTGTTGTGGATTCATCTTTCTCCGCACACAACCATATAATAGCAGCTGTATATATATATATCCACAATTATTTGTCATTGCATACATTTCATTTTAAAGCCTTGCCGGTTAAACATTTTATTTGCACGTTGTTCTGATCTGAGCGTGTACACCCTTTGCAGCGCACACTAAAAGCCTGTCAATCAGCGCAAGTATTAAACTAAGTTATCTTTCACGTCTTATTGCGCTTAAACTGTCAAATACACAGAAGGTTTACATAAACATAGTCGATTATGTGAATGTAAGCAGTTGGGAGAAAACCGGATGCATCCGTGCCTGAGGTCTTAAAGTCACAGCAGCCTAATAAACCTGCTGCCGCTTGTCATTCATCTTAATCAAACAACAAAAGACAAAGAGATCAAAAAATCACTTACTGCTGTTTACTGAAGAACCGCTGTAGCTTTAAAAAGAATCAGGGCATATACACTCACCTAAAGGATTTTTAGGAACACCTGTTCAATTTCTCATTAATGCAATTATCTAATCAACCAATCACATGGCAGTTGCTTCAATGCATTTAGGGGTGTGGTCCTGGTCAAGACAATCTCATGAACTCCAAACTGAATGTCAGAATGGAAAAGAAAGGTGATTTAAGCAATTTTGAGCGTGGCATGGTTGTTGGTGCCAGACGGGCCGGTCTGAGTATTTCACAATCTGCTCAGTTACTGGGATTTTCACGCACAACCATTTCTAGAGTTTACAAAGAATGGTGTGAAAAGGGAAAAACATCCAGTATGCGGCAGTCCTGTGGGCGAAAATGCCTTGTTGATGCTAGAGGTCAGAGGAGAATGGGCCGACTGATTCAAGCTGATAGAAGAGCAACTTTGACTGAAATAACCACTCGTTACAACCGAGGTATGCAGCAAAGCATTTGTGAAGCCACAGCACGCACAACCTTGAGGCGGATGGGCTACAACAGCAGAAGACCCCACCGGGTACCACTCATCTCCACTACAAATAGGAAAAAGAGGCTACAATTTGCACGAGCTCACCAAAATTGGACAGTTGAAGACTGGAAAAATGTTGCCTGGTCTGATGAGTCTTGATTTCTGTTGAGACATTAAGATGGTAGAGTCAGAATTTGGCGTAAACAGAATGAGAACATGGATCCATCATGCCTTGTTACCACTGTGCAGGCTGGTGGTGGTGGTGTAATGCTGTGGAGGATGTTTTCTTGGCACACTTTAGGCCCCTTAGTGCCAATTGGGCATCGTTTAAATGCCACGGCCTACCTGAGCATTGTTTCTGACCATGTCCATCCCTTTATGACCACCATGTACCCATCCTCTGATGGCTACTTCCAGCAGGATAATGCACCATGTCACAAAGCTCCAATCATTTCAAATTGGTTTCTTGAACATGACAATGAGTTCACTGTACTAAAATGGCCCCCACAGTCACCAGATCTCAACCCAATAGAGCATCTTTGGGATGTGGTGGAACGGGAGCTTCGTGCCCTGGATGTGCATCCCACAAATCTCCATCAACTGCAAGATGCTATCCTATCAATATGGGCCAACATTTCTAAAGAATGCTTTCAGCACCTTGTTGAATCAATGCCACGTAGAATTAAGGCAGTTCTGAAGGCGAAAGGGGGTCAAACACAGTATTAGTATGGTGTTCCTAATAATCCTTTAGGTGAGTGTATAATTTATACAGTAAAGTGAATTTAGTTTTTTATTTTTACATTTGTTTATTCAATTTCTTATTTGAATACTACTGTTAAATGCACCTACACCTGTGAAAAAATAAAGCACTGTTTATTAATGTGCATCTTTGTTCTTATTTTTAATAACAAAGATAAAATAATGAAAAAGATTTTCGCCCACCCCTACTTGTATGTATATGTGGTTCTAGTTGCTGCAGACAAGGAATGGGAGCACATTTATAGTCCTTCTATGTATTCTGTGATTTTTTTTAATTGTTTGTTTGCTTTCAGATGCATTATCTGTAATATTCTTTTTACAATAACTCATGAAAGATCCTTGGCTACTTCATAAATATAAGGATCAGTAACTCCCCTCAGAGCAAACATGTACAAATAGTTCAAAGCCTCAGGATTAAAAAAATTCAAGATTATCGGCACTGCATTCCGTGACATTGCTTCCTGACATCGAACGCTTCTCATATCTCCTTTAAATTACATTACATAACTTTTGAAGAGTACAGTACAGAGAGTTCAGATCATCACTGATATTGTAAGAAGAGAAGCCACAATTCAGAAGGTCTCAGGTTCCTTTATCTTAAAATGATGTCCAGATGCTGCTAATTTCCTTGTGTGTTTGCCTCTTAGGCGTGGACAGATTTAGTGAGGACATTGAACGGATGATGGGCTTCAAACCAGGGATCTACTGGAGGCTCTGCTGGAAGTTTGTCAGTCCAGTATTCTTATTGGTGAGTGAAAAAGAACGAACATATGACCTGATGTGACTTTTAGGGATATTATGTCCTATCTCTTAAACAAGTTTTGTCAGTTAACCTAAAAATGTACTTTATGTGGTATCATCTAAGAAAAAATGGTTTTACACAAGTAAAGCGAACATTATTACATAAACTTGCCATTTCTTAGGAGCATGTCTGTAATATTTTCTGATAAGAGTAGAGGTGACATATTCACTCTGAGATGTAACCTAACCTACCATAGCAGTTCTTACAGGCTAGATGGGAACCTTTTGGTCATTGTTCAGATAAAACAGGCACTTCATTTGGATGTGAAATACAGCTGATACAATCAAATAGTTTCAACCAAAACTTTACTAAAAATAACTGCTGAAAATCTGATTTTTTTTTTTGTACAGAATTGTGAATTACTTCTTAATGTTTCTGTACTTCCTGAGTTCTATTTTCTGTGCAGTTCGTGGTGATCGCTAGCATTGTTACCTCCGGCGACCTGAGATATGATGAATATACATTCCCTTACTGGTCAAATATTGTGGGCTGGTCCATAGCCTTGTCCTCCATGCTGTTTGTACCCATCTACGCCATCTACAAATTCCTTAGTATGCCAGGAACCCTCAAAGAGGTTAGCAAACACATACACTCACGTTTACTTAGCTATCTAAATGGGGACATAAACTTCTATTGTTTTTACATACAGCAAGTTATAGATACTATAACCCACATCCTAGCCATAACAGAAAACTTTATACATTAAACATTTTTTTGCTTACTTCTGGGTACAAAGTTGTCCCCAAAATATGGTTAAGTTGGTTGGTACACATACCGAAAAAAAGCAATACACATTTTTTTTATATATACAGTGTGTGTGTATATATATATATATATATATATATATATATATGTATATATATATATATGTATATATATACACGCACAAGCACGGACACACACACATATATCAAGTCAGATTATAGTAGGTGTTACATTAGTACACCCCTTCATTTTCATTCACTAGTAAGAATGCTGGACAGATGAACTTCCAGCAGAGCCTCCTGTAGATTCCATGCTTTCAATGTCCTCAATAAATCTGTCCTTGAAATCTGCTTCATGGCTTTGTGTGGTCCTAGAACTATGAGATATTTTCATCTGTAAATGCGTCATTTCCCAAAGCCACAAACATGCTACTGACATCTGGCTCAGTGCTTTTGCACTCATATTTTCCACAAGCGGCATTCTACCTTAAATGGCTTCAGAGATCATCTAACATATGAAGAATAAAATGCCACATTGCCATCTGTTTTGAAGCAGATAATTGAGTTTTTGTTTAGATTTGTGGTTCATTATTGCTGTGTTTATGTCTGCTAGTTCACTTTGTGTCACTTTTTGTCTTCCATTGCAGAGGATAGCATACTGCATTACTCCAGAACATGAACATCACCTGGTGACTGAGGGTAATGTCAGACAGTTTAAGGTAAGACCTGGGCACAATGCTAAAAGTACCATTTGCAATGAACAGTTTACCAATATTTAGCTAAGAGAGCGTAGCCCTTTCGCAAAGCAAACGTCCTTACATTTTTCTGTTGTCCATTTTGTCTTGTTTTTCCAGCTCAGGCATTGGTTATCCATCTGATGAAGGGGTCAGGTGGGAGTTCCCTCTCAAATGCTACTTGAATGCTGGAGAAAAAATGGTGTGTATGAGAGAGAAAGGTTTCTGAAAAGGTCTCTTACTGTATGAAAAGTGTCCCCTGAGAAAAGGACAGAATGAAGCGATGGCTTTGTGCATTTCCCAACCACACACTGTACTGTCCAGTCTGCTCCATTTGTGTTCAGTGGTTGACTTGACTTTTTTTATATTGTAGGGCAAAATAAATTTGCCTGGACCTTAAAAAAAAAAAAAAAAAATCATACCCTAATGTTTTATTCCAAACACCTCTCAAAAGACCTCAGATATATTCAGAACACTTGATTTTTGCGTTAAACACATTTTAAGATGTTTTTCTTTTTATAAATCAACTTTTGGTTCTAATTTTGCATTTCTGTGATAGGTCATTGTTGGTGGAAATGGAAAACACACTATATTATCCTCTATGGCTGGGCAGCTGAATGTGTGTTTATATGGAATAAGTGGGTGTGACAGGTTATCTTACACCCTAGGTTTAAGGTTTACTGTAGGTGACACACTGAGAAATGGAAATCCCCTTAATATTTCAGGAAAATCTTGCACACCATATAACAGGCTTGGAGCGTTTTGAGTCATTGCTACAGTATATGTTAGCATGCAGCTGTGAGTTTCTCACATTTTACCTTGTTTCCCAAGAATGGTTTGATTTTGCAACAGCTGGCTTACATCAAGAGTCCACCAAGAATTATCTCAAGCATATCTTTTCCATTTTTGACACACCTCACAAAGCAGACATACACCACTGTGTCAGTGCCTTATCTAGCCATAAACTTTCTGTCATTAAGCCTCTCATCCTCATGAAGAGAGTGCAGGGACGTTCTTCATGACTAAAACATCTCATTGAGAAAGAGTCTCAATTAACTCCATGCCAAGTGAAATTTATTCTCGTAGCTTTCAAAATGAACTGAGATCCAATGATATGCCTCAAGTAGAGCTCTTCTTTTGTTTTATTTATATATAAAGGAAACAGGATTTTTAGTTTTTTGAGTCAATGGATTAATATTTTAAGTTTTAATTATGGCCTTGGATTAGAGCAACAATTATCATTAGGACTAATTATCTAACTTATTGTGTCAAGAACTTTGTTGCCTCTTCAAGAGATTCAAAAGCAACAGATAAAAAAACACATAGAACATTATATTTTAAGCTTAAGGACTTGTTGAAGTCCAGCTGACAATATAAAGCTTACTAGTGTTTGGATACGCTTGGCAGGGGTTTAGCTTATTTAGTTCGAATTGTGTTTGATTTTTACAAGTTTCATTGAAAATCTATTTACACTGACATTTCAATTAATTAAGCTCTTTGTGGTACTGTCCCATTATTACGTGGTCCCTTTGAACATTTCAAGCCTTTTATGGGTTGTGTGTGTATCCGTGTGCGAGTATAGATAACAGATTAGGTTTCTTAGGTTTTCAGACCAGTCAAGATCAGTGGTTTATGTGGTTGTCTTTGTCTCGAGATGACGAATATATTTTGTGGTTCACCATGGCTTTCTCGCTTGAAGGAAATTTTTTAACATTTTTATGTGCCAAAATCAACTCTCGTTATGTTTGTTTATGTTTTATTTATTTGTGTATAATAATTTCAAGTACAAAAAAAAAACTACAGAAAACATGATCACTGGTAGGAAGCAAGCAACATATGTGGATTATGAAATATAAAGAGATAAATATATATTCTTTTGTTATATATCTAATATTGTATGTATCAAATTCTTTATAAAACGTAAATGTAAAACATTTTAAGCAAAGTGTTTATTGTTATATCATGCTGTTTGGTGTCGGTAAAGATATAAGTATTCAGAAATGTATTATTCTGTGTAACCAGGGGTGACATAGCCACATGAATGTAAACGGAGCAGCTCTGGCATTTCTGAGTGATGCTTACAGAATAATGTGTACAACTACAAACTTGTCTTTTTGATTGTGAGTGACAAATATATACGAAGAAGTCAAAATATGCACATTATAACAATAAAGTCCTCTCCAGTACAAACAAAGTAAACATTTGTGTTTTGTCTTCTTAGTGGAGCATTTCCTGCTGTTGTTTTGTTTGTACCACACACACTGCTCATCATTTTGTGGCCCTTGGTCATATTGATAATAGACTACAACAGTGTTATGTTCTGCTGAGCACAGGCTGACAGCACTGTTTTCTGCATTCTGCTTTTTGTGTGTGTTCTGTTTACCTGTCTCTTTGCCTGATGTACAGCGAGCCTTAGCTACACAGAGGCCGAGTGTGTGCCACACAATGCCCCTGAGCAAACACTGAAATTCATAACCTGGTAGTTTCCCCTCTTCTCTCTTTCAGTACATTCAATAAAGGTTAGTGCTAGATGGATTGAGTGATCCATTGTGGTACTCATAATATCCACTGAACAGTGAAACACATTCTGTTAAACGGTTCTGAACAAATAGTTTTTGCAATACATAGACCTACACTAAACCAAGTAGTCCCTTGTGAAAAACAAGTGCACTTTAGTGTACTTTTATAAAGTGTACTTATTACACAAATAATATACTTTAAAGGTATACACTTAAGTGTAAATTAAATGCAATGTTTTTGGCGCACTTAATACACATTAAATGTAATTGATTTTAAATGTATCACATATTAAGTTGAAATAAAAGGCAATAAGTTGCCATTAAGAGTGAACAACTTAATACAAGCTTTAATACAACTTTATATGTACTTTCATAATTGCTTCTAATGTCTTCAAAATATAGGTAAAGTGCACTGCTCAATCTATTGACAAGCAATTAATGTGAACTAAAATATACTTTAATGTCAGCTAAAAATACACTTAAGTGTGAATTAAATGTAATGTTTTCGCCGCTTAAGTGCATTTGATTTGTAATTCATTTCAAATGTGCCGCAGCTTAAGTTCATGTTAAATGCAATTAGTTGAACTTTTGAGTAATTTTTTTAACCACTTAAGTGAGACTTTAGTATATTTTTATATGTACTTTCAAATATGGTAAAAGTGTACTTCTGAATGTACTGACAAGCAATTAATGTGAACTAAAATATACTTTAACGTCAGCTAAAAATACACTTAAGTGTGAGTTAAATGCAATGTTTTCAGCGCACTGAATGCACATTAAATGTAATTAATATCAAATGTATCACATATTAAGTTGAAATAAAATACAATAAGTTGCCATTAAGAGTGATTTTTGGAACAACTTAAGTGGGACTTTAATACAACTTTATATGTACTTTCATAATTGCTTCTAATGTCTTCAAAATATAGTTAAAGTGCACTGCTCAATCTATTGACAAGCAATTAATGTGAACTAAAATATACTTTAATGTAATTTACATGTACACTATTATATAATTAAATACATTTGTAATTACATTTTTATAATAATGAAACTGCAATTTAGTATAATAAACAAATGCACATTGAAACCCTCTACATTTATTGAAAAAATCTGTAAAACAAATACACAAAAACCTTTTTGTTGATGCACAAGAAAAACCCACGAATCAATTTACACAAACACAAATTCATTAAGAAAGAGTCTGGAGGACAATGAGGCTTATATGCACAATCTCCCTCATACAAAGGTACCTAAATCTACCCATCACATAAAAAAACATTCTGCATTTTTACAGAAAACATTCAGTATGATTTATAAGATTGTTTCCTCATGGGGACCTAGAAAAATGTCTCCACAAGGTCAAAATTTACTGATATTACTATACTTGTGGGGTCAATTGATCCCCATAAAGTAGGGATTACCAGTACACACACAATCTCAGAAACAAACACACAGTATCTCACACACATACAACACATGAATTAATACAAACAAAATGTAAAGTATCATAACACTAAGATTCAAAACGTTGGGTAACGCTTTACAATAACGTTTAATTGGTTAACTACTTCATTTAACATGAACTTAGAATGAATAATACTTTAAACATTTACTAATTAGGGGTGTAACGGCACACGTATTCGTACCAAACCGTTTTAGTACAGGGCTTCCGGTACGGTGCACGTGTGTAACGAACGAATGCAATCTTTAACAGTTAACAGTCGGCTTGTTTTACGCCGTAACACACTTCAATCTGAGTTCCTACACAAACATATTAAGTATTCTGTCCATTTTATCATGAAATTCCAGTGATAAATGCCGTTTTGATGCTCTTTAATGTGACGTGACAGATCACCGTATAGGCACGTCAGTTCAAGCGGCTGCGCGCAAGTGAACGTGTTCATCTCTTCCTAAAGAATAAACATGAATCAACATCAGAAGGTATGTTGAGGATACATTACAGCTTACTGAAACTTATATGTGGTGTAATCGCTCAGTGTTTCAACGGCAGAAAGGCGTCAATAAAACAGCTTGAGAACAATATCACGTAGCATCACATTTACCTCAGAAGTCATTCAGTGTCCACAGCTGTTAGTTCACTAGAGAAATCAACTCTTTCACTAAATATATGCACTATATTAGCCTATATATTCATAAAAATGACAGCCACTGTGTATAAATGATTATATTTTAACAACGAATTGGAGTAAAACTCCATTATAAACTCCACGAATTAGAAATTAATGCAAAAAACTGCCTTATGTGAAGTTTACGTTTGCATACAATGCAAGTGCAAGTAAGGGCTCCCTATATAGTTTACACTTTACAGCATAAAATGGAGATAATTTTTATGTCATTAAGAAACTTTTAGTCATAATTGAATTAATTTAAGGACAATGACAATTTGTTCAGTAAACCACTTTTTAATAAATAAAAAAAAAGCAATTTTATATTTAGCTTTCTCTCCCCTGCTGTACCGAACCGTCAGTTTTGTGTAAAAGTTGTATATGTTAATTAGTTAATGCACTGTTAACGTACATAAACAAAGACTATACATTTCATTAACTAGCTTTGAACTATATTTTATTAACTAAGGTCAGCAAAGATTAATAAACACTGCACTGTAAAACAATATTGCTCATCACTGTTAGATCATGTTGGCTAATACATTAAGTAATGTTAACAAATGAGATCTCATTGTAAAGTGTTACCGAACTTATAAGCTCTTAAACTTTTGCTAGCACCAAAATTAGGACCAAAAGGTTTATTGTAAAATATTATTCCAGCATTACAGTGAATGAAAGTTAAAAAAAATAAATAAAAAAAAAACCTGAAGAACTCCAAAGACACAAAAACAAGAAAACCAAAATTGTTTGTCACCAACTATTTTGAAGTTGTTGGAAAGTGCTGTTTATGTCAATGTCCCAGAAGCTCTCCATCGGCAGAAAACTTGTGCACCATCTCTCCACAGTAGATGTCAATGGACATGTTCCAAAGAGGCAGTAAAGTAAAAAATATATATATACCTTAAGGAAAGACAAAAAAAAACAAAACAAAGAAAACAATTGTTTATAAAACAGATCTATCCATTATTATAATTCACTCAATTAAATGAAAGCGATAGATGTACAGTTGCGCTCCAAAGTTTATGTTCACACTGCAGTATCTGTTAAAAATGTTAATTTTAGCAATATAAAAATTAGCATGTTGTCTTTTTATTTAGTACTGATGAAGCAGTTTATTCTGCAAGATGTGTGTAAACTTTTGACCGCAACTGCATCACCTATGTGGTGAATTACCTCAGTCGTCAGAGCAACATCATAGTAGAATGCTGGGAGAGGTTCCTTCACATTTCCCACAAACACCAGGATTCCACTGAGCACACCATCTTCACTGACACTGGGCTTTAAAAATAGAGAACATTTTTATAAACATTTTCATTCCTACTTTACAGGGAATTAAAAATAACTTAAATTCAGGTAAATAACCCAAGACCCATGCAAATTGAGAAAGGTATTCTTCGATTTTTCCTCATCTTGCCTTGCAAGTTTCAGTCGTGCACCACCTCCATAAAGGATGTTCCTGTATTTACCACAGCCATTCATTTGGTTTGTTACATGTAAAATATATAATTATTAGGGGAATCTGTAAATGCACAGGTGGGAATTTATTACTTGCAAATGGACAAGATACAAAGCATTTAAAAGCTATAGACTTGATAGCAGTGTTTTAGCTTGTAGTGTGTGATCAGGGTCTCATGGCTGGGCAAGAATTCATAATTAACAATAACATCACCTCATCAATACGGCTCTGTGATTCCACACAGCTTGCACTGGATCTCCAACAACAAATCTGTACTGATCCTACGAAATAAATAAATAACTCCAGATAAGCGCAAAACATTACAAACACAAATAGTAGCTTAACATCGTACACTTTAAATGCAAAATGAAAAGAAAAAAAAACATTACAATCATTATTTCTAGAGGTGGTAGATATATTGAATAGTACTGGTCGTTATAATATGGATTATATGGATTAAATGTATATAAATGTCTGCTAATGTTACTATACAGGATCTTTGAATTTCGAATTAACTTTAAGTCATTTAACTTATTTCATTTAAAAAGTTCGATTAAAATATTGTATTTTCAGCAGCCAAATTCCTCAAACACGCCCACACACGCGATCACATTACGATATAAGAAATTATTATAATGCAATCATAAATAAAATATAGGAAACATGATTAATTCACCTCCCGAGTCCATATTGCGTCTATACTATCGGCGATTAAACTAAAAACACTCTTAATCGCATTAAGAAAAGCCATGTTACGGTGAAAATAAAAATCATATATCATATATAAAGCATATATCAAGATATACTTACTTGACTCGTTATTTGCAGCACATAATGTCTCATCTGTAATCATCCAATGATCCAAACGTGGCACTCCATTGTTCTCTTCGTTTGATCAGCGTCAGTTTCCTCACGCATCGCGATTACAGAAACATGGCGGACAGCGCATTTTTCAAAATCGTGACGTAGTATTTTTTGGCGCATGCGCATTTAAAAAATAAATGAATTAAAAAATAAATTTAACCATTGCATGGTTAAATGTTGATTATAAATGTTCTAACTCACTGTGTAGTTGGACTGTAAGTTCAGAGAACTTGACTCATTCACCTAACTAAAAGTCAATCATGTTTACAGTGTAGTGTAGTCTGATCAAAATTAAATGTATTTTAACTGATTCTGAATGCAAATCAATTTTGTTTAGATTTGTTAAACTTTTGCTTGCAATTAATGCAATTAAATGTGTGTTTAATCAGCGTAGAACAACATAATGACATTGAAAGTATTCTGTACACAGATGTAAAGTACAGTACATTACTATTACATTAAGCACAAATAGCTACAGTAGGCTACTCATCTCATAAATTACACTTCATGTCGAATATTATGTAGAAAACTGACACTTGTAGTTGAGGTCAAAAATTTCAACAATAAGTTGTACTGGAGTATACTGTATAAGCAAGTGTATTGAAGTTTAGAATAAAAATACATGAATGCAAACAGTATACATTATAGACTAAACACATTTAAAATACATTAACTAATGTAATTATTTTTTATTAAAATCAATTATTTTCCATGTGCTTTAGTATATGTCAATATAAAAATAACTACTTATAAAAAACATAAAATCATAATTATTTAAAATATGTTTAAGTAAAATTTAATTAGACATTATTACAAAGTGCACTTTTAAAACATGCACTTAAGTGTGTTTATAAATATTGTCATTAAAGTGTATTCTCTTTAAGTACACTTAAGTGGCCTTTAATTTTAATTATACCATATTATCTGCAAGTGCACTTTTTAAAAAGTATACTTTTAAAATTTTAAGTAAACAAAAAGTACACTTTCAATACAATTAAGCACACTTCTTTTTCACAAGGGGTGGTTCAACAGATCACAAAAATCACGGTTTGGATCATACTTCGATCTGATCAGCAAGAAAAAAAAGTGTGGGGGGAGGGGTAACGTTGCTTTCCATTTATTACTTAAAGCTCGCTTTCAGTACTCTGAGACCGCAGCAAAAACTGCTAGCCTACCTAATAAAGTTAAAACATTATTAAAGGCAAGTGAACAGTCAGTATGAACAAATGAACAAATAAACTAATTACAAGCATAGATAATATAACAAAGTTACAAATAAAGTAAGGTCTGACTGTAGTATTCATTTTGGATACAGAAATGTACCCAAATCCCATGGCACGTCTGTGTAGTGTAGGGGTGTAACCCCGGCAGGCACGTGCACAGGTAGGGCTCAACCTGTGCAGAGCACATGCCCTTTTTGCCCTTACACTCCAAAGTGCCCTTTTTTGGTGGTGGTGGTGGTGGTTTTTTTTTTGTTCAATAAATCAATGCTATTGGTCACCCTTCACATCTGTCTGTGTGTTTTACAAATATTTAACCAATGAAAGGTATTAAAGTTTGTGACTAAATCTTGTTGAACTGAAGTTCGCAGCAGCTGAACGCAGTCTTACAAGGTAAATAAATATCTTGTTTGAATAGGTACAGTCTATAAAGGCTCATATTTTATGTATTTGAGGTCTGAGACATGTGGGACCGGAGAGAGAGGGCTAGCATTTGCCATCTAGTCATAGCCAATAGCCTACACTTAAATAGCCTGTGCATACAGTAGCATTTCATCTTTTATAAAACGAGATTTTGGCCAAATGTATTTTACAACAGGAAAAACTGAGCGCCCATAAAGCTTCGACAAACTTTGTAACTGTTGATGAGAAACATTAATGTGATATCTCCGTTTCAATGACTGACAAAATGCACATTTTCAGCACAGGTGCGCCCTGAGTGATCCTCGTCACCTAGGTAAAATATATTTTTAAGAAATGTGTTCTTTGATTTATGATTGCAGATACATTCATTTATTAACATTTAATGATATTATGGTTGCATGTTTAATTCATGTTTACGCTGTTAATATGCACATATTTGTACTCAATACTCTCTGCTAGTCTTGTCATAGTAATGTTGTCGTTTACATTAAGTGAAAACGGGCCACCTTTTTTCACTACGGAAGACAACAGTTTCCTTACAGCGACAATATCGTAGTGGTAATGTACATGATTCAATGTTTTGACGCAAATCGACCGGAGGTTCGAATCCACCTTTTGCCGAACTCGCTCAACTCCCTTTTCCCATCACATAGATGATCGGAAAGGCTTTTCTTTTCAATAAAAATGAAGAAAATATTTAAAAAGTGGCACTAAAACATCTAATGTGTGTTGAATGATAGTGTTAGGGGTAGGTGAACAGACATGCAGTTGCCCTTGGGGTGTCCAGCTTTTTCAGTTTCAGCACATGCCCCTCAAAAGGTTTGCATATTAACGGCCCTGAACCCTGGTGTCCTGGCCAAATTCTCTCCATTGGCCCTTACCAATCATGGCCTCCTAATAATCCCCATCCATTGAATTGGCTCTATCACCCTCTCTCATCTCCACCTATCGCTGGTGTGTGGTGAGCGCACTGGCACCATTGTGTTGTGGCTGCCGTCGCATCATCCAAGTGGATGCTGCACACTGGTGGTGGTTGAGGAGAGACCCTTGACATGGTTGTAAAGCGATTTGGGTGTAAGCGCTAATATTACAGTATAAATTGGGTGTAAAGCGCTATATAAATGCCTCATTCATTCATTCATTCATTCATTCAAATGCAATAATTAAATGTAAAATAACACTATGTTCACTGTATTCATTTAATATAGATTAATCTTTGTTAAAGCTGTGTTTTGTTGTTTGATTAACATCAATGACAGACAACAGCAGGTATTTATAGACTGCTGTGACTTTAAGACTGAATGCACGGCTCCAATATAATGATACACATCGGATTTCTTTCTCTACTCTCCATGTTCACTTAACCCTCTATGGCATGATTTTTTTTTTGGGAGCTTGGGGGTCCCTTATAATATATCCATCATAAAATGTGTTGTGTAAAAACATTTACACATTTTGACACTACACAAGAATTGTTTCTCTGTCACACACACAACTCACAACTGTCATGTTCTACATAGTGTGAATGTGTGTATAATATATTTGGACATACTATGTCCGCCATGTTGTCACTGTCATGTGACCTACAGCATCAGTTGTGTTGCTTCATCACCATTCATAAATCCTCTCCTGTGACCTCATGGGATAGTAAAGTGTCAATCGAATGCATACTTCTGAATCCTGGTGGAAGTAGTAGGTCATCTGGGTATTTTTCCCCAACTGCTGCAACAGTGTGTGTGCGACTGTGCACACAGGACGGGAGGGGTGGGAGCCGCGGGAGGGCGCCCTCGGAGGCAAGCAGGCTGAAGCAACTGTGCCGGCGGCTGGGTGGAAGCAGCAGCTGGCCGCCGGGGCAGTATGTGTTTGATGGCTTCAGTCTGCTTCTGGGCGGTTAAGAACTGTTGGGTGAAGCTCTCATGCACCTCCGGGAAGAAAGGTATTGGGGGTGTGGCCTGGCGGGTGTCAGAACGCAGCGCACCCAAAAACCAATCGTCCAGCCGCGAGCGCTCAGGTCGGGGCGGAGGGTTCCACTCCAACCCGAGACTCGCGGCTGCCCGGGAAAGCATGGCTGTCAGCTCCGGGTCAGACTCGGGCAATGCTGGCACACCGGAAGGCGGCAGCATAGCCGAATCATCATCCTCGGAGGACTCTAGCCCACCTTTTGATGCAGCGATCGACATCTCCTCGTCCTCTGCGGGCCCAAACGCAACAGACGGAACAGCAGGAGCCGGCTCCGTTGTTACAGTTGGAGCGCACGGGGAGAGCGGTGCGCTAGAGGGGGGTGTGGCCCCGAGGCATGAGCGCCGGGGCTTTGTTCCACACTGTCACCCTCAGGTCATCCTGGCCACCAGCCAAAGTGTTGCCTCGTGAGGAGACAGCAGATTGGGGTGTGGCAGAGGGGACTCTCGCTCCAGAACAGAGCTCATTGAGTCTCGACTGCAGCACCGAGATGGTCATGTTCCTGCAGTGGGAACATGAGCCATCCATGAACGCCGCCTGAGCGTACTGTAAGCCCAGGCACGTCAGGCAGTGTTCATGCCCATCAGAGGGCAGCAGAGACCGACTGCACCCAGAAGCCCACGGGCGAGACATCTTGAAAAAGACGTGCCACGTGTGAGCTCTTTTAGTAGAGGAAAGCTTCGCAGTGATGCCGAAGCGCCCAGGGACCGAATACCAGCTGAATGCAGACCACTGCACAGATCAGCAGGAAGGCAGTAAACGATCGCTGGAATGCGCCGTAACACCAACACCGACTGGAAAGCTGCTTGTCTCGAAGAAGCTGACAAAAACTCAGAAGGCTTGAGGAGTGAAGAGAGAGATACTCTTGGCTCCGAAGCAGAAACATAATGCAATGTTGCCAGCGTACTTCCTTATATACTCACGCGGTGCGGCAGAGCTACGCTATGCAAATTCCGCATGCCCATGGCATTGGCCTGCCATTGGGCGTTTTCTAAGATCTCGAAGATGATAGGCTTCTAGGCGAAACCCCCATTCGTCAGTCACTAACGTTACTCGGAGTGACTGAGCGAAAGGGAACCAAACTTAATGTGTTCATACCTCACGCCAGTTACACACGGGACCAGGAAGTCAGACAACAAGTGTCAATTCGTCAAAACAAAATGAAGCAATACTCTGATGCGAAACGAGGGGCTCGGGTACCTACATTTCAGGTGGGGAATAGAGTGTGTGTACGCAAACCAACGCATGTTCCCAAAGGATATTCAAAGTTTACACAGCCAGTGGAAATAGAGAAGCAAGTGGGCCCAAGCACGTACAGATTGGAAGATGGAAGACTGTGGCACTCTTCTCACTTGTCTTTGGTTCCAGAGGTCTTGAAGCCGACCTCAGATCAGTCTGCTGTTGCTGTTGATGCTTCAGTTGCAAATGTTCCGAAGACTGAACAGGGCACAGCAAGACGTTCTGTTCGACAGTGCAAACCACCTTTTTGGTTGAAAGATTATGAGACTAAATAAGAGTATACAGCGGTTTGAATTACTGACTGTATGTAGGTATAGCGCAGATGGAGATTGAATATAGTCATATTATGATTCTGTAATTCTGTTGGAATTATGAATGAAGATGTAATTACAGTTGCTTAACTACTGTAAAGGAACTTATTTGTAATAAGGCGAAAGCTTATGCTTATTTGTTAATATGGAAATCTAGAACTGTTTTGAGTTAATTGGTACTACATGAAATTATTTTACGCAATGGGCGAGATGTGGTGTCCTGTTATGGAGTGCAATACTTACTGAGACCACTAGGGGGAAGAAGGTATTAAGAGGGAAATACGAATAGGAGGAGAGTAGAAAAGAAGGACGAGCATGAGGTGTGCGTATTAAATAAAGGGAACATGTAACATGTTCACCTGCTGTGCCTGGCTTCGTATTAATAACTAGAACACAACAAAAAGAATATGGAAGAATGTGGCCTGGTCTGATGAGTCACGTTTTCACGTGTCACATGGCACCAGGATGCACAATGGGAAGAAGGCAAGCCAGCAGAGGCAGTGTGATGCTTTGGGCAATGATGCTGGGAAACCTTGGGTCCTGCCATCCATGTGTATGTTACTTTGACACGTAACACCTACCTAAGCATTGTTGTAGACCATGTACACCCTTTCATGGAACGCTTTCATATGATGATGCGCAAAATTCTAAGGCCTCTAAATTATCAACATGCTAAAACTACAGGCGTTCTGTCATCCAAATGATAGTTTATACTTTTTAAGCAAGTAAAAGGCATTTTATTATCATTTTAAAAACATCCCTCTGCAGCTCATGGTACATGCAGTACTTGCCTTGTCTATTAAGTTCCGTATAAATTAAAAAAGTATTGCTACTGACCTATAAGACCCTAAACAGTTTAGCTCTTGTGTATTTAACTGATCTTCTATCGCCCTATAATCCATCTCGCTCTTCAAGATCACTAAACTCTGGGCTTCTGGTAGTACCTAGGATATCTAAGTCCACTAAAGGAGAAAGAACGTTTTCATATTTTGCACCTAAGCTCTGGAACAGCCTTCGGGGGCTCAGACTCACTCCCCCAGTTTAAATCTAGATTAAAGACGCATCTCTTTAGCCAAGCATTCATATAATGCATCTCATAACCTTGTACTCCAGTTATATCAGTACACATGATTGTCTTTGCTTAATGCAGCAGCTACGCTAATTATTTTCCTGTTCTGTTTTATCTCGGGATACCCATCCCGAGGTAACTAAAGAGTGTCAGCTCCAGTCTGGATCCAGCCTCTTATGAAGACTTCAGATGACCATCACCTGTGAAGAGACGACTCTAACTCCTGCGAGGACTTCAGATGACGCAGCTCTGCACCCATGCTCAATTTCTATATACCCTAATCATTGTTAACAACATGTATTCTTATTTCACTGAGCCCATTGTCTGTGCCTTAATTTATTTTTATATTGATTAATAATACATTGTTAGCTAACTGTGTGCATTGTATATGTAAATACATAACTTGGACACAGTCTCCTCTGATAACAAATCACTTTAAATTGTAATGTAGACGCATGCATTTTCTGTACAGCTGCTTTGAAACGATATATATTGTGAAAAGCGCTATACAAATAAATGTGAATTGAATTAATCCTTATTGAAAAACTTATTTGAACTGTAAAAGACTGTAAAAAACATGTTAATTGGTTAACAGCAAGTTTTTTGTTATCAGTTTGTACATTAGGGTTTTTCAGTAAACTGTAAATTGACAGGTTGTTCTGTAAATATGTTTACATTTTTACTATATTTTTACAATTTTTTTCTCTGGCAAGCACAGCTGGCAGGTTTTTTTTGTTGTTGCATCAAGCGGTGATGCAGATGCCCCATGTGAATGCAGCGTTACATCACCAAGTGCAATGCGAAGCGTCGGATTCAGTGGTAAAGCACGCCGCCACTGGACTCTCTAGAGCAGTGGAGACATGTTCTCTGGATAGACGAATCACACTTCTCTGTCTGCCAATCCAATGGATGAGTCTGGGTTAGGTGGAGGGGGGATTATGGTGTGGGGTTGTTTTTCAGGGGTTGGGCTTGGCCCCTTAGTTCCAGTGAAAGGAACTCTTAATGCTTCAGCATACCAAGACATTTTGGACAATTTCATGCTCCCAACTTTGTGGGAACAGTTTGGGGATGGCCCCTTCCTGTTCCAACATGACTGTGCACCATTGCACAAAGAAAGGTCCATAAAGACATGGATGAGCGAGTTTGGTGTGGAGGAACTTGACTGGCCTGCATAGAGTCCTGACCTCAACCCGATAGAACACCTTTGGGATGAATTAGAGCAGAGACTGCGAGCCAGGCCTTCTCATCCAACATCAGTGCCTGACCTCACAAATGCACTTCTAGAAGAATCGTCAAAAATTGCTATAAACACACTCCTCAACCTTGTGGAAAGCCTTCCCAGAAGAGTTGAAGCTGTTATAAGTGCAAAGGGTGGGCTAACTCCATAATAAACCCTACGGATTAAGAATGGGACGTCATTAAAGTTCATGTGCCAATATAGTGTAGGAGCCATAAAAGCCTGATGTATCAAATATGATGCTCTATGATTCAATTAACGGTTCCATTTTTATTTTTTATTTTTTTTTAGATTTGTATGACTATGTCAGGCTTTACAGGGTTAGTACATATTAAAAAAGAGGACCCCCACAAACATCGGAATCTTGAGATCGGAAATAAATATGCAGACAGTCGTTTCAGTATTTTAAATAACAACAAAAAAGGTAACAAGAAAATTCTAATTCATCTATTTTCTATTTCACCATGACACATTTGTCATACACTGTGCAAAATGTGTTAGGGAGGTTTAGGGAGTAGAGTTTCTAGAATGACTGTGTGCATTTCTCAGACACTCATGCACACAGTATGTAATCTCACAGGACAAATTAAACAATGTACCCTTGACCTTGTATTGAGAAATTACAAAGTTTTAACGATCTGCTTATAAAGAAAAAAAATGGTGAAAGACAAAAAAAAATTGGAACAACACCAATTAGTCTGAAAAATAGACAGACTATATGAGCAGGAGACAGCAGGAATTAAGTGCCTGAAAGGAGATTAGAGGCTTTATTCTGCTTCAGTTTGTCTAATCTTGGGACAGAAAATAATGAATGAAGGAGAGAAAATGACAAGCTTCTGCAATTGAGCGATGAATGCAGATTGGAAGAAACAGGGAAAACATTATATAAAGAAAAACATGAAGAAAACTCAAAGACAACCAACATGAGCGGATCCGGTGGTGTATGCGAGAATGTGTTTAAAGTAAAAACTCATGTCCTATGAATTTTAAACTGTACTGAAATGCTACAAATCAGGAAGCCTGCGTGAAATATCTCTCCATCCACAACCTCTTACGGTAAATGTGTCCTTAACAAGCAAAGGTAATTGGTCACCAATGCTTTAACTCTCCCCTGCAAAGTGTATGAGTCTGTAAATGGGGCGCAGGAGTCAGATACTGTATAATTTCTTTTCAAGACTGAGATTTTCAAAAACACAGCAAACAGTAGCAAGACCGATACTAATTTATAATTTATAAACGTCAGCATTGCAATAGTGGAGCAGTACTATTGAAAATGTAAGTGGTAATTGCAAAAAATTATTAACATTCCTTAAGAGTGATTTCTAGGTTGGTTAAGAACTGCTGCAACATGCTGACTAAATTTGAGAGAAGCTGTATATGCTCTTGGGGTTATTGACTTTTGAGCTAAATATATTTATTAAGCATTACCATTATTATTTGTCCTTAATAATTATATGAAATACTCTTAATTAACAATCACTTTGAGTTTGTTTGCTATGAGCACAATCATACCTTTTTGCATTTTTACAAGTAATTAATTACTACAATACATTACATTAATTTCTGATACATGAAACAAAGCCCATCTTTCCCTGTAATTTAAAGATTATGCTGATGGTTGAAGGAGACATTAATGGTAAGACCAAACAGCAAACAATTTAGTTAATATAGATAAATTTCAGCTGCAGGATATCTTATATCTTATTTTATTTGTTTTGGTCATCCTCCTAAACTCAGTTATTCCGGTCTATGTATCCTCCACAGATGAGAGAGAGATGACCTGTTCTGAATTTCCGCACTCTGTTCTCCCAGCGCTCCTGATACAGATAGATATTCAGCGCTGATAACACTTTCCCCTGTCTTTTTCCTTCTGCTTATGTCTTTCTCTCTCTCCTCTGCCCCCACTCTTATTCATCTTATCTGCTGTGGTCTGCCCTGTGTTCTTGCTTAATGCACCAAAAAGGTCAAAACCACAAACTTTCATCAAATTTGCTTAGCCAATAAAAGTCTCTCCACAGACAGCCGGCTAATTGCAGACTCTCTGCAACTGTAATGCAATTAACGAGGATTTTTTTGGTTCTCTTCATATTGAAGGCCTTGTTCTCTCCTTGTAATCCAATCGCTGAAGATTAATCCATGTGACCGCATTGATAAAATCTATACTTTCTGTCGACAGCCAGAGAAGACCTAAATCCGCCAATTGAGACAGAGAGTGTGTTGTTGTCCGAAGAAGATTAATTCAACATTTAGCAAAAGCTAAAATGAAAAACCCTGCTGACAACAAGAAACGTTCCAAAGCAGTAAATCATCTCCCGATAATTCCTCTCATTATTTTTAATTACACATATTGCAATTTACCACAAAGACTGTAAATTAATTTCCGATTTAAGCACCACTAACAAATGATCATCTTAACATGCAGCACTACAGAATCTATGAGAGCATTTTCTCTGAATGGGTAAATAATAAGGAATCGAGTGATATATAAGTTTAAATAAGTATATATACACTCACCTAAAGGATTATTAGGAACACCTGTTCAATTTCTCATTAATGCAATTATCTAATCAACCAATCACATGGCAGTTGCTTCAATGCATTTAGGGGTGTGGTCCTGGTCAAGACAATCTCCTGAACTCCAAACTGAATGTCAGAATGGGAAAGAAAGGTGATTTAAGCAATTTTGAGCGTGGCATGGTTGTTGGTGCCAGACGGGCCGGTCTGAGTATTTCACAATCTGCTCAGTTACTGGGATTTTCACGCACAACCATTTCTATAGTTTACAAAGAATGGTGTGAAAAGGGAAAAACATCCAGTATGCGGCAGTCCTGTGGGCGAAAATGCCTTGTTGATGCTAGAGGTCAGAGGAGAATGGGCCGACTGATTCAAGCTGATAGAAGAGCAACTTTGACTGAAATAACCACTCGTTACAACCAAGGTATGCAGCAAAGCATTTGTGAAGCCAAAACACGCACAACCTTGAGGCGGATGGGCTACAACAGCAGAAGACCCCACCGGGTACCACTCATCTCCACTACAAATAGGAAAAAGAGGCTACAATTTGCACAAGCTCACCAAAATTGGACAGTTGAAGACTGGAAAAATGTTGCCTGGTCTGACGAGTCTCGATTTCTGTTGAGACATTCAGATGGTAAAGTCAGAATTTGGCGTAAACAGAATGAGAACATGGATCCATCATGCCTTGTTACCACTGTGCAGGCTGGTGGTGGTGGTGTAATGGTGTGGGGGATGTTTTCTTGGCACACTTTAGGCCCCTTAGTGCCAATTGGGCATCGTTTAAATGCCACGGCCTACCTGAACATTGTTTCTGACCATGTCCATCCCTTTATGACCACCATGTACCCATCCTCTGATGGCTACTTCCAGCAGGATAATGCACCATGTCACAAAGCTCCAATCATTTCAAATTGGTTTCTTGAACATGACAATGAGTTCACTGTACTAAAATGGCCCCCACAGTCACCAGATCTCAACCCAATAGGGCATCTTTGGGATGTGGTGGAACGGGAGCTTCGTGCCCTGGATGTGCATCCCACAAATCTCCATCAACTGCAAGATGCTATCCTATCAATATGGGCCAACATTTCTAAAGAATGCTTTCAGCACCTTGTTGAATCAATGCCACGTAGAATTAAGGCAGTTCTGAAGGCGAAAGGGGGTCAAACACAGTATTAGTATGGTGTTCCTAATAATCCTTTAGGTGAGTGTATAAGTGATATATTTTTCCTTAATTTCTACTATCATATAGTAGGCCACAGGTTCAGCTGTGCTTAGTTAGTATTAGCTTCTGAATGACAGAATTACACTAGACACGTTCCTGGGTCAACATATTTTGTTGATTCTGAAACAACATTCCTGTCCAAAAATGTAATCCTAACCAAATCCCACCGCTAAACTTAAGCCTAATCCTATCAGAGGGAAGTGATAGGTGAATAACACTGATGTAGAAGCACCAAAATCTGGTTGTAAACCGAAATTTGAAATCTGTAAACATGTCCCTCAAATCTGATTGGTCAGATCAGGTTCTGCGTCTACTTCCATTACTGTTTTCCCTATGGAATGGCATCTGCCAGTGCTATGGTCTTTCGTAAGAGGGCTGCATCTCTAAAAGTTAGAAAACAGGGTCACTGCAGGGCATTTCCTCCCTTAACAGGGACTATGTGGGTGTAACAGAGGAAGCCAGGAATCAATGGTCTTCTTCAGTAGAGTAAATAATTCCAGTGGTTATTTTTGTTAGGCTGTGCCAGAAAGTAAAAGTATGGACCCAAAGTCCTAGGGTAGATCAGTCAGTTACCTTTGCAAGGTTGAGTGTAGATAACTGATTTTGGCGAACATAGGGGATATGGAATTTTGTTTTCCGGGAGATTCTAATATTCCATTTAGTTTCCAGTGAGGTGGGCCAAACATGCTGCATGTGTAGCAATATTGCAGCTCCCAGATAAGTCATGTTATCTGGAGAAATTCAAAACAATGAATGCACTATTACTTTTTCCATGAAGCCTACATTAAAAAAAAAAAAAAAGAAAGAAAGAAAAAAAAAAAAAAGAAGCTAAATATGTATACAGTCTGAATGTGATACATTTTGACTCCTGGAAAATTTTATATTCATAAAATAATTCAGCTTTCAGTACTAAAGATTACTAACTTGTATGTACCAGGATAGATTTTTATTAATACAAATGATGATGATGATTTTAAATTATTATTATTATTGGTAGTATTAGTATTATAAAATAGAATGACTAATTAAATGTATTATTACATCAATTTTTTTTCATTAACATTGTGTTCTCCTGCTTTTTATTTGGTTCTTTTTTTTCTTCTCTTTTTAAAGGAGGTCAGGGTGGACTACCTGAGCACTCCTGACACAATGAGAGGATTATTCTGCCTCTGTAATCACCGGCCATGAACTAAAGGTTCATTCGTCTTGGTGGAATAGACAAACGTCCCGACCTTGTGTAAGTTCCATGTCGGGTAGGTATGGCAAACTGCAAACTTGGAGATGGTTGACGGACTGTTGGCATCGCACTGTCAGGTACGTGATCATCCTCAAATAACTCTGGACAATCCACTGCTTGCTCCTTGTCTGTTTCAGGCTGGTGGAGTCGCACCAACACCTGTCTGTTGCGTCAAATATTTCCATGTGAGGTTTTCACAACAAACGACCTTGGGGCCTGCTGTCGGATCATTTCCCTGGGATAGCTTGGTCCCCAATCCAAACAGTCTGTCCAGGTTTCAGTGGTGGCAGAGATCTAGCTCTGTGTCTCTTACTGTATGAATTTCTTGTGCGAGCACGTAGACTGGATTCAATCTGTTTCAGTTTGTCTGCGTCTGGAAGTTTTAGTGTGAGGAGAGACAGCAGAGTTGGTAAGCCTGTTCTCAGTCTTCTGCCCATTGATAGTTCTGCTGGACTGTAGCTGTTTGCAAGTGGTGTGGAGCGGTATGCGAGCAAAGCTTTGAATGGAACTGATGTTTTCCCCAAAAGCTTCTTGACCATTTGTACCGCTCTTTCGGCTTTGCCATTTCCTTGTGGATACTGTGGGCTGCTTGTAATGTGCTTAAAGTCATACTCAAAGTCATGCTCTTTGAAGCTGGAAAGCTTTTCCCTATTTGGAAGAGGTAAATATTTGTATCTTCCATGAGAGTTGAGTCAGCATCCGTTGCATCACTTGTAGAGGGCATCCTTAAAAGCATGTCTGGAGTTGTGAACTGTTTTCCTAGAACATGGCTGATCTCATAAGAATATCTCATAAATCTTATTCTGAACCTCGGCAGCCTTGGTGGTAAATCATCCAGATGTTTTGTGCTCAGTAAGCTCAGAAGTGGCTTATGGTCTGTCTCGAGAAGGAAATGTTTCCCAATGAGATAGCAGCTGAAACGTTCACATGCCCAAACAAGAGCTAGAGTCTCCTTCTCTATTTGAGCATATCTCTGTTCCGTTGGAGTTAATGCTCTAGACGCATACGCAATGGGTTTCCATGCATCACTGAACTTTTGAAGAATCACTCCTCCCAGACCAAAAGATGATGCGTCCGCTGCGACTTTAGTTTCCTTGCCGGGATCAAAGAGTGCTAAAGTTGGCGTCGTAATAAGCTCTTTTTTTAGCAACGCGAATGACTCTTGCTGTGGTGAGTCCCAGGACCACAGACTTTTCTGAGAGAGAAGGTCTCACAAGGGCTTTGTTTTCTCACCCAGTTCTGGAATGAACTTCTCCAATTGGTTCATCATTCCAAGAAAGCTGCGTAACTCAGACAGGTTGGTAGTTTCACGCATATTTTGTACTGCAGCCAGTTTGTCTGGATCGGGCTGTAATCCATCTGAGGACAGCTTGTGGCCTAACAACTTGACTTCTTTCTTTGCAAATTCGCACATCTTTTTGTTAAGCGTTAGGCCAGCACTCTGAAGCTTCTTTAGTGCTGCGTCCAGTCTGGTGTCATGTTCCTCCGGTGAAGTTCCATATATGAGGATGTCATCCATATGACATGTTACTCCATCTAGTCCTTCCAAAATCTGACACATTCTCAACTGGAGCTCTGGAGCACTGGAGATCCCAAATGGAAGCCTCTTGAAGGAGTAACGCCCAAATGGCGTAATGAAGGTGGTCAACGGTTGAGACTCTTCAGCCAAACTGATCTGCCAAAATCCAGAATTGGCATCTAGCTTTGTGAAGATTTTAGCTCTGCCTAACTGGCCTAATGTGTAGTCTACTGACGGCAAAATAAACTTTTCTCTTCTGACAGCACTGTTTAGTTTGGTCAGATCAACACAAATTCTCACCGTGTTGTCAGGCTTAAGTACTGGAACCATACCCGAACACCAGTCACTAGGTCCTACTACTTTCTTGATGATGTCGAGCTTCTCCATCCTGGATAACTCCTCTTTGACTTTTTCCATCAATGGTACTGGGATCCGTCTTGCTACATTTAACAGAGTAAGGTGTTGCATTGGGCTGTAACTTGCTACAGTACTCCTCTTTCAGCTCACCTAAGCCTGTGAAAAGTTCTATTTTTCTTGCCACTGATATTCTGTGATATTATCCAGTCTTGCAATGAGGCCAAGTTTTTCAATGGCATGTCTGCCCAGGAGTGGTGTGAAGAAATTTTTTAACCACATAGATGTCTTCCTCTATTTTTTTCTCATTTCTTGAGATGCTGGTAGAAAACACCCCTCTCACATCCAGGACATGCTTTTCTGGTCCCATCAGTGTTTTTCGTGATTTCTTCAGACCAGTGTTGCTGTTTGAGGTGAGCTGTGTGAAGACAGATTCAGGTATCGCTGTGACACCTGCCCCAGTGTCCATTTTCATTTTCATTGGCTGTTCCAAGATCTGAACGGTTGTGCACCAGCCTTGAGTATTTAACTCTACAGCTCCGAGGAATGCTTGTCCTTCATCTGAATCACAGTCCTCTTTAACCTCATGAAGCACTGTCTTTAAATGACATTGGCTCATAAAGTGGCCTGTCCTATTGTACTGATGACAGACAGCCTCTTTGGCTCTTTGGCTCATGCAGCATGATTTCTTTTATTTCTCTTTGCGATTTTTCTGGAAACTTGTCCAATTTCCGCCTTTCCCTGACTTGTTTAACTTTTTAGACGAATCCTGTCTGTACTTTTCTTTATGTACAGCCTCTAGCTTTAGGTCTTTGTCCTCCTCCTGCCTAAGTTCTGCCTGCTGTTTTCTCACCGTTTCACTCTGTCTGGCCATAGTTATAGCCTTCTCCAAAGTTAGGTTTGCATGTAGTTGAAAGCACTCTGACAGTTTGATGTCTTTCAATCCCGCAACAATTCGATCTCTAATAAGTTCGTCTCTCAGAGTTCCAAAAGCACAGCGTTCTGACAATGAATACAGCGCAGTGATAAAATCATTAACTGGTTCATCTGGCTCTTGCTTGCTGGAGTTAAACTTGGCTCTCTCATAAATCATGTTTATTTTGCCAGTGAAATATTCTTTGAATTTATTCTGCACAGTTTCATAATTTCCACGCACTTCTGTTGTCATGGCCAATCCACACAAAATTTCATCAGCTTTGTCTCCCATACAATAAATCAGTTTGTTAACTTGGTGCAAATCTGAAACTACTGACTCTCTCTTTTCCATCACTTTAGACACAGTTGCTCCTCTGTGCTTAAAGAAGATTAAAGAAAATAGTCCAACGCTGTGGTACAACGACTAGCCCTTAAAACAGCAGCCAGAAAAATGGAGCGCAGCTGGAAGAAAACAATAGTCCAGAGAGGGCTCCAAAGTCCAGAGAGGGCTCCAGCCCGTGACCAGAGTCCAGAGAGGACTCTGTCTCCTGTCCCCAGTCCAGAGAGGACTCTGTCTCCTGTCCCCAGTCCAGTGAGGACTCTGTCTCCTGTCCCCAGTCCAGAGAGGACTCTGTCTCCTGTCCACAGTCCAGAGAGGACTCTGTCTCCTGTCTCCAGTCCAGAGAGGACTCTGTCTCCTGTCCCCAGTGCAGAGAAGACTCTGCCTTCTGTCCCCAGTCCAGAGAGGACTCTGCCTGCTGTCACCAGTCCAGAGAGGACTCTGCCTCCTGTCACCAGTCCAGAGAGGACTCTGCCTCCTGTCCCCAGTCCAGAGAGGACTCTGCCTCCTGTCACCAGTTCAGAGAGGACTCTGCCTCCTGTCCCCAGTCCAGAGAGGACTCTGCCTCCTGTCACCAGTCCAGAGAGGACTCTGCCTCCTGTCACCAGTCCAGAGAGGACTCCGCCTCCTGTCACCAGTCCAGAGAGGACTCCACCTCCTATCACCAGTCCAGAGAGGTCTTCTGTCCTTCCTGTCCTAGCTCCAGAGTCCATAGTGCCTCCCAAGAAGATTTTGGGAGGGGGGTACCCATTCATGGAGGCTGGACCTGAAGGGTCTGTGCCACCATGGCTTCCTGAACTGCCTAAGCCGCCATAGCTTCCTGAACTTTCTAAACCGCCATGGCTCCCTGAACTGCCCAAACCACCATGGCTCCCTGAACTGCCAGGTCCACCCATGCTCCATGACCCAGGCCCAGGCCCGCCTTGCCTAGTCCTAGTCCTGCCTAGTCCTGGCACCCCATCCCTCCCCCAAGACCACCCTCCTGGACTTTTTTGTTTTTGGATTGTTGGGCGCTCTGTCACATGTGCTCTGTGTCTGTCCTTGGACTTTTATGTTGAAGTGTTTCCTGTGCTTTATTTTGTAGTTCTTTGTAGTTTGTCATGTTGATTAGTCTCCCCAGGTGTATCTTGTTTCCTCGTTACTGTTGTTAAGCTTGTTTGGTTTAGCTCCTCAGTACTTGAGCGAGCTCTTAATGCATTATACTCCATCACAACTATTGCGGTGTCGAAATTCTGGCCAGTTCATAATACATAGAATATCAAAATAAACTGCAGGCGGTCGATCCTTTTCATATTTAGCACCTAAACTCTGGAACAGTCTTCCTAGCATTGTTCAGGAAGCAGACACACTCTGTCAGTTTAAATCTAGACTAAAAACACATCTCTTTACTATGGCATACATATAGAACATTTTCAATTTATATTATTCAAATCAGTTAAATGATTGTTAGGCTGCATTAACTAGGTCAGCCGGAACCGGGAACACTTCCCATAACACCTGATGTACTCGTTACATCATAAGAAGAATGGCATCTACACTAATGTTAGTCTCTCTGTTTATCCTGAGGTTTACTGCAGTCAGCCGTATCCGGGCCATATCCAGATCAGATGGTGGACCTGCGCCTACACATGACCAACGCATCCCTGAAATGTCTGCAGAGACCGTGTCAATTAAACTCCCTCCTGTTAATGCTGCATCGACACGACATCCTCATTAAACCTGTCTCCGGCGTGACAACTCCAATCTTTCGAATAATCTTACGAATATCTTTAGATCTAATATGACTTCTGATCTGTAATGTTGCCAGAATCATAATCATGCACTGTTTGTTCGTTGGCCAGAGGAGAACTAGCACCCCGACTTAGCCTGGTTTCTCCCAAGGTTTTCTCCATTCTGGCCCCTGAAGGAGTTAAGGTTCCTTGCCACTGTAGCCTTTGGCTTTTGGCTTGCTCAGTTAGGGACACTAAATTTTCAACTATATTACTGATCTGCCCGCATTGACACTAAATGATAATTGAAATGAGCTGGATGACATCACCGTTTTCTCAAGAACGGCTGTACAGCCGAATCAAATTCTGTTGCATTATTTTCCTGTTTAACACTGTGTTTGAAACAATCGGCATTGTAAAAAGCGCTATATAAATAAAGGTGACTTGAAAACTATAAAAAGTATAAAAAAGTATAAAAATATTGTTAAATTGTGTATATTTAGGATACAAAAAAGCTAGCTATGAAATTATATGTTGCTCAAAATTGAATAAATATTGTTCATTTTAGTGATTCAGATATGCTTGAGAGCCATAGCATTATAGGTTATCTGATAGTTGAAAATGAGCAGCTAATGCAGGGCTGATGGGTCTTCAGCTGGCCAGAAGAAAATATTCTGACTGGATCAGCACATGTCCTCTGCGCACTGAGGAATTTACAGTAATAGTGATTGTGGCTACTGAGGGTGCTTTTAATTACCAACCATTCCTTTCTGCCATGATTCTGTTCCACTCTCTTGAGCAAAGATGGTGGTGATGTTCAACTGTGTTTCCTGTTTACTCCCTCAAACACCATAACTTTTGTGACCTTAAGACAGCCATCCCTGGAAGTTCTCAAATTTCCAGTGAAAGGGCATCAGTGTGGTTTTAGGTTCTTTATATTTGTGACTACATGCTATATTTTCCTAATATGCATTTTTCTTGGAATGCACTTTATAAAATAATAATAATATTACACAATTGGAGGTTTTTATTGTTTAAGATCAGATGGTTCTTTGATCATATTATTCGTCGAGTTCATATTGCTCACAAAACAAGCAAGAGATAGTGTGTTTGAGGCACTTATAAGTAAACGATACACAAGTAGAACTGTATATTCTGAATTGTTTTCTATGTCTGATAATCTAGATAATCTTTTAAATGAACAGAAATTATAATTACCAACTCTACATACAATTGACAATTGTTTTGCTATAGGGCTCCTCAGAGTCTTCATCTGTTGTGTCTGGTCAGTGCTTTGAGGCTCTATGTTGATCTATGCTCCTAGTATGCTTTGGTGGCCACAATAGAGGTAACATGGTCACCAAGTGTGCTCCACAAATACTGGCGCCCTTGTTAAAATTTGTTAAAATTAGTTTTTGCAATTTATTTCATTCTTTCATTCCAACTCTTCAACTCTTATTTCAAAAGGTTGAAAGAAAGAAATCATATTTTTCTGAAATATACTGTATGAATTCCACAATTATTGGCACCCTTTCATTTAATACTTTGTGCAACCTCCCTTTGCCAAGATAACAGTGTTGGATCTTCCCCTATAATGCATAAAAAAGGTTGATGAACATATGGCAAGAGATCTGAGACCATTCCACCATACAGATTCTTTCCAGTCCCTTCAGATTTAGAGGTCTATGCTTGTGGACTTTTTTCTTCAGCTCATCCCACACTTTTTTGGATCATTGTCATGCTGGAAGATCCAACTATGGCCTAGTTTAAGCTTCCTGACAGGGTCAGTCAGGTGTTGATTTAATATCTGCTGGTACTTGATTGAGTTTATGATACAGTGTTTCCAAACAAATTGTCCAGGGTCCTTTGAAAATTAGTCTCGCAGTCTATTCAGTCTATACCAAACCCACCTCTGGCGTTTTTCCAAAAAGTTTAACTTTGGTCTCATCTGCTCATAAAACCCAGTAGCACTGAAAGTTCCACTAATGCCTGGCAAACTGTAGGTGCATGAGATTGATTGACTTTCTGATACCAAGACCCAACTAGCATCTGCAATTCTCCAACTTTGATCCATACAGTTTGTTTGGCAACTAAAACCATCCACCTCAGTGTGTGTGCCACCACCCATATAGTGGAAATGTCCTGGTTAAAATAGCTTATTTCTCTGAATTTAAATATTCTGAAACAGTACACAAGTCAACAAAATATATAACATTGTTCTAGTGGTTTTTGGATATTTTTAATGTTTTTTTATATTTTAATATTTGGATATTATTGCCTTTAACAATAATAACCCTGTGCAAATTTGAAAAATATATATACCACAGTAGACACATTTGGAGAAGTTTTTATTGTTGTAATACATTTGCATATTTGAAAAAATGCTCTCACAAAGTTTGAATACCTGCTGAACGAAAGCTGCAGTAATATTAGAATATTACTCTCTCCGTATAAGGATGCAATCAGTGGTTCCAGGAGAATGTAGGGGAACAGAGCAGAGGCAGAGAAGAGATAATGCAAGTTAAAAGCAGAGACAGAAGACAGTTTTTCACAACAAAGATGTAAGCTCTGACTGATAACATCAAAAACCCCGTACTGCTGTGGGGATTTTCCTATCTCAAGGACTCCCTGGTGTGTAAGTAATTGGCAGTTGTAAACTGGTAGAAATAAGGATCAAATTTAACAATAATAGGAAGAGACAGCAGAAAGAGAGACAGACAGAATTGTCATATCTTGATGTTGAAAAGTAAGACACCCATGTATGTTCATGCACATACAGGCCTAAATGAAGTTGTGAACATAAAAAGTGGGTGTTTTTGTTACATTAATGGAGAAGCACACTCAATCAAAGTTGTTTTTCTGCCCTAATAACACACGGCAGCATAGAAGCACACTTGTCATCAAATAGACTCCCACTGAGGCTTAAAAAGGAGACATGAAGAGAGACTGGCACCGAGTACAGACCTTGTGGACTAAACCAAAATCTACAACTAATTGGACTCTCAAAACATTGGACTATAAATAACATTGTAGAGGCAATGAAGCATTCAGAGTTATTTGGTGAAAAGATGCTTAAACATATCTGTCATATTTTGGTTACCACAGACCTATAGTAGGTAGCCAAAAAAAAAAAAAAAACCTTACACTTAAACTTACAATTTGACATAATATTCGGTGGGAAACAATGCACTGTCACTGTGCATCAGGGTTTTGATTTTGACAGAGTAAAGCCATGGGTTCTAGTCTTTATTATGATTTTTGAAAGACTGCAATCGTCTGTCTGAGGAATGCCTGGATATACATCACTTTAATACATTCAATCCATGTAATCCGGTTCCAAATAGAATTTGGTGTCTCCAGCCAAAGGAGATACACAGTGGCTCTCATAAGTACTCCTGTTTAGTGACATATCTCAAGGGTGTATAAAAAACAAACTTTCTGTCTGTTCAGTCTTCCCTAATTATACAGAAGTAAACTACAGTGGATTCAATTAGTTTTTAAGCAGAATGTTATGCTATACACGGGAATGAGGAATGATCTTCCCAACAACCTTCCCATCTTCCCTTGCATATTTTATTAAAAGAATGGTCAACCAAATGCAAGAAAAAAATTGCTTTGTCAAATGCATAAAACACACCAGTTGGCTAGTAACTTCATTAGGAACTGCAACTTAATACTTGATATAAATTAAACTGTAAGAAAGATACTCTGATGCCAACTGTGACATGTGCGATTAAAAAAATCACAATCACTTGCATGTCCTCTAACAAAATCTTGCACTTCCTTGGACCACCAGCAGTAGCTTCTTCTAAAGCTTAACCAAAACCTGTTGTGTAATGGCAATATGTTGTTTTATCTAATCAAAATGTGTTTTTTAGACACAATAATCAAACATAATTATGATGACACTGCTTGTTTTTAAACTTATTTTTCCCCAGAAACTAGTCTGGGAGTGTTGAGCTGTTGTGTGCCCCAAGGTTGTAAGGTAAAGGATAATTCAAGATTTTAATGCACGATGTGGAGGCAAGGAACCACCCAACGGAAAGCAGTTGCCTCCACAGAGCACATTCAAATAGTTTAATGCACAGCTAGCCATAGATTATCCTGCTTATACCATGGTCATTTGTCTGCATTGAAAACTTAAAGCTGTTATTGATGTCAATATTTGACTGGAATTGTAAAAATGCTGGTTATTTTCGTCAGTTACAGTTAGATCTAGCATTTTGCCCGCTTTAAAATCAGACACAGAAAAAGTAGTGCGTATGTGTCTGTTCAGCATCTCTCTCTATTAACAAAGAAGCTGTGAGTTTAATTACTTCAAAACCAGCGATGCAAACTCATTGCTGAGTAATATAATGTAGCGATTCAATTGCAAAGCTATTTTATTAATAAAAGTTGTGGGGCAGCTTTGATAAGTTTCTGTGCTTCAGAATGTTTCTGTGTGCAGGGCAATCTTCAAATGATATATGATGCTTCAATGAAAACATCTTTATTGTACACCTTCAAACCAATCAGAATTGAGTATTCAGACAGACCATGGTATAATCAAATGTAGCTATATGCTTTTGTTGAAGCCTACTGTGTGTATAATTTCACATAGCGGAATTCGTTGTGAGAAACTACATTACCCATAATGCTGTAAAGAAAATTCCAACTATAAGAGAGTCATGGCGTGCAAATCACACTAAAATAGCTCTGCAGGGAACTCCAATGAAGCACCACGAATGACATAATCATTTCAGCCTCCCTACGCTTTAAAAATAGTTGTTACTACTTATTGCTACTCAAACAGCATTTGATCAAGCTGCATCACAAATCTGAATTCAGATTGTGGCTCGGTAGCATTCAAATATTTCATTCAGTTCCTTTTGCTTGAAGATCGGGTTCATCAAGGCAGTATGGAGACGAAGCTGGTCTGCACAAAAGACTTGTCTGGTTTCTGTGGTCTTTGCTGAGGATCTGGGGATTTGCCTTTGTCTTTTTGTCTGATTTTCAAATACTTTTTTGCATCAAATAAAAGTGTGTGATGTTTTAATTTTTTTGCTGTGGTGCCCAGGTTGAATATCACTTCCATAGAGTATGATAGCTTAGCAGGCTGACTACACTGCTGCTGCTGTTGGATGTTGCTGCTGCTACTGCAGAGCAAGTACAGGACTTGCTACTGCCAATAAATACACAACACGCTTTTTGTGAGCAAGTAAGACATGCTGCTGCTGTATAATATAGCGTACATAAATTACCCATAGCAGATCTATACAGGTGGAGCTGGGGAAGGTGGAGGGTTTCTGAAGCGTGCTGCACTGCTAAGGCAAATGCTAACAAAGTATTTTTGAAGGTTGAGCATGTAAGCTCATTGGCTACTGATACAGCAAGAACCAATCAGCTGTGCCCTATAGATAGATAATGTGATATGTATATGATCTAAAAGATATGAATTGATGTAATAGTGGTCCATTACATCAGAAAGCCTGAACTTTTCATGAAGACATTCTGGTAGTTCAGACTGTCCAAAGACAACAATCACAGCTTCCTATCAGTTATTTAGTCTGATAACGTGTTCTATCTCAGTCTTTTTAGTGGGGTTTATTTTTAAGCTACAAAACTGCCTCACAAATGCAGAAGGAAATCCACCAGATCACAGCAGTGGGGGAGCAACAGTTAACCATTCTTAGACCAAACCGGTGTTTGGCATGGAAGCACACTTCCTTGCTGTTTTCCAGCACATGACAGCAGCTACAAAATGGCATAGGTTTGTTTAACACTACATAGCACGCATGCTTCCGGCACAGATGTTTAATGTTTTGTCTGCTATGAGGGCTTGTTGACACGTCATCACGGTTTTAGTTCTCCTGTCAACCTACTGTGCAGTTTTAGCGTGTTTTACTATCCCAAGTTGTATGACAGATGGAACAAGTGGAAAAATAATTTCTTTGAAATGTGTTTGGTTTCAAGGAGTGCATGCCATTGACTTTTAGAACATTTACTGAGGTGAAACTCAAGGGGAAATGAGAAATAAACAGCATTTTCTCAAGGTTTTTGTGAACATTTGCTGTCAGGCATGACACGTGTCTCAAGTAAGCAAGTGCACACAATCGAGAAAAAACGATGGGTGATAGGTCATTTGGTCAGGAATGTTTATGAAATATCAATTTATCTATTACCAACACACTTTCCAACATTAACAAAAACTATTATGACATTGCAGTTTGGTCTCAGTATAAGTCAAAAGATCACAGTACACTGGAAGTGATTTAATCTAAACATAACATTCATTGTATTTGTAAGATACTTGTTCCATCATAATACTTTAAGAAGAGACAAACATAGTTTCAAGGCAGAACTTAGAGAGTTCTTGTTCCAAACCTGAGACACATTGGACTCAGGAAGCTCTCAGGAGCCAAAACAAACACAAAGACTGAGAGTGTGGAGGGTGTTCCCCAAATAACAGAGATCTCCTCCAAAATCTGAGATTGTCCTTAAAAACGTATTATTATTATTTTTTAAATCAAGTCAATTTAAAACCTCTTAAGCTGAGTGAGGACGTCAGATGTACGTAATTACCTTGACAAACTATACATCATTAAAAAGATCTAAGACTCAAGTTTAAATTTTTTACCACTGTTTTATTCTCAAAATGTTATAGTGACCGTAATTTGTTAATATGTGTCTGGAGTTATGAATATGACAACCGGCGTCAGTACCTTTTGATTGAAATATGAGTGTCAGCTGCTCCCATTCAGAAAAATCTCCTCTATGGTCGTCATGAAGGCTCGCGACAAAACAACATCCCTCAAAAGTGTGCAGATGTGGAGAAATATTGATAGATTCTCATATGTTTGTGACAAATTTCTATACAGAGAAGTATTATTTATTTAATATTTACCCAAAATGTGCGGATATAATCATTATGAGCGCTGGATACTCTGATGTGTTGTGTTTTCATGTCATACAAACAGCCGGAGGGCGCCCTGTGCATATGTAGTCCATATATGGAACGCATGAAGAAGAGGAATACCATGTGACATTCCAGACTAAAGGCCGTTACATACTCCGCACGAACAGAGAAAAAAGTTCTCGCTCCCAGCCCTGGTTTGGGAGTTCTCGCAGCTTGTTCTCGACATATCATCTGAGCAGAACTTTTTTCTTGGGGGTGTCCGAGAACTATTGTGTGATTGGTCAGAAACTTAAAGTGGGTGGGGTTAATGCGGAGAAACGGAAATGTTCAGCACCTGCTTTTCTCGTGGAGTATGGAATGTCCTGGCCAGAACGAACAGGTTAAAGGATAAGCATAAACTTGTCGATACACTTAGAATCAACAATGTTTTATAAATGTTTCTGTAAATATTCATATTAATTGTGAAAACTAAAATGAAAATAGGCTAATTTCATCTGGTTTAAAAGGTTGTGTAATATCTCCTCTGAGTGTCTAGCTTGGTTATGCATTTAGTAGTAACAGCAAAGAGGCTTTCAAAGTAAACTAATTATAGCACAGAGTAAACTCTGGTAATTATAGATCAACTGATTTCCAGAATAAGCAATGGGAAATGAGTGCTTTTCTTAGTCACGTTCATACAGCTTGCTAAGTCAGTTATATACAGAAACCAAAAGGTCCAGATGATGTGCCACATGCTCCATTCATTCATGGCCTTCAGTTTGAGTTATCCTGGATGCAGATTTGTGGTAATAACGATTTTTGAAGAATTTTGAATAAATAAAATATAACTTTTTATTCATCAGGCTAAAATGTATCATGCCAGTTACATAATTATCAGAGATCTTGAAGGGACACCTCCCACAAAAGGAGAACAAAATTCTCTTAAGTTTTAAATATTTGTATTGATCTATTCTATTGTTGTGAAATTGAGATAATTTTACCAATCACACTGATACATTTGAAATGATACTAAACAATGAATTCACAAGATACATCATATGTGGTATATACAGTGCATCCGGAAAGTATTCACAGCACTTTTTACACATTTTGTTATGTTACAGCCTTATTCCAAAATGGATTAAATTCGTTATTTTTCTCAAAATTCTACAAACAATACCCCATAATGACAACGTAAAAAAGCTTGTTTGAAATCTTTGCAAATGTATTCACAAAAAAAAACAAAAAAACAAGTCTTTTTGAGTATGATCCTACAAGCTTGGCACACCTATTTTTTGGCAGTTTCTCCTATTCTTCTTTGTAGGACCACTCAAGCTCCATCAGGTTGGATGGAGAGGGTCGGTGCACAGCCATTTTCAGATCTCTCCAGAGGTGTTCAATCGGATTCAAGTCTGGGCTTTGGCTGGGCCACTCAGGGACATACACAGAGTTGTCCCGTAGCCACTCCTTTGTTATCTTGGCTGTGTGCTTGGGGCCGTTGTCCTGTTGGAAGATGAAACTTCGCCCCAGTCTGAGGTCCAGAGGGCTCTAGAGCAGGTTATCATCAAGGATGTCTCTGTACATTGCTGCATTCATCTTTCCTTCGACCCTGACTAGTCTCCCAGTTCCTGCTGCTAATAAACATCCCCACAGCATGATGCTGCCACCACCATGCTTCACTGTAGGAATGGTATTGGCCGTGGTGATGAGCAGTGCCTGGTTTTCTCCAGACATGACGCTTGCCATTCAGGCCAAAGAATCTTTGTTTCAGAGTTTTGGCTACTTTAGGCGCCTTTAGACCAACTCCAGACAGGCTGTCATGTGCCTTTTACTGAGGAGTGGTTCTGTCTGGCCACTCTACCATGCAGGCCTGATTGGTAGAGTGCTGCAGAGATGGTTGTTCTTCGGGAAGGTTCTCCTCTCTCCACAGAGACACGCTGGAGCTCTGTCAGAGTGACCATTGGGTTCTTGGTCACCTCCCTGACTAAGGTGCTTCTCCCCCGATCGCTCAGTTTGGCAGGGTGGCCAGCTCTAAGAAGAGTCCTGGTGGTTCCAAACTTCTTCCATTTACAGATGATGGAGGCCACTATGTTCATTGGGACCTTCAATGCTACAGACAATTCCTTGGACTTCATGGCTTGGTTTGTGCTCTGACATGCACTGTCAACTGTGGGACCTTACATAGACAAGGGTGTGTGCCTTTCCAAATCATGTTCAATCAACTGAATTTAGTGGAATCCAATCAAGTTGTAGAAACATCTCAAATATGATCAGTGGAAACAGGATGCACCTGAGCTCCATTTTGAGTGTCATGGCAAAGGCTATGAATACTTATGTACATGTGTACATGAAAATAATTAAATTTAATCAATTTTGGAATAAGGCTGTAACATAAAATGTGGAAAAAGTGAAACACCGTGAATACTTTCTGGATGCACTGTAGGTATTCGTAGTGAACTTTCAGTGACTGAAGGCAAGGGGAGTAGGGAAATGGGTCTCATAGATGGATGAGGAGAGTAGTTTGGGCAAGGCAGTTGTTGGTAAAATTCTTGTATTCTTTCTTATCAGGAACTTCAGCCTGTAATATCTTTCTCAGAATCAGTTTGAAAGTTTGCACCCAAAGAATTGCTTGAAAGATCCACCACTAGCATCAGAGAAACAATCAATCCAAAAATATGGTCTTTTCTTAGGAGATTTGAACAAAGTGGTATGGCAAACAAAAAAATATGTTATCAGATATCTAAATCACATTGCTTGTCATTACATAATCATCTTCAAACATCAGCAAATGTGATGCAACATCACATTTCCCCATGTGAAAAAATCCATCAACATCTGTGACAAGAGCAACATTAAAGGAAAACAAATGGAGAACTGGCTGGAGTCTACATGGCAGGGACCACAGTGGCGGTGGACTGATTTAGATGATATCTTAACCCCTTTAGGCTGAGGGGACAAACAGAGACACACAACAGAGAAAGCAAAGAAAATACATTTTCATCTCACGCCATATATTGTACCAGGTGTATATGTTTTTTATTGAATTGGCCAGTATTTGTCCAGTCATGCTAACATGCTTCAGTTTTGTTGTAGACCACCAGAGAAGGAAGTGATGCTGTGATCATGTCCATACCATGCAAGCTCACTTCCCCAGTAACTTCAGTTAAACTGCAAATAATCAGTGGTAATAAACTTGTTTAAAGATTCACTCTATGAATGCAATAATAATCATATATATCAACATAAATCTATGTTATCCCTGCTGAAAAATCTTAGCTGGATAAGGCTGGAAATAGCTGGTTTTAGCTGGTCTCCCAGCCTGGCTCAGCTGTTCAAACTGGTCTCCCTGCCTGGCTTAGCTGGTGTTCAGCTGGTATTCGCTGGTCTCCCAACCTGGCTTAGCTGGTTTTAGCTGGTCTCCCAGCCTGGTTTAGCTGTTAACATTGTTAATCATTAACTGATATTTCAAAGTGTTTTTCCTATTTTGACAGATACATGTCAGATTTCCCAGCTTTTGTGATACCAATGTGATACCAATTAAAATACCAATTTTACTGACAGATAAAAAAAAGAACATGATGGAAAATGTACAGCTCATTCAGTCAAACTGACAGATAAGGATTATTACCCAAACCGGTAGTGCCACCCATAATTTAAAATGCAATAGGCTCATTTGGGGAAAAGGTGGATACTGGAAGCTACCATAGCACTGAGATTTTAGTGTAAATACATAGTCTAATCTTGTTGAACCGAAAAATCATGATCTGTACCTTTATCTCCATACCAAAAATCTCAGTTGGCCACAGTGATTAATCTTTTATGAATCATTCAAATATCGGGGTGCAGTGAGCTCAGAGGCTATTGTGTACAACACCGTACACAAGTTTTTATAAGCTTAGATTAAAGTGTGCTTTAAATGAACAGGGCTCGTATACAGCTTTTTCTCACTTGATGTGGAGTAGCCTATAGACTTGGACCTGAAAACAGTATTCGAAACATCATGACGACAAGCGGATTAGAGAGATGTGCTAACATGGGTAAACAGGTTCCAAAATTTGTTTAAGTTTTTCTCCTTCAACCTCATGGAGCTGATCATAAACAAACATGACCACATTTCATTCCTACTAGTGTAGGACAATAGTGAAGGACCACATACTCACCTGTCAACCAACCACTGGGCTAAAACATAAGATAAAACTATGCTGGTGTTGTGCCAATTTCTGTGACCCACTGAAGAAACTTTTGTTGACAGATGAAGCAGTCAGCTGTATTGGATCTCTTTGACATAATTCATAATGAAGCTTATGATAATTCATAAGCTGCCCCTTAAAAATGTATCATTTCAGACAGCAAGGAAGAATGAAGGTTGAAAATAATTGTTTTTCCACATATATATTTGTTTTTGTTTTGTTTTATGGTGCAAAAAAACTTTATAAACATTATAAGTGAACCTCAGGGAACAAAGAATCATGTCATGACCCCTTTAAAAACCAAGAATGCCTGGGAGAAACGGTGAATCCTAATACAAGGTGTAAATGGAATTTTAAAGCTGCCAAAGTTAAAAAAATAAAAAAATATACAAAGAAAAGCAAAAAAAAACAAAAATAAATAATTATTTATACATTTATTTTCTTATTTATGTATATATTTATTTTTTCCACATTTATTTATTTATTATTTTATTTATTTATACATTTAGTCATTTCTATTTTTATTTATTTATGCAATTATTTATTTTTACATTTATGGATTTCTACATTTATTTTTTTCTACATTTTTGTATTTTTACATTTATGTATTTTTACATTTCTTTGTCCATAGAGTAATGAGGAGGAGCGTGGTTTACCTCAGACATAGCAATCGAGCTCAGAGTAGGCGAGGGCGAAGCGTTGAGGCCACAGTGACACCTTGTGGTGTGGCCGAAATACAATAAGTACACTGTAAAACATTGACAGTGAACATTGAAATTCACTAAATGAAATGTTAATTTTACTTAATTAAAAAAAAAAAAAAGTTAATTCAACTTAACAAATATGTGTGATGTGAACTCAAAAACGTATTATTTTAGGCAGAACTCAATCTAATTAAGTTACTAAAAATAATATAACTGTAATGGTGATATTTTAAACTGTAATTAAAATATCTTATTTTGTGTTTAGCAGAAGAAAGACACTCATACAGGTTAGGAACAACTTGAGGGTAAGTAAATGATGACAATTTTTTTTTTAAATTGTCCATCTTCATCTGCCTTCACTCCTACTAAAGGAGCAATGTGCTCTGCAAGCACTGATGGATGAAGACATGGGCTATGTGTGAAGTGTGACATTCTTGCTCATGTTCATGTCTCTTGCAGAAATCTGTTAAATGGTGTTAGAACTTTATTCAGGAATTTCCCAATAAACATTACTAAAGCAAGATGCATTTTTTAAGAATGTAGAAAAATGTTTCTAATTACATTCAGTAACAATACAAATCAAATGCAAAAAACAAGCACGCAAATTAAAGGAACAGAGAAATAATAAGGTAGATGGAGCATTGTTTGAAATTGTACAAGAGAAGTCATGTATGTCAGGTGGCTCAACACACAAGACTGTGTAGGATGCACCTGTGTTTTCTCTCTAATGAAGAAGCATCAATTAGGCTACTGAGAAGTACACATGCCAAACCAAAATGGGCGTGTACCAATCAGTGGCCAATTTCATGTGTAATGTTTTTCAACCATTTTTCAACAGACTTGCTAAACCATGAAGGCCCACCCCTAAACCAAGACCCCAGTGGATTAGAGCAAATCAGGTAAAGCGGTTAAAAAAGCCCATCATGGTTTGAAAACGTCCCACTGATTGGGAAACACCCACTAGTGTTCTACAGAGAGACACACCTGCATGATATTGTGCTCATCAACTACAAATCACTGTTGGTTCAATGTCACTGTCTCCACCCGTGTGTGCTGTCGACTTTCATCACAATTTCAATGCTAATCCAACATACTTAACAACCAAAATTATGATTTGGATCAAAACTCAACATTGTATCAATGTTACCATGCTGTCTGGGTACCAGTCAAGTCTTGAAAGTTCTGGTTATAGTTAGTTGACTTTCCTAATATGAACAGAAAAATTATCTTTCGTGTTATATTTTCACTGGCACTTATCCTGAAGTTTCCTTGGGTTTGTAAAGGTGTCAGGTAATTGCCAATGCTAGGTTTGCAGTGGTTGAATGTTGTCTTGTCACGCATCATAAAAATAAACTGCCCATAAATGTTGCTTAATTGTGAGTTAAATTACCCTAATAATATTGTATTTTGTCTTCAAGGACAAAAATGGCATTGATGTCATTTGAACTACAATCCTAGCAGGTCTATTACTATTTGAAAAGAAGAGTCAGCAGATGTTTTCAAGACACGAGGTAGGACACGTCAAAACTACATTACATTTATTTAGCAACATGTTAACCTTTTAACGTTCGCTGCCATCAGCATAAATACATGGCGTGGGTACAGTGACTGAAATTAAATATTTTTGAAATTCTTTGATCATTTTTGTCTATCCATCGAAAATCTAGTCTTTATTTTCAAGCTTCAAAAAGTACTTTAATTTAGGCTTTTATTCACATATATATTGAGCACAGCAAATATTGTAATTGGAAGCTCAAAGCTTGTTTGACATAATAAACCAACCTCAGCTCAAGCTTAAAGGGATAGTTCACCCAAAAATGAAAATTCCCCCATGATTTACTCACCCTCAAGTCATCCTAGGTGTATATGACATTCTTCTTTCAGACGAATACAATCAGTTATATTATTAGTTTGATAAAAAAATGCCCTGGCTCTTCCAAACATTATAATGGCAGTGAATGGCAGCCCAAAATTTGAAGCCCAAAAAAGTGCATCCATCCATTATAAAAGTAATCCACACGACTCCGGAGGGTTAATAAAGGCCTTCTGAAGTGAATCGATGGGTTTGTGTATGAAAAATATCCTCTTATGATTCAAAACTCTTATGTAACGTCTGACGTCATCGTCACGCCATTCACGCTTTTTTACGCTACGTCCAACGTCATCGTCGCGCCAGTTACACTTTTTTCATAAGTTGAATACGGGAAAGGTGGTCCGCCGGAAGCTAGATATTTGATTTTATAATGTGTAAAATATGGATATTTTTCTTGCACAAACCCATCGATTCCTTTCAGAAGGCCTTTATTATCCCCCCGGAGCCGTGTGAAGTACTTTTTTGGCCTTCAAATTTTGGGCAGCCATTCACTGCCATTATAATGCTTGGATTAACCAGGACATACTATTTTAATATAACTCTGATTGTATTTGTCTGAAAGAAGAATGTAATTTACACCATTTTTGGGTGAACTATCCCTTTAAAATTTGTTAATCAAATCTGTGTCTTGTTTCACCGTGTCTACACCGGACGCGAGAGGCACAACATGACAAAAGAACCCTGGATGCGGCGAGACACGAGAGACAAATCTCCGACAGTAAACTGATGCCTCTTTCTATTTATGACATACTGACATGAAAAACAAATGCTTTGCAATGTGCGCTTTGTCACGTCCAGTGTAGACAGCCTTTAGCTTTTGTGAGGTGAGCGACAAAGGTCACGTCCTGTGTAGACATGGTGTTAGAAGACTTAGATTAAATTTACATAGTTACAATTTAACTATGTCTTTATGTACCTTTTGAAGCTATATATTGATTGCCTAGACTTTCAATGGATGAGAGAAATGATGAGAGAGCATTAAAAATATCTCCATTGTTGTTTGGTATGACATGATAGTGAGTAAATAAAGATGAAAAAATGAAATTTTTCATTTTTTGGGGGGGTGAACTATCCCTTTAAGCACCACATTTCTTTTGTTTGTGTAATAAATAACTTTAGGTTGATGCCAAATAAAATTTGCATTCAATTCAAGGTCTAGAACATTCAGCTGATACACCCCTGAAAAGAATTTTCCCAATTAAACCTTGCTGACAAACAACTCTGGAAGACATGTTGTGAAAATACTCCGTTGGTTTAATGGTTTTAAAACTTAAATGGTTTAACGCAATCGTTTTCCTCAATTGGTTTGAGTTACCGTAACTTATCGTGACAAACTCTTAAAATACAATGCATATTTCAAAGATCCAAAATAGAACGAGGCATCAAGGCGTTGTTACAGTAGAACATTTTGTCATGTCGCGTCACTTCACGTGTGGACAGTCACAGCATCACTGAGTAAAATGTTTTTTTCTTGGTATGGTCTTATTATTAATCACACGTCTTAGGCTAAGTTATCAACTGGAAATATCCAGAATTAGATAAATGTGCCCATGGAAACAGAGCTGGTGAAACACACACGCCATGCATTAAACATACACAGATGCATCATCCTCTTTCAAACAGCACCTGTCGCGTGCCCTCATATTTTTGAGGAGACATAACTTTTAGTTTCGGTACTGTCAGTTTACAGTTAGCCCATTAGGCTAATTTATGTGTATCTTTATGCCTACCATGCATATTAGACCAACGGCAAGCTTTGATAGGCGCACTGATACGGGTTTACTTTACAGGAATTTAACTTTATAGGCCTATTTCATACAGTCTATTTAATTTTATTTTGGCCAGTATGATGATGATAAGAACAATAGCCTAATAATAATAATACGAAAGAAAGAAAGAAAGAAAGAAAGAAAGAAAGAAAGAAAGAAAGAAAGAAAGAAAGAAAGAGAAAGAAAAGATAAGTGATTTCAAAGACTGGGATGGAATGATACAAAAATGTTTCCTTGGTTTTCTTGTATTTTTCTCACCTGTTCTTTTGACATTTATTGATAATGAACTTCATGCTGTGGAATATAACACCCGTGCGTTGTGCCTAAAGCCTAAAGTGTGCGATTTGTTAATAATAATAATTAAAAATAAAAAGTCATTGCAAAAGAAACTGGCTGTTCACAGAGCTCTGTGTCCAAGCACATTAATAGAGAGGCGAAGGGAAGGAAAAGATGTGGTAGAAAAAAGTGTACAAGCAATAGGGATAACCGCACCCTGGAGAGGATTGTGAAACAAAACCCATTCAAAAATGTGGGGGAGATTCACAAAGAGTGGACTGCAGCTGGAGTCAGTGCTTCAAGAACCACTACGCACAGACGTATGCAAGACATGGGTTTCAGCTGTCGCATTCCTTGTGACAAGCCACTCTTGAACAACAGACAGCGTCAGAAGCGTCTCACCTGGGCTAAAGACAAAAAGGACTGGACTGCTGCTGAGTGGTCCAAAGTTATGTTCTCTGATGAAAGTAAATTTTGCATTTCCTTTGGAAATCAGGGTCCCAGAGTCTGGAGGAAGAGAGGAGAGGCACACAATCCACGTTGCTTGAGGTCCAGTGTAAAGTTTCCACAGTCAGTGATGGTTTGGGGTGCCATGTCATCTGCTGGTGTTGGTCCACTGTGTTTTCTGAGGTCCAAGGTCAACGCAGCCATATACCAGGAAGTTTTAGAGCACTTCATGCTTTATGGAGATGCAGATTTCATTTTCCGACAGGACTTGGCACCTGCACACAGTGCCAAAGCAACCAGTGCTTGGTTTAAGGACCATGGTATCCCTGTTCTTAATTGGCCAGCAAACTCGCCTGACCTTAACCCCATAGATTTTTGTGAAGAGGAAGATGCGATATGCCAGACCCAACAATGCAGAAGAGCTGAAGGCCACTATCAGAGCAACCTGGGCTCCCATAACACCTGAGCAGTGCCACAGACTGATCGACTCCATGCCACGCGGCATTACTGCAGTAATTTAGGCAAAAGGAGCCCCAACTAAGTATTAAGTGCTGTACATGCTCATACTTTTCATGTTCATACTTCAGTTGGCCAAGATTTCTAAAAATCCTTTCTTTGTATTGGTCTTAAGTAATATTCTAATTTTCTGAGATACTGAATTTGGGATTTTCTTTAGTTGTCAGTTATAATCATCAAAATTAAAAGAAATAAACATTTGAAATATATCAGTCTGTGTGTAATGAATGAATATAATATACCAGTTTCACTTTTTGAATGGAATTAGTGAAATAAATCAACTTTTTGATGATATTCTAATTATATGACCAGCACCTGTGTGTGTATATATATATATCTTCTTTTTTTTTTAAATTTTTTTTTACTGTTTTTGGCAGTTGTTACTGCTACAGAAAAATTAACAATACCTTATTTGATTTGATCTTTAAAGTAGCCTATTAGATAGAGATACTTGGTTACAATGACTAATAATTATTTTCTGAAAAGAATAACGACATACAAACCTGTAAATATTCAATCGACTTTTCTGAAATTCAAAACAAATTCTGAAATTCAAAACAATTTCCACTTCTGAATAGTTGCTATGGTCATGCAGGTTTGTGCATTAAACTCATGGCCCAGAGAAATAGCCTATAGACAATTATGTTGTTCCCCTGAACATGACCCCTCTCTGCCACCTTTTTGAACATTTGGTCATGTATTTATTTATTTATTTTTTTAAATAACGCATAGGCTAAATAGAAATTATCACAGAAACAAATCTACAGCTGAACCGCTACCACACGTGTTTTCGATTCGGCATATTTGTAGGATTCAAACGAATGGATTAAACTCACTGGTTAAAACAGTAACTTGCTGCCACCTGCTGTCTGTTTTAGTTTCATATTAAACGTATCACTTCATTGACTCCATCATGTAATATTTCTGTCTTCAAAATGTAAAACACTTATCTCACAATATTTGTATACACTTGTAGGCTAATTGCTAATCTCTTCTGTATTGATGGCTCTGATAAAGCTCTGATTGGAATTTACTGGTAGGCTAACTGCCCTACAGCCTTATCATCTAACTGCATTTATCAATTGATGTTCATACATTTAAAGGGGTGATGAATTGAGAAATAAACTTTCCCTTGAGCCTTTGATATATAAAAGTTCATCGTGATATAAGAATATCCTGTAAGTTTCGGAGCTGAAAACTTCCTTGTTAGTCAAAGAAAAGCTTTTATTGACACCAGGCCCAGCAAACGCTCTATCTCAGAATATGTCGACCTTTGACGTCATCGTATGCTGAAACGCCGATAGTGTGCGGGATTTTATTTTTGAGATTTTGGGATTTGGTTACCCTCTTTCCCACGCACCTATCTATTACCAACAGGTGTGCAATAGTAATTTTGTATTAATGAGTATACATAAATAAAAGTAGACACTTTAAGCTTTGTAAAGACATATCGTTCATGTCTGGCCAAAAATTACGGAGTATTTTGTTTTACACTGTCATGAGGAAAAATCCAGCAAACACACGAGCGCGTTCTTCGGGTTCAGGGGGTTAACCCTTCATTTTTATTTGGTAGGCATGGCATAACATTGGGTAGTTTTGAACTTATATAGTGTTTAATTTTTGATGATTACGTAATTTTGCATTTTAAGCAACCTTGCGTGCTTCTCAATATCCCTCTTCGTTTCCTCACTCCTCCGTCCTCGACCCGGAAACCGATCAAGCTCAGCCATCTTGTAGGACATCTCAACTTTCTAACTGCACCGCGAGGATCGAGAAGTAAGAAGGCTTCCTGAGGAATCATGAGAAAGAATACATAGGTGTATCCTTTGCGGAAGTGTTTTATCGACTAAACGTGATGCACATATACATTCTCCTCCCCCTTCACATCTTGCCACAGTTTCATTATTAGGGCCCCGAGCACCGATGGCGTGAGGACCCTATTGGAATTGGTTCGTTTATTATTAGGGCCCGAGCACCGATGGTGTGAGGACCCTATTGAAATTGCTCAGCCTATTATTATTCTTCTCCCAAATGAATTGCATTTTTGAGGGCCTAAACACGCTCGAAAACTCATGAAACTTTGCACACGCGTCAAAAGTGGTAAAAAAAATGTACGTCTGATATGGGTTTCAGAATTAGGCGTGGCAAAATGGCTCGATAGCGCCACCTACAACATTTCAACGAAGTGCCCCTCCCGCTATGTTTCACGTACAGGTATGAAATTCAGTAGACACATGTAACAGCCCAATACCTACAAAAAAGTCTCCTGGTACGAAATCTGAAAACCAACAGGAAGTGAGATATTTTGAATTTTCTATTTTTTGAATTGTTGCAAATTTTGCCATTTCCAGACGTTGTACTTTAACGAACTCCTCCTAGAGATTTAATCAGATCATCATCATATTTGCACAGTCTAATCTAAAGGCCTTTGCGACGTTAAATTGCAAAGATCTTGAGTTTTCCCTGGAGGGCGTGTCCGTGTCGGCCTCACAATGTTCATTGTTTCGCCATAAAACAGGAAGTTGTTGTAACTCGGGCATACAATGTCTGATCTGCCCCAAACTTCACATGTTTTATTAGAGTCCTGACCTGAACACATCTACATGCCAATATTCAGTGACAGTCATAGCGCCACCTGCAGGCAACAGGAAATGTGTATGCTTTACACTGTGATTAACTCCTCATTGAGATTCAACCAGAACAACATGAAAGAGGAAGCTGTTGTATCTCAGGCATACAATTTAAGATCTGGCCCAAACTTCACATGTTTGATAAGAGTCCTGTCCTGAAGACATCTACATGGCAATATTCATTATTGTGCCACCTGCTGGCAGCAGGAAATGTGGCACATTGTAGTGCCATATTTCTCCTATATTTACCGGCTTAAATGCATGTCGCCCACTATTCACTGTTTTCCTGAGGCCACCGGGTGGCGGTGCTCCCGTGTGCGAGGGCCCTTTCATCGCTACTTGCAGCTTTAATTCATTATTATATTACTAATTATCATTATTGTTTATATGTACAAGACACAGATGTATATCAAATTACAACGACTGTAGTAGGACAGTTGCAGAATTATATCAAAGCACAAGAAAATGAAAGAAAATTTAAACAAACTGTAATACTATACAACAAATAAAAACAGTTAATAACTGGGAATAATTCATTGTTAATAATAACTGGTAATATTTTTTAAAAAATGGACAAATGTGGTATTTTGTGGAGGTTGAAACTATTACAATATAAATAATTATCTCTAATGTTCAAGAATGTTCATCATTAATTGATGACGCTTTGAAGTGACAGTAAAGGGAGTGAGGATATATCATTTCACTTGATACAATTCCTCCGTCCTTGCCTCTTTTCCTTGTGTCCTTCCCTCGCATCCTGAAGGGGTGGTGCCAAGATGCAAGGAAATGAAGCTTGGAAAGGAAACAAGGATGCACAAATAAGAATTGAGAAGCACACCTTTTATCGCTTGTTTCTGCTTCTTCACCTGTGTTTTGATCTGGACATTCTGTACTAGAAGATGCGTAATAGTGTCCCCTTCATGGATAGCCGGAAAATTCAGTCAGTGGCGGGGAAAGAGTAAAGTAGATTTGAAGTCAATTCCTATGTACCAGTGGACTAGCCTATTCAAAAATCCAAATACTTAGAACTAGAAACATATAGGCTATGTGTTTTCTTTATAAATCAATATTTTCAAACAATAGTTTATAAGATAAACACAATAGTTTCTGTATGCAAAACTGTGAAAAAGTATTTAGGCTACAGTACTCAATCAAAATAGAAAACACAACTACAAACCAAGTAGCCTACTTTGAATACTTAATTATACTTTTAAGTACATCTCGATAAAAAGATTGAGAGACTGTTCTGTCAGTAGCCTATATATGTCAAGTAGCCTATACTTGCAATTTTAAGCATATTTCTGAGAAGTAACCTACATAAAGTAGCCTATATTTCTGAGAAGTAGGCTACATAAAAAGTAGACTGAAAGTATTCTTTGTTATTTTAAAAGAAAGTATACTAATAGCACACTAGAAACTTCTTTTTCGTAAGTGTCTGTAAATCTGCTTGAAAAGGAACTTTTGACAGCAGCTACCAGATTTATCTTAGTTTTATTTGGCTCTCAGTCAAAAACACTGTCAGTGAAAGGGGCCGTTCAGATCAGGGAATCAATTATAGGGCTGTAAATTCCTAAAGGGCCTTAGGGTGCCATTGAAAAGGATTTTTTGACTACTGTATTACTTCAGGAGACATAAAGCTGCAGGTGCAGCAGGGCGGGATATAAAAGGGCACCAGGTGACAGAGTGATATTGGAATCTGATAAATGGGAAATGTTTTTGTTTGTCACTTTTGTAAGAGTGTAACTGATGAACAAAAATGTCCTCTTGGCCAGACGAGATCAACAGGCTATACCTAAGGGTGTTTTCACACCTAGCTCGTTTTCTTGCATTTCATTTTAACTAGGTGGTCTCGGCCCAATTTAAAACAAACTCTGGAGCAGTTTGGTTGAGGAGAAAGCAATCCGACCCAGTGAACCAAGCGGTATGAATCCATAATGGTAAAATGTGATGGCCTATAAAAAGGAAGCAATGTCTGATTCTGTTTGTTTTGATTGAGAACCAAATAGCTCCTCTTCATCTTAAAATGTTTTGTCATTGCTCTTTTCCGTGCATTGCAAGAATGCTGTCCCAATGAAGCCTTGATTACCGCAATCCACTCTAACTGCATTTTAAATTATAATAATATAAGTATAAGTGTTTGAGTAGGCCTATGTCACGACAGCTAAAGATAAAGCCACAATAAACCTGCTTGCATAAACACATTTTGGTAGGCTACTTTGAAATGTTGGCTTGTGAAAGCGGACCAAACCAAGAAAATGCAATGTTGTAACAAATTAAGTCCCTGTTTCAGAAAAAAGCAATCGATCTAGAGGTCTGAAAATACCAGACTACAGGCCAGAACCATCTGTACCTCTTGGGAATATGCACTTTATAAAATCAGCCTCCAGTAGGAAATGTTGTTTATATTATGTAGCCTAATAGTGAGATTGTCACGCTTCACTTGCGTCAATGCTTCAAAGTTTATGGTACAGTAAACACCACTGAGCAAACAACGCCCTCTTGGGGTTGCTGAAATAAGTAAGCAATTCAAATGTGTTGACTCTAATAGAAGAACATTAGCGACATCTACAGTGCAGTAGTTTAAATTATTTATATATATATATATATATATATATATATATATATATATATATATATATATATATATATATATATATATATATATATATATATATATAGGGCCTACACTGTATGTGTGATATCATTTAGTGAATACTGTAAGAATGGCAATAACACATTTCATAACAGTGAAGCTGCACAAGTTTCAGCAGGTATGTGTTTGGACAGAAGCCCTGAAGCAACATATCATGTTCAGCAACTCTTTAAAACTAGGCTACTGGAACAAGAGGGGTAGCAACAGCTAACAGTATTGCTGACAAAGATGGAAGAAGAAACAAAAAACCTGCAGGTGAACCCAATTTATTACCTGCAAAATATTCTTCATAATTTTTGAAGTCATATACATACAGATCTGGACATAGATTAGCACACTATAGGGGCTGAGACCTCCACACTTCTGACCGTATGGCTGAGAATAGAACAAATATAAAGGGTTTTGGTTGTAATTTAATTTTGTACTGAAAGTCAACCTGACCCTTTCTGACTGTTTTCATGTAATTACATGCATAGCTGCTAGTGCAAAATGATGCCAGTAAGACATTGTAACTTGTTTAAACTCCAGGCGCATTTTAGTTTTTCTGTTTTTTATAGTAGCTGTATACACAACCAGTATCAATATTCAGCATATAGCCTACATATAAACAGAAACAAGTAGGGTTTGTTTTTCAACTAGTAGCTTCATTGCATAATTGCATGTTTTTTTTTATTAATTTGGTCTTGTATTAAGAGACTGGGTGGGTTGCACTAACAAGGATTAAATTAAACGTTTAGAGCTAATCTAGGATTTGTTGATCTAGGCTAAATCGAGTTGTGTTGCACCACTTAATTTTAAACCCAGATTAACAAATCATGTTCAAATTTAAAATGAATCCATAATTGAGATTTAAATCTAAGTTTCAAGTTATGGAGCAACAGGATTAAAGTGAATCTATTTTAAATATAAATTAAATCCAGGATCAAAATGATGGTTTAAATTTAATCCTACTTATTTTTAAACACAGTTTAAAGTTTGGTTTCCTTGATTTCAACTAGATTTAAGATCAATCCTTGTTGGTGCAAGGCGGAAGCCACATCATGCCCGGAGGGAGTTACCATGTGGAGAATACACATATGGACTGGCCGTGGGCAGTGCAACATACCGAAGTCCCAGGGGTGGCCCCGGCCAAGCAGGTGGGGAAACAACACCTGACTGAGACGGCAGAAGAGCTCTGTCGAAGGAAAGACATGGGCTCGCCGTAGGGAGCCGTACCGTGGAAGAATACACATATGGGACCGCCGTGGGGGTCACAACATATGAAACCCAGCCTAACAGAAGTTCCACCAATGCATACGAGCGTCGGACGCCAGGTCTAACTATGGGAAGCGAGCACACAGAAAGACACTGGCTCTACACAGAGGCTATAGAAGAGGCTATAGAATCTAGCGAACGTGTTAGGTGTTGCCCAGCCCGCAGCTCTACAAATATCTGTCAGCGAAGCGCCACAAGCCAACGCCCAGGAAGAAGCTACACCCCTAATGGAGTGGGCTCTTAACCCGAGCAGGCAGGGCACGTCTTGGGTTTCATACACCAAGACGATGGCATCCACTATCCAGTGGGCCATCCTCTGCTTGGAGACAGCCTTTCCCTTCTGCTGGCCTCCATAACAGACAAAAGCTGCTCTGAGGTCCTGAAGCTTTGCGTTCTATCCACGTAAGCACGCAAAGTGCGGACGGGACAGAGAAAAGCTAGGGCTGGGTCTGCCTCCTCCGAAGGCAGCGCTTGCAGGTTCACCACCTGGTCCCGGAAGGGAGTGGTGGGAACCTTGGGCACATATCCGGGCCGTGTCTCAGGATTGCATGAGAGTTACCAGGCACGAATTCCAGGCACGAATTCCAGGCACGAATTCCAGGCACGATTCGTCGACCGAAAATGCCTGCAGGTCCACTACCCTCTTGATACAGGCCAATGCAGTCAGGAGTTATGTCTTTAGAGACATTTTTAACTCAGCTGACTGCAAAGGCTCAAAGGGCACCCTCTGCAGTGCGGTTAGCACCAGAGTTAAGTCCCAGGAGGGTATAGAGGGAGGGCACTTGTTCCTCGCCCCCCTCAGGAACCTGACGATCAGATCGTGCTTCCCTAAGGACATACCACCTACCATGTCATGATTAGCGGCAATAGCGGCAACATCAACTTTGAGGGTGGAGGGAGACAGCCTTTGCTCCAACCCGTCTTGTAGGAAGGAAAGCACAGAGCTGATCGAACATCTCCGAGGGTCTTCTCGGCGAGAAGAACACCAATCGACGAACAGGTTCCACTTCAACGCATAGAGGTGCCTCGTAGAGGGAGCTCTAGCGGAAGTGATGGTGTTTACCACAGCCTGTGGTAGGCCACCTAGAACCTCCGCGTCCCGTCCAGGGACTAGACATGGAGTTTCCAGAGGTCCGGATGCGGGTGCCATAGGGTGCCCCGTCTCTGAGTCAGGAGGTCCTTCCTCAGAGGAATGGGCCAAGGAGGTGCTGTCGCGAGGAGCACTAGTTTCAGGAACCAAGCCGGTTGGGCCAGTACGGAGCAGCCAACAGGACTTGCTCCTCGTCCTCCCTGACCTTCCACAGTGTCTGTGCAAGAAGGCTCACTGGGGGAAACGCATACTTGCGTAGGCCCCGGGGCCAGCTGTGTGCCAGGGCGTCTGAGCCGAGGGTCCCCTCGGTCAGGGAATAAAACAACTGGCAGTGGGTCATGTCCGGGGCGGCAAACAGGTCTACCTGTGCGGTCCCGAAGCGACTCCAGATCAGCTGGACCACCTGGGGATGGAGTCTCCACTCTCCGGGGAGCACTGGCTGTTGTGTGTACGTGGCACCCCAGCCGATGGATGAGGCATCCGTGGAGACAACAGCATGCCTGGACACTTGGGAACTCCTGCCCGTAGAAATGAAGGGTCCGACCACAGGCTGAAGGTTTGGTGGCACCTCGGAGTCACAGGGACACGGAGGGATCCGCTGTGCCACGCCCATCTCGGGACTCGGTTGTGTAGCCAGCGTTGAAGCGGTCTCATATGAAGCAATCCGAGCTGGGTTACTGCGGCTGCAGATGCCATATGCCCCAGGAGCCTCTGAAAATGTTTCAGTGGCACTGCTGTCCTGCATTTGAACGAATTCAAGCAGTTCAACACTGACTGGATGTGCTCCTCTGTGAGGCGCGCTGTCAGGCCGACCGAATCCAGCTCCATACCGAGAAAAGAGATCCTATGCGTGGGGCAGCGTTTGCTCTTTTCCCAGTTGACCCGAAGCCCCAACCGGCTGAGGTGACTGAGCACCATGTCCCTGTGTTCGCACAACTGCTCTCGTGACTGGGCAAGGATCTTCCAGTCGTCAAGATAGTTGAGGATGCGAACTCCACGCTCTCTCATGGGAGCAATGGCCGTCTCCGCGACTTTCGTGAAGACACGGGGTGACAGGGACAGCCCAAAGGGTAGGACTTTGTACTGATATGCTCATCCGTCGAACGCAAAGCGTAGAAACGGTCTGTGTCAAGGGAGAATCAAGACAGGTACGCGTCCTTCAGGTCGATCGCTGCAAACCAATCTTGGGGACGGATGCACCTGAAAATGCGTTTCTGTGTTAGCATTCTGATCGGTAGCCTGTGAAGGGACCGGTTCAAGAATCGCAGATCCAAAATTGGCTGTAACCCGCCGCCTTTCTTGGGTACAATGAAGTACGGGCTGTAGAAGCCGGTCTTTATATTGGCTGGAGGGACCGGCTCTATCACGTCCTTCGCCAGTAGGACTGCAATCTCTGCCTGAAGAACAGGGGCATTCCCCTTCGACACAGAGGTGAAGTGGGGTCTGATTGTGCTGTGCAACACTTACCTGCTCCCGCTGAGGGGGTGTGTGAGTGTGGGAAGGCCGCTTGTGTGCGTCCCCACAGCCGGCACCGCCAAGCGCGCTCTCTTGGCACCCAGAGATTTCAGAAACTGCTCTTTTTTTGATAATTTGGGTACTGCTGGTGCTGGGGCCGGCAGAACAGAACTCAAACGGCAAAAAAGGATTCTCCCCCGGCCCTCCTCCGGGGGAAGGAGTGGTGCTGCAGCCATCTCCTGAAGAGCTGTCTCCTCCATCTCTGGGTGGCCCGTCTCAGGGTCTCTTACAATGGCGCTTGCCTTCTGGCTTGGCAGCGGGCTGGACGTCCTTCCCACGGCCGGCTCCACTCCGACTCCCGGGTGGAGGCTGCTGCAGAGTTTGCTCTTTTCCCAGTTGACCCGAAGACCCAACCGGTTGAGGTGACTGAGCACCATGTCCCTGTGTTCGCACAACTGCTCTCGCGACTGGATCAGCCAGTCGTCGAGATAGTTGAGGATGCGAACTCCACGCTCTCTCATGGGAGCAATGGCCACCTCCGCGACTTTCGTGAAGACACGGGGCGACAGGGCCAGCCCGAAGGGTAGGACTTTGTACTGATATGCTTGTCCATCGAACGCAAAGCGTAGAAACGGTCTGTGTCGAGGAAGAATGAAAGTGTCATGAAAGTATGCGTCCTTCAGGTCGATCGCTGCAAACCAATCTTGGGGACGGATGCACCTGAAGATGCGTTAGCATTCTGAACGGTAGCCTGTAAAGGGACTGGTTCAAGAATCGCAGATCCAAGATCGGCCGTAGCCCGCCGCCTTTCTTGGGTAAAATGAAGTACGGGCTGTAGAAGCTGAAGGGAACGGCTCTATGTGGAGAATACACATATGGACTGGCCGTGGGCAGTGCAACATACCGAAGTCCCAGGGGTGGCCCCGGCCAAGCAGGCAGGAAACAACACCTACCATGCTGTCCGAGTTGGGTCCCTGCATACCGCCTCGCTGCCCCGCTGCGGGTACGTCTGTGGTGCCGATGGTCTCACCAGCCCGTCTCGCTGGGTCATCCGTACCATCAGACTCGGCTATGTGATTCAGTTCGCCCGGCGTCCCCCCAAGTTCAGGGCCGTTCATTTCACCTCTGTGTCGAAGGAAAATGCCCCTGTGCTTCAGGCGGAGATCGCAGTCCTACTGGCGAAGGACGCGATAGAGCCGTTCCCTTCAGCTTCTACAGCCCGTACTTCATTTTACCCAAGAAAGGCAGCGGGCTACGGCCGATCTTGGATCGGTGGTTCTAGGTGGCCTACCACAGTCACCTCAACCGGTTGGGTCTTCGGGTCAACTGGGAAAAGAGCAAACTCTGCCCCACGCAGAGGATCTCTTTTCTCGGTATGGAGCTGGATTCGGTCGGCCTGACAGCGCGCCTCACCGAGGAGCGCGTCCAGTCGGTGTTGAACTGCTTGAATTCGTTCAAATGCAGGACAGCGGTACCACTGAAATATTTTCAGAGGCTCCTGGGGCATATGGCATCCGCAGCCGCAGTAACGCAGCTCGGATTGCTTTATATGAGACCGCTTCAACGCTGGCTACACGACCGAGTCCCGAGATGGGCGTGGCACAGCGGATGTGTCACCGTGACTCCAAGGTGCCGCCAAACCTTCAGCCCGTGGTCGGACCCTTCATTTCTATGGGCAGGAGTTCCCCTAGAACAAGTGTCCAGGCATGTTGTTGTGTCCTAGGATGCCTCATTCACCGGCTGGGGTGCCACGTACAGGGCCGCTTCAAAACGCCGCTACTAGGCAAGCACGTTCTGGTCCGTACGGACAACACTGCGGCCGCTGCGTACATCAACAAACAGGGTGGTCTACGCTCCTGTCGCATGTCACAACTCGCCCACCATCTCCTCCTATGGAGTCAGAAGCATCTGAGGTCGCTTCGTGCCATTCACATTCCGGGACTGCTCAATCGTGCGGCCGACGAGCTCTCACGACAGCCAGTGCTCCCCAGGGAGTGGAGACTCCATCCCAAGGTGGTCCAGCTGATCTGGAGTCGCTTCGGGACCGCACAGGTAGACCTGTTTGCCGCCCCGGACACGACCCACTGCCAGTTGTTTTATTCCCTGACCGAGGGGACCCTCGGCTCGGATGCTCTGGCACACAGCTGGCCTACGCAAGTATGCGTTTCCCCCAGTGAGCCTTCTTGCACAGACACTTCTTGCACAGCAAGTCCTGTTGGTTGCTCCGTATTGGCCCAACCAGACTTGGTTCCCGGAACTAGTGCTTCTCGCGGCAGCACCTCCCTGGCCCATTCCTCTAAGGAAGGATCTCCTGACTCAGAGACGGGGCACCCTATGGCACCCGCGTCCGGACCTTTGGAAACTCCATGTCTGGTCCCTGGATGGGACCCAGAGGTTCTAGGTGGCCTACCACAGGCTGTGGTAGACACCATCACTTTCGCTAGAGCTCCCTCTACAAGGCGCCTCTATGCGTTGAAGTGGAACCTGTTCGTCGACTGGTGTTCTTCTCGCCGAGAACACCCCCGGAGATGTTCGATCAGTTCTGTGCTTTCCTTCCTTCAAGATGGGTTAGAGCGAAGGCTGTCTCCCTCCACCCTCAAAGTCTATGTTGCCGCTATCGCCGCTAATCATGGCATGGTAGATGGTAAGTCTCTAGGGAAGCACGATCTGATCGTCAGGTTCCTGAGGGGGCCGAGGAGACTAAATCCGCCTTGCCCTCCCTCTATACCCTCTTGGGACTTAACTCTGGTGCTAACCGCACTGCAGAGCCTTTGAGCCCTTTGAGCCTTTGCAGTCAGCTGAGTTAAAAATCCTGTCTCTGAAGACAGTACTCCTGACTGCATTGGCCTCTATCAAGAGGGTAGTGGACCTGCAGGCATTTTCGATCGATGAATTGTGCCTGGAATCCGGGCCTGGTAACTCTCATGTAATCCTGAGACCCCCGGATATGTGCCCAAGGTTCCCACCACTCCCTTCCGGGACCAGGTGGTGAGTCTGCAAGCGCTGCCTTCGGAGGAGGCAGACCCAGCCCTAGCTTTTCTCTGTCCCGTCCGTGCTCTGCGGACTTACGTGGACAGAACGCAAAGCTTCAGGTCCTCAGAGCAGCTCTTCATCTGTTATGGAGGCCAGCAGAAGGGAAAGGCTGTCTCCAAGCAGAGGATGGCCCACTGGATAGTGGATGCCATCGTCTTGGCGTATAAAACCCAAGACGTGCCCTGCCCGCTCGGGTTAAGAGCCCACTCCACTAGGGGTGTAGCTTCTTCCTGGGCGTTGGCTCGTGGCGCCTTGCTGACTGATATTTGTAGAGCTGCGGGCTGGGTGACACCTAACACGTTCGCTAGATTTTATAGCCTCCGTGTAGAGCCGGTATCTTCCTGTGTGCTCGCTTCCCATAGTCAGTAACACCGAAGTGCCCGTTCTAAGTGTCGGCTTGCTGCGCCACTCCCTTCCCTATGGAACGGATATGTGCGCTTATATGCTCCAGTCGAGTTCCCCAGAACGGCAAACCCTGTTGAGTCCTCCGCAACCCGCGGCAGTCGGATGTGGCGGAGCGTCCGACGCCAGGTCTAACACTCGTATGCATTGGTGGAACTTGTGTTAGGCTGGGTTCCATATGTTGTGACCCCCACGGCGGTCCCATATGTGTATTCTTCCACGGTACGGCTCCCTACGGCGAGCCCGTGTCTTTCCCTCGGCAGAGCGCTCTGCCGTCTCAGTTAGGTGTTCCCCCTGGGACTTCCGTATGTTGCACTGCCCACGGCCAGTCCATACGTGTATTCTCCACATGGTAACTCCTTTCGGGCATGATGTGGCTTCCCTCTGGGCAAGCTTTCCCAGCGTTATCCAATAGTCTGCTGAATGGGTCTTGCGGAACAGCAGTGTGACTCTCCCTGCGTGAATTTCCCGCCCGCAACAGACGGGGTCTGAGGGGCTCTCGCTGGGCGCTGGAAGTGGTAGTAACTGTGGCGTTTTCCAAAGGGATCCCAATTCGTTGGTGATGTTTGACGTACGTCGAACGTGACCGACTGAAAGGGAACGTCTCGGTTACGTATGGTAACCCTCGTTCCCTGAAGGAGGGAACGGAGACGTACGTCCCGTCGCCACAGTTGCTGTACCATCACTGCATGGCCGAGTCACTAGTTCGGCTCCTCAGTGAAAAACAACAGTGCGCTGCATTCGCTTCCGCTTTATACCCGCGCTGCGGGGCGGAGCGCGAGATGCAAATCTCGCACGCCAATAGTCATTGGCCGGTTCTCTATATCTCGAAGCTGATAGGGGCTCCCTGAAGTGATCCCAATTCGTCGGTGACGTCCGACGTACATCTCCATTCCCTCCTTCAGGGAACGAGGGTTACCATACGTAACCGAGACGTTTCTGTTGCAACATCGAGTTCCTCTAGGCTGTCTGGGATGCTGAGGAGATGGAACTGATGAGGAAGTTTATTTACAAAGCAATCTTTAGTGGCAGCGGTGATAGTCCTGCCATATTTAAAACAATGGGACGGTTTTACAGCCTTTGCTACATTAAGTACACACGATACTAGGTAATGATCTGAGATGTCATCGCTCTGCTGCAGAATTTCAACGGTATCAACATTTATTCCATGTGACAGTATTAGGTCTAAAGTATGATTACGGCGATGAGTGGGTCCTGACATGTGTTGCCTAACACCAATAGAGTTTAGACTGTCTCTAAATGCCAATCCCAATGCGTCTTTTTCGTTATCTACATGGATATTAAAATCACCAACAATTAGGACTTTATCTGCAGCCAGTACTAACTCTGATAGAAAATCAGCAACTTCTTTGATAAACTCTGTATGGTGCCCTGGTGGCCTGTATACAGTAGCCAGCACAAATGTAAAAAGTATCATTTATACTACATAACGTTACGTAAAGCACCAAAACTTCAATTATATTGGAATTATATTTGAAACTAGACTTCTGAGTAGTACGGAAGATATTATTATAAATTACAGCAACCCCTCCCCCTTTTCCTTTCAGGCGTGGCTTGTGTTTATAACAATAATCTTGGGGGGTGGACTCATTTAAAGTAATGTAATTGTCAGGTTTTAGCCAGGTTTCTGTCAAACACAGCACATCTAGGTTATGATCTGTAATCATATCATTAACAATAATCGCTTTTGAGGAAAGGGATCGAATATTCATCAACCCAAGCTTTATCATTTGATCATTTGTATTACATCTGTTTTTTATTTGTTGAACATCAATCAAATTTTTTCCCTTAAGTGGGTTCGAGAGTTTTTTGTATTTACTAATTCTGGGAACAGACACAGTCTCTATGGGATAATATCTAGGTGAAAGAGTCTATGTGCTGGTATTTATCTGACTTCTGTGATGTGAGACAGTTAGCAGACGGTCGGTTTAGCTGCTGCGTTTTGGACCAGCTGCAGTTTATTTATTAAGCAAGCAGGGCAACCACCCAGTAAAGCATTACAATGATCTAGCCTTGAGGTCCTTCTGTGCTTCTCCCTAAAAGGAATGAAACTGAGTGTCTGAGCGTGTGTACACCGGGCACAACAGTTGTCGTGTTGTGTAGCCGCACCGCAACAGCTTGAAGCTGTTAACACTGGACGCGACAAAGCGACTGTTACAAATCCATTTGTTCTTCTGGTCAGAAGTAGCGGGAGCACTTGAAATACATCAGAAATAGAACGGGGCATCAGTTTACTGTCGGGAATTTGTCACGTTGCATTTAGTGTAGATAGCATCACTGATTATAATTAGATCTATTTTCTTTTGTCGCATCATCATAGTGAAAAAGTATGCTTACTTTATCTGTAAGCAACAGTGACAAGAGAGATTCTCCCAGGGGGAGACAGGTGGGAATAAACACGCAGGTGGTCAACAGCTTGAGTGGGTTCAAGCATATGGGGACAAAATGTACCCACAAAGATGGCAATATCCAAAATTCTTGTCTTTGTGGGGACATTTTTTGGTCCCCATGAAGAAAACATCTTATTAAACTAAATTGTGTTTTTTGAAAATATAAAAATGCAGAAAGTTTTCTGTGATGTTTTAGGGTTAGGGACTATAATATACAGTTTGTACAGTATACATCATTATGTCTATGGAAAGTCCCCATAAAACACGGAAACCCAGCATGTGTGTGTGGCAGTTATCTTCAACATTAATTTTAGCAGTAACTCCTACTAATGTGTAATGTTTTTAAATTGACACAAATAAAGTGTTTGGCTACTTAGTATAGTTTTGATAAAACAACGTATGACGAATTTAAATATTTTACAGTTTTTATAATTGTATATAATAAAATTATAATTTATAATATAATTGTTTTCCATAATTTACACTACCATTCAAAATGTTAATTTCAAATAAATGCTGTTATTTTGAACTTTTTATTAAAAATGGATCATATAGTTTCCACAAAAATATTAGAGCACACTGTTTTCAGCACTGTCACAGTTATGTTCTGTTAAATTCATTTTCATGACTTAGTTTGTTTATCGTCAGTCACATGCTTTGTTCTAATTTCCCACCACTCTTTAGTTACTGTGCTTACGGATTATGATTATTCATTCTGTTCAGTTCTCCTTGTTTGTCAGTTTATATAAGTTCCTTTGTTTCAATGCTCCTTTGTCGGTTCTCCTTAAACGTTTACGTTAAGTTTGGTGTAGTTATCCTTCTGTTAATAAAGTCTTAAATTAATTTTAATTTTCATCTTTAAGTCCTGCCTACACCACACTCAGCCAGAGCATGACACACTGATTATTATAAGAAATGTTTTTTGAGCATTTTTAATAAAAATGTCTGTTCATTTTAATTTTCATCTTTGAGTCCTGCCTTCACCACACTCAACCTGAGCATGACACACTGATTATTATAAGAAACATTTGTTTTGTTTTTTTGAGCACCAAATCAGAGTATTAGAATGATTTCTGAAGGATCATGTGACACTGAAGATTAATAGCTAATGAAACTTTAACTTTGACATCACTGGAATAGATATACATTTTAAAATATTTTAAATTATAATAATATTTTGATATGGAAATGGAAAAAAAATTGGAAGGCTTAATTGCAGGCTACTGCAACGGTCCCACATCTTTTGTGGTTTTGTTGCATGCGGTTCCTTGAAAGGAAATGTTTAAACTGACAGACACCTATCACTTATGTCCTATCACTTGAAGATGAGAATCTTGCAAGAAAATACTTCACAAAGTTCCAGACTCTTGTTTGCACATTTGCTGAAAATGCCTAAAAAGGATTTGTACATATTGGTGCATCTCCAGTATAACTATTATTCTGTAAATGTGATGGAGCTGTTAACGATTAACATGTTGGAACAGGCTGCTGTTTGTACACTTTTGTCTTGCCACGGTATTTTCCATTTCCTTTTGACATGCAGACAAAATCCATGAAAGGTTTTCTCCTGTAAATCAGAAAACTGAGAGATTTTAGCATATAAATGTTTTACTTTAAGCTGTTTTTATATAAAGACTGTAATGGGTCTGGATTTCAACAACAGTTATTTTCCTCATCAAGATTGTGATTCACATATTAAACTGGGAAACATGAGTAAGCGCGAGAGCAGAGGGAAACTGTGAGACAGGCCAAAGTGTCAGAGCCTCTTTATTTGTCCGAACAGGAGGAGGGACTGGGTGAAGAAGGTGGGGACTATGCTAATGGTTTGAGAGGAAGTGAGGGAAGACTAGAGGAATGTGTTGGAGATTTCAGGGAGAGTTCAGCTGGCCGGGAACGTGCTATCTGCCAAAAGAAGAGAAAGAGAGGGACAGATAGTCACACTGAACGGATGAAAACATGCCCCATTTCACTGTGGTACCAGTGCAGGATAACTCACCTTCCAACTATGACAGTCTGGAAGGAATAAACTGGGTGGATTACAGAGACACAGGACAGGGAGGATACCCTGGACATGGAGACACAGTTAGCTCAGATGGTAAGTTTTCTTTTTGTGTATCACTTTGTGAAAAACATCCCTCTAAGCATAAAACTTTGGTTTAACTACATCAGGAGCTAAGATTGAAAGTTTATTCAGTTTAAAAGTTAGATTTAATCCTAGTATTCATGATAAACATCCTCAAACCATCAGCTATTTAGTTATCATGACAATTGTTCAGTCACTTACTTCATAGGACCCGCTGACTACTTCTACTGACTAGTTGTTGGGAAGTTCCGAGGGACTATTATCATGTTGGCAAAGTTGCTTCTCTATAAAATAACGTATATGTGATGTAAGGGGAGGGATATAAAAGTAAATCAAGCTGAGACTCTTGGCACAGTGCTGACATGCCAGACACAACTGTGGTGACAAAGGAAAACAATCAAGAGCCAAAGCAGAGGCGGGACCGGGGGGTCTGCAATAAAGGGACAGGCCTCAAGTATTCATGGACACAAAAGATGGAGCACTCTCTTTGTGCCAAGACAGCAGCTGAGGGTTTAACTGGCATTTATTTCCTCCATATTTTCCATTTCATTCTCTAGCACATTTTAAAAGAGAGAAACAAATAGCAAGACGTGCAGCCCATGATTAAGAGACATCAGCATCTGTTTACTGCAGCTGTAACGGGCATTTTGAGAGACCACCATGTCTGTGGAGACTTTTGTGTGTCAGGGTAAAAGGGTTCAAATTTGGGATATATAGATGAGTGAGGCTTTTGTAAATGGAATATGTAAATAAAATATATAATCCATGTACTGTATACTAAGATTTTACTGTTAGTAAGGTGAAGGGATGATAGCATTGCTCAAGCTTGTTTTTGCCTATAGGCTTTTTTTATTTTTATATTTTTATAAAGCATGAATCAGTATGTAACATGCTGAACTTTCATGTTAAAACGAATAGACAAAGTGAATCATTGAATGAATCTCTGCAGGGGGGAAAAAGAAAAGAAGTATATTCAGATTCTTGCCTACGATAAGGAATAATTATACAGCTAATTATAAATTAACCATTGTAACAGCAGCTAAAAAAAAAAAAAATTAAAAGAATATATATATAATATATAATTTCATCATATAATCATATTATACATAATCTCAAATGAGCAGCAAAGAATTAGTGGTATACAATCCAAATGAAAGACACCCCAAAAGAACATTTTATCTCAGAAAATAGAACAAAGCAAATATACTATAAACTGACTTTCACGTTATGCATTTCCCATGCATTTTTGATAATCTAACGTTGTCACTGGCTCTTTAAATTCGCTCTCGCTCTCTTTCTCTCTGAGTATGGAAATGACAGGCTGGAATACTTGCAGAAGTACAATAATCCAATTTCTTAAATTAAAAGAAAGAAGATGTGTTTGTCCATGACAGGACAGGTCTGAATTGAATAAATTCTATGCTGGCTTTTGATGTGAGTTTGGCTAATTTAGCACTTCAGCCTTTTGATCAACTTATAGACATGAGAAAAGATGGTAGCAGAAAATTGTGGGTGGTCATTGAGGTTGTAGATCTTTAGTATAAGATAAATTTGTATGATTTTCTATGCATAAGCATGTAGGTTGAAGAGTCTTATGTGGCAGTTGCACTGGTGGGTCATTTAAATTTAGGAGGGGCAGAGCAGAAGGAGGGTGTTCACACTGCTAACTTTGTTTTTTAGTGTGTCAGCTCAGCGATGTTTAAAGCAGTACCGCACACTGCGTTCACTGTGCTGAAACAGGCCTGTAATGGAAAAGCATCAGCTCTCAGTCAAACCCATACACCACGTCATGCCTAACTTCCACGTTACTAAGAGGAAATGAGATTGAGAGGGAGGAAGACAGAGTCTTTTTTTATATATATAGAAATCATGTACAGTCCTGTTCTGTGTGTTCAACAAGCTTTCAGAGATCATTGACAATATTATAAACTAAGGAGGGACAACTTTAATCTAAAAGAGAAGATGTTATCCCAGCTGTCTTTGACAAAGTATTTTCTACCCCTGGAACAGGGTCTTTTTATGAGTGGTATAACACAAATCCAGCTGGTGTGCTCTACTGTACCTTAACTGGCTCCTGACGACCAATACAATACTATGACTAACCTATAGGAGTAGTTATTTGACACAGAAAAAGCAACATCATGCTATTTTCGAGAGGGAGCTGCCTGGCAGTCCTTAACACCAAGAATGTCTTCTCAAGGTAACAATAGATCCTCTTCCACAAAGAGGACCTGTATTACTTCTTGTTGAAAGACAGCTGTACCTGACAGGCACAGAATGTCTTAAACTGACATATCTCTTACTAATCTCATATATTGAAATTGTTGGTGACTTCATCATGATCAGGAATGGAGCTATAAAAAAATATGTATAAAAGCAGACATTGATCTGCTTTGGAGCGTACTGAAGTCATCTAAAACTCATGTGCTGAAAAGGGGCATATCAAGCTTGCAAAATGAATACTTATATTTAGCAAGAATGCATTAAATTAATCAAAAGTGACAGTAAAGGCATTTACAACATTAAGATGTATGTTTCAAACAAATGTTGTTCTTTTGAACTTTCTATTAATCAAAGAATCCTGAGAAAAAAAAGGTGTCAGGTTTCCACAACAATATTAAACAGCACAAATGTTTTCAACATTGATAATAATAATAAGCAAGGATCAAATCAAATCAGTACCAATTCAGAATGATTTCTGAAGGATCATGTGACATTGAAGACTGGAGTAAAAGGAGTAATTTAAAATATTTTAAAATATAATAAAATAGAAAACAGTTAATTTACATTAATAATATTTCTGTATTTAGTGTATTTTTGATCGAGCCTTCTTTCAAAAACATTAAAAGAACTTACCAAACCCAAACTTTTGAACCTGTTTAGATCAAGTAACTAGATGTTGTAAGCTGTATGAACCTACAAAAAAAGTTAAGAAAAAATTGTCCCCTTTGTCCTCTAAATTGTGTAATATTATAATGCAATCATCACAAGATAACAGGTTACTAAACACAACAACTAGGAAATGAAAAAAAAAAACAATGCAATACTATTAATTATACTATTAATTAATTATTCATGCCCAAGTGCATGCTGGGGAAAAAAACTAATTTGATTCTTTTCAGTTTAGGGCTTGTGCTAGGTTGAATTTGATATATTAAAGTATATTGTAATATTGATAATAATCATTATATAATAATTAATTATTTGCAGGATTCTATAGGCATTATTTACTTGTTTTTACAGTGTTGTTTTCATGGTGCTTTTGAGTAAGTATAGTATATATTTTTTGCCTTTTATAGTGTATATATTTTTTTTATTTCATATTCATCAGTACAGTACAGCTTCTTCTCCCTCATTAACGCACATCAAAGCATTCATAAGTTCTGCTCTCCCAGCAGCATCCAATTCCACAGACTTATTCAACTGTACTCATCTAATTCAGTCCACCAGTGATGGGCTATTGTGTAACAAACTTCTCTTCTCAGGAAAAACACGTAAAACAGGCAGTCCATCAGTCTTGTAAAAGTTTGGCTTTGTAAATGACATCATCTGTAAACAAATTTAATAACAGGGCTAAAATGAAAATCTATTATAGTATTAATACAGTGTAAATGTCACTCATTTCCAAAGTATCCCATACACTGCACTAAATAAATAATGTTACATATGCATTTAATATGTCTGTTCCAAGATGTGCCTGTGCAGGGCGAATAGAGTGGGTTATGCAGTTATGTAGCTTATGAACAACAGTAGTTAGTCTCAAAATTTAGAACACTAATACAAAAAAATCACAGACAGAGGCACACACGAGTGAACAGACATGCTGTTAATAATCTAGTCACATACTGAATATTATTATTACAATCACTTCAAGCAACCAAGTATGCCATCATAACACATAGATAGCCAAAAAAAAAAAAAAAAAACTCCAGGGCTAAATCGGCCTAAACAGCATGACTTTGACTCATAATGAAGACTTTAAATGTTAATAAATGGGATGTTTGGCCAATTTCATACATAAGCTCCTTACCAGCTTAATTTCTTCCTGAGGTTAATCAGCTTTTGCTTTTTCCAACACAAAGTGGTTTTGTCTCTTCAAAATGTTCCACTTTGGAGGTAAATTCGTTATTTGCATTGAAGCTTGTCTACCTTTGGGCTATTGTCTGAGCAACAATTTGCAGATGTTTGAACTGAAATGTTCTACAGCTGGTAACCAAATGTGCCTGAGTCTTCCTACGTACTGTGGAACATCAGCTTGTGTGTGTGATGTTTAAAGCTTGTTGAAAACAACTAACTGTACAGTATGTAAAAAGTATAGCTATAATCTTCACTGTGAACAAGTAATGTTCTTGTTCTCTAGATTGGATAAATGTCTCTCAGACTTCAGCGCACACTAAACACTACATTTGTGAGGTTATAGCTTTGGCTTTGGTCTACAGCTTTTGGCATAGTCCTGTTAACGTGTGGAGACCTGCCGCCATAAAGCTTCTGCTTCCCCCTCCTACAGTCACACGGCAAGAGACATCCTGTGTGGAGCTGTCAAATAATTTCTTTTAGGCTTGCTGCTCAGGGTACAAATTGTAAAAATCTTTGTAGTGTTTAAAATCGATCCACATTTTATCATTAATACAGATAAATGAATAAACAGTTGTCAAAGTATAACCCTAGATGGCAGCATTTGACCATTCTCATTTAATAAAGAACATATTCCATTATAAGACTCCATCACTGCAGAATGGCTGTTCCATTTTCAGAATTTTCAGGCATTTTATTTATTAAACTGTTTAAAATGTGTTAACATTCTGGATTAGAAGTTTTAAAAAGTCTTCATTGTGATATGTTTTTGTGTTCTTGACTCTGCTTGCATATTGAACCTGGTGTATAAGACTGCAGCAGTGTTTGTAGTTTGTGATCAGTCGATGTTCTCTGAATCTGAGGGGATGTGTGTGTGTGTGTGTGTGTGTGTGTGTGGACATTTTAGTCAGTGTACTGTGTGGATCTATGGGTGTGTGTGTGTGTGTGTGTGTGTGTGTGGACATTTTAGTCAATGTTCTGTGTGGATCTATGGGTGTGTGTGTGGACATTTTAGTCAATGTACTGTGTGGATCTATGGGTGTGTGTGTGTGTGTGTGGACATTTTAGTCAATGTACTGTGTGGATCTATGGGTGTGTGTGTGTGTGGACATTTTAGTCAATGTACTGTGTGGATCTATGGGTGTGTGTGTGTGTGTGTGTTCATGTTTTTCTATTCCGGTGAGGACTTCAACCTGATTGCACACAGAGTCATGGGGACTTGTGTCACCTCGGGGGCCTAGATTGAGGTCCCCATGAGGAAACAAGCTTATAAATCATACAGAATGAGTTTTTTGAAAACCTGAAATCACCTACATTGTGGGGACCAGCCAGCGGTTTAGGGGCAGGGTTAGGGTTAGGGGATAGAATATACAGTTTGTACAGTATAAAATCCTTTATGTCGATGGAGAGTCTACACAAAGATAGCGAAACCGTGTGTGTGTGTGTGAATACTGATCCCCCTCACTCTCTCAGTAACAGTTAATAGTTCACATTGACCTGGATATAGACTGTGGCCACTGCTCAGAGTGCTGCCTGCGTTGCTGTACATAGATAAACATGCTGATCCACAACAATGCTAATGCAAACTCTACCTATAAAGGCACATTAACCCTGGACACAGGTGAGTGAAACCTATAGAAAACAAACAGAGAGCAAAGAGATTTCAACACAATCTTGTCATCAGACCAGCTACTATCTTTTCTTATTATTTTAAGTTTATATATTTTTGAGGAGGTATATTTGGTCACAATCTTTTCTGTGCTTATAAACTGATTAATTGCAAATGTTGAAATATGAAAATTCTTCTTTCCCCTCTCTTAAATGAGGCTCATGTCAATCCAAAATACTTAAAGCAGTTAGGTGGACAGGCTAATGTATTTAATGTGGTTGTCTAGTGCAAAAAACAAAAACAAAAAAAACGATGTAGGACAATACAGACCAAACTGCTTAATTGTGATGAACTTGACAAATTTAGCAGTGTTTTCTAGCACAGAAAGTCTAATTAAGACTGGCACTGTATTTTGGTACCTCACTTTGGCAGTATTTGTATTGACATTTGTTGTGAGAGCAGAGAGTGTGAGGACACGAAACAATCAGACTGCGTATGTTCAGATTGGGTGACCTGATTAAAGGACATAATGAAATAATGAAAGAAAGGTCAGAAAGGAAGGGGAAGAAAGAGGCGGTGAAGCACAAATACAAAATGCGTTTAATGCTTGATGCCAATCTTAGAAAAGGGTTCAAAGCATACATGAGCAGCTGAAAGGCTTTTTTTTATTATTTAGATTCATGATCAAGTTCTTATTAAACTAAATCATTACAAAATACTATGAATTAAGCTTCATTATTTGACCACTGTTAGAAATCATCAAATGAATAAGGCTGTGTAAAAAAGTGGATGCAAAAAAACAGGTTAAACTATATTTCTGTATATATTTGTATTTCTCTGTGCCTTTACAGTATGCGTCAAAATGCTATTTTCTCATTGAATTTGTTTGGAGGTTGAGGATATCAGCCTAATAAATCTAAAGAAAAAACAAGATCTCCACACACACTAGTTCATATGTATTTAATTTTTTTACATATGTAAAGATGATTGCAAAAAATATAATGACATTGATTCCATTTGACTCAGTTGTTACACAATGACACAATGTAAGAGCGTAAAGAATGGGACACTGTGACATTAATTCAGTGGGAGTATAGGACAGGAAATGACATAGCTGTGGGTGAAAAAAGTTATTCTGAGAAAATAAACTCCACCCTAAAAGTAGCTATATATATATATATATATATATATATATATATATATATATAGCTAATTTTAGGGTGGAGTTTATTTTCTCAGAATAATCTTTCTCTCTGGTAAAAAAAAAAAAATCCTTCATCAGTTGGGGGGGATATTTACATTACATTTACATTTACATTTATGCATTTAGCAGACGCTTTTATCCAAAGCGACTTACAACTGAGGAGTACAGGAAGCGATCCGTTATGAAGAGGCGTAGAAACGCAATGAAGTGCCTTAAATACTACGTGCCGGGCATTGCTCAGAGTAGCGTAAGCTAGAATAGGGAGGGTGTAGAGAAAGAGAGGGGGAAAAAGATTTTTTTTTTTATGATGAGATTAAGTGCTCGCGGAAGAGATGGGTTTTTAGCATCCGGGTGGAGGTGGGAAGATCGTTCCACATATATATGTTATATATATGATATAAATGTTAAATAAAAAAAAAAAACGTATATCAAATGTGTGATGATACAATAGAAACAGATAATAAAAACCGTAAAGCAAATTAAGGATGGAAAACTAATGGACAACATACACATACACAAAGAAGATTCTTTTCTTTTTTAATATCTCAAACTACATATCAAGGATTAAATCCAGTAAATAAGGTGTAAATGTCCTCCCCCTCCAGGTCCTGGCAATCATAAAGAAGACAGCCCCTTCCTCAGCAGTTCAGATTCAGCATCTAAGAGGAATGACTTCTACGACAAAAACCTGGCTCTGTTTGAGGTTCATTTTTAATTTTTCTTTCCTTCTCTTTGCAGTATTTCCCACTAAATGTATCATCTAAAATCTCGGTAACTTTAACATTAATATCAATAACAACACCTGAATAGTGGAAAAATGATTTGTGTAGAATTCTGCTATACATCATATGTGGTACTGAGGTGTGTGTTTCCATAGGAAGAGCTGGACATCCGGCCGAAGGTCTCGTCTCTCCTCAGCCGGCTGGTCAATTACACAAATGTTACTCAGGGAGCCAAAGAACATGAAGAGGCAGAAAGTGCTGATGCATCCAGAAGACAAGTGCCCAAGGTTATTAAAAAAGTGAAAATTATATTTTCACTCTAACCAAAATAAAAATCCTTTTTCTGAGAGACTTTTCTCTTTCCTGCTTTATTCTCTGTAGTCTCCGAATATGGGCACGCTGATGGGAGTGTACCTGCCATGTCTGCAGAACATATTTGGTGTGATTCTTTTTCTGCGTCTCACCTGGATAGTGGGAACAGCAGGTGTCGTCCAGTCCTTCCTCATCGTTCTCATGTGTTGTTCATGCGTGAGTTACTGCAGACAAACCCTCATAAGTACACTATCAGGCTGTGTTGATCATTGTTTTTTTTCTGCCACACTTTGCCTGCATCTGCCCTGTAAACAAACAGCCTAGCATTGCATTTAATCAATCTGACACTGGCAATGCACAACTGTGCAAAACAAGAAACAGACAGTAAATTATATAAAGTATGTCAGTATGTCAAATAATATGGAGCAATGGAAATAGTAAACCAGTAAAAACACTGACAATTTAACTGCAATTGGCATATTACTGAGATGAGAGAAAAACTAGTGACTGTTCAATTTCCTGATGTTTTATATATATATATATATATATATATATAATAGAAACATTTTTAAAGGGATAGTTCACCCAAAAATGAAAATTATGTCATCATTTACTCACCCTCAAGTTGTTCCAAGACTTTTGTTCATCTTGGAAACACAAATGTGTATTAAAGTCTTACAGGTTTGGAACGACATGAAGGTGAGTAACTGATTGATTTTTTTGGGGTGAACTATCCCTTAAGTTGCGCATGACTGAATGCTTTGGTAATTTCTGCAGCGTGCAGGGAGAGTGCAGACCTTTTGTCTGTGTGCTTTTCTCAGAAAGCGTGTCTGAAAAGTAGCATTTTAAAGCTTAAACTTAAATAAACATGCCACATTTTGACACATGGAAGAAAATGTATATCATATGTTACTCAGCTAACAAAAATATGTTCTTAGAATATTTTGCTAACATTAAGTTATGAAAACATAATTTTTTATGTTCTCTGAACGTTTAAAACATAAATTCTTTCTTGTTTATGCAGATGTTAAGGGAATATTCCATTTTATCATTTTGCAAACACCATGGGAACATTTCAAAATGTTTAGATTTACAAGTAAAAGTAACAAGTATAACATTTTCATTTAAAAAACCATAGATGAACGTCCAACTAAAATGTTTGAGGGGGGGAAAAAACTTTCCATGAATAATGTTTTTGTGCTGTTTTGAGAACATTATTAAATACCAGATAACTTTACAAAAATGTTCTGTTACTGGAGAAACATTTGTTCATAACTTTGGGAGAATGTTATTCAAACTTCTGAGAATAAATTAATTTGAGATTACATGAATTAGCCAAATTACTTTATTAGATTAATTGCTACTTTCACTGCAGAAAAATACCTACCTCTCAAATGGAGCCGTTATTGATTAGTCAGGCAGGCAGTATAGAGTGAGCTCTGTAACTCTACGATCAGTGCACATAGTGAGTTTGATATATAAAAAGCTCTAGATAGCCCTTTAGGGTGATATGTAACATAAAATAACTTTTTATTTATGTTTATTTTTAACAGACAATGTTAACAGCAATCTCGATGAGTGCCATAGCCACCAATGGTGTAGTACCAGGTAATTTGTAGTGTTTGTATTCCTTTGTATTATAACATTTCGCAGTACAAACATAAATGTATTTATCTATTTATTTTTAATTGGCAGCTGGTGGGGCCTATTTCATGATATCTCGGTCTCTGGGCCCTGAGTTCGGTGGTGCAGTTGGTCTCTGTTTTTATTTAGGCACAACCTTCGCTGCTGCCATGTACATACTTGGAGCAATTGAAATATTTCTGGTCAGTCTCCTTTTATTATGACAACACGCACACAATGATCCAAAACCTCAAATGATCCAGCTCTGAAAATAATCATTCATCTACTCTTATTATCTACAGAAATATCTGATTCCCCAGGCTGCCATATTCCATCCTGCAGATATTCACGCAGGGAGTGGTGCAATGCTGAATAACATGCGGGTGTATGGCACAATATGTTTGACCCTTATGGCTGTAGTTGTCTTTGTGGGGGTCAAGTATGTCAACAAATTTGCCTCCCTTTTCCTGGCCTGTGTCATAATCTCCATTGTTTCTATCTACGCTGGAGCTGTCAAATCCATCTTCCACCCTCCTGAGTTTCCGTAAGTCTTTCTGTAATATGTTGCTAGACAAAAAAAAAAAAAATGCAATATTTAAATTAAAATACAATTAGATACAAATAAGTATATCAGTATTTTTTTTTTTACCATGTTTAGGATTTGCATGTTAGGAAACCGGACATTAGTTCGTGATTTGTTTGATGTTTGTGGGAAGACAGTATTTGTTGGTAATGAGACGGTTCCCAGCAAGCTTTGGAAGAACTTCTGCAGCTCTGAGAATTCCAGCAGTGCACATTGTGACGAGTACTTCCTTCAGAACAATGTTACAGAGATCCCGGGCATTCCTGGGCTGGCCAGTGGGATCATTAAAGGTAAGGACGCATTTGTCTGGTCCACAGCATGTCATCTAGGTCAAAAAAAAAAAAAGATTATAAAATTATAGCATATATTTAAAGATGGTGAAAAAAGGTTTTCCTTTTCCAGGCACTTGCTCTTTGACATGTATTATATGTGGCTTTCTACACTCACCTAAAGGATTATTAGGAACACCATACTAATACTGTGTTTGACCCCCTTTCGCCTTCAGAACTGCCTTATTTCTACGTGGCATTGATTCAACAAGGTGCTGAAAGCATTCTTTAGAAATGTTGGCCCATATTGATAGGATAGCATCTTGCAGTTGATGGAGATTTGTGGGATGCACATCCAGGGCACGAAAATCCCAGTAACTGAGCAGATTGTGAAATACTCAGACCGTCCCGTCTGGCACCAACAACCATGCCACGCTCAAAATTGCTTAAATCACCTTTCTTTCCCATTCTGACATTCAGTTTGGAGTTCAGGAGATTGTCTTGACCAGGACCACACCCCTAAATGCATTGAAGCAACTGCCATGTGATTGGTTGATTAGATAATTGCATTAATGAGAAATTGAACAGGTGTTCCTAATAATCCTTTAGGTGAGTGTATATGCATTTATTTATTTCATTTTTATGTATGTTTGTGCAGAAAACATGTGGGGGGATTACATGGAGAAAGGTCAGATTCTCGAAAAGGCAAGTCAGTCCTCTGTTGATGTCCATGGCTCCATGGAGACCTTTGGCTACTATGTGTCGGCTGACATTGCCACTTCCTTCACCCTCTTGGTGGGAATCTTTTTTCCTTCTGCCACAGGTAAAACTCATATGTTCTCTTTGGTTAAGAAATATATGTATTTTATGTATTATTTATTCGAATACTTGATTCTGAATGGTCAATCAAGGATCAAGTGGTGCAATATTATAAGTGTTTGCTACATGTAAAATTATTTTAAATTCTGTCTACGAGGGCCACTATGGGAAGCAGGCAGAGTTACCAAGTCCAGTTACTGTAAGCGATGTTGGGCTTGTTTTTTCAAGAACTCACTTATAGATTTGGGCAGTGGCGAGTTGCATTTTTTTGGGCTTATTTTCAGAATATAATTGCGTATGTGTCTTGTTTTGGTTTGCATCCATAGCAGGGGCGTCACTAGGCCTTCCCGAGGGCTTTAGCCCCCCTAAAAAATTGCGATTAACTCCGTAATCTGTACACTAATTCATTATCACCTCAGGCCCCTTTAAAACTAATATGACAAAATTCCACTACAATTTCCCATCCATTGCAAAACATTTTTGCTGCATTAACCCCACATTACACGTTTTTTTCTATAGCGAAAATGTAGTGCTTCACACGCATGAAGGCATACTTAGAAAATGATCATAATGCTATTTTCATTTGAAATTTTTAAATATGGCAATTAAAAAACTTTCTAGGGTACCTTTGAGACTTTGTGACTTTTTCTACTCTTGCTATACTTAATACTTCAGTACAATAAAATAGCCAAAATTTGTCGTTTGACAATACATCCAAAAGCTAAACAAAGAATTATAAAAGGAGGTGGAAATGGCTAATGAGTGGTCCTCTGCAGCCATCTACTGGTTATACTGGTAATTTCATGTAATTTTCATGTTAAAAGTGTTTGTTTTCCACAAGGTGACAGAAATCCTCCACTACAGCATTGCACATTTTCCATGTTATCTCCATGAATGAAAATGAGAAATGTAAATCTTCTTTTCTGTCTGCCAATGCCATGGCAACTCGACTGCATCTGTAAAGGCACAGTTAATGTAAACAGCTATTTTATAGTGTCAGTGACAATGCTGTGCCGTCAGTCCACTCAGTTCCCTTTCAGTCAGTACACTACGAGTTACATCAGTTACTGACGAAATGGGGGTTTCGCTTAGAAGCCAATCACCTTTGAGATCTACAAAACGAGCCAATGGCATGAAAATGCCATGGGTCTGCGGAATTTGCATAACGCAACCCCGCCCCACCGCGTGGGTATAAAGGGCGTTACGTGGCAATCTCGCATTATGTTTCTGCTTCAGAGCCGAGTGTTACTTGCCTGAGCTTTCTCTCTTCAAGACGAGCGTCTCTCCAGAGTGTCTGTGTTACGGCGCGTTCCAGCGAGTTCCGCATTCCTGTCTGATCTGTGCAGTGATCCAGCACAGCGTGCGCGTTCTCCCTGGACGCTTCGGCATTCTGCAGAGCGCTGTTTGGCGTGCTTGGGCACGCACGCTGAGCGTGCGCTCATGGATGACTCATGTTCCCACTGCAGGAACATGGCCATCACGGTGTTTGCGTGCGAGACTCTATGATCTCCGTTTAAAAATAAAATAAAAAATAAAAAAAACAGGAGAGAGAGTCCCCTCTACCACACCCCAATCTACTTCCTCCACGAGAGGCAGTACTTTGGCTGGTGGTCAGGGTGATCTGGGGCCGTTGGGGTGGGCCAACCCGATGAATATTCCTCGGGCCACACCCCCCTCTAGCACACTGCACCCCGTGGTGTTGCCAGATGAAGGTGCTGGTGTTCCCGTTCTGGGCTCAGCGTCTGATTTTGGACGCCGGCGGATGGCGTCACGTCGATCGCCGCATCACAAGGTGGGCTGGATTCCTCTGGAGATGAAAATTCGACTGTGCTGCCTCCTCTGGGAGCTTCAGCGCTGCCTGAGTTTTTTGGCTATTTATGGCTCAGTCTGACAGATGGGCAGGAGTTTGAGCGAACACGTTTCCTCAACTCCCCTATCTCCCAGGCTGGGCTATTTGGCGGGGCAGTCGGGAGCTTTGCCCAACAGTTCTCGACTGCACAAAAGCAGACTGGGGCGATTGAACATTCTGCCCCGCCGGCACAGACACCTCAGCCTGCTCCCCGCCAGGGCTGCCCTCCTGTGGCTCCCGCCCCTCCCGCCCTGCCCCAGCAGCAGCCTTCACCCGGGCTGGGCCATGGAGGAGGTCGCAGGACAGCAGCCCAGCCCATCTCGGCCCCCCGCCCTGCTAACAGCAGGTTAAGCGGCGCGCCTTACACGGGCCCCTCGGAGATGAATTCAGTTCTTTTCTGGAGATGGTGACAGGGCCACTCCTTCCCCTGGTGGAGGGCCAGGGGAGAATCTTTGCTTTCCTTAACTGAAAGAACTGACATTCATCTCTGAGCTCCCAGAGGGCGTGGCTGGCAGTGTGCGACGCACAGCCATGCCGCTCTCAGCCCCCTCTGTCGCCAGCCCCTGTCAGACGAGACCCCCGTGGAACGCTAGTCCTTCCCTGGTCTCCTCTGTCAGGACGCGGAATTCGACCCCACCCACACTTTGGGACGCTTCCACGCCTCCCTTTGTCTGGGCCGGTCATTCCACTCGCTGCCCCATCGTGGGTGCGTCTGTGGCTTGCACGACCACTGGTTCAGCTCTGGGGGCTGGGTTATGTCTCCCAGACTGGCCAGCTGGTCCACCACAGGCTCGGCTTGCGATTCAGTTTGCACAATCTCCTCCCCGCTCTCTGGGAGTCCGCTATACCGTGTTGGGTGGCAACACTCCTGTCATGCGTGCGGAGGCTGTCACCCTACTGGCGAGGGGTGCGGTCGAGGTCGTCCCTCCAGCAGAGATGAGGTCCGGCTTCACAGCCTTGACTTCACTGCACCTAGCAGAAGCGATGGGTTACGGCCATCCCTGGTGCATGTCTTGAACTGAACCCTTCTCAGGCTTCTTCCAGGATGTTGCACCCGAACGCCTCTTCAGATGCGTTCGTCCCCGGTCTGGTCTGCAGCGTTGACCTGAAGGACCCGTACTCTTTGTCCCCGCTTCTCCCCGACCCAGACCGCCCATTCGGTCTGCCTTCGGATGGCGGGCATCCCAGTACGTGGCTTTCCCATTCGGGTAGCCCTGTCACTTCGTGGCTTCTCGAAGCTGTCGAGGCAGCCCCTGTGCTTCTTAGGTACACAGGGTTCGCATCCTGAGCAATCTCGATGACTGGCTAAATTAGCTCAGTCTCGAGACCAGGGTTGCGGACACAGGGATCTAGTGCTCCAGCACCTCACCCGTTTGGGCCTTCGGGTCATCTGGGAAAAGAGCAAACTCTCCCCTGGTCGCTATGTGCACGCAGTGCGAGTGTGCACAGTCAATGCTGACTTGCTGAATGCTGACATCATTTCGAGGGTAAGAGTGCAGTACCACTGAAGTTATTTCAGAGGCTCCTGGGACATATGGCATCCGTGGCCGTGCTAATGCTGCCCGGACTGCTTCATATGAGACCGCTTCAGCACTGGCCTTGCGATCAAGTCCTGAGATGGACATGGCAACAGGGCACGCTCCGGGTCCCATTGACTCGGGCCTGCCATCTTTCCCTCACCCTGTGCGAACCTCACTGTTCTACGGGCCAGAGTTCCCTTAGAACGAGTTTCTGGGCATATTGTTGTATCAACAGATGCCTCTGCCACGGGCTGGGGTGCTATGCGCAATTGACGTGCTATCGCAGGCTCCTGGGAAGGACCCCAGTGCCTTTGGCTGTCAATTGCCTCAAGTTGCTGGCCATACGTCTCACCTTGCACCGCTTTCGAGCCCTGCTCTAGGCTAGACACGTACTGGCCCATTCAGACAACGCGGCGACAGTAGCGTATGTCTAACGACAAGGTGACCTACGCTCCCGCCCGATGTCGCAACTCGCCTGCCATCTCCTCTTGGAGTCTGAAGCATCTGAGGTTGCTTCGTGGACGTTTGCCCCGGGAGACCTGAGTCGTGCAGCCAATGAGCTCTCACGGTTCTGCCACTGCCGGGGGAATGGAGACTCCATCCCCTGTCGACCAGCTGATTTGGGAACAGGCTGGCGACGCACAGGTAGTTCTGTTTGCCTCCCACAACTCTTCCCATTTGCCTACTAGCACTCAGCTGGCCGCGGGGCCCACGCAAGTATGCATTCCCAGTGAGCCTTCTCGCACAGATTGTGTGCAGATCTGGGAGGTCAAGGAGCAGGTCCCTTTGGTCGCCCCGTACTGGCCCGGCTGGACCTGGTTCTCCGAACACATACTCCTTGCGACAGCCCTCCCTGGTCGGTTCCTCTGAAGAAGGACCTCCTTCTCAGAGACGGGGCACCCTCTGGCACCCATGTACTGTTCTTTGGAACCCCCACGTGTGGCTCCTGGTCGGGACACGGAAGGTTTGAGTATCCTACCACCTCAGGTGGTGGCTACCATCACTTCCGCTAGGGCCCTGTCTACCAGACTCGCCTATGCGTTGAAGTGGATCCTCTTCGTCACCTGGTGCTCTTCTCGCCGAGAAGACCCCCGGAAATGCCCGATCGGGGCCGTGCTCTCAGTTCTCCAAGAAGGGTTGGATCGAAGGCTGTCTCCTTCCACCCTGAAGGTCTATGTGGCCGCTATCTAAGCAGCCTACCACGACCTCGTGGAGACAAAACAGGTAAGTCAGCACGACCTGGTCATCAGGTTCCTGAGGGGGGCTAGGAGACTGAATCCTCCTCGCTCTCCCCTCGTACCCTCTTGGGACCTCGCAGTGGTCTTATCTGCCCTGCAGAGAGCTCCCTTTGAGTCTTTGCGATCAGTTGAGTAAGTTCCTGTCTATGAAGATAGCGCTTCTGGTTGCTTGGGCCTCCGTTAAGAGGGTAGGGGACCTGCAGGCATTTTCGGTTGACGAAGTGTGCCTGGAATTCGGGTCGGTCAACTCTCACGTGATCCTGAGACCCCAGCCTGGATATGTGCCCAAGGTTCCCACCACTCCTTCTGGGACCAGGTGGTGAACCTGCAGGCGCTGCCTTGGAGGAGGCAGACCCAGCCTTGGCACTGCCCTGGTCAGTACTTGCCCTTACGGAGACCAGACGCAGCGTTCAGTACCTCAGACCAGTTCTTGTCTGTTACGAAGAGCAGCAGAAGGGAAGGCTCTCTCAAAGCAGAGGTTGTCTCACTGAACAGTGGACGTCATTGCTCTGACATATCAGGTTCAGGGCATGCCATCCCCCCAAGGAGTTAAGGCACACTCCACTGGAGTGTGACCCCCTTGGGCTTAGGCTTGGCGCCTCGCTAACAGACTTAGGGCTGTAGGCTGGGTGACACCCTTCACATTCGTTAGATTCTGAGAAATCTCAGAGTGGAGCCAGTATCCTCCGTATACACGCCCAAGATGGCCAGTAATTAGACAGGCTCAGGTGTCTTCGCTTGCTGCGCCATTCCACTCCACGGACTGGATGCGTGCGCATTCTCTCAGGTGAGCTTCCCAGTAAGCCCTGAGCTTTTCCAACACTGTTGATGTCGACACCAGAGTGCATGCCCGCTTGGTCAGCCCTCGTGTCCAGCTAGGTGCCTCCGTGTGCATGGTTCCCCCGTTGGGTAACCCCCACGTGTTTTTCCACGGTAAGTCTCTCTGAGCGCGTGTCTTCCCTTGGCAAGACACCTTGCCATGCCTGGGGTTTAAAAATTTCCACCTGCGGCTGGATACCCCAGTGTGTTCCATATACAGTCCCTACGGGGGTCATATGTGTATTCTTAAGTCCTCTCTTCGGGCAGGCATTGTGTTGCATTTCTCCACGTGGGATAGGGAAGCATATGTACCTTGGTATTGGCGTTGAGCCTAGCCCCTCGTTCGTGCTAACACTCACGGCAGGGAGCTCTGGTCAGCGCAGGACGCTGGAAGACAGCCGTCGTGGCGAGATTGTATTGGGACCCCCATTTCATCAGTAACTGACGTAACTCGTAGTGTACTGACTGAAAGGGAACGTCTTGGTTACGTTGTAACCCTTGTTCCCTGAAGGAAGGGAAAGGAGATGTTACGTCCCCATGCCACTTCCGCTGTACCGCTGGAACGGCCGGGCGCTAATGCCTCGGCTCTTCAGCAGGTAACATAATGCGAGATTGCCATGCAAATTCCGCAGACCCATGGCATTTTCATGCCATTGGCTCGTTTTGTAGATCTCAAAGGCGATTGGCTTCTAAGCAAAACCCCCATTTCGTCAGTAACTGACGTAACGTCTCCGTTCCCTTCCTTCAGGGAACGAGGGTTACAACGTAACCAAGACGTTACATGTTATAATGCACTATTTTTTCTAAGCGAAAGTTTTAAGAGCTAAGCCGAAACTCAGTCCAGTTGTTATCTAATGTCCACGTATTTATTTATTTGGCGAGTAGCTGTGAAATAAGCTGGATAATGTATAGTCAGCTAACTGTGCACTATTCTTTATGTATAGAAGTACTATGACTTGATGGAAAATTACTTTAATTTCATTATTTTTTTCCCTCTCTGTCTCTGACACAGGCATTATGGCAGGATCAAATAGATCTGGAGATCTAAGAGACGCACAAAAGTCTATACCAATAGGGACGATTCTGGCCATTACAACTACCTCTCTTGTCTGTATCCTTTATTGCTGTTGGTACTAATATTATGTTTAAAACAATTCATTTAACTATTACTCTTATCAACAGTATGTTTTTTTTTTTTTTTTTTTTTTAAAAAGCTGTTATACAAACTGTGAGCAACTTTATTTTGCATTTGTCGATACATAGAATTCCATGACTCATTTGATAGATTTCAGCTCTGTGGTTCTGTTTGGGGCCTGTATTGAGGGTGTGGTGCTGAGAGATAAGTAAGTTATCTATCTAGAGCATACAAATACAAACTTCTAGATGGAAATAAGCATGTTGTGTCTTATGTGTTCTTGCAATCTTATGTGTTCTTGCGATGTCTTTTAGATTTGGAGATGCCGTCAGAAAATACTTGGTGGTTGGCACACTGTCTTGGCCCTCTCCTTGGGTCATTGTGATTGGCTCATTCTTCTCCACAGTGGGTGCAGGACTTCAGTCCCTGACCGGAGCTCCCCGCCTCCTGCAAGCCATTGCTAAAGATAACATCATTCCTTTCCTTAGAGTGAGATATCTACTGATTTATGATCACAAAATATCTAAATAACAAACACACTCCACATCTTTTTTTTCACCATGTTGATGTTGTTCAATACAATAACAATATGAGTACATAGTATAAAACATTATTTAAGGTTTTGTGGTATCTGTGGTTCAAAACATTTTGTAGATATACTGTGTTTTAAAAGTTAAAACAAGACTGATAAAGTTGTGATCAATTTCAGTGAGATGTAAATATTCGTATTGTGAGTTTATGGATTATATTTACTTCCTTTTCTGGAATTCCAAACCACAAAAGCCATAAAAGCAAACATTTGCATGTCATATGTAAAATGTTGTTCCTAAAATGTAAATGTAACCCTAACAGCTGACTATTACTTTCCATCCAAACATGTGTCCATTTTGGCAGGTTTTTGGACACGGTAAAGCTAATGGAGAGCCAACGTGGGCTCTACTGCTGACGGGACTCATAGCAGAGCTCGGCATCCTCATTGCGTCACTTGATATGGTTGCTCCTATTCTCTCCATGTAAGAACACACCACAAATACACAGATTCAATTCACACAAAATAAATTATTTAAACTGCATATTAAGATGCCTTTTTTATATTGAATATCAAATGTTAATGGATTTTATCTATATATTATATATATAAATATATTTTTATCTATATATTATATATATAAATATATCGTAAAATATATTATATACATTTTGCAAATAGATCTAGATGTAAAATGGAGGCTAGATATCACTTTATAGTTGCCTCTTATCAAGTCAAGTGACCTTTTTATTTATATAGCATTTTATACAATACAGATTGTTTCAATACAACTGCACAAAAATAATGATCAATGATGCAAACTTTGTCAAATATGAGACAAATTCTAATTCTGCTGTGAAGCAGCTATACAGAAGACAATAGTGTTGTTATTCAGCTTGAGTCAATAGCTGTGAAAAGTTCATTAATAATGAAATGAGTTTAATTCAGCTATAAGGAGTTCTACAAAAGACAATAGTGTCGTTATTCAGCTCGAGTCATTTAGGTGTTGATTCAATTCAGTTCAATAACAGTGTTGATGTTGCAAATATGTCAATTTAAAACAAAGTTGAATCAGCTTAAGCAGCTCTGCAGAAGACATCATCCAGCTCAATTCAGTTCAATACAATATTGTCAGTGCAGTCAGTTTGACAATTTTACTGACTATCTTCAGTCTTTTAAATCAACTTATGGGCTCAGCACATATGCTACATGTTCTTGTCAGAAATAAAAACATTTATCCATGTTTCATTTCATGTCAAAATGTTTTTTACCTGGATTGTCACTGTATGTATTACATGTCACTTATTCTAATATGTATATATGATTGTTCATTTGACAGGTTTTTCCTGATGTGTTATCTTTTTGTAAACTTGGCATGTGCAGTACAAACACTTTTAAGAACGCCAAACTGGAGACCACGGTTTAGATACTACCACTGGTAAGTTTGCATTTCGATTGTGTGTGCATACATTGATATGATGATCATATTTGTGCAAGTTCTGACGTCTTCTCTTGTAGTCACATTTTAATTTAAATCAAACTGTGATCACAAAACTCACTGGCATTCAGCCCTTGATATCCATTATTCACTTCCTGCAATTATTTAAAAATGACCTTTAATAAAACAACTTTTGTAGTGTAGAGTAAAATAATAGGTATTTTTATGATGTGACCCCCCCCCCCCCCTCTCTCTCTCTCTCTCTCTCTCTCTCTCAGGGCTCTGTCTTTTCTGGGCATGAGTATGTGTTTAGCCCTTATGTTTATCTCCTCTTGGTACTATGCCATTGTAGCAATGGGCATTGCTGGTATGATCTACAAGTACATTGAGTATCAGGGGTAAGTGGTTCCTAATTACATTCTATTAAACTGATATCTGAAATTAAGCTGAAATCACCAATTTTCCATCTTTAGTTTACAAATCTCTTGTATATTTTCCTTTTAGAGCAGAGAAAGAATGGGGGGATGGGATCCGCGGGTTGTCTCTTAGTGCCGCCCGTTACTCACTCCTTCGTCTGGAAGCTGGACCTCCCCACACCAAAAACTGGAGGTTGTCTCTAATTTAAAATATTATCAGCTAATATTTTCCAAAAACATATTTGGAAATGACCTGGGAACACTTTCAAATTATGTATTTAAATGTTTAAGAAGCAGGAAGATATTGTTTGAATAGTATACTCCTGTAGGCATACTTTAAACAGTGTTTGTATACTGACAGTAACACATCAGTATTAAACTGCAGTATTAATATGCGTAATATTTTGTGGAAAACATAATGCACTTTTTCAGCATTCTTTGATTAATAGAATAAACGTTTGAAACAAAAAAAGCATTTATTTGAAATAGAAATCTTTTGTAACAATATAAATGTCATCACAGTCAATTTTATTTCATGTAATGCTTTTTATATATAAAAAATAATAACACTACAATCCCATTAATAATGTTAATAGGCCACAGCTGCTGGTTCTGCTTAAGTTGGATGAGGATCTACATGTAAAGTATCCCAGAATGCTTACCTTTGCCTCACAGCTGAAGGCAGGAAAAGGCCTAACCATTGTAGGTTCTGTGATACAGGGCAACTTCCTGGAATGCTATGGGGAAACACAAGCATCAGAACAGGTGAGGAAGTTTCCTGATTTGCATGCACTTTTATCATCATCTTGACTGTAACCTGCTCTTAAATTACAGATGCAAATACAGTAGTGGCCAAGAGTGATGGAAAATTTACATCTTTACCCTTTATTTAAATATTATTTTTTTTTTGTTAAAGATTCTGTAAGCATATTGCATATAGTTGTGCTTGGAGTCAGTTGTTTTATTTATAATAACACAGTGAAACATGCCAAATTGTGGCATAATTTTTGACCAGGCTGTCATACAAAGAAATTCTGATCATTTGAACATATGCATTTATGCCTGCAAAGTGTTGCCATCTGGCAGAATCACCCACACCTACCATCCAAAGCTTGTAAGTTCTCAGACACGCTTGCCGCTGGACAGGTCAGGCCAGCCTTTTCTGCGACACTGTCGAGGACTTTGCCCAGCAATTCTCGGCAGTACAGAAGCAGACGGAGACGATCAAACAAATCCTGCCCAGGAGGGGTGCTGCTGCCTCCAGACCATTGGGGGCTGCCCCTCTGCAGCGTCTACATCTGCTTCGGTGCAGCCCCAGCAGCAGCCAACACCTAGGCCACAACATCGAGCTGCCCGCAGGAAGGCGGTACAGCCCATCTCAGCTGCCATTAAATTCTCTAAGCGATCAGCGTAAAAAAAATCCTAAGACGCCGACCTAGAAATGAGGAAGCTGCTTTTCAGGAGACAGTGAACAAACCGCTCCTTCTCCCAGAGGAGGACCGGGTGGAGAATCTTATGTTAATAAAAAGTTTATTTCTGTTCTAGACTTACCTGCCTTTTCAAAAAAAGAGCAGTTTCCTAAATTTCTGAGTCACACAAGGTGTGGTTTGACAGTGAGCAACAATATGCTTCCTCACCCCCTATTCTATCGCCACAGCAATGCCTCACGCATATCCAGCCACTCCGTCGTGGGAACCATGGAGCCAGGTAAGAGTTACATCACATTCACTGCCTCTACTTCGGGACGCTACGCCTCCTAGGTTAGTGTTTTGTTCAGTCACGTTTGACGTTACATCGACAGCTCACCTGCAACTCACTCATTCAGCTTTTTGCTTCGAAGCCGAGCGGTTGATCTTCAGCGCTCTGCCAAACTATCTTCGAGCTGACAAAAAAGAAGTGTTCTGAGTTGGAGAGACAGCGCATTCAGCAGTGTGTTTTCGCAAAAAACTCACGTGGGGCTACGCGTCTGTATTTCCGCTGTTGCCACTTTCAGAGTCTGGGGGCCTGGCTGGCACTCCCTAGCCCATCTCGTTGGCTCATTCAGATGATCAGACTCTGCTATGGGATTTAGTTTGGCCGGTGTCCCTCCAGTTCCAGTGGCGTCCGGTTTACCTCAGAGAAAGGATGCCCCTGTCCTGCATGCGGAGATTGCGGTCCTGCTGGTGAAGGATGCAATAGAGATGGTCCCTCCAGCTGAGATGAGGTCAGGGCTTTTACTCAGGCTTTACATCCTGTACTTCATCGAAAAGCGGTTTACGGACAATCTTGGATTTGTGTGTCTTAAATTGGGCCCTTCACAAGCTTCCGTTCAAGATGCTAACTCAGGTGCGCATCCTCACATGCATGCTCCCCCAAGATTGGTTTGCAGTGATCGACTTGAAGGATGCGTACTTCCATGTTTCGATTTCGCCTCGACACAGATTGTTCCTACGGTTTCGAGGGTCTGGCATATCAGTATAAGGTCCTCTCCTCTGGGCTGTCCCTGTCTTCACGAAAGTCACGGAGGCTGCCCTTACCCCGCTAAGGGAAGTGGGCATTCGCATTCTCAACTATCTCGACGACTGGCTCATTCTAGCTCACTCTTGAGATTTGTTCTGCGAACACAGATAACAGAGTATCTCTTTTCTCTGTATGGAGTTGGACTTGGTCAACATGACGGCGCTTCTCACGAATAAGCACACACAGTCTGTGCTTAACTGTCTGAATTCATCCAGAGGGAATTTCAGATGCTCCTGGGACATATGGCATCTGCAGTCACGGCGCTTGGATTGATGCATATGAGACCGCTTCAGCACTGGCTGCACGGCTAAGTCCCGAGATGGGCATGGCACCGTGGTACACATTGGGTGACCATTACACCAATTTGACACCGCACTTTCAGCCCGTGGTCTTTCAGACCTTGCCTTTGTACGGGCCGGAGTACCCCTAGAAAGTGTCCAGGCACATTTTTGTTGCCTCCAGATGCCTCCAGAACTGTAACGGTTTCAACCATTGTTACAGGGCAAGCACGTGCTGGTCCGGACAGACAAAACAGTGACGGTGGCGTACATCAACCATCAGGGTTGCGTTCACGTCACATGTTGCAACTTGTCTGCCATCTCCTTCTCTTTAGGAAGCAGTGGCTCAGGTCGCTCCGTGTCATTTACATTCCGGGTGACCTCAATCGTGCACCGACACACTCACGGGAAAATGGAGACTCCACCCCCAGCTATTTTATTCCCTGACTGAAAGGACCCTTGGCACCGGTAGACACTATCACTCAAGCCAGAGCCCCCTCTACTAGGCAAGCTTATGCCTTGAAGTGGAGTCTGTTCGTTGATTGGTGTTCTTCTCGTCAGGAAGAACCCTGTAACTGCCTGATCAGCTTCCTGCAAGAGAGATTGGATCGAAGGCTGTCTCCTTTCACCTTGAAAGTGTATGTCGCTGCTATTGCGGCACATCATAATGCAGCAGACGGTAGGTCTTTGGGAAAGCACAGCCTGATCATCAGGTTCCTAAAAGAGGCGCTAGGAGACTAAATCCTTGCCTCATGCCCTCTTAGGACCTCTCTGTAGTACTTGCAGCCCTACAAAGAGTGCACTTTGAAGAGATCCTGTCTCTCAAGACAGCGATTCTGACTGCGCTCACATTTATCAAGAGGTAGGGGACCTGCAGGCATCCAATGCCAGGCCCAGTACTCGAGATGCATGCACAGATGGTCAGCCCCTGTACTGGTCTAGATGTCCCATATGTTGTGAATCATCCCATATATACGTATTCTTCCACGGTACGGTTTCCCTGTCTGTAAACCTATGTCTTTCCATGGGCAGATTTTGCTTTGCCCTGTCTCTAAGTCTGTAGTAGTTCCATCCCGGTCTAAGCAGGATTTACCGCAGAGATCTTTCCATATGTTGCACTGCCCCACAGGTTAGTCCATATGTGTATTTACACATGCTCCCTACGGGTAGGATGTGATATCCTCTAGCATCCCTTTCCATCTGGACTTGGCATGCTTCTCCAGTGTTATCCAACCATCGATCTTCCCCTTGGAAAGTTCTGTCCTTCGGTCCCACCGGGTATGGAGGTCTGTTCGAGCTGGGAAGGGTCAGCGGTTGTGGTGCTTTCCATAGGAACCCCAAAATGTCTGTCCAAGTAACACCAAACATGATTGACTGATAGGGAACGTCTGGTTTACTGTTGTAATCCTCGTTCCCTGAATCAGGGAACAGAGATGTTACGTCCCGCCTGCCACAACCCTGATTACCGCTGAATGGCCAGGACCCCTGTCTCAGCTCCTCAGCACAAACCTGAATGAGCGGGTTGCAGGCGAGCATATATACCTGTATGTCCGGGGGAGTGCAAATTTCACTTGTCAATGTCCATTGGCTTTTGTTTCCACTTGAAGGTGATTGGGATCCCAAGTGAGATCCCACAACGTCAGGCTGTCGAAGTAGCGTCTTCTTTCACTCTTTCTGAGACATTCTTTGCTCATATTTAAAATATTGAAAAAATATTTGTATCAAATATTGATACATATTTTTATTAAACATTTTAATCAAACTTGCAGGGTCATTAAAAACAATTATCCCTTCCATACATCACTTTTGGCCACTACTGCACAATGATCTTCATACAGATAAACTAACTGTAGTGGATATGTACTTTTTAACTTTGCAGCATACTCAATATTTGTAGTTGCCAAGAAATTTGGTCTTGTGTCTTTGCAGTTCCATATCAACCTGTGCTAAGAGTGTGCTGAGAAATAACAAGAGGCAACATTTATATATTAAAGTAGAAACTATGGATATTTATAGTAGGTTTCTAAGGTTGTACTATGTTTGTACCCTTCGCCAGGCAATAAAGAACATGATGGAGATTGAGCGGGTGAAGGGCTTCTGTCAGGTGGTGGTCACTTCCAAAGTAAGAGAGGGGATCGCACATCTAATCCAGTCCTGCGGTCTGGGAGGCATGAAGCACAACACAGTTGTTATGGGTTGGCCATATGGCTGGAGACAGAGTGAAGACCCACGGGCTTGGAAAACCTTTATTAGTAGGAAAAAGATTAATTTGAATGATGTGTACTTGTAATTGTCTACACTGAAACACAACAGGCTGATGTTACTCCCCTTTCATATTTTCTCACCTGTAGATACAGTCCGCTGTACTACAGCTGCCCACCTGGCTCTGATGGTTCCAAAAAATGTGTCATTCTATCCCAGCAATCATGAGCGCTTTACTGATGGATATATTGATGTCTGGTGGATTGTCCATGATGGTGGAATGCTCATGCTCCTGCCTTTCCTTCTCAAACAACATAAGGTAAACAATTATCAATTTCATTTAAATTGAGCCGTTATCATTCAAATGCAAGTTAAATGTTTAGTTTGTATTAAAAAAAAAACAATACTGTTGAGTAACAGTTAGAGTAATAGTTAGTAATACTTAATTATAACCTTCTGTAATGATAGATATATTTTGGAATGTGAAGTTTAAGTTTACATATTGAACCTTGTATGTTGTACAAGTTCTTGAAAGTGCATAACTGTTTAATTGTAATTATGCAGTTTTCCCCCCTTAGTGTTATTGTTGGACAATTATTGTGGGAGTGTTTATATGTACTTTTGCTATGTTTATATATACACTCACCTAAAGGATTATTAGGAACACCTGTTCAATTTCTCATTAATGCAATTATCTAATCAACCAATCACATGGCAGTTGCTTCAATGCATTTAGGGGTGTGGTCCTGGTCAAGACAATCCCCTGAACTCCAAACTGAATGTCAGAATGGGAAAGAAGCGTGGCATGGTTGTTGGTGCCAGACGGGCCGGTCTGAGTATTTCACAATCTGCTCAGTTAATGGGATTTTCACGCACAACCATTTCTAGAGTTTACAAAGAATGGTGTGAAAAGGGAAAAACATCCAGTATGCGGCAGTCCTGTGGGCTAAAAATGCCTTGTTGATGCTAGAGGTCAGAGGAGAATGGGCCGACTGATTCAAGCTGATAGAAGAGCAACTTTGACTGAAATAACCACTCGTTACAACCGAGGTATGCAGCAAAGCATTTGTGAAGCCACAACACGCACAACCTTGAGGCGGATGGGCTACAACAGCAGAAGACCCCACCGGGTACCACTCATCTCCACTACAAATAGGAAAAAGAGGCTACAATTTGCACAAGCTCACCAAAATTGGACAGTTGAAGACTGGTAAAATGTTGCCTGGTCGATTTCTGTTGAGACATTCAGATGGTAGAGTCAGAATTTGGCGTAAACAGAATGAGAACATGGATCCATCATGCCTTGTTACCACTGTTTTCTTGGCACACTTTAGGCCCCTTAGTGCCAATTGGGCATTGTTTAAATGCCACGGCCTACCTGAGCATTGTTTCTGACCATGTCCATCCCTTTATGACCACCATGTACCCATCCTCTGATGGCTACTTCCAGCAGGATAATGCACCATGTCACAAAGCTCGAATTATTTCAAATTGGTTTCTTGAACATGACAATGAGTTCACTGTACTAAAATGGCCCCCACAGTCACCAGATCTCAACCCAATAGAGCATCTTTGGGATGTGGTGGAACGGGAGCTTCGTGCCCTGGATGTACATCCCACAAATCTCCATCAACTGCAAGATGCTATCCTATCAATATGGGCCAACATTTCTAAAGAATGCTTTCAGCACCTTGTTGAATCAATGCCACGTAGAATTAAGGCAGTTCTAAAGGCGAAAGGGGGTCAAACACAGTATTAGTATGGTGTTCCTAATAATCCTTTAGGTGAGTGTATATTGTTTTTCTTGTTGTATATAGGTCTGGCGTAAATGTAAGATGCGAATCTTTACTGTGGCTCAAATGGACGATAACAGTATTCAGATGAAGAAGGACCTGGCAACCTTCTTGTACCAGCTGAGATTAGAAGCAGAGGTGGAAGTGGTTGAGATGGTATACAGAACACTTTCTTCACTAATAATTCATCCCACCCATCACAAAAAGCATTTATAATTAGCGATTATAAAAAAGCGATTATAATTTCATGCTGTCAAATGTTCTTATTTGCAGCACGACAGTGACATCTCAGCATATACATATGAGCGGACACTGATGATGGAACAGAGGTCACAGATGCTAAAACAAATGAGGCTCTCCAGTGCAGAGAGAGACAGAGAGGTACTGCAACCTTCATATTCATTATGTCTGCTCTGTACTAACAGTCTTTTACCAAAAGCAGAATAATACAGAAGTCATTAAAATATACAATTTTGTGAACTAAACATGTCATAGATCAAAGTAAAAAAGCACAAAACACGTCTTCTTAGAGACTTATGGTGATTTTGTCTTTGCACGGAGCACTTCTGTAATTTTTTATAGCCTCTGAATACATTTATTTATTTATTTTATTAATGGATATTGCGTGCACGTTTTTGTGCTCTTTTACATTGAACTGAGGATTTTTTTACACCTGTAATGTGATGGTGTATATATCTCTTTTTGCGGTGATAGTAAAGTATTTTATTGTAAAATATTTTTTTGTGATCCATACAGCTTGTTTTGTGGACAGAATGCATACTGAATACATTATAAAATGAATAATTTGTAGACAAAAGGCATTTTGTGACAAATGTCTAGAAAATGTGATGACTACATTTCATGAAATACAGCATTTTGTGTCTAAATTAGGCAGGTCACAGTTGGAGACCCACACTAGTACTGACACATTTAATGTCTTGTTTAATGTCTTGGTAAAAGCCAAATACATGCAGTAGCAGCTCTTTAAAGTGTGGTCTCATCACTCTTCAATGTAGGCCCAACTAGTGAAGGATAGACACTCACTGATCAGAATGGGCAGTTTATACTCCGATGAAGAAGAAGAAACCATCGAAGTATTACCAGAGAAAAACCAGATGACATGGACAAGTGAAAAAATAGAAGCAGAAAGACGAAACCGAAGCAATGCACCAGAAAACTTCAGAGAACTAATCAGCATTAAACCGTAAGTAGGCACGCAGGAACACAAACTGGAATGTACCACTGCACACTATCAACACAGCATTTGAAATAAAGTTTGTATGTTTTACTTTTTATCTTTGAACAGTAGACCTATTTGTTGTTTTATTAGTTAGCATAAAGAGAAGAGGATCACTGACACCTGTTCCTTGTTGTATTTGCCTTTTTAATCCAGTAAATGCTTGCTTGCTTTTATTGCAGCACTGCCTATTGTCCTCAAAAGCTAATTAGAGCCATAGTACTTTTTTTTAATACCACACATTTGCTAAAGATACTGATTCACCTTAGTTGAAATCAAAAACTGTGTGTGTGTTTGTTACAGTGACCAATCTAATGTTCGGCGGATGCACACAGCTGTGAAGCTGAATGAGGTTATTGTTAATAAATCCCATGATGCCAGACTCGTGCTGCTGAACATGCCAGGACCTCCACGCAACACCGAGGGAGATGAAAACTGTATCCTTTACAGAGAACAATATGCTCTATTAAGTACTGTATCACAGTTTGCTTGGACATATTTCTCAATATTTCGGTCTCTTTTTAAGAAATCTTGCAGAGTTACATTTCACAGTGGACCTTAATGCTGCATCCTTGAGTTGAAACTATGGGAACACTTCACGTGAGCTGGTGCCTGAAGCACTTGCGAATATATGCCAATTTTGATTGGCTACCACAGTCAGATGACGTCACAGGCGCACCGACTAGCTATAAAATGGTGCCTAGAGAAAACGTTATCAGCTTCTTTGTCTTTAGGAAGCCGTTTGTGTGTGCATGTGAATATTTCTGTCTGTTGTCAGGAGAAAATAAAAAATAAACCGTGACTAGCAGATTTAGATGCAGTCCTGGAGCTCTGCCGCACCACTGTTCTTGCCCTCTGTGCCATCAAGCAGGCGGAACATGTCATCAGAAAGGCATCTTTCGTTTAACCTGTCAGGGCTCAAAGAAAAGGAGGATCATTCCTCCTGATCACCACCTATGCTCTATGGCAGAACTGATGATGAGAGTGGGCATAATCGCTGTTGCACCCCTCTCAGATGCCATCTCAGTTTAGGGGCTCTCTGTTTAATTCTGAAAGAGGGTGAAGATGATGGCAATACCACCACTCGCATCCCACCACTTCCTCTACCGCATTTCTAGTACTGGAGGCATGGAGGTGGTAGCTATGTGATTTTTGTGTAATTATATAAATGGGTTGTTACAGAAGATGAGAGTGGGCAATACCACCGCTCGTGTCCCAATTCCTCATCTGTCACCCTCTCCAGTACTGAGAGTACGGAGGTAGTAACAGTATACTCCTGTATTTGCATAAGAATGATAGGCTGGTGTAGATGAAAAAAGTGAGAAATACCACCACTCGGGTCCCACTTCCTCATCTGTCGCCTTCTCTGGTACTGGAGTTCTAGGTAAATACACTTCCTATGGAGTTATATTCATATGAATGCATGGAAAGTATGGAAACAACATTAGTGCCCTTCTCTTATGAGGGAAGCGGCTGGTTACAGTAAAAAAAAGTGAGAATGACCGCTCTTGTCACCCCCTCCGGGATGATACGGAGGATGCATTAATATGCTTCCCCATGTGGTTGCATGTGAAATGGGCTGTACAGAAGAAGAGATTGGGCATTACCGCAGTTGCATCTCATTCCCTCTTCTGTCACCCCTCTAGCATAGTCCTGGAGGTGATAGTGTGGACATAGTAGTAGAAGGTGGACATTGTCACCATTGCGACCAAATCTCTTTCTTTTCTGCCAATATTTTGGCCAGATGTAATCTAACGTCTCCTTGCTGGAACCACAGGAATGTGTAACCATTAGCAAATCTTTCATTAATAGAGCAATCAGAGAAAATGTTTTTTATCGTCATGGGCGTACCTCTTTCTCTGTGGCTCCCTGCAGATGATGGAGGTAGGCTGTCAATGGGCAATGTTGACACCCTACTTTTGATGGTTGATGATAGAGGGCAGGAGGATGTGGAAGATGCTTTAGGCACTCCATTTTTTAGCACTTTGTGGTTTTTCTTAGGTAGAGCGGCAGTTGAGAATTCTTCCAGCCCTTAGGACAGGATGATGCAATTTTTACGCTACCTTTGGTTAGGTTACCCTTTAAAGCTGATGGCCAAGGGTTCAGATGGCCAGGATAGCAGGCTTGGGTCTGCCCCCTTCCTTTCAAAAGCTGTGGGTGAACACATTGGATAGCTCTGGCCTAGGACAGTTATGCAGGCAAGTATACAAGGGTATTGAGCTGTGGACCTCGTACCCCATGCATTGAAACTCTTGGTCACTAAGTGTGCTGTATGGTAACTTTTTTGGCTACAGCCTAGCTTGCAGGGTGCTAGCGTCACAGCACAATGGGCAGGAATTTGTTCAGTATGGTGTTCAGTATATATTAACGTTCTCATAGCATCAACTCAAGGACACAGCATTGAGTTCTAATATGAAAGGGAACGCCCAGGTTACATATTTAACCTGGATCCCTGAGAAGAGATATGAGACACTGCATTCCATAATTCTGGCATGCCTGTATGCCTTCCTTCAGACAATTTGAAGCTTATAATATGTTCTCTATAGGCACCCTTTTATAGCTAGTCGGCACGCCTTTGTCTTCATCTGACTGCAGTAGCCAATCAAAATTGGCAAGTATTTATATGTTCAAACACCAACTCATGCTAAGCATTCCCACTTCATCCTTGAGTTGATGCCATGTCTTGATCCCCTTCTCAGGGAACCAGGTTAAATATGCAACTTACCAACTTTCAACTTGGCACAGCAGTTAATTTCACATTCAAAATGCACTAAAACTACCAAAACAGTTAATAACATGTCTCAAATCAAGCCATTCATCCACAACACTAGCCAAGGTTGTCACCCAAACAACACCTATAAAACCTATAATACATCACTTATAAAACAACCGTAAACACCAACAACAGTTACAATCATACAATGTTTTCTTTTGTAAAAATTCTTTACAAAACAAGAAACAAGAATGGATAAATCAACCATGAAAGTATTCCTCATTTGGGCAAAACGGTCCTAAATGTATTGATACTTAGGTTGTTTCTTTAACTCGTAGGTTTCAGATATGGAATTTCTTGAGGTGTTGACTGAGGGTCTAGAAAGAGTGTTGCTTGTGAGAGGTGGAGGTCGTGAGGTCATCACCATCTATTCCTGAAAGGCCAAAGATCAATTCATAGACCACTGTAACTGTGTTACTGTAAACTATATTTAGTGCAAGTCAAAAAAGTGGTATAAAAAGTATGCATACAGAACATCGTATGCCAGCCTAAACACATAATTAATGATAAACTGAATGGCACCATTCAATACATTAATTTGACTTTCAATGCTATGTTTGGGCTGTTTCAGATGTGTACCTTTTCAACTGAACCCATTCCACATTCATGCCATAACATTTGGAATCACATTTGAATTTAGGCCATGTTTGCTACACAACATAACAGATGCAACAACAATGCTTACGTAAATTAAATAGACAACCCCCATAAATCTTTGAGCTTTTGCCACCAGTACATATCTCTGATGTATCAACATGCACTTTCAAGCATGCTAACAATCAATTAGAGAAAATCATGGTTTGGGTAAGAACCAAGAAAAATATTTTACAACAGTTAACAGTGACTAATAAAAAATAAAATAAAAAAGAGGGGGAAAAAAAAAAGAAGTTACATATCCTTTTAATATATAAAATTACATGCATACATTTTTTTTCTGTTTAGGACAACAAGGATTTAAAAAAAACAAAAAACAAAAAAAACTATACACACGGTTATGACTTTCAATGGCCAAGTAACAGATCTAGTGCTTCCTAGTACATTCAAAGACTGCCATTCAACTTAAATTTCCATTTAAATGCTTCTTTTTTGTCTTAATTATTTATTTGTAGAAACTCCCCATTGTATTGGAAGTAGCTTTAGAAAATAACCAAAGGAGCTGGAATGGGATAAATATATTGGATATGAATAGCTCTGTAGATTTTGTAATTTATAACTGCATTTTATCACTTGTTTTTAAGAGAAAAGAGATTATAAATGAACCGTTTTTATTTTCAATGTACTGAATTTTAGTACGCTACTCACATTGAGAAGGAAACATTTTGGATACTGATACAAAGTCTTTATTCTTTTTTAGGGCATGATAACTATACAGACAATATACATTTGTTATACAAATAGAAGAAAATATGAAAGACTATTGACTAACAACATTTATATCTGGAATATAAAGGCAAGGATGTGTTACTGGTTGTATAGTGTTACATCTGTATAGTGTTCCGTGTTGAAGAAAAGGATTAAACACTTCAATGAAACATGCAGTTGACTTCTGTATAGTATTAAGATAAATATATTTTAAAAACGTAAAAAGTTGCAATAAAGTACACTATGAATAGCAGAATATGTTACTTGTATTGTATAATCTTATTTTTGCCTTGGAAAAAATACAACCTTTAACTGCACACCACATGGATTAACAAAAAGAAGCTAGCTAAAAACAGATAGTATTGCATCGTAAAGGTGATGAGTATATTTTTCTCCTATAACAATTTATATTGAATAATGTATTATCGTATTGTATTATATTTATCTGCAGATGATAAATAATACTTTATAAGTATACACTATGGCTCTCTAGTGATTCCAAAAAAATTAATCTCTACATTTGAGCAGTTCAACATGTCAACATGCTCAGTGGTGCGAGTTTGAGGTGGGATTACATATTGGTCCAAGGTAAGAGGTAGAAAGGAGTGTTTGAGAAATGCTTTTGGAAAAAAATATTAATAATATTAATAATAATAATAATAATAAAATTTTTTTTTTTACATAATTTCTTATATTTAGCGCTACTGCCACAAAAAATATACACCAGACAGAACAAATGAAACAGATGCCTACAGAAATGTGATCTGTACCCTAGCTATGCATATTAATAAAACATTATAAAGTATGGTCTTCTTCTGAAACTGTTACCAAACATAACAGTTTCCAAAATTGTCAAAGGCTAAGTGAGTATCAGTTTCAATCAGCAAATTACTGAATACTTCAGCTTGAATTCAAGTGTTGGCAAGGCAATCTCAAGGCAGTGTGTTGTAGAACATTTGATTTGTATACTGTCTCTGGATGATTCATTGTTTTAATGTTAGATTACAGTAACAGGACCAAAAGTACGATAAACCAGGGGATAGCACTTGCAGGCATCAATGAAGCTTTTCCATTTCGATAGCTACCGCCGACCCTGACTGGATTAATCAGTATTACACGACAGCTGTTGTTTGCTTCCAAAAATGGGATTTCAACTTCGCTGGGTAAAGTATATAGCATATCATCACGTACCTGTAGATAGATAGATGGATGATTAAATGGATGGATAGAAGAATGCGACAATCTACAACTAAAAGCAAATTAATGTCATAAGAAGACAGGGTTTTCTGTAGCTTGTGGAAATGATACATAAGGCTAATGGAGAAAAATAACAACAAATAACAAATATTAAAAAAAAATAATAATAATAATCTGTGTTGGTTGCGGTCCAAACTGAGTGCAGTTAGATTAAATCTCTTCAGACTGAATGTGTTCCTTATCAAGAAGAGCATGGTAAACTATCAACAGGGTGTGATATGTATATGATTTCCGTCATGGTACTCTGGTCTGTTTAGTTTTGCAGCAGTTCACTGATAACCAGGGATGGGAGGGGGAAAGAAGAGACACATTTGAGACGTAATGCTCTTTTGAAGTGGGTGTTGCAATAACAGCTGTCATTTTAAAGAAGGGGTCAGCTGACAGTGGAAGATGAGAAAATATAAAAGTTTGTTTTTTTGTATGTGGCTGTAATGAGTGTAGGTCTTATGTTTACAATGATCAGATAAATTAATGGGGAACAGTGTGTGCAGAACACCACTGTAATAAAAAAAGGGAAGAGGCAGAGGAATAAGATAATCTAAGAATGTGTATAAAAAAAGCTTAGGCAGAGATTTGGCAGGGCTGTCTTTTAAAGTTGTCCAGAGCCAAACAGAAAGAACAGTCAAGAAGAGAAGACCTTCAAAGAGTTAAAAGCTGTACTATAGTCAAAGAAAACTAAAAGGAGATTTACAGGTGCTGACTGTGACCAAAGAGAAAATGATCACTGGTCAGGAAGACCTGTCACATCACAAAACGGTCTACAACAAACATATTGACATTAAAGGGATAGTTGACCCAAAAATGAAAATTACCCCACGATTTACTCACCCTAAAGCCATCCTAGGTGTATATGACATTCTTATTTCAGACGAAAACAATCAGAGTTATTCAAAAATGTCCTGGCTTATCCCAGCATTATAATGACAGTAAATGGCAGCCCAAAAATTGAAGCCAAATAAAGTGCATCCATCCATTATGAAAGGTAATCCACACGGCTCCAGGGCGTTAATAAAGGCCTTCTGAAGCGAAGCAATGCGTTGAAGAAAAATATCTAGCTACCACCTGGGCTGCCATTTATTGTCATTATAATGCTTGGATTAGCCAGGACATTTTTTAATATAACTCTGATTGTATTTGTCTGAAAGTAGAATGGCATATACACTAGGATGGCTTGAGGGTGAGTAAATCATGGGGTCATTTTCATTTTTGGGTCAACTATCCCTTTAAGTATATCTTAAGTACATTAGTATACTACACTATAAAGGTGAAGATTATTTATTATTTATTTATTACGTCTCATGAACAACCTGGAATCCATGGAATTTTTTTCCCATTGCACAAAAGATTCTTTATAGTGGTAAAGGGTTCTTCAGATTATTAAAATGTTCTTCACACTAAGAAAAAAAAAGGTTATTTTAAGGTTCTTATGGGGACCAAAAAATGGTTCTTCTATGGCATCAGTGAAAAAAAAAATTACTCTCATGACAAGACCTTTTGGAATCTCTATTTTTAGGAGTGTACGTTATGTTCACTAATGTGTGCACTACAGTATATATTTGTACTAACCCTAAATAGGTCATGATTTATAGATACTTTTACTGATCTAGCTGAACACAAGAAATTATTTCCTGACCTTCTCAACCTTTTGGAACACTCTAAGGAAGTTCAGTCTTAGCACTCCTGCAAGCTCTTCCTCACTCCAGTTCCTTGATATCAGCTCCTCAATTAGTGCTGGATATTTGGAGACATCCTCCAGCCCTTGAGGGAATCTGTAAAAAAAAACATTCACACGTAAACACAAACAAACATATAGCTAAGGGGCACAAGCCACATGGAATCTGTATGCTTTTCTTTGTTTCTTAGAAATATGTGTGGAATTCTTTGGAGTGGAAAATTGAAAACGCATTGAAACGTTAACATTAAATGGTGCTGAGAGTACTACAATCTTATTGGTAGCTGAAAACAGCTGAAAAGCATGGGGTGGAGCATATGTAAAACGGTTTTGTTTAAATTCAGCAGAAATCTATGTTTTCTACAGTATATTGCAGGCAGGGTCTCTGTAGAGGTACATTAGCAAACAATGTGTGCATTTAATGCATGAGACTTCTGTAATGTAAATATAGATGAGATGTAGATGAGATTTACTTGCCCTTGTGCTCCATCAAAGTCTGCTCCAATCCCAATGCTTTCAGTGCCAATCACACGCTTTATATGATCAAAATGATCTAAAAAAATTAAATTAAATAAAAAAAAGTTTCTAATGAAAACAAAAAATTAATTACATTTTTAAAAAAAAAAGTATGTCTGTTGTCTTACCAGCCACAATAGACACGTTTGTGGTATTTGAACATGCTACAAAACTTTTGTAGAAGTTCACCATGATAAGCCCACCATTTTCTTTCTAGAAAGAAAGCAAAGTGTGTCCTTTTCAAAATATCATACATGTTATGTAGGTACGAGTAGACAAAAACTGCTTGTTTATTGCCAAATCACAAGTGGAGTGTGCCATTTATATTATCGTCTTTTGTAGTGAGTGAAATCAGCATTTTAGAGATTTGGCAACTGGCAATTTGTTTTTGGGAACTATGTCTAAAGCCCTATTCGAACAGAACTAGTTTTCTAAATTTCATTTGAGTTACAATTCTTATCACCAAATGTCTGATTTTATTCATCTCTCTGTTTATTTCTAGATGTGTTTTCTAAATGTGGGCATTACAAAAGGTAATCTGCTGTGCTTGCATGCAATTTTAATTTAATATAAAACACTATATAAATAAACTTCACACAATTTAAAGAAGAGGCCATTTATAATAAACTCACATAAGTGAGCAGAGAAATCTAGACAAGTATCTTACCTGACACCTGATATTAAAATTAGAAGACTTAGTTTCCACAATTTGGCTCTAAATTTTTTTCGTTGGAATATATTGAAATAAAAGCATGTGGAAGATTGGTGTGCAAACAGTTTCTCAGGTAGGTTAAAAAACACATGAGAAGAAGCGTTAGGATAGTACAATATCAGCAATCACAGACATTCGCAATCTGTAAAACAAATTTCTATAATGTCTTTCAGGAAAACTAGTTGAGTCTGAATAGGGCTTAATGTAGCAAACCAAACAACAGTCTCACCAGACGCAGTAGCAGGTCGTCAGGTACATTGCGAGTATTGTTACAGACAGCATAGGCTGAGGAGTGGCTGAAAATAACTGGAGCGGTCGAATGTTTCAGCACTGCTCTGGTTGTCTCCCAGGAGCTGTGGGACAGATCAACCAGCATTCCCAACCTGTTCATCTCATTCACCACTGCCTGTGGTGAGCATGTAGAGATAGACATTATTAAATTCATTAATTACTAAAGCAAATCAGTTAGTTCCGATCCATTCCCTTTAATTCAGGGTAGTTAGTGTAAATTTGTATGATGTAAATCGTACTTAATCAGTGTCAAACTGAATTCCACTACAAAATATGTACTGATGATTGTTGTTCTTCAAAAACAAGTATATGTATCAATTATGAAGAGTTTTTTTTTTTTTTTCCATGGAGTAGATTCTGATTTTTTTTTAGATTCAGATTCAGAGTGCTTAAGTTTTTCCTCATGTACTTGATTCATATCACATAATAGGTTAAATGTCCACAACAACGTAATGATTTTTAGATGGATGTCTTTCATATTTCATAAGTAAAAAAAATTATATAATAATCAGCTATTTTAGCACACATATGCCCAGAAAACAACAAAAACAAGAACAATGAGGATATAAAAATCATCATCATTCATATTTTCTCCAAGATTGAAGGCATTTTTTAAAAAAAACAAAAGAAGAATACTAGAAATACTTCTAGTATTTTTTTTTGTCTCTAGCCTTTGGGTTCAAAAAGAGGACACAAGAAAGGGATTTCCAAATATAGATGTCGAAAGAGGCCTTTAATACAGGGTCAAATTCCCCACTAAATACAACAGTAACTTTGGTTCAACTATCTTCTAATATTAACTTAATCCACAACGGTTTCATTTTATATTGATTATTGACTCATATCCATCAAGAAGAAAACCTTACCGTGCCAAATTCTGTCAAGCTGTTGCTCTTCCGCTGGTAAAATGGGTAAAAGCTAGATGAGCTCTCAGCCCTACAAGTGACATTATAGAAGAAAGTTTAATAATTTAACTATGAAATAGACCAAACATTTTTTTAACAAATAAAATACAATTTAGTGTGTCTAAGTATGCAGCATGTGATGTATTTGTGTTTCTCTCTCAATTCATTATTTTAAAAAACTTGTTTTTATGACTGTACACAATATTATTATTATTAGCATGTGTTATACATGTATGGTGAGTATTTACCATGGCGTGTTGCAAGTGTGTGTGAGGGCCATGGATCTTACTCCAAGCTGGTAGAACATGCGTAGTGCTGGTAAACTGCTGTCGATGGAGTGGCCTCCCTCCACACTAATGAGACATGCTATTTTTGTACTATTCCTCATTCCTTAAACATACACAAAAATTCTTAAATGTTTATCAACAATTCTCCTCTTATCAAAAACTCAAATATATATCTTCTCCACATCAATAAAAATGTATCTGAGTACAATGGACTGCTTTTAGAAAAAGGAGTGCTTTTAGATCTCCTTGTAAAATGAGATGAACAGATCATGTGCTGTGATCATGGCAGAGTACAGTTGTAGCTGTTGCTAAACCAAGTACTTGTCATTTGGCTAAAGTCATCTGACACTGTTTAGTCTTCAAACAACTATGTTTATTATCATGTCATAGTCCTAGGTCATGCTATATTATATTAAACATCCATTAACGTTTATTATTAAACATCTAAAGTTTTTTAAAGTATAAAAATCATTGGTCTATGGATAAAACACAAATTAACAAGGGCCAAATTGTGAGGGCTAGATGACTGGGTCAGAGCATCTCCAAAACTGCAGCTCTTGTGGGGTGTTCCCGGTCTGCAGCAGCTCATAGACCATAAAAAAATATGGACGACGCGACTTCATTCGCTTCCGCTGAAGAAAAGTGCCTCCGGAGGTTCGAATATGGCGCAGTAGTGACCTCAGGACCGGAGTCTGTGCAGTAGAGGTGTAGATATCAAAAGCCCACCCACACTCTCGCAGATGCAGAATTCATCATGTTGGTGTGAAATAAACAGTTATGGCAATGTAGAAATTAAAGCTAAAGCTCCAATCTCCTCCCAAAAAAAGTTTCAGTGACAAAACTCATTTTCGTTCCTGTATATTTTGACTATTCAGACATTAAGAATGAGTTACTCCTCAATTTAACCCCATTCTGCATTTAAAAAAATTAAGAATATACATTTTCGGAAACTATCGGTCACTCAGAGTACTACACTTATTTCACACAGAACTCTTGCAGACACTTCTATACATTACCGTTTAAAAGTTTAGGTTCAGTAGAAATGAATACTTTTATTTGGAAACGATGCATTAAATTGATTAAAAGTGATAGTAAAAACATTTTAATGTTACAAAAGACTTAGAGTAATGCCTGCTGAAAATTCAGCTTTGCCAAAGGAATAAAATAAATTGTAAAATGTTTTTAAATAAAAAACAGATGTTTAAACTGTAATAATATTTCACAATATAACTTTTTACTGCATTTGATCAAATAAATGCAGCCTTTGTGAGCATAAGATTCTCTCTTAAAAAATAGTTTTAATATCTTAAGTACCCCAAACCTTTGAACATTAGTGTATGTGAAATGCAGTTTGAATGTTTTACAGTGTTCTATATTGGCCCAATCATGTTGAGTGAGGATATCCTCAGGCAGGAAGCTTTGAGATTGCATTGAGTCTCTTCTCATTTCACTTATACTGCAAGTAGGCAAGATTCTTGTTAATTGGAATGCGTTGGAGATAATTTACAACATCCTCTCCAGACTTCCGTTGTCTTATGTAACAATGAGAGGACTTTTATGTCATTAAGATTTCTATTTTCAGATTTTCCCTGGAGAGACTATCTATGTGCAAACCAAAGAAACTTAAAGGCATAGTTCACCCAAAAGTGAAAATTCTATAAATTTACTCACCCTCATGTCTTTTAAACCTGTATGACTTTCTTCTACGAAACACAAAAGGAGATTCTCTATGATTCTATTACTCCAAGAATGCTGGTAATCACTGGTTTTGGGTACCAGTGAAATCTATAGAAGCTTGTTTCCACAATGAAATAAAACAAATTAAAAGATAATTGCGACTTTTTTTCCTCACAATTGCAAGGTTACATCTTATAATTATGACTTTTTTTTCCTGTGAGAAAACGTTTTTTCTCAGAATTGCGAGTTTATACAGCATCTCACAATTCTGACTTTATAACTCGCATTTGCGAGTTTATATAATGCAATTCTGACTTTACGTCTCACAATTGCGAAAAAAAAAAAAAGTCAGAATTGTTAGAATTGAAAAAAAAAAAAAACTAAGACATTTCTCAAATTGCCATATGCCACAGAATAAAAACAGTTGACATGAAGGTGAGTAAATGACAGAATAATTTTTTTTGGCCGAACTATCCCTTTAAGCAACAAACTGCAAGAAGATACATTAAATAATGGTATGGTAAAGCCATGTTAAATGGCCACAGACACTTTTTACTTTTTTATTGATTATGCTGTAATGCATGGAGAAGACATGTCTAGACCAGAAGCAATATCAGTCATGGACTGTGTCAAAGTTTTCTACTGGCTGTAGATCTCCCTCAAAAAAGAGTTCATTTAATAAAAATAAATAAATAAAACAAAAAATTAAAAAAAATGGATCACATACCAATCTATTAACATTAAAGGAGTAGTTCACTTCAGAATTAAAATGTTCTGATAATTTACTCACCCCCTCATCATCCAAGAAGTTCATGTCTTTCTTTCTTCATTCAAAAAGAAATTAAGCGGTAAATTCGCCTACGCCACACGTGACCTTTCCCACATGATTACGTAATACCGCATCACAGCGCAAGACAAACATTTGTGGTTAAAAAGTATATCATTTTTTAGAAAATGACTGATCGTTTTACTAGACAAGACCCTCATTCCTCAGCTGGGATCATGAAGCTGCATTGAAACTGCAGCTTGGACCTTCCACCCATTGGACCCCATTGAAGTCCACTATAAATGGAGAAAAATTCTGGAATGTTTTCCTCAAAAACCTTAATTTCTTTTCGACTGAGGAAAGAAAGACATGAACATCTTGGATGACGTGGGGGTGAGTAAATTATCAGAAAATTTTAATTCTGAAGTGAACTACTTTAACATTACAGTACAAGTATTTCTAATAAAATATTACATAAATTATCTAAACTGTTTAGTATAAAAGTTTAAAACTTCAGAATGTTCAGCCACAGCAAAGTGAAAATATATTTTGTCAGGTGGCGGTTGGGGGGCTATAGTACCTTCAGCTGTAGTGACCAGTTCCAGCTTTGGGTTTTCAGTACATACACGACGAATTAAATCAATCTGTTCCAAGGTCAGTCTGACAGCATCTTTGTCCTGAGCTGTGCACAACACGTACGCTGCAAAAACCTGACAAACATCAAGGGCTTATTTCTCTGGCACAAATTGACAAAAAAGGCAATCTGGACACTCACTTGTGGACCTAAACTGTTTAAGGAATACTTTTAAGGAAAAGTAGCACAACAACACTTGGCAATTGGCAGTTTCAGTGAAAATAATGACATATTAAAGAAATTATACAGTACAACAGGTGGTTTTTGTGATGTAAAAATTAGGGGTGTAACGATACACTCGTGTCACGATTCGATACAAATCACGATACTGAACTTACGATACGATAGCCAAAATAAAGAAGAAAGGTTTTTTGTTTTATTTTTTATTGTTAATAAAATATTATTATTTATTTATTTATTTTAATTAATTAATTAATTAATTTTATTATTACTATTATTGTAATATCAGGACCTACAATTGCCCCATTGCATTATATTTAACATTATATATAGTCGTTTAATGTAGTAATGTCACTGATACGCCGTAAACTTTTGTTTTTTTCCCTCACGCAGTACACATTTTCAATGCGGGCATTTACAAGCTGCACGCACACAGACTCTCCCGGTGCTTATGCCCCGCCTCTCCCACTCTAAATGCACTATACATACAAGAATAAACAATCTAAAACACTTTGAATAATCATACTACTAAAATGTCTCGGTTATGTATGTAACCCTCTTTCCCTGTGGAGGGAACGGAGACATAACGTCAGTGACTGACGAAATGGGGGTTTTGCCTAGAAGCCTATCATCTTCGAGATCTTAGAAAACGCCCAATGGCATGCGGAATTTGCATAGCGTACACATGTGTAGCGTAGACATGTGGGGGTCGCCCATAGGGGGAACCATGCACACGGTGGCACCTAGCCTGACACAAGTGCCTGAGTGAGTGGGCAGACGCACTGGTGTCGGCATCGACAGTGCTAGAGGAACTCAGGGTTTCGGGGAAACTACCTGAGGAAAATATTGCACGTATCCCGTCCGTGGAGAGGAATGGCGAGCAAGCGAAGACACCTGAGCCTAGCCCAGTACATGAGAGGACACTGGCTCCACTCGGAGATTATAGAATCTGGCGAATGTGTTAGGCGTCTCCCAGCCTGCAGCTCTGCAGATGTCTGTCAGCGAGGTGCCACGCGCTAAAGCCCAAGAGGAGGCCACACTCCTGGTGGAGTGTGCCCTGACCCCAAGGGGGCATGGGCGCCCCTGCGTCTGGTAAGCCAAGACAATGGCGTCCACTATCCAGTGAGACAACCTTTGCTTGGAGAGAGCCTTTCCCTTCAGCTTCCCACCATGACAGACAAAGAGCTGGTCTGAGGTCCTGAAACACTGCGTTCTGTCTACGTAAGCACGGAGGGCGCGTACAGGACAGAGCAGTGCCAAGGCTGGGTCTGCCTCCTCCAAAGGCAGCGCTTGCAGGTTCACCACCTGGTCCCTGAACGGATTGGTGGGAAACTTGGGCACATATCCAGGCCGGGGTCTCAGGATCATGTGAGAGTCGGCCGGCCCGAATTCTAGGAACGCTTCGTCAACCGAAAATGCCTGCAGGTCCCCTACCCTCTTGATGGAGGCCAAGGCGATCAGGAGCGCTGTCTTCATAGACAGGAACTTAAGCTCGACTGATCGCAATGGCTCGAAGGGAGCCCTCTGCAGAGCATCTAAAACTACTGAGAGGTCCCAAGAGGGTACGAGGGGAGAGCGAGGAGGATTCAGTCTCCTCGCTCCCCTCAGGAACCTGATGATCAGGTCGTGCTGACTTACCTGTTTCGTCTCCACAAGGTCGTGGTAGGCGGATATCATATACACATATACCTTGAGGGTGGAAGGAGACAGCCTTCGTTCCAACCCTTCCTGGAGGAATGAGAGCACAGACCCGATCGGGCATTTCCAGGGGTGTTCTTGGCGAAAAAAACAACAGGTGACGAAGAAGAGGTTCCACTTCAACGCATAGGCGTGTCTGGTAGACAAGGCCCTAGCAGAAGTGATGGTAGCCACCATCTAAGTTGGTAGGGTACTCAAACCTACCGTGTCCCGTCCAGGAGCCACACGTGGAGGTTCCAAAGATCGGGACGCGGGTGCCAGAGGGTGCCCCGTCTCTGAGAAAGGAGGTTCTTCCTCAGAGGTATGGACCAGGGAGGGGCTGTCGCAAGGAGTAAGAGTTCGGAGAACCAGGTCCGGCCGGGCCAATATGGGCCGACCAAAAGGACCTGCTCCTTGTCCTCCCTGATCTTGCACAGAACCTGTGCGAGAAGGCTCACTGGGGGGAATGCATATTTGCGGAGGCCCCGCAGCCAGCTGTGCACCAGATGCCGGAAGCGGTGCAGGGCGAACCGTACTGCCAGCAACTCGAGGCAATTGACATGCAGGAGGTGCTGGGGTCCTGTCCAGGAGCCCGTGGCAGCATGTCCATTGCACATGGCACCCCAGCCCGTGGTGGAGGCATCTGTTGATACAACAATATGCCTGGAAACTCGTTCTAAGGACACTCCGGTCCGTAGAAAGCTGAGGTTCGACCACGGGGTGAGGATCTGCAGGCAGGCCCGAGTCACTGGGACCCGGAGCGTGCCCGAATGCCATGCCCATCTCGGGACTCGATCGCGAAGCCAGTGCTGAAGCGGTCTCATATGAAGCAAACCGAGCGGCGTCACCACGGCTGCAGATGCCATATGCCCCAGGAGCCTCTGAAATAATTTCAGTGGAACCGCACTCTTGCTCTCGATTTGACGGAGGCAAGTCAGCAGTGACTGCGCGTGCTCACTCGTAAGCTGCGCGCACATGGCGACCGAGTCGATATCCATACCGAGAAAAGAGATCCTCTGCACGGGGCAGAGTTTGCTCTTCTCCCAGTTGACCCGAAGGCCCAGACGGGCTAAGTGCCGGAGCACTAGGTCTCTGTGTTCGCACACCTGCTCTCGAGAGTGACTCAGTATGAGCCAGTCGTCGAGGTAGTTCAGAATGCGAACCCCGTGTTGCCTGAGTGGCACAAGGGCTGCCTTCGTAAAGACGCGAGGGGACAGAGCTAGCCCGAATGGGAGGACCGCGTACTGATATGCCCGCCCCTCGAAAGCAAACCGTAGGAACGGTCTGTGTCGAGGAAGGATGGAGACATGGAAGTAGGCGTCCTTCAGGTCGATCGCTGCAAACCAATTGGCTGGACGAACGCATTCGAAAAGGCGCTTCGCTGTCAACATCCTGAACGGAAGCCTGTGAAGGGATCGGTTCAAGACGCGCAGGTCCAGGATTGGTCGTAACCCACCGGTTTTCTTGGGTACAATGAAGTAGGGGCTGTAAAAGCCGGACTTTATTTCTGCTGGAGGGACAGGCTCGATCGCACCCTTCGCCAGCAAGGTAGCAACCTCCGCACGCATGACTGGGGCATTGGGCCCAACCATGGTATATCGGACTCCCCGGAAGCGGGGAGGAGCCTGAGCGAACTGAATCACGTAGCCGAACCTGAAGGTCTTCGCGACCCAGCGGGACAGCCCCGGAAGCTCTAGCCAGGCTCCTAGGAACTGCACCAGCGGGGACAAGCGAACCACAGGCGTACCCCTGGTGGCACAGCGAGGCGGCGTGACCGGCGGGAGGGGTGGGAGCCGTGGGAGGGCGCCCTCGGCGGCAAGCAGGCTGAGGCGACTGTGCCGGCGGCTGGGTGGAAGCAGCAGCTGGCCGCCGGGGCAGTATATGTTTGATAGCCTCAGTCTGCTTTTGGGCGGTTGAGAACTGTTGGGCGAAGCTCTCAACCGCGCCGCCGAATAGCCCAGCCTGGGATATGGGAGCGTCGAGGAACCGGGTCCGCTCGGCGTCCCGCATATCGGCCAGGTTAAGCCATAAGTGTCTCTCCTGGACCACAGCTGAGGACATCACCTGGCCCAGGGAGCATGCGGTCACCTTCGTCGCCCGGAGGGCGAGGTCGGTGGCGGCACGCAGCTCATTTCTGAGCCCTGGGTCAGCTCTACCCTCGTGCATGTTGCATAGTATCCGGGCCTGGTAGGCCTGCAAGATAGCCATGGCATGCAGAGAGGCGGCAGCCCCGCAGCTCTGTAGGTCTTCGACACCAATGTTGATGTGAATCTACAGGCTTTGGAGGGGTGCTTAGGGTCGCCACGCCAGGTTGAAGCACTCTGAGGACACAGTTGCATTGCAACAGAGCGTTCAACCGGGGGAACCCCAGTGTACCTTTTGGCTGCGGCCCCATCGAGGGCAGAGAAGGCGGAGGAGGCCGCCAAACAGTCGCGGGAAGACAGCGGGGTCTTCCAGGACCATGTGACCTCCTCATGCACCTCCGGGAAAAAAGGTATTGGTGGCGGGGTCTGACGGGTGTCAGAGCGCGGCGCCCCCAAAAACCAATCGTCCAGCCGCGAGCGCTCAGGTCGGGGCGGAGGGTTCCACTCCAACCCGAGACTCGCGGCTGCCCGGGAAAACATGGCTGTCAACTCTGGGTCCGACTCGGGCAATGCTGGCACACCGGAAGGCGGCAGCATAGCCGAATCATCATCCTCAGAGGACTCTAGCCCACCTTGAGATGCGGCGATCGACATCTCCTCGTCCTCTGCGGGCCCAAACGCAACAGACGGAACAGCAGGAGCCAGCTCCGTTGCTACAGTTTGTGAGCACGGGGTAGCGGTGCGCTAGAGGGGGGTGTGGCCCGAGGCATGAGCGTCGGGGCTTTATTCCACACAGTCACCCTAAGGTCACCCTGGCCACCAGCCAAAGTGTTGCCTCGCGAGGAGACAACAGATTGGGGTGTGGCAGAGGGGACTCTCGCTCCGGAACGGAGCTCATTGAGTCTCGACCGCAGCACCGACATGGTCATGTTCCCGCAGTGGGAACATGACTCATCCATGAACGCCGCCTGAGAGTGCTGTAAGCCCAAACACGTCAGACAATGTTCATGCCCATCAGAGGGTGGCAGAGACCGACCGCACCCAGAAGTACACGGGCGAGACATCTTTAAAAAGACGTGCCACGTGTAAGCTCTTTTGTGAGAGGAAGCTTCGCAGTGATGCCGAAGCGTCCAGGGACCGAATACCAGCTGAATGCAGACCACTGCACAGATCAGCAGGCAGGCAGTAAACGATCGCTGGAATGCGCCGTGACACCAACACCGACTGGAAAGCTGCTCGTCTCGAAGAAGCTGACGATACTCAGTCAAAGGCTTGAGGAGTGAAGAGAAACTCTTGGCTCCGAAGCAGAAACATAATGCGATGTTGCCAGCGTACTTCCTTATATACCCACACTGTGGGGCGGAGCTACGCTATGCAAATTCTGCATGCCCATGGCATTGGCCTGCCATTAGGTGTTTTCTAAGATCTCGAAGATGATAGGCTTCTAGGCGAAACCCCCATTTCATCAGTCACTGACGTTACTCGGAGTGACTGAACGAAAGGGAACTAATGTGATATAGTGATTTAAATTATGTTTTCACTTTCACTTTGAGTGAAGTATATACGCTTCAGATGAAGCAATCAAATCACAGTTCTAATCGCAAATGTCAAAATGACTTTCCAAATAGTAAATGTTTCAAACTCATCCAGAAATTTAAATTCTGCATTTACTTGTTCATGTTGTTTAGTCGCATTGCGCAAGCATCTAACGTCCATGTTTACTACAGTAGCCTATGTGCGTTGTATATCTGATCACCATAAAAAGCCGTCATGTCTCTTCAGACGACTTGGATTTATATTAGACTCAATTAGTTATTTTTACAATGCCTTTATGCTTTTTTTTTTTTATCTATATTTTAAGTTTTAGAGAAATGGATCTTAAATGGAGGGACATAAATCTCAAATTTCATTAAAAAAAAATATATATATATATATATATATATAGGCCTATTCTATTTAGCTATTTGTGTTCGGAAGTTAAATGAAACGACATGAGGGTGAGTATACATGATGACAGAACTACATTTTTATAATCATTTTATAAACTTTGGAATTTTTTCGTTTCGAAAAACTTTCCAGATCGGTTAAATTGCGAGGGCACCTCCTGTGCACAGCCCTCTTTAGGTCCCCCTACAGAGTTGGCTTGGCCATTTAAAAAAACATTAATCTTACTTCTTTTGTTGATTTTGATGTGTGATTTAGAGGAGAGTGAAGTTCAGATAACTGTTAAAAACTGTTTGTAAGACAATATAAATGTTCATTAGTTTGATAAAGTCCACTTTGCAGAGGATGTTGAAATCTACAATTCCTAACTGGGCAGGAGAACTAAATTCTACGTGTAAGGAGTTGCTCAATAATAAATTATTTAGTATACGGTTAGCATGGAATTCTACAAACCTAATAATTATATATTTCTTATGAAACAATTTAGAAGCTGTGTGTGAATTTAGGGAGTTTGAGGCAGAACAACTTTGTGCATCAGACCTAGAACTTGATCTGTCTGTGTCTTTAACAAGTCAGTACACACAAACATAGGTTTGAGACTTTAAATGTACAAATTGTAGTGAGTAGAAAATATAAAGTACAGAATATTTAAAGATATAAATTATAGTCAGGATCAGAAATTACCTGCCCTCCAACATGACCAGCGGTGAGGCGACTAATATCTGTAGCCACATGAGGAATGTTGTGCAGATTGACCCGGCTAAGTTTGTTGTTATAAATTATTCTCAGACGTAGTGCAAGGTCATTGTGTCTGAGTAAAGAGAAAGAGAAGCAGTGTGAAAATCAAAAGACACTACAGCATCATTTTTATAGCAGGTGGTGTACTTATTTGTATTTACTACAACCTTCTCTGATGAAGTCATTTGCCATTCAGTATTCTCAGTTATATATCATAAACCAGTTAAAAATACAAGTGAGTGATAAAGTGAAAAGGGAGTCCTACCCATCAATTAGTGGATATTTTGTCATTATATCCAGTGCTCTACTGGTTTCGGGTATTACTCCATGAAGAACTGAGAGAAGGGTGCATATGAACCACTGTATCCATGTGCCTCTGATGCCTGATTCTTTATAGATTAACATCCTGTGATGCTGATAATAAACAGGATTTGCTACATTAAAAATAAGCCAGAATTTGCAAGCAACTGACATGCACAGTAACAAGTGGCAAAACAGTTCAAAAGAGCATGTATTTATATAGATTTCAATATTAACTATAAAGTTTAGTTAAAGGAACACTCCACTTTTTTTTTGAAAATGGGCTCATTTTCCAAGTCCCCTTGAGTTAAATAGTTGAGTTTTACCGTTTTTGAATCCATTCAGCCGATCTTTGTATCTGGCGGTAGCACTTTTAGCATAGCTTAGCATACATCATTGAATCGGATTAGACCATTAGCATCTCGTTCGAAAATGAACAAAGACACTTTCAATATTTTTCTTATTTAAAACTTGACTCCTCTGTAGATACATCGTGTGCTAAGACCAACTGAAAATGAAAAGTTGCGATTTTCTACACCGATATGGCTAGGAACTATTCTCTCATTCCTGCGTAATAGTCAAGACTGGCATAAAGTTGGTTTGACGTTGGACGTTCGATATTCGCAAATTTAGGGACCGTCTCTGAAGTTACATACGACATTGGTATACACATTTCTAACTTCAATAGCATTTGAATGGAATGACTTACAGTATCAGAACCAACTGTAAGGTGTTCATCTAAGTGTCAGCTATGATGCACACCTTTTACATTTTTGATAATTATTCAAATCATGTCTAAATATTGATCCTTTTCACTGCTGTACAGGATCATATACAAAATATGCCATACTTTAAAGCTCAATAGCATTTGAACGGAATGACTTACAGTATCAAAACCAAAGTCACAGTATCAACGTGTCAGCTAAGATGCACATCTTTAACATTTATGATAATTATTCAAATAAACTGGATTCTTTCGTTCGATGTTTTTTGTTGGTTTGCTGTGAAACATGATGGTAGAATACACCTTCGACTTACTATCACAGCCCTTTTACAACACACAGAACCATGGCTAATCGCACAGGTAAATTCGACGACCTAATTTGCTGGCTGCAAGCCTGAAACTTTCTCTGCAACTACACAAACTTAGTGCAGGTGTTGTGCCGAATTTCGACCCCCTGCCACATTATTACCCTTCCTCATTTAAATCGCTACCTGATTGCCTAACCCTTAATCCTAAACCTACCAATACTAGGGGGGTAATAATCTAGCAGGGGGTAAGAATTTGGCACAACACATGTCACATTGGAAGTTACCTAGCTGGGGCCTACTTTCAGCGCTGCGTAATATCACTGCAAATTTCCTTGACTATTACGCAGGAATGAGAGAATAGTTCCTAGCCATATCGGTGTAGAAAATCGCAACTTTTCATTTTCAGTTGGTCTTAGCACACGATGTATCTACAGAGGAGTCAAGTTTTAAATAGGAAAAATATTTGAAGTGTCTTAGGTCATTTTTGAACGAGATGCTAATGGTCTAATCCGATTCAATGATGTATGCTAAAAGTGCTACCGCCAGATGCAAAGATCGGCTGAATGGATTCAAAAACGGTAAAACTCAACTATTTAACTCAAGGGGACTTGGAAAATTAGCCCATTTTCAAAAAAGGTGGAGTGTTCCTTTAAGGTAAAATTCAAGAAAGAAACAGATTGGAGGCTAGATGTCACATGGTGAGATTGTCACAAGTGCTACATTTCTGCTTTATTTAAATATAATTTTTTAAGCTTGCTCTCTAGCACTGGTTGCCCGTGCTGATTTCAAAAGTACCCTTTATTTCCATTAAATAAATATTTGTATGCGTTATGAAAACATAAACAGACTTTCAGACTTTATATTGTCCTCCCTGGATAATTTAATTATAAGCAAAAATGACAAACTTTCCAAACTTTACCCACCTTGCATTAGGAATGTCAGCAAGCCCCGCAGGCCACATACACAATTACCCATTCACATACATAAAAATAGAAAACCAAATAATCATAATAAAAACAATAATTAAAAAGGCGAGAGACAGGGTAGAATGTGATGTAAAATTCAATCACGAATTATATCATTTTATACAATTCACTGATTACAACATCCGTTGGCCAGAACGATCTGTGCTTTCCATGTTTCACTAGCATTAAAATATGTTATGTCAAACAGTATCAAACACGCCTGAAATGTCCATTCGTAAAATACATAGTATACATACCACTATTACTCACCGCGTCAGGAGGCTTGTTTGGTGTAATCTGTTTTTCTGTGCGGAACTTAAAAGACTTGCACGTGTTGTCCTATATGCTGGCCAGGGTTGCCAGGTTTGCGTAACAAAACCCACCCAAAACTAACCCGATCGCGTTCCGATACCCCGGTAAAAAAATTGCGTTCCGGGGTGGTAAAAATTGCGTTCCTTAAACGCTTGGTGCTTCAGCCATCAATGAAGTATCGCCCCCTTCCACGTGTTTTTTAGTAGGCACGAACACTGACATAAGTAAAGGGTAATTGGACGCAGGTGAAATACACTTGCCTTTGGCATAACAGACGTTGTCTTATTGTATCACACGTTTTAATATAATACATAAATGAATTAGTTGTACAGGCAATGTAATTAAAACAAAAAAAAAGCAAAAGCACACATAATAGCCTATATACCATAAACAAATTTTCAGGGTAGCATCCTCTTCTTAGGATTTTATGTTAACCTTGCACTTACTTTCTTCTAATATATCACCTTTTTATCATTTTTTTTATTATTTGCTTTTATTGTTAGTTTTAATTCTTACACAATTGTTGTGATTATTTTATGATTATTTTTAAAATCCTTTTTTATGTAAAGAACTTTGAATTATCACTGTGTATAACATAAACTGCCTGGCCTAATATAGATGTCATCAACCAACTTGAACTGAATGTTTCATTCTTTTTACATCTGCTCAGGAGAGGCACCAAGAAATGCAGTCAGTGGCACATTCTTCTTAATTTATTGGTTTCAAAACCTCTATAAATGATCACTCAGGTAGGTTTATACCTGATGAAACATTTATTCCTCCTGGTGTACCTGAAAATCAGTAAATGAATAATATCAGATAAAATGCCCTTATTTAAACAGAAAACTATTTATAAGGACAATGCAGATTCTTACATTTACCTGTGAGCCCTCTGCCTGCAATAGAATAATCATATTAGGAGAGTGCACAAATCCAACTGAAAAGCCAGGCAGCCAGTTAGCAATTTGGGAACCTGTAAGAAGAAAAAGGGATATTACAATAGATATCAGTCTATAATTCTATTTTGAAGCAATGATCAAACTGTTAAAAAGCATAATAAAAAGCAAATGTGCCTATACTGTACATTAACAACCAACTGAGTGAGCGAGAAGTAGATATTTTTCAATGTGTAAAACAATAGCTGTACCATCAAAATGGAAGAAGTGACTTTGGTAATTGATTGGAGCTCTGTTTGGGTTTGCCACAGCAGCTGGGTTCAAACTGACTGACAGTGATGCCCCCTCCTGCTCATTTCTGGTATGACTGCCACTCATATTTACAGACATCCTACATGTGGGACATGACATATCCTGCTCTAGCCAGGAATGCAAGCACGACCTGAGATCACACAGATACCATTAGCTTAGAGACCATGTAAAAACGTTTCCTAACATATTGTCTAATTTACTTCCATAGAAATACTTTAGTCACCCGTTCAACTTAGTGCTGCATGAGAGATTACATTCACATGCAGTACCCAAGGTGGATGAATAATAAACCCTTCTTTATCTGAATTGTGGTAATTTTCCTACTTGTGGAAAAGGTGCCCACAGGGCAGTTTGTATGCTGTGTACATCTTTTCCCAGCAAATAGCACATCTGTCATCATGAGATGCCAGCTCTTCCATTGTAGCCAAAGAAAACCTGCCAAGAGATATTGATTTAGGAGGACTGTCTTTTCTCACGTCATTACTGCAAATTATCAAAATAGAGTGCACATACAACAACTGTTACTCATGTACAAAAATAAACAAGCATACAAAATAATATAATGCAAAATAATACGTAACATTACAGAGAGAACTCAGAGACAGAGTTTGAGAAACTTAAACTTGACCTTTCTGCAAATTAATGTTCACTAGCATTAAATAGAAATATTAACTATTATTCTAACATTTTCACAGACTGTGACCGCATTCCCAAAGTTATTAATGATTAATTAATCTAGCAATGTTTTTAATATTGATTTTTTTTTACAAAAACATTTATAACACAAAAAAAGTTAACACTGCTGCGAGGGAGTTACTAATACAACGGCTGAGAGTGACTAAAAAAAATCTTTTGGAAAGTACTGAAAATGCTATCAAGGATTTTTTTTTTCTTTTGCTGAGCAAATGGGTACACAAAAATCATATTTTCTCTAGTGTCCTTTTTCACCACAATAGACATTTACCTAACTATGGTAAGTAAGACTTAAAATTCCTGTAACACCTACCTCATGTCCATAACATCATAAATATGCAGGTAGTTTTTGTGTTGAAGTAACTTGTGTTGCATTTCCTGAGACAAGAACCGTAAGTCTATCAATATAATCAAATCAGCCATGGTGAACCAAATATTCCCATAGAGCTAAAAAAAAAAAAAAAAGGAAAAAGACAAGAAAAATAAGTGCCAATGATTCTCATATTTAATAGTAATAAAAAATTTAGCTGTTTAAATGGTTCGTTAAATTATTTGTTTTTTAACATAAAAGTGAGAGAAAAAAAAGATCATTGACTCACCAGCATGTGGATATGATGCATCATATCTAGGAAAAGAATACCCATCTCCATGACAAAGTCTGTGTAATAAATACAGACCTCTTTATGTTCCCAGGATTCTTTTTGTTTTTTTTCATACCAACAATTTTTTATCCTAATGTGACTAACAAGCCAAACAATCATACAAGTTTAACTTGCCTTTAATTTAAACAGCCAATCATTTTTTTGTGTGTGTAAATACTGATAAAGCTGCCTTTTTTTTTTAAGAATAGTCCACCAAAAATAAATATCATAATTTTCCCACCATCATTATAAAGTTGTGTATGCGTGTTTATATATATACACACTCACTGCCCACTTTATTAGGTACAACTTGCTAGTACCAAGTTGGACCCCCTTTTGCCTTCAGAACTGCCTTAATTCTTCAAGGCGTAGATTTAACAAGGTGCTGGAAACAGAGGTTCAGAGGTTTTGTTCCATATTGACATGAGAGCAGATTTGTCGGCTGCACATCCATGATGTGAATCTCCTGTTCCACCACATCCCAAATGTGCTCTGTTGGATTGAGATCTGGTGACTGTGGAGGCCATCCAAGTATACTAAACTCATTGTCATGTTCAAGCAACCAGTTTGAGATGACTTGAGCTTTGTGATATGGGCATGGTCACTGTGGTCATAAAGGGATAGACATGGTCAGCAAGAATACTCAGGAGGATCCCAAGGTGTGCCAAGAAAATACCCCCATACCATTTTATCACCACCACCAGCCTGAACCGGCAAGATGGATCCATGCTTTCATGTTGTTTACACTAAATTCTGACCCTACCATCTGAATGACGTAGCGTCAGACCAGGCAACGTTTTTCCAATCTTATATTGTCCAATTTTGGTAAGCCTGTGTGAATTGTAGCCTCAGTTTCATGTTCTTAGCTGACAGGAGTGGCACCCTGTGTGGTGCTTTAAGGTTTGATGTAGGGTGAATTCAGGGTGATTGGGACACTTTTTGCCATTGAGATGACTTGGAAAAAGTGTTCCAATCACCCTGAATTCACCCTATTGTGCGTTCAGAGATGCTCTTCTGCATACCTTGGTTGTAATGAGTGGTTATCTGAGTTATTATTGCCTTTCTATGGTATCAACAAGGCATTTTCACACAGAACTGCTGCTCACTAGATATTTTCCTTTTTTTTGACCATTCTCTGTAAACTCTAGAGATGGTTGTGTGTGAAAATTCCAGTAGATCAGCAATTTCTAAAATTCTCAGACCAGCCTGTCTGGCACCAACAACCATGCCACGCTCAAAGTCACTTAAATCACACCTTTCTTCCCTATTCCGATGCTCAGTTTGAAGTTCAGCAGATAATCTTGACCATGTCTACATGCCATGTGATTGGCTGCACACATGTACCTAATAAAGTGACTGGTATATACACTCACCTAAAGGATTATTAGGAACACCATACTAATACTGTGTTTGACCCCCTTTCGCCTTCAGAACTGCCTTAATTCTACGTGGCATTGATTCAACAAGGTGAAAGCATTCTTTAGAAATGTTGGCCCATATTGATAGGATAGCATCTTGCAGTTGATGGAGATTTGTGGGATGCACATCCAGGGCACGAAGCTCCCGTTCCACCACATCCGAAAGATGCTCTATTGGGTTGAGATCTGGTGACCGTGGGGGCCATTTTAGTACAGTGAACTCATTGTCATGTTCAAGAAACCAATTTGAAATGATTCGAGCTTTGTGACATGGTGCATTATCCTGCTGGAAGTAGCCATCAGATGATGGGTACATGGTGGTCATAAAGGGATGGACATGGTCAGAAACAATGCTCAGGTAGGCCGTGGCATTTAAACTGTGTGCATTAAAGTGTGCCAAGAAAACATCCCTCACACCATTACACCACCACCACCAGCCTGCACAGTGGTAACAAGGCATGATGGATCCATGTTCTCATTCTGTTTACGCCAAATTCTGACTCTACCATCTGAATGTCTCAACAGAAATCGAGACTCATCAGACCAGGCAACATTTTTCCAGTCTTCAACTGTCCAATTTTGGTGAGCTCGTGCAAATTGTAGCCTCTTTTTCCTATTTGTAGTGGAGATGAGTGGTACCCGGTGGGGTCTTCTGCTGTTGTAGCCCATCCGCCTCAAGGTTGTGCGTGTTGTGGCTTCACAAATGCTTTGCTGCATACCTCGGTTGTAACGAGTGGTTATTTCAGTCAAAGTTGCTCTTCTATCAGCTTGAATCAGTCGACCCATTCTCCTCTGACCTCTAGCATCAACAAGGCATTTTCACCCACAGGACTGCCGCTTACTGGATGTTTTTCCCCTTTTCACACCACTCTTTGTAAACTCTAGAAATGGTTGTGCGTGAAAATCCCAGTAACTGAGCAGATTGTGAAATACTCAGACCGGCCCGTCTGGCACCAACAACCATGCCACGCTCAAAATTGCTTAAATCCCCTTTCTTTCCCATTCTGACATTCAGTTTGGAGTTCAGGAGATTGTATTGACCAGGACCACACCCCTAAATGCATTGAAGCAACTGCCATGTGATTGGTTGATTAGATAATTGCATTAAGGAGAAATTGAACAGGTGTTCCTAATAATCCTTTAGGTGAGTGTATATATATACATACCATACATACAAACTGCCTGACCAAAATAAATTGCTGTCTGGATTTAAATAGGCATGAATTGTCACCTCTAAGTCCAAACAAGGACTGACCAAAAAAATTATGCACCTCTTGATGGAAATAACATCACATTTATTTTCATCAAGAGTTGCATACATTTTTGGTCAAGATCTTGTATTGGCAATGCAAGAGTCAAGCACTCTGTGAAGTCTAATCCAGCACATCCCAAAGACTTTTAATTAATTTGAGTCTAGACTCAGAGGTGCCAATTCATGAGTGAAAATGATTCTTCATGCTCCCTCCAAACCATTCTTTCACAATTTGAGCCTGATGAATCTTGGCCATGATACTTCTTCCTACATGGTTGTTTAAGAAATGAAAAGCTACACACTCCATCAATTAGGGTTAGAAGAACTGTTGCCAAACATATAACACGCTAGAACCACTGCAATAATGATAATCATTGACTCTTAAGCATTTGCCTATTTAAATCCAAACAGCAACTTTTTTTTGGCCAGGCATGGGTCCCCAATGGACCTGGTAGATTTTAGCAAAGGAGTTTACGTGGAAAACTTGTAAACTTAAGACTTGCTGTGGTGTAGTTAATGTTGATAAATGTTTGTTTGAATGTGGATGGTGAAGCTCACATATACAAATACTTACCGTAGCATTACATGGCTCATATATATAGTTACCATAAGGCACTGTAGAAAAACAATGATTTTTAAGAATCTGTACACTTATAAACAAATGTATACTTGCTTCTACATGCATACAGACCCAGTTACACATATACGAACAGGTTCACATGCACACAAACTTACTTCAACTGCCATAAAGGAGAGAGTGTGCATTTCATGGGAAAACCCCAGCAGGCCACATACGACAGTGAGCCCTCCAGAGGACACTAACATACACATCAACACCGACAACACACGCATATGGCTGCCCAGAGACATGATGGAGGATGACAAGAGCTATGGAATACAAAACACACAATATCATCCTCAAGTCAAGGCCACAGATTACACGGAATACATAGCATTGAGATGGTTATGACAAAATAATACAGCACAACAGAATCTTGTGTTACAGTGACCTCATTAACCTCACTGTTGCTGTGCAGATGAGAGCACTTACATGAAAGAATGATACTAATTTAAAAGCATAATATTTTCTAATGATAAAACTAAACTTATCTTAGTAAACACACAAGGATTCAAGGACTCTAATTCTATTTATAATGTTCAACCTGAAATTGATATGGACTCGGGTAGTCACATGGTAGGTCATCTGTGTTTTCCAGTTTCCAGGCACTGGATTTCTCTCTCTGAGTATTGGGTATCTGGATATCAACTGAAAATATATTTACTTACATACTCAAAAAGATCTTTGCAAAGTTGGGCCAAGAGCTGAAGAAAGAGAAGTGCAGAGCACCAAAGACACCACATGGCCAGCTCCCTCTGTCTGCACATTCAGTACACCAAAGAGAAAGATGAACTTGTAGAATAAAAAGTTCCGGATTTTGCCCTTGAGGTTCTTATAGCAGGAATGTCAAGGCCAAAAATGTGACAGAAGAAGCAGAAAGGTCCATTAGCCATACAGTACAATGCTATGTATGGATATGGAGAAAACACGCTGATTAAACAAACAAAATTATTTCACTGTTATGTTTAATCTCCGGTTTACATCAGGCTGGACATGTGCCACATGGATTACCTGTTTTTCATTAATTCTGAGATCGCCGAACACAATAAACTGGATACATTTTGCCATCAGCAGGAGAAAACAGCACAGTGTGTTCACAAGGACCTGAGAAGATGAATAATGTAATACAGGCTACTACTAGCACTAATGTGCATTTGCTCTAATGACACTAATTCCCAAAACCCTAAAACCTAATATACAGCATATCAAATAAAAGAACATAAGGTCTAAAGAATGGGCATGACCATGTTATTTGTTTGAATGAAAAAAAAAATCTAGTTTAAAGTACATGTGCCAAGTTCTTAGAAATATATTCTTTGTATGCATGCTGGTTTCATACATCAAAAAAAAGAGAAAATTTTCGTTATATTTGAAAACGTTTTCACAATATATTAGGAAGATATTTTTTAATATAAAATAATTTAAAAGAAAATAATAACAAAATATTATGCCAAACGAATCCAGTTTGCACAGATACTCATTATCTATAAAGGCATATATATAGGCTATTATATATTCTAAAATATAAATTTTAAATTATACGTTTAAAACATTTTAACGGTCGTCGTCATAAAAGTTTAAGATAGTTTTACGCGAAATGGAATGTTTTAATGTATTATGAATCCGGAAAAAAAGTGTTAAGTCATTAACTGATCCATATACAATAATAGACTTGTTAAGAATTGGACCACTTACCCATATACAGAAGCTATCCGTGGCCTGATACCACAAAACAGTTGAATGTAATTCTTCGTTGTTGACATTGTCATGATCGCCTGTCCTGCCATCGGGTGAGTTCTGAGAGAGTTTGTTCACTAGAGCGCTCTGTATGAGTGAATATTTCGCCTCTTCGTACATGTTGTAGACGCATCTTGTCAGTAAACATACACTGAATGCTGTGTACGCTTTAACCCAAGGCCAGGACAACACATCAACACTGGGCGCCATTCGATCACCAATACAAATTAAATTACGTTTTTCCTCTTTCTTTAAGTCACAGTCACTGTCAGTAATCGGATACTTTATTTGGTTTTGTACTTAATTACATAAATACTTAATTTCGGTCGTCATAAACAGGATAAACTAATCTGTCTTCAAGCCTTCAGTGGTGTGTCACTTTATTTCAGGTTTCACTGCAGAGGGCGTAAACAAGGGAATAGATTTACCTCTAAAACAGGTGGAAACGCAATGATACTTTTAAACATTAAAACTAAACCGCCAGGAGGTGGCGGCAAATCACTGAGTGAGTCAAAGTCATTCATTCAACCGATTCGTTCAAAACACTATCATTCAGTACCAAAACACCGCTGAGTGTTGTGCTTTGATCTCTGTTTGGAACTATTTTCGTTTTTGAAATAGAACAAAGACAGTCATTGTGTCTAAAATAAGTAAGTAACTTAATATTAACTACTTGTTTATTTATTATTGTTTATTTTCTTTAGACAATATACAATGTCACTCAATACTACTCAACACCTATTATTAAATACTACTACACATTTCTGGTGGTAGTAATGCCGTAAATGAGTCCTGTACCTGTAGACATTCCCTACTCTGCCTTCTCTTAAATAAATTATCAAGGTAAAATCTACATATAGTTCCAACGAAAGTATTGTTTAGTGTAAAACATGTTGGAAGATTAGCAAACAGGCTGTTGATTCATTAAATGATAAGTTATTTCCTCACAAAAGCCTTTTGTCTCCTTCCCTGCAGCGTTTGCGTTAGCCGTTGCTCTTTTTTTGGCTAAAGGTTGCAGGCTTGCCTTTCAGTGGATTTGGTCATGGCTGAGCAGAGGCATGTGCAGTTGATCAGTTCATTTAAGTGTTTGCTGAAGTTAAAGTTAGAGATCAGTTAAAGCAATAGTTTATTAACCACACTCAATAATGTGACAGTCTGCAATGTCCCATATTTTGTCCAAAATTACAAATCATGATGCAAATGCTCGGGTGAGCAAAACAATCATCTGCCAATACCCACCCTAGCTCTCATTTAGCTCTGGCCTCATCGAGATTGTACAGTATGCGGTGTTAAATCATTACACACTTTCTCTATTTCCCCAGCATTTTCTCATACGGCACTTCCTGAACTCTCTGCATTAACCCTGTTAATGGTGGTGCTAAAGAAAACAGCAAATCACAACTATTACAAAAAGAATGCTGCGCTACACTAAACAGACAACAGTCCCATTGTCAACAAAATGACTCCATAGCGTGCCCTCCTCAGATAGCCCACTGCCATGGGCTAGTATGGCGCACCACTACTCACCGATGTTGTCCTCCCATCCTGACCCGGTACACGATATCAGAAATCTTGGCCTGCACCTCTCATGGGCCATGCCGGTGACCAGAGTGCTTTGGAGAGTAGCCTTTTTTCTTTTTGGGGCAGTAAACCCAAACTCTATCCCCAGGGGCAAAGCTCTGTCATTGCTGTGAGCATTGTATACCTGCTTCTTTCTGGCTGCCGCAGTTCACTGTTGATCCCTGGCTCCCTCACCACGTGGAGTCTCTTCCGCAATCTTTGCAAGTACTCCATCCCTGGGCCCCCTGTTATCTCTGGTTCAGATGGGGACCCAAATGCCAATTCTACTGGTGTTCAGAGTTCCCACGCATCACAGCAGTGGACGTAGAGCTCAAGATCCTGCCTGCATCCTACCCAGTAGAACCTGCCACACCATCACTTCTTCCGCAGCCCTTTCTCCTTCCTCCAGCTTCTGAAAATGGCAGCAGTCTACCACCTCACATGGATGGCAGGACAGGGCGTCCGTGTTTCCATGCTGCCGGCGGGCTCTGTGCTGCACCTTGAAACCAAATGCAGTTTCCCTACGTAGTAAGTGACACTTCTTAAGATTGAGATGCAACCCGGCTCGGCAGATGGCGGGAAAGACTTACTGGAGGTATTGCAGTACCCACTCAAAGTGTGTTGCATGCACTAACAGGTCATCACACAACAGCGATGAGAGACTCCTGCTTGGACCTGCTCCATCGGGAGAAGGTGGCAGGAGCATTGCAAAGGCCAAACGGTATTACCCAGAACTGCCACAGTCCTTGGCCTATATTGGTTTGGCTTCCAGGGCGAGCTCCATCTGCCAATCACCCTCTGGAGGTCAAGGGAGCAGAACCAGCTTGACCCCACAATGTAGTCCAGGGTGTCGTCGATTAGGGGTAGTGGGCAAGAGTCTTTCCTCGTGACCACGTTTAAGCAGCGATAGTCCACACAGAACCGCCAAGAGGAGTCCTTTTTTTCGTAAGAACAGCGGCAGCTGTGTATGGGCTATTAGAAGGCTCGATCACTCCTGCTTTTTCCATCTCTCTGATCTTTTGCTCTGCTGCTGTCTGCTTGGCCAGCGCTAGCCGATGGGGCTACAAGTGGTTGGTTGGAGCCGTGCCAGTATCAATGTCATGTTGCACCAACCAACAGGTCACATGTCCCATCTCTCCACAATGGTAACATGGGTCCCGACGAGTAGAAAGTCCTCACCGGTTCAGGGGCCATTCTCTGCTCTCATGCTGTGGCATAATGGCACCCATACGACATCCCTTAAGCATCATCGCCATTGGCACGTTCAGCCTGCCATACCTGGGCGAAAGGGTGTTAAAGGAATGTGCCGCTTGCATTGTCATGAACACAGACTCGCTCTGCCAAGGCCTGGCCCAGTGTCTGTGGAGCAGCTAGACTAACATGCTGCCATAGCTTTTCCGGAAGTAGGGCTTGCAGGAATACATGGAGAGCCAGTTCCTCTTGTGCAGCTGCGGGACACTGGGGATATCCATGCGGCACACAAAATCATACATCTGCAGCCAAAGAAACCAGGCTCTCTTCTTCTTTCCTTCGCCCACCCGCCAGCTGATTTTGTCTTTGCTCTGCCATCTGGCGTACCCCAAATCATACACTCACCTAAAGGATTATTAGGAACACCATACTAATACTGTGTTTGACCCCCTTTCGCCTTCAGAACTGCCTTAATTCTACGTGGCGTTGATTCAACAAGGTGCTGAAAGCATTCTTTAGAAATGTTGGCCCATATTGATAGGATAGCATCTTGCAGTTGATGGAGATTTGTGGGATGCACATCCAGGGCACGAAGCTCCCGTTCCACCACATCCCAAAGATGATCTGAGATCTGGTGACTGTGGGTGCCATTTTAGTACAGTGAACTCATTGTCATGTTCAAGAAACCAATTTGAAATGATTCGAGCTTTGTGACATGGTGCATTATCCTGCTGGAAGTAGCCATCAGAGGATGGGTACATGGTGGTCATAAAGGGATGGACATGGTCAGAAACAATGCTTAGGTAGGTCGTGGCATTTAAACGATGCCCAATTGGCACTAAGGGGCCTAAAGTGTGCCAAGAAAACATCCCCCACACCATTACACCACCACCACCACCAGCCTGCACAGTGGTAACAAGGCATGATGGATCCATGTTCTCATTCTGTTTACGCCAAATTCTGACTCTACCATCTGAATGTCTCAACAGAAATCGAGACTCATCAGACCAGGCAACATTTTTCCAGTCTTCAACTGTCCAATTTGGTGAGCTTGTGCAAATTGTAGCCTCTTTTTCCTATTTGTAGTGGAGATGAGTGGTACCCGGTGGGGTCTTCTGCTGTTGTAGCCCATCCGCCTCAAGGTTGTGCGTGTTGTGGCTTCACAAATGCTTTGTTCCATACCTCAGTTGTAACGAGTGGTTATTGCTCTTCTATCAGCTTGTATCAGTCGGCCCATTCTCCTCTGACCTCTAGCATCAACAAGGCATTTTCGCCCACAGGACTGCCGCATACTGGATGTTTTTCCCTTTTCACACCATTCTTTGTAAACTCTAGAAATGGTTGTGCGTGAAAATCCCAGTAACTGAGCAGATTGTGAAATACTCAGACCGGCCCGCCTGGCACCAACAACCATGCCACGCTCAAAATTGCTTAAATCACCTTTCTTTCCCATTCTGACATTCAGTTTGGAGTTCAGGAGATTGTCTTGACCAGGACCACACCCCTAAATGCATTGAAGCAACTGCCATGTGATTGGTTGATTAGATAATTGCATTAATGAGAAATTGAACAGGTGTTCCTAATAATCCTTTAGGTGAGTGTAGCTCAAGCGCACCAGAAGTCTCATAGTCCCGCTACTCTGCTGGAGTGAGATCAAGGACTACTTGAGGACCACAACCAGGCTGCCAGCTATACTTGGCACTGATCCATCATACCTGGGCAGCTTAACATGGACCCGCGCTGAACCAGACTCAACCCTGTTCACCTGCCTTCCAGGCAGACTACACTTCCAGTGATGGGAGATTGGCACTTCCTCAACTATTCAAAACCAGCATGTTCACTCTCATCAGCTGAAGCATTGTCCTCATTCTGGCTCAGTTCCAGCCCGTGTGAATCTCGAGCCATCGTGAGGCCGATTGCGGGATCGCAGGTAGTTTGTGTGCTGGCTCCAGCCACTTCTCTCTGGCTTAGCACAGGAGTAAACATCATGGCAGACGCGGGGATTCCCCGGCCACGGCTTCACACATCGTCTCGCATCTCCGACTGCTTAAATCACACAGGACGCGTTCCAATTTGCACTCTGTCATCCCACTTCTGACACCAATGTCTTGAGACAAAAAAGGAGCTCTTCGTTGAAAAGCTTTAACGCCAGCACGTTCTGTTGCATTTTTCCTAATGACAGTGTAAACAACTTAAAATACTCCGTTGGCCTCACAAACATGAAAGATATGTCTTTACAAAGCTTAAAGTGTCTACTTTTATTTGTGTACACTCAAAATAAAAACTAAATGTTGTGCTTTTCGCTAAATAAAGAATACAAACAGGATACGCGTTCTCCCGTCTGTCTCTCCGTGAAGTCCACCCTGAAATGCGTCTGAAAATGAACTCAGCTATCAGCTAACTCTTGCCACACACACATGACAGATATCTCTTTAGAAAACTTGGAATGTCCACTTTTACATTAAGTAATTTATATAAAAAACAAATATTCTCTGTTTATGTCTCTGTCTCTGTTTCTCTGTTTTTAATCCGTATGAAAACAGCGAGAGGTACAGTTCCTCCAGCGGAGCCTCATTATTTTTAATGTGACCACACGCGCAAAGAGATTCACATGCTAATCGTCCACGTGAAGGAACGCAAAACTGTAAACGGTCCCCATCACCTCAAAACAAAGCATCATCTTCATCATTCTTCTGCTTTTTGTCAAGAAGACACGCTGTGAGTTTACCTCAGAAGAAGAACGCGATTTTAAGATGAGAATTTTTAAGGTAAAACATTTCTTCTCACTTATATTAGCGTTATTGTTGCATAAACTTCACATTGTAGGCTCGTTGAACTATTGCCAGACTAAAATGTGTGAAATCAATGGAAACATTGAAATATGAAATGTAGACAGGTCCCATTTATTGACTGCTACGCTGATCTAACCACTGTCTAAGGGGCTGTTCACATATGTTGTGTCTTTTGATGCACGACAAGAGAGCTCAAATGGAGAGCAACGCCGTCATGACGCTCAATGCGGTGCAGTGTGCTCGTTTTTCCTATGCCGCAGCGAGATGAAAAAGCTTAGCAATGGCAGACTTGAGCGACGCATAGTTGTCAACAGAACTCAACTGCACGCTCGCTGGAAAAAGTAGAAGAAGAAGATGAGTGTAAACGATCTTTGCCGGTGTTGTAAAAAGAATTTCAGGATACACAGAGTACTTACCAACACAATCATCATTTTTTTAGACAAATAGTAAAGGTGAATGCATATACGAACAAAATCTCTGTTTAGGATTAGAACGAATTCAACCCAAGCGCTCTTTGGTGACTTGGATGATTACGTTACTGTTGATCATCTGTCCGTCATTGTATAAAGCCCACCCTGACAATTTGATTGGTCCGAACATGTCTGGTTTGAGCATAGTTGCTCCACAATGGATCAAGTCCAGACCGAACTTCCCGACCTCAAATGTTGTGGGCAGGGCTAAGTTCGGCTGTCATCCAGGCTAGGTGATACTGTAATGAGAAATCCACGTTGAAAACAGTTGTGTAAATTTTTTTCAGGATTCTTAGGTGAATAGAGTTTAAAAAAACAGCATTCATCTGAAATAGAAAGCTTTTGTAACATTAAAATGTCTTTACTGTCACTTTTGACACATTTAATGCATTCCTGCTGAATAAAACTATTAATTTCTTAAAAATTCTTGATAAAACTATTAATTTAAAACAAATACTTACTGACCCCGAACTTTTGAACGGTAGTGTATAATGCTACAAAAGCTTTAGATGGTTTGTGTGTAACAATTTACATTTATTTCTATGATGGTAAAATTCTTTTTAGGATTAAATTGTGCATTAATAGGTTAAGAGAATCAAATGTGTTTATATCTGAGAACCTTTTATACACACTTAACTGCAGACAATGACATACACTGTGTGGTACAGTACAAATATTTTTAGAGTCCCTTATAAATAACCATGATTGTGTAAGCTCCAGCCATCAGAATCCAACGGCTTGGTTGAAGGAATTCTGCGTGTAAGCCTTCAGCATTTCTGTCAAGTTCACTTAATTTATTGATATCTAATTTTAACTCTGACTCCATGAATAATTTGATCTGACTCCAATTTTATGTGACTTTGTTCAATTGTAACTTAGCTTGAAAAATATCCAAAAACTTTCATAATCGTATTTATATAAAACATCTATTATCATTGTTATGCTTTCTATGGAGTTTATTAATCTAAATGTAATTTAGTCCTGTCATGGTAAAGCTAAATGTTCAGCATCATTACTCTAGTCTTACTTGATCCTTTAGAAATCACTGTAATATGCTGCTTTGCTGCTCAAGAAACTTTTTTTTTTTTATCAGTGTTGAAACAGTTGTGCTGCTTAATATTTTTGTGGAAACATTTTTTTTTTCAGGATTCTTCGATGAACAGAAAGTTTAAAAGAACAACATTTATTTGAAACAGAATTTATAACCATGTAAGTTTTACTGTCACTTTAGATCAATTTAATGTGTTTACCTCTTTAAAAAATAAAATTCTTAATGACTCTTTGAACGGTATGTAGCATAACTCATCATGAAATACCATATAAACAATGTGAAATAAAATGTTTACATTTATTAGAGAAATGTTCTACAAAACGCCACAAGGTGGTACAATCGAGTCAACAATTAGTCTCGTTCAGATGATTCCTGTGGATTCATTGAACGTTTTCTAATGGTAATAACCTCGATTTGGATTATGTTTGTTTTGTTTTTTTCACATCTTTTAATATTTAACTCCAGTATATAGCAAGTGTGAATATCATTGCAGCATGTTGATATTTGCTAATTGTTGTAGCTATAATTAAAAAATAGGCTATATGTGACAAGACATAAAATGTGACAAATGCATAACATACTAAATATTTAACAGGCGGGTTCAATTCAAAGAAGTGCAAAAAGTTAACTTTAACAAGTCATTTTAGGCTAATCATATAGTAGACTAATTATTATTGAATGGTGTCATATTTCGTTCCACTCGGTGCATGATATCTAGAGCAAAGTCCAGTGGTTCTCAAACGTTTCCGAGCAAGTAGCCTACATCAAGGACGTATGAACCTGATTAGACGCACAAAGTTGTGTTAAAATTGCAATCAAACCGTAAGAAATAAAACATGTTGACATTAAAATGACTGTTTATATAATTATATAATTTTACATTCACCCAATATTTTAGTATTTTAACATTACAGAATTGTGTCTCGTAGCTCCCCCTAGAGGCACTACGTCCTGTGCGCGCTGGTGGGACTCGAGTTTATTCACAAGCGCGCGGCAGTCATCTGCCTGCATGTGCGGCATATTATATCAACAGCGCCAGTCAAGCCTGTCGGGGTCTGCAATTCATGTTAACAGGCAATTAATCAGCCGGTTGATTACAGCGCGCGGCGAGCACTAAAGGCGATTGCGACGCTGCTGTGTGTTGCCATTCATCAACGTGTGACAGGAGCAACAAAGGCTCGATCTGGAATGGAGCGAGATGTTTTTGATTAAACGCTTCCAAGGAGATGAACCAAACAAACGTTGCCATGAACGAGTGTGTTTGGTTACAAACACACACAGAGGGCAGGGGAAGGCTGCCGGAGCCAGGTGCCGGGCCGGGCTGTTGTGTTTGTGTTTGGGACGGTTGCCATGGCAACAGAGGGACCGGCGTCGGCGTCCTGCCTGTCCCTCAGGGGGGACTCCGGACAAATGGACCGCCCCAATGCACACGCTCTGCCTAATGCTGAATATGACAGTAAACAGCGCTCAGCAAAAGGTCGTGTTATGACCCTGTTATGAAGTGTTTGGTTTTATTTCATTTTTACAGCAATAAAGTAATTACGATTATTTTTGGATGTTGCCATGGTTACAGCGGCACATTTTTGGAAGCGCAGGGACGCAGTAAAAAGTCCCTTTTTTTTTTTTTACCCCAATCACTGGGTTAAACATATGGGTCACTATGTTAGGTTATCTTAAAACGTAAAGTTTTTTTTACGTCGTTGGTTAAATGGGTTATTTTTAGCTATATAACCCAGCAGTTGGGTTAATACAGTTCCCACTTCGATGGTTCAAATTCTAACGGTCCAGTGACCGTTAACGAACATCAGCTGCAGCCTGATTAGGAAAGGAAACATTAGGCTAATATCGTTGTATGATGTATGTAACTCTTATAACATCAAGTAATGTGAAGTGAAACGTAAATCCTAAAAAACATTTTAATTTTACGCCAGCAGGCAAACAAAGGCTGCACCATGTTTTTAAAACAATACAATAATTTTAATTAAACATGGCATATATAATTTCATTAACAACTCAATGGATCCCCAATTCATGGACCCCTGGTTTAAACTTTTACAGGATATTAACATGATGAATGTGTTTAAACTTGCTGTAAAATGTGAAACCATATCTATTTCATCTTTTTGGAACTAGTAGTTATAGTAATGATGCATAATAGGCCTAGTAATTATATGGACAATTAGCAATTTCAGTCTTGCACACAAAAAAGTAAGTTTATGTATTTTATTTGTTGTTTTTAAAATAGACCAAAGTACAAAAACAAAACTTAAAATAAAACACACCAAAAGATATTTAGTAATGGTTTATACAAAGGCAGTTTCCAGTTTCAGTAACACAGCTAACTAAAACAAAGATATGACATTGAATTTTTGGAAATAATTTTGGCAAACAACAGAAGGGTAGATAATATACATAATAAAGCTGGTTCACCATTTCAGGGAAAAAGGAATATCCTTTAAAGATTGACATTTAGCATTGAATATTGTTAGAATTTGGATGACTGCAATTAGGTAAGAGCATCACAGACCTTAGTCACATTAGACGGCATATTGAATTTAATGTGGATGAAAATGAGCCTGTGAGGGATAGACGTACAAAGATATAAAGATTCTGGATCACGTCATTTTCACAACTCACAACTTTTAAAACAGTTTTTGTCTACTGCAGTTTTTTTCCCCGCAAAGATTTTTCATCAGCTGAACAATCACATTGAACACAGTGGATTATATCCCTCACAGCCTCGTTTTCATTCCTGCCAAAAATTAAATGTGGCGCTACCCTAACTAAGGTCTATATGCATGTTAGAAGAAATAAATCTCCTAAAGAGCTTCTTATGTTAACTTCTCCCTCTTTAAAGAATAGTGATGTTCAGATGCGCCTTTAGCTATTAAAAAGCAACATAAAACCTGAAACAAATACACTACTTGTCTGTTTCCCCTCCAGCAGAGCTGTCTTTATATTTGTTCTTTGAGATTTTCACCTGAAATCCTACATAAAGCAGGGGCTGGTAACTGCATGAAAGAAGTGAGACCAGTTCCTCTTTTACCCTTCTGTCAACTTTCTAATGAAAACTGACTGTAATACTATGTTCTTTATCCTTAAAGACAAACATTTACAACACTTCCTGTGTTACACTGCATAGTGGCTGTGTGATTTTACAGGTTAAAGTTCAAGTTTGGCTTTGGTCCAGACTTAAGTGCTGATGAAGATGGAGCTCAGAGCTTAGAACATGTTGACATGGGCCTTACTTGGCCTTCGTCTTCTCTTCGTAAGTTCCAGCGTTCTTGTAGGCCCCTACGTAGCCTGTGTGCTCCACAATCTCCTCCCGCCCACCTTTTCCTTTGCCTTTCCCACTCTCATCAAAGCGCTCCTTGTGTGAGCCCGTATATTTAGATGTGTCAGTTAACCTATCCACTGCAGCAGTTTTTGCCACTTTCTAGAATGGTTAAAAAAAGAAACATACAAATAAATAAGCAAATTAATAAAGATCAATCAAAGTTGGAGAGCAATATACTATAGGCCTGTTTTAAAGCAAAAACAGTAATATCATAAATAGAAAATCTAGTTCAAAGAAAATTACCCATAAAATGTGCTTCATCAAATTAGCATTGTTATTTCATCAGATGATCTGTACAAGTCTGTTTCAGCCTGCCCCAGCAGAGCCTTTTCTGTCAATAGCATATACATCACATATTCCTGCAACTCCTTTTGAACTTTTAACTAGTTGCCAGAATTGATTTATTGTTGTTTGATTTGTTACTGCCCTCTAGTGTTGAACTGACTGAGGAATAAGTAGTACCTTTTTTTGTGTTTCTCAATCTTGCTCCTGGAGGCCCACCAACACTACTCATTTTAGGTGTCTCACTAATTTGACACACCCAGTCGAGTTCATGGAGCGCTCTACAAATGAGATGATGAGTTGAATTATGTGTTAGATACAGGAGACATTCAAAATGTGCAGTGTTGAGGGACCTTCTTGAGCAACAACTGCTTGGCATTTCTTGGTTTATCAAATATTTTTAAAATGTCAGGTAATACACTCACACATTTCTGTCACAACAAAGTTGAGGTAGTCTAACTAGTTGAATTAGAATCGATTTGCAGCAAAATGTGTGATGAAATAGCAAACCAATAACTTGTTTCTTTCTTGCTTTTTTCTTGTTTTATGTATACCGTTCAAAAGTCTGGGGTTGGTAAGATTTTGAATGTTTTATTTTAAGTAGTCTCTGGCTGCATTTATTTGGAATATTATTATTAAATTCATATAATGTTAATATAAATATTGTGAAATATTATTATAATTTAAGTTAACTGTTTTTATTTGACTATTAAAATTTAATTTATTCTTGTAATGGCAAAGCTGACTATGCTGATTTGTTTCTGAAGAAACATTTCTTATCTGCTGTTGTATAATAGTAATGTTTTGATTGAACATTGATTTTGATGCTGCCTTATTTACAGTATAGCCATACTATGTCAGCATTAATTTCCACTTCATTAATTTAATACAAAAATACCTTAAACGATACAAGACTTACCGTTACACCAACGTTGGTAGGTTCTTTGCCATCAATTAGCTTATATATAGACTGCAATGCCTCCTCTTTGCTTTGACCTTTGAACCTCTTTGGGGCCAATTCTTCCAGAGCTTTCTGGAACTCCTCATATGTTATAACCCGAGATGTCTTTGCTCTGAATCATATGGTAAACATGGTAAACATCTATGAAGATATTTTTAATATTTAAAAATTTTTAATATGTGGTTATATTGTGTGCACAACAACAATTTGTTGAAATTGAAACAGTCTCCAAAACAAAAAAATAATGGAAAAACTCACTTGACTTTAGTGAAGACAATATCTACATCAGTGCTGGTGACATTCTTGCCATCAACGACTTTGCAGTCTTTGCACAGCTTAGCCCAGTTTTTCCCATTCATCTCCTTCCCAGTGGCTTTGGTGTCACCATGAACAGCAAACTTCTTAAAGGAGTCCAGAAGCTGGTCCATGTCGCTTTCTGCCATATTGGGTATTCTGCTAAACAAATAGTAAGACTATGACATAATGGAACCATTTCTCTAGAAAAAGAGGTGTTTTCACTGACCATATAAGTCATCTGCAATAGGCATGATAAACATCATAGACATTACTGAAGCCTTAATCTGACAAAAAAGATGAAAGAGAAGGCAGATTACAGTGGTACACTAAAAAAAAGTAAATATTGCACTGTACTATCATCTTATAGGAATCTCAGATGTTTATTATTCAGTTTGTACTAATGTCTACAGTCTCAGTCTGTACAGAGGAAATTGGGCCCAGACAATAAATTACCTTAAACTCTGATTTAGCCATTCTAAATGATCCAAGTTATCTGCATTATCTAAATTGTCCTGTGATTTTAGCTTTGAGATATTTTACTAATGGTCTTGTTGCAGAGTTTTGGCAAACTTCTTAAGCAGATCACCCTCTTTTCCATTGCGTTTTGAATGGTCAGATGAATAAAATACCAATTAAAGCACCAGCCAAAAGTAACACATTAGGTGTATGTGAAACGACAGAGCCTGATGTCAAATTTAAGGGCCATAAGGATTGAGCTAATGAGGTGATTATCAGCACTCTGCAAACTGCTAATTATTCATTCAACATACAAAAAACATGTTCAGACAGCCTCTTTCCTTCCTTCATAATTCTGTATTTTTCTATTTTCTTTCTTTCGAGTGCATGAGTGAGACCGATTCCAGACTTTCGTGGTGTGTCTGCACAGTCCAGCCATTGTCAATGGAGGCGAGAGTAGGTGTGTGGATGGTCTGATGTGCCTTGGAGTTATTGTGGAATGTTTCAGATGGATGTCAGAAGTTTGGCAGCTGATGGCCTCATAGAGAGGCGATGAGTGTACAGCAGCAGTGGGTGGGCTTGTCCTGGCTTCAACTCCAACTCCTTCAGCCATCTGTATTCTCCTCTCAGCTCACACACTCAAGTGTTACATCAGATAGGCTCACCAAGGCTGCATTTATTTGGTCAAAAATACAGCAAAAACAATACTATTGTAAAATATTATTATAATTTAAAACAACATTTAAAAAAAATAAATAACAATACATTTTAAAATGTGATTTATTCCTGTAATGACAAAGCTGACATTACCCTTATCACATGATCCAGCATATCCCAAATATGCTAATTTGGTGCTCAAGAAATGTTGAAAACAGTTGTGATGCTATATATTTTTGTGGTGATAATTTTTTTTTTCAGGATTCTTTGATGAATAGAAAGTTTAAAAACTTTGGTAACATTATAAATGGCTTCACTGACCATTTTGATCAATTTAATGTGTACTTGCTGTAAAACTGTAATCATCACTGGGTTGGCAAACCATTCTTCAGTCATTGAACCATTGAAATCATCGCATTTTATGTCGTCATGCTTAACATGTTGCATGTGTGTGCTGTGTATTTCCCTAATACAGTGTGCGAGGGATCGTGTGCAAGCTGCTGCTGAGGTTATTCCCACACAGGCGGCTGAATAAAGACATCATTGTGAGTATGAGCCTCACCCTTCTAACACACATGCAAAGGCAGCCGTCCACATAAACACACATTGCCCTCCTCCCAAGAGATCCCCTCACTCAGGACAAGACTTTGTAGAGGTGTCTATGGAAACCATTGTATTAAAGAGGTAAACAGAGACACACTTACCCACCCATCCAGACAAAACACATAAACATACAGTAGGCTCATCAAAATAACAAAGGCATGTCCTGAAGACTTTATGAGCAGAGCACAATCTTCCTCCGCGTCAGCCCTATAGGGTTTTACAGCTAATCCTTTGTGGTCCTGCCCGCAAGATACCTGTATTCCTCAAACTTATTGTGTATTTCATACTGACATATAATATGTGATAATCACTTAATAAACTATAAAACTGATATGTCTGAAATATAACTGATATAGACAACTTAATGAATGTTTACTTCCTGATCAGACAGCAACCCTATAATTAACCTGATGATGTCAGCAGTGTTTGGTTCAGCAATTATATGAATAGCATCCTTTTGTGCCAATTTGCCACTGGGAAAACATCATGCAGTATGTATAGCCTATATATAACTGCCATCTAAATCATTTTAGTCAGTGACAATTGTAATTATCCAAACATGATTTCATCTTCTGGCACTTGATCGTCCTTGGTCATACTGCATTTTTTTTAAATGTATTTATTTATTTATTGCAATAAAAATCATTATTTTATGTCCATTTCACTTGTGTGTTATATATTTATGACCAGTAGAAGGAGAAAGAAATAGCAACATTAAAAAATTATTGCAAGCGTTTCCAACTTCAAATTTATGCATGTTTGCTCAGGGGCAAAAAATAAAATAATTTTGTCTTGAAATAACGGCACTTTGTGTTTATTATGTCAATTTACTCACTGAATTCACACTCTTCTGTGCAGCAATACCCATATGCAGCATGCCATTGACAGTTTCAATATGAAAACCACAGATGCAGTGTACCAATGTATGGCATATTATGGGTCTGTGTGATGTTATGTGTGCATGCATAAAGGAAATAAAGACGAGTACATGTACTGTATGGATGTTCACAGGTGTGGAGTGCATTTGCTTATGAAGATCATTCTATCACATTAGTAGCAGTGAAATCACTCTTACCTGTGCTACTGACTTCCAGCTGCTGGCAATCCACACACATGCACACACACTCCCAGGTCTGCACAACTTCTGTCCTGTCCTGTTCTCTCTCTCTTTCTCTGTCTCTGTCTCTCCTGTTACTCCCTTCTGAAATTGGCTTTAAAAGGCTGAGGGCTTGTTATCATCTGTTTATTCCTGTATCCATGGAGACATCCTGTTTAACATCAAGGGATGGCTATAAAAGAGAGAGAGGGAGAGAGAGTGTGTGTGTGAAAGAGAGAGAGAGAATGAAAGAGAGCCTACTCAAGTTGTAGTGACCAGGGTCATTTATCAGTCGGGGTAAACTGGAAGCTTGAGCATAGCAACATAGAGAAACCAGAAAAAGACTTATTTGTGGTTTGTGTTTATCCTGTTTTGCTGTGTTGTGTTTGTTTGGTACTCAGTCAACAGTGTGAGTGTGTAAGAAGAGAGCGAGGAATGTGATTCATCCAGCACAACATGCATGTGTTAGTGTGCATATGTGAGAATGTTCATCCAATACTGCCTCTGTGTGTGTGTGTGTGTGTGTGTGTGTGTGTTTGGTCCTGGTAAACCCTACATTATGGGGACAAAATGTCCCCACAAAGATGGCAATATCCAAAAGGGTTAGGGTTAGGGGGTAGAATATACAGTTTGTACAGTATAAAAATCATTATGTTTATGTAAAGTCCCTATAAAACATGAGAACCCAGCATGTGCGTGTTCATACTTAGCTACATTTTGGAACCAGATTTGTCCCCAGAAGTGCTCAAGCCAAATCTGACATTCATCTTGACGTATATCTGAGTCTAACAGATTACTGAAAAGGAAAAAAATATAGGGTGGGGACTTGGTTATATACATCAGTTGTTTATTGGATGGAAGCAGAGTTGTAATGCTTGCAGTCAATTGTAAAAAGGGGTGGGTTTAAGAGGATTTCATGACAGAAGTCTGTCGTTTCACCAGAGATGCGCAGAAAAATAATTTACAGTAAGATCAATAACATGCATTTAGAAAATATATAGGTGAATAGGTGAATTTTCATTTCAAGCCTACTTTAGCACAATGCTCTGGAATAATTTATTTCAACCCGATCTCACAGCAATGTGTACATATTTTACGAGGTGGTTAATTTGTACGAATGACCTACCCCTAATCCCGCCCCTAAAACCTACCCATCACTGCAGTATAGACAAATCATATGAGTGAGGTCATACGAATTACCCACCTCGTGCAAAATTGGTTGTGAGATAGCGTTGTTTATTCTGACTGGTCAATAGCAGCATTCATCATTTAAATATTTGAAAATAATTACCAGTAATAGGCTAAGTGGAATAATGTACAATCAGATGGCCATTGATCGGCCTGTTGGGGTTAATTTTATTAACTGATTCTACATTATCACTTCCATGTAGTTTCTCTCAGGTGCAGCTGAATCTCACAGAGGGCCATTCTGAAGATGGCTAGACAGGTCTTTTTTGCTAATTCTGTCTCTCTCTGCCCCTGCTCTTCTCTTTCTGTGTTTCTCTCTCGTTTGGCTCCTCTCTTTCATCCACTGAGTTAATATTTTCCATGGTTGCCCTCACTGTCTCTTTCCTCTTTTTGTCCGAAGAACATGACATATAAAAACCAGAATCACGATTCAGCAACAGCCTAGAGCTAAAGGTGTTACAGTCGAGCCTGATTTCACTGAGAAATGTATTATTATTATTATTTTTTTAATGATTTAAAACATTTTTGTGATACATAATGCAGGACCACAATATATTTGAGCCTGGTTAGTTTGTACCAGTGCATTATGGTTGAACCATTGATCAACATAAATACATGACAAATATTTGGAGCATGCAAAATTTCACGGCAATAACATACAACAACAGTTTAAATTAACTGAATAATTCAGGCTCAAATCAGGAGTGTGATTGAGCATTTGCCTTGCCAGTTCTATTATCGTACATTAGACTGATCATATTGCTCTTCGAACAAACTGTTTCCCAAACGTTGACTTTAACTCCTTATACATTACTCCTTAACTCCTTGTTCATTTGCTGAATCATGGTGCTGAAAGATTTGCAGTTTCACTCTATGATTAGATTTACATTCAGATTTTTGCACAGAGAAGTTTGTTTAAACTGCTTTACATTCATCTTTCCACAGCTGTGCCACTGTTTCTGAAGCCCTTTAGTGTAATACAATAATCTTGAAAAATATGCTAGGTTTATCTATTTATAAATAAATAATTATAAAAACAATTATAAAAAAAATACAAATCAGTTGTAATATTCAAAAATATGAAAAATATATATACTGTAACATATTTAAAAATATTTATTTGAAATAAATTAGTAATTTAAATATTTATCATTTTGGTATAGTTATTTGTTTATTTTAGGTTCAGCAAATGCATTGTGGGTATAAATGTGTGATTGTGCAAATATTTTGAGTGTTTATGTGTGTGTGTACTCTAAGAAGATATCTAAAGGAACTTTGGGGCGTTGCCATTCCAAATAGTGATCTGATGAAATGATCTTTCATCACTCACTTGACCAGATTACATTACAGTTGCCTCCAGCAGAAACAGCATTGAGGCTTGCTACGAGAAAGGAAAACTGCATACCATGGCAATAAATAGGCTGTGTGGTGTGTATTTAAGAGAAAGGGAATCAGATGTGTATAACTGGAATCAAAGCCATTAAAAACAGAGAATATCTTTGTCAGTGTTAAAATGTTGAAATATCAATAGTCTCCATTTTATGTGCATTTTATAAAGTCTCCTATATGAAGAAATTAAAGTCAGAAACTTCTGTAATCACTTAATGAATTGAGAGTTATTATTTTAAAAATTAAAATTCTGTCAATAATTACTTATCCTCATGTCGATCCAAACCACTTAAGTTTTTAGGGCTTGAAAGTGGTAGTTAGTGTATGCTGTCAGTAGAGGGACAGAAAGCTGTCAGATTTCTTCCAAAAAAATCTTCATTTGTGTTCTGAAGATGAACGAAAATCTTATGGGTTTGGAACGACAGGGTGAGTAATTAATGAGAGAATTGTCATTTGTGGGTGAACTAACCCTTTAATATAGCAGCAATACAGCAAGCAGCATTGTCATAATTACAGAAATACCAGAAGAAATATCTTGGCCAATATCCAGAGGCCTTTGAATGCTGTGTTGGCCTTCAAGTCAATAAAGCTGAGAACCACTAAAGCACCCCCCCCCCCCCACCCCCCACCCCCCCAAGAGCTCATCCAGAGCATGAACTTAAAAGGCCTAGCCAATAAACACCTGTCCATCCTACGCTGACCGCAAAAAACGTTCACATCCTGAAATATATAACTTTAAAAAACACAGGCGCACACACTCTGTTATAGACATCATCATTTAATATGGAAACATGCTGGATTTGATTATTTCTTTCTGTAAAAACATTGATTTCAAACCTACAGATGTGTGATATGCACTCGTAGCCCTATTAACTGAACTTTTATGCTTTAATGAAGTGTTGAGTGATGTCTGTTACACATCGAGCTGCTAAGACACACACTGTAAATCTGCATGAACTTTTGATGATTGACACGTTTAGTGGGTGTATGCGAGTTGTCATGGAAACACTTTGTTGTGACATCAAACTTGACACGGCAAAATTGTGTGCAGAAAGTGAACGGCCCAGTATCTTCAATAGTGTGACATTTACAGTGCACAACATGTCAAACAAACTGAACACTTGCACTACAGCATTTCAACGCATCAGATGGAACGTGACATGCGTTTATCACATAGTTGTTTCACAGTTTTACTCTCATTTTCTGCACCTCTTTATCATCCACAAAATGAGCAGTATATACACGCAACAAATACATTTTATACACGCATACAAATTAAAAAAAGAGGAAAGTTGTTTTTCTAACAACTTTTCTCAAGACTGTCCAGTCAGAGTTGGTTTTAGTGCAGCATGCATCATCACTTTGAAATATTATATCATCTTTACTCTTTCGTTAATGTGCATGCAAGGAAGTGGTCAGCAGATGGAGGATTGCTGGGCTGCTGCAGTCTAAAAATATCATATAACCTACTCTTCATATTCTCATTTGCTTCATTTACTTAGCTGCTTTTCTATGTAAACTAATGTCTCTCCATTTTCAGCTCATTTAGTGCTCTGAATGCAGAGAAACCCACAGCCAACAGGAAACAGATGTGCACCTCAGAACAAAAGGTCTGTGGCTTTCTGCATGTGTGTCTTTGCGTGTTTGATGTATGATGGAAAGAATCAACTCTTATTCCACCAACCACTGTTCATTAAGGCAGCTTGTTTTTGCATGACAGAATATGAAGTGTGTACTATGTTTTTGAAACCTGCATGAACCATTAGAAAATAAAGTAGTCTACTGCATATGTGCAACAATGACCACTGGTGTCCACAACAATGCTGCGATTTAATGAACACAAGCGGTGGGAAAATCAGAGAGATGTGGGGGAGCCCTGGAGGGTCAAACTAATGGCATCAAACAGCACTCACTTCATATTTCAGCTTTTGTTTTAACTGTTGTCATAGAGACGGTTGCTGCTAGAATAGCTTATTTTCTTTCCTTTTTTCTGGTTAAGGACTATAGATGATGAGGTCACCGTTGGAAATGAATGAAACAGATTGAGAGACATTGATAAGTGAAAGGACACACCATTCTGTTTAACCACTCTTTCCCGGTCAACCCTACCTCAGGTGCATGTGGAGGCTATAGCTTATTATTTATCTGCTATACAGACTGAATTGAAGTAAACCTGTTCAGATCAAAAGTAGGGCATGCAACCGATATTTGCAGCAAAACATGGTAGACATGCTGTTCTGGTTTACATCTACAGATTTATATCACTTTACATGAGTATACAGTTGGATTTACTATATCCAAATCTTGTAACATATAACTAGGCAATAATATAGTTTACATTTTGCAACAATATAAACAATCATGCAGCTGAAATTTGCTATATACTGTGTACATCTTTGTATGAATGTATATGTATATGGGTTAAATTGTAGGTTGGATATATTCATTTATTAGGTGATATTAAAGATTATGAAACTTTTGTTACATTTGTGTTTAATAAAATGTTTATTGAACTGTTGTATAAAAGGAAAATCCCTCTCATGTAATATACAATCACACTCTTATTTTCCAAAAGGACAAAATCACAAATTATTGCTTAATTGTCCAGAGAATAAGGCATCTTACAAAATACTAATAGGAAACTTAATTTAAATCTCCAATTACATTGAAAAGAATTTAGACTTTAAAAAGAAAATGCGGGATGTGTGAAAAAAAAAGAAAAAGTAAAACTAACATGAGTGGAGGTTTGGACATAAAATCTCTTAATCTCACTATCACATACTGACAATGTTAAACTCCCTTCAGTGCACACCGTATAATTCATGAGAAGTCATAATGCAAGTCATAATAAGGCCTTTGTTTGGATATGGTGATCAGCAGAGTCTATAAATCTGTTCCAATGACAATGGTTTGACCACATAATAAATCAACCAAGGTGAATTGTGAAAACTGAGCTCTTCATCTCTGGTGAATAATTTTGTGCAGTGTACCGCTGGCTCTAGCCAAAATGTTTCTGCCAGTAATGCTTCTGCTGTCACTGTAAGTCCTGTCACAAGTTCTGCTGCATGCCTCTCTTCACCAGAGGAACTCTGACTGTCAGTGTTACAGTGTTATAGTATCCTGATGCCATGGTTACTCTGGGTACACACTACTGCAAAAACAGCCACCTGGCTTTCAGAAGGACAGTGTCTGACAACAAAAATGTGCAATTAGCTCTTAAAACATATTTTAAAGGCTTATGAAAATGTAATATACCTATGAAAATACATTAATATACCTATGAAAAATCTTTAAAAGCAGAATAAGCAGCCTTTTTATAGCTGTTTGACAATAAATGGATGTAGGAGCAGAACATGATACTTCCAAGCTTCAAGCAGCAGAGGAAGGAGAGTCTGAATGATTTTATACAGCTGGTCCGGGAACAGGATCCATCTTGCCGGTGCTATTTTCTAAACCAAAACAATAGTCCCATTCTCAAGGCAATCACAAACATAACTGCCTATGATATCATACTTCAGCTGTTGGTAAATAAACTTAAGTGCTTCACCACACTCTTATTCAGTGGATGTCATGACTCTGACCAATTCTATTACATGTCTAGGCAGCTATATTTTGCACATTTATGACCTCAATTTATAGTATAAAAAGATTTATCTGCAACTCCACATGTGATCATTAGCTTATCTATTTACCTACATTATGGCCTTGACAAAAGGTCAACAGATAAGCCTATGAACATGAAGTATTAAAATATACCAGGAGCTACAGCAGGTGTTTGGGACGTGATTGTGTGCAAGTCCTGTTGAGGTCTTTCTCACTACAGTAGTTCTACACAATTACAGAATCAGAAATAATTCTCACAGCCTTAAAGCATTGTAGTTTGATTTTAAAAAAGGGTTCATTTAAAATCAAGCCAAGAAACTTTTGAACCTGAAGAGAGAGACTCAAAAAAAAAAAAAAAAAAAACTATCATGTGACTATCATTGCAGCTTTGGATTTATTCTGAACTACACTGAACTGTAGAACCTTAAAGGTGCTGTATTTAAGTTTTTCACTTAACTAAAGCATAAAAATACCATAATATGCTTGCAGATATGTAGGAAACTACTAAATCCACCTACTTGTTTCTCTGAAAAGCAATGCTACAGCCAGTTATTCTACTTTGAAATGTGTGTTCCGTGTCGGAATGTCTGTTTTTGTTTTCGTCTGTGCGAAACCGGACGTTGCCAGTTTACCCAATAGTATTTTGACACCCCAGGTTGCCAGTTGGCAGAAAACACAGCGTATTGCTGCCATGGAAGCCAGCAAATAAACTGGGTCAGAGATCGCAGATTCTACCCGACCTAAAAAGCCTCAGCATCCATCAAAAAATCTCTATGAACAAGAGCATATTAAAACACAGATAAATCAACTCATCAACTTACAGTGTGGCTTTCATTGTCAATTCCGCTTGCTCTTGTTGCGTCCTCAAGCTGGCAACCCACATGAGTGAATAATTTCATGCAGTGCAATTTCGAGTCTGAGGAGGGGGCAGGGGAAACAACGCTCTCCAATATTTTGAATTTGGACTGCAGTACCCATTTCGACCACTAGCTGTCAATCCTACATACCGCACCTTTAAAAAGAAATGTCCTCTTGAAAAAAAAATCTATTATTGATTCAGGACACATAAAAGCGGGGCAACAATCATGCAAAGCTACATGTGCCTTTTTTTATTGAGGAGTATGAATTGAGGTCAAAAAGGTAAAAGGCACAGGAATAACAATAACTCAGGCTATGTTCAGAATGGCATACTATCATGCTACTAGTACTAATTCTACAGTATATACAGTGGTGGTCCGAAATATTGGCACCCCTGGTAAATATGGCTGTAAAAAATAAATCTGCATTGTTTATCCTTTTGATCTTTTATTTAAAAAATTCACAAAAATCTAACCTTTCATTGAAGGAAAATAATTGAAAGTGGGGGGTAAATCACATTATGAAATGAATGCTTTTCTCCAAAACATGTTGGCCACAATTATTGGCACCCCTAGAATTTTTTATAAAATAAAAATATCTCTTAAGTATATTCCCATTAATATTTAAATTTTTTAGCACACCAGGGTGACTAGGAACATGAAATTGTCTAGCTATGATGTATCTTGTTTCACAGGAGTATAAATATGAGGAAACACACAGGCCAAATTCCCTTAATCATTCATCACAACGAGTAAAGCCAAAGAATATAGATCTGATGTGCAGCAAAAGATTGTTGAGCTTCACAAAATAGAAAGTGGCTGTAGGAAAAGAGCTAAAGCATTGAAATCCCTATTTCCAACATCAGGGCAATAACTAAGAAGTTCCAATCAACTAAAGTCACTAAAGTCTGCACTTTTAGGCAGATGTTACAAATGTGCCTAAAAGAGGATGTGTGTCTATATTGTCCTAATGCACGGCGAGGAGGAAAGTTTGAGTAGACAAAGACTCTCCAAGGATCACAGATGGAGAATCACAGAGATTAGTTGAGTCTTGGGGTCAGAAAGCCTTAAAAAAAAAAAAAATAATAATAATAATAAAAATAAAAAAAAAATTCAAAACAACCCCTACATCACCACATGTTGTTCGTAAAGGATTGAAGAAAAATCCCCCTCGCTCATCCAGAAACAAACTCCAGCATATTCAGTTGTCAGACATGACTGGAAATTCAAAAGGGACCTGGTTCTGTGGTCAGATGAAACTATAAAAAGAGCTTTTTGGCAACAAATAAACAATGCAGATTTATTTTTTATAGCCACATTTGATCATATTTACCAGGGGTGCCAATAATTCTGACCACCACTGTATATCTATCTATCTATCTATCTATCTATCTATCTATCTATATATACATATATATATATATATATATATATATATATATATATACACTGCAGAATTAGTACTAGTAACACGATAGTGTACACTGCACATTATTTGCACATTTTACACATGCCTGAAATATCCAGATGATCTACTAAATGTGCAATACAGGGCACAATGCACTGTGGGATACAGTAGCCACACACTTGACTTCTTGACCTTCCAGAAAGCAGTATCAACTGTTATTTTTAACATCTCTTTAATCATACTTCTATTTCACATATTTAAATTGAATGCGGTAAACTAGTATTCTTTTCCAAACAAACAGCCTGAGTCTGAGAGTCATTACCTGTTTATTTATTGTCTTCATTAAAGAATGAGTGACTAGATTTAAACCCTTTTATTAATCCTAAAATTCAATTATTATTATAATTATATATAAAAAAAATATATAACATGCAAATAAATGAAAATAACAGATAATATAAAAACCATTGATAACTCTAAACAAAAAGTGTCTAGGAAAACAGTTAAAAAGAAATTGATTTTATTTGTTTTAAATAAAAAAAACAACAACAAAAAAAACATATTGCTTCCCCATCAGGCCATTATTCAGCCACTCCCTTTACCCAAAACATCATGTACAAAGAATGTTTCCATTCACAGATTGAACATTAATGTGAAAGTGGGTTGTTTGAGCAGCATTTGAGATGGAGGGAGTGGATTACACTCATAAGGGCCGACATCATGTGGCACTGCTTAATTTAAGATGTTCATTTAGAAAGTGACTAAAGCACTTGAGTAAGTACTAAAGGTGTGATAACAGAAAACATTCATGACATTAGATTCAAATACCACTGGAAGTACACTCTGTAGTGCATAACTCAGTTCACTCAAACACAACTGGATTGGATTCAAACAACCAGACATATATAAAGCTTATAAAAACAACAAAAAGGAAATTAATAACAACAATAATAACAACAATTGAAAAATAAGGTAACGTATTATACAATAAATGTACACATGGACTAAAAAACCCTGAAAATAAAAACCAGTGGTCATGCGTGTTTCATCATAGAAAACTAAAACTTTGGCATTTAACGTATAAATAAATAGTTAATAATGGAGTATTTAAAAAACATATTTGTGCAATGCTACAGCAAAGTCATAGTGAAATGTACTGGAATTGATAAAGGGATAAATAAATGTATATAGTGTCTTGGTTTCCCTTAAAAGATTCATTAATAAGTTGAAGGCCCATGTCCAAGGCTTCAATCCATAATCAACTTTTACCACAATTTCATGAATAAATATTTGTATAAGTGATTTTGATCATATTCCAACTTTATTTAATATGAGGCGTTTAGAATGACCAAATAACACTGACCAATGACAACCAGCATTAGATGTTTTGTCCAGCAAAAGGTCAGACAACAAAATCCATATTGCTGACATTCAGTGGTGTTTGCATAGGTTGCATCAGGTTCTGAGTGCTACATCAGTTATTGGATCATACCGTTATAAATAGCAAAACAAGACCGACCAAGTGCCGATGAGTCCTGACTAGTAGTGATGTGTCTCTGTAATGTAGTAATCTCTACACCATTGGGGTTCTTAATCTGGAGTTGGGCTTGGAGTCCTCCATACTTCTCTTTTTACCTGTCTGTTTGCGTTTTGCCACACAAGGACTTTCCTCTGTGATAATACCCTTTTGGGGCATGGCAGGCTCCCCGCTTCCGCGACTCACGAACATAGATGGATTATGGGACACCATCTCAAACCTTTGCTCTGCAGCTTTACGAACAACCGCTTTCCTCTTGGTCCTGGGCTGAGGGGAGGGTAAAGCTTGTCTGGCTGCTGAGGAAGGCAAAGCACACTGGAGAGAAGAGGAATAGCTGGTGGCAGAAACAGCAGCAGTAGTAGCGCCGGTGGGGGTCGGAGCTCCAGCCAGGGCTGTGCTGCCAAGCCGTGCCATTGCTACAGGGATCTCCTCCAGAGATTCTGCAGAGTCAGAATGATACTCAGCAGGGGGGCCAGCGGCTTGTACGGGTGCAAGAGGGGGGAGGGAGGCCCGTAGTGGAAATGCTGGGAAGGGTAAGCGTTGACCAAGAGAGGAGGACACAGTGGCAGCAGCTACAGAGGACTCTATTTGTTGTAAAGCGCAGACACAGATCACAAAGTAACTACTCACACACTGTTTCGCCAATATTAAGACCACTGAACAACACTGTATTTTTTTTAAAGCATGAAAAAGTAGCGTTTGCTACAATTATTACCTAATCTATTCAATTAAAGGGCATTTTAACAAGATTATAATGGGAAACTACATGTTACACTAAGTGGCTAAACAGCTTATTTATGGAAGCCCATTTCCACCACATAAGAAAAAAAAAACAACAAGCTTTGGTAAATCATAATCATGACATAAAAAGAACTTATGAGATAAAATGTCATAATTATGATATAAATCATGATGATTAAATTATATGCCATGACATAAAAAGTCTGTGATATAATTATCGCATGAAAAGTTCTCAAAAAGTCAAATTATGATAATTTGTCATAATGGTGACTTCTCATAATGGTGACTTCTCATAATGACCAGCTTGGCTGTCATAATTTTGACTTTGTTATTACTGTTGTTTTTATGTCATTTTATGTCAATTATGTTTTTGTTTTTTTTACCTTAAGTCATAAATATGACTGTTTATGTCATAATTATGATTAATTTTTTTCTTATGTGGCAGAAATAGGCTTTAATAAACACTAGATTAAACATTTGAACAAGGCACACGGGCCATTTAAGGCCACAGAACAATTCAAACACTGTAAATACAACCAAACAATGCACTGGAAGGTAAAGACAACTGCTGTGTTAGCAGGTTTCAACTTTCATATTATAGTTTTATCTTAGTACAATACTTCCATCTAAAGCAAACAGGGTGTTGTTCAGTGATGCAGATCTACCAAGCTATTTAATATTATAACATAGCAACATCTTCCATAACTTACTAATCTCCTAAATCAGTGACGCACTGTTAGGATTAGTCAACTTTCTATCTTAGTCTTGATGTTGAATATGTAATATGCTGCTAATATGTTGCAGCCCTGCACATTTTATCTGTATTTGTGTATATAAACATGTTACTACAAAATGTTAATATATAAATTACTATAAAATTCTAATATACAAAACATAAATAATTGCATTATAAACACATACAATATTCATATATCAGTCCAGACTAAACTTCACCACTTACTTTCATCTTTTCTTATTCTCCTCTCTATTCTGACCTGTACTGCATCACATATTACAGCACTTCTCATGTCCAAGGATGAATCACTTTGTTGTATTCCTCATTTGTAAGTTGCTGTTTGCTAAATGAATACATGTACACTACAGTTCAAAAGTTTAGGGCGAGTAAGATTTAAAAAGACATTTTTAAAGAAATTAATACTTTTTAATTAATAATACGTTTTAAAATAATACTTTTATTCAGCGGCTGAAATAAATTAATTAAAAGTGACAGCAAAGACAATCATACACCTGGCGCAATTTTTTGCTAGTTTCAGCCTGATGCAGTTATTTTTTTTTACGTCCAGCACCACGTTGTTTAAATAGCAAATGCACTCAAGCCCATCTGTTCGCCCATGGGTGTGCTGGTCTGAAAACGAGGTGTGTTCAGGCACGTTGTTGGCGCGTTGTTATTTTGAGGCAACTGAAATAGACTGCGCCATTGACCAACAAAAACCTGGTCTAAAGTCAATAGCACAGTGATTTTTTTTTGTTATTTAAGAGCGCATTAGTAAGGTGCGCCTAGTAATAGGCGGGTGCACAACGTGCGTACACTCTGCTTGTTACACACACACAGGGACGCGCAACAGCACACAAACATTTTAAAATATAAAAAATTAAAGGATTCCTCTTTGGAGAAGTGTTCAGTCTTTCCGCTTGCAAATTCTGCCATGTAAATAGCGAATCTGCCATGGTGCAAGCGCAACAGGCTTTTAAAAGGAATGGGAGATGAGACTCTGATTGGTTTATAGCATGTTATGCCCAAAACAGACCCATGACTCATTAAGAGACTAGGTACAACCCTTTTGGACCATGTGTCTGGTGCGCAGACCGTTTTTTCCCGTCATTAAACTAGCAAAAGTGGATTCGGACATGCCCTAAGTGCACCTGCGCCATGCTCTTCAGTCCATGCGCTCAGATCGTTAAAATAGAGCAAAAACATGTTACAAAACATGTCTATTTCAAATAAATGTTATTCTTTTGAACTTTCACCCCTGGTAAGCATAAGAGATTTCTTTAAAAAACATAAGAATATGATACCGACCCCAAACTTTTGAACGGTCATGTAAATCAATGAAATATTACAGTCAGCAGCTGATTGTGTATCTTTGTCTTACCCTGCTCAGTAGGAGTCTTTGGCATGCCTCTGTTGGTGCTGGTGTCAATGGATCGGTCACTGTTTACCTCAGCTGCAAGTTTGCGCACTTTCCTCTTTTTTTTCTATGAAAATAAATTACATGGTTTTAGTACATATTGAGGCAGAAAGAGGTTACAACTTTAGTAGAGTGTACAGGCCATTGGTTGTGTAATTACACTCTGAAATTAATAACATCATTTGTGTGTGTCTGGTGGTTGTGGCGTGTCACACCTGTGTATGTTTGTGCAGGTGAGGTGATGCTTTTTGCTCAGTTAAGACAGCAGGGAGGAGCTCTTCTTCGCCCATGTGTTCAGACGAGCTTCTGACCCGGCCGTTGCCGTAACGCCTGCAGAGAGATGCACATTACTCAAATCTATTGTACACAAACAACATTTCTACATTGACTTTAATTACTTCAAATGTTATACCACATATAATGTCTTCAAAAGACTACAGGTCCACTGTTCCCTATGATCATTTGTTATGATTGCTAAAAGTGGAAAGAACCAATGACAAAACGCAGTGACAAACCATTTCCAAATTCTATGGAATCACTGATCACTCAGCATGACTGTCGGTCTGTAAGATCACAGTACTGCTTTGCCACTGTTGGCTGACGTCCACATGCAATCACATATCCACCCTTTTCTTTAGCTCTATGTCATTGTTCCTGCTACCTATTCCAGACACTCCAGCTAACAAGAAGTTTTTCACATCAGGATAGATGTATCAATAACTTCATGGCTCAGGAGCGCCATTAAATGTCCAACAGTAATATTTTATATTATTTACAGTTAAAGCTCTGAGCTTCTTTAGCAATATTTTTTATTGAACAGATTGTTATAGTCTCAATAATTGTTACTGAATAGATATTAAAATTTTACTGTGAAGCCTTTAATGTATAATAACCTGGAATTTAAAATGTCATTGGAAACAATTTTGCCACTATGACAACAATGTAATTACTGTAGCATTATGAACTATTGGTGACTGTTTCTTATTACGCAATTTGACATGAGCAAAACAGATCCCAGTAACTGCTTCTGCAGAACTGGTCCATGAGAACTTTAATATCTAAGAAACACTCAGTTCACAGGGCTTTCTCAATTTAAAAAAAAAAGCTTAGCAAAATAAGGATTATTGTAAAAAGCATACTGATGTATAAGGAACTAATGAATTAGTCCATCCAGATATAAAAAACAAATAAGTAAAAGTTGTTTAATCTGCAACTGATCCTGTAGCTCACATTTTAACTGCTCCACAAAAGCATTAATAACCTTCATTCCCTTCCAGCTGAGTTCTCAGAGGACTGACATGATACCATAATTGGCCAATAAAATAAATGAGATTATTTCTATTTTCACTGTTATGGGAATCAATCATCCCCTTAAGCCACTATTAAAAGAAAATGTGCAGAGTAACGCCGATTTGGCTGGACTCTAGACATTAATGCGGGCAATAGAAAAGAGGATAGAAAGCCAAGTCTTGTGTGAACACGAGACTATTTTTCTGTTCAATTATTTCTTCACAGTGTTTAGCGAAGTCAGTGACATTTACTCACATTTTAACACTTGTCTCATAATATACACGTCTGTTCAAAAGTTTGGAAGTTCTTTTCTGAAAGAAGTCTCTAATGATCACCAAGGCTGTATTTATTTGATCAAATAAAAACAGTAATGTTGTGAAATATGATTACAATTATTATAATACAATGACTGTTTTAAATTAATAGATTTTAAAATGTATTTTATTCTTGTGATGGTAAAGCTGAATTTTCAGCATTATTACTCCAGTCTCAGTGTCACATGATCCTTCAAAAATCATTCTAATTTGCCAATCGATTTGCTGCTCAAGAAACATTTGATTTTATCATCACGGTTGTAAATGATTGTGCTGCTTAATTCTTGTCGAAACTGTGATACATTTTTTCATGATTATTTGTTGATTAGAAAGTTCAAAAGAATAGCATTTATTTGAAAGATTTTTTTTGTAACAGTGTAAATGTCTTTACCGTCACTTTTGATTAATTGAATGTGTCCTTTCTGAATAAAAGTATTAATTTAAGCAAATTAATACTTTAATAAAACCACATGGAAGCACTTTAAATTAATAAATAAATAAATAAAAAAATGACCCCAAACTTTTGAACGGTAGTGCACGTAACATTAGCTCTTAGTCACTGGCCATGTCATCAGTTTTATTTTAGTGTACCATTTAATGCAATTAATGTAAAGCATCACAGTCTCACCAGCCAAAGTCAGAGTATTTCACAAAGCTAGATTTTTAGGTTAAACATTTAGATAATATTTTTAAGTAGGTTATCACATTTTATTAATCTAGCTGCCAAAACTTACGCTGTTCCTTCTTGGGAGCTCATGGCTGTTGGATCCTCTACCTCCATCTCAGGGTTGGTGTAGCCGAGTGTCCCGCTATAACTGACCTGCTGCTGCAGCAGCAAAACAATGATGGAAATAAAATCATAGTGAGATAGAAAACAGCCACATCAGAGACAGAGATACATTACTATTGCTTTGAAAATAAATAGTTGTCTGACATGAAACATTAGTTGGTACACTAAGGGTGTACTCACACTAGGTACGGTTGCCTTGTTCCGTGCCAGAGCGCGATTGTTTAATTGAAAAGTGTATCCAAGTAGTAATAGTTTGGCGTTTGCTGTTGTAATGATGACAGTAGCGCACAGCTGTTCCGTGCTCCGTCGCGGTTAGCGCTCACACCACATGCGTACCGTGCCCGAGTCCAACCGAACCACGCTCTGGCCTACCTCTTCCAAGCGGGCCAGGACCGGCCAAACGAACCGCACCAGGGCACGGAGCGGAGCGCTCACACTTGTCAAACGAACCGGGCTTTGGGGGTCAAACGAGCCCAGGCACGGTTCAGAGCGCCTAGTGTGAGTACACCCTAAAAAAGCGTCATATGATTAAGATCCACATTAGTTAATGAATGACCTTCAATGTACTCTAATACCATGATGCACAAAAAATTATGAACCCCATTTACCTATATTTGCTCAAACTAGCTGAATCCAATGCCACCTTTTTTATTATAGCAACAATCTCTCATCTAATAAATCCACAACAATAGTAACATTTGCATAAGTATGCTTCTTTTTTTTTTTTTTGAGAACAGGAGAATCTAAGAGTATGTGTGTGCAAGTTTGTGTACCTTATGGGTGTGGGATACCGATGGCACATGTGTGCTTGTGTATGTGGCAACATGTATGATTACAGAAATGGCAGCCCTGCCCTGCCCTACACAACAATTTACATAACGAGCCAAAGCAAACAGTTCTTGAGGAACAGTGAAGTCACATGCACACTTCTCAGTTAAGGCTGGGGTCAACTTGCATAACCCTTCTGGAAAGCACATATACAACAAACCCAGCCTGCAAAGATTTAGAATTGTAAAAAACTATATTGTTTGTTACATAGTTATTTTTAATATGTACACTACAGATCAAAATTATTTGGGGTTGGCAAGTATCATAGGCTCACTAAGGCCAAAAACAGTAATATAGTTAAATATTATTACTATTACAAATAACTTTCTATTTGAATATATTTTAAAAATGTAATTTATTCATGTTATGGAAAAGAAATCATGATCCTTCAGAAATCATTCCAATATGCTGATTCGGTAACATTTATAAATGTTATGATTTATAAATGTATAAATGTTGAAAATATTTTTCAGGATTCTTTTAAGAATAAAAAGTTCAAAAGAACAACATTATTTGAAATAGATTTTTTTGCAAAAATGTATCACAAGTGACTTATTTACAAGTTTAGTGCATACTTAGTGAATAAATGTCTTAATTTCTTTAAAAAACAACAACTTTTGAATGGTAGCGTACATATGCATATGAAATTGATTAAAAAATTATAGTATTATAAAAATTATCATAATTATTTATAGTTTATTATAAATATAATTATGGAGCAGCACATAAATTCCAAAATAGGGTAAATTGTGTTGTATAGTCAAAGAGCAACATGTTACTGTCATGCCTGCTTACAGTGTTATATTTAAAGTACAGTGCTAATGTCTATCATGGCAGAGTCACATTGTCCTCAGAACACACATCATGCGCTCTGTGGCAGGAAGTTAACTCATGGTGTGCGCTCATTTCCTATAGTTTAGTGTGAGCTCAATGTGCCGCCCCTGTGAGGATTTGGCAGTAGCATGGTAGAGTAGTTTTCCTGGGAATGTGTTAATTGCTCTGAGAAGCAACTGTGCAGATGATTTCGTCCCCACACTAGGTTGTTTTAACAACCTGGTTGTTACAACATTTAGGTTGCCATGAACTATCCGCCCTGATGATTACATATGTGGACAACACAGCTCTGTTTTCAGTGTTCAAATTCAGTATACAAGCCTACATAGGGAAAACTAAAACACTATGGAATGTTATTTAGGAAGTGTGGAGTCGTGGCAATATCTTAATGCATACACTACCAAGATTTTTTATGTTTTAGAAAGAAGTCTTTTATGCCCACCAAGGCTGCTTTATTTGATCAAAAATAATAAATAATTATTGCACTGTTTACTATTTTAATATATATTTTTAAATGCAATAGTGAATTACTATTATAGTATGCTGATTTGGTGCTCAAGGAACATTATCTTATTATTATCAATGTTTAAAACAGTTGAGCCGTTTAATATTTTTGTTGAAACCATGATAAAAAAAAATTTCAGGATTCCTTTTTGTTCCTTTTTAAGAATTTTTGTAACAATATAAATGTCTTTACTGTCAGTTCAGTTCAATTGAATTCATCCTTGCTGAAAAAAAAAGTACTTGCTGTCCCCAAACTTTTGAATGGGTCATTTACATAATAAAAAACAACAATAAAACTAACAGGTTTTATGTGGGTGGAAACAAATATTAGTTTATTAAAAATTTTTATCGGAGTGTCTATTTACACCAAGTGCAAATAGCGTGCCTTGTTGGCAAGTGCCATTCACACTAGCTCCGCCTAACACTGCTTGGTTGGGCCTAACAAAGAAGTGCATATTTTTACATCTTCAGTAAAAGTAAAAGTGGAAATAAATTGCCTAACAAAATGTTTAATAATAATAAAAGTATTTATTGGGTAGGGTTAGGAGTAGGTGTAGAGAGGCCTTTTATTGTCCCATTAGGCCGCATCAATGTAATAATTTTAATAAATATAATCAGTATATAAACTGCTACTTTTACATGGTGTAAATAGAACATATCACTATTTTCACTTAGTATGTTATTTCACTTAGTAAATATCATCTACAGCTATTTGCACTTAGTGTAAATATTGCCTATTGCTTAGAAAATGTTATTTTCACGTAGTGTAAAAGAAATATAGTTGCTATTTGCACATTTGCACAGTGCAAATAGCCGTAGCCTTTTTTTTAAAAATTTTACACAAAAAAGAAATGTGTTGTAAATCGGTACACGGTGTAAATAGCAATTATCGCTAAGAAAATAAGCTATTTGCACTTGGCGTAAATAGAATCTAGTTGCTCTTTGCACTTGGCGTAAATAGCACCTCTCGCTATTTGCACTTGGTGTAAATAGCATCTATCGCTATTTGCACTTAGTGTAAATAGCAATTATCGCTAAGAAAATAAGCTATTTGCACTTGGCGTAAATAGAATTTAGTTGCTATTTGCACTTGGCGTAAATAGAATCTAGTTGCTATTTGCACTTGGCGTAAATAGCATCTCTCGCTATTTGCACTTGGCGTAAATAGAATCTAGTTGCTATTTGCACTTGGCGTAAATAGAATTTAGTTGCTATTTGCACTTGACGTAAATAGCATCCCTCGCTATTTGCACTTGGCGTAAATAGAATCTCTCGCTATTTGCACTTGCCGTAAATAGAATCTAGTTGCTATTTGCACTTGGCGTAAATAGAATCTAGTTGCTCTTTGCACTTGGCGTAAATAGCATCTCTCGCTATTTGCACTTGGTGTAAATAGCATCTCTCGCTATTTGCACTTGGTGTAAATAGCAATTATCGCTAAGAAAATAAGCTATTTGCACTTGCCGTAAATAGAATCTAGTTGCTATTTGCACTTGGTGTAAATAGAATCTCTCGCTATTTGCACTTGGCGTAAATAGAATCTAGTTGCTATTTGCCCTTGATGTAAATAAAATCTACTTGCTATTTGCACTTGGCGTAAATAGAATCTAGTTGCTCTTTACACTTGGCGTAAATAGAATCTAGTTGCTATTTACACTTGCCGTAAATAGAATCTAGTTGCTCTTTACACTTGGCGTAAATAGAATCTAGTTGCTCTTTACACTTGGCGTAAATAGAATCTAGTTGCTATCTGCCCTTGGCGTAAATAGAATCTAGTTGCTATTTGCACTTGGCGTAAATAGAATCTAGTTGCTATCTGCACTTGGCGTAAATAGAATCTAGTTGCTATCTGCCCTTGGCGTAAATAGAATCTAGTTGCTATTTACACTTGGCGTAAATAGAATCTAGTTGCTATCTGCCCTTGGCGTAAATAGAATCTAGTTGCTATTTACACTTGGCGTAAATAGAATCTAGTTGCTATTTGCACTTGGCGTAAATAGAATCTAGTTGCTATTTGCACTTGGCGTAAATAGAATCTAGTTGCTATTTGCACTTGGCGTAAACAGAATCTAGTTGCTATTTGCACTTGGCGTAAACAGAATCTAGTTGCTATTTGCACTTGGCGTAAACAGAATCTAGTTGCTATTTGCACTTGGCGTAAATAGAATCTAGTTGCTATTTGCACTTGCCGTAAATAGAATCTAGTTGCTATTTGCACTTGGCGTAAATAGAATCTAGTTGCTATTTGCACTTGGCGTAAATAGAATCTAGTTGCTATTTGCACTTGGCGTAAATAGAATCTAGTTGCTATTTGCACTTGGCGTAAATAGAATCTAGTTGCTATTTGCACTTGGCGTAAATAGAATCTAGTTGCTATTTGCACTTGGCGTAAATAGAATCTAGTTGCTATTTGCACTTGCCGTAAATAGAATCTAGTTGCTATTTGCACTTGGCGTAAATAGAATCTAGTTGCTATTTGCACTTGGCGTAAATAGAATCTAGTTGCTATTTGCACTTGGCGTAAATAGAATCTAGTTGCTATTTGCACTTGGCGTAAATAGAATCTAGTTGCTATTTGCACTTGGCGTAAATAGAATCTAGTTGCTATTTGCACTTGCCGTAAATAGAATCTAGTTGCTATTTGCACTTGGCGTAAATAGAATCTAGTTGCTATCTGCCCTTGGTGTAAATAGAATCTAGTTGCTATTTACATGGTGTAAATAGCAATTATCGCTAAGAAAATAAGCTATTTGCACTTGGCGTAAATAGAATCTAGTTGCTATTTGCACTTGGCGTAAATAGAATCTAGTTGCTATTTGCACTTGGCGTAAATAGAATCTAGTTGCTATTTGCACTTGGCGTAAATAGAATATAGTTGCTATTTGCACTTGGCGTAAATAGAATATAGTTGCTATTTGCACTTGCCGTAAATAGAATCTAGTTGCTATTTGCACTTGGCGTAAATAGAATATAGTTGCTATTTGCACTTGCCGTAAATAGAATCTAGTTGCTATTTGCACTTGGCGTAAATAGAATCTAGTTGCTATTTGCACTTGGCGTAAATAGAATCTAGTTGCTATTTGCACTTGGCGTAAATAGAATATAGTTGCTATTTGCACTTGGCGTAAATAGAATATAGTTGCTATTTGCACTTGGCGTAAATAGAATATAGTTGCTATTTGCACTTGGCGTAAATAGAATATAGTTGCTATTTGCACTTGCCGTAAATAGAATCTAGTTGCTATTTGCACTTGGCGTAAATAGAATCTAGTTGCTATCTGCCCTTGGTGTAAATAGAATCTAGTTGCTATTTACATGGTGTAAATAGCAATTATCGCTAAGAAAATAAGCTATTTGCACTTGGCGTAAATAGAATCTAGTTGCTCTTTGCACTTGGCGTCAATAGCATCTCTCACTATTTGCACTTGGCGCAAATAGCATCTCTCGCTATTTGCACAGTGCAAATAGCCGCAGCCTTCTTTTATTTTACACAAAAAATAAATGTGTTGTATATTAAACTGTAAACAACCGTTGTTAGCTGTGCAAAAAAGTGCTTATGTTTATCTGTCTGTGTTGTACCTTGATAAGATTAATCTAGGGAATCCCAGATTCATTTTCTGGAGGCGGCTTTCTAGAATCTTTAGCCATTATCAAATAGCAATTATCGCTAAGAAAATAAGCTATTTGCACTTGGCGTAAATAGAATCTAGTTGCTCTTTGCACTTGGCGTAAATAGCATCCCTCGCTATTTGCACTTGGCGTAAATAGCATCTCTCACTATTTGCACTTGGCGTAAATAGAATCTAGTTGCTATTTGCACTTGGCGTAAATAGCATCCCTCGCTATTTGCACTTGGCGTAAATAGCATCTCTCGCTATTTGCACTTGGCGTAAATAGAATCTAGTTGCTATTTGCACTTGGCGTAAATAGCATCCCTCGCTATTTGCACTTGGCGTAAATAGCATCTCTCACTATTTGCACTTAGTGTAAATAGCATCTCTCACTATTTGCACTTGGCGTAAATAGAATCTCTCACTATTTGCACTTGGCGTAAATAGAATCTCTCACTATTTGCACTTGGCGTAAATAGAATTTAGTTGCTTTTTGCACTTGGCGTAAATAGCATCTCTCGCTATTTGCACGGTGTATATAGCATCTCTCACTATTTGTACTTGCCGTAAATAGCATCCCTCGCTATTTGCACTTGGCGTAAATAGCATCTCTCACTATTTGCACTTGGCGTAAATAGAATTTCTCACTATTTGCACTTGGCGTAAATAGAATCTAGTTGCTTTTTGCACTTGGCGTAAATAGCATCTCTCGCTATTTGCACTTGGTGTATATAGCATCTCTCACTATTTGCACTTGGCGTAAATAGCATCCCTCGCTATTTGCACTTGGCGTAAATAGCATCTCTCACTATTTGCACTTGGCGTAAATAGCATCTCTCACTATTTGCACTTGGCGTAAATAGCATCTCTCACTATTTGCACTTGGCGTAAATAGCATCTCTCGCTATTTGCACTTGGTGTAAATAGCATCTCTCACTATTTGCACTTGGTGTAAATGGCATCTCTCACTATTTGCATATTTGCACAGTGCAAATAGCTGCAGCCTTTTTTTATTTTTTTACAAAAAACGAAATGTGTTGTACATCAAACTGTAAATGACCGCTGTTAGCTATGCAAAAAAGTGCTTATGTTTGTCTGTCTGTGTTGTACCTTGATAAGATTAATCTTGGGAATCCCAGATTCATTTTCTGGAGAAGGCTTTCTAGAATCTTTGGCCTCTTGCCGATGCCGCTGTCGCACAATATACTCATATGTGCTAAGTCTGTTCCATACTGAAGAAGAGAATGAGAGGGAGAGAATGAGGCAGAGAATATGACAAAATGTCTACTGTCATGTCACCCATACACATCATTCAGGATAGGAAACATATCTACATATTATTCATATAGTTAGGCAAAAGGTGGAAAAGAAAACCTGAAGTGTAGATGTGGATGTTTATTTCTGATTTGATCTCAAAAATAGGTTGGATAAAAAGATATGACCCAAGTTCTACTGTCACTGGATTTTGCTAGGAATGCCCCCTTGTGGCACACAGTGAGATGTCGCTCATGCATAACTAGGCTCCATATAATGCACATAATTTCAATGCCTATCATTTTCTCTCTCTTTTTTTTCAGTTTCTGCTATTGTTTATTTGATTCGGTTCAGCCAGATGCAGCTCTACCTCTGTGTGCTGAAAAATGTTTAATTAGAATAACAATTACCGCAACAAAACTGATTAGAGGGTGACTGTCTTTGTCGGTGAGGCTTCAGAAAATTAACTGATCTTGCCTGTGGTGTTTTGTTGTTATGGTTACTAAGGCTGGCACTAAGCTACACAGATCTGCCTGAGATGAATGTAGGCAGCATACGGCGGTGAGTGACCCAAACTGTTTTGTGGTAATCAAACTGCGGTCTCTCTTATGCAGAAGAATTAAGACCTCACCAAAGCCTGAGCCCAAACCAAACTGTATATATAATATAATATAATATAATATAATATAATAATATATATAATCATATAACAAAATAAGAAATATTACTATTACAATAACATTTTCATATATTTAAGTATTTAAGAATAAATATAACAATATAATAATAATAATATTTATTATTATTATTATTATTATTATTATTATTATTATAAGCGACTCAAACTCGCAGTGCTTTCCGACGGAGCAGCGTTTACTACTGATCACAGAGCAGCTCTTCACTCACACGCTGGGCATATATTTATTTAATAAAAATAAAAAATAAAAATAAAAAAAAAATCGCAGCCTTTACACTTTCATTATCTCACATAAGCCAAATCATGATTGCGGTTCGATTTCGATTAATCGGGCAGCCCTAGTTAATATTAAAGAAGTGTGAACTACTGTTCAAAAGTTTGGGGTCAGTAAGATTTGTTTTTGGACAAAATTAATGCTTTTATTCAGCAAGGACGAATTGGTTATTGATCCAAAGTGACATTGTTACAAATAATCCATTTCAAATATTGTTGTTCTTTTGAACATTATATTCATCAAAGGATCCTGGAAAACAAAATTATCATGCTTTCCACAAAAATATTAAGCAGCACAATTGTTTTCAACATTTATTATTATTTTAATAAATTACTTTTTAAACTATATTAAAATAGAAAACATGTTATTTTAAATTCCAATAATATTTCACAACATTACTGTTTTACTGTATTTTGATCAAATAAATGCAGCCATGGTGAGCATAAAAGCCTTCTTTCAAAAACATTAAAACCTCAAACTAGGTAGATGAGTGTACTCACTGAGATATATGTGGAAGCAGAGTAAGTGGCCCAGCAAAAGTGCAGACAGTAGGCCCAGAGCAATAGTGACTCCTGCTAGAGCGGGAATGGCTGGACCTGCTGTGGTGACTGGAGCCACCGGCAGAAACACAAACCACACCACAGACTCATTCCTTACTGCAGACAGAAAGACAAAGAGAAATAAAGAGGATGAGAGCCTTGACACGTGGACAGAAATATCACATTATCTGTGAAAATGTACTGTATCATATATTATTGTGTGTAGTGGGACCAACTTTAGTACATTCAAACACACACAGAACACCTCTTACCCTGTTGAAAGTGCTTGTCAGATCGTAGCTTTGATGGGTCCAAAAAGAACTCTATAAAAATATAACTAGCAATAACTACAACCAAAACAATCCCCAGGAGAGCAGAAATCACACTATTGAGAAAAAGCCTGTCACAAATAGAAAAAAAATTAAAGAGAAAGACAAACAACATTAATTTTCAGGCCTTCAAAGAGATTTTTTTTTGGAGTAAATGCTATTTTATACATGTCTATAAAGGTGAATTTGTGGATGTCATGGCACTTGTACATAATGCTACATAAGTTATGTCATAAGAACTTTATTCACACTGACTGCACATATATTCATATTGTCATTTAATGAAAAGACATGGTTTAAAAAAAAAAAAAAAAAAAAAAAAACACGGCTGATTCATTGGTAAGCATCTGCCAGGGAAAATAAAACTCATAGACAAAAAGAGTGTTTGTATGTGATGCTAAGCAACAGCACTTGATCTCATGATTGCTTTATGACTTCCATTTGAGAAAACATTACATATGTCATACAATCATGAAATGTTTGTCAGCATACTGGATATAGTGACACACGATATTTCACACAGGATCTGCCTTGAAGACTAATATATCTATCCATGAAAACGGCAGAACGTGGAAAACGAACCTACACAATGACAGACAGAGAAGAGGAAGTGAATACAACTCACCAGTAGTTTCTGCTGCCCACACAATTGTTCAACCATCGACAGTGGTGGTCGAAGCTTGCCACACACTTATTACACGCACTACAGTGTTTTGATTTAGGGCCCCTGAAAAGTACAAATTTACATGTTGTGGGACAGAATAGAAGAGTCTCTTGAAAAGTTGCACGCTTGGACACAATTCATTGCAAACATGAGCGATCCTAGCCTATGTAAGGATCCGCCAATGAACACTAATTAAGGAGATGATAAAACGAAGAACAATGTAAACTCAGGAAACCACTTGAAAAGAACCATTACTGTGAGTACATGTGAGTTATTGTTACATTACACTTGAATCTTAAAGAAACTTCAGTTGTCAAATTAACCACAATATATCTATACAGTCAGTCAGATTCAGAAATTGCTGCAATCAGTAGTTTAGTCATTTCCCATTTAAAACTTACAAGATGTCAATGATTATAGTTTTCACCCTTAATCTTATCATATTGCTACTGCAGCCATATTAAGAAATAAGGTTAAAAAACAAAGGGTGTGCACTACACTAAGTTTACTACGGTTACCACGAGACACTACAGCCAAAATACACTTTTAAGTGTTGCTTTTATTGTACTTGATATTTGAGTATATAGCTAGATTTCAAATTACAATACATATCTTTAAAGGCCTTTTTCTCAAAATGTTTTTTTTCCAGAAATCTTCACTTTAGCAGCACTTACTTGCACCAAACTACAGGTTTTTTCTCAATCCATATTCTGAAGGTTTATACTGAAGGGTTTGTTACATGTAATTTGACTGATTTTTACAACATTTTATTGTGGAAATGTTTTTAATTGTGGAAATCATTTTCTAGCAATATTTTCATATTTATGGAGTGATAAACAGAGAAATCCAAAACCCCCTCTGTAGAAACCTTTAACTGTAATATGTCAGAAAAATGAAAACAATTTTGAACCTGGCTTAATCCAGCGTTCAGATTTCCATTTTGGAAATGTATGCAAATTGGTGCATATTTAATTAGGTAATGCCTCATTCAATTTCATTTTTAAATATAACATTTCAGAAAACTTTTCTGAACAATTCTTAATGTTATCAATCAACTGGGGATGTATGGTCATATCTATTTGTAATTTTTTTTTATCCTATTCACCTGGGATGTCTTGCCTTAAGGAGGTTAAAGAGGGTTTTATCATGCCAAACAACAATCTGTGGTAACCCTCCTGTATGTGTTACAGCCCATTGTGGCTTACTGCTGTAGTAAAATATGCATGAAAGGGGCAAAGATGCATTGAATCTGATCTAGGAAGACGTTTTCTCGTTGTCTATACACATACATACCCACATAACAATAGAGAAATAGATAGCAGCATGTCTGTACTTACACATCTACTTCACAGAGGTAGCAGTGACAGTTCTCGATGACGTGCGCATGTTTGGTGCGGTCAAACACCGGCATGGGTCCTTTATAACTCTTAGCTCGGACATTATAATCTGCAGGGTCGATGGAGACGGCCATCAGGTGCATGAAGAGGTGACAGACAAATGTAATCCCTGTACACTGAAATCTGAGTCAAAGAGAGATAACTGATAACTTGATCAGACTGTATAGAATTCACACAGAGCTGTAAAATGTTCCAACTTCCAAGGAAGGGAACAGGGACCCGTTTCAGAAAGGAGGTTAAGTGAAAACTCTGAGTATGTTAACCCTGAAATGAGGGTAACTCTGGGTTTTCCGTTTCAGAATGGGAGGTATGTTAAACCCGTGAAAGCAGGGTAAGTCAAGCCCGTTTCTGAAAGAAAGGTAACATACTCAGAGTCAGTTACCAGGGTAACTTACTCTGTGAACTTAACCTGGTTGGGAGCAGGTTTTCTTCGGTAAACCCAGAGTTTCTTTCGGTCTCCTCCCCCTTTTTAAAGTGCCAGCCGTGTTCAAATACTTCATTCATTCATTCTGCACAAATGCTTTTCATACTGAGTATTTTTTCTTACCCTATTGGCAGATAATTTGCAAAATAAGAAAAATACACTTAAATTAGCTTCTTTTTCTTATGCACATTGATTTAAGAATCTTTAGATATTTTGACTGGAAATTACAAGACAAAAGGAAAGCATTTTTTGCAGTGCAGGTACATTCATTCACTGCAAATATTTTCATCAAGAGGACACGGTCAAAAAAAAACGACAAAAATAGCATCCTGTAGATGAGGAGGCTGCAATAATTTGTACGGAGTTACATTCATATCAGGAGAGGATTTTTTGCCTGCTGTATCCACATGCATATTTATTTGAGCAGTACCATGTTTTAATGATAGTTTTCTATATAATATCAGGGATGCAGAGCATATTAGTAAGGCCGCTGTATTCAGAGAGGTAGGAAAGTTTGCCTCACTCTTTCTGAATATGTTTGTGTTGTTTCCTGGGCACAAACCCATAAGAGCATCAAAGAGGAGTTTCACAGGATTGCAGGTCAGTGGTGTTCACGTGATATATTTTTGCAACCTGTGGAAGAATCCTAAGAATTTCCTTTAGTATTTCCACTGTGTGCATTGATATGCATATTCCCATCATCGCACCTTCCGAAAATGAAACAGATTACTGTATGGAATGGAAGAATACCAGAAGGAAGGGTAGTCTGAAATATATGCCATACACCACAGGTGTTAAATAAACACAAATTATTCACAATGTATCTGGTCATCTTTATTTGCTTTTTTTTCCCTGTTTTAATATTCTATGTTAATATTCTTCCTCCGTCTCCTCTTCATCTGTCAGTGCTGGTGTTTTGTGAGCCTCTTCCTTCTTGCTGTTGGCCTGAGTAGAAGTCAAATGTTAATTTCATTACCCTAATTCACAAATGTAACAGGTTGGATTAGAGAACATTATGTGAAAAGAGCATTGGACTGCACATTGAGAGAAAAAAAGCTGCTGCACATTGAAAAAGACACTGAATAATACTTATTTAATATGTCAAATGTTTGTAAAGTCATGAATCCTACACCCATGAGCCTTTTATGCTTAAAGCTTTACCTGATTGAATTATATTTTTATACATTCTTTTTTGCCTGTGGGATACCATGAAAATGAATATTAGTTTAATAACTTACCGTTCTGCCAGTTTTTACCTCTGATATTATAACAATGATTAAGAATCAAACTTACGTTTTACCCGGAAGTATGTAGACGTCTTTTTGTCGGGTGGTGTTGCCATGGTGAATCATAATTTCGGAGCTCCATTGATCATGGCTTTTCATAGTTATGGTGCACGCGTTTAACTCAGAGTCAGTCTACTCAGAGTTGATTGAACTACCTCAATTCAGCTGTTCTGAAACACAAAACTCAAAGTTCAAGTTTAAACTCTTTGTTGGTTGAACCTCCTTATTGAAACAGGCAGAAGTTATTGAACTAATATTTATTTTCATGGTATCCCACGGGCAAAAAAAGAAGAAAAAAAGAATGTGGTAGCAGCTAAAAATGAAGTATAAAAATATAATTCAATCAGATAACCTGTTACATTTGTGAATTAGGGTAATGAAATTAACATTTGACTTCTACTCAGGCCAACAGCAAGAAGGAAGAGGCTCACAAAACACCAGCACTGACAGATGAAGAGGAGACGGAGGAAGAATATTAACATAGAATATTAAAACAGGGGAAAAAAAGAACTGTTGCTTTTGTATTTAGCAAATAAAGATGACCAGATACATTGTGAATCATTTGTGTTTATTTAACACCTGTGGTGTATGGCATATATTTCAGACTACCCTTCCTTCTGGTATTCTTCCATTCCATATAGTAATCCGTTTCATTTTCGGAAGGTGTGATGATGGGAATATGCATATCAATGCATCCAACCACATTGGAAATCCTAAAGGAAATGCTCATTATTAGGTTTCTTCCAGAGGTTGCAACAAGATGTTATCAAGTGAACATCATTTACCTGATTTCTACACCACTGACCTGCAATCCTGTGAAACTCCTCTTTGATGCTCTTATGGGTTTGCGCCCAGGAAGCAACACAAACATATTCAGAAAGAGTGAGGCAAACTTTCCTTACCTCGGCCTTCCTTAGCGGCCTTACTAATATGCTCTGCATCCCTGATATTATATAGAAACTATCATTAAAACATGGTACTGCTCAAATAAATATGCATGCAGATATAGTAAGCAAAATAATCCTCTCCTGATATGAATGTAACTTCCTGCAAATGATTGCATCTACAGGATAAACACCACTGGCACTTTAAAAAAGGGGGAGAAGACCGAAAGAAACTCTGGGTTTACCGAAGAAAACCTGCTCCCGACCAGGTTAGGTTCACAGAGTAAGTTACCCTGGTAACTGACTCTGAGTATAAGTTACCTTTCTTTCAGAAACGGCTTGACTTACCCTGCTTTCACGGGTTTAACATACCTCCCATTCTGAAACGGAAAACCCAGAGTTCCCCTCATTTCAGGGTAAACATACTCAGAGTTTTCACTTAACCTCCATTCTGAAACGGGCCCAGGAATAGCTTCTTTGCAGGCCACATGACAAACTCTAAAACAAGGATACAACATATCCAGCTGGGATCCAGTGTGTGGGGAGAAGAGGCACAAACACACCAAAGCCAGTGACAGCAAAGTAGAGATAAAGCAGCCAGGCCAGAAGCTGGAAAGGGTGCGGGGGCCAGCTCCAACCATTTGTCCGAGAGCATAGGGGCACATCAGCTCTCCTGGGTCCCCCCTCACTCACTGGGGCTGTGCGATTGGAGTTCTTACCGCAGACATCCATGAGAGGGGAGCCTCCTTCTGTCTCTCCTGCCATTAAAATATTGCAGTAGGTTACTGCAAGTAAATATTACTTTTAAGCCACCATGAAATCAAAATGGGCAATTCTTATTTTTTATGGAATATTGTAGCATTTATTATAAAAGATTTTCCATGCACATTTTTTTTATGTCCCCTTGTTTATGTGCCCGTGTCAAAATAACTTCCCCCTCCCACTAGCAGCAACATCTCTTCTCTAATGACTTCTTACTTAAAAGGGATGGTTTACCCAAATATTAAACACCCGACATCATTTGCATCGTCGTTCCAAACCTGTGTTACATTTCTTTCTTTCTTTTTTTGTGGTACATGAGAGCATATTTTGAGAAATGGTGAAAAGCTTTTTTTTTTTGGTGAATACAATTCAAGTCAAAGATAATCAACAGATCTTATTTTAAGTTGCACAGAAGAAAGTCAGTCATACAGGTTTGAAAGTACATGATGACAGAATGGTCATTTTGCATGAACTATCCTTTAAAAAGAATATCAACAACACAATAACCTGTAAAACAATTATTACAATTTACACTATTGCATGTATAAATTATTTCATTCAGAATTTATAGAAAATGATCTGCCTTAATTAAAAAAAAGATTTATTTCAAATGTAATACAAATTTTGTTAATGACGACTAATAATTTTATGTCTACACCACTTGTCATTTTTAGAGATATCCAAACGTTTTTTGTAAAAAATTGTTTAAACATGTCAAAAAATGTTTGACCACATGAATGCAAAAATTATATTTATAGAACCATGCGTTTAAACTAGTCAACTTACTCGCATATCCTTATTGACCTAGTATAGCTCATGGTACATCATAAGACTCACCTGCTCAGTTACTGATGACAGGACTCTGGGCTGCTTCACCACATCTGAATCAGCCAACATTACCTGCACTGTTTTTTCTTTACACGAAGACTACCACTAACCTGACACATATTTGAGCCTTACTCATCCACAGCACCAACACAACAGCACTGAATGACGACTAGCTCTATCTTTAGTTAAAATCATTTGCTGTATCTGTAGCCCGAGAGCGGAGCGGCGTCTCAATAACCCACATCTCTCATCGCGCTCTCGTGCTATGGGTAAACTAATCTCGTCTAGATGTGGCAATTAACTTGCAATAGTGCACCAAACCAATAAGAGACTTGAACTGACCTGATGTTAACCGATTGGTGTGCGTGGAGAGCACGACTAACTGTACCGTTAACTAACGTACCGTTAATCATTCTGCAAACAAATCACATTTTACAGAAACGCGCACATCTCGATCAATATCCAAAGCGTTTCATCCATCGATTCAATCCAGGCTGCATAAAAGACTGCACAAATACCAAGAATTTAAGGTTTTAAAATAGAGCAGCGGCACGGAATCCAATATTGTCGGCATATATCGATTTGTGTATTTAATAGCTGACCGACCCACCTACATCCGGGAAACCCGTTACACGTTTAATTTCAAATTAAAAGTCCTTACCACTCCTTTAGTTAATGTTAAATTCATTTACTTATAATATAAAGTACTATGTTGATTATATATTTGTATTATTGTTCATAATATGAAATTTGAGAGAGGCGAATACTAAGCTAATGTTTTTGTTATTTCGTTAGATGCAGTTACTTGTGCTGATATAATGTTTCTGTTTTACAGTATCACAAGCTTTTCAGTGTTGCACTTTAGGCAGTTTTACACTAGATGGCAGCAATAACATGCTTTAAAACAATATTTATGAAAACCGTTAAGCACATGAAATCGTTTATTTTTATTAAGTATTTTATTACCAATATATCTCACGGTTAGTTAATACAAATTGAAAATTATTTCGTAATTTACATACCCTCGTGCCATTCCAAACGTATTCTTTCTTCTGTCTAACATTATTTATAACATATATTGTTCAAAAATCTACTTTTGTGTTTCACAGAATAAATAAAGGCATAGCGTTTTGAGGGAAATTATGACAGAATGTTTTTTATTTTTATTTTTATTTTTTATAGCCCTTATAGCCCTTGTGTATATATATGTGTATATATATATATATATATATATATATATATATATATATATATATATATATATATATATATATATATATATATATATATATATAGGCTACATATGTATGCATATCTATGTTATAGATATAACACTTAATATTCACTTGTGTGTGCTTATATATCATTAAAAATATTAGGATGTAAGTTATTACGTTTTAAAATTTCACATTTAAAGAAATCCAGTGTTTGATCATGTCTAAATATTTACTCAAATGCAAAACCTAAAAATAAGTAAGCAGTTATGATCTGCAATAGCCTACTTTTTTGAGCAACTAGACTAGATAGGCCTACATGTATATTACAAATGAAAATTATTATTTTTCCAGCCAAAAAATTACTGTAATTTACCTCTTTGCATTGGAATTCTCTATTATAACCTTAATTACTACACTAATTGTAATATAAATAAGAAAAATATTAGAAGAAAAATATTTTACGTTTTAATTATTAAACAAATAGTAGCTCAAAAGATCTCCTCAAAATATTCAATAAATATTATTGAACTTAAATATAGAACATTTATTTAATTGACCACCAATGAGTATGAGTGTGACCAATTAGTAAGGAATACCTGAGGGCTAAATACAAGAAAAACATTAACATTAATGTTAACAATGTTGCATCTCCATCACTCTCCATAATAAAGTGATACTGTAAATGTGGTTGACGTAATAATCAATGCACACTGTGCTGTACTGTTTACCAAAAAAATGCAGCAAATACCTGCATAGTGAAGCTGTTGTCTATCCGCTTAAACCATTCAGATGTATTGACACAGCGCTGGTTTGTCGAAACTCTGTTTTTCAACTGTTATGCCACATTAAGTGCGCCAAAACGGTATTTATTTTTTGCATTTCGTATTAAAATTTAAAAAAATGTAAAAGCTTATACTTTGTTTCATATCAAAAGCAGGTTTGTCAATTTGGCGTGAGATTTACTTGGGCAGAGTGAGAGCATGAGACAGAGCCTGAAAGCGTGTGTCACGCCAAATGCGTGAGAGTCGGCAACCCTGCCGTAATAGGGGGTGAAGGCAGCATTAGTCTTTCGGGTTCTGACATCATACCTTTCACTCGTAAGCATGGTTTGTGGTTTTTGTGTTTTAGCTGCCCTGTTTTAACTTCTGAATGCCAGTTGGCTTTCCAGCATAGAATTTGACTATTTGAATTAGATGGTTCGATTTAAATTTCATTAATAGTTTATTTTACAGTACAGATCAGACAACAGACAATGTAATTTTCCAGTAAACTCAGTTTAATGGCATGTGTTATCAATCAACATTATTTCTCTGTTCTTCAGGGCAGGCTGTGCTTAAAGTGACAAGGCCTGATTAAGACCGCTCATATTCTCATGTGGCACAAAATGCATAGAAACAAGCCCATTATTCATAACTAGCCCATTGTGGACCCCCAGTATCCAAAAGTCTTACTTCTCCTTTGAGTGAAATAACATACTGTGTGACCAAAGACTGACCAATAAACCCCCCAGTTAACAGCATCTGCATGGGCCCTGCAAGGGTTGTAACTCAGGAAAGAACTCAAGTGCTGTCTGTTCTCCACTTTTGGAGGGAGGGTGCGAGGAATGCAACACCGAGTCAGTGCCAGGTCTATGCCAATGATGTCCAGCTTGACCTGTGGTGAGATGGCTCCTGTAAGGGAATGAGCACGTCTGGAGATATGGAACATTCTGGCTAAGCAATTCAATTCCTCAAGGAACTTTTTTCTGGTGTGTCTGCAGTCAGTGCAATGGGTCTACTACATTATTTAGTGATGCACCTGTTTCAACCCCCATGCTCCCCCAGAGGGGGTCAAATGAGATGAGACTGGAGGGGTGACGCCATTCTGAGCACGTCCATGATATTCTATGAATATGTTAAGTGATATTGGAATGCTGCAAGTAGCACGCTCCATAATAATTTGAACTTCCGCTGTGGGATCTGCTGAACAATGAGCTCTATTTCTATCCCAGTTCGCTATTCAAGGGGACGTGCATCATAAGGTTTAGCTTTAGTTTTGGCTGAGCACAGAGCTGATGTGGCCCAAGTAGTAAAAGCTAAACTGCTTTTGAAGAGAAAGTTTGGGCGGTCTCTCTCTTGACAGTAATGTGTGTCCATAACAGAGAATGAAGCAGGGGCCAGTGAGTTTAGTTGGGGTGGGGATGACCCTATCACACACTTTCCCACATATAAAATTTGAGCTTTGACTTCCATCAGCAGTCCTTTGGAAAAAGGTATCCCTTAAACTCCTGTAGTCCAACTAACAAGCCAGAAGGCTAATTCACACTAAGAATGATACCAATAACTATATTATGATTGGGAGCTTTATGCTTGGGAGAGCCGGGGTTGTTTCTGTCTGTTTTTATTGTTCATCAGCTGGAAAAAAAATATTCTGAAAGTGATTCTAACAATATTGTTTTACTGTGTCATTATCATTATAATTGTGGTGTGGACTTCCCTATTATAACACCCTGTTGAAAAATCCAGCATAAACCGGCCTGAACATGCTGGTTTAGGTTGGTTATTGGTATAGTGCTGGTCTAACTGGTGGACCTGCATAGTCACGCTGTTCTCAAGCAAAGCTGAGCTGGTGTAGCTGGTCCACCAGCACTTCCTTTTCACATGCTGGTAACCAGCAACCAGCATCTCTGGTCCCAGCATGCAAAACATACCTTATGCTGGTGACTAGCAATGCAAAAAAAATTCAGCAGAGTAGAATTAGAAGGATTATTAAAACTTTATAGTTATTGTCCTTGATGTAAACAGGCCTTTACACACTGTGCAAAGACTTGCACCTGTGGTAAACAGTAACAAAGACCATTTGTTCACTTGAATGTCTGGTGTCATTGCCTTTTTATAGTTCCAACAAGGTAACACTGTTAAGAATGAATTCATTATGCCCTGGCACATACATTTCTTGGCTTAGGTTGAGATTTGACCTGACAAGAACTGTACAGACCGAAGAAAGCACTGTCGTCTTTGAGAGGCCCAGGCCAAGTGGAAGAGAGTGAGGAGTGGAGAGAGAATCTGGCAGTAACAACACACACACGTCTGGTTCGCTATCTTTGTGGGGACTCTCCATAGATGTAATGGTTTTTATTCTGTACAAACTGTATATTCTATCACCTTACACTAACCCTACTCCTAAACCTACATCCCAGAAAACTTTCTGCATTTTTACATTTTCAAAAAACTCATTCTGTATGATTTATAAGCTTGTTTCCTCATGGGGACCTCAATTTAGGCCCCCGCGGTGACACGACTCCCCTTGAGTCAGTGTGCATTCAGGTTAAAGTTCCCACCGAGATAGAAAAACATGAACGCCATGCACGCGCACACACATACATGTGTACATTCATATATATATATATATATATAGGTGCTGGTCATATAATTAGAATATCATCAAAAAGTTTATTTATTTCACTAATTCCATTCAAAAAGTGAAACTTGTACATTATATTCATTCATTACACACAGACTGATATATTTCAAATGTTTATTTCTTTTAATTTTGATGATTATAACTGACAACTAAGGAAAATCCAAAATTCTGGAACTCAGAAAATTAGAATATTACTTAAGACCAATACAAAGAAAGGATTTTTAGAAATCTTGGCCAACTGAAAAGTATGAACATGAAAAGTATGAGCATGTACAGCACTCAATACTTAGTTGGGGCTCCTTTTGCCTGAATTACTGCATTAATGCGGCGTGGCATGGATTCGATCAGTCTGTGGCACTGCTCAGGTGTTATGAGAGCCCAGGTTGCTCTGATAGTGGCCTTCAGCTCTTCTGCATTGTTGGGTCTGGCATATCGCATCTTCCTCTTCACAATACCCCATAGATTTTCAATGGGGTTAAGGTCAGGCGAGTTTGCTGGCCAATTAAGAACAGGGATACCATGGTCCTTAAACCAGGTAATGGTTGCTTTGGCACTGTGTGCAGGTGCCAAGTCCTGTTGGAAAATGAAATCTGCATCTCCATAAAGTTGGTCAGCAGCAAGAAGCATGAAGTGCTCTAAAACTTCCTGGTATACGGCTGCGTTGACCTTGGACCTCAGAAAACACAGTGGACCAACACCAGCAGATGACATGGCACCCCAAACCATCACTGACTGGAGAAACTTTACACTGGACCTCAAGCAACGTGGATTGTGTGCCTCTCCTCTCTTCCTCCAGACTCTGGGACCCTGATTTCCAAAGGAAATGCAAAATTTACTTTCATCAGAGAACATAACTTTGGACCACTTAGCAGCAGTCCAGTCCTTTTTGTCTTTAGCCCAGGCGAGACGCTTCTGACGCTGTCTGTTATTCAAGAGTGGCTTGACACAAGGAATGCGACAGCTGAAGCCCATGTCTTGCATACATCTGTGCGTAGTGGTTCTTGAAGCACTGATTCCAGCTGCAGTCTACTCTTTGTGAATCTCCCCCACATTTTTTAATGGGTTTTGTTTCACAATCCTCTCCAGGGTGCGGTTATCCCTATTGCTTGTACACTTTTTTCCACCACATCTTTTCCTTCCCTTAGCCTCTCTATTAATGTGCTTGGACACAGAGCTCTGTGAACAGCCAGTCTCTTTTGCAATGACCTTTTGTGTCTTGCCCTCCTTGTGCAAGGTGTCAATGGTCGTCTTTTGGACAACTGTCAAGTCAGCAGTCTTCCCCATGATTGTGTAGACCATTTAAAGGCCTTTGCAGGTGTTTTAAGTTAATTAGCTGATTAGAGTCTGGCACCAGGTGTCTTCAATATTGAACCTTTTCACAATATTCTAATTTTCTGAGATACTGAATTTGGGATTTTCCTTAGTTGTCAGTTATAATCATCAAAATTAAAAGAAATAAACATTTGAAATATATCAGTCTGTGTGTAATAAATGAATATAATATACAAGTTTCACTTTTTGAATGGAATTAGTGAAATAATATGATGAGTATTGATGATATTCTAATTATATGACCAGCACCTGTATATATTATGAACCCCATGCTCTGGCCTTGGCACACTGCACCCCTTGCTTGATAAAATTAGAATCAGAAAGCAGAACAAAACGTGAAGTACTCTGCATGAGTACATATTTAGTTTCTCAGAAATTGAATGTGACAGACAGGTTTATGGTCTTGTTAATCAAAAGAAAAGGGGGCCCCCGAACTTTGACTGACTGTGTTTGGCCTGTAACCGCACACCATGCGAATTTACTGAGCTCATTGACAGAGTGGCTTGAGGGCCATCTTTTTAAGCATTTAGTCCGCCTCACAGCTCATGACACATGGTTTCATTCAGTTCACATGATGGTTTATGTAATTGCATTTTCTTCTCTGTACAGAGCTGTTTGTAGGGAGTGTAAATTACATCGTCATAATAGAAACAACAGAAGCAACACACAGAGAATTTTTTCGAAACAGGAATCTAATTCAAGCAATTTCAGCAAACAATTTTGCGTTTAAAAGACGTCTAATAGCCGTCCACAGCCCTAATGTATAGGCTAAAACAAGGCAAAATTTGGGCTGTCCGTTAAAATTTAATAGACGTCTAACCGTAGCCCAAGAAAAGACTATTCATCTAGAACATGACTTTGCTTACATAATGGAATATCATACATCTCACAAGTTATTTTGGCAAAAACAACATGTAACCATATTCAAGGTATTTTGGCTAGAAGTGGGTTACTCATAGCGGACTATATCGGGTCTAAAATGAACAAAGACAGTGAAATGGCGGCTATTGCTTGCTGGGTACACATGATTGTTTGTTCCATTTGTCTTAACTCAAGCATCTTATAGCTCTGTGTTATATTTTTAATAATGTGTAGATAAGAAGCCCCTAACACATTGAATCGACATTTTAAATTTATTTAGAAGACTTGTAGTCGTAGAAGTCTGATGCTCCATTATGCTAACATTATTTTCATTAAGCAGCTCCAGTTGTCGTATATGGTACTTATAAGGCAGCATGCAGCAGGGTGATGTTGTGAGGTTAATGAGTTTGAACCTCACCTGGAGCATGGTTTTCAGGGGTTAATCTGAAGTCTGACTTTTGCTGCTCATCTTGAATTGAGCCAATCTGTAGCATCTGTGCTAATCTTCCTTTGAGTGAGAGGTTAATGCTTGTGCATGCCAGTTTAGTAGCCTAATCCCCATCATTGGTTCCTGTAGCTCAGCTAGTAGAGCATGGTGCTGAACACCAGGCTCATGGGTTTGGTTCCCAGGAATCACACATTCTGAAAAAATGTATAGTTCGAAAGTGTCTGCTAAATGAAAAATGTTGTTTATTAAAACCAAATGTTTATGATATGTTGACATTTTGTATATCAATGTTATTTAAAATACCTCAGATTATAGACCTAACTGCTGTTACTTTAGCTGAAATCTATTCTGCAATCATTTGCAGTGTCCTTATTATCACACAGAATGAGTCACACCTTCATTCTTTTCCCAACGTTTGACACATCCCTCTTTTTCCAGTCTCTTTGTTGGAGCATTTGCTCTAATTTCTCCAATGGTGGCCGTATAGAGAGAGAAACTGGGAGTTCTTGGCAACGTCTGCACTGGACTCAATTTGAAAATTGAGTGTACAGAATCAACAGCTTTGCATTGTCAAAGGAATGAATAAAAAAGGTCAGAGGCATGTTCTCTGGGAATATGACCTCGAAATCTTCTCTGTCTGTTCTTTGACAAGCAATTTTGATCACTTCCTCTTGATAATTGATGTTGGGGCATACCTCCCTGACCCCCTTTCAGAAAGGGTGATTGTGCCTCTTCATTCCACCTCTTGCCGCTTCACGGCTCCCTCTGTACCTCGCACGCCAGAAATAATGATTATGGCAGCAGGGGTTGAGGGTAGTGAATGTTTTTTGGGGATACATGGGGACAGTCAGGGGGATCTTTTACTTCTGTTGCCAGGCCCTCAACAGGAGTCTCCTGGGATTGCTGTTGGTGTAGCACGCTCTTCCTCTCCTCCACAAAGGGAGATTTAGCCCTCACTGTGTTTAGGGAAGTGCACTCAGAGGGAGGTGGCGCACCAGAAAAAGTAATCTAGAGCAAAGAAACAATAGCGTCACAAAAAAGAACAGTCACAGCCTTTTCATTTTTGCAGAAAGCTCCTTGCAACACCACTCCACTCCCCCCAACCCCCCCAACACAACACAATAGAAGCAGCAGCACTTTTCTCTGAAGCCATCAAGTGTCTAATATACTTACCTACAAAGATAATTTTTTGTGTGAGGGTGGTGTGAGTCACTATTTGCAGATATGTTATATTTATTGCATGCTTGGGTTAACAAGGCGGTAATTTTTATGTTTAACGCAACATGTTTTATGTTTTACTAGCGACACGGGGGCCAGGCAGTGTTGCAGCAGGCTTTGTGGGCGCCGTTAGGTGTCGTATCTTGTTGAGCAATATGACTTATATCATCTGTATGCGGTAATGAATGCCTGAACTGGAACGTGTTCGGACGGATTGGATATACCATTTGCTGCAGCTCTGCAGGTAACATTAATTCATGTCATCACCTTGACGACCGGAACAATAGTGCGTTCCTGGCCACCGGTGGCGCATCGAGATTTGGGAGGCTTGAATTCTAATAATCTGGGGAGTTGAAACGGGTAATTAGTGGCGAAAAGCTACGTGTTTGTCACTACTATTGTGTCTCTTGTACGTGTCTTTGCTATTTTGTTTTTTTGTGCTTTATATGTTTGTTTGTTTAATGTATATGTGATTTTTGTATGGGATGATTTTGTGCTTTGGCAGCCAAAGAACACCAGCTAGGATGGTCATCATTGTTTTGTGACATTGATCCTTCTGACAGCATGTGATAAGTTATTTCTTTGGCCAAACCATAACGTGGAAAGTGTGCGCTTGTGTTTCATCCTGTATTCTTTTTCCCTTCAGAATTGGGGTACCAGAATTAGCCGTGTCCTTTGTGTGTGGTGGTGGTTCGGCTGTCGGCCTGCAGTGTTCACAACGGGGTGTTGGTGCTGTGTGGTGAGAGCACAAGTGGTTACTGTGTTTATCCGATAGGCAAGACGAATTCCCCAGTTTTGAAGTGGTAAAAATCATGTTTGTATGGATGTGCAAGACGGTTTATGAGTGATTGTACTTTTTAATTTTTATATACATTTAAAGAGACAGGACTGGTATTTTCTTGGATGTTTATCAAATAAAATTGTGTGGAACATTACATTGTTGTCTGATACCTGTCTCAGCCACTACGCCTGTGTGCTTGTGGTACTTCGTGTACCTGTGGGTCCCCGGCCAATTTCCAGGGTGGCGTAGTCTAGTCCTTGCCATAATTGGCTTAATTGTGTTAAGCTTTTGATGGCAGAATGCCACATATATATATATATATATATATATATATATATATATATATGTATATATATATATATATATATATATATATATATATATATATATATATGTATATATATATACACTCACCTAAAGGATTATTAGGAACACCTGTTCAATTTCTCATTAATGCAATTATCTAATCAACCAATCACATGGCAGTTGCTTCAATGCATTTAGGGGTGTGGTCCTGGTCAAGACAATCTCCTGAACTCCAAACTGAATGTCAGAATGGGAAAGAAAGGTGATTTAAGCAATTTTGAGCGTGGCATGGTTGTTGGTGCCAGACGGGCCGGTCTGAGTATTTCACAATCTGCTCAGTTACTGGGATTTTCACGCACAACCATTTCTAGAGTTTACAAAGAATGGTGTGAAAAGGGAAAAACATCCAGTATGCGGCAGTCCTGTGGGCGAAAATGCCTTGTTGATGCTAGAGGTCAGAGGAGAATGGGCCGACTGATTCAAGCTGATAGAAGAGCAACTTTGACTGAAATAACCACTCGTTACAACCGAGGTATGCAGCAAAGCATTTGTGAAGCCACAACACGCACAACCGTGAGGCGGATGGGCTACAACAGCAGAAGACCCCACCGGGTACCACTCATCTCCACTACAAATAGGAAAAAGAGGCTACAATTTGCACGAGCTCACCAAAATTGGACAGTTGAAGACTGGAAAAATGTTGCCTGGTCTGATGAGTCTCGATTTCTGTTGAGACATTCAGATGGTAGAGTCAGAATTTGGCGTAAACAGAATGAGAACATGGATCCATCATGCCTTGTTACCACTGTGCAGGCTGGTGGTGGTGGTGTAATGGTGTGGGGGATGTTTTCTTGGCACACTTTAGGCCCCTTAGTGCCAATTGGGCATCGTTTAAATGCCACGGCCTACCTAAGCATTGTTTCTGACCATGTCCATCCCTTTATGACCACCATGTACCCATCCTCTGATGGCTACTTCCAGCAGGATAATGCACCATGTCACAAAGCTCGAATCATTTCAAATTGGTTTCTTGAACATGACAATGAGTTCACTGTACTAAAATGGCCCCCACAGTCACCAGATCTCAACCCAATAGAGCATCTTTGGGATGTGGTGGAACGGGAGCTTCGTGCCCTGGATGTGCATCCCACAAATCTCCATCAACTGCAAGATGCTATCCTATCAATATGGGCCAACATTTCTAAAGAATGCTTTCAGCACCTTGTTGAATCAATGCCACGTAGAATTAAGGCAGTTCTGAAGGCGAAAGGGGGTCAAACACAGTATTAGTATGGTGTTCCTAATAATCCTTTAGGTGAGTGTATATTCATTATATATATTCATTCGAAAGCATCAGAAATACAATTGCAATTGTACAACCTTTGACAGCGTTTTATGATTCAGACTCAATTATTGCCCCTCAAGGACAACTGCAGTGCTTGACGACAGGGAGAGCTAAATAAACGTATCATCGCATCTAAACCAACAATATGTTTATTAGTTCCAATTGTGATCTTTGCAAAAAAAATGTATCTATGAAAAATTTCAGTCAGGGTTCAGGCCCCATCACAGCACAGAAACTGCGTTTGATAAAATTACAAATTACTTACTTATAGCTTCTGACCAAGGCTGTATCTCAGTACTAGTTTTACTTTAACTTAGTGCTGGTTCGACACTATAGATCATAAAATACTCTTGGATCGACTACAGAATTACACTGGTATTCAGGGACAGGCATTATGGTGGTTTAGACCGTACCTATCAGACCGTTATCATTTTGCCTATTTAAACGGGGGAAATCTAAGATAATGTCAGTAAATTATGGAGTGCTGCAAAGATCTGTGTTAGGCCCTCTATTATTTTCACTATATATGCTGCCACTTGCTAATATTATAAGAAAACATGGAATTAGTTTCCACTGTTATGTCGATGATACTCAGTTATATATTTAATCACGACCAGATAAAATCTCTAAATTATCCAATTTGACAGAATGTGATAAATATATGAAATTTGGATGACCTGTAATTTCCTTCTATTAAGTTTAGATAAGACTGACTTATTGGAACAAAAACCTGTACATAGAATATCTTAGAATGCAATTTGCACCTAGAAGGATGTACTGTTACTTCATCCTCTACAGTAATAGACCTGGGTGTTATACTAGCAACTTCAAAAATCATATTTCATATGTTACAAAAACAGCATTGTTCCACCTCAAAAACATCGCTAAGCTACGGAAAATGCTATCTGTTTCTGATGCAAAAAAGCTAGTTAATGCATTCATGACCTCTAGACTAGATGCATTACTATGTGGTTGTCCTGCATCCTCAATAAACAAGCTACAATTAGTCCAAAATGTATCTGCTAGTGTTCTTACTAGGTCAAGAATTGTATCATCTCTACACTGGTTACCTATTAGGTTCCGTATCAATTACAAAGTATTTCTACTGACCTATAAGTCCCTAAATGGTTTAGCTCCTGGTTTATTGGTTTAACCGATCTTCTATCGCCCTACAATCCATCACATTCTTTAAGGTCACAAAACTCTGGACTTTTGGTAGTACCTAGCATATCAAAGTCCACTAAAGGAGGGAGAGCATTTTTTTTTAACTCTGGATTATCCTTCCTGATAATGAGATGGTGGTCTGGTGGGTTAAACCACTGAACTAATATGCAGAAGGATAAAGGATAAAAGCATCTGCCAAATGCATAAATGTAAAGGATAATGTTCAGGGCTCAGACTCACTCCCCCAGTGTAAATCTAGATTAAAGACATCTTTTTGGTCTTCACAATACATCTCATAACCTTGTACCCCAGTTATATCAGATCAAATGCACATGATTATCTTGCTATGTGAATGATTTGCTTTTCTGTTTTATCTCGGGATGCCTATCCTGGGGTAACTAGAGTATGTCAGCTCCACATTGGATCCAGCCTACAACGAAGACTTCAGATGACCCAACACCTGTGAAGAGAGGACTTCAACTCCTGCGAAGACTACAGATTACTCAAAACTCAGAATCACCATGCACCAATGTTACATTTCTATATACACTCACCTAAAGGATTATTAGGAACACCTGTTTAATTTCTCATTAATGCAATTATCTAATCAACCAATCACATGGCAGTTGCTTCAATGCATTTAGGGGTGTGGTCCTGGTCAAGACAATCTCCTGAACTCCAAACTGAATGTCAGAATGGGAAAGAAAGGTGATTTAAGCAATTTTGAGCGTGGCATGGTTGTTGGTGCCAGACGGGCCGGTCTGAGTATTTCACAATCTGCTCAGTTACTGGGATTTTCACGCACAACCATTTCTAGAGTTTACAAAGAATGGTGTGAAAAGGGAAAAACATCCAGTATGCGGCAGTCCTGTGGGCGAAAATGCCTTGTTGATGCTAGAGGTCAGAGGAGAATGGGCCGACTGATTCAAGCTGATAGAAGAGCAACTTTGACTGAAATAACCACTTGTTACAACCAAGGTATGCAGCAAAGCATTTGTGAAGCCACAACACGCACAACCTTGAGGCGGATGGGCTACAACAGCAGAAGACCCCACCGGATACCACTCATCTCCACTACAAATAGGAAAAAGAGGCTACAATTTGCACGAGCTCACCAAAATTGGACAGTTGAAGACTGGAAAAATGTTGCCTGGTCTGATGAGTCTCGATTTCTGTTGAGACATTCAGATGGTAGAGTCAGAATTTGCCGTAAACAGAATGAGAACATGGATCCATCATGCCTTGTTACCACTGTGCAGGCTGGTGGTGTAATGGTGTGGGGGATGTTTTCTTGGCACACTTTAGGCCCCTTAGTGCCAATTGGGCATAGTTTAAATGCCACGGCCTACCTGAGCATTGTTTCTGACCATGTCCATCCCTTTATGACCACCATGTACCCATCCTCTGATGGCTACTTCCAGCAGGATAATGCACCATGTCACAAAGCTCGAATCATTTCAAATTGGTTTCTTGAACATGACAATGAGTTCACTGTACTAAAATGGCCCCCACAGTCACCAGATCTCAACCCAATAGAGCATCTTTGGGATGTGGTGGAACGGGAGCTTCGTGCCCTGGATGTGCATCCCACAAATCTCCATCAACTGCAAGATGCTATCCTATCAATATGGGCCAACATTTCTAAAGAATGCTTTAAGCACCTTGTTGAATCAATGCCACGTAGAATTAAGGCAGTTCTGAAGGCGAAAGGGGGTCAAACACAGTATTAGTATGGTGTTCCTAATAATCCTTTAGGTGAGTGTATTGAAATCATTATGTTCTTGCTAATTGTTTCTGCCCTAAATGAATACATTGTTAGCTAACTGTGTGATTTGTATATGTACTTGGACACAGTCCAATCTACACTCACCTAAAGGATTATTAGGAACACCTGTTCAATTTCTCATTAATGCAATTATCTAATCAACCAATCACATGGCAGTTGCTTCAATGCATTTAGGGGTGTGGTCCTGGTCAAGACAATCTCCTGAACTCCAAACTGAATGTCAGAATGGGAAAGAAAGATGATTTAAGCAATTTTGAGCGTGGCATGGTTGTTGGTGCCAGACGGGCCGGTCTGAGTATTTCACAATCTGCTCAGTTACTGGGATTTTCACGCACAACCATTTCTAGAGTTTACAAAGAATGGTGTAAAAAGGAAAAACATCCAGTATGCGGCAGTCCTGTGGGCGAAAATGTCTTGTTGATGCTAGAGGTCAGAGGAGAATGGGCCGACTGATTCAAGCTGATAGAAGAGCAACTTTGACTGAAATAACCACTCGTTACAACCGAGGTATGCAGCAAAGCATTTGTGAAGCCACAACACGCACAACCTTGAGGCGGATGGGCTACAACAGCAGAAGACCCCACCGGGTACCACTCATCTCCACTACAAATAGGAAAAAGAGGCTACAATTTGCACTAGCTCACCAAAATTGGACAGTTGAAGACTGGAAAAATGTTGCCTGGTCTGATGAGTCTCGATTTCTGTTGAGACATTCAGATGGTAGAGTCAGAATTTGGCGTAAACAGAATGAGAACATGGATCCATCATGCCTTGTTACCACTGTGCAGGCTGGTGGTGGTGGTGTAATGGTGTGGGGGATGTTTTCTTGGCACACTTTAGGCCCCTTAGTGCCAATTGGGCATCGTTTAAATGCCACGGCCTACCTGAGCATTGTTTCTGACCATGTCCATCCCTTTATGACCACCATGTACCCATCCTCTGATGGCTACTTCCAGCAGGATAATGCACCATGTCACAAAGCTCGAATCATTTCAAATTGTTTTTTTTGAACATGACAATGAGTTCACTATACTAAAATGGCCCCCACAGTCACCAGATCTCAACCCAATAGAGCATCTTTGGGATGTGGTGGAACGGGAGCTTCGTGCCCTGGATGTGCATCCCACAAATCTCCATCAACTGCAAGATGCTATCCTATCAATATGGGCCAACATTTCTAAAGAATGCTTTCAGCACCTTGTTGAATCAATGCCACGTAGAATTAAGGCAGTTCTGAAGGCGAAAGGGGGTCAAACACAGTATTAGTATGGTGTTCCTAATAATCCTTTAGGTGAGTGTAAATTGTAATGTAGACAGGCATTTTCTGTAAAGCTGCTTTGAAACTATATATTTATTGTGAAAAGTGCTATACAAATAAATGTGAAATTAATTGAAAATTCTTCATCACTGCTGTCTCCAATATTGTAATTTTGGAGATACATTTTTGCTACACTGTTCAGTGTAAACACTGTTTACATTTAAAAGTAAATATAATCCAGATAATAAATATAATATAAATTATATTTAGGGGTCATCATAGCAGCATTACAAATTTTGAAAACTGAATGTAATTGACCTGATTTCAGTCATAATAATTTTGAAAAAATGTAGAATGACTGTATTTCAAAATAAAAGTTAAGAGGTTATTTAATAACAAATACATAAAGCACAGTCTATGGGTGAAAGCAGAGAATAAAAGTGTAGAAATCAGAGCATGTGTCCTGAGGGAAACGTCTAAGTGGTTGCAGCTTTTAGAACCATGAGTATGGGCAGCCATCATATTAGAGGCTATCTAGCTTTGTTGCTGTCTTCTCTGAAACGGAGGACACACACAATACTTGGAACTACATTTTATGGCAGTGTGACAGGGAAATGAGCCCTAGTACAAGCTGCCAGCAGTTGTCTCACAGCTGAACATGAGCAGAGCAGAAAGATCAGTGAATAGAGGTGCATCTTATTCACAGCCATGGAAAACCCTCTTTTTTTCAGGGTTTTCTTAGTACATGAATACAAAAAAGCAAAGGTAAAGCACTAGTTTTGATTCCAGTAGTTAATTTCAACCTTCATCATTAAACATGCCAAGGACACAACATTTTATGGATAAGATAACCAATTAAATTCTAAATGACATAAATCGTCGTATCTAGAACTGCATCAACATTGGCCTCGAAAGGTTCAAGAACATCTTCAAAGTCATGGCCAAAAACCAGAACAATCCAAATTAAACACATCTCTTTGATTTACAGAGGCAGGTGCTGGTGGAGTTACAGATAGCTCCCACACACTGTGCAAAGTAGACCCCAGATCAGTGTCCTTGAAGTTCTTGTTATAATTATGTAAATATCAGCCATTCATATTGCAGTCCCATTCCAAAATGGTGTAGTTGATATTATAGTCTTAGGCAATATGTTTGTGCTGAAAAAATGTGACATGGAAGGAAGGAAACCATTAGACATAATCCAGACACCGAATACGTGATAGGCTGCTTGTCCCTGTAAAAGCAAAACAGAGACAAACACGGAATTTCACATTTCACAGAATTACATTTTCATGACAATAGATGAATGTCTGGGCAAATATGATTCATATGATATGTTATGTTACACTGTTCCGTAGTGTAAAATAGATTTGAATGTTTCATTCAAATTGAAGTGTTTTTTTTACCACTTGGCAAGATTCAGAAATTTAAGAAAAAACTTTGTCTGTAGCATGCACAGAAAAACATACAGAAAGTTGCTTTCAGTTTTTTTTTCTCAGATCTGCACACTTCTCTTTTTAAAGTCAGGAACTTCTCTAACACAATGGGTTTGAAGGGTGCCAGGGATAACCCTTCTAGAACCACAGGCAGGTCCCAAGTTGGCATGAGCCGCAGACCTCATCTTCAGCCCACCACAAAGGAAACAAACAACCAAGTGGTGTGTCCTCAATGGTCCACCACTTAACGGTGCATGGAAGGCAGCTATGGCCGCCACGTAAACCTTAAGCATGGATGGGGAAAGACCCCCAGATAAATATATACATAGCTCTGAGCGAGAGCAGTTTGTCCTGGGATGAGAGGAGGACCTGATGTACCAATCTGTACAGAGGGCACAACCTCAGACCCCTCATGGTGAGTTATGTAAGAGACCACCGACGTATTGTCTATACGAATAAGAACATGATGGCCTCTGAGGTCTGGGAAGAAGTACCTCAGAGCATGAAATACAGCCAACATCTCAAGGCAATTTTTGTGCCACGAGATGGCCCTCTCCACAGACCCCATGCTGATCCATGATGGCGGCGGCGCGAGTACATCGCGAGGCTCGGGGTCTCTCCAGATTCTGCAATGTTGCGGTATATTTCTTGCTCATTTCGGGTCTGTTCATTCAGAACAGTTGTGCCTTTACATCGTACACCCGATGTGAGCTTTTGGATATTGGTCTGCGAATTTCCGACAGTTTTATGGACAACCTTCGACTCCTTCCTGAGAACACCAGAACACCCGATGCTATGCACTCTACCCGTCCAGGCGGAAGTGCTCACAGGCGGCGTCGAGATCGTAAACAAAGGCGGGGGAAGCGCGGAGGACTAAGAGCTAAGCTAAAGCTAACACCACACCGGCTCTCTTTACCCAGCATTTTCCTTGCCAATGTACGGTCGCTGGTGAACAAAATGGAGGAGATTCGACTCAGTATCACACACAGCAAGAGACTTTTGAACTGTAACGTCTTAATATTCACGGAAACATGGTTAAACAGCGGAATACCGGACAACGCTATTGAGCTAGCGGGACGCCACACACTCCGGGCAGATAGAACATTAGATGGCTCCGGTAAGACCAGAGGTGGTGGATTGTGCATTTACATTAACAAAGCTTGGTGCACAAACTCTGCTATTGTTGGGAGACATTGTTCAGCTAACCTTGAGTTTCTCATGGTTAAATGTAGACCGTTTTATCTACCGCGGGAGTTCACTTCCACCATTATAACTGCAGCCTATATTCCCCCGGATGCTGATGCTAAGCTTGCTATGAAAGAACTTCACGCAGCCATCAGTAAACAACAGACTGTTCACCCAGAAGCTGCGTTTATTGTTGCTGGTGATTTTAATCATTCAAACTTAAAGTCAGTGCTACCGAAATTTCACCAGCATGTTTCCTGTCACACCAGAGGAAACAAAACTTTAGACCATGTTTACACAAACATGGCTGGAGCTTACGTTGCGACACCCCTCCCCCACCTGGGACAGTCAGATCACCTTTCTTTGTTCCTCACCCCCAAATATGCACCCCTCATCAACCGTGTGAAGCCATCAGTGAAGACCATCAAGGTGTGGCCTGAGGGGGCAGATCTCATACTCCAGGAAAGGTTTCTACACACAGACTGGAGTATGTTTGCTTCCCAAGCCACCAGTGGCTCTCACACAGACATTGACTGCTACACCTCCTCTGTACTGGATTATATCAATACCACCACTGACAGTGTTACAACCCAGAAGCAGATCACCACATACCCTAATCAGAAGCCATGGATGAACAGGGAAGTACGACTCCTGTTGAAGACACGCAATGCTGCCTTCAGATCAGGAGATGCACAAGCCTACAGCACATCCAGAGCAAACCTGAAGAGGGGCATCAAAGAGGCCAAGCACTGCTACAAGCTAAAGATAGAGGGACACTTTTCCAACTTTGACCCTCGACGCATGTGGCAGGGCATTCAGGCCATCAGTGACTACAAACCCACCCACTCCACCCCCGCAGCCACTGACATCAACTTCCTGAACGAGCTAAATTACTTTTATGCTCGCTTTGAAAGAGACAACAGAGAAACTGCCACCAAGGCCAAACCCTCTGCTGACCACCCGCCAATCACACTCTCCTCCACAGACGTCTGCAATGCACTGGGTCGAATCAGCCCGCACAAGGCTGCTGGACCAGACAACATCCCTGGACGAGTACTCAGGGCATGTGCAGAACAGCTCGCTGGGGTTTTTACAGACATTTTCAACTTGTCTCTTGCCCAAGAAACCATACCAACATGCTTTAAATGCACTTCCATTGTGCCAGTACCAAAACACTCTAGCCCGAGGTGCCTTAACGACTACCGCCCTGTAGCACTCACACCCATCGTTATGAAGTGCTTTGAGCGGTTGGTCTTGGCACATCTAAAAGACTCTCTACCATCCACATTGGACTCACACCAGTTTGCCTACCGTAGCAATAGGAGCACAGAGGATGCAGTCTCCTTGGCACTGCACTCTGTGCTTACACATCTGGACAATAAGAACACGTATGCACGTATGCTGTTTGTTGACTTCAGCTCAGCATTCAACACTGTCATCCCAACCAAGTTAATAGCCAAACTTGGAGACCTGGGCATCAACACCTCAATGTGCAACTGGATATTGGACTTCCTGACCAACAGACCCCAGAATGTTCGATCAGGCTCCACCTACTCCACCTCCACCACACTCAATACTGGCGTACCACAGGGCTGTGTGCTAAGCCCATTTCTCTACTCCCTCTTCACCTCCGATTGCAAGCCTGTGTATGGATCTAATTCCATCATCAAGTTTGCGGACGACACTACGGTGATTGGACTCATCAGCAACAACGATGAGACCGCCTATAGGGAGGAGATCCAGCACCTGGCCACATGGTGCACTGAAAATAATCTGCTCCTCAACACCACCAAAACAAAAGAACTCATCGTGGACTTCAGGAAAGAGGCAAGAGGCACACACGACACCATCCACATCAATGGAACGGCTGTTGAGCGTGTCTCCAGTTTCAAGTTCCTGGGGATCCACATCTCGGCGGACATGTCCTGGACAACCAACACCTCCAGCCTGGTCAAGAAGGCTCACCAGCGTCTTTTCTTCCTGAGGACACTGAGGAAGAATCAGCTATCCTCGGCTATACTGGTGAACTTCTATCGCTGCGCAATAGAAAGCATCCTGACCAACTGTGTTACAGTATGGTATGGGAGCTGCTCTGCTGCAGAGCGCAAGGCACTACAGCGGGTGGTGAAAACCGCCCAGCGCATCACAGGGACTCCACTACCTGCCATCGACCACATCCAGAGGAAACGCTGTCTGCATCGAGCTTGCAGCATCCTTAAGGACTCCTCTCACCCAGCCCACAAACTGTTTTCTCTCCTGCCCTCTGGTAGGCGTTTCAGGTGCCTCCGGACCAGGACCAGCAGACTTAAGAACAGTTTTTTTCCCAGAACTGTCTCCATATTGAACTCTAACCCTCGTTGATCCCACTCCCCCTATATACTGATAACCCTCCTCTCCCCCTCACATCTGCCTTCACTTGTTATTTGCACTACTGGATGCTCATTTGCACTATCGACTGTTTATTACAGTAACCCCTGTACATATATGCATCTTGCACTACTTACCTAACTGGAATATGCTCATTTGCACTATCGACTGTTACTACAGTAACACCTGTTCATATATGCATCTTGCACTGCTACCTAACTAGAATATGCTCATTTGCACTATATCGTTCATTGCTATACTGCCCATCTTAGCTAACATATCATTATATACATCTATCTGTAAATTCTGCTTATAGTAATAGCCATCTGTATATATATTCAGTACATATCTACCCTGTAAATTCTGTTTATAGTAATATCCATCTGTATATATATTCAGTACATATCTACCCTGTAAATTCTGTTTATAGTAATATCCATCCGTATATTACATTCAGTATATATCTATCTATCTGTAAATTCTGCTTACAATAATAGCCATCTGTATATATATATTCAGTACATATCTATCTGTAAATTCTGTTCAGTATATATCTATCTGCAAACTGTTTATAGCAACATCCATCTGTATATTATATTCTGTACATATCTATATGTAAATTCTATTTATAGTAATAGCCATCTTTATATTTATTCAGTACATATTCATGTCCTGCACTTGCTGCTATTGCACTTCTGGTTAGACCCAAACTGCATTTCGTTGCCTCGTACCTGTACTTGTGTAATGACAATAAAGTTGAATCTAATCTAATCTAATCTGAGCAAGTCCAAGTCCAAAATCAACCAGTCGTCAATATAGTTTAGCACACGAATGCCCTAGAGTCCCTGAGGAGCCAGTGCTGCATCCATGCACTTTGTGAAGGTGCAGAGGAATAGAGCTAGGCCAAATGGAAGAACGTGATACTGGAATGCTTCGCCTCGAAAGTGAACCTCAGGAACTTTCAGTGTTGAGGAAGGATGGATATATGAGAGTATGCATCCTTTAGATCTATCATGACAAACCAGTCCTCGGACTTTTGACTCATGGTCAATGGGATTATTAGAATCTTAAACCTGAATCTCCTCAGAAACTGGTTTAACTGTCAAATATTTATGATAGGACGCAACCCCCCATCCTTTTTCAGAACTATAAAGTACCCAGACTCCCTTTTAGGAGGAACAACACATTCTATGGCCTCCTTCGCCAAAAGGAACTGCACATCTGTTCCAACACCCGACCCTGCTCGGGCCCACCATAGTGCACAGCACACCTTTGAATTTTGGTGGAGAAGGATTGGTTAGAACTATATGTGCAGTAGTTCAGGTGGATGTATGTTCACACTGGTGTGTCGTTCAGGACACCTAAGGCAGGATTCAGTTCCAGATTTATTGGTCTGAAATTAACAAAGATAACATTGAGTAGACAGTAATAACAATAACTCTTCACAGTTGTCAAGAAACAATCATATTCTTAAAGTATAACATAACTGAAATAAGTATAACATGTACTAAAATAAAAAAATTGTGGAATGAAGCACACAGAATAAAAGTTGGCAAAATTTATTCTGTACCTGAGGGGGGCTAGAGCAGCAGCACTCTCTTTTTGTTCTTGATGATATGACGAGCTATCATTCAAATGTTGAATCTGCGTCGGGCGTTGGTGAGAGAGAGAACTCTGATTGGCTGTTCAGCTTAGCGAACAAGTCAGTGCACAAGAATAAGAGAATGATGAAAGCGAGCAAGTAATTCAAAACTGAACAGACAGAAGCTTGTTATATTTTACGTAATCTTACCTGAGCAACACTTTGCGAATATTTTCATAATAACATGAGTAGAGTGGAAGAACTTGATCAGCGTGATTGATATTCAAAACAGTAAGCAAGTGCTGCTTTGTTTATAGTTTATATACCTGCAGTCGGCAGTTTTACTATCCGAATATATCTGCTTAAATAGATGAATATATCTGCTTAAAACAGTTATCTCCTTTACTCGCAGGCGCAGAACACGTATGCTAGTTGACAGTCACCTGTAGTCCTTTTGGTATGTTCAGGTGCTGTTTTTTCCCTGATGCAGGCGACATGAGGCGACAACACACTTTCTTCAGCACTAGTTCTTTATATATATATTAGTTTTCATTGTTATGCTGACGATACTCAGCTCTATATTTCTTCACGCCCTGACGAAACTTACCAATTCACAAGATTAACGGAATGCATAGCTGATATAAAAAATTGGATGACTAGTCATTTCCTGCAACTTAATTCAGAAAAAAATGAATTTTTAATTATTGGACAAAAAAACTCCACATGTAGTAACCTAGAATACTGTCTAACACTTGATGGCTGCTCTGTCAAGTCCTCGTCGTCAGTTAGGAACCTGGGTGTGCTCTTTGATACCAATCTCTCATTTGAAAGCCACGTTTCTAGCATCTGTAAAACTGCATTCTACCATCTTAAAAATATATCTAAATTACGGCATATGCTTTCAATGCAAAATGCTGAACAGTTAGTTCATGCGTTCATGACCTCAAGACTAGATTATTGTAATGCTCTACTGGGTGGTTGCCCTACTCGCTTAATAAATAAACTGCAGCTGATCCAAAACGCAGCAGCTCGAGTTCTTACTAGAACCAGGAAGTATGACCATATTAGCCCGGTTCTGTCAACACTGCACTGGCTCCCTATTAAACATTGCGTACATGTTAAAATCTTGCTAATTACTTACAAAGCACTAAATGGTTTAGCTTCCCAGTACTTGAGCGAGCTCTTAACGCATTGTACTCCATCACGTCTATTGCGGTCTCAAAACTCTGGCCAGTTGATAATACCTAGAATATCAAAATCAACCGGTCGATCCTTTTCCTATTTAGTACCTAAACTCTGGAACAGCCTTCCTAGCATTGTTCGGGAAGCAGACACACTCTGTCAGTTTAAATCTAGACTAAAAACACATCTCTTTACTATGGCATACACATAAAATATTTTTAATTTATATTTTATTCAAATCAATTAAATGATTGTTAGGCTGCATTAACTAGGTCAGCTGGAACCGGTGCACTCGTTACATCATAAGAAGAATGGCATCTACGCTAATGTTAGTCTCTCTGTTTATCCCGAGGTTTACTGCAGTCAGCCGGATCTGGGCCGTATCCAGATCAGATGGTGGACCTGCGCCCAGACATTATCAACGCATCCCTGAAGTGTCTGCAGAGACCGTGTCAATTAGTCTCCCCTCTGAAACTGTTCATCGACATGGCATCCTCAATGGATCCGTCTCTGGCGTGATGACTCCGATCTTTCGAATATTCCGATCTAATATTACTTCTGACCTGTAAGGCTGCAAAAATAATAATCATACACTGTTTGTTAATTGGCCAGAGGAGAACTGAGCCTGGTTTCTCCTAAGGTTTATTTTTCTCCATTAGGACACCTGATGGAGTTTTGGTTCCTTGCCACTGTCGCCTTTGGCTTGCTCAGTTGGGGACACTAAATTTTCAAATAAATATCCAAATAAATGTAATTACTAAACTAAATTAACTATATCTACTATATTACTGGAATATATATGATAATTGAAATGAGCTGATGACATCACCGTTTTCTCCAGAGCGGCTGTACAGCCGAATCAAATTCTGTTAATTATTTTCCTGTTTAACACTGTGAAGCTGCTTTGAAACAATCTGCATTGTAAAAAGCGCTATATAAATAAAGTTGACTTGACTTGACTAGTTCTTTGGCGTCGGGCTGGTGTGTCCCTACCTTAAAGGAGGGGTCTAATGCTATTTCATGCATTCTGACTTGTTTACACTGTTAAAGAGTTGGATGCTCATGCAAAACATGGCCAGAATTTCAAAAAATGAGTTGGACGTATGACAGAGTATTTCTGTGCCAAATATACTTCTTCCGGATTCGAACAAGTATGGCCATGTATTACGTCAAAATGGGTCAAAAGGAATTCCTTGTATTGGCACTTCTCCCGGGAGCGCGAGAGCGCAAGCGCGCCCATCAACGTGCTTCGTTCAGGTTACGGGAGCTGCCGGCAGCGCTTTGGTTTTAGACCACAACATTAACAATGTCACTAAAGAAGTGTGTTTCTGGTTGTGAGGGAAAGATCACCTTGTTCATCTTCCCAAATAACCCAGCGTTAAGGAAATATTGGATTCAGTTTGTTTCTCTGTAGCAGCAACGGAGTTCTGCAAGTGTGTTTGTTGGAATGAGAAGAGGTTCTTTTCTAATATTCTGGGGAAAATCTGGCAATAAAAAAAATATTTCTGGTTTTATTATAAGATTAAAATTTGTATTGCAAAATTACTTTTCTTTTTAATGTCTATAGGATTAAAGGATTCAAGATATAAAGGATTCAATACTACTCTGTAGGTACTCAATATTAATATGAGATTGTCTGAAACTGTGTTATCCCCCCTTTAACATAAAGCGTTCATCTAACTTGCTCCTCAGAACTGGAGAGCTCAAGCATCGGGCTCTCACTCGGGGCGGAACAAGCTTCCATGTCCCAAACACGAGAGCTGGAACCTGCAAATAAAGGCAGAGAAAGGGCCGAAGCTGTCTCCACATCCTCTGCAAGTTCCATTTTGCTAGCCCCATGATTTAAGATGCCGCTCCACCTGAGCAGACATGGGTCCCGAACCGCGAGGAACGCAAGCCTGGCCCGCCTTTTCAAAACAAAGCGTTCTGAGCGGAAGCTGCTCACAGTGACTACAGGCCCTCGAGAGCTGCCTGTGCATGCTCTGCTCCCAAGCAGAGAACACACAACTTGTGTGTGTCCCCACCCATGATGTATTTGGAGAAGAGAGGCACACACTGTGTGTATAACTTCTCATTCGCCATATTTATTTTCTTTTTCTTTGACAAACAACACAAAATACGACATACAACAGTAAATGACAGTTTCACACACACAGAGCGCTTGCTGAAGAACAGAAGCTGACACTGTTGTGTGCCTGCTTACCTTTGTAGCTTCCATTGTGCACCGCCACACACTACGTCATGATGCAATGCCAATCAGGATTGGACTAGTTTCACACGTGCTTCAGAGACTAAGTGTTGTCATTCGACACAGTGCAAGTTCCCTCGAAAGGGAACATTGAGTTCAATCTCATTATTTATTATACCAAGAATGGACAAAAAAACCATAAGAACAAAAAAAAAAAAAACGCCCTAAACTCTTCAGTAGAGACTATTATGAGCTATAACATGAAAGTGAGCAGACACATAAATATATTCACCTTTATTTTTCACAAGAGTGGGCGCAGCCACTTGTAAAAACATGTCTGGCTTTCTGGTGTCATCTGCTTCCAGTTATTTTTAGCTGTATTAAACAGCTTGTTATGCTGCTTGATTTTGCAAACTGGTATTTCTTACCATATTATTTTAATGAATTGTCTTACAATAATTATAAACACACTGGTTTGTAGTGCAAATAGTTTGAGCATTTACTACACTTTGTTATTCTTCTCATTATTTCCCTATAGTGGCTAACGAATCAGAAGTCTTGCATATTCACAGCAAACAGCTTTCTTCCACGTTGAAAAATAAGGTGAATCTACAGCAAGCCAGTTTCATAATTTTGAGAGTCCTCAAAAATATACCACAGGTAAAATACTGAACCACACTGTAGACATCCGCACTGACCACATTACCAGTGAACAATGACCACATTAATACACTATATTGCCAAAAGTTTCGGGACGCATGTACATGTACATGAACTTTAATGACATCCCATTCTTAATCCGTAGGGTTTAATATGGAGTAGGCCTACCCTTTCCACAAGGTTTTGGAGTGTTTTTATGAGAATTTTTGACCATTCTTCTAGAAGCGCATTTGTGAGGTCAGGCACTGATGTTGGACTATAGGGCCTGGCTCTAATTCATCCCAAAGTTGTTCTATTGGGTTGAGGTCAGGACTCTGTGCAGGCCAGTCAAGTTTCTCCACACCAAACTCGCTCATCCATGTCTTTATGGACCTTGCTTTGTGCACTGGTAGTGGAACTAAGGGGCCAAGCCCAACCCCTGAAAAACAACCCCATACCATAATCCCCCCCTCCACCAAACTTTACACTTGGCACAATGCAGTCAGGCAAGTACCGTTCTCCTGGCAACTGCCAAATCCAGACTCGTCCATTGGATTGCCAGACAGAGAAGCGTGATTCGATTGTCTCTATTGCTCTAGAGTCCAGTGGCAGCATGCTTTACACCACTGCATCCGACGCTTTGCATCGCACTTGGTGATGTAAGGCTTGGATGAGCTGCTCGGCCATGGAAACCCATTCCATAAAGCTCTCTACACACTGTTCTTGAGCTAATCTGAAGGGCACACAAAGTTTGGAGGTCTGTAACTATTGACTGCAGAAAGTTGGCGACTTCTGCACACTGCACATGCGCTGACCCCGCTCTGTGATTTTACATGGCCTACCACTTCGTGGCTGAGTTGCTGTTGTTCCCAATTGCTACCACTAACAGTTGATCGTGGAATATTTAGTAGTGAGGAAATTTTGTGAATGGACTTATTGCACAGGTGGCAACCTATCACGGTACCATGCTTGAATTCACTGAGCTCCTGAGAGCGACCCATTCTTTCACAAATGTTTGTTGAAGCAGTCTGCATGCCTAGTGCTTGATTTATATACACATGTGGCCCTGGAAGTGATTGGAACACCTGAATTCAATTATTTGGAGGGGTGTCCCAATACGTTTGGCAATATAGTGTATTTCTGGGATGTGATTGCCAGTGCTGTATTTTGGTATTTGGTAAGGGCAGCTACACACTTTGTTCTGAGATATGATTAATTTCTTTCCAGTAAAGACGGAAATGCAATCACATATAGTATTATATTATATTCAATTAGCAAGGGACCTGTTTATATATTATTGCTAAAAAGAATTGTGCAACTAAGACATTAAAAAGAAAAGTAATTTTGCAATACAAATTTTAATCTTATAATAAAACCAGATGTTCAAATGTGAATAGAGAAATATTTTTTTTTATTGCCAGATTTTCCCCAGAATATTAGAAAAGAACCTCTTCTCATTCCATCAATTGCTTTTTAATAAAAACTATATTACATGTGTGGTGTCAGAATGTGTTAAAAAACTTTTTAAAAGTTTTTATAGTTTAATATTATCAACTCAAGACCTGTTTTCACATCCAAACTGGATTAGGCATGTCACAGTAACAGTGGAATGTAGAAATTATATATAGTGTGTGTATGCATACATTCTGTAACAGTGAACTCAGAAACAAGGAGGAGCTGGATCCAAATGCTTGAGTTTATTGTAGTAAATATAAGATACAAAATTATTACACTATTATTTACAACAGGATCTGCATTTTCATGGATTTAAATAAAATATTTTTGTTATAAGAGAGAATAAAAACAACTTTGTGCATTAAAACCACTCCTCTTCTGGTAAAAACGGAACTTGTCAATGGATTTGCAACAGCTGAATGTAACATTTTTGACAAACCAAACATGTCAGTCTCAGAGTAACATAATTTATTTAAGCCATGAAATAAACTTCAATTGGTAAAATAAGTATAATGAACTACCAGAAAAAACAAACATAGTTCACCCCATACGCATGTTATCACGTCTGTCACAAAAAGGGTAGCTGTCGGTTGGAACATTAGAACTAAAAACATCAACACACACACACATTTTTGTGCCAGAAGTGGCATAAAGTCACCCAAAAGTAAAAGACTGGAGAGCATGCCAAGACGCATCAAAATTTTTTGTAAAAGTAAAAGTTTCCCAAAATAAAAATAATTAGATAAAGTACAGATAGCCTACTTGAAAAATGTACTTAAGTAAAGTAACAAAGTAAAAATACTTTGTTACTTTCCACCACTGATTACATGACTACAAAGAAATTGGCAGCCCAACTCATTATCTATACATGTCGGATATGAATGAGATTTTCCATATAGAAGGGCATAGTTTGACATAAATCTGAGTTCTGCCTAGTCTGACCTACTGAATGTCTAGGAATTGATTTAAACTATTTGTTGGCTTCCCTATGATTTCAGTTCCTAATAGCATTAGCAAGACATGGACACACACACACGCACACACACACCTAAGAATTAGAAATTACAAATTCATAGTAAAGTTAATTAGTTAATGCACAAAAATAAGATTTATTAGTAAGCAAGTTGATTGCTTATGTTCTTCCAAAATGCTTTCTGGCCTTACATGACCAATTCCAATTATTATGATTTACCTTTTTTTGCCCACTGAATATTCACCCAGAGCTTCTGACACAGTCATGGCCCCTTCAATGGGCCCTGTTCAATAAACCTCTTAGCTATAATACTGGATTTAAGCATACAAATCTGGCATTATATTCCTGTAATTCTTTCTATACATCATTATAACCTTTATGTTCCTCTTAAATTCTCTTTCTGAGAAAACTGAGAAAGCCTAAATGTGCAAACAGAAATCATAAAATTAATTTTAGAAAGACAAACTAAAACTAAAGTAATCACCATACCTATTCTACTGTCTTGTCATTTTGTGTCTTTATGTTAGACAGGAAAGTGGGGTGAAGAAAAAAGAACTGTTGTCAACAGTTAAAAATTAAAGCAACATGATGCATTGAGATTTTTGAGTTCTCTCAGTAAAATGGGCATTCGACAGCAAAGTTAAAACAATATGACCCATTTTGTATCCAATGGTCATTCATGAAAAATTTAATATAATGTTTACTAATTAGATAAAATATTTGTTTTAATATATTTTTTTGTTTATTTTTTTACAGTACCGCATCCCCACAATCAAGCACAATCTGTTTCAGAGTTCCAATCTATTTTTTGTCTTGCATTACTGCTTTCCCTAGTGCACAAAAATGGTATAAAATCTATATTCACAATAATCTAACTGTGTTAATGTTTGCCTTAACAATAACCCCAATATCATTTCTCTATTATCTTTATATTGTGTTACAAAAAACAAAACAAAAAAATAAATAAATAAATAAATATATATATATATATATATATATATATATATATATATATATATATATATATATATATATTATTATTTTTATTTTTTTTTATACAGCAATGACACACAAACCTGGTTCCTCAATCAACAGTAACTTGCAATGTAGATGGAAATAATCTCTTGTTTACTACATGCAAATAGTTTTGCCCTAGTCAAGATTTCTGCCAGTTCTGATTAAAAAGATAAGAGCTATTTTTGGACTATTTCTCAGAGTTTAACTGGAAACCCAAGTCATGCGCTCTTAACTCAAACAAGTCCTTTCAATTTTAAAGTGTCTAACATTTCTGTTCTTGGCACAGCCAATCTGGTATCCCCTTATAGCCTTTACGAGTCCTGCCAAGCCAGAGAGATTAAAAGGGGTGTGAGGGGAGGGTGCAGCATACATGTGAAAACAGCCGTGAATGACTGATTTGGTTTTTGTACTTTTTAAGCAGAACACCAAACCCCCTTTAACCTCAAAACAACAGCACATGCTGAAGAATGGAAAGTGTTGAGATGAAATTGTTTAACATGCACTGGGTTAGTTTTGGAGTAAATCCTTCAACTCAACTTGTTCAAGAAGCTAAATGAACATATAAGGCACAATTCAGTTTTACTGTATATTATTCAACACTGTATTGTTGTGGAATAGAGAAAATAAGGTGCCCATTAATACCCATTGATCTTGCTTTGACTCAGAATCATACTGTATATACTGTGACTGTTTAAAACATTACTTACATTTCACATTAATATGTACTGCCAGTGTAGTAACTGATTACATGTAATCTGGATTTGGTGAGCATATTCCAAAAAAATAAGTAGCCTACTTGTAATTAGATTATATTACATTTTAAAATACTTGTAATCAGTTACTTGTTGATTACATGATTAGGCTAACATGTTATTCTCAAAACGGCAGTAAATCATTCATAATTCATTGATTCTCCCTACTACTTCTTTGTTATGTTTTAAATGTTCCTTTCTAAAAAGCCTATACACTGATCAGGCATAACATTATGTCCACTGACAGTTGAGTGAATAACACTGATAATCTCTTCATCACAGCACCTGTTAGTGGGTGGGATATATTAGGCAGCAAGTGAACATTTTGTCCTCAAAGTTGATGTGTTAGAAGCAGGAAAAATGGGCAAGCATAAGGATTTGAGCGAGTTTGACAAAGGCCAAATTGTAATGGCTGGACAGGTCAGAGCATCTCCAAAACTGCAGCTCTTGTGGGGTGTTCCCGGTCTGCAGTGGTCAGGATCTATCAAAAGTGGTCCAAGGAAGGAACAGTGGAGAACCGCCGACAGGGTCATGGGCGGCCAAGGCTCATTGATGCACGTGGGAATCTAAGGTTGGCCCGTGTGGTCCGATGTGCAATTCACCATACCTTCTAACCAGGGCTGTTATAATGTTATGCCTGATCTGTGTATATTTTCAGAAGGTTTGTAGAATTGCACACACAGACCAGCCACAAGTCATGAGCCTATCACTGAAAACTGAGACGCACACAATATTTGATCACTGCATTACAGAATCATTTAACTTTTTTTTTCACTTTGTAACAACATTGTAACATTGCATATCTAATCAACACCTGATGAACACATTAATTATTATTTGAATTATCACACTATTATTTAACCATGTATTACTGCCTTTGGAAGGCTCTTGTTTTACAATGTACCAATTCACATAATTCCAATAACTGATAACAAAGAATGGAATATATTTTCTATATATATGGTACAATATTATACTATTCAAATCAATGTGATAAACATTGTTAGGTCAAAAGTAATCTAAAAGTAATCAAAAAGTAGTCAGATTATACAGTATTACCTTAAATTACTACTAGTAATTACTACAATGTTTGTCATGTAATTTGGAATCAACTTTTCCTCTGTCTATTTGACAGATCCGAGTGTACAGAGTGCAGGATGGATGATCATGCCAATCATGTATACAAGTTGTAAATGATAATGATTTATGATTGATTTAATATAGTTCATTAATATTAGTTCCTAACTCCTAATTTAAATACATGGCTCCATGTTGTTACAAACCTTCAACTACATTGTGTCTCACAAATCGTTGCAATCACACACACACTTTAGCTGAAGCTGACACATGGTGTAATTAGAACCAGATGTTAGTCTATTACCCAAGATCCATCTGTCTAATATTAACCTTCACTTAAATCAAAAACTGGTATTTCATTTGAACACATTGTAATGCTAAATAAATAAATCTCAACAAAGCAGTGATAGAATTAGATTATAGGCAGGTGTGCATTATGTAAAATGTTCTATTTTGTCTGTATATGTGTGCAATGTGTGCTATATACACATTATAAACTACATGTGATCATTTAATAACCACACAAATACAATGTTAAGTCAAAGTACTTGCTGTTCCTTCCTCAACATTTCCCATGATCACCTCAGTATTTTGTTGTATTTTCCTCCCTTGCTTCTACTTACTTACTTGCTTCCTTCTACTTCTTATTCTAAATTAAGCTTTAACTGGGCAGGTAAGGTTTCATTTATCATTATGAAACACCTACTGGCTTTAAATTACGCTTTAAAGAACAAACTTTAAATAATAAAACAGCACCGCATGGAATGGAAATGGCAGTTGAGCATATAGGTACATAATCACTGTTTGTTTATTGCTGTTATACCGCTAAAGGCGTGTTCGTTGCAGCAGTCATTTTAAATGAAGGTGACCCTATGCACAGAACCAGATACCTATGCCACTTTTAATTAAGTTTACAAGAAACAATTACGCAAACCTCAGCAAGAGCTAGCTTGGCTGGATTCCTAATCATACATACCTGTTCAAAAGTGTTTGTTATAGCTGTCCAGATCCCCTTTTTAAATGCATTAAAAAACAAAAACAATAATTGCTATGTTAACATGAGTCCATGTAATGCTAATGTGCTTCTTGCCAGCACACAGTTTTATTTTTATGACTGAAGAGGAGGCCATCTGTGATATAGGATTCTGGAAACTGCGTTAATGCAACAAACAAGGTCAGGAAACGTAGATGAAAGAACCCAAGTAGGGTTTTCTTGCTAAAAAAGTGATTTCCCTGGCGACAGCAGACCTCCCACAGAGATCAGGAGGTTGTGCTTGGCAAACATCGCCTTGGATGGAGAGGGTAAAAGATGCAATTCTCCAAACCTATTCCAGCTTTCCATCCACTTTTCTCTCCTCTCAGTAGATTCACTGTTCTAATCAATATAAATTACCATAAAATAAAATAATAATAATAATAATAATAATAAACCACGTCATAACATGGCCACGTCACAAATGGCCATGATAAACTCAATTCTGTTTTTGGACCTTACGAAAAAAAAAAAAATAATAATAATAATAATAATGCAAGAAATTAAGATAATCAAATGTACAATAATCCCTTTAACAAAAAAATATGGCTCATGGCTAAGAGAGATGCTCAATATTCAGACAGCTTGTAAAGAAGCCACATACTGAATAAATCACTTGGAATATACATTTTTACATATTTACATATACATTCATCCTCAGCAACAATAGCCTCGTGTCTGGCCATTAAACTCAGTGATTCTATAAACCAGACTATTATGCTGGCGTGAGAAATGCTTTTGTCATTGCCCAACGTCACAAATTTAAAGCAGGCTCTTGACTGCCTGTGGTTTCTTTAAAGGCTAAAAGGAGCCGCTACACCATCAAACAGTGGGGAATAATCTCATTTAGATCTTACATAAGAAATAAAACAAATGCAAATTTGGTGGTGTTGAATTGGGTAACATAACTGCTCTTACTCAAGCAAAGAAAAAATACTTTTGATCACATGTTGTGCTCAAAAAGTTCCCTCAAACTTATGCAAAAAAAAAAAAAAAGTATTCCAAATCTTAGTATGGGCTTTTTTACATTTGTAGGGATTCTCAGAAGTGGAAGCCATTATAGTTGGGCAAACTTAACAGGATACTACTATGAATTTTGTGTTCCAATTTTCTCCAGTAGCTAAAAACAAAACAAAAAACCTACAATAGCATTTCCACAACTTTCCAAAAGAAAAAAATATTGAGAGATGTAAATAGTTAAGAACAAAAAAAGAAAACGTTTGAAAATTTTTTTCGAAAAAAAGATATTGCTGATTTACGATGTTAATAACTATAGAAGAGCATTATTACAGACCGTGAAAATGTTTCAAGCTGCTCCCTTAGAGCTACTACATTACCTTTATTAATTGTTCATTAATATACTGTTTGCGCATATCATTAATGAGTTAACGCTTGGTCTGCTCGCAATACATTTAACAAGCCTCTGAAAAATTCTACCACCTAATAATCACAAACAAGAGTTGTGAATGACCTTTTTGACCATATGTGTGAAAAAAGTAACATTATGTTATTTTGTAAAGGTTTTGAAGAGGGGAAAAAATCTAATCAAAGGAACATTTAGAGCCTGTCTTATCTGGGTCAGCCTGATTCAAGGACACATCACACAAAAGACTAGGTTTGAGTTTTGCTTTGTGGTACATGATCTTGTGAAAATCTCTATGTTCATTTTCAAAAAGCACTAAAGCAGCACATTGAGCCCTCACAGTAGAATCATAAGCACTAGACAGCAGTATAAGGCAGCTTTTACTTCAAGCTCATAATTCCCAAAACCTAGGATGCAGTTACACAGTATATCTCTTTTGATTTACATGCCATCCAAATGTTATTAAATAACACATTTTTATGACGTCTGCATGTACAAGTGAACAGCTGTTCATAAATTCACCAAAAATACTACTTATCCCCAGTTTCACAGACAAGGCTTGAGCTTAGTCCCAGACTAAAATGCATGTTTGAGCTGTTTTAACTGAAAGCAACTTACACTGGCATATCTTAAAATATGTCAGTGGCAGTGCCATTTTTTTGTCTCAAGATGCACACCAGTAATGTTTTTTAAGGCATGTTTATTAAAAGCTACTTAAAAGGAACACGCCGACTTTTTGGGACTTAAGCTTATTCACTGTATCCCCCAGAGTTAGATAAGTCCATACATACCATTATCTCTGTGCGTGCCATAACTCTGTCTGACGCACCCACCGCTAGCCTAGCTTAGCACAAAGACTGGAGGTAAACGGCTCCAGCTAGCCTACTGCTCAATAAGTGACAAAATAACGCCAACATTTTCCTATTTACATGTTGTGATGTGTATAGTTACATCGTGTACTAAGACCGACGGAAAATGAAAAGTTGCGATTTTCTAGACCGATATGGCTAGGTACTATACTCTCATTCCTGGGTAATAATCAAGGAACCTTGAAAATAGGCTAACGTCCGTCAACATAAACAACGTGACAACCTGCTTGCACAGAGAGCGTGCTGGGGACTATTTTCAGGCGCTGCATAATATCATTGCACCTCTGCACCCATGGTACGGCAGCAAAGCTCCTGGATTAGTACGCAGGAATAGTGAACAGTATTAGCAGTGAACACAACCCATTGCACATTGGACGAGGATTCGATTAGAACTACAAAAATGTAAAAAGTGTTAAAAAACTACAGACATGGCGGATGTGCTAGTTAGAGAGGTTTAGATAAAGGGGTTTGAGTGATTCATAATCAGTATCTAACCTGACAAAAATATATATATTCAATGTTATCAACATTATATTTCATCTGCAACAGCATTGTAAACTTTTGTAAAGATACTTTTGGTCATTAACTTTTACATTAGTCATTCACGTTAGTGCTCAACTTACGTATGAGCCGTTATAGATACAGTTCCTGCATGTGCACTGCAATAAATTAGAAATATACACGTTGGTTTGTTGATGGATATATACACTCACCTAAAGGATTATTAGGAACACCTGTTCAATTTCTCATTAATGCAATTATCTAATCAACCAATCACATGGCAGTTGCTTCAATGCATTTAGGGGTGTGGTCCTGGTCAAGACAATCTCCTGAACTCCAAACTGAATGTCAGAATGGGAAAGAAAGGTGATTTAAGCAATTTTGAGCGTGGCATGGTTGTTGGTGCCAGACGGGCCGGTCTGAGTATTTCACAATCTGCTCAGTTACTGGGATTTTCACGCACAGTCATTTCTAGAGTTTACAAAGAATGGTGTGAAAAGGGAAAAACATCCAGTATGCGGCAGTCCTGTGGGCGAAAATGCCTTGTTGATGCTAGAGGTCAGAGGAGAATGGGCTGACTGATTCAAGCTGATAGAAGAGCAACTTTGACTGAAATAACCACTCGTTACAACTGAGGTATGCAGCAAAGCATTTGTGAAGCCACAATACGCACAACCTGGACTACAACAGCAGAAGACCCCACCGGGTACCACTCATCTCCACTACAAATAGGAAAAAGAGGCTACAATTTGCACGAGCTCACCAAAATTGGACAGTTGAAGACTGGAAAAATGTTGCCTGGTCTGATGAGTCTCGATTTCTGTTGAGACATTCAGATGGTAGAGTCAGAATTTGGCGTAAACAGAATGAGAACATGGATCCATCATGCCTTGTTACCACTGTGCAGGCTGGTGGTGGTGGTGTAATGGTGTGGGGGATGTTTTCTTGGCACACTTTAGGCCCCTTAGTGCCAATTGGGCATCGTTTAAATGCCACGGCCTACCTGAGCATTGTTTCTGACCATGTCCATCCCTTTATGACCACCATGTACCCATCCTCTGATGGCTACTTCCAGCAGGATAATGCACCATGTCACAAAGCTCGAATCATTTCAAATTGGTTTCTTGAACATGACAATGAGTTCACTGTACTAAAATGGCCCCCACAGTCACCAGATCTCAACCGAATAGAGCATCTTTGGGATGTGGTGGAACGGGAGCTTCATGCCCTGGATGTGAATCCCACAAATCTCCATCAACTGCAAGATGCTATCCTATCAATATGGGCCAACATTTCTAAAGAATGCTTTCAGCACCTTGTTAAATCAATGCCACGTAGAATTAAGGCAGTTCTGAAGGCGAAAGGGGGTCAAACACAGTATTAGTATGGTGTTCCTAATAATCCTTTAGGTGAGTGTACTTCATGTAGAGAAATTACAGTTACAACATCTCATAATGTACCTCAAAATGAGTGTATTATTGTGAAACGTCCCGCTCAAGTCGTACTTGCGATGGAAGTTCTGGTTGAATAGTTCTTCCAATGTTTCATCATCGGCCTCTGATTGATATGGTAAAATTGATGTCATCGTCAACAGTGTGTCTTTACAGTGTGTACTATTAATGAGGTTTCAGAAGCCTCCGGATGAAGCTGAAGTACAGTTATGGTAATAGGCGTTTAGCTTCCGAAACACATGTGTACGCTGTAGACCAATCGTAACAGACTGGGGAATCTGGCCTATCAGAGCAGAGTACGCTCACAGAAAGGAGGAATTTAGAAAGACTGATTCATCTATCGAGTCGTTTGAGAATCATTAAAAAATGTGGCGATGTGCAATGTATGTTATGAGAAAATAAAACTGTTTTTGACCTTTGATGCATGTAAACCTGTTGTAGGAGACCTCCAAAACAAAATTAGAAACCTTTAAAATAGCATAATAGAGCCACTTTAAAAGTGCAGATGGTTGACAGAGAAGTTTAAATGGTGACAGGATCCACAACTAATAGCGACAGAGCTGTCCGTTAAAGACGCAGTTATGACGAAGTAGTATGTCCCAAAGCTTGCCTACTCTTCTGATACACATCAAAATTATGTACTTTTTCTTCATAAAAAGAGTACATAGTATAAGTAGGCCAATTGGAAAGTAGCAATAGTTGGTTATGTCTTTAAATGAACATAAACTACTGAGAAATAAAACGCTTGTGTAACAGTCTATTGGATCTGTGCAGCTCTGAAAGTGATAGCAGTGTAATATTCCTGCTGCGCTGCTGTCTAAGTTTTAATGTTAATCAAACAACAAAAGATAAAAACTACTCACTAGTCTTGGCTAAATAACTTTTGTAACTTTAATAAGGATTAATATGTATTTATTTATACAGTGAAGAATATTCAGTGTTATTTTATATTTGTTAACTTTATTTCTGTACCTGAAAACTATTGTTAAACCTACCTAAAAAGCACTGTTAATTTCATATGTATCTTTGTTGTATTGTATTTATGTATTTATGTTGGCCTGCTGAATGTTAAATGGATCCAATCCATGTTCATTCGAAATTATTTGATGATGCAACAATAAACTAGTAGGGCTTAATGAAGGCGTTTTTGAAATTTGCTCATTTAAAACATGATCAAAATCTATTTTAATGACAAAACTTCAAATAAGAGAGCAAGTGACAAATACCGGTACTGGAATCGGCCAATAATTGTTTGTTAAAATCGGTATCAGCCCCCCCAAGAAATAGGTCCATCCCCAATTCTGCACATGGGGAACATTTGCAGTGTTCTTAAATATTGGTCAAGATACAAGGTTTACATCATCCTGACATGAACCTTTAAAACATCAAAAGAAAAATTCACAGTGCATCAATCTTGGATGTAGTTCAATACTCCTCAACTCCCTAAGGGCATATCAGTTTCACCCGTATGCTTTTGCTCTCAGGTTATGCATCAACTACGATCTGTTCTATTCAGAACATCCTCTCTAATGTCAGATATAATCTAAGGTAAATTCCAAGACTTGCCCAAATGGCAGGATTGCGTCCTGTATTCCCATAAGCCCTTGTATGTGTGTTCTTTTTTTCCTTGTGTGTGTGTCCTCAATTTCCCCAGGCCAGGCTCTCACGCTGAAACAAATATGAACCACAGCTGGTTTGTCACACAGTTGAGAATTCTGAGAGATTAAGTAAGGCCAGTGAGGGCCACAATTTAAATTCAACAATATCCCTACAATGTGCACCAACCATAGAGAGAAAAAGAGACTAGTTGTTTAAATTACTATTGGAAAAATGGAAATGTGATTGATTGTTGTTTCTGAGGATCCTGGTTAGAGTTCCAGAGTTTTCTACAAAATCAGGGACTAGCGAAATAAATTACTGTTAACTGTTGGAAATAGTTTGTGGACCTATTAGAACATTTTTTATACAAAAGCAATTGCAATCTTTTTGGAAGGATCCCTAATGTGATTTATGATTCTTGTTAAGTGTGTTTACATATACTCTGAAATGATGGTTTAACCAAAAATGAAAATACTGTCATAATTTACTCACCCTCATGTTGTTCTTTCTTCTGCGAAACAGCTGTGTTCGCAAATCAAACAATGATTTGTCTAAAAAATTATAAATTCTCCATTTAGAGTTTGTTATTTATATGGTTCTTTTTCTAACTTCGCTCGGTGTTTCACTTATGGGAATCGCTTTGGGCATGACCAACTACGGAAGCTCCAATGACACCATGTCTTTTGACAGACAGGTCGAGATCAGGCTCCGCCTCCACCTATATCACTCAGGTCGACCCCTATCGAAGTCATTCGCACTTTCTTCCCGTGAGGAACTACAACAAGCTCTCGCAACACGTCCAACTTCGTTGCTGATTTCGCTAAACTGTTCAACAGGCGGACCGTCAGTGGATTACGCCACCGAACGCGACATCAGTGGATTGGAATGTGTTGAGTGACATCGCAAACACTGAATAGTGTCCACGTCAAGGCGAGCTATTCTGTTCGGACTATCGCATATTAAATTATGACGGTAGGATTTTCAGTGACGTCAAGTCATCTTTTAGGCTTCTCGCTTTAAGGCAAGCTGTTTGAAAGGGCTAACTACCCTACGTGAACCATCAGACTAACGTGTTGTGACGAGTCATTGAATCACTCTTTCTCCAGCCATTACGTCGACGGTCATTACCCCCGCCAAAGGGAATGAGCCAAAAAGCAAGGAGGCGGCATCCCGCCCGTGTCCATCGTCATGTGGAGCAACCATCTCAGTCAGGGACCCCCATCCTATGTGCATCGTGTGCATGGGCTCAAAGCACGCTCGAACGTCCACTGGGCGTCAATGCCGGTGAAAATTCTGGAGAGAAGGCTGAGAGTGGCGGTGGCTAGCCAGCAAGACCCTTGTCTGTCCGGAGCTGCCAAGGGATGTTCTAAGCTGGAGATTCAAGGGATGGGAGAGCTGGGGTTGGCCGGACCCCCAGCGGCAGAGTCTTCAGTGGCCGATCACCTCCATCCGAATCAACGCTCCATTTCTGCCTCCTCCCAGATTTCGCTGCCGAAATGACTTTCCTGTCAGCATACCAGGCAGAGATTTTGGAGGAAATGGGGCGACAGCTAGATACAGGAGTGCTGAACCCAGCACTCTGGGATGAGATATGTGTGGTGAACAGTCGAATTCTCTGCTCTTCCCGTGGTGCGGTTCAAGGTTGTGGCCGTGTGATGGGCCTAGCCGTGTCAGGTGAGAGAGTCTATTTTAGCGCCAAGAGTTTTCAGCAAATGTGTGGAAGCAGTGCTATTTCCGTTGAGAAACAAAGGGATAAGAATATTGTCATACATAGACGATTATCTGATATGCGCCTCGTCGAAAGAGCAAGCGATCAGAGACGCAGACATGGTGTTAGTTCATCTCGACAGCTTGGGATTCAGAGCCAGCACAGTACACAGAATATCCGGGGCTCAGTATAAACTCCCTCTCTTATCGGATCACGTCCTTCATTCAGTGTCTCTTCCGTTTTCAGATGGGGAAAACTGTCCCGTTCAGACTGTGCCTACGAATGCTGGGTTTAATGGCATAAGTGATTTCGGTAGTACATCTGGGGCTACTTATGATGAGAGACTTTCAGCGCTGGTATCTGCATCTGTGTTCTCGGCGACATCTCTGTCGACCAGTGAGAATAACTCATGCGTGCGTCAGAGCGCTCAGACATTGGAAAAGCCCCGCGACTCAGAACGGAAATCCCCTTGGGGGCGGTGTCGTCGAGGGTCACTATAACGACGGACGCGTCATTAAAGGTCTGGGGAGCAACTCTGATAGGCAGAGCGGTGAACGTTGTGTGGCCTCCACAGCTGATTCACAAGCACATAAATTACTTGGAATTGTTGGCAGTGTTTCTAGCGCTAAAACATTTTCTGAGCTTCATCAGGAGCCAGCATGTTTTAGTGAAAACAGACAATTCTACAGTGGTCGCTTATATCAACCGACAGGGAGGCACACGCTCTCTTCAACTGCACCAGTTAGCGAATTATCAGGGCAACCCATGTTTCCAGGGATATTGAACAGGGGGGCAGATTTGTTGTCCAGGGGAAATCCTCTGTACGGGGAGTGGAAGCTTCATCCCCAGGTGGTGAAGCAGATATGGCAGAAGTGGCTGCCGTAGATCTCTTCGCCTCGCAGGAAAACGCTCAGTGCCCTCTGTATTTCTCTCTGGTAGATGGAAATGCACCATTGGGTGTGAATGCTTTAGTCCACCCATGGCCAAACATCCTGCTGTATGCATTCCCTCCTCTGAGCTTGATTTCACCTACTCTAGCCAGAGTGAGGGAAATGGGATTGTCACTGATAGTAGTAGCTCCACGCTGGCCATCCAGACATTGGGTAGCAGAGATAGTTCAACTACTGTCAAGTCAGCCGTGGCCCCTACCTCCCCGGAGGGACCTACTGTCACAAGCATGGGGGGAAATTTACCATCCTCACCCGGACAGGATAGCTCTCTGGGCCTGGCCTGTGAGAGGTGGAATTTGAGTGCGGCAGGTCTGCCCCATCAGTCATACACACTATACAGAGTGCCAAAGCCTCTTCCACTCGCTCACTTTATAGTAATAAATGGCGAGTCTTTGAAGAATGGTGTGGAAGGAGTCATATTGTCCCGTTTCAGTGCTCAGTGAGGGACATATGTTTTCTCCAGGATCTGTTGGATAAGGGGAAGGCTTTTTCTACATTGAAGGTATATTTAGCTGCCATTTCTGCTTGTCATGTTGGTTTTGGTGACAAGACGGCAGGTCAGCACCCTTTAATAAGTCATTTTAGGGGCACGGCGTAAGAGGCCAGTGGCCAGGCGGATGGTCCCCTTGTGGGATTTGTCTATGGTTTTAGAGGCCCTTTCTCAACACCCTTTTGAGCCGTTAGAAGTCATAGGGTTGAAGTTTCTCTCTCTTAAGACAGCACTGTTGTTAGCGCTGGTGACAGCTAAGCATGTGAGCGACTTAGAGGCCATGTCTATCAGCCCGTCTTGTTTGCAGTTTTCTCCAGGGCTTACAAAGGTTTCCTTTCGCCCTAACCCTGCTTTTGTGCCTAAAGTGGTTGACTCAGCTTATAGATTTCCAACTACAGAACTTACAGCTTTCCACCCTCCTCCATTAAAGTGATTAAATTATTTATGTCCGGTACGGGCGCTTCATAGGTACGTGGAAAGGACAGCAGGATTCAGAAAGAATGACCAGCTGTTTGTATCTTGGGCTACTCCTCACAAAGGGAAGCCGTTGTCACGTCAGCGGCTGTCCCATTGGATTATAGAAGCTATATCTCTAGCTTATAAATGCAGAGGTTCTCAACCTTCTGAGGGCTTATGGGCCCACTCCACTAGGGGCATGGCTACATCATGGGCCTTACTAGTTTCAGTTCAGGAGATATGTGCGGCAGCAAGTTGGGCTACGCCGCACACATTTGTGCGGTTTTATAGACTAGATGTGTCTGAGCCATCCTTAGCTCATGCAGTGCTAGGAGCCAGCATGTTGGGACCCATATAAGTAGGCATAGCGTACATTGTGCAACCTGGGAGTGGTCTATATCTCCCATAAGTGAAACACCGAGCGAGAATTAGAAAAAGAACGATGGGTTACTTAATGTAATCCCAGGTTCTTTGATAACAGAGTGAAGTGTTTCACCAACACTTCCCTTCTTGCACAGAAATGGGAAGAAATCTCTCTATAATGACTTCGATAGGGGTTGACCTGAGTGATATAGGTGGAGGCGGAGCCTGATCTCAGGTCGACCTGTCTGTCAAAGACAGACGTGGTGTCATTGGAGCTTCTGTAGTTGGTCACGCCCAAAGCGATTCCCATAAGTAAAACACCTCACTCTGTTATCAAAGAACCCGGATTACGTTAAGTAACCCATCGTCTTTATAGTATATGCCTGCATATATGGGACAAACTGTGTTCCTTCATGGGGAACACTTATTTGCCTGAAATACGGGATGATTCCATATTATATGGAAATAACAGCATGATATTTTCACGGTATGATAAAAATTAATGCACTTTTTTGGCAAAGTGCTCTCACAAGAAAGGCACTGGTCAGTAAGGCGTAGTAGGTATTAATGTTCCCATTGTGTCATAAAACTTATAAAGCAACACAAGTTTCCTTGACAGGAGAGACATTTTTTGAGCAACGGAGATGGTGAGATTGGATATCTTTTTGCAAATTGTCTTTGAGGACAACCACACACTAGTTAGTGGAAACAAATTGCCACTAACCTTGGTCTCTTCCTAAATGGAGGTGCCAGGGCTTGCAGGATGGCTTGCAGTCTTCTCCTACTTTCCTGCCGGCAACGATAAAACTGTGCGCAAAGCGAAGACAATTCATGTTGAGGCCTGGGTGGAAATACACTATATTGCCAAAAGTTTTGGCCATTTTTGACTATTCTCTAGAAGTACATTTGTGAGGTCAGGTGCTGATGAAGGCCTGGCTCATCCATGGCTTTATGGACCTTGCTCACCACACTGGTGTGCAGTCTTGTTGGAACAGGAAGGGCCCATCCCCAAACTGTTCCCAGTTGGGAGCATGAAATTGTCCAAAATGTCTTGGTATTTTAAAGCATTAAGAGTTTCTTTCACTGGAACTAAGGGGCCAAGCCCAACCCCTGAAAAACAGCCCCACACCATAATCCCCCTCCACCAAACTTCCATCTTTGAATCTGGGAGTTTGTGTCCTATGCAAACTGCTTACTCCGTGTTTAGGGAGCAGCGGTACTGTCTGTCTATACTGTAAATTCCATTTTCATGACTGGATTTCGGGATTCCCTTGGCATCACGGAAATCATACAGCCTTAAATTATAAATGGGACATACCTTTATCTGCACAGAGGGATTGTGTTCTCGAACATGTTCGATGTATTTCCTCCTTTTGCAGCCACTTTGCATCCATATTTTGCAAATTGGATATCTTTTTGCAAATTGTCTTTGAGGACAACCACACACTAGTTTTTTCTGTATCCAAATGTAACCCCTCCTGTTTGAACCGCTCGCTCCAAGCAGGACTCGAACTCTGGGTCTTGACAACTCATTGTTGTCAAAGTTACCTGCTGAATTGACAACACGCTGACGTCAGACGCACATCCGTTTACAAACCAATCAATGTCAAGATGCAGCCCACATAGATGATGACGACAGGACACAAGTATGTCATGTAAATTTCTTTAGTGCGCTCATGTAAGGGTTGGTCGCCTACAGTGGTTCAGGCTGCAGGGTTGCCGAAAGACTAAAGAAACGTTATGAGCAAGATGGTAGAAAACTGTACATTTCTCGTCTATATCCACCCACTGTACTTATACCAACGACGGAAATAAGCGCAGTTACAATAGCTAAATATGTGGAAGAGCGTTGCTATACTGTGACTATATTGTATTGCAATAGAGATAGCACTTCAAAGTCAATACCAGATCAAAACTAGTTAGCACATAATTTGTAATAAAAAGAATTTAATGACAAAATCTGGTTATGGTTACACTTAAAATAGTTACAAAATAGATGTATGAGATTATAAAAACTTATACCATTAATCGTACCCAGCATGAATAGAATGTTACCTGAGGGATAGGAAGAGAGAGGGAGAGAGGCAAAGAGAAGAAGAGAGCAAAGAAGAGAAGAGCCAAAGAGAAGGCCCCGAGAAGAGAGAGACCCAGAGAATCAAGAGAGCCAGAGAATAAAAAGAAGCAAGCAGAGAATAAAAGAAGAAGAGCAGAGAATAAAAGAAGAGAGAGAGCAACCGTTACAACCTTCTTTTATACTTCCTTGACCATGTAACTCAAACCCTATTGTGAGTCATTCAAACTGACCAATCAGACCAAACTTCCCCCACTGTACTTACGGGGTGACACACCTTTGGCCTACGGGCCTTCAGAATCTCTTTGTCTTTAGGAATTCCAAATGGCCGTTCTGATAAGAGAGATGGGGGTTGAAAACAGTAAAGCAGTATGTCTTTGTTCAATTGCAAATAACAAATATCTTTGATTATTTTCAATCCTACACTCACATAATTGCAATGTGAAACCAAACCAAAACTAACCGAATGTATAAAATGTATCAAAACATGAACTTTGGTTCAGACCTTGGTGCGGACTTACAGGTGTGAAAATGCCCTTTATTTTCAAAAGTATTGGGACACCCCTCCAAATAATTTAATTCAGGTGTTCCAGTCACTTCCAGGTGTATAAAATCAAGCACCTAGGCATGCAGACTGCTTCTACAAACATTTGTGAAAGAATGGGTCGCTCTCAGGAGCTCAGTGAATTCAAGCATGGTACCTTGATAGGTTGCCACCTGTGCAATAAGTCCATTCATGAAATTTCCTCACTACTAAATATTCCACGATCAATTGTTAGTGGTATTATGAAAGCATGGAAGAAGTGGAAGCAAATGGAAACAACAGCAACTCGTCACGTAAAATCACAGAGCATACGGGGTCAGCGCATACTGAGGCGTACAGTGCGCAGAAGTCGCCAACATTCTGCAGAGTCAATAGCTACAGACCTTCAAACTTTGTGTGGCCTTCAGATTAGCTCAAGAACAGTGCGTAGAGAGCTTCATGGAATAGGTTTCCATGGCCAAGCAGCTGCATCCAAGCCTTACATCACCAAGTGCAATGCAATGCAAAGCAAGTGTAAAGTTTGGTGGAGGGGGATTATGGTGTGAGGCTGTTTTTCAGGGGTTGGGCTTGGCCCCTTAGTTCCAGTGAAAGAAACTCTTAATGCTTTAAAATACCAAGACATTTTGGACAATTTCATGCTCCCAACTGGGAACAGTTTGGGGATGGGCCCTTCCTGTTCCAACAAGACTGCACACCAGTGTGGTGAGCAAGGTCCATAAAGCCATGGATGAGCCAGGCCTTCATCAGCACCTGACCTCACAAATGTACTTCTAGAGAATAGTCAAAAATGGCCAAAACTTTTGGCAATATAGTGTATTTCCACCCAGGCCTCAACATGAATTGTACTGAACCTCATTTCACACAGTACAGTACAAGTCTCTGTCTGATTATCTGTTACAGAAGCTGGCTGGGAAACATGTTGGGAGAAGAGAGATAAAAACAATGGGTTAGAGAAAGCAACAATGGTTTAAACAATTAGAGAGAAAGAAAAAGAGAGAAAACAAAACACGGAACAGAGAGCACACAGCGTGGTGGTGGAGGGCTGATCATTGTGTTTTTGTTGCTGTATGTTGGTGGCACTCGTGACAGCAGGCTTAGAATGTGCCCAGCAGGACACGAAGGCAGTCGCGCACTGATAAACACCCAGGAACGCTTACAAAACCACCATTGTTTCTGTGTCTGCCTGAAATTTGTCAGCTTGACCCCTTTTTCCTGGACATTTTATGACATGCACATCAGAGTGAAGATAGGGACAAAACAGAAAAAGATTATGCTAGGTCTCCCTTTAATTCTCATTCTGGGTTATGGTCTCTGGGAGTGAGATAAAAACCTGGCTTGATGTTTTAAGGCACTGTCTGTCATTCAGTGCTGACTGTTGGTGCATTATGCGTGTTCATCATGCAGTTCTGATTTGCTGTGACTTAGATTTCACAGTAAACATTCTGTACCAAACTTCTGACTGAATGCTTATTTGATTATTGGTTAAATTGCCAAAACTTTGATTCCCATCAAAACACTGTGCCCACATGATGTCCACATTTGTCTAGTTTACCCTAGCTTGCCCTACTTTTCTGTACAGAAAGAAATTTTCCCAGGCCTCAGTAATGCTGTCAAAACAGGCCTGCTGTCCTACTTTATATCCTGCTGTCAACATGCAGGCAAGATTTCATTATTCTCTCCCAAAGGTACACACTCATCTTGTATCTGATATGATTTTCAGCGGAAGTCTGCAGCTATATCAGATGTCAAAGTGCACATGTAAATATAAAGAAGAGCAACCAAAACAGAAGGATTCAAAGCTGTTCAACAACACAATACTTTATAACTGTAACAGAGTCCACTGGAGGCAAGTCTTTGTTTATGCCATGCCATTGTCTTTGTTTAATCAAGCCAAGTCAAGTCAGGTCAAGTCAAGTTAAGAGTGATTTTTTTAAACAACTTAAGTGGGACTTTATTACGACTTTATACACTCACCTAAAGGATTATTAGTAACACCATACTAATACTGTGTTTGACCCCCTTTCGCCTTCAGAACTGCCTTAATTCTACGTGGCATTGATTCAACAAGGTGCTGAAAGCATTCTTTAGAAATGTTGGCCCATATTGATAGGATAGCATCTTGCAGTTGATAGAGATTTGTGGGATGCACATCCTGGGCACGAAGCTCCCGTTCCACCACATCCCAAAGATGCTCTATTGGGTTGAGATCTGGTGACTGTGGGGGCCATTTTAGTACAGTGAACTCATTGTCATGTTCAAGAAACCAATTTGAAATGATTCGAGCTTTGTGACATGGTGCATTATCCTGCTGGAAGTAGCCATCCGAGGATGGGTACATGGTGGTCATAAAGGGATGGACATGGTCAGAAACAATGCTCAGGTAGGCCGTGGCATTTAAACGATGCCCAATTGGCACTAAGGGGCCTAAAGTGTGCCACACCATTACACCACCACCACCAGCCTGCACAGTGGTAACAAGCCATGATGGATCCATGTTCTCATTCTGTTTACGCCAAATTCTGATTCTACCATCTGAATGTTTCAACAGAAATCGAGACTCATCAGACCAGGCAACATTTTTCAACTGTCCAATTTTTGTGAGCTTGTGCAAATTGTAGCCTCTTTTTCCTATTTGTAGTGGAGATGAGTGGTGCTGTTGTAGCCCATCCGCCTCAAGGTTGTGCGCGTTGTGGCTTCACAAATTCTTTGCTGCATACCTCGGTTGTAACGAGTAGTTATTTCAGTCAAAGTTGCTCTTCTATCAGCTTGAATCAGTCGGCCCATTCTCCTCTGACCTCTAGCATCAACAAGGCATTTTCGCCCACAGGACTGCCGCATACTGGATGTTTTTCCCTTTTCACACCATTCTTTGTAAACTCTAGAAATGGTTGTGCGTGAAAATCCCAGTAACTGAGCAGATTGTGAAATACTCAGACCGGCCCGTCTGGCACCAACAACCATGCCACGCTCAAAATTGCTTAAATCACCTTACTTTCCCATTCTGACATTCAGTTTGGAGTTCAGGAGATTGTCTTGACCAGGACCACACCCCTAAATGCATTGAAGCAACTGCCATGTGATTGGTTGATTAGATAATTGCATTAATGAGAAATTGAACAGGTGTTCCTAATAATCCTTTAGGTGAGTGTATTTACTTTCATAATTGTTTCTAATGTCTTCAAAATATAGGTAAAGTGCACTGCTATTGACAAGAAATTAATATGAACTAAAATATACTTTAATGTAATTTACATGTACACTATTATATAATTAAATACATTTGTAATTACATTTTTCTAATAATGAAACTGCAATTTAGTATAATAAACAAATGCAAATTCAAACCCTCTACATTTATTGAAAAAACAATCTGTAAAACAAATACACAAAAACCTTTTTGTTGATGCACAAGAAAAACCCACGAAACAATTTACACAAACACAAATTCATTAAGAAAGAGTCTGGAGGACAATGAGGCTTATATGCACAATCTCCCTCATACTGTTACAATCCACGCCTGTCCCGGACTCCATTTCCCATGATCCTCCCTGTCTCACACCTGTAATCACTCACTCCTCATCTCTCCCACTCTCCCTGGATTCCCTGCACCTGGTCGTCATTAGCACTCCCTTTATATTGATCTCACTTCCCTGCACTCCTTGTCCGTTCTTATGTGTGTTGTGTTCTGTTTCCATTTATAAATAAAAACCCGTCTTTGTGTAAGCCCTGGATCTTCTCTTCCCTGCTGCACTACACACTGTAACAGAAGAATGGACCAAAAACTGCCAGGACTGCCCTGAAGATGGGAATCTTCATCACCCCGATCTCTCCCGTGTCCCCTCCTGAAGACACGTCAGCGGTGGATCGCCTGTGGGGTCTCAGGCAGGGTGGTCGCCCGCTGGAGAGGTACGTGGAGGAATTCGCTGAGCTGTCTTCTTTGGTGAACTGGCCAGATGCACCACTTAACGCGTGTTTTCTGATGGGCCTAGACAAGGACACTATTCGATATTGAACCTGCCTGTTCCTTTTCCCTTGTCGAGTCGATGAATCTGATTCTCTGTTTAAATTGTTCCAGTTTCGAAATTGAAGAGGTTCAAGAGAATGAGTGTCTTCCTCGCCTGGTCCCCTCAGAGAAGCACGCGGCCTGGTCAGTTCACCCACAGCCAGTTCCCTCCACATATCCCTCCAGTGGGCCTTCCCGTGTTGTCCTGCCTGTCCACAAGGATTGGATTCCGCTCCAGGCTTCCAAGTTCCCACTCCGAGTCTCCTGGATTCCGCTCCAGGCTTCCCTGTTCCCTCTCCGAGTCTCCTGGATTCCGCTCCAGGCTTCCCTGTTCCCGCTCCGAGTCTCCTGGATTCCGCTCCAGGCTTCCCTGTTCCCGCTCCGAGTCTCCTGGATTCCGCTCCAGGCCTCCCAGTTCCCGCTCCGAGTGTCCTGGATTCCGCTCCAGGCCTCCAAGTTCCCGCTCCGAGTCTCCTGGATTCCGCTGCAGGCCTCCCAGTTCCCGCTCCAAGTCTCCTGGATTCCGCTCCAGGCTTCCCTGTTCCCGCTCCGAGTCTCCTGGATTCCGCTCCAGGATTCCAAGTTCCCGCTCTGAGTCTCCTGGATTCCGCTCCAGGCTTCCCTGTTCTCGCTCTGAGTCTCCTGGATTCCGCTCCAGGCTTCCAAGTTCCCAGCTCCGAGTCTCCTCGAGCCCGCTCCGAGTCTCCTCGAACCCGCTCCGAGTCTCCTCGAGCCCGCTCCGAGTCTCCTCGAGCCCGCTCCAGCTCTCCTCGAGCCCGCTCCAGCTCTCCTCGAGCCCGCTCCAGCCCTCCTCGAGCCCGCTCCAGCCCTCCTCGAGCCCGCTCCAGCCCAGGAGCTCATCCCGTTCCGCGTGCCCTCCATACTACCCCTGAATTCCCCCAAGAAAATTTGGGGGGGGGGGGCTATATACCCGGGGGTGGGGAACATGTGGGTGGAGCACATGTGGGTGGGGCTCCTGATCCGCCGTGGACTCCCGAGGCTCCTGATCCGCCATGGCCGCCCGAGACCCCTGACACGCCATGGCCGCCCGAGACTCCTGACCTGCCATGGCCGCCCGATGTCCTAGTCCTGCCCTGGAGACCTCTGTACCTGTCTGCACCTCTCCCGCACCTGCGTGTAGGTCTCCAGGGCGCCCACCTAAGGCGCCTTTCATCTAAGGCGCGAGGACGCGCCTACCGGGAGGGGGGGGGTAATGTTACAATCCACACCTGTCCCGGACTCCATTTCCCATGATCCTCCCTGTCTCACACCTGAAATCACTCACTCCTCATCTCTCCCACTCTCCCTGGATTCCCTGCACCTGGTCGTCGTCATTAGCACTCCCTTTATATTGATCTCACTTCCCTGCACTCCTTGTCCGTTCTTATGTGTTATGCTTATGTGTGTCGTGTTCTGTTTCCATTTATAAATAAAAACCCGTCTTTGTGGAAGCCCTGGATCTTCTCTTCCCTGCTGCACTACACACCGTAACACATAAAAAGGTACCTAAATCTACCCATCACAGAAAACATTCTGCATTTTTACAGAAAACATTCAGTATGATTTATAAGATTGTTTCCTCATGGGGACCTAAAAAAATGTCTCCACAAGGTCAAAATTTACTGGTATTACTATACTTGTGGGGTCAATTGATCCCCATAAAGTAGGGATTACCAGTACACACACAATCTCAGAAACAAACACACAGTACCTCACACACAAACAACACATGAATTAATACAAACAAAATGCAAAGTATCATTACACTAAGATTCAAAACGTTGGGTAACGCTTTACAATAACGTTTAATTGGTTAACTACTTCATTTAGAATGAATAATACTTTAAACATTTACTAATTAGGGGTGTAACGGCACACATATTCGTACCAAACCGTTTTAGTACGGGGCACGTGTGTAACGAACGAATGCAATCTTTAACAGTTAACAGTCGGCTTGTTTTACGCCGTAACACACTTCAATCTGAGTTCCTACACAAACATATTAAGTATTCTGTCCATTTTATCATGAAATTCCAGTGATAAATGCCGTTTTGATGCTCTTTAATGTGACGTGACAGATCACCGTATAGGCACGTCAGTTCAAGCGGCTGCGCGCAAGTGAACGTGTTCATCTCTTCCTAAAGAATAAACATGAATCAACATCAGAAGGTATGTTGAGGATACATTACAGCTTACTGAAACTTATATGTGGTGTAATCGCTCAAATAGGTGTTTCAACTGCGAAAAGACGTCAATAAAACAGCTTGAGAACAATATCACGTAGCATCACATTTACCTCAGAAGTCATTCAGTGTCCACAGCTGTTAGTTCATTAGAGAAATCAACTCTTTCACTAAATGTATGCACTATATAAGTCTATATATTCATTATATTCTACTGAACCTGTTAGTAATGTCTGGATTATTTAATGTATTGGAGTAATGTATGTAATGTATTTAATGTTTAAATAAATCTGTCATGAAAATGACAGCCACTGTGTATAAATGATTATATTTTAACAACGAATTGGAGTAAAACTCCATTATAAACTCCACGAATTAGAAATTAATGCAAAAAACTGCCTTATGTGAAGTTTACATGTTTGCATACAATGCAAGTGCAAGTAAGGGCTCCCTATATAGTTTACACTTTACAGCATTAGCGGAGATAATTTTTATGTCTATAAGAAACTTTTAGTCATAATTGAATTAATTTAAGGACAATGACAATTTGTTCAGTAAACCACTTTTTAATTTAAAATTAACACACACGCGATCACATTCTGATACAAGAAATTATTATAATGCAATCATAGATAAATTATAGGAAACATGATTAATTCACCTCCCGTGTCCATATTGCGTCTAAACCACGATTTGAAAAACTGTTGTTTAATACTGTCCAGCATAAAGCAAAGTTAGCAACAGTCTCATACAGGCACAGCATGCAGCATAGGTTTTGTTTTGTGTGAAAACATGGCGGAAGGCAGCAAGAGGTTTTACAAGTTCTACAGAATTGGGAAATTCTACGAATGACAGTATGAATGAATGAATTAAATGAATGCATGAAGGGAATTATATGAATTATAGTTAAGGGAACTTACTGTCTTCAGAAAAGTTTCGATTGCATTTTCTTTTTATCTTTCCTCTGTGTACTGCATAATAAAGAAGTGTTTATAAGCACAGTGCTGCTTTGAGTACAGCAGTTACCGGGGAATCAGCATTATTTGCCAATACTTACATATGTATTTCTGTGCTGTGCTGTTCGTTTTATTTTGTTGTTTGTTGGTTTTTAATGTTAAATATTATAGAAACTGCATGATTCTTTGTACATAGCTGTAATGTCCTTACTTCATATTAATCAACAGTCCAGTGGAAGTCATCTGGTTTCAGATTTTTACTGGAAAAGTGGAGTCCAGATGTAGAAGCATAAGTCTCTAAAATCTAATAGAATCTTCCAAGAAATATGGGGTATTGGCCCAGGCAAGGTCTGGAGTGAATCAATGCTTACAAAATTATTTCGCCACACCATTTTTCAACAACGTTGTTCACTAAAAGCCCTTTCAGAACAAGACTGCCTGGCACGCAGCATATACCACAGAGAGGTTACATAACAATTCAGCATGTTTTATCAAACCATAACTGAACAGTTTTCCTTTTTATAAATGCTTTAATGCCAAAATTTCAATGCTGTGGACATACCTGGGGGCCAGATAGTTCTCCTGTCAAATTAACATATGAATCATTAATATATATACATACACTCACCTAAAGGATTATTAGGAACACCTGTTCAATTTCTCATTAATGCAATTATCTAATCAACCAATCACATGACAGTTGCTTCAATGCATTTAGGGGTGTGGTCCTGGTCAAGACAATCTCCTGAACTCCAAACTGAATGTCAGAATGGGAAAGAAAGGTGATTTAAGCAATTTTGAGCGTGGAATGGTTGTTGGTGCCAGACGGGCCGGTCTGAGTATTTCACAACCTGCTCAGTTACTGGGATTTTCACGCACAACCATTTCTAGAGTTTACAAAGAATGGTGTGAAAAGGGAAAAACATCCAGTATGCGGCAATCCTGTGGGCGAAAATGCCTTGTTGATGCTAGAGGTCAGAGGAGAATGGGCCGACTGATTTAAGCTGATAGAAGAGCAACTTTGACTGAAATAACCACTCGTTACAACCGAGGTATGCAGCAAAGCATTTGTGAAGCCACAACACGCACAACCTTGAGGCGGATGGGCTACAACAGCAGAAGACCCCACCGGGTACCACTCATCTCCACTACAAATAGGAAAAAGAGGCTACAATTTGCACGAGCTCACCAAAATTGGACAGTTGAAGACTGGAAAAATGTCGCCTGGTCTGATGAGTCTCGATTTCTGTTGAGACATTCAGATGGTAGAGTCAGAATTTGGCGTAAACAGAATGAGAACATGGATCCATCATGCCTTGTTACCACTGTGCAGGCTGGTGGTGGTGGTGTAATGGTGTGGGGGATGTTTTCTTGGCACACTTTAGGCCCCTTAGTGCCAATTGGGCATCGTTTAAATGCCACGGCCTACCTGAGCATTGTTTCTGACCATGTCCATCCCTTTATGACCACCATGTACCTACTTGATGGCTACTTCCAGCAGGATAATGCACCATGTCACAAAGCTCGAATCATTTCAAATTGGTTTCTTGAACATGACAATGAGTTCACTGTACTAAAATGGCCCCCACAGTCACCAGATCTCAACCCAATAGAGCATCTTTGGGATGTGGTGGAACGGAAACTTCGTGCCCTGGATGTGCATCCCACAAATCTCCATCAACTGCAAGATGCTATCCTATCAATATGGGCCAACATTTCTAAAGAATGCTTTCAGCACCTTGTTGAATCAATGCCACGTAGAATTAAGGCAGTTCTGAAGGCGAAAGGGGGTCAAACACAGTATTAGTATGGTGTTCCTAATAATCCTTTAGGTGAGTGTATATATATATTTGATATATATGTTTGACCCTCTTTCGCCTTCAGAACTGCCTTAATGGTGTTCCTAATAATCCTTTAGGTGAGTGTATATATATATATATATATATACGTATATATATATATATTTTTTAGGGCTGTCGATTTAACATTGATTGGCTATGGGAAAAGAATAACACGTTAAAATGATTAATGTATTAATGCACTCGCCCTGCCCCTAGACATACGTAGTTCATCTTACATTTCAAACAGTTGATTGGTGAAGAACATGAAGCAGGGCAGCAATGTATCCTATGCAGTTAGAATGCCCCAAAAATTCAAGATAATGGGGCCCCTGTATGAGTTTTTGTCTCATATTTATATATATTTATATTTATATATGATATAATTAAGCAATATCATACGAGTAACAAGTGCAAATGTGATATGGATTTTATTAACTCATTTACTACATGTATATACACTCACCTAAAGGATTATTAGGAACACCATACTAATACTGTGTTTGACCCCCTTTCGCCTTCAGAACTGCCTTAATTCTACGTGGCATTGATTCAACAAGGTGCTGAAAGCATTCTTTAGAAATGTTGGCCCATATTGATAGGATAGCATCTTGCAGTTGATGGAGATTTGTGGGATGCACATCCAGGGCACGAAGCTCCCATTCCACCACATCCCAAAGATGCTCTATTGGGTTGAGATCTGGTGACTGTGGGGGCCATTTTAGTACAGTGAACTCATTGTCATGTTCAAGAAACGAATTTGAAATGATTCGAGCTTTGTGACATGGTGCATTATCCTGCTGGAAGTAGCCATCAGAGGATGGGTACATGGTGGTCATAAAGGGATGGACATGGTCAGAAACAATGCTCAGGTAGGCCGTGGCATTTAAACGATGCCCAATTGGCACTAAGGGGCCTAAAGTGTGCCAAGAAAACATCCCCCACACCATTACACCACCACCACCAGCCTGCACAGTGGTAACAAGGCATGATGGATTCATGTTCTCATTCTGTTTACGCCAAATTCTGACTCTACCATCTGAATGTCTCAACAGAAATCGAGACTCATCAGACCAGGCGACATTTTTCCAGTCTTCAACTGTCCAATTTTGGTGAGCTCGTGCAAATTGTAGCCTCTTTTTCCTATTTGTAGTGGAGATGAGTGGTACCCGGTGGGGTCTTCTGCTGTTGTAGCCCATCCGCCTCAAGGTTGTGCGTGTTGTGGCTTCACAAATGCTTTGCTGCATACCTCGGTTGTAACGAGTGGTTATTTCAGTCAAAGTTACTCTTCTATCAGCTTGAATCAGTCGGCCCATTCTCCTCTGACCTCTAGCATCAACAAGGCATTTTCGCCCACAGGACTGCCACATACTTGATGTTTTTCCCTTTTCACACCATTCTTTGTAAACTCTAGAAATGGTTGTGCGTGAAAATCCCAGTAACTGAGCAGATTGTGAAATACTCAGACCGGCCCGTCTGGCACCAACAACCATGCCACGCTCAAAATTGCTTAAATCACCTTTCTTTCCCATTCTGACATTCAGTTTGGAGTTCAGGAGATTGTCTTGACCAGGACCACACCCCTAAATGCATTGAAGCAACTGCCATGTGATTGGTTGATTAGATAATTGCATTAATGAGAAATTGAACAGGTGTTCCTAATAATCCTTTAGGTGAGTGTATTTTCCCTGCTCTGTTCAGCCCTTTGTTGGTTATTGTTTATGTTGAATGTGGTTGTTATTCTTGAGTTTGCTATTGTATTAAAGACTGAGGGCTCTATTTTAACGATCTAAGAGTATGGTCTAAAGCGCACGGCACAAGTGCACTTAGGGCATGTCCGAATCCACTTTTGCTAGTTTAACAACAGGAAAAGTGGTCGGCACGCTGAGCGCATGGTCTAAAAGGGTTGTCCCTATTCTCTTAATGAGTAATGGGTATGTTTTGGGCATAACGTGCAAAAAAGAGTCTCATCTCCCATTCCCTTTAAAAGCCAGTTGTGTTTACACCATGGCGGATTCAATATTTACATGGCGGAATATAGACACCCTCAACTTGACTAGTCAGTTTAAATACATGTGTGTATTGCCACGATTGGTTAAATAAGTAGCCCATTTCATTCGTCATTACTGCAAATGTGACCCTGGACCACAAAACCATAAGTCGTACGGGTAAATTTGTGGCAATTTTTCTTTTATGCCAAAAATTATTAGGATATTAAGTAAAGATCATGTTCCATGAAGATATTTTGTAAAGTTCCTACTATAAATATATCAAAAATGTATCATTATTAGTAATATGCATTGCTAAGGACTTCATTTGGACAACTTTAAAGGCTACTTTCTCAATATTTAGATTTTTTTGCACCCTCAGATTCCAGATTTTCATAACTATCCTAACAATACATCAATTGAAAGATTATTTATTCAGCTTTCAGAAAATTGACCCTTATGACTGGTTTTGTGGTCCAGGGTCACAAATAGGTAATTCTGATACATGCAATGACTATCCATTATGACATGTTGGCATTTTTACCTTTATGTACACAATAATAATTTTTTATATTGTAATCATTTTATTTTTTATATTTTGCATGTTTGTGTGCTGCTGCACGTCCCTGTGTGTATAATAAGCAGAGTGTACGTGCGTTCTGCAACCGTCTATATATAGGCGCACATTACTAGCGCGCCCTTTACATAACACAAAAAATACTGCGCTATTGACTTTGACCAGGTTTCAGTTGGTCATAGGCGCAGTCTATTTCTACCAGAAAGATTTGGGAGGCCAGATGAAGTACAATAAAGTAACAAGTTTATTAACAGACTAGCAAGTATTATAATTAGAGGTTCTTTGGCATAGGCCCCGTCCGTAGCTCTCGTCTCGAGGGTAAAAGCCTCTGCATTTCCTGCCTGAAGATGAAGGCAGGGGCGCAGCCGACCCCCTGGGAGGTATAGGCGGGGACCATCCTGGTGGTGGTGGGGAGGATGGAGGTAATGTTGGCGTCAGTATCTGCGAACTCAGACATGTGTAAGTGACCATCTTTTATACTCTGAGAATTAGGACATGATTGGTTAGGTCTGAATGTGATGAGTGACATAACATTGAATCTTCCTGGCAGAACTTTACGCTAGAGCTTTCATTTCAGTTGCCTCAAAATAGCAATGCGGCAACAATGCGCCTGAACACACCTAGTTTTCAGACCAGCGTGTTAATACATTTGCTATTTAAACAACATAGAGCAGGACGTGAAAATGATAACTGTCCAAAGTTAAACGTTTGGATAAGTTCTCCAAACTAGAAGTGCAACTCATAATTTAAAACGCAGTAGGCTCGTCAGGAATAAAGTGGATAATCCAATGATAATTCTGAAAGAAAATGCTCCCTACTGTTGCTATAGTAACGAACGTAACTTCCTTGCGCATCTGATTGACAAATAAGCCGCACACCATATCATTGTTGTTGTTAATATTGTGGCTATTTCAGTGAAGAGTTTGCCCATGCATTTTAGACATGTCATGTAGTTATAACCATGCAATAAATGCAAGCTTTGATGTCTCTCGCGGATAGGGCTGAGCAACAAACTCAAGCACCTCTTCTCTTATATCGAAATCCTCTGCCATTTCTCTTTAAAAATTCTCATTTTAGACCTCTAATTCATGAGCTGTGTTTTAGTTTGCTCTATCCTCTGCGCTTCCGCGTTCGTCAATGGGTTCGTCAAGGGTTACTCTTTCATCCGTAAATTGATGCGTATGGCGGTCCACCGGAAGTAGGTTATTTTAGTCTATAAAGTTTTAAATATGGATATTTTTCTTACACAAACGCACCATTTTGTTTCGGAAGGCATTTATTAACTCCCCGGAGCCATGTGGAGCAGTTATGATGGATAGATGCACTTTTACGGACTTCGAATCAGCCATTCACTGCCATTATAAAGCTTGGAAGAGCCAGGACCTTTTTTAATATAACTCCACCTGTACATACAATTTTATTCATCAGAAAGAAGAATGTCATATACACCTATGATGATTTGAGGGTGAGTAAATCATGGGCTAATTTTTATTTTTGGGTGAACTAACCCTTTAATGCACTACGGTCCATATTTAGGGGGCATTTTGGGAGGAGGGGTTGTAGTGGTGGATTGTTCGGTTATTACTATATCTCAATCAGCTCCCTAGTTCAGTAGTCAGGGCACTGATCAGGGAATCAGTCAATGGGCTGACTCTCTGATCAGTGCCCTGACTACTGAACTAGGGAGCTGATTGAGATGCACCCTATGTCTAGTGTTCGGTTGAATAAGTCTGCTTCTGTTGGTTAAGTCGGTTTCTGTTATTAAAGGTGCCTTTTTTGTTGGCACATCCCTCAAGAGAGTGGGGGACTTACAAGCCATGTCCATCTCTCCTTCCTGTTTGGAGTTTCTCTACTGGGACAGCTAAAGCTTTTCTCCACCCTAGACCAGGTTATGTGCCCAAGATGCCGATTAATGTGGCACAGTCTATTGTTCGCCACGCCTTTCATCCTCCACCGCATGTGTCGGCAGATCTAGAGAAGCTACACCTTGTTTGCCCGGTTAAGGCTCTGGAGACCTATGTGCATAGGTCCTCCCCATGGAGAAAGTCTGCCCAGCTTTTAGTGTGCTTTGGGTCTACCAAGAAGGGGTCCCCAGCGTCAAAGCAGACCATCAGTATGCGGAATGTGGAGGCAATCTCTACAGCATATGAGGTGCGCAGTAAGCCTTCGCCTCTGCTGATCAGAGCACACTCTACAAGAAGTGTTGCATTCTTGAAGGCTCTATTGTCAGGAGTTTCCTCCAAGAACTCTGATGCTGGGGGTTGGGCCTTCCCACACATGTTTATGAGATTTTACAATCTGGACCTTCTTTCCACGCCGGATTGTGCCGGATTTCAGCCTGTCATAAGCTGATGCTGTTGTGTGCCGGCTTACCTTTGTAGCTTCCTGTCACGGTGTGTTGCCCTCATGTGATCTTGTCATGTGCTGGTCCCTAGTCTCTTGTGTCATGTTGTCATTGGTTCATTGTCTTGATTGTTCACAGGTGTGTCTTGTTTAGTCATTAGTCCTTGTGTATTTAAGCCCTCATGTTTGCCATGTTTCCTTGTCTAGCTTTGTGATATGTAACCTGCTGTTGGTGAGTGTCTGTTAATGTTTCAAGTCAAGTTAAGTTCAAGTCATCGTTTGTTTTGTATATGTTCATATTTATAATTAAACTGCACTTGGGTTCTCACTTCAACTTGCTTCCAGTGGATCCTTCGATTACACTTCCATGGTGCTCAGTCACATGCTACATAACGACGCAATGCCAATCATGATTGGACTAGTTTAACATGTGCTTTAGATGCTGTCATGCTGGAGGCATTCCTGAAACTGTCGTAATTCGATGCAGCATTTCTTTCCCTTCTGTAACAATGGTTACATTCATAACCTGGGGCGTTAATTATATTAGTAAGTGTTTGAGACAAATACATAGTACCTATTCAGCAACATGCCCTTTTTCAGTAATAAAGTCCAGTCTTCATCCATTTGTCCAGCAGCAGGATTGAGTTTTCCAAACAAGAATTCTGTATTCAGTTTGTGTGTCTGAATGGTGATAGAGATACAATTAGGTCAGACTTTTTATGTATACTTATATCTGCTTACCTCAATTACTATTTTTAAATCTTGTACTGTTCTCTCCCTTTCTCAAAGTAGAAGAGCACATCCATGTTATATCACTATTAATTATAGTCTAAGCAAGGGGTTTTCAAACTGTATGATGCCAAGGACCCCCAAATATGATTAACCTTTTATGAGGGACCCCCTTCCTAAAATCCTATATATATATATATATTATTATTATTATTTTTAAACATATTGAACTGTTAAAGGGGTCATGAACTGTTTTTTTTTTTTTTAAATTTATACTGTTGTCTGAGGTCAACTTATGACGTTCATGTGGTTTTTACATTCAAAGACATCATAATGAATAAGTAATAAGCTATTTTCTACAATGGTTTTGAGGCTCTCTCATCGAACGCTCGGTTTTTATGGGCATGCCGCACTGAAGACTTGGAAGTAAACACCCACTGCTATGATTGGATAAGCTTTGCATATTTCAATGAGCTTCGGCTCCCCCGTGAGTGCATGTGAGGAATTTTGCGTGTGGGAAAACGGCAACTGGGATGATTCGCCCACAGCACTCGCAAAATGTCTTTATCAAATTCATTGGAATGTTATTTTTTATCCCGATCGGTGGATATAACCGCAAACCGTGCATCACTAACACAGAGTCAGACAAATCAGCATGATCAAAACTTCCACGATTGTATTTTTCCTTCAAATATTCACTCTCTAGTCAAGAGATTGAACAACAAACATCAAGAAAGGAACGTTATTTCACTATTTAAGATAGCCCGTCAGAAGGCCGGCGATACGTTTTGGTAGCCCGTCTGGAAAACACATAGCCCGTGGCTTTGCGAGCCCTGGCCTATGTCCGAGTCTGATCACGAATCACAGCACAATGAACCAACAACACCTCAAATAAAGGATTCTCCAGCCTGTGACAGCGTGCTAAGTTATGTTCAGTTAGACACGTACACATAATCAATAGATATCAAACGATCTGTAACAATGCAATATTATCACATTGTCACAAAAACATTTTACTCACATAAGTGTGTTGCTTCATTCATTCATATAATCTCATCCTGTCTGCACATCCAGTCTCTTGTTTACAAACGAATCCGTGGTGAAATGAAGGAACAAGCGCAATGTCTTACCCACGAGAGCTGGATATTCATTAAAAATAAGTTCATCCATTCGGAATCCGAATGAAGCTTATGCAGCATGTTTATTGCTTGGAAGTTCGATCCGGTTTAGCTCCACGTAGGCCTGTTATTTATCTATAACATGCCATGCACAAATCAGTGGGCGGGGCTACAGGCGTTCGTCTTCTTCAGTTAAGGCAATGTTTCACCACACTCTGACGTCACAGCTTGACACATTCTGAGATCGAGCGTTTGCTGGGCCTGGTGTCAATAAAAGCTTTTCTTTGACTAACAAGGAAGTTTTCAGCTCCGAAACTTACAGGATATTCTTATATCACGATGAACTTTTACATATCAAAGGCTAAATAAAAAGTTGATTTCTCAATTCATGACCCCTTTAAATAGTAAGTGTAACATTATAAATACAACATATTGTTTCCAAATTTAAATTGGCTATACTTAATGTTGGATGTATAAACCCGAAGAAGAACATTTTCAAATAAAAATTATTTGAATAAGCAATTTTCACAATAAATGTATGTAAGCAGCTTGCGTACTACGTTAAGAATACTGCCTTACAACCCCAGTGAGCAAGATAAAGGGGATTATAATGAGAAACACTTACTGGTAAGATACAAGAAAACATATACAATTCTGGAAAGTATGTATATGTTAAGAAAGGAGAGAAACATTTAGAAATGAAACAGTTAGAATGTTGTCTTTTTATTCTGTGAAATTTTCTGGGGACCCCTTAGAACCTTCTGGGGGTCCCCGGAATCCAGTTTGAAAACCCCTGGTCTAAGCAGTTCTTTGCCAGAAAAAAATTACTTGTGGTTCTGTCACAGTTAACCTGGCGCCACTTTACCATATGTGATGCGATCTGGGAAAACCCGTCGTATGTCGCGCTGGAACGTTTTCAGTCCATTTGTTGTCAAAATTGGGTTTTCATTAAATTATTATTCTATAACATCATGTCTATTAAAATTCACTTGAAAAATCAAAAATAGCGATTTATAGCTGCAAGCTGTAATGTTTTAGCACACGCCCGGCGGAGGTGCAAAAAAAAAAAAAAAACGGCCATAGTTTTAGCTCTCTTAACACCAAATAGACAGTTCACCCATCAAAATAAACCCCATTACATGTAGAATAAAGGTGTATCAAAGCACATTTCCCGCCAGTCCTATGCAAACTACGGCACACAAAGTTTTTTTTTTAATAAAACGTTGATCGTATTGTAAGATGGCGGAGCACAAGAGAACAACACAGCCTGAAGTAGCTGATCGCTTAAATGATCTTGGTCGCCTCAATCTGCTTAATCCTGGTTATGTCAGTGCCCTAAATGATAATATAATGGATTATTTCACATCCAGAGATGAAGGATCGGATGATGGAGAAGAGGAGTCAGTTTAGCTATGCTGCAGGTGCGCTGTGCTGGCTATTCTTGTACACTATAGCGCGATCTAAACATACAACGGGTGATTAAGTTCAGAGAATGCCCATGATAAACAATGGTAAACTTATTTCACTACTTACTAAATTGCTGTCCTCTTCAGGGTAACGTTAGCTAGTCCCCTTGTGTAGTGATGCAGCTTATAAATTCTAGTTTTCATAATTTCATATTTAGTACTACGGTGGCCCAGTAGTGCACGACACAACAAAATGTAAAAAGCAAACATTCACAACACAGCAAAATCAAGTCACAACACAATGGAAAAGCGTTCTCGAGTATAAATATGCAGCTATAATGCATGTAGGTGATTTTGAATTGATATTTCATGTCGATATACAATGGTTACACACTTAAAACTGATTGTAGTGTTTATATCTTTGTAAGACTGGCGAATCTATGGAACAATGGCAAGGAAAACTAACTTTACCGCACTCCGAGAGTGCAACGGTTTTCCGTTGTGTTGTGGCTTTATTTGTGAACTTATGTATGCTTTTTTTGTTGTGTTGTGCACTACTGGGCCACCGTACAGTTCAGACCTTTATTTTGAAATAGCGATGAACACAGAAAAAAATTAAAGATTGGTAGACAACCAATTTGTTTTCATTCCAAGAGTTCAAAATATAATATCCAGTCAATTGTTCGAGATTAAAAGTTCTGGAAATGTTTTAAATATAAAGTAAAAAATATATTGATTTGCCATTTGTGATGCAGCAGTGAGCTATAATGCACATCTTTTTATATTTATTAGAGATTGAATTCAAATCAGATACTGCAAACTGCCTATACTACTTCTGAATAGGATATCTACTTCATAAAATGTATGAAAATTATGGAAATATATGGTTCAGATCACTTAAACCATATGGAAATGGAGGTGCCCATATAAGGTCCGTAATGGAGCTTGGATGTCTAGTGGAAAAGTTTGGTACTGCGGCCAAAATAAAATCTTACTAAAAGCTAATTTTTTGATATATCAACCTAAAACTTAGAACACAACTTGTTCATATTTCTGGCTTTGATTGTCTTTTCTAGTTTTAGAGTAAAACATGTTTTGTAAAATACATATTATAAAATATTATATAAAATATTAGAAAATATATACACTCACCTAAAGGTTTATTAGGAACACCTGTTCAATTTCTCATTAATGCAATTATCTAATCAACCAATCACATGGCAGTTGCTTCAATGCATTTAGGGGTGTGGTCCTGGTCAAGACAATCTCCTGAACTCCAAACTGAATGTCAGAATGGGAAAGAAAGGTGATTTAAGCAATTTTGAGCGTGGCATGGTTGTTGGTGCCAGACGGGCCGGTCTGAGTATTTCACAATCTGCTCAGTTACTGGGGTTTTCACGCACAACCATTTCTAGAGTTTACAAAGAATGGTGTGAAAAGGGAAAAACATCCAGTATGTGGCAGTCCTGTGGGCGAAAATGCCTTGTTGATGCTAGAGGTCAGAGGAGAATGGGCCGACTGATTCAAGCTGATAGAAGAGCAACTTTGGCTGAAATAACCACTCGTTACAACCGAGGTATGCAGCAAAGCATTTGTGAAGCCACAACACGCACAACCTTGAGGCGGATGGGCTACAACAGCAGAAGACCCCACCGGGTACCACTCATCTCCACTACAAATAGGAAAAAGAGGCTACAATTTGCACGAGCTCACCAAACTTGGACAGTTGAAGACTGGAAAAATGTTGCCTGGTCTGATGAGTCTCGATTTCTGTTGAGACAATAAGATGGTAGAATCAGAATTTGGCGTAAACAAAATGAGAACATGGATCCATCATGCCTTGTTACCACTGTGCAGGCTGGTGGTGGTGGTGTAATGGTGTGGGGGATGTTTTCTTGGCACACTTGAGGCCCCTTAGTGCCAATTGGGCATCGTTTAAATGCCACGGCCTACCTGAGCATTGTTTCTGACCATGTCCATCCCTTTATGACCACCATGTACCCATCCTCTGATGGCTACTTCCAGCAGGATAATGCACCATGTCACAAAGCTCGAATAATTTCAAATTGGTTTCTTGAACATGACAATGAGTTCACTGTACTAAAATGGCCCCCACAGTCACCAGATCTCAACCCAATAGAGCATCTTTGGGATGTGGTGGAACGGGAGCCCTGGATGTGCATCCCACAAATCTCCATCAACTGCAAGATGCTATCCTATCAATATGGGCCAACATTTCTAAAGAATGCTTTCAGCACCTGAATCAGTGCCACGTAGAATTAAGGCAGTTCTGAAGGCGAAAGGGGGTCAAACACAGTATTAGTATGGTGTTCCTAATAATCCTTCAAGTGAGTGTATTTTACTTTTCTATTTTATTTCAATTCAATTTTACTTTTCTATTATATTTTCTATTTTACTTTCATAATTGATTTGACTTCTACAATAATCTGCCAAGTGTCTTCTTTAAAACAAGACCAATCTTAGGTCTATATCTCAAAGCGTTTTTACAACCATTTGAGTTTGGATAGTGCATTTTCATGTCTATGCCATAAAAGAGGGTGACAGTTATTTAAACCTGTTTTTCTCAAAATTCCGTTCCTAAAAACCATAGCGATCAGCCGACTTCAGATAACCATAACTTTTGTTTCAGACAAGCCATGAAAGAAATAAAAATATATTTGCTTTTATATGGTATCAAGCTGTAATAGGTCAAATTTCACCATGTGATGGGTTTTCGTAGATTACATCACATATTCAGAACCAAAAGTAATGTGTGCAGTCAAACACGATTGAGTATTCTTTAAAAAAAAATACACATCAATGAGACCTCACAGCTAATTTGCACATCTGTCTTTTGAATTATAAGGGAATTGCATACTTGAGAACTAAAAAGTTTTCTACATCTGTTGTACTTTGATCCAGTCTTTTTGGGAAAGCTCTGTGTGCATGACTGGGTAAACTGGGATTGTTTACTAACTATATGTAATACAACTAATTTGTTGGTATGTATGACTGAAGAACTCAGCTTCCCATTATTATATAGCCTCCCATTGCATACAGTAATATTTTATGATTCAGCCACGCACTGATGATCTGTCAATAATTTGTGCTATACCATTTACAGTATATACCTTATAGAATTATTTTATGTATCTTACTCTTAAATGGAGTGTATATAAAAAAATTATAATAAAATAAAAAATATATGTATACATCTTAACTTCACCTCACTTGCTGTGAACTGCATATCTATCCTGAAGTTCTCCTGCCACTTCCATATTTCGTTGTGGATTTATTTATATAGTCATTGCTCATATTTATGTAAATAATAATAATTTTATTTAAAAAAAAAAGATTTATTTTATTATCATTATTATTATAGCCATGTTTAGGTAAAAAAGGGAAATATGTTTCTTCTGTAGCCTTAGAACCGGTGTTTGAAGAGATATATATTTTATAGCCAAACCTTTGGGAGTGTACAGAACTATCTATTGCATAGTAATTTATTAGTAATGTATAATAATCACAGATCACACTATATGAAGACCTGGAGATAATATAATTCTCATTTTTCATTGCTAATATTATTCTAAGTGGTTGAATTTGGCTGTGTGAAAAAAGTAACTAGTCGCTTGGCAAACTGATGACAGAATTTTCATTTTTGGCCCTGCAAGAAGACCATCATCATTAACTTATGGACAACTCCTGTCCTGGAGTGCCACTGCCACAGTTTAGCTCTATCCCTAATCAAACACACCTGAAAAATGTAACCTAAGTCTTCAGGATTGCTTGAAAATTACAGGCAGGTGTGTTTAATTAGGGATGGAACTAAACTCTAAAGGACCGAAACTGCCCATCCCTGGCCTATCATTAAGAACTTTGCAGGCTTTACAGTATGTCTAAGATTTATTGACAAGTTGTGTGCAGAGTGAAAAAAGTGAACGCAATACCCTTTGTTTCCTCACTAATGCACCTCATTAAGTATAATATCCTAAAAGAATGCAGCACTTAAAATATGCATTAAGGGTCAATTAACCCAAAAATGCTGGTTACTAGGACATGACACACTAAATGGAACTGCAGCTGAGTCACTCTGTGTGGGAGTTTTCAAACAGCTGCTGATATAACAAAAGGTCCCTCTTGACTCAGTTGTGCTGGGAATCAACATTATTACTCACATAAACGGATGCCTCTAGGCTTCTATAACAATAATGTTTGATTCTGTGATGCAAAATATTTCTATTGTAAAATGAATATGTTAAAGGATTGGGATATACTATAATAATTGTATTATTTATGTTATATTTATGTGTGCTGTATAGTAAAATAATGTTTTTTACAAAATTATGTTTTGTTAGGCTCATATGAGAATGGATAATAATTGACCCCTTTTTTGACAACTTTCCACTGAGGGTGAGAGGTTGTGCCACTTTGCACTCTGATTGTTCAACCAGGAGCTGGCTCAAGCCCTGCTGTGTTAAGCTCATTTAAAGAGCACACTGACCCTGGAACTCACATGGAACATGAGCCCATTTAGTGTAATACAAAACACCCCAACACAATTTAACCACCAGAAGAACAAAAGAATGCATGGTCAGAGCCACTTTATAAACAGCCTTTTTTTTCAGTGACTCAAAATCTGCCAGGTTGCTTTTCCTAGAAGAAGAGACTTTGTCAATGTTTTTTTTTCAGTGGATGTTGCCCTAATTTTGGATGAAATGGGACCAATAATCATTATCCAGAGACATCAAATGCATATTAAAAATCAATCAGAGGCCTGGGCTGAATTATTAAAAAAACAAAGCTTTCTTTAGCTTGAATAATAATTTGTTTCTAAAGTTTAATTACTTTTGTCCACCAAGCAGCTGGAAGTTTTCAACTGATGTGGTAAGAATGAGGTTCCTCAAGAGGGAGAGGTCTGGCAAGGATTGTGTTGTGTGATAGGGTGAGCGGGGCACAACCTAACGTGGGGTTATTTGTAACACACGTGGTTTAAAACTTTGCACACATACCAGCATGACGAAACTTAGTGCATTTAGTTGCCATATCATATTGAGAAAGAAATGCGTTAAAATAAAAAAATATTTGGAAGATATCACTGAACATTTATCCATAGCAGAAGTACATTTCTTACTTAAGTAAATTTAAAATCACAAATCTGATATTTTAATCTTATGTCTGTTATTTAAGACTTGAGATCTTGATTTAATGCTGATCTAACCAGTTTAGCCTGGGTTTAAATCCCAGTTGCGCAGTTGGGGCATGTTAAAACTATTCTATTCTATTCTATACATTTATGAATTCTATCGAGAAACCATGAGGAAAAAGGTGAATAAAGACTGAGAGTCAATGTTCAGAAATTATTAATTAGGGCCCGAGCACCGATGGTGTGAGGACCCTATTGGTATTGCTCTGTTTCTTATTATTATTATTTTTCTCCCAAATGAATCGCTTTTTTGGGGGCCTAAACACGCTCGAAAACTCATGAAACTTTGCACGCACGTCAGAAGTGGCGAAAATTTACGTCTGTTATGGGTTTCAGAATTAGGCGTGGCAAAATGACTCGACTGCGCCACCTACAAAATTTCAACGAATGCTACGTTTCACATACAGGTTTGAAATTCGGTAGACACATGTAACAGCCCAATGCCTACAAAGATATTTTTAGTATTCTTTGCAATATTGTTGCAAATTTTGCCATTTCCACACGTTGTACTTTAACGAACTCCTCCTTGAGATTTAGTCAGATCATCATCATATTTGCACAGTCTAATCTAAAGACCTTTGTGACGTTAAATTGCGAAGATCTTGAGTTTTCCCTGGAGGGCGTGTCCGTGGTGGCCTGACAAAGTTCGATGTTTCACCATGAAACATGAAGTTGTTGTAACTCGGACATACAATGTCCGATCTACCCCAGACTTCACATGTTTTATTAGAGTCCTGACCTGAAGACATCTACACGCCAATATTCAGTGACAGTTATAGCGCCACCTGCAGGCAACAGGAAATGTCATGCTTTACACTGTGATTAACTCCTCATTGAGATTCAACCAGAACAACATCATATTTGGTCAGTCTAATCTTGAGGTCTTGGTGATGTTAAATTGTGAAGATCTTCAGTTTTCGCTGAAGGGCGTGTCCGTCGCGGCCTGACAAAATCTGATGTTTCGCCATGAAAGAGGAAGTTGTTGTAACTAGGGCATACAATGTCCGATCTGCCCCAAACTTCACATGTTTGATAAGAGTCCTGTCCTGTACACATTTACATGCCAATATTCAGTTAGTCATAGCGCCACCTGCTGGAAACAGGAAATGGCATGCTTTACACTATAATTCACTCCCAGAAACTCATTTAAATATGCCATGAAGTAGCAAACATGCTAGAAACACATTAAATCACACAACTCATGACTAAGTGCTAACGTATGCGATTAACGCCACGAAGGAGGAAGCTGTTGTAACTCAGGCATACAATGTCCGATCTGCCCCAAACTTCATATGTTTGATAATAGTCCTGGCCTGAAGACAACTACATGGCAATATTCATTATAGTCAAAGCGCCACCTGCTGGCAACAGGAAATGGCATGTGTTACACTGTAATTCACTCCCAGAAACTCATTAAAATATGCCATGAAGTACCAAACACGCTAGAAACACATTTAATCATACAACTCATGGCTAAGCGCTAACGTATGCGATTAACGCCACAAAACAGGAAGTTGTTGTAACTCAGGCATACAATGTCCGATCTGCCCCAAACTTCACTTGTTTAATAATAGTCCTGGCCTGAAGACAACTACATGCCAATATTCAGTTATAGTCAAAGCGCCACCTGCTGGCAGCAGGAAATGTGGCACATTGTAGTGACTTTGCCATATTTCTCCTATATTTACCGGCTTAAATGCATGTCGCCCACTATTCGCTGTTTTCCCGAGGCCATCGGGTGGCAGTGCTCCCGTGTGCGAGGGCCCTTTCATCGCTGCTTGCAGCTTTAATTATTATTATGTTTTGAACCAGGCCTAGCTCCACGTCAAATAACCGGTTTCAATATTTCGGCTCCAGATTTTGCCAACAAAAATCTGCTTGGTATTTAGAAACTAGAAAGCCAGATTTAAGTCTCTTTTTTCAGCTTAAGCATTCAAACGATTTTAAATTAAGACTCGCTCGCGCGCAGTTTTCTCTGCACATATCCTACACCCAAAGCGCGCACTGAGAGCCGCGTCTAGACAGTTCTCTTTTGCGTCTCACGCATCATTTATTTACAGAGAATGATCATTTCTGTTATTTTTCCACTAAACTATGCGATCTGAATGGTTTTGAGCACTCTCGCCCGTCTCACTGCCATCACACTATAGTGGGGCAGAGATGTCATCAAAATTTGTGGAAAAAAAATATATTTAATGAGTTCCTTTTCTTTGTATTTATAACATAAATCTATGATATATGAGTTATCACACAAGCAACAGTGCTGTCTTTCCGAACATCTGCACTGTGACAACTGAAAAAAATAAGTTACTGCACTCAAAAAAATTATTCTAGCTGTTTGCTCAGTTTATTTAGATAAAATTAATTGAAACGTACTCAGTTGCCATTTTATTCAATTTTATTACGGTAAATTAAATAAAATGTTAAGTTAACCTAAACCATTTGTGTTGGGACTACATGAATCATTTATGTTGCGCTGACTAAAACTGGGCAGTGTATTTCTAGTTCCCAGCATGCTTTGCATAGGGATGGATCAGGAGAGTAAATGTTGAAATAGTGCTGTTTAATGTGTTTTTTATTAAAGGGAAAGACCTGTGAAAGTTTGATGTTATATTTGACAGTTATATTTGAAATTTAAAAGTTGCGTTATGTTGTAACGAGGTTACCATTATCGTGAAGTGTAGACCTTGTGGTTAGGCTATGCTTCTCCAGTGATGAGAAATGTTTTACTTGATCATTACTTGCATGCTACAAATGTTACACTTAGCATGTGAAAAAGTATAGAAATAAAGAAAATACATTTGTATGACACAGTTCCCACAATCTAAATATCAGTTCTACCCCTCTTTATCCTACTTTATCTAGTTTGAATGATTACAACAAATAATTTCAAACCAATTAGATTTTTTGGAAAAACGTAATTCAATTTCGTGGAAAAGTTTTCCTTAATTTCATTAAGTTCGTTCAACAGCTTATTTTTTGAGTGTGAGTAACTTCCATAGACACATTCGTACGTACGTCGGAACTGACCGACGAATTGGGGATCATTTTCAGAGACCAATCTACTTCGAGTGTATAAAAACGAGCCAATAATGTTGGCATGCGGTCTACGCACCGCCCCGCAGCGCGGGTATAAATACGGAAGTGGAATACCGCATCCTCGCTTTCAACTTCAGAGCCGAACGGTTTGCTATCAAGTGTACTCATCGAGTCTGGGAAGAAGATCGCTCACTTACTTGGTGCTGGTGTGACGGCGCGATTCAGCGAGTGCCCGCTGCAACCTGTCTTTTGTCTTTGTGTTGGTTGGCTGGGCGTTTCCGTTATTGAGTGCTCACACGCGGGCTTGCACCATCGGACCGCTGTGAGCCGCGGCCATCTCCCTGAGAGCAGCACGGTTTGACCCTGCGTCTTTTTCATGATGTCATTCAAACCGTGTGTTTCTGGATGCTGTGGTTTTCTGTCCCCAGTTGACGGTCATGATCGCTGCCTCACGTGTTTGGGTATTCAGCACGCTGGGGCGGCGTTCGTGAATGACTCATGTTCCCACTGCAGGAACATGACCATCGCAGTCTTAAGGTCTAGGCTCTGATACCTCAAAAGGGGTGGAGTCCCAATGCGTATCCTCTGATCTAGTGGTCCTCCCGCTGCGAAGCAGAGGGCTGCTACTTTGGCTGATGCCTTTGGTGGAGACCTGAGGGTGACTGTGAGGGCTTCCCCGACGGGCCAACAAGCCCCTTGGGCCCCTCCCCCCTCCGCTGCGGCGGTGGAGTTTCCGGAAGAGCGGCCAGGCCCTGTTTCATTTGGGGCTCCGGCTGAGGATATGATCTCGATAGCTGCATCGGGGGATGAGCTAATGGGCTCTGGAGATGAGGATCCGGCTGCGTTGCCCCCTTCGGGTATGGTAGCGTTGCCCGAATCTGATCCAGAGCTTACGGCTATGCTTGCCCGGGCCGCCACAAGTGTCGGGCTCGAGTGGAACCCTCCACCGTGTCCCGAACCTTTGCGGTTGGATGATTGGTTTCTCGGGACGGCCCGCGCCGGTTCCATTCTTCCCGGAAGTGCATCAGGAGCTCACGAAATTGTGGACGGTGCCCTATAGCGCCAGAAACCAATCTAGCGACTCCTCCATCCTCACTACCCTCGATGGTGGCGCAGCTAAGGGATACGTGGGGATTCCCCCAGTCGAGTGGTCCGTGGCGATGCAACTGTGTCCCAGGACCGCTGCGGGCTAACCCGCGTCTCCCCTCCCGGGTGTGTAAGTTCTCGTCCGGTCTAACGGGCAAGGCTTACACAGCCTGCGGAGAAGCTGCGTCATCTTTGCATGCCATGGTGCTCCTGCAGGTCTACCAGGCCAAAGCGCTAAAGGAACTGCACGAGGGTAGTTCTGACCCAAGGGTTATGCAGGAACTGCACAGACAACACTCCGGGTCGCCTCCGGGCCGTCTGGGTCGGGTCTGATCGTCCCACCTCGCTGCCCCACCCTGGGTACATCTGTGGTGCCGTTTGTCCCGCTTGTGCGGTCTCTGGGAGCCTGGCTAGCGCCTCGCGTCTCGCTGGCTCATCCGTACCATCACACTCGGTTACGCGATTCAGTTCACGTACCGGCCTCCCAAGTACAAGGGCATCCTCTTCACCTCTGTGCGGAGCAGCGATGCCCACGTCTTGCGGTCTGAGATCAAGGTCCTACTGGTGAAGGGCACGATCGAGCCGGTTCCTCCAACCAATATGAAGGCGGGGTTTTACAGCCCCTACTTCATTGTACCCAAAAAAGGGGGTGGGTTACGGCCAATCTTGGACCTGCGTGTCCTAAATCAGGCCCTGCACAAGCTTCCGTTCAGGATGTTAATGCAGAAACGCATTTTCGAATGCATCCGTCCCTGAGATTGGTTTGCAGCGATCGACCTGAAGGACGGGTACTTTCATGTCTCTATCCTTCCTCGACACAGACCGTTCCTACGCTTTGCGTTCGAGGGGAAGGCATATCAGTACAAAGTCTTAACTTTCGGGCTGTCCCTGTCGCCTCGCGTCTTTACGAAGGTCACGGAGGCAGCCATTGTTCCGCTCAGAGAACGCGGCGTTCGCATTCTCAACTATCTCGACAACTGGCTCATTCTCGCCCAGTCTCGGGAACAGTTGTGCGAACACAGGGACCTGGTGCTTCGTCACCTCAGCCTGCTGGGGCTTCGGGTCAACTGAGAGAAGAGCAAACTCTGTCCCACACAAAGGATCTCTTATCTCGGCATGGAGCTGGACTCGGTCAGTCAGACTGCGCGCCTCACAGAGGAGCGAGTCCAGTCAGTGTTGAACTGCTTGAATACGTTCAAGAGCAGGACGGCGGTCCCACTGAAATTTTTTCAGAGGCTCCTGGGGCATATGGCATCAGGGTGGTCTACGCTCCCGTCGCATGATGCAACTCGCCCGCCATCATCTCCTGTGGAGTCAGAAGCATCTGAGGTCGCTTCACATCCCTGGTGCGCTGAACCAGACAGCCGACGAGCTCTCTCGCCAGCCGACACCTCTGGGAGAGTGGCGACTCCACCCCCGACCGTCCAGCTGATATGGGACCTTTTCGGAGCCGCACAGGTAGACCTGTTTGCCTCTCCGGACTCAACCCATTGCCAGTTGTACTATTCCCTGACCGGGGGGACCCTCGGCACGGATGCACTGGCACACAGCTGGCCCCGGGACCTGCGCAAGTATGCGTTTCCCCCAGTGAGCCTTCTTGCACAGACAAGGTCAGGGAGGACGAGGAGCAGGTTCTGTTAGTTGCGCCCTACTGGCCCAACCAGACCTGGTTCTCCGAACTTACACTCCTCTCGACAGCCCCTCCCTGGCCATTTCCTCTGAGGAAGGACCACTATGGCACCCGCGTCCAGATCTCTGGAAACTCCATGTCTGGTCCCTGGACGGGACGCGGAGGTTCTAGGTGGCCTGCCGCAGGCTGTGGCAGACACCATCACTTCTGCTAGAGCCCCCTCTAAGAGGCGCCTCTATACACTGATATACACTGATCAATAGCGGCGTATCACGATGCAGTAGCAGGTAAGTCCTTGGGTAAGCATGACTTAATTGTCAGGTTCCTCAGAGGTGCGAGGAGACTAAATCCTCCTCGTTCAACCTCGGTACCCTCTTGGGACTTAGTCCTGGTGTTGAAGGCAGGGCCCTCCTTTTGAGCCTTTGCAGTCTGCAGAGTTAAAAGTTCTGTCTATAAAGACAGTACTCCTGACTGCATTGGCCTCCATTAAGAGGATACGGGACCTGCATGCACTTTCGGTCAACGAATTGCGCCTAGAATTCGGGCCGGCCAACTCTCACGTCATCCTGAGACCCAGGCCCGGATACGTGCCCAAGGTTCCCACCACTCCCTTCCGGGACCAGGTGGTGAACCTGCAAGCGCTGCCTTCGGAGGAGGCAGACCCAGCCCTGACTTTGTTGTGTCCCACCTGCGCTCTTCGCGCTTACGTCGACCGGACTCAAAGCTTTAGGACCTCAGAGCAGCTCTTCGTCTGTTACGGAGGCCAGCAGAAGGGAAAGGCTGTCTCCAAGCAGAGGTTAGCCCACTGGATAGTGGATGCTATCGTCTTGGCTTACCAGTCCCAAGACGTGCCTTGCCCGTTCGGGGTGCGAGCTCACTCCAGTAGGAGTGTAGCCTCCTCCTGGCCGTTGGCTCAAGGCGCCTCGCTGAGAGATATTTGTAGAGCTGCGGGCTGGGCGACACCAAACACGTTCGCTAGATTCTATAGCCTCCGTGTAGAGCCGGTTTCTTCCCGTGTACTCGCCTCCAGCAGCCGGTAAACATGAAGTACCCGCTCTTGTGTCGGCTTGCAACGCTACTCCCGTCCGCTGGGCCGGATACATGTGTCCAGATCTCTGGAAACGTCTATTGTCTCCAGCTGTGTTCCCCAGAAATGGCTAACCCTGTGAGCTCCTCCGTTACCCCTTCGGTGTCAGACGTTGCAGCCGTCTGACGCTAGGCCTGCACCCGTATGCTTGTGGAACGTGTGTGCAGGCTGGGTCCATATGTAGCGGTTCCCTAAACGGTAACCCCATATGTGTATTCGCCACGGTACCAGCTACCCTATTCGGCTAGCCCAGTGTCTTTCCCTTGACAGAGCTCACTCTGTCGTCTCTATGGTACTCCCCTGACAGGTTAGTCCTTATGGTTTTCCACCTCTCCTCCTGGAGGACGTGGCTCCGCAGCGTCCCGTCTACCTGACGGGCACGCTTTCCCAGCGTTATCCAATAGTCTCGCTGAGTGGGTCTTGCAGAAGCAGCTGTGACGGACCTTCCCTGCTTGGCGCCCTGACTTCTGCTCCAACCTGGGAGCACTTCAGCGAGCCCAAGCAGGGCGCTGGAAGGGCCAGCCTTCCTGGCGTGTTGGTAGGGATCTCCAATTCATTGGTCAGTTCCGACGTACGTCGAACGTGACCGACTGAAAGGGAACGTCTCGGTTACGTATGTAACCCTCGTTCCCTGAAGGAGGAAACGGAGACGTACGTCTCGTCGCCAGGAGCTGTGCTTCCGCTGAAGGGCCGACTCACTTTTTTCGGCTCCTCAGTTGGAAAAGCGAGGATGCGGTATTCCACTTCCATATTTATACTCGCGCTGCAGGGTGGTGCGTGGACTGCATGCTTCGTTTTTATACACTCGAAGCAGATTGGTCTCTGAAAATGATCCCCAATTTGTCGGTCAGTTCTGACGTACGTCTCCGTTTCCTCCTTCAGAGAACGAGGGTTACATACGTAACCAAAACGTTTTTGAAAACAGAACAAACAGCACAACCGCTGCGTCACAACACTGTGTTTTATTCCTCAGAGAATCAACATATTTGAACAAATCAGATGAGTCAATTATTTATTTAAGCTACCCATTCATAAATACAGTCGTTTGCTATTAGTCGTTAAATAATAGCAAACGACTTTAACATTAGTTAAATAAATCAGCACTTTGAACGAATCAGTTGAATTCAACTCACTCATTAATACAGTAGCTAACCTACTAGCGGTTTTAGTTTCATATTTAAAAAGTATACAGCCTATTATTTAATTTTTTTTAAGTAGCCTATTATTAATTAATTACTAGCTACTAATTACATCTTCAACAATGTAATTAGATGACTATTCCATTATTTATTACCAATTACTTTCTAAATCCCATATCAATCTCGACCAGAGGAACAAAGATAGACATGAAACTGCTCTTTTATTTCTTTTAAATAAATAATATAAAATTGCATAAATTATTCTTGAACTGACCAAAATATTTAAAGGGAGAAGGTTACATTACAGTTTGACATAAGATTTTGATAACTTTAAGATAAAATTTTGATGTTAAATACACTATTGTTTTATATAGAATTGTTGTTGTAGTCTATACAGTATTTGAATCACATAAGAAGTAACTGTAAATTACAAAGAAATTAATAGTAATTCCTTACTTTACTTTGAAATTACAGTAATAATTAATTAGGTACACTGTAAAAAAAAAAAATCAAAATTTTACGGAAAATAACTCATAATAATAACTCGAAAATAACTTGTCATTTTGAATTATGTTTAAAACTATGTAAAATTACCAACAATAATTGTAAATAAACAACTTGTTATTTTAAGGATTATATCATTAATGACAAATTACAGTAATTCTCATTTTTTATACAGGAAAATCATTGTATTATTTATACTGTATTTTTCCGTTTTCATAAATAACATACAAATTAATGTAAAATTACAAACAATATCTGTAAATTAATAACTTGACCATTATTTTAAGGATTGTATCATTAATGACAAATTACAGTAATTCTCATTTTTCTATACAGGGAAATTACTGTATTATTTTTACTGTATTTTTCTGTTTTCATAAATTACATACAAATTCATGTAAAATTACAAACAATATCTGTAAATTAACAACTTGCTCTTTAGCTCATTAACTTCAGCTCATTATATTAAAGGTTTATGTCCATACTAACAATTTAACATTATTCTTTGTAATTTTAAAGTAAATCTTATTAGTTTTATATTTACACTGTAAAAATAAAATCGTAAAAAAACGGTCAAATGACTGGCAGCTACGGCTGCCAAACAAAAACCGTAAAACCGTAAAATATCTTAATACAAATAAAGTGCAAATACTTTACAGAAATTTACATTAAAAGTTTTAGAGAAAACACTGTTATTTTACAGATTTTTCCTTATTTAAATTGAGATATTTTACTTTAATTTTGTTTTTGTTTGGCAGCCACTGCTGCCAGTCATTTGACCGTTTTTAAATTTATTTATTTTTTACAGTGTAGGTGTATTTTTACATTCAAACTCTGTAATTCTGGATACTGTCACAGGGTGTTTTGGTTTTGTTTCATGTGTTTAGTTTGCCATGTTCACTTTCATGTCTTGCCATGCACTTCCTGGGCTTGTCATGTGATCCTGCCATGTGCTCCTTTGTCCTGTGTTCTGTTGTCATGTCATTGGTTCATTGGGTAATCAGTGTTCACAGGAGTCCCTTGTCTTGTCTTTCGTCTCAGTGTATTTAAGCCCTCATGTTTGCCATGTGTCCTTGTCTTGTATTGAATGTGTAACCTGCGTGTTAGTGAGTCTTTGTGCCAGTCCAGTCTTGGTTTTATGTTTTGCATTTTGATTTGTTAAGTTTAATAAACTGCACTTGGGTTCAGCAAACTCGCCTCCAGTGGATAATGTTACAGATACAAATATAACAAACTATATAGCAAACTAAATATCAAACAATAATCTGGTTTTAATAGAGTGCAAATCTGCACTGCTCTCCAGGTTGAAACTTTCAGGCCTCTGCCCACACCACAAAACACCATTTGACCAATTAATTAAATATAACAGCAAATAAAAATAAATATACACATTTGCTAACTGTAGTTTAAAACAAGTTTATTCTATAGCTGCAAGGCCATTTGCTGTCTTTCCGTGTTCATTTGAGCGTGATTGGTCAATCTGAACGTCATCCAGAAATCTGGCCAATGACAACTGTGCGCGCCTTCTACCGATCAAGTTTGAATATACACCCGTTGCCGTTGGAGTGCTCGCGGGCGCGGCTTCTAATCTGCAACAGGACTGCTTCGGTCGGTCCACTAGTAATGGCATTACATGGATCATTTTACATCTGTTAATCTTATTTTGGACGAATTTTGATTGTGGGATGTCAACTATGAACGAAAAAACATGAATATGAACAGACATTTAAGTCACCAATGGCAGACGGCAGAAGGTAAATACCTTTATATTTTTCTACTGTACTGTCACATCAAGATATAGTGCACTGAAGTGATATACTAATCGCGATTAATTTACATATTCTGTTTCTGTGTTTTGTTATGTTGTAATACTGTTAAGATAGGGCTGGGCGCTATGACGATGATTTTGACTATCGTTAGAGATTTTGCATTTAACGTTACCTTTTTATATATTATTTTGGTGTACTATAGTTGGCATTTTTTCTGTGTACAAAAATTGGTGCAACTGTGTGACCTTGCTATGATGCATCTGGAAAAAGGTGTCCATTGTTGTGAATCCTCATATTCCTTATAACTCCCATATCAAAGCTGAGCCGTTCATATAGCCAGAATATCTCAATGTCAAATGTTGTTTAAAGGAAAGGTTAAAAAACTAAATCCTCCCTTTTTAAGGACTTTTCAGTGAATCAATGTCTGAAAATGTTCTTTCTTTTAAGGATCCAGATGAATATTGGAGATTTGGAAGAGGATTGCTCTTTATCTGCTATGTCTGTCCCTTCTGGTGCAGAATCATGGACCTTCTATTGTATGTTTTGATTTATAATTCTTATTACACTATATAGCTTGGATTCTGAATTAAAAGGTAAATGTTTGTCCACATATATTATCAGAGCTATATGGAGCCCACGGGGGTCAGTTGAATATTGAGGAAAACAATGTAGAACTGATTTGGAAAACACAAGCTAAAATACAAAGCTAACAGTAAACGGCACAATTTGTTATTTTGTTATAAGGTGAAACCATGACCGCATGATATTAGTAACCCTAACTTACAAGATAAATGCAATTTTTAGTTTTTCAATTCTTCCTGGGGGCTCTGAATAACTGTTTGTGAAGAATTGTTTACATAAATTTACATCTGAATAATAAACGTTTTAGAATCAATAGTGAAAGTGATCTTGTAGATGTATCAGTTTTGTATTTATTATTTTTTTGTTTGAAATTGAGTATTTTATTCAACTTTAAAATTTGGATGAAACTCTTTCACTGTTATCTGTATTTTAAATGTTAAATGTATGATGTATTGTATTGTTGTACAGACTGTATTTTGTCTTCCAAAATAAAACTGTAAATTTACAATCTTGAGCATGCTTTAACACTTTATTGAATGTTTTTTTTATTATTATTATTGTAATCTGTAAAATAACACTGTTATTCTGCAGAATTTTTAGCACTGTCACTTTATTGAAGGTGTTTGATCATAATAATCTAGGAAAAATCTGTAAAATAACAGTTTTACACTTTAATTTTTTATTTTTTTTTAAATGGTCAAATGACTGGCAGCTACAGCTGCCAAACAAAAACCATAAAATTAAAGTAAAATATCTTAATTTTAAACAAGGAAAAATCTGTAAAATAACAGTTTACCACTATAAAAAATGGTAAATGACTGGCAGCTACAGCTGCCAAACAAAACCGTAAAATTAAAGTAAAATATCTGTTGTTATGCATTACACCGACACTGATTATGCAACTGCAGTGTAAATCCATTCATGCCAAATCTGAGTTGCATTAAGTGTAAATAAATTAATGGATCTTGTTGATACCGACTTTATTTGTTTGGTAATAGACATACAGTGTCATCTTATTCTGATTGCATTGATTGATTTAATGTAAGAATCTGACATAAGAGGACACCGATATGACAATACATTTAAAAATACCCTTAATCTCTGGCTTTATTGCTCAGTGTTATTTCACGGTTTTGATCTTCTCTTGACTGAGAGACACATCCTGTCATTTATTGTATTATAATATATCTTTAAACTTTGAGTAGGCTAGGCATATTCCATATTAATTGTTCTAGGAACCTCAAAGGATATTTAAATTGTGTATTTTTTGCTACTATATAATGATGTAATTGAGGTCATTTTTAGCATAGGCAGAGCCCAAACATAAACTCAAGCCCAGGGGCCCCCAGACCCATCAGTCCTGCCCTGATTCTATTTATTTGTGCTATTGCTTGTAATTTGTTCTTACTGACTGTTGACTTGCTCTTTTGCTATAAAATTAAGTTTTGTTACGGGGAAAAAATAATGTTAAGTCTGGGCCCACCAGGAATTTCACTTGGCCCACCCTGCATCTCAAAGCTGGAGCCGGGCCTGTTTTGAACTATGCTGTAGCTATAGCTGTGTTTTGCGGTGTGTTTGTCGTCAAACTCAAATGTATATATTTTTTTATTAGATCAGATAACATTTTAAGCTGTCATATGGTCATGTTACACTGTACCCCACCTATGGGGCATGTCACATTTCACTTCCATTCTTTGGGGGTAGATCAAGAAAAAAAAGTATACGCTGTATTAATGAAACAAAACCACATAATTGTACTAGATGTGTAAAATTAATGTGGGAAAAAATAAATACTCTGAACCCCAAGTGAATTTACACAAACTGATAGTGTCAAAAAGGTTGTGCCCCGCTCTCCCCTAAATGTTGTGTTGAGAAGCCAAGGACTTTAATCTTTGAGTAAATGGAGTCTGTACTTACTGTAGGAAAGTGGGCATGTCACAGCCTGGTCTGTTCGCTTCCTGTACTATTAAAAGTGGAACATTGTTGACCTGAATTGTCCTCAATCCTGTTTTTTTTTTTGTTTGTTTGTTTTTTTTGCCCTATATACATTTATATCAAAATCATTAGTTGTAAGCAGGGGCGATTCTATGATTTTCATTTTAGGAGGGCTCAGCCCCCAGTGAGGGTATGAAAAAAAAAATGGTAAAACTTTAGTTTAGGGTTCAATTCTCACTATTAACTAGTAGTTTATTAGCATGCATATTACTAGGATATTGTCTGTTTATAATTACTTAAAGCAAATATGAATGCCTTGTTCTGCATGACCATATTGTACAACCCTTAATCGTACCCAGGAATGTAGGCAGTGTTTTTTATATTTAGATCCACTGGAGGCAAGCTTTATAAACCCAAGGACAGTTTATTTGACAGCGTGAACAGATACAAAACAGACAATGACTTGGACTTGACCAGACTTGACTTGACTTGACTTGACTTGACTTGAAACAGACACTCACCAACCATGGTTACAGGAAACAATACTCGACCAGGACACGTGGCAAACATGAGGGCTAAATACACAGACTAATGACAAGACAAGGGGCACCTGTGAACAGCAATCAAACAATGAACCAATGACAGAACATGACAACAGAACACATGACAAAAACAACCAATGAGAACATAACACGCGAGGACAAAGAGATCACATGACAAACAGGAAGCATGAACATGAACAAAACCCAAACACACCGTGACAGATCCCAAATGTAAGGTAGTTATGGGGGTTTGGGGGCATCCTTCCTGGAGAAAATTTAGATTTCTATGATCTACATATGTGCATTTTAAGATGTTCTGAAGGCCAATAAATTAGATTAGAAAACCATGTCAGGGGGCAATAGATTATTTGCCTTTCTTCTTATCTCCACATCTCTCTTTTTCTCTTTGTTTTTATTTTGCCCTGTCTCTTCCCCTCCTAAAGCTGAGCTTTGACTGATATAGTTTTTCCATTTTCGTCAGAGAAGAAAGTAAACATGTTTTATGAATCATTTTCGTACACGTTAATTTACTGAAGGCTAACAGGAAAGCTAACTAAATTTATTAAATTAATTCACAATATGTACACATTCATTACTAATCTTATGCCCAATACAGGGTGAAAAAAGCTGAGCTTTTTTAATTTACTGTAGGCTACAAATTGAATTTTATTAATTTACAATATGTAGGCCTACACATTCATTATTAATATTATGCCTAATCTGATGAAAATGGCTTTGTTAACATTTCTTCGTTAATTAGCCTACATTATGAATCACATTACATAGGCCTATTTTCAATTCAAAATGGTGAAATTATAGACGAAAGTTTATTAATTTGCCTGAATATTTTTGTCATTTGTTTAACATTTCTGACTTAAAGTAGCTGCTGTCAAATATGAAATGTTTAGTTTAGTTACTTACATAGCTCGCACTTGACGTCGAGTCACGCTGCTAAAATTCGCGCTCCCTACTACCTACTCCCTAATTCGTGTGCCCGCCTACTCTGATTTGACTGGTTTTCTTAAATATTTTGACATTGATGAGCGGTGGATGTCTATAGGGCTTCCTGGGATCAGGAGATTTCAAGAGGAAGGAGGATGCATGTGTGGACAGGTTCACTGACCTGGTTCCTTTATTTAGATTATAATGTAATGGAAAGATGTTTTTATAAGATTAAGTATAAATTATAGAAACGTGCTGCAGAGATGTAGGATTCAACTTTTAAATAAGACATTGAAAATGTAAGTAGTACTCAGGTTAGCATGTGTTGTCATTTTTTTGTTTTACTCTGAAATGTACAGAAGGCAAGTGTGTGTGTGTGTGTGTGTGTGTATGTGTGTGTGTGTGAAAGCCACACAGATTGCAAAAATCCCACTCAACCAAGGAGGTGGGGATATTAGCAAGTGGATTCTCATGAACACTTAAGGGAAACGATCCCAGTGTTCCATTTCACAGCCAAGAAAACCAGCACATGGTGTGAAAAGTAATGCTTGAAGTCATGCTTTGAATCCCATGACTCAAATTTCTGCCAAAGACATAATGGAGGCTGACACCATGCTGAAAGCTTTGTCCTATTTTCAATCCTCATCAACATGAGATTTAAGGTAGAAAGAAAATGCTGTTCAAAATATTGTAAGTGTAAAGTAATGGCAAGATGCTTTAGTAAAATTCAATTGATTTATTTAAAACAGGGAAACAATGTTTTAGGTGTGCATTTAGAATAAGTACGCTCATAAGTAAAAAAAGGTTCTTTATTGTCCTTACAAAAAGAAGTTTATTCAAGTGTTCTACTAGTATACTTCTTTTAAACTAAAAAAAGAAAGCATACTTTCAGTCTACTTTTTACAGTGCATCCAGAAAGTATTCACAGCGCTTCACTTTTTCCACATTTTATGTTACAGCCTTATTCCAAAATGGATTAAATTCATTATTTTTTCCTCAATTCTACAAACAATACCCCATAATGACAATGTGAAAGAAGTTCGTTTGAAGTCTTTGCAAATGTATTAAAAATAAAAAACGAAAAAAATCACATGTACATAAGTATTCACAGCCATTGTCATGACACTCCAAATTGAGCTCAGGTGCATCCTGTTTCCACTGATCATCCTTGAGATGTTTCTACAACTTGATTGGAGTCCACCTGTAGTAAATTCAGTTGATTGGACATGATTTGGAAAGGCACACACCTGTCTATATAAGGTCCCACAGTTAACAGTGCATGTCAGAGCACAAACCAAGCCATGAAGTCCAAGGACTTGTCTGTAGACCTCCGAGACAGGATTGTATCAAGGCACAGATCTGGGGAAGGGTACAGAAAAATTTCTGCAGCATTGAAGGTCCCAATGAGCACAGTGGTCTCTATCATCCGTAAATGGAAGAAGTTTGGAACCACCAGGACCCTTCTTAGAGCTGGCCGCCCTGCCTAACTGAGCGATCGGGGGAGAAGCACCTTAGTCAGGGAGGTGACCAAGAACCTGCTGGTCACACTGACAGAGCTCCAGTGTTTCTCTGTGGACAGAGGAGAAACTTACAGAAGAACAACCATCTCTGCAGCACTCCACCAATCAGGCCTGTATGGTAGAGTGGACAGACGGCACATGACAGCCCATCTGGAGTTTGCCAAAAGGCACCCGAAGGACTCTCAGACCATAAGAAACAAAATTCTCTGGTCTGATGAAACAAAGATTGAACTCTTTGGCCTGAATGGCAAGCGTCATGTCTGGAGGAAACCAGGCACCGCTCATCACCTGGCCAGTACCATCCCTACAGTGAAGCATGGTGGTGGCAACATCATGCTGTGGGGATGTTTTTCAGCGGCAGGAACTGGGAGACTAGTCAGGATCGAGGAAAAGATGAATGCAGCAATGTACAGAGACATCCTTAAAGAAAACCTTCTCCAGAGCGCTCTGGACCTCAGACTAGGGCGAAGGTTCATCTTTCAAAAGGAAAAGGCCCTAAGCACACAGCCAAGATAACAAAGGAGTGGCTACGGGACAACTCTGTGTATGTCTCTGAGTGGCCCAGCCAAAGCCCAGACTTGAACCTGATTGAACATCTCTGGTGAGATCTGAAAATGGCTGTGCCTGCTGTTTTGTTAAAAATAAGGTGGAAAAAGTTTGAAAACATGGATAGCTGGAAAATTCAGTCAATGGTGCCCCAATATTATCTGTCTGCAATACTGGAGGCTGCACTTTTAGGACCGCGGCATACTACTTTGTTTTTAACTATGGTTTACTACTGTTACACTTACACATAAACATATACTTTTAATTTTATATACTAAAAGTGGGCCAATTTAGTCCCAAGCAATTTGGGCCAATTTAGTGTATTATTGAAATAATACACTTACAAGTTTACTACTAGTACGCATTGATATTAGTATACTTACTACATAAAGTATACTTAAAAATATACTTGAACATTACTTAAGTATACTTTTTTTCGTAAGGGTGGCACCATTGGTTCCAAGTGTCATGGATTCACCAGGCTCCACCATCACTCCCTCAATCCGAACCTATTCACCAGAGTATTGATCACTGCCACCTGTCAGCAATCACCACACTCATTAGCACCAGCAGTCATTTGTCTGGTCTTGACTTGGACTACTGATTATGATCCTGACTACTTACCTGTGATTAAGTACCTCCTGTGATTCTCATCATCCCTGTTCTTGCGTCTGTTCTCCAACTCGCTGATTACTTTATTATCCCCATGGGGAAATTTTTTTGCAATGAGTTTCACAGGCATATACACAAGGACCAAACAATATACTTTAAAAGAAAACATGAAAACACACATTATAAAAATTCGGTAACGCTTTAGATTACAGCCCGGAAAGTACTGTGTAACTAAAGCGAATTTACAGCGTAACTTTCGGTAATTATAGTGTAACTATAAAGTAAGTGCGTGTAGTTATAAGGGAACAATATGTAATATTTGGGGAATAAAGGGGTAACTATCAGGAGAATTAACAAATTATTTATACTGTAAGTATTTTTTAATTAAGGGGTAATTTTCCATGTAGTTGCAGGGTAAGTATGAATATGCGGGCTGTAAATTTAAGTGGTGCTTGTTCCCCTCTTATTTCATGTAGTTACAGGGTAAGTATGAATCTGCGGGCTGTAAATTAAAGTGGTGCTTGATCCCGTCTTGTTTCATGTAGTTACAGGGCAAGTATGAATCTACGGGCTGTAAATTAAAGTGGTGCTTGTTCCCCTCTTGTTTCATGTAGTTACAGGGTAAGTATGAATCTGCGGGCTGTAAATTAAAGTGGTGCTTGATCCCGTCTTGTTTCATGTAGTTACAGGGTAAGTATGAATCTACAGGCTGTAAATTAAAGTGGTGCTTGATCCCGTCTTGTTTCATGTAGTTACAGGGTAAGTATGAATCTACAGGCTGTAAATTTAAAGTGGTGCTTGATCCCGTCTTGTTTCATGTAGTTACAGGGTAAGTACAATAAAAACAACTTTTTTTAAACAGATTTACAACACTTATTCGTTTCTCTTGCTTGGCTTCTCCTCCTCTTGTTCCTCTTCTTATTCGTTCTTGCCACAGATGAATCTTAAGAAGGAATCCTATGTCTCTAGCTATTTTGTAGCTATATTATGTATTTAAAGAAAATACAGTGCATGCAGAAATGTCCTCAACGTTTACTCATCTTATGCCCTCATAAATAATCTAATAATGAAAACTCATTTGGGTTCCTAAAAGTTGAAGCATCAAACAGCACATACAGCAATAACGACAGTAATCCATACGATCCCAATGGATGAATCAATGTCTTCTGAAGTGAAACGATAAGTGTTTGTAAGAAAAATAGCAATATTTAAAAAAAAAAAAATTTTACGGTAAACTATCGCTTCCGACCAGCAGTCACCTGCGTGAATGAGAGGGTTGAGTTCACGCTTGACGTAACTTGAAGCTGACTGGTCACACGGATGTCAGATGCCGTCTGTTTTTATTTTCGTTTTTTTTAATTAATGCTCAAAGCAGTAAACAAACAATAACATAATATGTGATAACGCAAGAGAGACAGAGTCGCCACATGCGCGAGAACGTCATGAAAGCTTCAAGCTTCTTTACTCACGCTGGTAACAGTTGGTCGGATGTGGAAAGATTAGTAAATTATGAGATAATTTCTCATTAGTTACTCTGTAACTACATGAAACTATTAACAGCCCGCAGATTCATACTTACCCTGTAACTACATGAAATAACTAGCACCACTTACCCTGTAACTACATGGATAATTACCCCTTAACTAAAAAATACTTTCAGTAAATCATTTGTTAATTTTCCTGATAGTTACCCCTTTATTCCCCAAATATTACATATTGTTCCCTTATACCTACACGTACTTACTTTATAGTTACACGATAATTACTGAAAGTTACGCTATAAATTTTGCTTTAGTTACACAGTACTTTCCGGGCTGTAATCTAAAGCGTTACCAAAAATTCACAAAAACTCCAGCGTCTCTCCAGTGTTTCCTCTGTTCCTGTAAGACAAAGACATTACAGACTATTCTTTCTAATGGCAACTTAAGGTGTGTGTGGACTTACTCTCCATTTGAAGTCTCATTCATTATTCACCTGCCATACCAAGAACTGCATCTTCTATAAGCATTTACCATCAGCGGTGAACATCCCTTTCCTGTGTTATATTGCTGTTCAATAAAGCACTGTGTTGTCACTCATCCACCTCTCTCTGTGAGTCTGCTCTCCTAACACCAAGAAGAACCTTTTTTTAGATTAATACAATTATTTTTCACACTAAGAACAAAATTGTTCTGTTAAGAACTGTTCACTGAAATATTCTTTGGGGAACCCAAAATAGTTTGGCATCTCTGTGAAAACCCCCTTTTGGAAACTTTATCTTTAAGAGTGTATGCTGTGCTCGGTTCTACTGGGCAAATTTATCTTTGCTCTTAATTTGTTCCAGTATAACCCTGATAAGGCATAATTGAATGGATCAGGTCTTGTGCTTCCCAAAGCTCTGAGGTTCCAAAGCTTAAAATATTTGTTTCTTGTTTATGATTTAATTTCAGTCACGTAAAAACACAAACGTAACAGATTATTCCTGAACTAAAATCCGTTTCAGCAGAAAAGGCCATGAGAAAAACTGTCAGAGTACAAACATTCCTTAAGCATCATAGCAGGTGTTTGTGTTTTCCAGAAAGAGTATGTTTGGCAGATTTAATTTGGGCACTGTTTTTGTTCAAATGGATAAAGGGTGGATTACAACTCACCAATGACTAGCACATGTTACATGTGCTAGTCATTGTTACCAAAAACACACGTTACACGTTACCAAAAACTGCAGTAACTGCATGCCTTGTAGAACAGGGTTACAGGGTTTATTTAAAAGTAATATTTAATTAAATAAAATTGTACTATTAAATATCACTGTGAGTAGTTCAAGTAAATAGGTCGTAGTGTTTGGCTGATTAAAAAGTTAAGAACCTCTGTTAGTAAATTAAGCAATGAAACATGATTTGTAATCATCTCATTATTTGTAATCATCCATTATTACTGGAACATGAGTGTAATACAACAGGCTATGAGCCAAATGTTCTTATTTAAAACTATAGTTAACAACCAAGATTCCAGGGTTTGTTAAAGTGTACTAAATTGTAAGAGTACATGTATAACAAATAGTAAACAGCAATGCAGTAATAGTGTGTCTGACATAAACGAGAATTTTACAGAGTAAGGGACCAATTAGATAAAGCCAGTTGCATCTTTAAAAATAGATCATAACAGAGTCTACTTCGAATTTGGAAAATTGTGTTAAAATGGGTATCTGATTTATTTATAAAATGTGAATATTAATGACAAATTTTGTAGATGTTTAGTGGATGTTTTTCTATGTCAAATCACCCGGTTGTACCCAACAGCTATGTCCCCAGATTTGTTTGTGTGTAAGCCTGTGCCTTGGGATTTAACCCTTTTCGGAATTTGTACATATTTACACAATGTGCTTAACTTACTTTTACTTACTGATGTTCTTTACTTAGGCCAATTATTATGCTGTACATTTACACTTGACCAGATTCATATCCTGGGAGTCACAAAGGCTTGCTTGCTTGCATATGTGTGAAAACACACACACACACACACACACACACACACTTCAATATTGTGCAGATAAGGCTAAGTTCAAGTCTTTTTCTCTCATGTTAACTGTACATGATGCCCATCATCTCCTAACCGAGTAAACAAGGAGAGGGAAAAAATGTTGTAAACATTGGACAAATTTAGAGATGGAGATTTAAAAGCTGATAGAGAAGCACATAAATGAGAGCAGAGAAGTGAGAAAAGAAACCAGAACATTGGAGATGGAACGAAGATAGAGGAAAATGGGGCAGAGATCAAGTAGAATGAGGAACGGGAAAAATAATGTGCAAGAGAGAATGTGGGAGCTTCACTATGGAACATTCAGTTGAGGATGTGTTGCTGTCGCAGATTATGTCACATTTATACCTTAGCGTGACTTTTGTGTTCGTATTTGTAAGCTAATTTTCTTGTGTATCATTGTGTATGTGTGAGTTTGTGTGTGCGTGGGAAGGGGGTTTGCAGATTGTATGAGTTGTGCTGTGTTTGGCAGATGTCCAATATTTACTCTGCAGTATATGTCTGACAGATCCTAAGAACACACTGTCCTGGGAAAGATGTTTTCTTCCCCTCTCTCTCTCTCTCTCTCTCACTCTTCCTTTCTTTCTTTACGTTTGAGATGAGCAGGGAGCTGAATCAAGTCTTTGTTCTTAGTCTAAGACACTGAAGAGGATTATCTATATGAAGGAGGTGAGTCTTTCTCTCAGTGTTTCTCAGTAGCAAAGCTCCTACAACCAGAAGGCAGCAAACAACTACTTTTGCAAAGTAAAATTAAATCTCTTTCAACAACAAAAATGACTCCTAGATCACAGTCCTCTACATTTCATGCTTGATCAATTTGGTTTGTTATTTTTCCATATGGTTCAATAAGCACTTTATTTAGCTAATATCATAATTCTTAGAAGCTGTTCTGGAGCTTTGCAAGAAAAATAAGTAAAACTCAGTTTTTTAACATTAGTTTTTTTTACTTTTTTCAAAGATGTGTTTACTGTCTCATTTAGAAGAGACTCCAGTCATATAAGTAGCCTAATAAAAGTTGTTTTGTTGTACCTAACGGTTGCGTCATGGGGTCCGTCACATTGCCGGCCAAATACTACTTACTTTATCTTGGTAACCCCTTTAATTTCGGAACAATGTTGAAAAGTAAAACAAAGCTCTCTTCATCAAATATATACAACAGCAAATAAGATGATTACAATATATTAAAGCCCAAGGTCATCTAAGCACCTGTTCTCACACAATGGACTGTTAGTGTCTGCTCTAGAGCACATTGCAGTTCATTAACAGAAAGATTATGGCTCCAGGCAAACCAAAATCATTCACTTTTGCAAATAATATCACTGTATTATTGAAAATACATGGTAACAACTGATTGGATATGCTTCAAAAAAGTGCTTTTTAGCTAATGGTCAATTAATTATTGCAGATTTGTATTTCCCCAGAACTTTGCTGCCTTTTTATAAATATTATAATGTGATGAGAACTATGTCTAAAACTATATGTGAAAAGTTGCCAAAACATTTTAAAGAAAAAAATCAATCCTGTAACCAGCCAATTAAGTGTCATAATCCTGATGGGGTTATGCAAGATGTTATTCAGGTATGTCCTAGACCTTCTCAACCTGAATGATAGCATTAGCAGTGTTTTTGTAAAACAAGACAAAGCTTATTGAAGTGATGTCAACATAATGTTTTCTTTTTGACTCAATTATTGTGCTACATTTGCCAAATAGATGCATCAATTTTTCAAGGTCTCTACAGGAAGCAATGTTTAACTGGCTGTTTAAGTATAAACTTTATTAGGAAGAAAGGTTTGAAAAAAGTTTAGCCAACTGTACACTCTTAAAAATGTATTCCAAAAAGGTTCCAAAAAGGGTTTTTTTTTTGCAGAGATGCACAACATTTTGAGCATTTGAAGCATTCCATGGATGTCAAAGGTTCTTCATGATTTCAGATGCCAATTAAACAACCTTTATTTTTAAGACACAGGCATTGACATAGCCCTTTTGACTAGGATTTTTAGTCCATCTTAACCTGACAGGTCCTCCGCACAGACACTATGGCCAGCTTCAGCTCCATACCGGCGTGATGAATCGATCTTTAAGCAAAAGAAACTGGATGAATATTTGAATGCTACCAATCCCAATCTGAATTCTGACTTGTGATACAGCCTGAATCATAATCACATCGTGTTCATTCGTTGGCCAGAGGAGAACTGGCCCCCCGACGGAGTCTGGGTTCTCCCAAGGTTTTTCTCCTTTCCACTTTTCTTCGTTCTTTCTGTGATCTCAGGATACATGTTATGGTTCATAGATCTTCATAATGTCCATAATGTTTTGGGGAAAAGCAATATGCAAATTGCAAATATGCAAAGGCAAATAATTAAAATATATTACCGATTTCTTTACAATCACTTTGACACTAATATCAGATAATGTAACTATCAATTGAAACAACTGCTCAAAATAATAACTGTTGCATTAATCCTTATGCATAGTTTTAACTAAATTCCATGTTTAGATTATGAAAGTTTCAGTATAACAAGATCCATTGACACCAATTTCTGTGGATCATGAACCAGTTGATATCTATGGATGTAATATTTCATCATCATTCATTTTCAGACGCTGTTTCTATGGTCCCATGTTCATTGTTATAAATCGACCCTTCGAATCAGCCTTTTGCCAAACTCGCTCTACTCCCTTTTTAACATCACATCTCAGATTGGAAAGGTGGAAACAAAGTGTCTAAAGTGTGTTTAATAATAATGTGTTTATCAGGTTTAGGGGTAGGTGTAGGGAGGGCTTTATTGTCCCAATAAGGTGGCATCCATTTAATAATTTTAATAAATATAATAATTTACACTCAATGTTATTACTGCATTCTGTCAAAGTACAACAACAAAAATGCAAATAGTATCTGCCACTATAAGTATAAATAGCATTTAACTACACTTATTGCAAAGAAAATACTGTTATTTTTACATAGTGTAAATAGAATCTATCTCTATTTTCACTTAGTGTAAATAGCATATCGCTAAAAAAATTAGCTTTTCACTTAGTGTAAATTACGGAGCCCCTAAAGGGACCTTTAAAAAAATAAATATATACAGACTTTCGCGTGCGCACAAGAAACTACTAAGGCTACTGCCCTAACAAAAGATACACTTTGAGCAAATACAGCTTTATTATTTAATGTGCATTCATACTCTCACTTTCTTTATGACGCACAATTGAAATTGGTTATACTAGCCTATACACAAACCGGAAATTGTAACACCAAAGTATCTCATTAAAGTATCACGCGAAAGTCTGTATTTTTTTTTTTTTTTTTTTGCAAAGGTCCCTTTAGGGGCTCCGTAGTAAATAGAATCTATTGTTAAGAAAATATGCTATTTACAGAATTTGTTCAATGATTCCACCATGTCTATCATATCCTCTCAACTAGTCTTTTTACTGTGTTATTTAAATTACATGAAATTATTGGTATCTTATGTTGATCTAAAATATTGTTCATATGATATTTTGTGATAAATTATCTATTTAATCTCTTTAAAAATATGAATGCAAAATGCAATATTTGAATAATGACACCAAAGTTCTGAAATTAGTGCCAAAGTTATTGTACAAAACGAGTGAACATTAAACCGGTGTTGGCTATGACCTTCATGTTTGTTCATTCAGGGCTGTTCAAAGCGTCCTGAACTCTCCTGAGATCTGGGATAGCCAGGTTGAGGAATGATTTTGATCTTGACCCCATTAAATGGCCCTAAGAGTGGACCATTGACCCCTGCCCCTTTGGTAGAATCAGTTACAATCTGCTAAGGCCAATTCACACTGCACTGACAGACACCAAATAATGGCAACAGACACTTTGTCAGGTTTTGTCGGATTAGTGTGTTACCCCTGTCTGCATTTTCGTGAATGTTCAATTGGCATTTGTCTGGTCGTGGAATGCCTGAGAAGTGACATCTGGTGATTGTCCACATTGTGAATTGGCCGGGGGAGGATTTTACCTGGAATCCATGGCATTAAACACACATAGCATTACACTTCAGCTTAATTTCTGCCTTTGTCATAATATAGGTATGTGAACAAGTTTATACTAGGTTTTAAGGGTATCCTGTGAAATGGTTACTCTCTCCTCCCGTTGACCTCAGGATTTTGGAGATTGACAGTGGAAACAACTTGATCTTGCCTGTGTATTGCGATGTGTTCCTTATAAATGGTTAGACAAATGTAGTTTTCTTTCCTGAGTTGACCTAATAGGAATTGATGTGTGGTCTATAAATCTATAGGCACCCATCTTGCTGGAGTCATTGGGTTCAATGCATGTTTGTATAACGGTCAAGAAGTTTGATGCCTTTGGGGCAATCACCAATCCCTCTTGATGTTTTGACATTCCTGGATGATAATGCACTCATATATACTCCTAAACAAATGTAAATGTGTTCATTAACAGTAATAATCTCAAACTCCTCCAATGAAATATCAGTAGGGAGTGCTGGATCTCAGAGTGCTAAGTAGAATTTCACATCCTTCATCCATCCAAGAACTACAGGCTTTTTTTATTGCATAGTAGTGCAATATCTCACGATACACAGGATTTGTATGAAGGTATTCCATGAAGGATTGTACAGTAGCTGTTCTGAGGACAAATTCTGAGGATCAGTGATACTAATATATTGGCTTTCTGTTATTTTGTCCAGCCATTGTACAAAGAAACATACGTTGAAATAAAGAAAACAGAAGCCCAATAACCACACACACTTTTTTGTAAAAAAAAAAAAAAAAAGTTTTAAGCTTTAAGCAAAATATAAATACTTCCATTATCATTCATTTGTACAGTTCTTTCTGAAATATTTTCTGTTTTGTGAAGTTAGTCAGTTGAGTGTGAGTGTGCTCAGGCCAGAACATTTTCTCCAAGGTTTGTCCTTCTAGCAGTGATAGCTGTACAGCTCTCTATCGCCCCCCATGGACAAACATCAATAGACTTGAGTAGGAATATCACTTCTTTGACCTTGTACCTCAGATATGTAAAAGCACATCAACACTGCACATACATTTAATTTATGTTTAAGTTAAAAAAAAATGTCCTAAACTTGCTAAACTACTTGCATGCAATTTGTAATCATAAACTAATATAATACTACCTTCTTAGGCATTCTGTGCCTATAATCTTTTTCTTAAATGACCTCTGATGGAAAACTTGAACCCATCAAAATTATAAAAGTTAGTCCTCATGCCAAAGGCTTACATAAGAATGAGTATCATGCGATGCGATCATCATATGTATGCCAATGTCGTGGAGCGTGTGTGGCACAGGATTGACCAGTGGTGATATTGATGAATGGCAATATGTTTTGTGACCTCCAAAGGTAATTCACCTCAAGGCCAAGGAACATTGTGTTCAGCACAGCACCGATGCAAGTATGTGCAGGAAACACTTTAACCACTGTGTGGGCAAGGCTTAGAGATGAATAACGGGGTTTGGAGTTTGTATTGTCTGAGCTGGATGAAGGAGGAGCTGTGTAATTTCCTTTTTGTGTACTGCACTGTCATGTGAAATTATACAAACTCAACGTAAATAGCTTCCGAGGGAGGGAGGAAATTTAGAGAGAATAGGGGAATGAGGTCAATGTCCATAGGTGCCTCACATTCCCTGTTTGCCTGTTTGAATCTACAGGTGTCACCAAAAGGAGAGGAGAGGATGTTTTGGTGATATTACCTATATCTTCCTGGACTTTTTGTCATATCTTTGCTTTAAGTAGAAAAGTTAGTGACCCTGTAAATTAGACCTTTCTTTCATCATTGCACACATACAAACACCTTCTCTACTTTTTATTTGCCAGCAGCACATTTTGTTCTGTTTTTGCTTCTTTTTGTACATTCCTGTGAATAAACATTTGTTTAATGTATCTTTGAAAGGAGCAGCAAATTAGACCTGCTGGGCTTATAACACATATAAACTGATGCCAAAACACATCAAAGAGGCATTTCATGGATTAATCACAGAGGGAAGACAGTCATATGATTAAAAGCTCACCACACGTGCGCACAAAGTAGAACAACCAGCCACAAAGAGAAAGTCACAGTGTCTCACTGACACCTGTAATTCAAGTCAAGTGAGTTTTAATTTTTGCAGTACACATTTTTTTTTCCAAAAGCAGCTTTACACAGCAATATTGCAGTAATAGTGTAAAGGTCCTCATTTAGCAGCTTTAAAAAATGACAATACATTTCTCACTCACAATTCTGATTAATTACAGAAGAAAGTCTTCATAATGGATTGTTGAAGCCAAACAAATGAGTAAAATAAGGAAAAAGATGTCTTTTTCACCCTTTTACTCATTTGTTTGGCTTTAACAATCCATTGTGAAAACTTTGGAAAGAAGACAAATATATGTATGTTGTGGGGGGGGTCCGGGATACGAAAAGTGTTGCAAAGCTTTGGCTATTGGGCTTTGATTACATCTGCTTGAGCATAGTCCCTCCCCTCTCCTGCAGAGTACACTATATATACACACACGCAGTCAGACGAATCTGTTCACTAGCTCTTACTCTCCTACCCTGAGTTGGAACGTGTGAGATGTGTGTGAGCTTGAGATTATAGGAACCGAGCAGGCACATGGTTGCTCATTTGTAAGTGTGATCCCACTTGAGAAAGAGACAGTGACAAAGAGAGAGAAAAAGAGAGAAAGGTGCCAGTATCAGTATAAGACAGCCAGAAAGAAAGAGAAAAAAGGCAGGGAGAGAGTACAAAGCATTTTCACCTCTAGTACAATGGAAGACTGTGCAGTGTCTTTCTGGATTTACATCGGAGTAATGTCCATCTTTGTTGGTGGAGCGGTGAAGAAGTTTCTGGCATTCCATATCGGTGCCATGCCCTCAGTGGTGGCATGGCTGGGTGCCACTCTGCTGGTGGAGAGACTGTGTGCCCTGTGCATGCCCGCTGTGCTGGCAAGGTTGGTCCTCTGTGTGTCCTGCTGGCTGTACTTTACGTGGGCCACCCCCAAACCCTCCCTGCCAGTTGAAGGCAAGGCAGTCTTCATCACAGGTAAGAACAGAAAGAAAAAGAAGAACCAAAACTAAATTAGAGAATAAAATGAGTGGTCACGTGTGTCATAGTTTAGACTGTGTTTATATTCTGTGCCTGATGACATTTTTGTTTTCTTCTTTTGATGTATGGGTGACTAAGAGGATCATTATGTACTGACCTGAAATGCACGTGAATTGAAAAGCAGAGTTTGTACAAACAGCTGGGAAATGTAGGTCATGCTGGGTGGATTCTGTTGTGCAAAATTGCCACAATTATATTATGATTGATGTTGTTTTGCTATTTAGTGATTCAGTAACTTTTAGAGGTAGAGATAGGGTTAGGGTTAGGCAGACATTTTCAGCCTGTATTGTGACTGAATGGGCAACAAATTTGTACATTCCTTGTCAGAACATGCTATGCTTTTATATGGAAAGTTCCATATGAATTACTTTCCTGATTAGACTCACTTCTACCCCAAAAAACATTCTTTGCCATGTGTACAGACCCTGATCCAGAACACCCTGTACTATGTATGTAAACTTTCTTTCCCCATAGATCATATCATGCTAAAGAGAATGTTCAGCTCAGTGTGATAATTAATCACTAACTGTATTGACTCATATTTTATGGCAATGAGGAAAATACGTGGTATGAACCAAATGATATGCCTTATGTGCCTTTGTATTCAAGCTAAGCCAAGTTTGAGTGGAATTTGTAAGGTATGTTCTGATCGTATTGTCCGTCTTATGTGTTGTGTGTGTCCTGCTGGGAGAGAGTACCCTAAGATGATTTGGCTTTTTCTTAATTGGCTGAGCTAATCTGATTCTAAGTTAAATGATCTTATGCAATAAAAAAGCTGTGTAAGCCATAAATCAAATCAAAGATCTGCCGCCTTGTACCTGGTGGTGTACTTACAACTAATTTACAAATTATAGCTGTATTCCTCCACTTTCACCGTTGTGCACTGTTTCTTTGAGTGCTCTTTGGAGACATTAGTTGCAGTGAGTGCATTGCTTTAAAGGGGTAGTTAACCTAAAAATTTAAATTCTGTCATCATTTACTCACCCTCATGTCATAAAGGTTTGGAACGACATTAGGGTGAGTAAGTGATGAGAGAGTTTTAATTTTTGGGTAAAATATCCCTTTTTCGCACAAATTACTCTGCACTTTTTGTCCAGTCACCAAGCTTCAAAACTAATTTTTGCTTTTTACTTGATCCTACAGAATTAGTCAATTTACAGGCCAATCTCAAATCTACCCTTTCTGTCAAAAATACTAGAAAAGGCAGTGTCCTCACAATTATGCTCCTTTTTTAGAAAGAAATGGTATCTGTGAGGATTTCCAGTCAGGATTTAGACTGTATCATAGTACTGAGACTGCTCTCATTAGAGTTACAAATGATTTAATCTTATCATCCGATCGTAGTTGTATCTCTCTGTTAGGGTTACTAGATCTTAACGCTGCATTCGATACCATCGACCACAACATTCTTTTGAATAGACTCGAAAATTATGTTGACATTAGAGGAATTGCATTGGCATGGTTTAAATCATACTTATCTGACCGTTATCAGTTTGTAGCAATAAATGAAGAGACGTCACACTGATCACAAGTTCAATATGGAGTACCACAGGGCTCAGTGCTAGGACCGTTGCTTTTCACCCTGTACATGCTACCACTGGGAGATATCATTAGGAAGCATGGCGTTAGTTTTCATTGTTATGCTGACGATACTCAGCTCTATATTTCTTCACACCCTGACGAAACTTACCAATTCACAAGATTAACGGAATGCATAGCTGATATAAAAATTGGATGACTAGTAATTTCCTGCAACTTAATTCAGAAAAAACAGAATTTTTAATTATTGGACAAAAAAACTCCACATGTAGTAACCTAGAATACTGTCTAACACTTGATGGCTGCTCTGTCAAGTCCTCGTCGTCAGTTAGGAACCTGGGTGTGCTCTTTGATACCAATCTCTCATTTGAAAGCCACGTTTCTAGCATCTGTAAAACTGCATTCTACCATCTTAAAAATATATCTAAATTACGGCATATGCTTTCAATGCAAAATGCTGAACAGTTAGTTCATGCGTTCATGACCTCAAGGCTAGATTATTGTAATGCTCTACTGGGTGGTTGCCCTGCTCGCTTAATAAATAAAATGCAGCTGGTCCAAAACGCAGCAGCTCGAGTTCTTACTAGAACCAGGAAGTATGACCATATTACCCCGGTTCTGTCAACACTGCACTGGCTCCCTATTAACATTGCATACATTTTAAAATCTTGCTAATTACTTACAAATCACTAAATGGTTTAGCTCCCCAGTACTTGAGCGAGCTCTTAACGCATTATACTCCATCACGTCTATTGCGGTCTCAAAACTCTGGCCAGTTGATAACACCTAGAATATCAAAATCAACCGGTCGATCCTTTTCCTATTTAGTACCTAAACTCTGGAACAGCCTTCCTAGCATTGTTCGGGAAGCAGACACACTCTGTCAGTTTAAATCTAGACTAAAAACACATCTCTTTACTATGGCATACACATAAAACAGTTTTAATTTATATTTTATTCAAATTGTTAGGCTGCATTAACTAGGTCAGCCGGAACCAGGAACACTTCCCATAACACCTGATGTACTCGTTACATCATAAGAAGAATGGCATCTACGCTAATGTTAGTCTCTCTGTTTATCCCGAGGTTCACTGCAGTCAGCCGGATCCGGGCCGTATCCAGATCAGATGGTGGACCAGCGCCTGGACATTACCAACGCATCCCTGAAGTGTCTGCAGAGACCTTGTCAATTAGTCTACCCTCTGAAATTGCTCATCGACATGGCATCCTCAATGGATCCATCTCCGGCGTGATGACTCCGATATTTCGAAAATACCTATTTAATAATTGTTTAATCGACACGCCATCCTCAATGGATCCATCTCCAGCGTGATGCCTCTGATCTTTCTAATATTCCGATCTAATATTACTTCTGACCTATAAGGCTGCCAAAATAATAATCATACACTGTTTGTTAATTGGCCAGAGGAGAACTGAGCCTGGTTTCTCCTAAGGTTTATTTTTCTCCATTAGGACACCTGATGGAGTTTTGGTTCCTTGCCACTGTCGCCTTTGGCTTGCTCAGTTGGGGACACTAAATTTTCAAATAAATATCCAAATAAATGTAATTACTAAACTAAATTAACTATATCAACTACATTACTGGAATATATATGATAATTGAAATGAGCTGATGACATCACCGTTTTCTCCAGAGCGGCTGTACAGCCGAATCAGATTCTGTTCATTATTTTCCTGTTTAACACTGTGAAGCTGCTTTGAAACAATCTGCATTGTAAAAAGCGCTATATAAAGTTGACTTGTCCCCACCTGTCCCCAAGAGAAAATAGATTAATAAACATACAAAATAATGTTCAAATTAATATCCTACAAATGAAGAAAATTGTATGCGGGGGTTATTTTTAAGCATGGGGGATATAAAATTATATTAGCTCATATATTAGCTCATTAGATATGAAAACTGTGTCCTTGTGTGAACTTTGCAATCAGCAGCTCTTAAAAAAGAATCTCAACAACACTGCTAGCTCAGACCTTGATGTTTTCTTCATCTATTAAAGCCCAAAGCAGCCATAAACACCTACTTTACAAACAATTGCTTGATTCTATTCTACACTCTTTTTTATATTTTGGCATCATTTCCTTAAAGGTTGGGTGCACAAACGGCTAAATAAGAGTTTTTCTGTTTTTTTAATAGTTAAAAAAGTTAATTTTGTGAGTAAATTTTTGACCTTGTCAAGTTTTTTTGTTAAGTTGCCATGGCAAACTAAGTGGCATGTCTGTTATTTACTTAGCAGGACAAGGGGTTAAGTTCAATCAGTTACTCCAAGGCAGCTTATAATCGTTTGATGGATGTGGGTTTCTCAGAAATAACTCATATGGGTTCCTTAAATCCCCCAAAGCTGTCTGCCGTCTATTGGCATGGTAACCATCAACTCAGTCAACCTCTTTCATTGCTTGTTTTAATACATGCACACAGAACCAGCGTGAGCTTCTGAGGTTGGCACAGAGCACACCTCTTGATTTTAGTTTTCTTCATTTTCTTGTCTTTTGTTTTTTTGTACCAGAGGTAGCATATAATGACATGGTATCATATTGAGGAATATTGCAGTTGGTCATCATCTTTTCTTAAATTACCCTTCTCAAAGCTCTAAGCCACTCTTATGCCAAAAACCAAAAGAAAGTGGAAAACCTGTAAACCTCTTACAAAGCCAGCAGAAAGGCACAGTCAGGGCTTGAATTGCTGTGAGGCAGGGGGTTAAGGTTACAGAATTGGCTGACTACGCAACCTAAAGCCATTAGTCAAGCTAGAGTCAAGCTGGAAAAACGCCTATAGACTGCAAGGCCAGTACACCTTGTACATGTTAATCACCAGCTTTGGGAATATAACTTTAAAGTGTAATGTTCACTTTGCAGGACTCCCAACATGTAAACTTCTGTAATCTTGACTCATAATTATTCTGAGCCATCTGTTGCTCAAAGAACGCTTCCTTCCTAAATAATGAAGCCGCTTTCTTTGATAAAAACGTGCTTATTGTTAGGGAGGATTTCCATAAATTGCCCAATAAAAAGGAACAGCGCACTCATTTATGTTCTCTGTGGAAATGTATGTTTTTCCAGGAAATTTAACTGTAATAATACTCTGTAAAGACTGCATAGCTAGCTGAAACTTGTATACTACCTCTCTTCTCGATTCCACATTGCCAGTAAACCATGATGACTGAACTAAGCTGTGATTAGGTTCTAGCACCATGAAGGTGTGAACTTCTTGTGTTAAATAAACACACACTCTCATCTCTTCATCTGTCCGCACTAACATTTGCTTATTTTGACTCACCCCACTTGAGTTATAGAGATTTGTCAGGATCAACCAATGTATAATCTGTTCATAACCCAACATTTCTTTGAAATGTATGACGTCAATCCGGATCTCTAAATGAGCTACTAAGTACCAAGTGACATTAGTCTGCATGTGTTATGATGGGCAGTGAGGAAATCTGATCAGGTAGCATGAGACACACTCATTGTGTTTACATGCTGAGGACAGCAGGAGGAAGCATTATTAATCCTACACCATTCAGAGATCTAAACGCTAGCCCCTCTATCATCCATTTTGCATTTGGTTTTGCATGTGAAATCACAAGTGAGTAAGGTGAAAGATGCATATATCTTGGTCCCAAATATTATTTAGACACTTAAGCAAGACTTAGATGTAATTTTAATTATCTTACATTTATAATACATTATTATCATTAGCTAAATTAAAAAAGTATTTGGATTTTTTTCTGGTTGTCAAATCTTTGTTCTTCATGTTCATATTTATTGTGTGCATAGAAAAGTTGCAGAAAACTGACTTTATATATACAATTAACATGACCGTAGTTGGTTAAACTTGGCTGCTACTTGAGTTGATATTTTGCATCTAATGCAATGACATTAGCCACGTTTTCCACTGTCAGGGCAAAAGCGGGCATGCTAGTGCGTGCCAGGGCCAGTCGTGTTTCCACTGTCACTTCCGGGGCTTGATTGGGCCTCGACGGGGCTCAACGGCCAGGGTTTTTTGGCCCGCCAAATACCTTGGTCCAAAGCGGGCCAGCTCGGGCTCGAGGAGTGGTTACAAACAAAGGCAGAGTTTAATTTCATATACAGCTAACATCAGCATTAAAGACTTTTAAAATCATTTTAGCTCAAAACTCACTTTCAGACAGCAGCGAGTGTTTGAAATGACTTCTGTTTGTGATCCGATGTGGATTCTGATCACCGTATAAGGCATAAATATTTATATGCGATGCAAAAGATGAGCGTGCTAACCATTACCTATACACTGTAAATACGACCACTTATAGAAATTAGACAAATCATATAGGCTATCACAACCGTGTATTTATTTTATCTGTCAGTACGTCTCATCTCTTTATGCCGGACTGTCTGATATCCATTCAAACAAAGCAAGTCCGGTTTTTCGGGAGTTTTCTCAGCCTCTTTTATCATGTTGGTTTTGCGACCTCGCTAGTTTCCAGTGATTTCTCTCTGATTAGTTTTCTGATAAAACTTCCATTTGTTGGTGAAATGATGGGTTTGTGTGATGTTGTTCCAGAGAAGCGTGTTAAGGGCGGGTTTTAGTGAAGCGCTGCAGAGTTTCTAGCCCGACGGTGGAAATGCAGCGTGGTTTTGGGCTCGGTGCTACAGGTTCGAGGCTCCTAGCCTGGCATGTTGAAAGCCCTTGCTCGCACTGGCCCGAGAGTGAAAAAGCGGCTATTCAGACATTAAGTGTCACAAAGTGTCCTACATGTTTTTGGGCCACGTGTCTGCCTTGGTTTCTGCTTCAATGTCTCTCCATCAGCCTCATTGTTTTGTGTTTAGCTCTTTTTTTCGCTGAGGCCAGGGAAGTTCCACATATTGCTTCACTGATCAGCACACACTGCCAGTACCGACTGTCCTCCAAACCCTGCAGGCTTCACTGCAGTCACATATATCTGTGTGTGGGAATTCAGAAGTGGCTCATCAGGGCTCTGGCAGGCCTTTTCCTTACCCAATGTCCCTGGAGCAACTCCAGAATGCAGGCCAGTTGAGTGTGGGGTGAGATATGCTAGACCCGAGGTGTCTAATAATACCCATATCAATGTTACATAACAGTACACTGTAAATATTTGGAGGAAAATGTAAGGGAGGGGCACTTGTGGCATTTTCACTATGCTTAGTTGTTCAAGCCAGGTGAAGAGGTTAAACAGATAAGGAAGGTTTAAGTGTAGCATTGTGGGGCCAGAGTTCAGAGAGGATTTACTTGGCACAGATGCACAAATGCAGTCCCCTCCACTACATCATCGTTTTACATTGGCATCCTTCTGTCTCTAAAGACAATAGAATCTGCGCCTTGGGGTCTCTAGACATTTGTTGAGTTACAGCGCCGGCTGTGACTGTAGAGCCTGATTCTTAAAAAGACATGTTCTGTTGCAATTACTTAAGATCATGCCTGTCTCTGTGGATGTTGGGTCTGTTCTCTGTCGTCTGCGCACTCTCCTCTCTTCCCACTGGTGCTCTCTACTCTTTTCGCCTATTTCAATGCCTAGTTTGTAAGCGAGCCTCCATCTATCACGATCTATGGCTGCATCTTCCAAGTCGTCTGGATTGATGCTGCTTGAATTGCAATAGAATGCACTAAGTATTACATAGTTTCACAATGTAACGTATAACATATACAGAAGCTTTCATTTTATTGTTAACATCTAAATTGGATGACCTACTTCTTCTGGCGAGATTCAGTAGCACAGGTCATTGGATTAACACTTTACTATTTCATGAGGTAACTAATACACAGATTTCCCTTTGTGATAATCTTTTTGGTTTTCACTCATTTATATTTAAATGGAACGTATTAATTATCGCACGTAGTTCCTAGCATTTCCACAGAATTAGAATTAGCAGAAATAGAATTACCCAGAGCCTTCTTAAGTACCCTGGCTGGGAATAACTTATCTGGGTAATGGCAATATGATCAACTGTAATTCCAGGTAAAGCTGAACAGTTGCATTATTTAATAATAGTAATAATAAGCTAAAATCTGTTAGTCTTGATTAATGTATTTTTAATCCCCTATCCCAAAACCCTCCCTTCTGTAGGCTCGACGTGTTTATTGAGGAATACTTTGTGTATCTATGATGGAAAACACACACAAAGAGAGCAGTGCACAGCTAGTGCACTGACAGATACAGTATGAGCATGTCCTCAGAGAAACTTGAGATAAAATGCAGAGGTGTGATTGTGTTGTTGTGTGTTTGCTCACCCTGTACGCTGAGTAGCTGCTGTTATCATAACTGGTGTATAATTTGCCACACATTCACAAATTAGAGGTGAAAAGTGAGGCCACTGACCTCTGGACAGTGTGTGATACGCTTGAGTCATTCTACTATTTTGTTTGCTAACATGCATCACTGTTTATTATTATTTTTATGATTTATTTTATTGTAGCTTTACAACTTTGACTTGCCTGCCAAACAAAAGAGACAAAGAATGGAATTAGGAACAAGTTTAGTTTGGAAGGACACAAAATTCCTAGTAATCAATTGTAAAAGAACAAAGATTATAAAAATTGGCACTCACAGAAAACTTTAATTTCTAAAGCCCAGCAGTTCAGTTATGTTGTAGACCTCACATTGAGAGAAATATTCATGTCTGTGTATCTATTCGTGTCACTTTTGTTTCCAGAATCTGTAGTGTACTGCCATTAATTTCCAAGAACAATTTGCACATCAGGGTTAGAAAAAGAACAGAAAGTCTACTATTATTCTCTTTTTTTGTCTTTTTTAACATTCTTCTGGGTCTTGAGGGTAAAATTCCTATGGGTAGCCTACTGATACACATTATTAAATGACCCTCATAAAGATCAGATGTTAGATTTTCTTATTAATGTGTCATTCCCTGTCATTTACTTCTGTAAATGTGTGTGCCTATCAATCATGAGCATGCATTTGTAACCATAGCTGGATTTGTTTTGTTGATTCCTGATTTGCATTTTTAACATTTTAGTATTACAGCTCCAAAACCACAATGTCCCTTGCGACGGTAAGGACATTGTCTTCAAACCGAAAGACACCAACCTCAATATCTCTTTCAGTTGTGTCATTTAGTAAAGAAAGAGATAAGAGAGTCATGTTTCAGAGATTGATGCATCACACTGTCATGCAACCTGATGTGGGGTGCTTCTGTTTTGTTTCCTGTTATAGCGTTCTGGTTCTGGTGATATTACCAATGCTGATGGTATTTGGTGCTTAGTTTTTTTTCACATAAGAAAGTTTCCTGAAACTGGCTGAAGTGTTCTAAAATTATTCCAAAACAGCTATTATGATAATAACAATATTGCTTTGGTGTTGCATAGCATGCCATTTAAGTATAATTAATGGCAAATATTGCCAAAATGTGAGTATTTAGTCTGAATGTTTTGATTGTAATATACTGGCATAACATTCATGTTTCCCTTCCCTGTCTCTGCAGGTTGTGATTCAGGGTTTGGTAATGCTACAGCAAAGCGGTTAGATGCAATGGGGTTTGAAGTGTTCGCGACCGTATTGAACCTGGACGGAGAGGGAGCCAAGCACTTGCGTAGAGTCTGTTCATCACGCCTTACCCTCCTGCAGGTAGACATCACCCAGCCTCAGCAGGTACAGCAAGCCCTGCTCGACACCAAGGCCAAACTTGGCATGAGAGGTGAGAATTTACTTTTGAACTATGCCTGAAAATACACACACAATTACACTCCAACATGTTTGAACACAGTGAACCTAAAATACCCCTGTAAGAATGTTTTGTTTTTAAAACTGCCAAGGATTTTTGGTTATCCTAAATAAACTTTAACCAGCTATCAACAAAGCACCTCATTGAATTACTTTTATAAGTCAAATAAATCAATTCATTTGCTCGGTAGGCAAATGTTTATTTTACGAGATTCAGCATAGTCGGGTGTATATGCGTTTGTGTATAGTGTGTGAGCATTTTTCTTTGTTTCTCTGAGATTAGACAAGGATGTCTAATCTCAGAGAAAGTATTGGGAAGAGGAGGGGATGGGGTGGAAGGGTGGTGCATAATTTGGCAGTACATCAATGGGCTGTTTTATTTTCAAACATCAGACACACCACAGCGCCAGGTGGCTTATGGACCAATCAGAGAACAAACAAAAAAGTGTTTTTTCCTTGCTGCCTTTTTCAAAACACAAAGTTCAGTATTTCATTCTTTAGAGTATATATAAATATTTTTAAATAATCTAACTTCAATCTAAATTAAAATGCTAAAAAACACAAAATCACAAACTTCTGAAATCATGGTTAATTTATTAAATATTTCAATACTCCCAGTTTCTGTTAATGGAAAAGTTTTAAAACAAGCATTTTTTGTCATGATTGCAGCAAAAAACAGAAAATATCTTATATAGCCTGTATTGCATGACTTTTTCCTCTAGATTTGTGGGGGCTTGTAAATAACGCAGGATTGTGTGTGAATATTGGCGATGCCGAGCTCACCCTCATATCCAACTACAGAGGATGCATGGAGGTCAACTTCTTTGGAACGCTCCACGTCACCAGAGCCTTCCTGCCACTTCTCAGACAGGCCAAAGGCCGGATTGTAACCATCTCTAGCCCTTCAGGTACCCATACATGTACATGTGAGAACCAATGCAGCAAGTGCACTTATGCAGATATCATCTATCCAAATCACTACTCAGACTTCACCGCTAATAAAAGAGAAAGAAATGAAAGAGTAAATTAAATTATACGCATGATGACAAGTTTATGAGTGTTTTTAGGTGCTAAATCTAATTAGGAGTTTCTTTTGCTCTCTCTCTCTGCCATCCACATAAAGCTGCCAGCACTTATAAATGTATCTCTGTCCATCAGATGTTTATTTTATGCCATCCATCTGGCTTCATCACACCTAACAAAACACTAGTCCGAGCCCAAACTGTAATCCACCTGTTTTCTTTTCTTCTCAAGTGTCCACTAACAATTTCAACAGAGAGCAACTCTCTGCTCAAGCTCATGCTGGACTTCAGTCAGCAGGAGAAATTGGCATACTTTTTAGCTTTTCCTGGCTCCCCTGATTTTGTCTCCATTTGTTTACCTTCATTGTGCCAAAACCGTGTGATACTATGAGTAACAGCCTGGCGCAGGACACCGTTGAGTTCTCCGTAAACACTGGCACACAGCCCTTTTAAATAAAGATGTCTCCATCAGTGTAGTCTCACTGTTGAAGGAAACAAAATGTTTTAGCTGTCATGGGCAGCAGATGCTACTGTCACAATAGAGACGAACAGTTGTTCCTTCTGAGGAGTTACAGGAGGCCTGTTATCTTGAAACTTCCTGTACATTCTCCCGGTGATTTGAACACAAGCTCTTTTATTCATCAAAGGCTTGAGGCAAAATCACATGTTTTATAAACAGTCACAATCTGCAATTAACTTCCACAGGCTTCCTGGTTTCAATCCAGGTTTTTATTACACCTACAATGAATGACACTCCCTCTATCAAAAAAAATAAAAAATACAATTATACCTCTGAATGTGTCCCATGAAGTTTATCATTGTGCCGTTTTACTGCCAATGTGGCAGGTTTAAACAGTAATGCCCTAGCTCTTCTTATATAGTTTTTACCGTCTTTATTGTATCAGCCTGCTCATTAAAATGTTCAAGGATGTGCAGTGCTGTAAATTGAGATTAAGATATCAATCTTTCTTTCTCTTTGTAATTCTGCAGGTGAGCATCCGTTCCCTTGTTTGGTATCATACGGGGCTTCAAAAGCTGCTCTGAATCTTTTTATCAACACACTTCGTCATGAGCTGGAGCCATGGGGTGTCAAAGTCTCCACTATCTTACCCTCTGCCTTTAAGACAGGTGATTTACATTTTTAACAATGTGAATTAAAGTTACAAACACTATATGCTTCCAGTGTGATGATTCATTGATCTGTATATTGCCATTCTTTGTAGGATCATCACAGTGGTTGTAATTTGATTATACTTAGACTTTCCTTTATTATAAAACACACACTGTTCAGGCAACACGGCCCAACGACCCACTATGGATAATTTGGTATATGAACCTCAAACCACCTTTTTAACATTTAGTTAAATGAACTGGTTTCTAGATATTAGTTTGTTTGTAGCCTACTGTAAATTAATTAAAAGACAGACATGAAATTGCCATTTAGTTCTTCCTTTTTTAAAACCACTACATTATTAAAAATACATTATTAATTAAATATTTATATTTAAATATTTAAAATTATTATTTATTTTTATTATTATTATTATTATTATGTATTTCTTTTTTACTATCTATATTTATGTAATTGTTTATGTTTATGGTTTTCTGTTATTATCGGACACTTCAAACATAAGTACTATACAAGCAAATTAAATGAAGACAGTACTGCTTTGTCCTAGTGAATAGGCCCGTCAGATATTCTTAGACAAATGGGTCACATCTTGAGAGAAAAAGTTCTCATTTAAGCTGTTTATTTACATCTGAACCTCAGGGATCCATCAGGTTTTAAGTTAACATTTGAGCCCTCCTTTACACACCGACTGAACAGATAGTCCTGCCAAATGCAGGTCTGGAATTACAACATAAATAACTAAATAAAGTGTCCCCAGACCTCTGTTTACGTTCCCTTCTATGTCTCCAATCTGTCCTGGATGGATTTTTCCATGCCCCCCACCTTTGTTAGCTCTTGCATCATGCTTTCTGCTCTTTTTCTTACCTTGCAGGGCAGAGCAGTAACACAGAGTACTGGGAGAAGGAATACAAGAACCTGATTCAGAACTTGCCACCAAGCCTTCTCGAAGAATATGGGGAAGAATATCTGCTGGAGACCAAGGAACTCTTCCAGAGTTACGCAAAAACAGCTAATGAGGATCTGAGTCCTGTCATCAACACCATTGTGGATGCACTCCTCTCTCCTCAACCCCAGGTGCGGTACTATGCCGGGTCGGGTTTAATGCTCATGTACTTCATCTGCAGCTACTTCCCTTTGAGCATCAGCGACAGATTCCTCCAGAAACTGTTTGTACAGAAGAAGGTGATGCCTCGCACCCTTAGGAAACAACAAGGCCTGAGCCTCAACGACAATAACAACAGCATAAAGGGGAACATGAATAACAGTGACAACAATAACAGCTTCACAAAGATTATTGATTAGTTCTGGTAAAGATTGTAAAAACATCCTTTAGCACCACTAATGCGATCTACTTATAGAGATTTGTTTCCATTGTGTGTACTTTACTTTGCTTTTTTCTTATCTTGTTTTGTTGTATATATTGTGTAATATTTTTAGGGGATCACTAAATTGCACCAAATCATCAATGGTAAACCCAGTGCTTTCAAGGCAGTTGATACTCTTAAGCATCATGAAGATAATAATAAAGAAGAAGTCATGCCCACAGGCCTTATTTATAGTCAATACAATTTCTCAGGTCAGGCACAATCCAAACAGATATAAAACATATGGTTTATTTATTTTGCATAAATTCTGGGTGTTCACCATGGATACACATTTTAAAGGTCCATTCACACCAAGGACAATAACTATAATGATAATGATGAAGACATTTCTAAACGTCATTCTAAATATAAACACAGATAAATGATATTGCTAGACTCACTTTTGGAACAATTTTTTTCCAGCCGATGAACGATAAACACAATGACAGCCAATCAGAATTCACCAAACTTTAAAGAGCTTGAGTATTTAAAGTGGCAGATTACATAACTACAGCACGCACTTAGAATAAACAGAACAATATCGTCCATTGGTGTGGACGCTAATATAGTTATCGTTATAGTTATAGTTCTTGGTGTGAACGGGCCTTAACTGATGCACCATAGATTTGATGAGTTTGGTGTGAAATTTTACTACGGCATGTATGATCATTGACAGCCAAACACCTGGCACGACTGTCTTTCCATACTGCACTGAGAGGCTGATGATAATGTTACTATTTTCAGTCCAGGGTCAAATATAGTCAGAGTGCAACATCAAGTAAATATTGTGGGTTCTGGTTTTTTTTTTTTTTTTAGGTAAGTGACCAATGGTCTGACTTGGTTCCTAAAGTCAGAAGTCCCTTTTTTCAAATGTATTTTACTCCATAGTTTTGCATTTGTTATATTTGTCATTTATGTCATTTTTTGGCGTATTTATGCCATTTTGTTCCCAATAAATCACTTAAACTGTGAATTTTATACAAATATGAAAAATAAAAACAACAAAAAAAATAATGTTCACCGGATCATTCTTAGATTACATTAAAGTCGACCTATGCGTTTTTGCATTTCCTGTCAGAGAACATGAACAATGGCTCCCTTTAGCTGGTCAAAGATCTTTGTGTATGTTAAATGACCTCCTCTATGAGACCCAGTCACCCACCTCGGCTGTGTTAATTAGCAATTGGCTGCAAATTTCAGTTTGTGTAATGAATCCAGTCTTACAAGCCAGATTTAACAGAGCTAGAAAAACATTTTAATCTTTTATTGTAATACAGTCTTTAAAACAATTCTAAAATGTAAATATTGGGATCAGTAATATCAGTAAGGCACAGTAAAAACTTTTACAAAAGATTTCTGTTCTTTGAACTCTCTATTCATCAAAGAATCCTGAAAAAAATGCATCACCGTTTCCACAAAAATAATAAGCAGCACAACTGAAGGATCATGTGACACTGAAGACTGGAGAAATTATGCTTAAAATACAGCTTATAGCCATCACAGAAAAAAAAATGCATTTTAAAATAGAAAACAATAATTTTAAATTGTAATAATATTTTTTACGGTATTTTTTTATACAGTTGGCATATAAAATTATTAAGATTAACATTAAAAAATCTTACCAACTAAAGAATAAATCACTGAAAACCCATTTGGGATAACCACTAATTTGATGCACCGTTTACAATTACATATCATTGTCTTGAAACACTACTATCAAATCCAGGGTTCATGTTTTTAAACAGTTAACAAGCACAACTAAAGTAACATGCATATGGCCTGTTATGAAATGCAGTACATTTGATCTGCTAGGTGAAGTAAGTAAAGCAAGCCGCTCTATTTGACCATCATGGTCTCTACTTGAGAGATTCTGGCCACTAAACAGAGGATTTAGCCGAATGTGAGCAGATCTAAAATGGCTTCAGTCGCAATCTTTGAGACCTTGTGTAAATAGTGTCCCCCCATAACCTAGGCCGTTTACCACACACATTTCAATATAATGACATTTTTTAACCAGAGCAGGCTCAGTTCCTGGTAAAAGTTATACCAAGAACTAAGCCTTACTCTAATTTCATGGAATCAGGATCCAGACATTCAAAATACAGGGGAACTGGCTCAAAACACCCACCATTAAGAAGCTTAGCCTTTGTAGCAAGGTCAAAATCCCAGAAGATTTATTGGTAATCATGTTTATCTCATTAACTGCATTTATTGTTTTTGCAATGTGTTCTTTCTTTGATAGCTGAAACATAATAAGGAATAAATGGGACACATTGTCACACACCACATCACACTGGGTCCTGTGATTAACCAAGCAGCGCTTGGTCCATAATTGATGAGAACTTTGTTCCTAAACAATGCAAAGTGTCCCTGCCAATAAACACTGTAAATATGAGTGTCACTTGTCTAATAAACAGAGAAAAGTATGTTTAGCCTCTCTCCCAGTCCCAGCTGCAGTAATTTGTTTGATTATCAAAAAATCATTCATTTAAAATACAAGCTGTCATGTGTGGTTTTGCCAGACTGCCTGTGATGTAAAACTAAAGGCTGTTAGGGACAATATGTCTGACTCCAACTACTTTTTTAATAATCAATATATCAACACATGGGGAAAAAAGACATTTCTTTAAAGTCTCAGCATGGTCTAGCACCTTTTACTGCATGTGCTTTCATACAATGAGATGTGGTGCTCACATGGGTCATGCAAGTTCAAGTCTGCGACAAGTTTGCATCATTTGCCAAATCCTGTTTCCCCTCAGAATATTCTGAGAAGAGTCAAGATTAATAATGCAAGTGGTGTCCTGAGGCAAAAGTTCAGCCAATTCTGGAAGGGAAAATTACTTTTAAAAAAGGAAAAGAAATTCAAGATGTTTCACACACAACTAAAAAGTAGGGGTGGGGACATTATTTAGGACACAAAACACAAAAAGGGAACAAATAAGGTTAATCACTGGACTATATATATACACTCACCTAAAGGATTATTAGGAACACCTGTTCAATTTCTCATTAATGCAATTATCTAATCAACCAATCACATGGCAGTTGCTTCAATGCATTTAGGGGTGTGGTCCTGGTCAAGACAATCTCCTGAACTCCAAACTGAATGTCAGAATGGGAAAGAAAGGTGATTTAAGCAATTTTGAGCGTGGCATGGTTGTTGGTGCCAGACGGGCCGGTCTGAGTATTTCACAATCTGCTCAGTTACTGGGATTTTCACGTACAACCATTTCTAGAGTTTACAAAGAATGGTGTGAAAAGGGAAAAACATCCAGTATGCGGCAGTCCTGTGGGCGAAAATGCCTTGTTGATGCTAGCGGTCAGAGGAGAATGGGCCGACTGATTCAAGCTGATAGAAGAGCAACTTTGACTGAAATAACCACTCGTTACAACCAAGGTATACAGCAAAGCATTTGTGAAGCCACAACACGCACAACCTTGAGGCGGATGGGCTACAACAGCAGAAGACCCCACCGGGTACCACTCATCTCCACTACAAATAGGAAAAAGAGGCTACAATTTGCACAAGCTCACCAAAATTGGACAGTTGAAGACTGGAAAAATGTTGCCTGGTCTGATGAGTCTCGATTTCTGTTGAGACATTCAGATGGTAGAGTCAGAATTTGGCGTAAACAGAATGAGAACATGGATCCATCATGCCTTGTTACCACTGTGCAGGCTGGTGGTGGTGGTGTAATGGTGTGGGGGATGTTTTCTTGGCATATTTTAGGCCCCCACAGTCACCAGATCTCAACCCAATAGAGCATCTTTGGGATGTGGTGGAACGGGAGCTTCGTGCCCTGGATGTGCATCCCACAAATCTCCATCAACTGCAAGATGCTATCCTATCAATATGGGCCAACATTTCTAAAGAATGCTTTCAGCACCTTGTTGAATCAATGCCACGTAGAATTAAGGCAGTTCTAAAGGCGAAAGGGGGTCAAACACAGTATTAGTATGGTGTTCCTAATAATCCTTTACATGAGTGTATATATATATATATATATATATATATATATATATATATATATATATATATATATATATATATATATATATTGGAAATGGGTTACAGATTACAAGTTACCCTATTTAAAATGTAATAGTAGTGTAACTATTTCAATTACTTTATTAAAGAAATGTAACTGATTACATTTGATTACTTTTCAAAATTTCTAACAAATGTTTTCAACTGTTAAACATCTGTTCTGTGTATGGCGCTCTGTGGGACTTTTATGTTGAAGTTTATTTGTGCCTAGGTTCTGTGTTCTTTTCTGTGTCCTGTTCCTGTGATATTTTGTAGTTCTTTGTAGTTTTTCATCATTGGTTTTCCCCAGTTGTTGCCTATTAGCCACTCCCCCTTGTTATCTTGTTAACCTTGTTCCCTTTGTGTGTATATACCCCAGTGCTTCAGTTGTTCTCTGTTGGTCATTGTGTACGGACTCTGGTTTGATCATCAGCCTTTCTGCTGTGTTTGTGTCTTAGGTTGTCAGTTCCACTCACTCTGCAATCACAGCTGCATCTCATTCTAATTAGTGCTCCAGCTCTCCTCACACACACACACACCTGTTTCTCATTTTGTATTGATTTTCTTCACTACTTATGCTTCTCTTTCTTTGCTTCTCTGTCAGTGTGTCTTGGTTACCGTCTGTTTCACTACTGCCCAAAAGACTTTCTTGTTCTAACCGTGCATAGTTTACATGCCCCGTTTGTTTATTTAATCTTGTTTTTTCTTCTTTGATTTGCCCAGTTCCTGTACGTAGTCCTGTTTTGGCTTGCTCAGTTGGGGACACTAAATTTTCAAATAAATATCCAAATAAATTGAATTACTAAACTAAATTAACTATGTCAACTACATTACTTGAATATATATGATAATTGAAATGAGCTAGATGACATCACTGTTTTCTCCAGAGAGGCTGTACAGCCAAATCAAATTCGGTTGCATTATTTTCCTGTTTAACACTGTGAAGCTGCTTTGAAACAATCTGCATTGTAAAAAGCGCAATATAAATAAAGTTGACTTGACTTGACTGTTTTGGATCACTTACCTGGTTACTGATCTTCTGCTTTTGTTTTTGGACTGTTGCCTTTGCTCTGCCCCTGGGACTGTGATCTCCCTCCGGTTTTGACCCCTGCCTGGCCCGTCTTCCTTATCAACTTTCCTTACGGATTGTTGCATCACTGGACTGACTTCAGGCTTTTCTCCTGACTGCCCGCTTGGATTTCACCTCTGCCTGTTATTTTTGTGTTTTGTTTACCCTTTGCACTTTGGTCAATAAATTTAACAATTGCTAATCTGCTCTTGGGTCCCTTTTTCATCCCAGCATCCTTAACAGTACACCCTGACCAGGATGGATCCAGCAGATCAATCGCAGTTACGCTCGGCTTTGGAAGCACAGGGTGCGCTGCTTGGACAGCATCAGGGGGAGCTGGCAGCTGCTCATCATGCCATGGACACATTAGCCAGCCAGGTCACTGAGCTTACAGAAACTGTTCGCCGGATGGAGACTGAACGTAACCTTGTGTCGCCAGCCACCGAACGTTCTTCAGTCACCCCTGAACCATGCATAAACAATCCTCCTATTTACTCCGGTGAGCCTACAGTATGTTGTGCTTTCATTATTCAATGTGAGGTAATCTTCTCTCTGCAACCTCTCACTTATGCCTCAGATTCAGCCAAAGTGGCATTTGTCATCTCCCTCCTTACTGGTTGGGCTCGGGAATGGGCCACTTCTGTTTGGGCTGCTAAGGCAGCATGTTGTATGGAGTTTTCCAGCTTTAAAGTGGAGTTTGTCAAGATATTTGACCGCTCAGCACTCGGTAAGGAGGCATCGCGGTTGTTGGCAGCACTTCATCAGGGGAGACGTTCAGTGGCGGACTTCGCCATCGAGTTTTGCACTCTTGCTGCATCAAGTGAGTGGAATGATGCAGCACTGGCGGCCAGGTTCACAGAGGGGCTGGAGGATGAGATAAGGGATGAGATGTATGCTCACGATCTTCCTGAACATCTAGATGAACTTGTTGATCTGGCTATTCGTTTGGATAACCGACGGGATCTTCGTCGGAGAGCTCAGGCTTCTACATCCTTGTCTTTTGTCGACCCAGTATCTGCTTTTTTGGGTTCCGATACTCCAGTCCACTCATCTGCTCCGGAACCCATGCAGTTGGGCAGGTACCGTTTATCTGTAGAGGAGAAACAGAAACGTCTGTCCAAAGGATTATGTCTCTACTGTGGTCGACCTGGACATTTTGCTTCTTCCTGTCCTGCAAAAGCCAACGCTCGCTAGTAAGCAAGGGGGTACTGACGAGCGCTACTTCCACCACCCCATCTACTGGTTTCCGCTCTATGCTTCCAGTCTCAGTCACATATGAAGGTGCTGTTCATCAACTCTCTGCCCTCATTGTTTCAGGAGCCGAAGGAAATTTTATTGATTTTTCTTGGGCTTTGAAGAAAGGCATTACTTTTCAATCTCTCTCTCCTGTCCTTACTGCTCACGCTTTAGATGGCAGAGAACTTACCACTATTTCTCAGACCACAGTTCCATTACAATGAATTACTTCTGTTAATCATAGAGAAGAAATAGTATTCTTTTTCACTCACTCACCCCTCACTCCGGTGGTCTTGGGTCATTCCTGGTTAACCACTCACAATCCACCCATTAACTGGTCTGAAAGCACCATCTTGTCATGGAGTTCCTATTGTCGTATCCATTGTCTTGTGTCTGCCTTGTCTTCTGTCTCTTCTTTTCCTGTGTTGCAGGAGGAGCCGATTGATCTCTCCAGGGTTCCTGAGGTCTACCATGATTTGCGGGCGGTTTTCAGTCACTCCTGGGCCGCATCTCTTCCTCCACACCGTCCCTATGATTGTGCCATCAATCTTCTCCCTGGCACTTCTCCGCCTAAGGGACGATTATTCTCCTTGTCCGCTCCTGAACGGGTAGCCATGGAGAAGTATCTGTCTGAGTCTCTGGCGGCCAGTGTTATTCATCCTTCTTCCTCTCCAGCAGGGGCGGGGTTCTTCTTCGTGAAGAATAAGGATGGTTCCTTGCGTCCTTGCATTGATTATCAGGGGCTGAATGACATCACCATTAAGAATAGGTATCCCCTACCTTTGATGTCATCGGCCTTCGAGATCCTGCAGGGGGCAAGGTACTTCACGAAGTTGGACCTTCGCAACGCCTATCATCTGGTTCGGATCAGGGAGGGGGACGAATGGAAGACGGCTTTTAATACACCCACGGGGCATTTTGAGTATAGGGTCCTTCCCTTCGGTTTGACTAATGCCCCAGCTGTCTTCCAGGCGCTCGTCAATGACGTGCTGAGAGACATGATCAACAAATTTGTCTTTGTGTATCTGGATGACATCCTGATTTTTTCTAGTTCACTCCAGGTACACATCCAGCACATCAGACGAGTGCTGCAGCGGTTGCTAGAGAACCAACTGTTTGCTTAGGCGGAGAAGTGTTCCTTCCACAACCAATCAGTTCCATTCTTGGGACATATCATCTCGGTGGAGGGGATCCGCATGGACTTTGTGTCTGGATTACCGGAGTCCAGTGGCAATACGGTTGTCCTCACGGTAGTGGATCGCTTTTCCAAGGCGGTCCACTTTATCCCTCTCCCTAAACTTCCCTCAGCCAGGGAGACTGCTCGGGCGGTCGTGGACCACATCTTTCAGATCCATGGTCTTCCAGAGGACGTGGTTTCTGACAGGGGACCCCAGTTCGTCTCCCACTTCTGGAGAGAGTTCTGTCGACAGATTGGCGCCACTGCTAGTTTGTCGTCAGGGTTCCATCCACAAACCAACTGCCAGACCGAGCGTGCGAACCAGGACCTCGGGAGGACCCTCCGTTGTCTGGCTTCTCACAATCCCTCATCCTGGTGCCAGCAGCTTACGTGGGTTGAGTATGCGCACAATACATTGCCGGTGTCGTCTACTGGATTATCTCATTTTTCTTGCTGTCTGGGATATCAACCCCCTCTGTTTCCTTCACAGGGTTCCGAAGCTGCGGTTCCCTCAGTTTAGGCATTTATCAAACGATGCCGGTGGACCTGGAGGAGGGCCAGGGAAGCACTTCTGAGAACTAGGGAACGCACCAAGAGATTGGCGGACTGTCGTCGGGCTGAAGCACCCAAGTACATCTGTGGACAAAAGGTATGGCTCTCCACCAAGGACCTGCCTCTTAAGGTGCCCTCCAAGAAGTTGGCACTGCGGTTCATTGGGCCATACCCCATTGTTAAGGTGCTCAGCCCGGTGGCGGTTCGGCTTCGGCTCCCGCATCCTCTTCGTCAAGTGCACCCGGTGTTTCATGTATCTTGTGTCAAGCCTTTTATTTGTTCTCTCTCTTCATCTTCCCCTGTTGTCTCTAATCCCCTCCCTCCTCCCCTCCTGATGGTTGAGGGTGCTCCCGCTTTCACCGTCAGGAGGATTCTTGGTTCCATGCGGCGGGGCAGGTGATACCATGATTGGGAGGGGTACGGTCCGGAGGAGAGATGTTGGGTCCCGACTCGGGACATTCTGGACCGCTCTCTTATTGAGGAATACCATCTATCTGGCCCTCATCCTGCGAAGCCTGGTGTCATTCCTGGGGCGGGAGTTCCTGTCAGGACTTGGTCAGGTTTGATCATCAGCCTTTCTGTTGTGTTTATGTCTTAGGTTGTCAGTTCCACTCACTCTGCAATCACAGCTGCATCTCATTCTAATTAGTGCTCCAGCTCTCCTCACACACACACACCTGTCTCTCATTTTGCATTGATTTTCTCCACTACTTATGCTTCTCTCTTTCTTTGCTTCTCTGTCAGTCTTCGTTACCTTCCGTTTCACTACTGCCCAAAAGACTTTCTTTCTCATAATCGTGCCTAGTTTACATGCCCTGTTTGTTTATTTAATCTTGTTTTTTCTTCTTTGATTTGCCCAGTTCCTGTACGTAGTCCTGTTTTGGATCACTTACCTGGTTACTGATCTTCTGCTTTTGTTTTTAAACTGTTGCCTTTGCTCTGCCCCTGGGACTGTGATCTCCCTCCGGTTTTGACCCCTGCCTGGCCCGTCTTCCTTATCAACTTTCCTTACGGATTGTTGCATCACTGGACTGACTTCTGGCTTTTCTCCTGACTGCCCGCTTGGATTTCGCCTCTGCTCCGCCCTTTGCTCGGCTGCCTGTTATTTTTGTGTTTTGTTTACCCTTTGCACTTTGGTCAATAAATTTAACAAATTGCTAATCTGCTCTTGGGTCCCTTTTTCATCCCAGCATCCTTAACACGTTGTTTAATGTTTAATGTCATACAAGTGTCTGCAATTCCCTGTGTTTTCTTTTGGTGTTTTTCTCAGTGTTATTTTGTTCCTGATCTTTGATCTTTATTATTTTTTGTCATTAAATTCTCCCCTACTTTTGGATCCTCATCTCTGCCTGCCGTCTTGTTATTTCCCATTTCCTGACAGAACGACCGACCATAACATGGATCCATCACGGAGAGCTCAGCACGGAGGACTTTGTGCTAGAATTTCTCAGGTTGGCTCGCCTGATTCAGATGAGCGAGGCATGCTCTTTCGGAGGGGATTGTCAGAGCCCCTCGGGTCAGGCATGCCGCTATGGGACCCTGACGAGACGTTGGAGTGTTACGCTGCTCTGCAGCTATGCGGCTCAGCATTGGTGGCAGGGGTCACCGAGTCGGAGATCCCGGTGGCTGAGGTCTTCGTGGAGGAGGACTTTGAGGCAACCCAGAGGTACGGGAGACTGGCATCGAGGCTGGAGGACATGGCGCTTTGCTCTGTGTGAGCCGCTGGCGTCCTTGCGGTGAGGATTTCGGCCGGGATGGCCACTACATCTGGGCCTTCAACCCATGGCCAGAGCCCAGGGACATCCCCTGTCTCCGTCTAGAGCCCAGTGATGTCCCCTGTCTCCGTCCAGAGCCCAGAGACGTCCCCTGTCTCTGACCACCGTCCAGAGACGGCTCCAGCAACTGACCAGAAAAATTTAAATTGTCATTAATTCCTCACCCTCATGTCATTCCAAATCCGTAGCCTAAGACCTTCGTTCATCTTCGGAAAAACAAATTAAGATATTTTTGATGAAATCCGAGAGCTCTCTGAGTCCTCCATATAGACAGCAATTGAATTAACACTTTTAAGGCCCAGAAAGGTAGTAAAAACATTGTTAAAATAGTCCATGTGACTCCAGTGGTTCAACCTTAATTTTATGAAGCAATGAGAATACTTTTTGTGCACAAAAACAAACAAAAATAATGACTTTATTCAACAATTTTATTATAGCCTGTGCCAGTCTCCTACGCAGTTTACATTGTAAATACAGTGCAGCTCCCGCGTCATCATCACACGCATGCATCGTGGTGCTCACATGAACAGCATCGGCTGCCGTAGAACTCGAAGGGCTGCACTCACTGTTTACAAAGGAAACAGCGTAGAAGTCTGTCACAGGCTAGAAAGAAATTGTTGAATAAAGTCATTAGTTTTGTTTGTTTTTGCGCACAAAAGTATTCTCATCGCTTCATAAAATTAAGGTGGAACCACTGGAGTCACATGGACTATTTTAACAACCTGTTTTTACCTTTCCGGGCCTTGAAAGTGTTAATTAAATTGCTGTCTCTTGTGGGGTCAGCGAGCTCTCGGATTTCATCAAAAATATCTTAATTTGGGTTCTGAAGATGAAAGAAGGTCTTACGGGTTTGGAAAAACATGAGGGTCAAGTCAAGTCAAGTCACCTTTATTTATATAGCGCTTTTTACAATGCCGATTGTTTCAAAGCAGCTTCACAGTGTTAAACGGGAAAATAATGCAACAGAATTTGATTCGGCTGTACAGCTGCTCTGGAGAAAACAGTGATGTCATCTAGCTAATTTCAATTATCATATGTCAATGCGGGCAGATCAGTAATTTAGTTGATATAGTTAATTTAGTTTAGTAATTAAATTTATTTGGATATTTAGTTGAAAATGTAGTGTCCCCAACTGTTTGCCAATTAACAAACAGTGTATGATTATTATTTTGGCAACCTTACAGGTCAGAAGTCATATTAGATTGGAATATTCGAAAGATCAGAGACATCACGCCGGAGACGGGTTTATTGATGACGTGACGATTAAACAATTATTAAATAGGAATATTCGAAAGATCTGAGTCATCACACCGGAGACGGATCCATTGAGGATGCCATGTCAATGAGGCAATTTCAGAGGGGAGACTAATTGGCATGGTCTCTGCAGACACTTCAGGGATGCGTTGGTCCTGTCTGGGTGCAGGTCCACCATTTGATCTGGATACGGCCCGGATCCGGCTGACTGCAGTAAACCTCGGGATAAACAGAGAGACTAACATTAGCGTAGATGCCATTCTTCTTATGATGTAACGAGTACATCAGGTGTTATGGGAAGTGTTCCCGGTTCCGGCTGACCTAGTTAATGCAGCCTAACAATCATTTAAATGATTTGAATAATATAAATTTAAAATATTTTATGTGTATGCCATAGTAAAGAGATGCGTTTTAGTCTAAATTTAAACTGACAGAGTGTGTCTGCTTCCCGAACAATGCTAGGAAGACTGTTCCAGAGTTTAGGTGCTAAATAGGAAAAGGATCGACCGCCTGCAGTTGATTTTGATATTCTAGGTATTATCAACTGGCCAGAATTTTGAGACCGCAATAGATGTGATGGAGTATAATACGTTAAGAGCTCGCTCAAGTACTGGGGAGCTAAACCATTTAGTGCTTTGTAAGTAATTAGCAAGATTTTAAAATGTATGCGATGTTTAATAGGGAGCCAGTGCAGTGTAATATGGTCATACTTCCTGGTTCTAGTAAGAACTCGAGCTGCTGCATTTTGGACCAGCTGCAGTTTATTTATTAAGCGAGCAGGGCTTGACAGAGCAGGCAGTAAAGTGTTAGACAGTATTCTTGGTTAATACTTGTGGAGTTTTTTGGTCCAATAATTAAAAAATCATTTTTTTCTGAATTAAGTTGCAGGAAATTACTAGTCATCCAATTTTTTATATCAGCAATGCATTCCGTTAATCTTGTGAATTGGTAAGTTTCGTCAGGGTGTGAAGAAATATAGAGCTGAGTATCGTCAGCATAACAATGAAAACTAACGCCATGCTTCCTAATGATATTTCCCAGTGGTAGCATGTACAGGGTGAAAAGCAACGGTCCTAGCACTGAGCCCTGCGGTACTCCAAACTGATAACGGTCAGATAAGTATGATTTAAACCATGCCAATGCAATTCCACTAATGGCAACATAATTTTTGAGTCTATTGAGTCTATTTGTAATTTGATGCAAAAGTAATTTAATACAAGGTATTAGTGTTATAAATGTACATACATTTAAAAAAAAAAATTAAATACAAAAAACTTTGCAGGATTTACGATATTGATGACCGTTAAAACGCGTCATCACAGTCTGTGAAAAGGGTCCATTATCATTAATGGCTCCCTTTAAGAGCTGCCGCACATGACGCAGATCTGACACGCATCATGTTTTCTTACCGCTCTTTGCGGTCATTTAAGACTTTCTTTAACTCATTTAAGACTGTGCTTACGAGGATACTCGACAAAGCGGACATTTTGTCATAATTTTGTGTGTTATTGTCCGTTCAAGCGCGAAAGAGAACTCAATGCGACTGCGCTGGCTGTGTCCACGAGTAGGGTGTGTGGGTGTGTGTCTATCACACTGGCGCTAGATTCACAGACGCGTGCCAGAACAGATTAAGATTTATTTTTCCGTTTTATCGCGCATGAATGGTTTAGCCCTTGAATGAATGATAGTGTGATCATATACTGTAACATATCCTAGCTTTTTCAGAAAATATTCAGTTGTAATCCCCTTTGTAATCGTTAACATTTTCATAAGTAACTCATTTAATTAAATTTTTTTCCTCAGTAGGCCTAACTGTAACGGATTACAGTTACATTTATTTTGTAATTAAATTACGTAACACCGTTACATGTAATTAGTTACTCCCCAACACTATATATAATCCTGAAATGTTAATGTAAACTATTTCATTTTCCTTTACCAATAATGAAGCTTACTTCCAAGATATGTTTACAAGACACATGCTTCGATATGTTGAGACGTGCTCATGTATGCAATACAAGCTCAAATCTGCAACTATCCATCAGTTGCTGTTCTCTACTACCACTGTAACATGGCAAAAAGGATAAAATTAAACAAGATACTGGACCCAAGTACCGTATGTCCAAGAGTTGAGAAACTTGGCATAGAAGAAAGAAAAGCAAAGAAAATTCTGAGAAAGAGTTAAGATTTATAATGCTAGTGGTGTCCTGAGGCAAGAGTTCAGCCAATTCCGAAGAGGAAAATTACTATTTAAAAAAAAAAAATGGAAAAGAAACTAAAAAAAATGTTTCACACACAAGTCAACCCTTGGGTGGTGGTTGGGTGTTTAGGACAAAAGGTAGGAGATTGTGCCACTCAAAAGAGGGAACAATAACACACCACTAACATAAATAAACACTGTAGGCCAGTCATCCAGCATTACCTCACAGCTGGTCTCATTCACCACACACGGATCTGCAAGATTTTCCACTTGAACACTTCATGTTGTCAGCACATCTAGCAGTACTTGAAGTACCTCTATGTAGAACTGATATTATGATTAACATAAGCGAGTATCTGGCCTGCTAGCAACAAATTTCAGTCTGCTTAAAAGCTTAGCCCTTCAAAACCTTTGCAGGTGTGCCACAGGCTTTAAGGCAATGGTTCTCACTTGCCAAATCCCCTCAGGAGCGAGGAGTGCTGCACACTGTCTCAGAGCTGCAGATGTTAAAATCCAGAACAGGACATTTGCCAACATCAACATACTAAGTTCTTAACGCTGAGCATACTTGGAGTGATGGAAAATGGTAAGGTTTGTGCTGGCCAGACTCACTAGGCTGAAGAAGTAGATCCAAAACCATAGCAGACTTCAAGGAATAAGCCTCATATGTCTGTTTCTAAGCATCCCCTCTAAGCTGTTTGCTTTTTGTCACTTTGATCATAGGAAGATGAAGTATGAGAAAAAAGTCAAGAACACCAATGTAAGACAAAAAGAATATTTTATTTTAGATATTCTTTAGAGACGATACTACAATATACACTCACCTAAAGGATTATTAGGAACACCTGTTCAATTTCTCATTAATGCAATTATCTAATCAACCAATCACATGGCAGTTGCTTCAATGCATTTAGGGGTGTGGTCCTGGTCAAGACAATCTCCTGAACTCCAAACTGAATGTCAGAAGCAATTTTGAGCGTGGCATGGTTGTTGGTGCCAGACGGGCTGATCTGAGTATTTCACAATCTGCTCAGTTACTGGGATTTTCACGCACAACCATTTCTAGAGTTTACAAAGAATGGTGTGAAAAGGGAAAAACATCCAGTATGCGGCAGTCCTGTGGGCGAAAATGCCTTGTTGATGCTAGAGGTCAGAGGAGAATGGGCCGACTGATTCAAGCTGATAGAAGAGCAACTTTGACTGAAATAACCACTCGTTACAACCGAGGTATGCAGCAAAGCATTTGTGAAGCCACAACACGCACAACCTTGAGGCGGATGGGCTACAACAGCAGAAGACCCCACCGGGTACCACTCATCTCCACTACAAATAGGAAAAAGAGGCTACAATTTGCACGAGCTCACCAAAATTGGACAGTTGAAGACTGGAAAAATGTTGCCTGGTCTGACGAGTCTCGATTTCTGTTGAGACATTCAGATGGTAGAGTCAGAATTTGGCGTAAACAGAATGAGAACATGGATCCATCATGCCTTGTTACCACTGTGCAGGCTGGTGGTGGTGGTGTAATGGTGTGGGGGATGTTTTCACTTTAGGCCCCTTAGTGCCAATTGGGCATCGTTTAAATGCCACGGCCTACCTGAGCATTGTTTCTGACCATGCCCATCCCTTTATGACCACCATGTACCCATCCTCTGATGGCTACTTCCAGCAGGATAATGCACCATGTCACAAAGCTCGAATCATTTCAAATTGGTTTCTTGAACATGACAATGAGTTCACTGTACTAAAATGGCCCCCACAGTCACCAGATCTCAACCCAATAGAGCATCTTTGGGATGTGGTGGAACGGGAGCTTCGTGCCCTGGATGTGCATCCCACAAATCTCCATCAACTGCAAGATGCTATCCTATCACTATGGGCCAACATTTCTAAAGAATGCTTTCAGCACCTTGTTGAATCAATGCCACGTAGAATTAAGGCGAAAGGGGGTCAAACACAGTATTAGTATGGTGTTCCTAATAATCCTTTAGGTGAGTGTATAACTGGATTGAGATTGGATTGCAACACCTTGAACTCTTCATCATGTCTCAAACCATTCCTGAACAATGTGTGCAGTGCGGCAGGGTGCATTGTCCTGCTGAAAGAGGCCGCTTCCACCAGGGAACACCTTTGTCATGAAGAGGGGTACCTGGTCTACAACAATATTTAGGTAGGTATTACGTGTCAAATTTACATCCATATGAATAGCCGCACCCAGTGTTTCACAGCAAAACATTGCCCAGAGCATCACACTCCCTCCACTGTGCATCCTGTTGACTTCCCCAGGTAAACGGCCATCCATGTGATGTAAAAGAAAACATGACTCGTCACCAGGCGACCTTCTTCCACTGATCCGGTTGCAGTTCCACGATGCACTGTGTGTTGTGATACATTACAATTTTGTGTGACTTGTGCCACATTAGACCTTCTATTGGCTCAAACCAGACAGGATAGCCTTTGCTGCCATTGTGCATCAATGAGCCTTGGATGCCCAACACCCTGTCACCAGTTTGTAGTTTGTCACTCCTCGGACCACTATAGAGCTCCGGAGGTTGACGTCATCCGGTGGGAGCGTAGACCACCTTGTCGGTTGATGTACGCTACTGTCGCCGTGCTGTATGAACGGACCAGTACATGCTTGTCCTTGAGCAGGGCTCGGAAGCGGTGCAGGGCGTCACCACGGCTGTGGATGCCATATGCCCCAGGAGTATTTCAGTGGAACCGCACTCTTGCCCTTGAACTGGCGAAGACAAGTCAGCTTAGACTGCCTCCACCCAGCCGCCGGCCCAGAAGCCTCAGTCCGTTCCCCGCCGAGGCCGCCCTCCTGCGGCTCCCACCCCTCCCGTCCGGCCCCAGCAGCAGCCTTCACCCGGGCCGAGGCACGGAGGATGCCGCAGAAAGGCAGCCCCGCCCGTCCCAGCCTGCCAAACGGCAGTCTAAGTGGCGGTCCTGAGATGGAGGTGATCTCGGTTCTTTCCCAGGAGATGGTAGCAGAACCACTCCTTCCCCCGGTGGAGGGCCGGGGGAGAATCTTTTGTTTTTTCCCCCCGTGGAACGCTGGTCCTTCCCTGGTCTCTTCTGTCAGGGCGCGGGATTCGACCCCGCCCACACCTCGGGACACTCCCACGCCTCCCATGTCTGGGCCGGTCAATTTGCCTAGCTGCTCCATCGGGGGTACGCCTGTGGTTCGCATGACCCCTCTGGTTCAGTTCTTGTGAGCCTGGCTAGCGCTTCCCAACCTGTCCAGATGGCTCGCTCGCACCATCAGGTTCGGCTATGCAATTCAGTTCGCCCAGTTCGCCCAATTCATCTCTTTTCTCGGTATGGAAATCGACTCGGTTGCCATGTACGTGCAGCTTACGAGCGAGCGCACGCAGTCACTGCTGACTTGTCTTCGCCAGTTCAAGGGCAAGAGTGCGGTTCCACTGAAATACTCCTGTGGCATATGGCATCCGCAGCCGCGGTGACGCCGCTCGGTTTGCTTCATATGAGACCGCTTCAGCTCTGGCTTCGCGATAGAGTCCCGAGATGGGCATGGCAACGCAGCACGCTCCTGGTCCCAGTGACTCGGGCCTGCCGCCAGACCTTCACCCCGTGGTCGATCCTCAGTTTTCTACGGGCAGGTGTTCCCCTAGAACGAGTTTCCAGGCATGTTGTTGTAACAACAGATGCCTCTGCCACGGGTTGGGTGCCATGTGCAATGGACATGCTGCCGCAGGCTCCTGGAGAGGACCCCAGCACCTATGGCATGTCAATTGCCTCGAGTTGCTGGCCGTACGTCTTGCCCTGCACCGCTTCCGAGCCCTGCTCAAGGACAAGCACGTACTGGTCCGTTCATACAGCACGGCGACAGTAGTGTACATCAACCGACAAGGTGGTCTACGCTCCCGCCGGATGTCGCAACTCGCCCGCCATCTCCTCTAGCATCTGAGGTTGCTTCGTGCCGTTCACATCCCGGGAGAACTGAATCGTGCAGCCGACGAGCTGTCACGCTTTCAGCCGCTTCCGGGGGAATGGAGACTCCATCCCCAGACGGTTCAGATGATTTGGGAACAGTTCGGCAATGCACAGACAGATCTGTTTGCCTCCCACGACTCTTCCCATTGCCGCTGGTACTACTCCCTGACCGAGCGGACCCTCGGCACGGATGCACTAGCGCACAGCTGGCCGCGGGGCCCACGCAAGTATGCGCTTCCCCCAGTGAGCCTTCTCGCACAGGTTCTGTGCAAGATCAGGGAGGACAGGGAGCAGGTCCTTTTGGTCGCCCCATATTGGCCCGGCCGGACCTGGTTCTCAGAACTTGTACTCCTTGCGACAGCCCCTCCCTGGTCAATCCCTCTGAGGAAGGACCTCCTTACTCAGAGACAGGGCACCCGACCTTTGGAACCTCCATGTGTGGAACCTGGACGGAACGCGGTAGGTTTGAGTACCCTGCCACCTCAGGTGTCGGCTACCATGACTTCCACTAGGGCCTTGTCCACGAGACAGGCCTATGCATTGAAGTGGAACCTCTTCGTCACCTGGTGCTCCTCTCGCCGAGAGGACCCCAGGAAATGCCCGATCGGGTCTGTGCTCTCCTTCCTCCAAGAAGGGTTGGAGCAAAGGCTGTCTCCTTCCACCCTGAAGGTCTATGTGGCCGCTATTTCGGCTCACCATGAACTGGTGGACTCAAAAAACGGTTGGACAGCACGACCTGGTCAGCAGGTTCCTTAGAGGTGAGAGGAGATTAAATCCTCCTCGCCCGCCTCAAATACCCTCTTGGGATCTTGCAGTGGTTTTATATGCCCTGCAGAAAGCTCTCTTTGAGCCACTGCAGTCTGTAGAGCTGAAGTTCCTTTCAATGAAAGTGGTGCTCTTGATTGCTCTGGCCTCCATCAAGAGGGTAGGGGACCTGCAGGCATTTTCGGTTGATGAAGCTTGCCTGGAATTCGGGCTGGCTAACTCTCACATGATCCTGAGACCCCGGCCTGTATACGTGCCCAAGGTTCCCACCACTCCCTTCAGGGACCAGGTGGTGAACCTGCAAGCGCTGCCTGTGGAGGAGGCAGACCCAGCCTTGGCACTGCTCTGTCCAGTACGCGCCCTTCGCGCTTACGTAGACAGGACACAGTGTTTCAGGACCTCAGACCAGCTCTTTGTCTGTTACGGAGGGCAGCAGAAAGGGAAGGCTCTCTCCAAGCAGAGGTTGTCTCACTGGATAGTGGACGCCATTGTCCTGGCATATCAGGTCCAGGGCATGCCATGCCCCCTTGGGGTAAGAGCACACTAGGAGTGTTGCTTCCTCTTGGGCTTTAGCGCATGGCGCATCGCTGACAGACATTTGTAGAGCTGCAGGCTGGGCGACACCCAACACATTCGCAAGATTTTATAATCTCCGAGTGGAGCCTGTGTCCTCTCGTGTACTCGCCCCAAGTGGCCAGTAACTGGACAGGCTCAGGTGACTTCGCTTGCTGCGCCATTCCACTCCACAGACTGGATGCGTGCGCATTTTTTCTTAGGTGAGCTTCCCAGTAAGCCCTGAGCTCCTCCAGCACTGTTGATGTCGACACCAGAGTGCATGCCCACTTGGTCAGCCCTGGTGTTCGGCTAGGTGCCTCCGTGTGCATGGTTCCCCCGTTGGGTAACCCCCACATGTGTATTCCACGATAAGTCTCTCCGAGCACGTTTCTTCCCTTGGCAAGACACCTTGCCACGCCTGGGGTTGAAATATTTCCACCTGCGGCTGGGTACCCCAGAGTGCTCCATATGCAGTCCCTATGGGGGTCATATGTGTATTCTTAAGTCCTCGCTTTGGGTAGGCATTGTGTTGCATTTCTCCATGTGGGAAATGCTTCCCAGTGTACCTTGGTAGCGTTGAGCCTAGCCCCTCATTCGTGCCAAGACTCACGGCAGGGAGCTCTGGTCAGCGCAGGACGCTGGAAGACAGCCGTCGTGGCAAGATTGTATTGGGACCCCCATTTCGTCAGTAACTGACGTAACTCGTAGTGTACTGACTGAAAGGGAACGTCTCGGTTACGTTTGTAATCCTCGTTCCCTGAAGGAAGGGAACGGAGACGTTAGCTCTGCCTCGGCTCTTCAGCAGGTAACATAATGCGAGATTGCCACACAACGCCCTTCATACCCACGCGGTGGGGCGGGGTTGTGGCATGCAAATTCCGCAGACCCATGGCATTTTCATGCCATTGGCTCTTTTTTTTTAGAGCTCAAAGGCGATTGGCTTCTAAGCGAAACCCCCATTTCGTCAGTAACTGACATAACATCTCCGCTCTCTTCCTTCAGGGAATGAGGGTTACAAACGTAACCGAGACGTTATGTATCATTAATTACATCCACACAAATAATTAACAGTTTGGCAACCGCAGCACAATCATAATGGCATCTCACTATAGATTATCCCACTGGCTTATTGGAAACAAGGTCATGACCTTGATTTAGCATTTTTTCAAATAATTAAAACATTAGATTAAATTATGCTATTCTTCATGTTCACTTTCACAGAATGCTACCCTGCATCTGATGCAAGCTTTCGCAGAAGCTTTGCATAAGCATAGGACTGTGTAATGTAATTTCATGCGCAGCGACTGTAAAGCAGATCTAGCCAGTAGAGACACTAAGACTGCAGCGTTTTAAGGAAGCCTATATGTTGCTTTTGTTTCTGTCTCTTCAGTCTGTTTGTAAGTGGCGGTCAACGGGTACAAGTCTGCATACATCAGTCCTCAACTTCTCTTCTCATTCACTGCTTGACTAGGGCCCACAAAAACATCATTAGCAGGCTATTTTTGCTCATCTGGTTTCCAACAGAGATCTTCTTGTCAAAGAAAAAGCCCATGGAGTTGAAGCTGCCCAGTGCACTTGTAATAATGCCAGTCAAATCCCAGTGCATCAGAGAGGGTTGTGCAACCAGAGAACCATTTCCTGCTAGTGCAAAGGAACACACAGGCTATATGCTTGTAATTATTATTACTATAAAATATAAGATGTGTAACTGCACCCTGCATTTTATGCTTAATAATTTTTTCTCTTCCTTTCTTCACCAGGAAGAAAATAAATGTAAAAAAAAGACTGCATATTTGAACCCGAATCTCCAGTGTGATCGTTTTTTCCTGTACAGCAGGTTAAAGGTGTATCATGCCGCCCATATTCTTAAATATCATCTTTATTTCAGTATCTAATTAGAGCTAACCAAATGCTTGTCCTCCTTGATACTGGGAACACTGCGACTATCACGGAGACACTAAAACTGTTTTCTAGTATCAGCAAAAAATTTCTCTGACCATCTTAACATCGGCCTCTCACCACTAAGGATGTGTCCAGGGGGGTGAAGAGGGCATCATCCTGCTGAATTGCAGGGATTCGGAATCCAAGTAGAGAATAGTGAACATGCTCTTAAAGGCTCAGTGACAGAAGATGTAAGATGTAGGTCTTGCACTCTTTACTCTACTGTTTACTATTCTTAAACAGTAAAGACATTGCATTGCATGAAATTAAAGGGATGGTTCACCCAAAAATTAAACTTCTGTCATTATTTACTCACCCTAATGTTGTTCCAAACCTGTATGTATTTCTTTCTTTTACAGAACATTAAAAAGAGCATATTTTGAAGAACGTTGGTAATCAAACAGTTTTGGTGACCATTGACTTCCACTGTATGGACAAAACAAAATACTGAAACATTTTACAAAATATTTTTTGTGAAAACCATATATGTTTGGAATGATGTGAAGGTGGTTAGGTTAGATGGTGTTCCTGCAATGCACAATGACGATACAACAGTAACTTTGTACATGTATCACCTAATCTAAAATTATCATAAATCCCATAATGTTCCAAAAAATTCTGCATCATTTCATTCAAGTCTAGGACTTCCATCGTATATATCAAACTGCATTCGATCTGGCTAAACTAAACTCAGAAACAGAAAAATGTAGTACTACAGTAATAGAATGAAGTCAAAAGTAATATTCCAGCATTAACATTGGTCAAAACAACTGCGTCTGAAAGTTCAGATTTATGCATTTCCAGGAGTACTACCGTGACCTGTGCGGCAATAAGAGGATGAACTCAGTTTAAACTCATTGTACTCTTCTCTTGGCTCCGGTGACATGGCTAAGATAATTTGCATTCAGAAAGGTTGCTAGAGTCCAAATCATTTTCTGTTTTCTGCAATAGGTCCAGAGCACTGCACAACTAGGCTGCGATTGTTTGCAGTAATTAAGCATTTTAATGAGGCCTGAACCTTAATGTTTTAGCACGTAGAAAGAGCGAGGATGGGGTCATCAGGGAGTGATCCAAAGCCCCCTCAAAAAAAAAAAACCTGATGAACTGATGTTCATCCAAACAGAAATACAAAACTCAATCTACTGCGTGGGTGTTTAGAACATCTCTAAGCCCGGAGACAATTTCGTATCCAGTGTTTTAAAACACAGATAACCAGCCTTTCAACTACATGTTCAAACCACGTCTGGTGTTTACATAAGACTGACGCTCTGTCGGTAAGTGGCTGGCACAGCCTTCACATGTTTAGGTATAGCTTAGCTTTTGGCAGAGTACAGCATTAATGCTAACATGGCATCATTAGCCCCGGAGGCCTATCGTGGGTTTTGGCAGACGCTCATCTTCCTGTCAACTAGATCACCACATGCTTAAACCTCTCAACACAAAAGTATAATGCCTCAGACTAATTATCTTTATAAAGAATACCTTCAGTTTGTTTTGGAAAGTACAGTAAATCCTTTTGTGTTCAGCTGAATATCTGTCCGTAGTGAAATTTAAGTTGTAAAGCTTATGCTGTAGCCAATTTGTCAAGTCCAAGACAATCTGCACACATTGTTGACAGATGATTGGGTTCTTTGCACCATCTGGTGGTGGATAATGCAACTACTATTAATCAAGCTAGATAGCTCTACAACATACAATAGCCTCACTTCATAGTTCATTGAGCCTCTCTTTTTTTTTCTCTAAAAAGATAGAATAAAAAAATACAAACACAGAATTACTGTATGTATGTATATATATATATATATATATATATATATATATATATATATATATATATATATATATATATATATATATATATATATATACACTCACCTAAAGGATTATTAGGAACACCATACTAATACTGTTTTTGGCCCCCTTTCACCTTCAGAACTGCCTTAATTCTACGTGGCATTGATTCAACAAGGTGCTGAAAGCATTCTTTAGAAATGTTGGCCCATATTGATAGGATAACATCTTGCAGTTGATGGAGATTTGTGGGATGCACATCCAGGGCACGAAGCTCCCGTTCCACCACATCCCAAAGATGCTCTATTGGGTTGAGATCTGGTGACTGTGGGGGCCATTTTAGTACAGTAAACTCATTGTCATGTTCAAGAAACCAATTTAAAATGATTCAAGCTTTGTGACATGGTGCATTATCCTGCTGGAAGTAGCCATCAGAGGATGGGTACATGGTGGTCATAAAGGGATGGACATGGTCAGAAACAATGCTCAGGTAGGCCGTGGCATTTAAACGATGCCCAATTGGCACTAAGGGGCCTAAAGTGTGCCAAGAAAACATCCCCCACACCATTACACCACCACCACCAGCCTGCACAGTGGTAACAAGGCATGATGGATCCATGTTCTCATTCTGTTTACGCCAAATTCTGACTTTACCATCTGAATGTCTCAACAGAAATCGAGACTCGTCAGACCAGGCAACATTTTTCCAGTCTTCAACTGTCCAATTTTGGTGAGCTTGTGCAAATTGTAGCCTCTTTTTCCTATTTGTAGTGGAGATGAGTGGTACCCGGTGGGGTCTTCTGCTGTTGTAGCCCATCCGCCTCAAGGTTGTGCGTGTTGTGGCTTCACAAATGCTTTGCTGCATACCTCGGTTGTAACGAGTGGTTATTTCAGTCAAAGTTGCTCTTCTATCAGTTTGAATCAGTCGGCCCATTCTCCTCTGACCTCTAGCATCAACAAGGCATTTTCGCCCACAGGACTGCCGCATACTGGATGTTTTTCCCTTTTTACACCATTCTTTGTAAACTCTAGAAATGGTTGTGCTTGAAAATCCCAGTAACTGAGCAGATTGTGAAATACTCAGACCGGCCCGTCTGGCACCAACAACCATGCCACGCTCAAAATTGCTTAAATCACCTTTCTTTCCCATTCTGACATTCAGTTTGGAGTTCAGGAGATTATCTTGACCAGGACCACACCCCTAAATGCATTGAAGCAACTGCCATGTGATTGGTTGATTAGATAATTGCATTAATGAGAAATTGAACAGGTGTTCCTAATAATCCTTTAGGTGAGTGTATATATACGTGTGCGTGTGTGTGTGTGTGTATGCATGTAAATATATATATATATATATATATATAGAGAGAGAGAGAGATAGATAGATAGATAGATAGATTTAATTTAGATCACTTAAAACACAGACAATATGGTTACAACAGTATAATAGATTTAACATTGCAAGCAGAGGGCAAGGTCTTAATACTAGATCCATTAGACCTCACCAATTCAGCTGTCAATCATGAAATATGATCTACTCCATACATTGTCAGCACACATTTTAGCACTAATTGTGTGCTTGCCATTTGTAAATTCTCATTTTAACAAACATACATTATGAAAAACAAAACAATTTCTCTGTAAATCAATCATAAATCCATTCTTGCATAAACCGTGTTTTTACAAGAATTTTACACAAGAATGGTTTTACACAATATCTGTACTGAAATTAATTCTGCTCGTTTCATGAATAAGGACAACTGTCTAGATTAGCAGTGGTTCTCTAACACTTATCAGATGTGGATACTGGATCCTCTGAGATCACGTGTTTGTAAGTTTATAATCTGAAAATGTACATAAATAATAATGATGATGGAATGCATGTTTTCCTAGCCTTACACAGGAAGATTATGACACAATAGATCTCTCTCTAGTTTTGTGTTTCACTAAAACAAAATCCCTGCATTTCGTTACTTGCAATGGGCTGTGATTGCTTTCTAGGTGACATTGTTGCACAGTTGCGACATTATAAAGCAAAATAACATTGACTACTTTTATAAAACTTTTCATTTAAAAAAATCCTAAGTTTTGAGAGGGAATGCAAACTGCATTGCTTTGTCTGTCAGACAAAAACAAACGATCATTTACTCTAATAAAGACAATCACAATGAAAGGTAAGTGGCATAGTGCAAGAAACAGGGAGGAGACAGAATTATCATTTTCAAACCTTAACATAACAGAGCACAGTTAATACATGCCATGTGAACCATTATTCAAGACTAATATTATGTACCATTAGAATATGGGGATGTAGTTGTCAATCTTAGCCCGGTGCCTTTGGGCGATACACTCTGCAATCCACACAATGTTCCGGCACTCTTGTTCCTTCAATTTGACGTAGGCATAGAACACGCTGAAATGAAACTGATTCAGGAAGGCCAGCTTATTAAGTTTCACCTGCAAACACATAACCAACATTCTCCCATTAGCAGAGAACTTTCAAAAAGACACATTTGCTAACATCAAAAAATTCAATGTAGTAGCATTCTCTGTAAAATCTCATGCTGACCTCATGTTCAAAAAAGCGATCCTCAAGGGTTTTGTCTCCCGGGTTGCTGCCAGCACCTTCAAAGAGAAGCTTGTATTCCTGAAGCAACATAAATTCAGTGTTAATCATCAAATCATTTTGGTGGTCAAAAATACCAGACACACACTATGTGAACTTCACATCGAAACAACTCTTTGGTATAGAACTAAAAGAACAGTTCAGCCAAAAATTAACATTCTGTCATAATTTAATCATGCTGTCTATGGGTGTGTTCACACTTGTAGTTCGGTTCGCTTTGCTCGTTTGGTCCAGACCAACAAAAAAAAAAAGGAAAAAAAAATTTAGTACTGGTCTGCTAAGCGTTTAGATTGACATCTTCAACACCGAGCCTAAAAATATCGAATGCAAAGGCATATGGATATGTTCACAACCTGATTGGTCGGCTTTTTCGGACGCATTGCTTATTTTGAGATCCTGAACTTACTGAACATCCAAAACAATACTGTGTGCTGGGCTAAATGCGCTCACTGTATGTGCGTAGCTTGCATATGATGGTATTTTGACCAGCTAAGAACTCGTGAGTTCTAGGTCAAACATTTCATTGCTTCCTGTAGAAGTTTGCAATAGTTCAAGTCTTCCAATTTTTAAATCTAGTCTTAAAACTCACTAATTTAGGCAAGTTTTTATGTGATTTTAATGTTATTGTCATCAGTTCTGTATTGTCTTTATTGTTTGATGAAATTGTTTTTTGTAGACTTTGTAAGGTGTCCTTGAGTGCCATGAAAGGCACCTATAAATAAAATGTATAATAATAATAATAATAATAATAATAAAGCTGCAAGCAGCGATGAAAGGGCCCTCGCACACGGGAGCACCGCCACCCAGTGGCCTCAGGAAAACAGTGAATAGTGGCCGACATGCATTTAAGCCGGTAAATATAGGAGAAATATGGCAAAGTCACTACAATGTGCCACATTTCCTGCTGCCAGCATAATAATAGGCATGTAGTTGTCTTCAGGCCAGGACTATTATCAAACATGTGAAGTTTGGGGCAGATGGGACATTGTTTGCCTGAGTTACAACAACTTCCTGTTTCGTGGCGTTAATCGCATAAGTTAGCACTTAGCCACATGTTGTATGACTAAATGTTTTTCTAGCATGTTTGGTACTTCATGGCATATTTAAATGAGTTTCCGGGAGTGAATTACAGTGTAAAGCATGACATTTCCTATTGCCTGCAGGTGGCACTATGACTGTAACTGAATACTGGCGTGTAGTTGTCTTCAGGTCAGGACTCTAATAAAACATCTGAAGTTTGGGGCAGATCAGACATTGTATGCGAAAACTCAATACAATAATACAAAACTCAATACAAGAAAATACAATAATAATTGTATGCGGAATTTAGCGAAAACTCAAGATCTTCACAGTTTAACATCACCAAGGCCTTAAGATTAGACTGACCAAATATGATGATGATCTGGTTAAATCACTATGAGGGGTTAATCACAGTGTAAAACATGCCATTTCCTGTTGCCAATAGGTGGCGCTATGACTGTAACTGAATATTGGCATGTAGATGTCTTCAGGCCAGGACTCTAATAATACATGTGAAGTTTGGGGCAGATCGGACATTGTATGCCTGACTTACAACAGCTTTCTGTGTCATTGTGAGTTTTCGAGCATGTTTAGGCCATCAAAAATGCGATTCATTTGGGAGAAGAATAATAATAGGCTGAGCAATTCCAATAGGGTCCTCACACCATCGGTGCTCGGGCCCTAAATATAATGTGTGAAAGCGTCAACACAGCGGCAGGAATCCCTCCGTCAAACACACAAACACAAAGATCTGCTGAGAGGAGACACAGCTCTGATGCTTGTACTGAACTGTGATGGCAACATCACGACTATGATGAGAAAAAACAGGTATGCGTGATCATTCTGTCCTTTTTAGGGTTTCATCTTCCTGTTTTTGCTTTGTTTACATGTCTTTGGTCGGTGTTGCATTCATATTTCATTCGAACTGTACCAGAGTTTGTTTGGAAGTGGACCGAGACCCATGCTTCAGCGGCCTCGGTCCACTTGTTTGGTGCGCACCAGGGTTCGGGTGGCAGCGTTCAAATTTATTCAAATGAATCGCACTAACAGAGCAATCGCACCAGGGTTAATTTTAATCGAAACAAACATGCCAAGTGTGAACACACCTTATGAAATGTAAGTTTGAACCCATTTAGGTCTACACAGATACCTACAGGGTAGTATTCAGCCACAGCTTTGACCTGCTCGTAATCATCTGCGCGGGCTAGCTGTGCTAGACCCTCTGGGTAGAGCTTGCCACAGTGAGGGAAAAGTTTAGCTCTGTCTTCTTTGGAGAGCTCCGTACCAAAGGAGTTGATGGTAATAATGAAAGCCCTTCTGTCTGCCTCAAACTGATACACAAACAAAGCTTTGCTTTAGTTACCAAAACACTGAAATGCATCAATAACAATTTGAAAATTCCATCAGAATCTTTTTCATTGTACTTGTATTCTACAGACGTTTACTCACCTCCAGAATTGGACACATGGTGTCTGCGGTTGTTCCACCCAGTGAGGAACAGAACTTGTAGAAAGCTTCAAGATAAGCCTGGAGACACAGACAGGAGATCAACCACAGCTCAGGGTTTCATGGTTAAAGGCCAGACTCTAATAGAAAGAATACTGACATATTTTGCTGGTAACACACACAGCATTTTTTAATCCTACTGACCTTATTGCTAATTTGTTATTATTATTATCAAAAAAATGTTCTGTCATTATTTCTTGTGTTCATCTTATCTTACCTTCTTTTTTTGGTACTATATATATATATATATAATATATTTAATAGACAGTCTAAGTAGCTGAGCAGGTTTACATTTCACTGCAAGTTGTGTTCTGTATATAACTGTGTATGTGACAAATTAAAAATCTTAAATCAAAAATGTTGATTGCATCATTTTTCATGCTCAACAACACTGCTGTTCAATAACGTTTTTGTAGCCGAGTCTTGGTATGTGCCGAAATCAACCTATCCTGAAAAATATTCATTGGAGTAAATATTGTGACTAGCCCCGGTCAAAGTTAGATCACTACATAATATCCAGACAAACCAGCGAGTTTCTGTGTTCAAGCATATTTGCCATGTCATGTGAAAATTCCTAATGAATGTTTAAGATTTCCGTCCCAGTATTTTCCATCGCAAGGCTGACCTTATATAGAGTGTTGCGAATTATTTCAATGTTCATCTCATCCAAATCCTGCTCAGAGATGCAGTCCTGAAAGAAAGCAGCTGAAACAAACAGAAGCAGTCATTAACTGTGATGTTGGGATGAGCACGTTGGTATTATTTAGAACATGTTTTGGAGATTTGTGAATGCAGGCAATAAATTACAAGATTCGCCACTCATTACTTCCTCTGGCCTCAAAACTTAAAGTGAATGCGATTCATGTGTTAATTTTTCATATCAAGATTGTCGTACCAAGTGGTGTATCCACCAGGATGGCATTATAGAGCTCTGCTGGAGTCTGGGCAATGTTAACGGCCTCCATCTGTTCGAAGCTGCCAAGCGGATGGCACTTGGGCACCAGCTCAGAGATGGCCCTCTGATGCAGAGTTCCAGTGATAAGAAGGATGACGTTGTCAATCATATAGCTGTATCTGAAAAAGCAGTACGGCGGAAAATAGCTTAATAATGTCCTGAGCAGTGAAATATTTTAAAACATAGTGATTAGTTAAAAATATAGCAGACAAAGCTAGCAAAAATTGTCCTGGTTATGAATATTCACTAAATCCAATACATTTGTAAAATACAGCACTATATTTGATACCTCGTGTTGTATATTGGCACACTTATACACTTTGATATCTGACTGCACTCACGTGATGAAATCCATGAAGCTGGCCAGAGGCTCATAAGACTGGTTCCTCATATGGCGGAACTCAACCACCATCTTCTCTTTCAGCTTGTCATCAATGACGGAGACAGTGAGGGGGGAGGCTTCATTTGCCAGGAAGCTTCCATAGTCAGTGCTCTGCAAATGAAGCTTCAGGTCTGAGGAGAAATACAAGTGAAACTTTTAATCATTTAAAAAAGAAAAAAAAAATTGTAAATTCAAATTCTCATTCTTCAATGCTAAAGGGTTGTGCTCTGGAAATGATTTATATTTAACTCAGAAATATTTTTACACAGTTTCCAGTTCCCTAAAACACAGGCAAAAATTCCAAGCGAGTCACTTGCCATTGATTCTTAAAGGGGACAAAATTAGCTACAATTTATAATGTTTTTTAAAACATTGCATGAATTTTTGGGTTATTTTAAAAGTTCTTTCATTTTAATTGTAAAGTTTGAAATGTTAGGCTGTAATGCAGCACATGATTTGTACAGTATAGGTTTTACAGTATAGGAAATATCAGTAAGAAAGACTTCAAATCAACAGAATGTTAAGAAATTAGTTGCAAGTGAAAAAAAATTGCAATTCAAAACAAAGAGATTAACAATATGTTAAGCAGCATGGTTACTGCCAGAAAAATACAGAAACATATCTTTTAGTGAAAAGTTTAAATCATGTGTTTTTTTTAATGGAGATATATCATTTAAACTCTCCCAAAAGGAATGCATCTGATTGAATTGACAAAATAAATTAAGCTTTCTTCCCCAATTTTACAGAATACACAGAAGTTGGAAACATCAACACAAGTTCCAATTTGGGAGCTAGTTGGATGAATATTATGCAGTTTCTTAAAATGAACTTCTCTTATTTTGTTAGAAATGCAGTATTTATCAGGGAGTAGCAATGCTCTTTTCCTGTGAATACTGTAAAAAATTGTTCCAGTAAAATTTACATCTAATGGATGTGTAAACTAAATTATGCAATTGATTTAGATGGTTATTTCATTTTTTTATCAAGAAGGCAAACTCCATCCAATACATTTTGGTCATAATTATTTTTCTCTCATTAAAGCAAATGTTTGCTGTTGTTTTTTAAATAAGTGGAAGTAAACAGCTGGAAGAGTAAAGTCATAAAAAATATAATTATAATGTCATCAGTACAGAACTGACGTCATGACACGCTGTATCACATGACCAGCACCATCAACTATCATTCCTCAAATGAGACCTGCATCTTTCGTTTATTAAAAAAAGACATATTTACTATGTATCCCAATCATTGCTTTAAAAGGATCGAAATCTATCACTGGTCGGTGTTAATTTAAAAACGATGTTGAAATCAGAACCGATGATGCCCTGGTAACCATCAGTCCGGTTAAACGCAGGCCTTTTAAATTAATACTGTACACTACATTGCATGTTTTAAATAGAGCCGTGGTTTAAACATTTGCGTACGATCATGTAAAATAAAATAAACATCAGAAAATAGCTGATACATTAAATGTTGCTAAAGGCACCACAGTTAGCATGTATATTTATTGCTCTTAAATTAGAAAAGTAACATAATATAATAATCAGAGGGCTTAATTTGTTTACTTAATATCAGGGCAGAGGAACATGGGGAATATAAGGATGTAAAACTGAACATAACTTGCTGAAGGAGATTTAAACGCTCGGAGGATCTGTGCTGGCTAAAGAAACAAGCTAACGGACATTAGCTGTGCTGCTGTTATGATGATTTATGAGCGATATAACACAGCAATGATAAAATACGGTCTTGCTGCATCTTTAAACGGCGATAAATGTCAATAACGACACGCAACTGCATGTGGAAATGTCGAAAATGAAAACGGACACCGACTAGATAAGATAGCATCCTACACACACATACGACTCACCTTCCAGAGTTTCACACTGAACAAGGTTCAAATAATCCGCCTGAGATAAAATACCAGCCTTAAAACCTCTCACCAACCCCTCCAGATAACCATTATCCACATTAAAATATAATTCAGAGAAAGGCATGGTGGAAAACAATAAGACGAACTGTGTACTAGCTAAAGAAATAGCAAGCTGTACGTTAGCTCTATAACGCAGTCTTGAGTGACAGTGCTGTCCGATTCGTAAATGATTTGTTCTTAAGAGTCGGATCTTTTTAATGAAATATTTGAACAGATTCACAAAACAGGTCTGAATGATTCAGTGAGCAGAATACTGGATTGTTTACAACTTGATTGTATGGCAGTTTAATCAACAAACATACGAAACAGTTGGTTTTTAGTAAAAATCGATGTAAAGACATTTTAATTTTGTTTATTATAAATGCAAATTGTAATTTCTAAATGACTTTATGTATTATGAGCTGAATCCTAGCTGTAATAAACTAAACTAGGACACTACAACATAATAATACATAATAATTAACAATTAATACAATTTAATCATTAATAGTAATAACCAGTGTTAGGAAAAGTTTTTTTTTAAAGTAATGCATTACAATATTGCGTTACTCCCTAAAAAAGTAACTAATTGCATTACTTAGTTACTTTTTATGGAAAGTAATGTGTTACGTTACTTTTGTGTTACTTTTTCTCACCTGGGCTGGGCTTGCTTGTTTGTGTTTCTAATAAAAACAAAAAAAGTTATATTTTTGGTAAATGTAATGGCCCTTTCATACCAAAAGTGAAATGAATAATCCTCGGGCTGAAAGAAATTCATGCCTGTACATTAGAGGGCACAGTTAAAAAAAAAAAAAAAAAAAAAAACGTTTCAGTTGTTCTGCCATTTTGGATTGAAGAAGAATTGGATGCTTAAGTTTAACACGCTTACTTAAGCAATAAAAAAGTAATGTTTATCTAAAGTCGTTTTTGCTTATTGAATGGTTGAATTGGATCATTGAAGGTCAGCAGCATTGACAAAGTGAGATTAAATACATGAAGTATATAATATTTGTGTAATTTAATATTTATTTAACTAAAATTTAATTATTGCAGGTTTGCGTAATATTCTGAGATTGCATATTTGCATAATTAATACTGAATCTGTTTTTTGTTTTTGCAAGTGAGATGAGTAAATGCATGCTCACATTTATTCTAAAACTACAATAACCATCATGTTCACACAGCACACACAATGCCTGTGCACAGTGCACTTAATCACAATTTCTCTCAACATGGGAATGGAAAAACAAAGTAACTTAATTGCGTTATTTATTTGAAAAAGTAACTCCGATATTTTGTTGTAAATTTAAAAGTAATGCGTTACTTGAAAAAGGTAATCTGATAACGTAACTCAAGTTACTTTTAATGCGTTACCCCCAACACTGGTAATAACTAGCAAAAGATACGACGTAAAACATCAGCTAAGAATCGTTTTGAAGCAAGAATCTTTAAATCGAGCTGTTCGAAAGAACCGATTCTTGGAAATGAGTCAGACTTCCCATAACTGAATGAGGGAAGTTGCGCATACCCGGATGTACACACACACGCGCACACACGTATGCTCATGTGACTGCGCATCTGACCGTCAGACTGATCTCAGACCAGCTCTATAGGTCTGTAAATGGATTGGGATCCCGCGGGACCCAAGGGAAATCTCGCGGGAGCGGGCGGTTTTACCCTGGAGTGGATGGTCATAAACAATACATCATGGGTCCCGCAGTCCCTCTATTTGCCGCGTGCGTAGCAAGAAAGGAGTCAACAAATGAAGTTTCACCGCAGTCGATCAGTAACATCTTCCTCTATAGCAGGCTAGGCCATTATTAGTATTATTTGTTTTCTTTTTTATATATAATTAGCTAGGCTACGTAAACACGTATCTGTAAAGTTTTTATTTCCTATTTATTTATTTTATTAATGTTATGTGGACCTCAAACTGAAGATTCCACATTAATTGTTTGTTTGTTTAAATTAATGTTTGGATGTAAATGTTTTGGTTGCTCAGCAAAATTTATTTCTTTGAATTATATATATTATATTTACAGTATTCACCCATCCACCACCAAATTAACTATGTTTTTTGTTTTTCCCCCATTATTTAAAGGGCACTGGCTCTAAGTATAGTGCACTCAGACTAGCTTCTGAAAGAGGTACACTGAACATTGCACGTAACCAACCTATAAGTTAAATGGAGAGATTTGTGCAGATGATGGTGTTCACTGGAAGATTAATTAATGTATATTTTGGAGAATTAATAGTGAATTCTGTGAATTCGTCATTGCCCTCCGATAAATTATTTTTGCTGCAAAATGAAATGTTGATAAATTGTCTTTCCACTGAAACACTCAGTCCATTATTTCTTCAAATATGCGGTTTATATTTTCCAGAGAGCAGGATATGAACTGAAATCATCTTAATTCAATGTTAGACGGCTAAAAGCATGTCATGGTTTAAAATAGCAGCAATTATTTGTTGATGAGAAGTCTGGTGACAGTTAAGCACTACTCACATTATTTATATATGTATATATATATATATATATATATATATATATATATATATATATTAAAAAGTGAGATTGACCATATGTCTACTATGTCCTAGAGTCCTTATAGATCAGTCTTTCAGTAAACTAACAAGTATGACTTGGCCTGTTTGTATTATACAAAATTATCTGAATAACACAGGTTTCTGTTAAATACGCATTCTAGTTTCCACTTATAAACAATTCAGACCAATCTGACCATACAGACATAAGTACTTCAAATTCTTTCTCATAAACAATTTGATTCCACACAGATATGATGCTGTATTGCGTCATCAGTAGTAAATCAGCAGGCTGGAGTCATCAGCTGATTGTAGATGTATTAGCTTCATAATGAAGTGTTTACTGGTCAGTACTGAGCATTAACTATAGGATGAGCATGACATAAATATAGTTAGTCTGAAGAACAAATGCAGTGCCCAGCTCACATTTTCAAGCCTTTAACCGATTACCAAAAAGGGTTTTAAAATACAGAACCATGTTTCAAATCTACAGAGCTTCACTAACTAGCAATGATTTGTTCATACTTTTCATATTATTTCATACATTTAACATAAATTTAATATTTTAAAATCTGAAATAGGTGTTTTCAGATTTTGTTTCTTATATTTCAGCATTTTTCAGACACCATCATCCAGAATATTCTGTTTATTTATGTGTTGTTTATGTGGAAGTGAAGTGGTTGTGCCAGGCACAAGAGACCACACCTCCATCCACTGATCAGCACCATGTGTCCCTCACCTCCCACCTCAAGGAGCCTTATAAATCAAGGAGTTTTGTGCAGACCCTCAGCCTGGGATGTGGAACACTGCAGGTAGGTCAAACATACATACTTAACTTACACATGTGCATGTGCAAACGTACATAGATCCACACACATACTGTATGGCAAACACATAGTGCAAATACGAAAATGCACATCTTCTACATGCTCACAAACATATACACAAGATTTCAAACAATCTTCAGTCTGTATTTTCAATCTGTATTTTCTTGACTGCACTCTCTTTTTCAGTAAATACAACCAGATCACTAAAAGTGTGGCTGAAGTTTATCTTGTTTTTGAGTTTAAATGATTATGATGCTGAACACAGCGATCTTCTGCTGGTTTTTGATAAATGTCATGGTGATGGCATCACATCCAAACCTGAGACGTAGTGAACACTCTTTTGCTGAATCAGGTAAGGTTTCCTGTCTGATGTTATTTTGATTTATTTCTTTTCATTTACTTCGTTATTTCTTTTTCTATTGATAATTTCAGACGGCCCTATCTTTAAGAAAGATTTTTGTTGTTGTTATTGTTTATGCATTTTAATGTGATTTAATACACTACAAATGTTCATACGTATCTTATATGGGATATTTTACCAGAATTTTACCTTTTTTTAATTCTAAAATGTGAAAAATATTTATAATACATATTGTGTGTGTGGGGGGGATAAAATACTATTTTATCTGGACATTATCTTTACATTTTGATCGTTATGGGGAGTACACAACATTTTTTATTTTATTGTGTAAATCCTGTGTAACATTACGTATTAAATTAATGCATTTCAAATTGGATACAGTGGACTGCTTTTTTGTGTGTGTATTTGGCAAATTTGTGTTTTTTTATGTCATAGACATACTACCTGTAGTGGAGCACCTTGAAATAAACTCTGCAGAAGAAAAACTGCTAGAAGATTTTGGATCCTATGAAGAGGTGGTTAATTTACATTTGGCTTTCATATTTAATATCATGTGACTGAGAATTTATGTGTACCATTAGTGGTTTGTGCCTCCATGTGGTACGCCAAATGATAGTGCAAAAATATTTTTAAATGTTCCTTTTATTTTAATTAATTTTACGTTTTTTCATGTTTTTTTTATATGTGAGCACTATACAATTTTCCTCTGTGTTGAAGTATTTTTGTTGGGTTTTGTTGCCATAACCACAGGATCTGGGTAAAGTTGTACGGCTGCAGAGAAGAGGCACACGCTCCCCTAGCCGCTGTATCCCTCATCAGCAGTCCTGCCTGGGCCATCACCTGCCCTGCTGCAACCCCTGCGATACGTGTTACTGCCGTTTCTTTAAAGCCTTCTGTTACTGCCGTAGCATGGACCACACCTGCAAAAACTAATATGCATAGAGCCAAATTTTACCCTGAAATGTCTAACGGTGGCTTAATGTTTACAGTTTATACAGCTATAGAATGTATATGTGGATATTGCAAACATACAGCCTTACACTATCCACAGAGAAGTTTAATATAGACCAAACAAAATGGTTAATGTTTAATTAATCTGCACAAAGCATAGAGTGCACATTTGCTCTTAACACTTCAGATTTGTATTGCTGCAGTTTAAGGTGTCATTTTATTGCAATTTTAAGGTCAACTCATTGTCTGAAATATTTCGTATATATGCATTCAATAAACTCTTATTGCAGATGTGTAGAGTATTAACTGAAAGAGCTACAAAAGGTAGCAAACCACCTGACATCAAGCACACATACACTGAGAGGCAGAAGAAAAACAGAGGGGGGAAATAATAATAATCTGCTTGAAAAAAAGTTTACCAAAAAATCAAGATGAAGAACCCAGTTGCAAAACAAGGGGACTAAGCCAGTAAGTAGCTCAAAAAAGGAACTCAGGATATCGTCTGTCCACAAAAAGCGAGGAAAGCAGGTAATAAACTTGAAACAAAATCCACAGTCACTTATCTTAGCCCACAGGCATAGAATCCAAAAACACAGTAATATCTACAGGTTAGTCCTTTCATTCTCAGCTAAGAATGTGAGTCCATGAAACATTTTAACAACAAGGCCAGACAACAAGAGAGTGCAAGTGCAAATGGATGATAGGTCTACAACTTAATCGATGAAAAACCATGGAAGATCAGTTTGCATTACAACGATCAATGTACTAAAAACTAAAAAGTTCTTCCTTTGCGTTTTTTTGAGACAACTTTGTTGTCAAAACGATCCCCGTTCACACAGATCTTTTAATATAAAGCCTTTATAATAATAAATCCAAGAAAGAAGAAACAAAGGTCATGTCATACATCTTTATTAAAATGAAATAAAGACAGTATTTATGGCTGCTTTAGTTTGAAACAATGGTCTGTTCAACCCAGGCACGGAGTTTGGTGACACGAGCGTACACAGCAGGGGTAGAAGTGGAGCAGGTGCTGCTTCCCCAGGACACAATACCAACAAGAGTCCAGACTCCATTCTTCTCACAGACCAGAGGACCACCAGAATCACCCTGGAAAACACATAGAAGATTTTGTAATCAAAACATTTATCTATACATGCAAGATGAAGTTTCATTAATAGTAATGTATAAATAAATAATTGTCATATATATTGACTGGGGAGCTCACCATGCAAGAAGAAGCACCAGCGGCTCCAGCACAGATCATCAGATCAGTGATGTTGTTTCCCCAGTAACGCTTGCAGTCATCGTTGGTCAGCAGAGGCAGAGTGGCCTGCTGGAGCAGGGCAGGGGTATCAGGCGCTAAAAAGGACAGATTGGCAGCATTTTAAAAGCTTTCAACATAGAAAAATATATCAGGACAGAGATCTAATGTAAGTTTGATCTTCTTAAACTATAAAAACTGAACAAATGCTATAATACATATTTAAAAATAAAAATTCTGAAACTCACCATTGTACCTGGTCAGGCCCCATCCAGAAGTCACACACTTCATGCCTCCGGGGAAGTTATCACTGGTTTCAGCGAGACACACAGGAGAAATGCGCGTGTTGAACTGAGCGGGATAAGCCAGCTTGATCAGGAGGATGTCGTTGTTGATGGTGAAGCTGTTGTAGTTAGGGTGCTTGATGGACTTTGGGAAGAGGATACAGACATGTCAGCATTCCAATTTTAAGGTAGCAATTTGTGGAAACACTGTTTTCAGGTTTCTATTAAAAGACTACCTTCAGACAGAGGGTGATGTAGGATATATACTAGTGTTTTTAGCAATGCATTTCAACAGAGGGGAATCTGTGCCGCCACTGCTGAAACTTTAGCGAAAAGAAATTATATTACCTAGGTTGTGAATGTGAGTTTGCAAGTTTACTCTACGAATGACTTTTTAGTGAATCAAAAATATGTACTACAGCATGACCAGTGTAGTCTAACTCACGAAGCGAATGACTCCTATGAGCCGGTTCTTTTAATGAATAGTTCAAAAAGTTCCCTCTTTGATGGATCCTTTACTGAACTGAATCGTTCAGGGCTGTGTTTCTCAAAAGCAAAGTTGATTGTAGAGACCATTGGTGGAAATGGTTCTAGAATCTATGACCTAGGCTTACAATGCTTTTGGGAAACACAGCCCAGATCCGTTAGTGAATCAACACCCGACTCATTTACTGAAGTGTAAGTTGTCTTTATAAGGGGCCATAAAGCATTGAATGTGCTGTGGCCCCTATTTAAATTGTTTATATTTTCTTACATATTTTTCCTCTCGAATGGGATTCTATGGCATTCCTTTGAACCTTACATAGGAAAACAATGAAATGTGTTATACTGACAGAGGTGGTCCTAAATAGTAATTTTGAATATTTTCAGTGATGTCGAATGCATGAAGAATGTTTTGCGTAAACATCATCACTGACTGATTGTCGATATGAAATGTTGTTAAAGATGTTCTATATATTTTTTGGTAATAAATGAACCGATTTTTCTTTATATATTTATGTTGTGAATTTCCCAGGTTCTACGTACTTTTCCAACAGCAATGGTCTGAATGGCCTCAGCATTGGATGAACGATCATGCTCACCCAGGACGACGCGGTGGGAGGTCCTGTATAAAAATATATATATATAATCAAAACGGTATAACCCAAAATCTTTGGTAGCAGGACAATAGGCTAAAAATACCATATGAAATACAATAATATAATTTAAATTAAAACTTATTCCCCAATAGATTCCCCAATAGAGTTCACGTTTTAATACTGTCTTACCTGACATTGCAGTGAGCAGCAGTCACAACCCACAACTCGTTGATCAGGGAGCCACCGCAGAAGTGGAAGCCAGTGGAATCCTGTAATTAATGTAAAATTATATAATAAATTAATATATCTTTTGAGATAGGATTAAGAAAGAAGTGTTATTTACACCAGTTTTACCTGCAGAGACACCTGCCAGGGCCAGGAGTGAGCCCGTGCCTCCTCACCGTTCACAATTCTGGCATAGCCGGTGATAACAGGGGGGATGGCAGGAACACCACAGCCTAACAGACCAAAGCAATTTAACAAATCAATGCATCCTGAGCACTATTTAATAAAGGTTAGCCAGGCTTAAAGGCTGGTATAAAGGTATCTTATAAGAAAAACACGATCTTACCATAGGCTGCACCAAAGAAGGCAAGACAGGAGAGGATCCACAAGAAAGCCATTGCTGCTCTTGAATATTGTCTGCTCCTCAGAGGGCTTTATATATTCAGTCCTCATTCATATGCTGGACATCTTATCGCTCCACTGTGGGATATTGTGCACCTTGCTTTTTCCACCCCTACAAAAGATAATGCCCCCTCCTTCTGGTTGCTTTAAATCAGCTGTAAAGCTTTCATTAATGAATTAAATTAACATTTATGCATTTGACAGACTTATGAGAAATGCATTGAAAGTAATCATTTTATCAGTTCATGCATTCCATGGGTGTTAAACCCTTCACCTTGGCATTGCTAACACCTTGCTCTACTATTGTAACTACAGAAATACTACCCATTTCCCTATTAAAGAATGCCATTAAAAACTCTCTCAGATTTACAATGATTGAATTAATGGCATTCATATACAGTAACATGGAGGTTATTTTATATGAATGTCGTTAATTCGTTAATTAATTGCCACAATAATTGCTCTAATATTATCTTCAATATCTCAGTTTCATGATAACTTCCATGTTATATGAATTAATATAGTCGATAATGCCTGTGTGGTGGAAATGGTCATGGCATATTTCAAATGTGAGCTGCTAGTTTTTGCTTATTTTGTATATTCTCTGTTAATTAGACTGCACAAAAAGCTTCCTGTAGGTTTAATTTAGATTATATTTTGCATTTATCAAATAAGCTTATTCAATGAAATCTCTTTTACTTTTTGTTGCATAACATACATTTTTCAAAAGTTGTTATGGTGACTGCAATAACCCTGACTAGCTATTTTCATACACACTGATAAAGCCATGTTCCTGGTTTCAAGGCCTCTGCGTCCACATCTGCACTGATTCCCAGCTCATACCTATTTAGGTAGCCTTTTCCCTGTATATTAGTTCAGCTGTATACTGTAAATGTACATAATTACATTATTAACATTCTGCAACCAATTTACTTTGTACTAGATATGCCTACACTCTAAAAAATGCTGGGTTAAAAACAACCTAAGTTGGGTTGAAAATGGACAAATCCAGCAATTGGGTTGTTTTATTTATTAATAGGCTATGTTTATTAAATTAACATTATTAATAAGTGTAATGAATAATAGTGAAAGAATAAACATTTATTAAATTGCTTATTAATGTTCACCTTTTGATTATTATTGTTGCCTCTAGTAATTAGACTATGTTTCCAACCTATTTTGGGTTCATTTTAAGCTAGCCATATAATCATTTTTAAACAATAGTTAGGTTAAATAAAACTGCCCAGCACGTTGGGCAAACATTTAACAACCGCTGGGTTAAAACAACCCAATCACTGGGTTTGTCCATTTTCAACCCAACTTGGGTTGTTTTTAACCCAGCATTTTTTAGAGTGATCAAATATTCCAAAATGCTAATATTATGAGATTTCATTCAAAGAGAAACTAAACTTGGTAGAATATGTCATTTTGTATTCATTTTTAAATGTATGTTTATTCATGTGGTAGCCTACTCCTTTAAATCAAAAGAGATCTGAATGGGATGGAAAATGCAGCAACATTAGAGATTCTAAGAAAGCATGTAATATTGCTATTGCTTATAGAAAAGTAAGAGTTAAAAAGGAGAGCTGAGAAACAGTGCAGTGACTATAAATAGCCATTATAGTAGTATTTTTTCAATTCTTTAAGATTTATTGGATCAACGGTTAACATTAACTGTTTAATTGGTTGCACAGAAGTCAACTTTAATGCTCTGCAATGGAGCTTTAAGCTTGACGTCGACTAGTCGCTGATCATGGCCTATAGAGGACTTCTTTAAAGTCAACTTTTATGCTCCGTTTCCACAGTTAAAATGATAAATAACTGCATACTCCTATACAGTGACGCATTGCTGCCACATACTTTTTTTTATTTTTTCCACTCAATTATGTTGTAATGACGAGATATTAGGTCGTTTTAACGACATCTTTTCTCGTAATAGTCAAGTCAAGTCAAGTCAACTTTATTTATATAGCGCTTTTTACAATGCAGATTGTTTCAAAGCAGCTTCACAGTGTAAAACAGGAAAATAATTAACAGAATCTGATTCGGCTGTACAGCCGCTCTGGAGAAAACGGTGATGTCATCAGCTCATTTCAATTATCATATATATTCCAGTAATTTAGTTGATATAGTTAATTTAGTTTAGTAATTAAATTTATTTGGATATTTATTTGAAAATTTTGTGTCCCCAACTGAGTAAGCCAAAGGCGACAGTGGCAAGGAACCAAAACTGACCTAGTTAACAATTTGAATAAAATATAAATTAAAAATGTTTTATGTGTATGCCATAGTAAAGTGATGTGTTTTTAGTCTAGATTTAAACTGACAGAGTGTGTCTGCTTCCCGAACAATGCTAGGAAGGCTGTTCCAGAGTTTAGGAGCTAAATAGGAAAAGGATCGACCGCCTGCAGTTGATTTTGATATTCTAGGTGTTATCAACTGGCCAGAGTTTTGAGACCGCAATAGACGTGGAGGAGTATAATGCGTTAAGAGCTCGCTCAAGTACTGGGGAGCTAAACCATTTAGTGATTTGTAAGTAATTAGCAAGATTTTAAAATGTATGCAATGTTAATAGGGAGCCAGTGCAGTGTTGACAGAACCGGGGTAATATACTTCCTGGTTCTAGTAAGAACTCGAGCTGCTGCGTTTTGGACCAGCTGCAGTTTATTTATTAAGCGAGCAGGGCAACCACCCAGTAGAGCATTACAATAATCTAGCCTTGAGGTCATGAATGCATGAACTAACTGTTCAGCATTTTGCATTGAAAGCATATGCCGTAATTTAGATATATTTTTAAGATGGTAGAATGCAGTTTTACAGATGCTAGAAACGTGGCTTTCAAATGAGAGATTGGTATCAAAGAGCACACCCAGGTTCCTAACTGACGACGAGGACTTGACAGAGCAGCCATCAAGTGTTAGACAGTATTCTAGGTTACTACATGTGGAGTTTTTTTGTCCAATAATTAAAAATTATTTTTTTTCTGAATTAAGTTGCAGGAAATTACTAGTCATCCAATTTTTTATATCAGCAATGCATTCCGTTAATCTTGTGAATTGGTAAGTTTCGTCCGGGCATGAAGAAATATAGAGCTAAGTATCGTCAGCATAACAATGAAAACTAACGCCATGCTTCCTAATGATATCTCCCAGTGGTAGCATGTACAGGGTGAAGAGCAACGGTCCTAGCACTGAGCCCTGCGCTACTTCATATTGAACTTGTGATCGGTGTGACATCTCTTCATTTACTGCTACAAACTAATAACAGTCAGATAAGTATGATTTAAACCATGCCAATGCAATTCCACTAATGCCAACATAATTTTCGAGTCTATTCAAAAGAATGTTGTGGTCGATGGTATCGAATGCAGCGCTAAGATCGAGTAACACTAACAGAGAGATACAACCACGATCGGATGATAAGAGTAAATCATTTGTAACTCTAATGAGAGCAGTCTCAGTACTATGATACGGTCTAAATCCTGTCAGGAAATCCTCACAGATAACATTTCTTTCTAAAAAGGAGCATAATTGTGAGGACACTGCCTTTTCTAGTATTTTTGACAGAAAGGGTAGATTTGAGATTGGCCTGTAATTGACTAATTCTGTAGGATCAAGTTATGTTTTTTTAATAAGTGGTTTAATAATAGCCAACTTAAAAGTTTTCGGTACATATCCTAAAGTCAAGGATGAGTTAATGATATTAAGAAGAGGATCTATGACCTCTGGAAGCATCTCTTTTAGTAGTTTGGTCAGTATAGGGTCGAGCATACATGTTGTTGATTTAGATGATTTAATGAGTTTAGCCAATTCTTCTTCTCCTATAGCAGTGAATGAATGTAATTTTTCCTCAGTGACTGTGTGAAAGGAACTGTATTGCACCAGTTCTTTCAGTTCTTTCTAATGTTTGGATGTCCGAATAGCAATGTGAAGCTGGTTGTTACGCTGCAGTCCCAGGTCCCCTGAAGCACGATGAGTCCTCGACGTTGACAACTGCACGTGTATATAAATCTAAGATGTGTATAGCTGAGTATTTATCATGTGGATGTGTATGACTCTCAAATGTGGTTCTACAATAAACAAATAAGCTTGATCAATAACAGAAAACAGCGTTAATGTACATATAACGCTAACAGCACGTTAGAAATGCTGCGTCATTACAACTCTATACTGGACGATCATGCTTGTCACTGTTAACTTAATAGCTCACATAATCTGGTAACCACACTTCTCATATTACATAAAATATAATTCAGCAGAAGTAGATCAAGTAAACAGTGATTAAGTGACACAATAATAATATAATTAACAATCAAATGAAACTCACATTCTTCAAATTACGCACATTCTAGAATCGTCATGAAGGAAACCTCGGCGATACGTTCGGGATAAATAAGCACCATTCGCTGTCGATCAAGATTACAAACATTCTCCCCTGCAGTTCTCAAAGTGAAGGCGCTGCAGAAAGGGATCTTAATTGGTCTTATTTGCTGCTCTACGGGTACGATTACAGGACCTCTTCTTCCACTCTGCCATTTTCCGAACTGAAGTGATTCCCGAACTGAAGTGATTCTCGAACTGAAGTGATTTCCGAACTGAAGTGATTCCCAAACTGAAGTGATTCTCGAACTGAAGTGATTCCCGAACTGAAGTGATTCTCGAACTGAAGTGATTCTCGAACTGAAGTGATTTCCGAACTGAAGTGATTCCCAAACTGAAGTGATTCTCGAACTGAAGTGATTCCCGAACTGAAGTGATTCCCGAACTGAAGTGATTACCGAACTGAAGTGATTCTCGAACTGAAGTGATTCCCGAACTGAAGTGATTCTCGAACTGAAGTGATTCTCGAACTGAAGTGATTCCCGAACTGAAGTGATTCCCGAACTGAAGTGATTCTCGAACTGAAGTTATTCCCGAACTGAAGTGATTCCCGAACTGAAGTGATTCCCGAACTGAAGTGATTCTCGAACTGAAGTGATTCCCGAACTGAAGTGATTCCCGAACTGAAGTGATTCCCGAACTGAAGTGATTCCCGAACTGAAGTGATTCTCGAACTGAAGTTATTCCCGAACTGAAGTGATTCTCGAACTGAAGTGATTCCCGAACTGAAGTGATTCCCGAACTGAAGTGATTCTCGAACTGAAGTGATTCCCGAACTGAAGTGATTCGCGCTCACGCGATCTCAGATTAAGCCACACCTCCTCAACTCAAACCAATAACCAACATAATAGCTGTACAGCCCTTATAATAAAGGGAACACGAACTGAACATGGGCTTTTTTACAGTGACACTACAATGCTCTGTCTGATGTGGTACAGTAGTAGATGGCTGCATGGTTATAATTTTTTTCCTAATATTATCAATCTTACAAGTAAAGAAGTTCATAAAGTTCATAAAGTAATAACAAGATATTGTGCCATTTTAACGACCGCTTTTCTCGTAATAACGAGATATGTTGTAAAAACGGCATTGTCTTGTAATAACGAGATGTTATGTCGTTTTAACGACATCTTTTCTCGTAATAACAAGATGTTATGTCGTTAAAACTACATGTTTTTCTTGTTAAAACAACATATATTTTCTCCTAATAAGGGTATATGTTGTATAGCTAGTGATGTGTACAAAATATGCCTTTATCTACATTAGCGAATTTATATAGCCTATGTGCCTTTGTCACACTTCTATATTTGAAAAGCAGAAGCAAGCTTTAAAATGCTGCCACAAATATAACTGTCTGTAGGCCTACTGTAGGCCTAATTAAGACACATATTCAAGAAATTTATTAAAAACAGAAATACGCTATAGTTTCAGCCTTACTCAAAGGCCGTGGAAACAGGCCAGTGGGTTCGATATGCACGTCAATCCATTCCCGACGTTCTTGGTATGCTTCTTATTTATTAAATATATAGGCAATTATAGGCTATGGTGAAACATTGATCAAAATTAAAATATAATTTATACAAAACGAAATTCGTATACAAACGAAGTGGTCCAAATCATGTCGACATATTGCACATCTTATGATGTAGCCTATCTGTCATGGTTCTGCCCTGGCAGCCTTGTCTGTGTTGTCTTTGTTTAATGTTTCTATGTTGGCTCCCTCTTTGTTGGCGTTTGCCATGTGGTCCTTTTGTCCCGCCTCCTAGTTTGCCCTTACCACGCCCTCTTGTTTAGTCCTTGTCTAGTCCTTGTTTCACTAATCGTGCTCACCTGGTCCTCGTGTGTTTTCCTCCCTTTATATTGTGCTCCCTTCCTTCATGTCTTTGCTGGATTGTTGCTTGTGTCATGATGTGCAACTGTGTTATTTGTGCTCAACTGTCCTATTGCGGTGTGAACAGTCTTTAGTGGATTTATTCTGTTGTTCATGACTTGTAGTTTGTTTTCGCCAGTCATCTCTCTCATCTCCAGTTAGTGATGGCAAACTGAGGCTTCCTGAAGCACTGAGACCTCACAGCCCATTGCTTCACCAAAAGGTTTATTATTCGAAGCTTCATTCATCATTGCTCACTAGTGACACCTAGCTGCAAAGAAACGGCAGACAAATGCATTAATCCTGAGCCAATGACCTGAGCAGACATTTGTCCATTGCCTGGGTATAAAATAAAATATGCTTCTTTCTCTGTCTGACTTTACTTGCACAAAGACAACTGTCAGACACACTGTTAAATAATTATTTATATATTGTTTGGATAGTGACAGTATGAACAACAAAAGTGATGCTGTGTTGAGTCTTTGCTGCCCCATAGGCGTCAGAGCTCATTCCGCTAGAGGCATGTAAAGAGGCAGGCCATAGTATGGGGCGAAGTTTAGAAGCACGCATGGCATTTTAAATTGGGTTCCCATAGCATAAGCTAAACTTGCGCAATACAAGAGTACTCTCGAAAGGGAACATCTCGTTTACTAAAAGTAACCTTGGTTCCCTGAGAGAAGGGAACGAGTATTGCGTAACCCGCTGTGCTATTGTGCTTAGATCAGGGGATCGCTTCAGTCGATTTAACCTGAATCCTATGGCGTAAGGGGCCAAGCCCATTTTGGCAGGCACTGACTTACTAGGGCGCGAAGCGACCTGATTGGTTCGCGCGTCTTAGCCGCCTCGCCGTAGGTTCGTGCAGTGCAGCACAGCCAATCAGCGCACTAGTATGCTCTGCGTTTTGCATATATAAAATTATAAGGATAATTTTGGCTTCAATATTCTCGAGAAAAGGGAGGTTTTTTTCCAGACTTTTTTGAATTTATTTTTTTATGTACTTCAGCGCAAACATAAAAAAGATCTTCATTGGCCCATAAGAAACACAAAAAAGGCAGGTGATTGGATAGATGTGACAGCGGCTGGTCAAATCATGTCAATCATTTTCATTTATGTCACTGCTATTGCTAGGGCAAGACGCTAAATATCCGAAAGAAAGTACGATAGTAGAGCACAACAACGGAAAATACAAAGGTAAAGAACAATGTAACCAAGATATACAGAAAAAAATATCCCTAAATTGACTGGATACTTCAAGGCTGCTGAATCTTCATCCAGTCAAGGACAAGATCTACAGCAGGAGGGCTGCCAGCCAGCTAGTCGCTCAACCCCTTCCTATAATTCCTATAAACGTAGTGTTTATAAGCGCAGCGCTGCTTTGTTTATAATCGCTATAATTGTGCTGTTATAAAAGCCTATATTTTACCCATATTTTTACGCAGAATACACACACACAATATTAACTGGTATATCGACAAGATAAAATTATACATATATATATACACTCACCTAAAGGATTATTAGGAACACCTGTTCAGTTTCTCATTAATGCAATTATCTAATCAACCAATCACATGACAGTTGCTTCAATGCATTTAGGGGTGTGGTCCTGGTCAAGACAATCTCCTGAACTCCAAACTGAATGTCAGAATGGGAAAGAAAGGTGATTTAAGCAATTTTGAGCGTGGCATGGTTGTTGGTGCCAGACGGGCCGGTCTGAGTATTTCACAATCTGCTCAGTTACTGGGATTTTCACGCACAACCATTTCTAGAGTTTACAAAGAATGGTGTGAAAAGGGAAAAACATCCAGTATGCGGCAGTCCTGTGGCCTTGTTGATGCTAGAGGTCAGAGGAGAATGGGCCGACTGATTCAAGCTGATAGAAGAGCAACTTTGACTGAAATAACCACTCGTTACAACCGAGGTATGCAGCAAAGCATTTGTGAAGCCACAACACGCACAACCTTGAGGTGGATGGGCTACAACAGCAGAAGACCCCACCGGGTACCACTCATCTCCACTACAAACAGGAAAAAGAGGCTACAATTTGCACGAGCTCACCAAAATTGGACAGTTGAAGACTGGAAAAATGTTGCCTGGTCTGATGAGTCTCGATTTCTGTTGAGACATTCAGATGGTAGAGTCAGAATTTGGCGTAAACAGAATGAGAACATGGATCCATCATGCCTTGTTACCACTGTGCAGGCTGGTGGTGGTGGTGTAATGGTGTGGGGGATGTTTTCTTGGCACACTTTAGGCCCCTTAGTGCCAATTGGGCATCGTTTAAATGCCACGGCCTACCTGAGCATTGTTTCTGACCATGTCCATCCCTTTATGACCACCATGTACCCATCCTCTGATGGCTACTTCCAGCAGGATAATGCACCATGTCACAAAGCTCCAATCATTTCAAATTGGTTTCTTGAACATGACAATGAGTTCACTGTACTAAAATGGCCCCCACAGTCACCAGTTCCAGGCATGCTAGCTATAATAACCTACTAGTTGTTATTATTACTTTGTTATTATATACTCATTTGTCAGTAACAAAGATAGATTTTTTTCAGTTTTAAAGTGCACTTATTGCAGTTTTGAATAATTCATGTTCTGTTTAATTTGCAATTATCAATCAATTATCAATTATTAATTGTCCACTGTAAACAAAGTAACTGACTTATATAGTTATAAATGTTTTTTTTTTTCTACAAAAAAACACAAGCAGGTTGTTTTTTGTTCCAAAATAAAACTTTATTGATGGAAATTATGGCCAAGAACTACTGTATAAACATTGTGCTTTAGTTTGCAGCAACGGTCTGGTCAACCCAGGCACGGAGTTTGGTGACACGGGCATACACACCAGGCGAGCTGGTTGAGCAGATGCTACTGCCCCAGGACACGATACCAACCAGAGTCCAGACTCCATCCTTCTGACAGACCAGAGGACCACCAGAATCACCCTGAAACATACAGAGGTAAGTCAGATCTTTACAATCTTCAAGAACTTGGCAAATAGAAAGGTAAGTTGGAAAATCAAGAGAGATTCACCATGCAAGAAGAAGCACCAGAGGCTCCAGCACAGATCATCAGATCAGTGATTTTGGTTCCCCAGTAACGCTTGCAGTCATCGTTGGTCAGCAGAGGCAGAGCGGCCTGCTGGAGCAGGGCAGGGGTATCAGGGGCTGAAAGGACAGATTGGCAGCATTTTAAAAGCTTTCAACATAGAAAAAAACTTACCAGGACAGAGATCTAACTCAAGTTTGATCTTCTTAAACTATAAAAACTGAACAAATGCTATAATTTATATATATATATAAATAAAATAAAAATGTTTCATCATTGTAAATGCAAAAATGATAAAAATGCTGAAATGAAAAGAGATTCTGAAACTCACCATTGTACCTGGTCAGGCCCCATCCAGAAGTCACACACTTCATGCCTCCAGGGAAGTTATCACTGGTTTCAGCTAGACACACAGGAGAAATGCGCATGTTGAACTGAGCGGGATAAGCCAGCTTGATCAGGAGGATGTCGTTGTTGATGGTGAAGCTGTTGTAGTTAGGGTGCTTGAAAACCTATTTTTCAAAAGAGGATACAGACACATCAGCATTCACTGCAGCAATTCTCATATTCAGTGGCAGCAAATTTCTCATCTCTCTATTAAACAGTGTCTGAGTGGTTCAGGTATGATACAGAAAATATGAAGAGTCAACGCACCTTGCCAACAGTCATGGTCTGAATGGGCTCAGCGTTGGAGGAACGATCATGCTCACCCAGGATGACACGATGAGAGGTCCTAATAAAAAGATTGACATTTTTTACTTTCAGAGTTGCACAGATTTCTTTTACTCAACAGAGAATCGAACTTGTTGGTAAAAAAAAAAAATAATAATAATAATTTATACTGTTTATTATTTTTATTACTCTTACCTGACATTGCAGTGAGCAGCAGTCACAACCCACCACTCACTGATCAGAGAGCCACCGCAGAAGTGAAAGCCAGTGGAGTCCTGTAAAGAGACATATTTATTTATGGATGTTTTAGCCAAGATATCTGTTTGTTAGGTTAAAGTTTCTTATATTATCCATATGTCATCTGTTAAAAAGATATACCTGCAGAGACACCTGCCAGGGCCAGGAATGAGGAACTGCCTCCTCACCGTTCACAATCCTGGCATAGCCGGTGATAACAGGGGGGATGGCAGGAACGCCACAGCCTTGAGATTAAAACAAGTATTTGTAGAAATTGTCATACAAATCCAATCAAACTGACACTTTTATTTAATTTTTGAAAAAATATATTTTACAGAACAAAAAAACAGCAACAAACCATAGGCAGTTCCAATGAAAGCAAGACACGACAGAACCCAGATGAAAGCCATTTCTGAATCAGGGCTGTCTCACCAAAGTTTGGAGGTTTATATACCAGTCCTTCCCACACATTTACATATTCTGCAACATACATGTCTTCATGTGAGTCATTCTCAAAATGTGACACATTCCAAAAAGCAAATATAAAGGCATCATATAATCTATATATCAACTTATCATTAAATAAATAATATTAACTTTTTATATCTGAATAAAATCTCGTCCCTCCTCATCTTGTATACCACTTCTTTAATATGTTCTGTGATTATTAATTTGCAAAACAAAATGCAAATTTAAATAATTATATATGATAATTGTACAATTAAATATTATATAAATTATATTAAAATATAAATTATGTATGGTAATATAAATAATATAATACAATTTATAATAATAAACATTTACATTTACTATTTACATCATCTTAGAACATTCGTATTTTATAAGAATACGTGCATGTAATAATATTAATAATGATGCAAGAATAAGAATAAGACAAAACAACAGTAATGTTATGCTTTATGATTAGTAAAAATGCTTTTTTGAGATGAAATTTGACCTGAACTGTATTTAAAACCTCAGCATTTTATCATGTTTCATGTGCAGGACTTTACAAAGTGAAATATGACATACATTTAATGGGAAAACAGAAAATAATTTTCAATTATTTGTTTTTACCACATTTAAAATGCATTAAAAAGAGAGTCCAAATAAATGTGAATCTTCCAGTGAAGGATTGGTTGGCAAAATATTGAGTTATTTATTTATTTTTCTAAAAAGCAAACCCGAGCAACAAATAAAAGAATGAATGAAATAATTTAAATTAATTAAACAATTTTAAAATCAATCAAACAGAAGTGTTTAATAGCACATTTATGAAGTACTACCCGGTTTATATGAAAATGCAATGTACTTTGCATGTTAAACATGGCAATGTTCAAGTACTGTGGGGTAAAATCATGGGATTCTGCACAGGTGAAGACCAGCTGATGCAGACTCTCAGGGTTAATTTTTGACTAGCCTCGGTATATCATGATGAAATCATGATTATGGAATCATGGTTTGCTGTTAAATAGGACTTTCTGCCTTCAATAATGCTGTCTTCTGCACAATGTCTTTCCTGTGGCTGCTGTCCTGCGTTGCCTTCGTTAGTGCAGCCTATGGTGAAGAAGCTTTTTTAAATTTTAAGTTTCATCTGTTACTATCAAATTTCATTATTTATAGTCCTCTTGCATCTCTTGTTATCCCTTTTTCTTCAGGCTGTGGTGTTCCTGCCATTCCTCCTGTTGTCAGTGGCTATGCCCGCATTGTGAATGGTGAGGAGGCAGTTCCTCACTCCTGGCCCTGGCAGGTCTCCTTGCAGGTATAAAGTTAGTATTAGCTAACTAATGGTAGATTCTTACTACACAGCTTATACAAAGTGTCAATTTTCTCTCTCTCTCTCTCTCTCTCTCTCTCTCTGTCTTTTGCCATTGTGTTGTTTAAATTACAGGACTTCATTGGCTGGCACTTCTGCGGTGGTTCTCTGATCAATGAGTACTGGGTTGTGACTGCTGCTCACTGTGGTGTGAGGTGAGACTAATAAGTTAAATCATTACGTTAACTATGCATAAATTCTGGGATAGACGTGGATTAACCGTTCTTGCTTATCTCCAGATCTAGTCACCGTGTGATCCTGGGAGAGCATAACAAGGGAAGTGGCAACACTCAGGAGGACACGCAGACTATGAAAGTGTCGAAAGTGAGGCTCAAGAACTCCAAACTTATTCCTCAATAATACGCAAGAGCTGGACACTTAAATGTCCACTTTAATGATCATTCAACATGATAATGCTTTTTAGTTATACCGTACTAAGCCTTTACTCTGTATATGCTCATTTATGTACTGCTTTTTCTGTTTTGACATGACATTTCTGACTTAATCACTATTACAGGTGTTCACCCACCCTCAGTGGAACTCTAATACCATCGAGAATGACATTGCCTTGATCAAGTTGACCACCCCCGTCTCACTGAACACTCACGTGTCTCCTGTTTGTCTTGCTGAGGCTTCAGATGAATTTGCTCCTGGCATGACATGTGTGACTTCTGGCTGGGGAGTGACCAAACACAACGGTTGGTTTTCTATATCATATAATCACAGTTTATTATGCAGACTTGCTTTTGGTTCTAGATCAACAGAAATATCTTCTTATCAAGTCTAATAAACCATAATATTTAGAATATATTTCTACAGTAAAATAATAATAATACATCATTATTATATTATTAAAATAATTTATTATTATTATTCTATAATGATTATATAATTGATACAATGCTAATAATAGATATTAATCTCTAATTACATATATATACACTCCAATTAAAAAGTTTGTGGTCAGTAAGATTTTTTTATGTTTTCGAAAGTAGTCTCTTATGCTCACCAAGGCTACATTTATTTAATCAAAAATACAGTAATATTGTGAAGTACAATTACAATTGAAAATTAAAGCTGCAAGCAGCGATGAAAGGGCCCTCGCACCCAGGAGCACCGCCCCCCGGTGGCCTCAGGAAAACAGTGAATAGTGGCCGACATGCATTTAAGCCGGCAAATATAGGAGAAATATGGCAAAGTCACTTCAATGTGCCACACTTCTTGATGCCAGCAGGTGGCGCTTTGACTATAGCTGAATATTGGCATTTAGTTAGTTGTCTTCAGGCCAGGACTATTATCAAACATATGAAGTTTGGGGCAGATCGGACATTGTATGCCTGAGTTACAACAACTTCCTGTTTCGTGGCGTAAATCGCATACATTAGCACTTAGCCATGTTTTGCTTGATTTAATGTGTTTCTAGTATGTTTGGGACTTGAGGGCATATTTAAATGTGTTTCTGGGAGGGGATTACAGTGTAAAGCATGCCATTTCCTGTTGCCTGCAGGTGGCGCTATGACTAACTAATATTGGCATGACTCTTATCAAACATGTGAAGTTTGGGCCAGATCGGACATTGTATGCCTGACTTAGAACAGCTTCCTGTGTCATGACGAAACATCAGACTTTGACAGGCCGCCACGGACAGCGAAAACTCAAGATCTTCACAATTTAACGTTGCAAAGGCCTTTAGATTAGACTGTGCAAATATGATGATGATCTGGTTAAATCACTATGAGAAGTTAATCACAGTGTAAAACATGCCATTTCCTGTTGCCCACAGGTGGCGCTATGACTGTCACTGAATATTGGCGTGTAGATGTGTTCAGGCCAGGACTCTAATAATACATGTGAAGTTTGGGGCAGATCAGACATTGTATGTCCGAGTTACAACAACGTCCTGTTTCATGGCGAAACATCTAAATTTGTCAGGCCGCCACGGTCACGCGCTTCGGGGGAAAACTCAAGATCTTCACAATTTAACATCACAAAGGCCTTTAGATTAGACTGACCAAATATGATGTTGATCTGATTAAATCTCTAGGAGGAGTTCGGTAAAGTACAACGTCTGGAAATGGCAAAATTTGCAACAATTTTGCAAAGAAAATTCAAAATATCTCACTTCCTGTTGGTTTTCAGATTTCGTACCAGGAGACTTTTTTGTAGGTATTGGGCTGTTACATGTGTCTACTGAATTTCATACCTGTACGTTAAACATAGCGGGAGGGGCACTTCGTTGAAATGTTGTAGGTGGCGCTATCGAGCAATTTTGCCATGCCTAATTCTGAAACCCATATCAGACGTAAATTTTCACCACTTTTGACGCGTGTGCAAAGTTTCATGAGTTTTCGAGCGTGTTTAGGCCATCAAAAATGCGATTCATTTGGGAGAAGAATAATAATAGGCTGAGCAATTCCAATAGGGTCCTCACACCATCGGTGCTCGGGCCCTAATAATAAACGAACCAATTCCAATAGGGTCCTCACACCATCAGTGCTCGGGCCCTAATAACTGTTTTCTCATTGAATATATTTTAATGTAATTTATTACATGTGATGGCAAAGCTGAATTTTCAGCAGTTATCTCTCCAGTCTTCAGTGTCACACGATCCTTCAGAAATGTGCTGATTTCTCATTACTATCAATGATGAAAACTTAGTATTTTGGTGAAAACCGTAATACATATTTGTCAGGATTCTTTGATGAATGAAGTTCAAAAGAACAGCATTTATTTGAAGTAGAAATCTTTTGTGACATTATAAATGTTTTTTTTTATGATTGCCCCCCCCCCTTCCTCCGTGTAGCTCTGTTCACCCCTAATGAGCTTCAGCAGGTCGCTCTGCCTCTGTTGTCCAACCAGGACTGTAAGAGCTACTGGGGAAGCAACATCCATGATGTCATGATTTGTGCTGGTGCTGCTGGTGCCTCCTCTTGCATGGTAAAACTATCGTCTCTTCCTCACTTCATCTCTTTCTCTCTAAATAACTCTCTCTCAATAACTCTCTTGTCCATCTGTCTGTTAGGGTGACTCTGGTGGTCCTCTGGTGTGTCAGAAGGGTGATGTCTGGACACTGGTGGGTATTGTGTCCTGGGGAAGTAGTCGTTGTGACACCAGTAGACCTGGTGTGTACGCCCGTGTCACTGAGCTCCGCGACTGGGTGGATCAGATTCTGGCTTCCAACTAAAGACACAAAATAAGATTCCTCGACATCACTGAACAGCACCTAACAAAACAAGACAAATATACTACAGTCACTCAAAGCTGTCAAGTGGAGATGTTAAAAACATCTTAATCGTGGCCAAACTAATGGGTGGCTTATTGCTTTTATAGAATGTCTGTAATAGTTTAATAAATACATACAACTAAGCATGTGGCTTTTTAAATATAGCCAACATTTAATTTCTCAAGTCTAGTTAGTTCAAACTGATTCTGCAAACAGTTGTGTAACAGATACATATTTATTCATTAATTTTTAATTGTATTAGAAATTAGCAAGTGTAGAAGTAAAAGGTGTATGACTTTCCTGTAGAACACAGAATAAGATGACTATTACTTGTCCTATGCAGCTTTGACAGAGAGGGGCGCTAAACACTCACACAAAGATTCACTAACTCTGTATATTTTTGGCAGATCAGTCTATTTCTATTTATCAACATAATCTTTGTTTTCTAGTATGCATGCATTGTCAAAAACAGTTCTCATAAGGCTTTTTAAGGCTTATATTCAATAGAGCTTTCAAATTAATATCAAATATATTAATATCAATTTAATATCTCAATGGCAACATCCTGATCTTTTTTTGAAGACACGTTTACAACAGTGGAGTCAGTTGTTTCACAGAGAGATGTAGAGGACAAAAGCTAAAGGTGTAGAGAGGGGATGAGACAAATTATACAATAGGAGAAGCTCTTATCTTGTCTCTCTGCTAAGACTGATCTAAAAAGAGTGCCGTGATAAATTCAAGCATAAATGATTTGCTAAAAGCTTGGACTTGGTTAGACGCCGGCTGAAAAACACAATACATTTTTTTCAAACATGACAGTATAGTTTCGAGGTGAATGCCACCTTGAGGTGTCACTCTGAATCAAATACAAGCAATTGTGGAGCTTTGCTTTTCATGTCTTTGCTTGCGTCATCCACTTTTTACCCACCATCCAGCTTTATGTTCTTGCAGGGATGATCAGACCAGAATTGAACACTTGAGATTAGTAGAAGGATCATGGGAGTTCAAGGCCATTGAGAACAGATGGATTGACTGAAAGATAATACAGAATAGCACTTGCCAATTTCCCCTCAGGACTGACTCTAGTATTGAGAGGGTTCAGTGGATCACAAGAGATGACACTCTTATCTAGTAATAATATCTGTGGCTCTGCCTCTGCATAAACCTCTTGCAGTAAGAGATTCATGGGGGTGTCAGTATATATTGTTTTTGGACATTATTTTTAATGGAATATCACAATCAAAGTTTGAGTCACCTGTGTGTGTGTGTGGGGGGGGGGGGGGGGGGGGGTGGGGGGGGTGATGCTTTGTAAATTTCAGAAAAGATTTTGATTAGAATTGCCACAGTTGAGCATTGCATTAATTGTATTTCATTTTCATTTTCTCTACCAGCATCTGCAAATGGGCACTAACAGTTAACAATTACACTATAACAAAACAATCAATAAATTCATATGCATTAAAAATAAAATAGAAATAAATAGAATCCAGTCTTACAAAACATCTACATAAAATCATAATGTAAATAGAATATTTTACCTTGTTAATGCAATTTATAAATATACTATTGTTCAGTACTAGTACTAGTATCTGAGAAATTAATGTTAATAAATGCTGTAAAATAAAGAAAAATGCTGTAAACAATAGTCTCAGTCCTTTCTTTACAACACTCTTTCTATTTTTTCTTTTACCTCTTTTCAATCTCGGTTTGAGTCCTCGCTTGGGAATAATGTGTGCCATTATGAACCTGAGGTGCTCACTCGATCCTCTGTGAACCAGATAGTTTGTGTGTTCCTTCTGCCCACAGTTGCACAGAGAAGATCAAAACTGCCAACTGCTTAGTCAAAGTCAGCATGGACACACTGTACCTTGTGAATTCCAGCCCACCTGGGACACAGGAAGTGTGCTATGCTTTGATACTGCTTCTAACAACAGATGAGTTTGTGCGCGTGTGAGCCGAGGCTTTGAAAGACCTTTTTTAATCTTTCACTCAACACCACTGTCTGTCATGATAACACATTTGTACCTTTTCCTTTGTTTAGCTCAGACACTGAATGAACTGTCATTTTGAATAAATTCTGATGATGTCAGTCTCAATTTTGACTGGAAGAAAAGAACACAAGGACTGTAAATACCCACAGTCCCAGAGCCTTCATTTTCTATTCCTGTTTCATTCACTATACTTTATGAATGGAAAACACACTGAGATTTTCACTGAGATTTCTAAAGTAGTTTACAGATTTGTTTACAGATTTGCTTGATTACTGATTTCCCATGCAATTTCCAAAAGCTTTCGAAGACAACGAGGATGAATGAAAATTGTTTAATGAAATGGTGGGGGCAACGATGAATTGGCAACATCACTGCTCTTTGTTTGCCTAAACCTATTGCAATAATCCCTCTCATTTCAACAACACAATTAAAAATGTTAAATTCTTTTAGAACAATGTCATTAGGGTCAGTCTAATGTCTATGCATAATGTGCACCTATGTGTATTGTTTTTCTCTTTATTTAATGTCTGCTTTAAAAAAAATGACTGTACTGTGCAACAAAACATCATGGTTGTGTGGTTGCATAAACTTAGCAATGCGCCACTTCAACAACCCTCATAATGAGGAGTATGGAAACATCAATTATCTGTTGACAGCTCTTAACCTTATTTTAAGAATCAGAACACTAGCATGTGGCCCATTCAAAAGGCAAATGGGAATTATGAACATACACAGACCAACTCACAACTCAACAAAACAATTCTGGTTTCTGATTCTGATTATTATACACACAAAAAACTTGAACAGGAGTTTTCAAATTATGTGTGCCAGAGAGACAAACCCAATGGGATTTGAGAAGATGCTTTTTTAAAACAAATACAACAATACAAAAAGATTAAGTGTATGGCAGAAAAAGTCAAGGGAGAATGTTGGAAAGGAGGTAATTTGGAGACCTTGATTGAAGGGTAGGCACAGCATTCATCACACCCCCTCCCCGAAGAGTTTCTAAACAATCACCTTGAATAAAGACAGCCAAAAGCCTTTAAAATAACATTGAACTGAAAGAGCTTCTCCAACTCCAATAGGCACAGAGGATTTTTCACCAAAAGCTTGCACCAGCTATTTTCTAGCAGCTGGAAACATTATCACTCTTATCCAGCCCTTAAACATCTCAGTCCCCTCTTCTATCCATAACACCACTGCTAACATATTGCAACACTAACCATATAATTTCCTTTAATGTTTATTTTCAAAATTCTGTGTGAAAATGCTTGTTGATTGCCGCACAACCTTGGTTTTCAAAGATAAACTGATTTAAGGGTGAAATGTCTGAATCTGAAATATAAGATACAAATACATTTTATCATGATATGAATGTTATTTCACACCATTATGAGGCATCAGCAACAGCATGCAGACATCAAGATAACCATGGCTGAAAAGGGGTGACGTGTGTGGAAGAGGGTGTCTGTTGAAAGACCCGAAACACACACCCAATGGCGCCAAGAAACAACATTGATGATGTGTCCAAGTTTGAGCATCAGAGCCTATATGAATAACTGATGTTATTTCACACCATTGTGGTTATATTTCCTGTCTGCGTTAGGAGAAAAAAATAGATAATCAGATCAGTCAGGTGAGGAAAATGTTACATTAATGCTCAATGTTTCATGCAATAATGCCCTTAGCAATCAATTGTTCAAACCACTTACAGCTTACCTCCTTACAACACATTTAAAATTCTGCATGAACTATCCAACTGCTATCACACAAGAAACAAATTTACTGTACAAACTCACACCTCATCCTTGCCACTTCACCTATCGCTCTCAAAATGTCCACTTCATTTATATCAAAGAGGATGATGTCCACATACTTCTCAAAAGTCAAAACACAAGCTGCAAGGCCTGTTAAGATGACACCAGGGACACCAGCTGTTGTATTTATAAATCTATTCAAACCATTGCTGTGCTAGAAGCCAGAAGCTTAGGGACAGCAATTGTTTGAATTCTATACAGTAATGGTTCTAAAACCAGTGAAAAAACAGAGAGTCCTTAGGTGGTGGGCAGCAAGAATGTTTGCAATTATTAACGATTATTTTTGTTTATTTTGTGTATCCTATTACAATTTTATATTGGCATATCTTAATGCATCTCATACTTACATTGGATGAAAAGGCAATTTTATTCACGTGCAAAAAAAAAAGAGCAGGTAAAAGCTATCTATCGACAAAACAGATATTATTCTGTCTGTAACCTTGATTTCCTGTTTGTGATTCAGCACTTGATTTTGACAGTTATTTGGATAATGAAACCAGACAAAGGTGCTTCTAAACTCATGGATGATAGTTTAACATTGACCTAAATAGGTCATGGCTTCCATTCCCAGGGAGTGCGATCAGAATAGTGTCTTTAACTTAGGCCTAAGTAAAGTGATTTGCAAAATGTTTGAACTGGACTACAAAATGTATAAATGTTACTGTTGTAGTGTATGTGTTTTTTAGATTTTAGATGACTGCATGTCAGTGCTCATTCCTAAACGAACATGTTTGACATCAGTTTTGTTAGAAAGAACATTTCCATTTGTACTTGGTACTCCTACTTTAAGGCAAGATGCTATACAGCCAAAACCATTGTTTTTTCATGCACAGGTCAATTTTGACACTTTGGATCTTTCAGACTAGTGGAAAGAAAACATCCAAAATATGCATTTGAGTGTGTTCTTTCAATGGAGGATTTCACGATTTCATTCTTCAATTTCACAAGTGAAAGTGGTAAACAGATTTGGCTTGCTGTCTGCTATAGAGGGTCTCGGAGAGGATATTCTACCCGAGCTCCGATTGCCCCCCTATAACAGGCAATATTGTACAAAAATGAGGAACAGGGGAGGAGGAGGGATGCTGCAAGAACTAACAACGGGAAGAGGTAAGCTGCTGGTTTTATACCTTGGTATTAATTGGAAGATTAGATGGGCGTACTCCTCCCGAAATTATGTTTAATAACTTCACTAGTTTTACCCTGTTCACTTGGTATCATATCCCATTCCTTTACCTCTGCTACTCGCCTCTGAGGGACGCAGTGCTACACCTTAACTACCTTGGCAAATACATCAGAATGCAATTTGTGAACTTTGGCTCTGAAGTAAATATAACGTCATCTTTGTGCCAGTGGCACAAAACCTGTCATATTCCATAATTGTGAGCACTATGAGTGCCTCAGGACTGCTCTTTTTACCTCTTGGAAATGAACCCACCTTAACTAGAAAATAAGTGTAACAGCTGCCAATATCATTGGGTCACTCAAGTTCCTTGGGACCACCATAACCAATTAAATTACCACAGCACGTTACTACAATGGGGGGAAAAAAGCCACAAGTGAATATGATCCACTGTAAAATCCAACAGTGATTCTAACACTAACACTTTTTAGTTAAATTTACTTAATGTCTTAACTTAATTGTAAAAATCTAGTAATCTGTACTATTCACATACTATGCCTTTTTTACTCAGAAAACCTAATTGATTGGTTTGAGAGAAATCTTGTCAAGCAAAAAAAAAAAAAAAAAAAGGCGGGGCAATTCTTAATAGACTTTTCACTCATTTCCTCCACTTCTGCAGTTATCTTTCTCTGTTTTCATTCACTCATTTCCCAAAGTCGTCTTCAATATTGAATTGTCAATACAGCTGAAACATTTGAGAGAACATCACATAAGTTGACTTCATAAATTGATGTTGATTTTCCTAAAATGTTTTTGTTTGAACTCACCATTATGGCGATCTTAATAATCTATATAATAAAAATTACAATTTTTGTGAAACTTTTAATTGGATGGATATAATCCCTCTATATTTGTGACAATATCTGGCAAATGAATCATGCTTGAGTCACACACAGACTTCAACATTCAGCATCAAAACACAACAATGGTAACATTACATTTTATTTAAAGTAAATTATCAAGTACTCTCTACAGTTCTTTTTTAGTTACTAAACCTCTTGTGTAAGTGAACTAAGCATTTGTCAGTTCAACATACTATTCCTATTTCACTTTACTTTCACTTTTTTCAATCGCATGTTTTTTGCATGCTTTTTTTAAGTCTAACAATCCATAGCAGTCTGGTTTGGCACTTCTCTCTTCTACAGGAAACCTGACACATGTTGTCTGATGAGAAGAACACAGTGAACAAGGTTGCATGCCTTGAGCAACCTGTTTGCAGGTGTTTCAGAGCTTTTAAAACCAACTCCAGTATCACATAAGCTTCATCCCTAGAGCAGTCAAACTATTCAACAAAGTCTGAGAATAATCACCCAAGAAACACAAGTTGCATATTAATTCATATTCTATGAAAAACCTAAAAAAAAATCCACTTTTGAAGGATTCTTCCATATCTTTTCAAATCCATTTTCTATTACACTAAACTTAATGAGAGACCTTCATGGATTCATCTCATTTGGCTTTAGACAAAAGTCTTTGCTTATACTGACCTTTGCAGTTTTGCTTAAAAAGCAAGGTTTTCTGCATTCAGTCTTTTGACATACATTTTTCTTCAGTTACTTTACAACCATGTAAAAAGCAAAACTTTATTTTTATCTACTATTTTTATGTTTTCTCCCTTCAAGAATCCTTTCTATTAATCATGAAAACGTGTAGATTTGTAAATGGGTAAAGTAGCAGGTGTGTTATAATGCTTCCTAGAACATTTCCCTAGAGTAACAAAGATCGCCTTCTTTTTGCAAAGACATTTGTTTCACATAACAAAACTAGGCTTTTCTATTCAGGAACATATTTTCAAAACTGCACAGTAACAGCTGCTATAAAATCCCGGAAACAGTTTAGGGATATTCTTCTTTTATTGAGTTCATTGAACACTCTTGCATCATTTTATTAAGGTTATATGTGTGGGTGGAATGCTGCTTGTGTTAGTAGGTTATTATAAAGAACTGGGTAATGAGAGTAGGTCTACTAATACATGAAAAGTATACTTATGAAAAAAAAAATATATATAGGCTATATATTTTTTGGGACAAATCCCAACTGTGAGTTGTGGATATCAGCAGTATTAGGCCTATAGCCTACTGATCAGATGCAGCATACAAACAAGCAAGTCAGTCACTGAGTCTGCGCGTGGTTATCTGTATCGTTGTGACACCTTGAGATAATGTGAGAACAAGCGTAAAGGTCCTCAGAATTTTTCTAAACGAAGTTCATAATGACACAAACGTGTAAGTGTTCTTTGTCCCAAAGACACAGTTATCGTTATGAAAAGTAAAATATAGTTATTATGCTAATTAAACATCAGAGAAGCTCTGCTATTATAACACTAAATCGATTAAAATGATCGTTTAAGCGCTTCCGGGCGGAAACTTTACGCACTGAGCCTGTTCCAGTATTCCAGCGTCTTCCCGGGAAAGAACACGCGCCAATGAATGATGTGCGTTCTCATTAGTGCTTCATACCCAGCCGGTGCATTTCCCATCGTAACCGGAGTAGGCTACTCCACAACCGAGCCAAAGATGTGTCAGCGCGCGCTAACTTGAGAAAATGAGAAACCAAACTGGGGAGTGATTGTTCTGTGCTTCTGAACGGACTTGTGTTCTTTTGTTTCGACCGGGCTTCTTGAATCCTTGTGAAAATGGGGTTATCCCGAAATGAAACGGTAATTTGGACAGAGGAGCATATGGACACGAACCAGACGACCGACACTTTTGGTCCGGAGATAGTGATTGTGCCCGTTATATTTGGATGTATATTTTTCCTGGGAATCATTGGAAACACTCTAGTGATGGTTGTCATTGGGAAAATAAAGTCGAGGCGCTCGAGAAGTACCACTAACATTTTCATCCTAAATCTCAGCATAGCAGATTTATCTTTCCTCCTGTTTTGCGTCCCGTTTCAGGCCACCATTTACTCTCTTCCCGAGTGGATCTTCGGGGCGTTTCTGTGTAAATTTGTACACTATTTTGTTATGGTCAGCATGCTGGTGAGCATTTTCACGCTTGTGGCCATGTCCGTGGACAGGTACATTGCCGTGGTGCTCTCCAAAAAGTCCCCGTGTATTCGTAACCGGAGGAATGCGCTCATTGGCGTTTGTGTCATTTGGATGCTTTCCTTTATCTTTGCAGTCCCGGTTGCGCAGCACCAAATTTTGACGGATCACCCTAAGGCTCCCAATAGCACGTTCTGCTGGGAGATTTGGACCGAACGGGTGGCCAAGCACACTTATAAAGTGACCATTCTCGTGATAGGGTATCTGTTACCACTGGTTTTGATCACATGCTGTTATGCCAAGGTAAGGAATCGATTTAAGACATAATTGTAGAACTATCGAGGGAGCACATATACCTGCTGTACGAGCTGATTTGTCTTTTAAAATGAAAGTGTGAGGATGAGAAGATTTTAGGAGCGTCTACGAAATTATTACACGGTTTAAAAATGAAAGCTACTTGGCGCGTGATTGCTTCTAAACTGACTTTTTATTGCAGTGTGCGTTTCCTCCAAATGATTATCACAATGGCTATAATAATTCACTATGGGCAAAATAACCGTGGTCATAGCTCAACAACTTTTACAATCGTGCTAGAGATCAGGTTTAGTCAAGGATGCAACAGGTGGCCATGCGCCCACACAGACTGTTCGGTGGGCACTTAATAATTCATCCCCTCTGGATTCGGAGATTGGGTAAAGTCGCCTACAAACAGTAGCCTAAGATTACCCAAACGTCACAGGGAAGATTCATCTTTTCCAGGCTCCTTATAATCAATTTAAGCATGCTCCTCTGTTTGCTTCTAGCAAAGCTGGAAGTTATTTGTATGTGTATGTACAATGACCTCATTGTAGAAAGTCATAACTGTGCATCATTTTTCAATAACAGTACAGTAATTGTGGAATTACGACCAGCAATCGATATTGCGCTTTGACTGTGACCAATACTTAAGGTTTAGACTTTTAGATCATCATGAAATTAAAATATGTGGATTTTAGTTCATATGTGTTAGCTTTGAACCTATATACGTTGTACTCACATGTTAACAAAATTGACTTTTAGCTAAAATATGCATTTTAAAATTTACAGCCTTTCTGTTTTGGACCAGAAATATTGATGACTCGTCTGACCTTAAAGGTTTTTTGTTCAGTCAGATTCTTATAATGACAGTGTCTCTTTGTTCAGATAGCATAACACATAGCATAATAATTAAAAGACTGAGCAATTTTGTTTAGATATAAGAGTTTTTTTTATCAAACATCCTTTTTGATAAAGTATATATCAACACAGGAAAGAAAGGGGTACCTTTCAACAGATTTCATGCGCTCTTTAAACATTTACATTACGAGTATGGAGAGCAGCATTCCATGTAGAGTATGGCTGCCAGAAGAATAGAATAATGCCACTAAACATAGACTGCTTTTATTACATTTAATGTGAGATTGTTTACTCGTGTATTTAATGTAGATCAATGTATTTGTAATGTAAGTGTCAAACTACTGCTTCTGTCATGTTTCATGGTGGTTGGGTAATGACTCTTAGGCATTAATGTGGCTTTTTTGATTTCAGGTATTATATCATCTTCATAAAAAAATGAAAAATATGTCGAAGAAGTCTGAACGGTCAAAGCGAAAGGTAAGAGATTTGTTTTGTGGATATGTTTTCTTTTCCTGGTCTTGACAACATTTATTAATATTATGTTCTGTAAAACTGGGCTTGTATGATTTTACCAGATATGATGGCATGTTGATATTACCACAGTCATTTTGATGTTGTTTGGTTTGTAGTATTTGTTTTAAAAATCCATGCATGGGTATAAAAACTAGTGGAACATGATAGACCTCATAAACCTTCATGGATAATAATACGTTTTTAAATAAACTACAACACGTATATTATTATTATTTTTTAAATCACATTAACTTATAGCAATTCAAAATCTGTCACTCTTAAAACAGTACTGCAGTGACATTTAAGCAGATTTATTTAGATTCATTTGGACAATTAGTCACAAATGTATGAATTTTATTGCATTGAAAAACCAAAAAACCATGTGGCATCTGCAAAAAACAGGCTCTTTTTACTTAACTAGAGCTCCAGTTATTGTGAAGAATGACATTTTCTGCTACATTTGACAACCAGTGAGTGTTGTCATGGAAATTCTAAATCCAAATGCAAACAACTTTACAAACACTAATCTAGCTCACTTGTCAATTCAGACAACCTCCAGTTGTCACTTTGAGCAATTTCTTGCTGCCAGTATAATACTTTGAGCAACCTCTAGTTGCTAATACATACAATACTGTGACGTCCTGTCTAGAAGCTGCTATCAATAGCCCAATTCACAGGTGTGCAACAGGGTCTGTATTCACAAATTATTTTATCTTGCCACTAGGAGTCCTCCTAAGAGTTCCTAGCCAGGGGCCGTGTTTGCAAAAAATCTTAAGGCTAAATGTTGCTCCTAATGTGGAAATTAAGGAGCAACTCTTGAAAATTAGGGCTGTGTGGCTCCTAATTTTAGGATTTGTACATTTATAATCTTAAGAGTAATCCACAAAGCATTTTAACTCTAAAAGTATAGCTCCAAAAAACAAAGGGACAGCGAAGTCCTCCTGCGGACTTCTAAATCCTTAAAACCGATCCGAAGCATGCCTGCTGTTGTCAATTTGAGTCGCAACTGAGGAAATATACTGAAATATTACAATTGCATTGAGCCTTTATAATATCATTTTAAAAAGGTGTTTTTTTAGTTTTGAACAGTCATGTTTGTCTTTTTTTTCTTTCTTATCTTTGGTGGTTCTGTATTATCCAGCGCTCTTTCTGTAGAGTATTTTTGAAATGTGGTTTGAATATATCTACTATTAGTTTAATTGAATAGGGGAAACTGAATAGAATAGAAACTGAATAGAATTAGTGGCAGGTGTAATACTTAATTGTTACATAATTTACGTTATAGGCTACACAATAATTGGTAACACACACACACATACACAATAATACATTTTAATCATTATATATTTGTCCTTCCCACTGTCTAACTGCTATGCTTCTCTATAAACCATTGTGTGCGAATTAAAAGAGCTCAAAAAAGACTCAAAAAGTGACTGGTTTTAAAATGTTAAATTTAAACTCCTAGCTAGGAGCTCTTAGGGGGACTCCTAGTGGTAAGATAAAATTATTTGTGAATACGGCCCCAGGAGTTTTCAAGTATTATCAAGTAATTGTGCAGCCCTATAACATAATCAAATATTACACCTAATTCTATTCAGTGTCTGTTCTATTCAGTTTCCCCTAATCAAATAAAAAAATTTGTGGATATATATATATATATATATATATTATACACCACATTATAGAGATGGATAATACAGAACCACCAAAGATGAGACAAAGAAAGGCAAACAGCCTTTCACCTGCACATCTCAGCTTGTTTTTTTTAAATATTTTTTTCATAATACCCTTTCTTGACCATGTGCAAGCCTTTACATAATTTCCTTATTAAACACTTTTTCCAAAGCAAAAAAGATAATAAAAGAATTTAAAGAACACTATTTTGCACCTTCCAAAGCATTTTGTTTTGCTTGTGCTGTCTTTTCTATCCAAAAAATGCCACTTGGTTTGATATTTTGTTATCTAATGCAGTGGAATTCATGTATTTTTAAGTGTGACATAACTATCTTAATCTAAAAAAGCATAATGTGTATCAATGTATCAAAAAGAAACATTTCACATCCTTCAAGAGCATCAATAGTGCACAGCCTGACCATTTCAGACATATTGACTTTCAAATAAGATATTTTAAATGCACTGTGTGATTAAAACGGACAAATTCATGCATGTCATGCAACCATTGCATCTGTGGTTTTAGCTCCTTAATGGCCCATTATAGCCAGTATGCTCCAGAGTGGTCTCTTGTAACCAGTGGCGACTAAAGAGGGTGTTATGGGGTGGCTGGGGTCAGAAGGGAATTTTAATGACGCTTTTACTCATCGTTAAAAGTAAGATAATCCAAACCTATGTTGGGATCTCGCACACAAAATGCACTAGACCTCAATGCAGTCATTTTTATGGTGAGGTGAATTTGTTGTTTAATGTGAGAAAGATTGGTGTTAAAGCACAACTACAAATCAGAGATCTGTATCTATAGCAACAAATCACTAACCTTGGATCCTTTTTTTTAGTAGATGATTCATGGGTATTATGTGGAAAAATTTTGTTTCAGAACATGTATTTGTGGGCTTTCATGTCGGTCAATTATAACGAAGATGAAAAGGAGTGATCTCTTTCTTGCATGATCTATTGAGAAAATTTTCAGTCTGCAATGTGCTGAAATGACTACAGCAGAGATGTGTTAGTTCATGGAAAATGCAGCAAAAGAGTCCAAGAACTTGAAGACAACAACTCTCATTAGTATTTATATATTGTATTTATGTATTTATATTTGGTGGGTAGGTCTGAAACAATCTCATGATGGAAACAGGTGAAGTTAAACATAACATTCAAACTAAATGCTGAACTTGCAAAATTGACCATATTACAATAAACCATACTTATAGGGGCCTGCACACAAAAATGATTTTGCTGCTTGTTCTGTTTGCTCTGATAAATTCAATTGGACAGTGGATTTCAAGTTGTTTTTTTATGTGTTTTTGACCAAAGGGCAATACTTGTTAGTGTTTAATGTGCAGTTAGGTTGAGGATCTTGAAGAGTTATGTTGGAGTTTTTGTGTGGTTACCATTGAGCAGAAGAGTTAAGCTATCTAATGCTGAGGTTGTGGGCAGATAGCAATAGCTTTTCTAGAATGTATGGCATTGTTTTGTCATCACCACATGTACTGTGATCTATTTAGTTGAACATCTCAAGTAGCTAAACGCACTACAAACACCAGCTGTAGTGTGCCAAAGTAGAACATATTAGCTTTCTTAATGGATGCTTTCTTACCAAACCAATCCGTATGAATGTGAAAACATCACATGAGTCTTTAACATCGTCTTGACACAAGACGTTTATTAACAAAACAGCTTTAGTAACTAAATGGTCTGCTGTTTTCTTAAAAATCTGATCACATATTAGTTAAGTTTTATATTAAAGTCAGCATGAAATGGAAATTGTGATAATTTTTCTTCTCAGTTGTTTCCTTTCTATTACATTTGATTGAAACCGTGAGAAAAAACTATGTAGGATGGGACTTGAGTGTGTCCATCTGGAATTTATTGGATTGTAGATATTGACAGCTGTTTTAACTTTTTAACTGTTTTTTTTCTTGTGTAAGGTTTTATCTGACTCAATTTGATCACAACCTTAAATTTAGGTTAAAATGCTAATTGACTGTTGGTCATTGGTATAATAGTTTAACTACACATTTGATTATTCTATTTAACTCTTTATTTAAATTACACTCGTTCATTCAGATTCCTAAATCACTTCAAGTCTCATACAGATCTCATAATCACAAACTTAAATGGCGCACCATGCTTACTTATTTGTAGTATGCTATTTAGTCCCCATAGATCTGTACACACTTAATTAAGATAAGAGTTTATCTAACCAGAGGTCATGACCATTACCATAGAAATAAGCTGACAAACTTAACTTCCTCTAATGGTAAATTTATATAATCATGCCATGGTTTCCCATGTACACTAGTTAGAATAATATTGCAATGATCAGAGGATGAGGCTCAACCTATTTAGATTGGTCCAACAATTCTGTTGTTCTAAACGTAAATGCCATTATTAGCCCTCAGGCCTCAGGCTTAGAGTCCCGCGCCTCACTTTATTTTCTCATGCATGCGTTTCTGTTGCTTTCTTTGTCGTGTGCTGCGAGTATATTTAACTCTTCTGCTTCCAATGTTTAGTGAACGGTGAAAGCAGAGCTCTACACACGTCCTGACTCCTGCTGTCACACATCGACGCAAATTAAGAAATAGCCTACTGCTCTTATTAGAGTGCTGTCATTCAAGTACCAGTACTAATAAAATTTCATATTGTACCGTTTTTAATAGCAGGGTATCGCGATACTTTTCTAGTACCGGTATATCGTGCACCACTAGTGTGTATGCTGTGTAAAAAAATATGGTTGAAATATAGATGAATGTGCAAATTCACTCTTTGCCAGTAGGTGGCACTTGTGGAACAGCAGAATTAAAGCGGTTATAAACAAAGTAGCGCTGCGCTTAAACACTACGTTTATAGGCCTTATATGGAGATAATTTGAAATGAAAATGCCATTAAAACTTTCCTGGCCAAAATGAGTTTACAGGTGGGGTACCGCTCCATGATATAAACAGCATAAATTAAAATATTCATCATTCAACAGCAGTAGATCAAAACAATCACTTGGCATAAATGTGGGCTATTTGGTGATTTGCAAACTGCTCTAAAAGTGCGAGCATGTACAGGGCACAACAGCACTGCATTTTTACTTTGAAGCATTCAGTCCTCACATTTTAATTAAATGATAGCCTTTAAAGTTTAATTATCACAATATTGCCATTCCTGTTTTTCTGTCCCCAGATTTAAAACAGGTTGGGATGACCAAAATCTTATTTCATGATACAAGTAATTTTATATTTTTTAAGTGTAATTTTATAATTACAATATAGATATTGTGAAATGTAAAATTTTGACTAAAGCAGCACTGATGGATTGGATCTAAAACCTTCAGATAACACGCAGGTTATATTGCGCGCAAGTTAGCCTACTGAACCCGTGTTCAGCGCAGAGCGGCTTTCTCGATCTGTATGGCGTTACAGAAAGTTGTTCAGCAGGGCTTCGCCGAAAATGCGGTTATGAGCCCTGAAAATTCACTGGTGTGTGAGTTTTTTTCTAGAATGCTGTTATCACTGTTGCAATCTCCCATATATATAAATAATTATTTGAAAAATATCATTTTCGTGCAGCCAGTAGGCCCCTGGGCTTCAACCCATGGAAGCCTGTGGTTAATGCGCCCCTGTACCTGACCTCAGAAAAATACTGATCTGATTTGGCACTGAGCCTTTTGCAACATTTCTTTAAATACTTATAACATCCCACAAATGGAGACATGAGCTAACAATAGGAATTTGCATTAATCAAGACCCCAGACAGAAGGGACCATAGTAAGCAAAATATCTCTAAACTCCTAAAACCTTTATTACCTTTTGGTTTGCTTCTGTGGGGATGAGACCATTGCACTAGTCGCACACATTTCGAATGATACCAAACATTTCCATATAGATTTTGGGTGAATTTCAGGTGATCTCAGCATGTGGAGAGAAGAGATGGGGTAAGAGGGGGTGAAGGGAAGGAAATGTAGATTAAGACAATACTGAGGTGAGATTGACTCTGTGATTGCTTCTAGGTTGAGGATGCTAATGTTGAAGAGAGAATTAAAATGCTAATTTCCAGAAAAGAGTCTGAGTCTAGGCAGCTTGGCTCCAGCCTTACACTTGAAGTCTTTACTATATTAAGTAGTCTCATTGTAGTGGTAATAACCTACACATCCCAGCATTAACACTCACATTCACAAACCATTCTGAAAATAGTATGGGTGTTTCTCATCCTTTGCTATAGCCTATGATTATCACTGTCAGTCATCGCAATTTCGAGAGTAAATCCTGCATTTATATGCAGCTGGGCCTATGTATTGAAGTGTGTATATGGCCGAGAGAGGATCTCCAGCTCTCCAGTCCCAGAGCAACAAATAATCAAACAAGTTTCGATTTGAAATGGCGTTTCTGCCTTTTATTTTCACCTTTAAGCAGTGGTTGAAAAGAAATAGAAGGCTAATATGGAGTAACTTTTTACAAATAAACCCAAAAACAAACGGAGGGAGGAGGGCCCAAACAAAAGAAAACAAAAAAGGGGAATAAGCATTAACTTGCCTATACGTTAAAGAAAACAAACAAAACAACAGATAGCTTCCCTCACTCCCTAACTAACCATTAAACAGGAGAAAAGATATGGGTATCCGGCACCCTACATTACCCATAAACTCTTAAAAGGGTTAGTTCACCCAAAAATGTCATTCTGTCATTAATTACTTACCTTCATGTCGTTCGACACCCGTAAGACCTTTGTTCATCTTCGGAACACAAATTAAGATATTTTTGTTGAAATCCGATGGCTTTCTGAGTGTCGAACGACATGAGGGCAAGTAATTAATGACAGAATTTTCATTTTTGGGTGAACTAACCCTTTAACTGACGTTAACTCAAAAACACACAATGACACATAACAAAACAACAAAGAGCACGACCAGCGCTCACTCATCTGTGCTTGGAGAACTGATCAACCTCAAACGGCGCAATGTTTCTCCCCCATCCGCGCTCTCTCTGCAGCTTTATATTGGACTCCTCAGGAGACATACCAATCAGTGCGTAGACAGCGCCCCGATCGAAACACAGGTGGTAGCCATTAACCTATCAGGCAAGAAAACACAGGAGAGAGAGAGAGAGAGAGAGAGAGAGAAGCAGCAGGCAGTTTGAGTGAGAAAATTACACTAGTATCAAATCTGTCTCTCTCGGTCAGGATGGGGGACACAGGGATGTCCATGGGGCAGATCGAGCCCATTTGGCACCGGGCCTGTATGAATTTATATACAGTTGCAAGAAGTATGTGAACTGCTTGCAAAATCTGTGAAAATGTGAATAATTTTAACTAAATAAGAGAGATCAAACAAAATGCATGTTGTTTTTTTATTTAGTGCTGTCCTGAATAAGATATTTTACTTTTTTTTTCTTTTTTTCTTTTTTACATAGGCTATAGTCCACAAGACAAAAAAGTAGCTGAATTTATTAAAATGACCCCGTTCAAAGGTTTATGAACCATTGATTCTCAATACTGTGTGTCCTTATATGGATGATCCACGGCTGTTTTATTGTTTTGTGATGGTTGTTCATGAGTCCCTTGTTTGTCCAGAGCAGTTAAACTGCCCAATGTTCTTGAGAAAAATCCTCCATGCCCTGCAAACTCTTCAGTTTTCCAGCAACTTTTGCAATATGAACCCTCTCCAGCAGTGACTGTATGATTTTGAGATCCATCTTTTCACATTGAGGACAATTGAGGGACTCAAACACAACGATTAAAAAAAGGTTCAAACATTCACTGATGCTCCAGAAGGAAACACAATGCATTAAGAGCAGGGGGGTGAAAAGTTAAAATGATTCCCATTTTCACAGATTCTGCAAGCGGTTTACATACTTTTTCTTGCAACTGTATACCAACAGAATGGCTGTGAAAATACACATTGAGTGGCTCAGTCCTAATCTGATTTACACCAGACATCCCAAAGATATCGCTGACCTGAAACAATTTTGTTTTTGAAAAATCATGCTAAATTTTCCCTGACAGTTTTGCAGGTTTGATCTGCAATTATAGAAAATGTTTGATGGACATCATGGTTGCTGAAGAAAGCACAACCAATTATTAAATTCAATGTCCACATTCTTTTCCCCATCCTGTATTGTGAATGTTTAGACCATATGTTTTAGTAAAGACACAACAACTGTATGTTATTTATTTATATGCTAATTTGTCTATTGTTGTGACTGATCAGATCAAGTTTTAAGAAAGTTATGCAGAAATCCAGTTAAACCCAGGAAAAGGTTCATATGCTTTTTCCTGTAACTGGAAAAACAGAGTTGCCACAATTCATAACTGAGACTAATATATGTGCAGAAAAAATGTTGTCATTAATTGATAAGGAGCTGATCTAAGGTATTTTTAATTAATTAATAGGTATTCACTGCACCGTGTGCAGCTTTGTAATGGAAATTGGGATGCTTTCTGTCATATGTGATTGTCATTTGTAACTGTTTTTAGGGGTCAAGAACCTTGCAATTAGAAGTTGTGGGCAAACAGAATTAAATGAATATGGTTAACAAATCATTGAAGGCACATTAGGTAATAAAATGCTTAGCAATTTAGCCATACTCTATTTTGACAATTTAAGTAGCATGTGAATATGAAATCATAATACAAATGCTTGCATAGTCTCACCAACTTTACTTCTCGCACTCTCATAAATCATATTCCTGTATAGATTTTTTTAATTTTTTTATCTGATTTCAAAATTTCCTGTGAATTATGATGTTCTGGATTGTTGCATTAGAGTTAGTGCCCTGTCTCTGTGCTTCTATGAAACTGAAAATTAATTCATATACAGAAAATATACAAAAAAAGGGTTTGGTGGAGATTCAAAGTCAGTTTGTGCAAGATGAGACCTCAGTCTTATCCCCATATTATGCAATAACAATGCCCCTCTTTCTCCATTTCCTCATTCCCCATTGATCCCTTTGTGTGAGACTGAATTTAGCTTTTGAAATGAACAAACTTTCCAGACAGTGGTACACAAATGACATGGGTCTGTATTGGGTAACAATAGAGAGGGAGAGAGAGAATAGAGAGTTTCTGTCACACTGGCAGGAGAGCAGGCCTAATACTTGCAGTCCGTTTATGTCTCTTAACAAGGGAGGATTAGTGCAGATTCATAAAATGTATGGTCAATTTCACAATACCAACAGCTCTAAGCATCATTTTGGCACAACCCTAATCTCTCTTTTGGCCAAAAAAGCAGAATAAATACTGGATCAGTTCTTACCATTGCTCACGTATGAGTATTTTTAACCTTTTGGGACTTTTTAAAGAAACTTCTGAAGTATAGATTAGTATTACATTAAGAGTGAATGATGAGATTAATCAATTATATTTGCTATTCAGTGTCTCTGTATATGTTATTTTGTTATTCTGTGTCTGCCTGCTGTGTTTCTGCGAAGCATTGTAATTATTATTGACCTCAGTGTCAGCAGTGATTGAAGTGGACAAGGGATATAAGATTCTGCCGATAAGATACGCCTGTAAAGCTGTACAGAATTGGCCTGAGTGAGGATTTTTTGAAGGTTTACAAACAGAAAGGCATTTATAGACTTTGGATGGCCCCATAGCGAGGGGGGGGGTTGTCCAGAATAGCCTTTTTTTTTCTCTTTACAAAAAAAAACCATTTGATTCTCTTAATCTGGCCACCAGTGCAGAAGATTAATAAACCTTTGACAGCTTTCTGTCAAACATTCCATTCAACCTAATTTCTTTTCCTACCTGTGATAAAGTGTTGGAAATTTAAATTTTTATTATGATTTTGATGACAGAGCCAAATGTCTCGCATGTCATAAAAGAGGTTACAAGGAAATGTCATTATGAAGGATATTGTACATTGCAATTGCTTTATTCCATTATCTGTATTGAATCAAGTAATATTTAAAAGTCTGATTCAAAGTATTTGGCCAAGTGCTTCTTTTGTCAGTGGTTCTTTTACTGAGTGACTGCTTTTCCTCATTCACTTTTCTTCAACGATGGATGGATGGATGGATGGATGGATGGATGGATGGACAAACGGACAGGTAGTGTAACAGTGCACATATTCCTGCTGAAAAATTTGGGTACAGGTATGCATGTGTACCGAACAAATGCAGCATTGTTTTAACCACCGCAGAATTCCTCTGTGTGCGGAATGTAATTTGAAACTCAGCGTTTCCCCCAGGACGGGTCAAAGCTTACATCTTATGGTTGTATTCTTATCTGTAAAAGTTAAAAATTCATGTGAGTACTTCCATTTTGCATAAAGGCTTACTCTGACAGCAAGCAAGTCTCCGTTAAACTTCAGACTTCGCTGAAGGAACGCGGGCATGTGCGTCAGTCTGGCGAAGTGCAATAGAATGTTTAGTGCAATAATTCTGACTAAAATATACAATATATAGTAAAATATTTTGCATCCAAAAGTGGAAGCACTTCAAGAATCTTTCCTTATTTACAGCACCATAAACTGCAATATGAAGAGTGTGTTACAGCAGTATTGATTGACAGACTTTTTTATTTGAAGACAGAGTCATAGTTTGTTCAGTAAACCACTGTTTTGTTTTTCCCATAAAAACACACAGAGCCATGACTTCAAAACCAAGGTATGCCTTTTTGTGTAATGTTACACCCCGGATCCATCCCCTAGATACACTGAAGAACTCCAATCTATTTTTTCTTGACCAAACCCTTTAGAAAAATGCACCACAAGAATTCAGAAAGATGACTAAATTACACCTAAGAAATCAATGTGATTAAAATCTCTATTGCTTTTCAAATGAAATTGTTTAAGGGCAGCATTGTGTTCTGTGATCATTGGCAAAAACAAATAATAGTTTTAAAAGGCTAAACAACATGCTAAAACATCCAAAAAGACGACTTTTCTGTTAGGGCCCTCCATTGGGCTGGGACAATGTTCCTGGTTGTCTCCCTCCCAGGTGATGGCTCTGGTCATCTACACTCTTAAACAGTCTGACACAAGAGCTCATTAATTAACAAGCATCTCTTGTCTTTATTTTTTTGATGGTTCACAATTAACCCATATCAGAATAAATGATCTCAAAGATCCTAGATCATCCAGTTTAAAATAAATGTAAACTACAGGTACTGGTCATATAATTAGAATATCATCAAAAAGTTGATTTATTTCATTAATTCCATTCAAAAAGTGAAACTTGTACATTATATTCATTCATTACACACAGACTGATATATTTCAAATGTTTATTTCTTTTAATTTTGATGATTATAACTGACAACTAAGGAAAATCCCAAATTCAGTATCTCAGAAAATTTGAATATTACTTAAGACCAATACAAAGAAAGGATTTTTAGAAATCTTGGCCAACTGAAAAGTATGAACATGAAAAGTATGAGCATGTACAGCACTCAATACTTAGTTGGGGCTCCTTTTGCCTGAATTACTGCAGCAATGCGGCGTGGCATGGAGTCGATCAGTCTGTGGCACTGCTCAGGTGTTATGAGAGCCCAGGTTGCTCTGATAGTGGCCTTCAGCTCTTCTGCATTGTTGGGTCTGGCATATCGCATCTTCCTCTTCACAATACCCCATAGATTTTCTATGGGGTTAAGGTCAGGTGAGTTTGCTGGCCAATTAAGAACAGGGATACCATGGTCCTTAAACCAGGTACTGGTTGCTTTGGCACTGTGTGCAGGTGCCAAGTCCTGTTGGAAAATGAAATCTGCATCTCCATAAAGTTGGTCAGCAGCAGGAAGCATGAAGTGCTCTAAAACTTCCTTGTATATGGCTGCGTTGACCTTGGACCTCAGAAAACACAGTGGACCAACACCAGCAGATGACATGGCACCCCAAACCATCCCTGACTGTGGAAACTTTACACTGGACCTCAAGCAACGTGGATTGTGTGCCTCTCCTCTCTTCCTCCAGACTCTGGGACCCTGATTTCCAAAGGAAATGCAAAATTTACTTTAATCAGAGAACATAACTTTGGACCACTCAGCAGCAGTCCAGTCCTTTTTGTCTTTAGCCCAGGCGAGACGCTTCTGACGCTGTCTGTTGTTCAAGAGTGGCTTGACACAAGGAATGCGACAGCTGAAACCCATGTCTTGCATACGTCTGTGCGTAGTGGTTCTTGAAGCACTGACTCCAGCTGCAGTCCACTCTTTGTGAATCTCCCCCACATTTTTGAATGGGTTTTGTTTCACAATCCTCTCCAGGGTGCAGTTATCCCTATTGCTTGTACACTTTTTTTCTACCACAGCTTTTCCTTCCCTTCACCTCTCTATTAGACCATTTAAAGGCCTTTGCAGGTGTTTTGAGTTAATTAGCTGATTAGAGTGTGGCACCAGGTGTCTTAAATATTGAACCTTTTCACAATATTCTAATTTTCTGAGATACTGAATTTGGGATTTTCCTAATTGTCAGTTATCATCACAATTAAAAGAAATAAACATTTGAAATATATCAGTCTGTGTGTAATGAATGAATATAATATACAAGTTTCACTTTTTGAATGGAATTAGTGAAATAAATCAACTTTTTGATGATATTCTAATTATATGACCAGCACCTGTATATTAGACTATATACATATTGTGAACAAAGCTTTGTATATGATTACTGGTCCTGGCTCAGTGAAGCTGATAAAGCTGGATGAGGCACTGAGAAAAAACAGCTAAAGTTGAATGAGAAATAGAGAAAGAGTATGTGTGCACATGTTAAAGTGAAATTGAGAAGAGAATCTCCAGTATAAACACATCCACTCCTTAGTTAAAGATATCACAATATCTGATAGGCAAACCACTCTGAAGCTCTCAAAGTAGAACAGATGCTCAATAGTCATTCACTTGTATCTAATCCTGCCCCTACTCTTTTTCCACTCTCACTTCAAGTGACCAGTTTACAGCAACTACTGTGGTCCGTTTTTACTTAAAACACTGTAATTAGAGGTTTTTGTCTTTTCTTGATTGCATGTTTTGCTGTCTAAAGATTATTATGAAAACCAGCTTAAGACTAAGTTGACATTTGACATTTCTTAAATGTTCTTATTACTTGAATTAAAAATCAGTGTATATGTTCCACTTTGATTACAATCCTGGTTCATATAATGTGGAACTAAATAATGTTTGTCAAAAGATGGATAATTCCAAGCCCCAGCATATTTTCACAGTTTCTGATCTGTGGAAAACTAATTTTGACGTATGAATTCAACTTAATGCTATTTTTAACTTCTAAAATGAATTCAACTTAACGCTATAGTTGATCATTTTACCAAGGTTCCTTTACAGTTGGTCTGTGTGACAATTCATATAAATTGTGTACATTTTCTCTTTTTTTATCTAAATGTGCTAGATTTACGTCTTTGACCATTGCTTCGTGTCACAGCTTTTTCAGCATCTCACACTCAAGACCCTGCCTTTTGCATTCACCAATGCAGCAGCTCTGCAGTTATTGTTGTGCAGCACCTCATGTTTTTAAGAGCAGAAGCGCATTGTGTGATCATCCCCTTATGCCTGTCAATCAGAATTTTATGAAAGCCTCTGAAAACTCAGGAAATTTTTTTTGTCAAATTGGACAGATAGTGGAACTAAAGAAAAAAATTGGCATCGTAGTTTGGTAATGTGTGAATAGTGTCTTAATACCAGTAAAAAGACGGAACACCATTGCTTGTGTGAACAGCATAGTATATTCTGCATAGTGTACTTTTCAAACTCAGTAAGACCTCTCCTTTGATCGTGTCTACCCATGCCTCGCTTCTCTTTTTATTCACCTGCATAGTTGGTGCCAAATATACTTATTATAATTGGACTTTTCTTTGTCCTGTGCTGCCATCCATTCAGCTTTGAACTTGATTGAATGTAAATCCAAATGTGACGGCAGGGAAAATGAATGATCTAGTCTTGCAGTAAGGCACAAGAGGCTGTGTTGTAGTGATGTTTAGGCTAATATACTTTTTTTTCTTCTTTTTTTTTATGTTGGAACACATTTCAATAATATTTTAAATTCAGTAAAAGAAATATCAAAATGACCAAATACATCTGCTAAATATTTGGCTTGACCAGAAAGCCATTTGAATAGTCTTTGAAAAAAACTGTAATATACAATAACTAACCATTTGTTGTGCAAGCTAAATTCTAATCCTTACAACTTTTCCATGACCATATAAATAGTCCCAGTGCTAAAAGCATGATTTAGCAGCTTTACAGTTCACATGACACATATTTGTATGGCAGAATTAATTGTGAATTAAAAGTGCTTTAACAGAAATATCAGCTTTACGTATCTGTTTAAAACCCTGTGGAATGCATTGCCCTTTGCTACCATTGCAAGTGCTTTACTGTAAATGTGATTTTTGTTTGTTTTTAACAAACTACGAGACCAATCAAAATGATTTTCTGGTCATTTACAGCCTGTCACAAATGTTGTTGATAGAGATTAACTTGTATTGAACCTGTATACTTTGAACTGTGTGTTTTATAACTGCCTACATACAGTAGCATATAAAGTATTCAGAATCCTAAGACATATATGGTGCTTTAAACAAAACTTTATCCTATCTTACGTCCCATCAATCATTACACAAGAGTATATACATAACCGCTTACCTCTGTCCTGTGACATTACTTCCAGCATCCGTCCTCCACCCCACATCCTCCTCTATTTCTGTTCTCTTTATTTATGTATTAAATATACTTTAGGGGGGTCCAAGGGGGGTCATTTATATCTCAAGTCAAGTCTCATGCTCAAGCCCTTCCAACATAGATAGCAGAACACTCCAAATATGTGTAACTTTATCTCCTTTAAGAATCATGCAAATATGAACTCATAAATTATGGTTTATTGTGTAAGGGCCTGGATACAGGATATAGTTTAGATCATTCTGCAAGAATTTTGCTCTATTCAACTTGAAATTTGAACTTTTTTTCCCCCCTCTGTTAAATGGTTTTGTTTGGCTTAAATCTGACAAAGCATCATCTCTACAGTAAAGCATGATAATGGCTGCATTACAGTATAGGGACACTCAGTAATATGCCTTTTCTTTTAGTCAGAATGTGCTAGAATTGAGTTCAGACACTGTCCCTAGTCTACTGGCAATGTCTCTTCTTGACTGTATTTTGTTGGGCAGCAACATGATTAAATGAACATTGTATTGATTATGGACTTCACGGCTACTTGTGCTAGTAATTGCCATTAATGTGATTTAATGCACTTACACTTTGCTAAGATAGAATCTGTATAATGTAAATGTGGCCTTTCGAACTTAGACACTTGCATCTAAAATTGCTATCAAAAGTGGCAGTACAATAACAGAACTTAGTTTGTTTAGCTTTCACATTACATTGTGTTCATAATTCTGTTTTAATGCACTGATGATCAGTACATCGATGGTGTACACACTGTTCACACCATTAATATCATACCAAGAGATAAACATGTTGTTTTGACTCTGATTAAAGATTAAGAGTGAGAAGTTAAAAGATGTGTTAGTGCATAATGAAATAAAAGCAGAAACAAGGGACAATCGCTCCTCAACAGACAAGAGTCTGAGCTAGCAACCACATCAAAGGGAGACCCATTACAATGGTGTTGCACAACACAGCAAGAATTCAATTTCCTTTGAGATCAATGCGGCGATCAATGGATTGATGTTGCTAGCAAAACTAACTCTTCTAATTTTGTGGCAGAAAGGAGTCAGCATGCTGTAAGGAAAATGCTTACTTTACTTGTAATTGAAGTATAGAGATGGTGTGATGCATCAAGAGGATAAACAACTTTATTAAACAACTTTTTGTCTGCAGAGAGCTCAAGCTTTTAAATGTATAATGATCACCATGCATTGGGTCGTGCTTGTAACAGTTTACCAACAAGTAAAGGTTCAGAGGGAGGTAGTGTCTCTTATTGTGTTCTCATTGAAATCCTAAAGCTTTCTGTGAAATATCAGGGAATGGCTTTCCATGTCGCTGTGGCTGATAAAACAGTCAATATAATAATAGCTGCCTATTTGTCCATAAAATAAGTCAAATTGGTGGAAATGTATTGACTAATAAAAGAGTGAACAACTCACCCACCCAGATGCATCACTTTCAGTCACATCTAAAACAAAAACAAACTAGAAATGAACTTGAAACCTGAAAGGATCTGTGAGTGAGCTGGTTCTTATAGTAAGTACTCAACTCTGTTAAATTTAAAGGTGCACTTCCGAGCCTGTGACCTTCATGGTACCTACCTGCAGTGTTCACAGAGCATTTGGTGACTAATGGTCTGAAATGAAGAGGTCTATAAATAATAAATAAACAACAGCCAGTAGAAAGAAATTTAATGTTGTTGTAAGTATTATTTTGAAGCAAGGTTTAAAGATGGATAGATGTGACACGACTCTTGTGTTGAGTTAAAAATAGTTATAGTATCAGGGTCATAAGAAGTACTTCAAGATGCATTTTTAAGTAACTTACATTACAAATTACATTAATGTACTCTCCAGCTTAATGTTGTTCTGTATCCATCTCTTTTAGTTGCAAGTCATAAGTGGGTGGTGAGAATACTGGAATATATTTTTGTTTGGAATATTTTTATATATTCTTGCACATAATAAAATATTTGTAAATGTTTAAAATGCATACAGTAAATCATCCTAATAATTGAATCGTTTCAATAATTGAATCCAGTCACAGTCAAGCTTCAGTCACAGAATCAAATCAAACATTTTAATGTTTTGTGTTTCCTTTTTATGTTTATTAGTCTTTCCTTTAAGAAGGAATGTCTGTATTTCTGGGGTTGGTGCGTATTTGTTGTTATTGGGTGTATGATGCTCCATGTAAAGTATAAATCAATCTTTGCTTAATGTTGTTGTAAAAGTAAAATCATGCGTAATACAAGCACTTTTTAAACAGAGCACATGAGACGGGTGAGTGAGTGGAGGCGGGTGTGTGCAGAGCCATAGGCAGGGTTTTATAATCACTGAGGTCCCAAACGTGAGGTAGTTAGGGTGGTCGGGGGCAAGAAAATGGATTTCTCTGATCTACATATGCATTTAAAGACATTTAAAGGCCAAAGTAATGGATAAGAAATAGCTTTAAAACCCTGTCAGTGGGTAGTAGATTATTCGTCAATACCTGCCTCTCCCCTCATCTCCATCATCTCCATCTCTTTCTTTTCTCTGTCTCCTTATCTTGCCCTGTCTCTTCCTCTCCTAAAGCTGAGCTTTGACTGAGAGTCTTTTCATTTTCGTCTGTGTCAGTGAAGAAAGTAAACATAGGGTCAAACTGATATTTATGTTTTGTGTTTTAATCATTTTCTAGAGACGTTAATTTACTGAAGGCTACAAGGAAAGCAAGTGTACTAAGTTTATTAAATTAATTCACAATATGTACTGTTAGGGTAACAGTTTAGGTCCCATGACCAGTAGTGAAAAATGAAGACCAAGAGTCAGGAGTGCAATTAATGAAAGAAAATTTACTGAAGAATAGTTTGCAGTTTCATCAGCAGAAGCCAGCTTCAAGTCTCACAAGGAGTTCGTAGACCGCGCTCTCTCTACCCGTCCCTCGTACATACGGTTTCTCAACAGTTATACTGTTTTCAAGGTCTAGCTACATCATTACTGCAAGTTGAATGATTCTGATTGGCTAAAAGAAAATACAGTCATGGTAAATTTCCACACATTGCCAGTTAATCAGATGCACTTGATAGATCACTTGTTGACGTGTTCACCCCGGAATTAGGCACGTAGTGACCTTCCAGATCTGGAGCAGGCGCCAGCTTGTCCAGAACAACATACTGTCACTCTCCCTAGGATGCCCGTTTTACACCCTCAATACTGATCTGTAACACAGAATTCTAGCGCACATACACAGTCTCTCCAAGGTTGGAGTTGGTTGAGCTCCCGTTCGGACCAGAAAGTTTCCCAAAACATACTGATAACATGTGCTTTCTCTCAGTGAAAGGTACAGGCAGTATTCCATAATTCTTTAGTGCTTCAGTAAAAGGAAATAATAGAAAATGAATAAAATATAATATAAAATGAAAGACAAATCCATATTTAATCTCTGGAAACCGGGCTAAGTGAGCAAACACTGTTACTGCACTCCTGTCAGGTTAGGGGTGTGTGATACAAAATCCAAACACATAACTGAAATCAAGTGTTTAGCGACACATTACACATCCCTAGGACAGATCCTCAGTCACCACTCAGAGACCAAATACAAACTTTAGAAAACATAAAGGAAGAAACAACATTGGTCCTATTGATTTAGTAATATCATAACTGGAAAGAATCTTTAAAAAATCATCATAATGAGATAGGAGGAAGGATTCATTCTTTGATTCTAGATTTAATTAGGATATATAGATATAGGTCTATTGAAGCGGCAGTGGATTTCAGAATCCAACCTTTCAGTACACATTCATTATTAATCTTATGCTAATATGATGAAAAAGCTTTGTTAATGTTTCTTGTCACCTCACATTGACAGTTACTAATTATTAAAATACATGAATAACGTCAAAATGGTGAAATTAGACTAGTTTTAGTTTGCCAGGTTTTTTTTGTCAGTCATTTAACATTTCTATCCTAAAACAGCTGTCAAATATTACGTTTAGTTTAGCCACTTACATCTTATCTCACAGTTTATGACCATTTTAAGCGTCACGTTGCGATGGAATTCACACTCAGCAGCTTCTGTGAACATAGTCATCTCAAATATCTTGACATTGACGAGCGGTGACAGACTGCAGACGCAGCTCAGATGAGATGTTTAATATCCTTGGCAGCACTAAAGTAAAGTTAACATAATAGGCAATTATTTCGGGACCTTCATTATATACACAGTGGGGTAGCGCAAACTGCAAGACCGGTATATCTGCCGTCAAAACTATTGTCGGCTATCTCCTATCGATATAACAATGATAATGTGATAAGTAATGTGTCTATTACAAACACGGATCAAATGAATCTTGAGAAGGAATGCATCCTGCATCATCAAGCATCTTACCTTTTAAAAATACCTAAAACGCCCCTTTCTCCTTGCTTTTTTGTGCGCAAAGTCCCTTACAATGTCTGTTTTGTCCATCTGATATGCGCGCTTACTCTCAATACTGAAAATCGCAAGTTCAGAAAGTCTGTCTTGGCTCATTGTGCTTTTCAGGCAGGTTTTTATTAGTTTCAGTTTAGAAAAAGACCTCTCGCCACTTGCCACTGTGACAGGGATTTGTTAGAAAAAGCTTGAGAGCAGTAGCCATGTCTGAGACACTTGGTAGAATAGCTGCATGCTTCAAAATCAGCAGCTCTGCCAGATCTTTAATTGCACCTGTTTTGAATTATTTATTTATTTATTTTTTTCTGACCGCAGGACACTTCGAAATGAAAGCAACTGTGATGGAAATTCTGGTGAAATGTGATTGCGGTAGGTCACTGCAAAAGTTTCGGCTAAAGCACGCATCAGCTGCATGTACGAGCTCACTTGGACGTAAAAAGCAGAATCATTTCGCTATTGTATCCAAACCTTTGAAACAGGGAAACCACTGTATCGATGCAAGTGTAAAAAAACCCTACTTTGAACATTTTGAGACGTTGGTCCACACTGATTTAATCGAAGTGGTGCGTTTTTTAAATGACAGCTGATCCCCCAGAATGCAGCAAGGCCTTGTGCTGTGCTTTTAATGTCCTCGAACTGATCTCTTAGCAGTGATAAGGTGTTGCAGGTATTTTCCAGTAAGGTAGCTGCTTGAGAATTGTCATTGTCCAGTGATGAATGATTTTATGACATGGTGTGACAGTGCGTTTTTGCAAGTAAACTTAAAAAAGGACTAGGGATATGGTAATTGATTTTAGATCTAGTCCTTTGGCTCCTCAACCAATTAGAGTGAAAGGTCAAATGGTGAAATGGGCTAGCAGTTACAAGTACCTTGGTCTTATCATTGATAATATGTTGCGTTTCGATACTCATGTTGAAGCAGTATGCAAAAAAGGCCAGCGACGGTTACACTTCACGTCTTCGGAGGCTCTCTACTTTTAATATTTGTAGGACTCCTATGACCATGTATTATAAATCTTATATTGAGTCTGTACTTTGCTTCTCTATATGCTGTTGGTATGGCAATGTAAAAGTTAAAAATCGAAACTCATTGAATGGCATTGTCAACCAAGGTAGTAAGATTATTGGCATTAAGCAGACCGGGTTAACAAATAGTTTTGAATGGTTTGTCTTAGAGAAAGCTCAAGCTATTCTTGCAGATTGTACCCATCCACTGTTCCATGAGTTTATAATGCTTCCTTCTGGTATACGTTATAGTATGCCTAAACTTAAAAGCAATAGGTATAGATATTCTTTCCCACTGCTGTAAGGCTTTTAAATGCGTAAGATGTTTGAATGTTGTGTTTGTTGTTTGTGTTTTGTTGGTGTGTTTTGTATGATATGTTTACATATTGTATGCTGCACCAAAAACCCCATTGGGCTTATAAAATTTGAACTTTGAACCTTGAATAAGATCCATCTTTCTTCTGCAGTACATGTGAAACTACATTGACCATCTCCAAAACTTTTTCCTGAATCACAAGCATCATAGCAAATTCAAATGTTTCCATTGATTTTGAGTCCAGTCCCCTCTGTACATTCTTCTGATTTTTTTGACTGCTGAATGACTGCAGTGCCTTTAGGATGACAGCATATCAAAAATGTTGTGTGTGGAGAGCATCACGCCTCAGTCTTTTCAGTGTTGGCTTTAAAAGCTGATTTTCCAATATTTCCCACCTTTGGCTTTGATACTTTTGCTGAAGAAAACATAAAGTATCTGGACCACGTCATAGAACTCCTTGATCGCTGTGATATGCTGACAAGCATCATTTAACACCAAATTCAAATGATGCGCTGCGCAATGTATGTATACAGCATTGGGCTCCATGTCTAGGATCCGTCTCTGCACCCCAGAATAAATTCCACTCATAACACTGGCCCCGTCATATCCTTGGCCTCTGCATTTTTTAAGCGACAGACCCTTACTTTGCCCTCTGCAGTTTGATCGGTGATATTCTGGAATCCGAAAATACTCTGTGACATCAATGCCAAGTGGATTATCATTTTCGTCTTTTTGAACTGTTACATATCTGAAAACTTGACTGAGTTGGTCAACTTTGCTGCTATCCTGAGTAGTGTCCAATATGATGGAATTGAATTCAGCCTCCTTTATATCAGCCACAATTTGGTTGTGGACCTTCTGAGATGATAACGCAATCAATTCATTCTAAATAGCTGGGCTTAAATAATTGACGTGGCTTTTTTTCATCCAGCAACACTGGGTCATATCGGGCTAACAACTCGATCACTGACAAAAAGTTCCCATTGTTTGGGTTATTCAAATATTCACATGAGGCTAATGTCAGAGTGATGTCAGTGATTCTTGTAAGCACTTGAGTCCAAAAACTAACCTAACTCTTGTATTTGCTGTCAAGTTGTGCATCAATTGTAAGGTCGTTTTTCCACATATCATATGTGAGGCAGGCTGCTATATGAGCATGTGAAGATTTGTGTTTCTTTATTTTGCCTGAAAGGCCCTGCCAGTCGTTAATTCCCACAGTCCATGACAGATGGTGGTACAGACATCTCCTGTCTGCAAAAAGTCAGCACGGCTCACAATAGGCGCGGTACATATTTTGAGAGTAACACAACCATTTTTGAGAAACCGTACCCATTTTAGAGCATTTAGAATAATAATGTTTCGAAAAACATCTGCCATTTTTGTCTCTGGGATAGGAACCCTCTGGTTTACATGGTCCCAGGTTAAGTATTGCCCTCTTCACACTTGCATTGGTTAAATCAACGGGGAAATTCGCTCTGTCTGTTGGATAACGTGTACATGTCGCTGTTACCTCCACTGTAATATTTCCGCTGCTGTGACAGTCATCAGCTTGCGCTTGAATCGATATCTGGCGGGTCAGTTAGCAAAGCCGCGCCCACGTTAGAGGTAGTAGCGCCTGTGCTGACACTGCTAACATCACAATCAGTACTTATATTCGCAGCTGCCTCCTGCTAATTTGGAAGAAATATAGATGAAATCTTCAGTAGTTTTGCATTGAAATGCTCTTTTACATATTTTCTTTTACAAATTTTTGCACTCATACGCTTCAGTTCATAAGCTTCCCTCTCAAAGCAATTTAGGAAATTCTCTATTTTGATTGGATAAAACAACGACAAAGGAAACTGTGATCGGCAAACAGGGCTGGCTACGGCCGTGGGTGTGCGTCACTTCGCCACCGGAGAGAAGAGAGCGAGAACGCGCAACAAAATGAACCAGCTTGGAATCTGAAAAATGTGAGACTCGAAAAATGCATCACGGTGCATCTCTATTAACAAAATCATGATCCAGCCTTGACATAGATTGATAAACTATATTACTCACAACCAAAGCTACCATAACTAGGGGCATATTATACATCTTCTCTGGTTTTTGAAACTCACCCACTTTGTCATCGATATAGACAGGGCTCTTGACAGTACATCTAAAAGTAATTTTCCATGTATTTATTACAAACTACCTGAGTTGTTAACAGTCCAATTCAGTATAGTTCACGCTCTCGCTTTCTAATTCTAATGCTTCTGAACTGGAGCATTAAGGTGTTGTCAAAGATGTTTCTCATTTTCCTGTAAATGGATTATAAACCTGATGCAGCTTATGCAGATAGACTTATTGTCGTATCTCAGTAGAGTAGCATATATATGAAGGTTAGCACTCAAATGTGATGCAAGTGAAGGAGACAGGGAAAAGTGATAGATAATTGGGAGGAGAATTATGTGAGAGAGAGCAAAACTGTCTAGTAAGAGAAAGAAAGACAACCATTGGGAGAGACCAAGGAGAAGAGAACTGAAACATAATTGTGGACAGTGGAGGTCAAAACAGGTGTCTGACCACTGACAAACCCTTTCAGCCCATAGTAACAGGCTAAAAACTGTTACAGTACCTTTACAAATTGTGCTGTATAAACTTGTTTTTCTTTTGCCCAGGGTTCTGACAGTTGGTTTTGTGGATGGTGGCAGAGGGGAAATAACAATAATTATGTTTGAATCAGTGTGAGAGCTGTTATTAGCCACCCATTATTTTCTGCTGTCCATTCACACCATAAAAAAAATTACACATTCAGACATAATGTCTTTTTTTTTTTTTTCCTGGTGTTTGTGAAACAGTGGACAGAGCTAAGGTCATTTATCAAATGTAAGATGTTTTAGTATTGTGTATACATTTTGCTCATTGTTTGATGTGTGGACAAAAATATTTAGGCCTCCCCATGTTGCTTGTCCTTCTGCTATCACAAAAATGAAACATGTTTGTTATATTTTTGAAGATGTTTCATTGCGATGGCCCTAGTGCCCACAACTTCTGTTTCACCTTAATTCCTTAGATATTTCTGCAATGGATGATGTCATTATGGTTATGTATGTCAATGCGAAAGTTTTAATATCTGAAAAAAAGGTTGCAATTGTAGAAATTACAATCATTTACATCACACAAGGAATAACGGCCAATTTTATAATAGTTACTTTTCTGAAATTAGACTTCCTCAGTGACATATGCAGTGGGCAAATGCGACCTCCAGAGGGTGCAGCCTCCGAACCCAAGCCCGTGGTCAGGGGAAGGCTAATCCTTTCCCAGCCTTACACGCTCTGCGGCTCTGAGTGTGCTCAAGTCATGCGCGCTCTCTCGTGCGTGTGATGTGTTGTGTGTGCGGAGCATGGTGTCCGGATCCTGGCACTCCTAGTCCTACTTCAGAGTTGGGGTCCAGACATTCATGCTCCATATTTTCTTATGTCTTTTATTGTGACAGGTTGAGTGTTCATTGCCTCACCATGTGCTCTTGTCTAGTCTTGTGTATTTTTCTAGAGCACCTGACTTGTGAATTGTTCATTGGCCAGGTGTTGTCATCTTTTATGTAGCATTTGGCTTGTGATGGTTTTCATTGTTCTCGTACCTGTCCGCCCTCGTTATCATCCTTGTTTATTGTCCCTGTATTCTCAGTCTTCCTACAGGGTTTTTGTTGTGTTTGCTTATTTTTGCTATTTTAAATAAAGCCCATCACCCCCTGTATTCGAGACATCGCCTCATCCCTTACACCAAACCAGACAAAATGATGACAGAATTTAGATTTTTTTTGGTGAACTATGCCCTTTAACCCTTTGATGCATACGATCACACCGGTGTGATCAATTTAGGCTGGTCCCTGGAGCTTATGATCACACTGGTGTGATTTGAACATTCAGTGTGTCACATGGAGAACTGCTAAATTCAAATGTACTTTCCTGCTTTGGCTGGCACTGAGCCAGAAATGGACGTGCTCCGTGATATCATACATCACAACTATTCAGTGTTTTCAACCACATAATCTTTATTTTAGGTTTTAGACTTTTAAATACACATAAGTACTAGACAATACATTTATAGTTTGTAATATACACACTGATGTCAATGGAAGCGGCAATAACAATCCTTTCAATTATAATTTGTCAACACGTTTTATTCATATCAGATATACATTGTGTAGGTAATTTACTCTATTCTTCTCTTACTTTACCAGCCACTTACTTTCATGTATTTTGGGAGAAGTGGATGAATTGACGTGTTGTAAATCTGACGGCTCCGATCTGAACTGCGGAGTAAATTAACATGGTGGCGCCCATCGCACGTTATCAGCTAACATAATCATTATAAAGGTTTTTAAACAACAAAACACATTCACTTCCATATGTTTGAGAATCGGAATATCAGGTTGTTGATGACATTGCTAACAAGTTTGTGAATATTTTGAATAATAAAGGAAAAACTCAATAAATAGCGATACATCTGTCATACAGCGCTATTGTGTGCGCGGTGTGTCAAGCATGACGCATTGCCATGAAAATAATAATATGAGTGGTGCACACCTCAGAAATAAAATTTGTGAATGTGGAGCATTAAAGGGAGCTGTAACAAATTGTCCACTGTAGGCGAGCTTAGATGAACCCAAGTGCAGTTTTATTTACAGCGTGCACAAATACGACACATGAACAGACTTGCCACGACACATGAACAGACTTGCCACGACACATGAACAGACTTGCCACGACACATGAACAGACTTGCCACGACACATGAACAGACTTGCCACGACACATGAACACTCACCAACAGCAGGTTACAACAAACAAGGCAAACATGAGGGCTTAAATACACAAAGACTAATGACTAACAAGACACACCTGTGAATAAGACAATGAACCAATGACAGAACTGAACTGAAAACACATGACTAAAACAACCAATGAGAACATAACACATGGGGGAATCACATGACAATGGAGCACATGGCAGGATCACATGACAAACAGGAACACATGACAAAACCAGGAAACATAACAGTGACCATGACAAAATAAGTTGTTTGTACAAAACCAAAACATTAGACATTACAGGAGGGATTAAAGTAAGATGAAATGACCTTCAAAGCAGAAAATAATTAATCCAATTCTATCCTGTAATATCTCCAGCTGTGTTTCTAAAGAAAACTCTGTCTGCCCCCAGTAATACTGAAGTCAAGCAGGGAGTTGCCATTATGTTGTTTATGTGAGAAGTAGCTGTGGTGTATTTGCTCCACCAAACAGTTATACCTTTTATAGCTCTCAAATGTAGCACATCTTTCACATGGTACAGTCAAGAATCCAAAAGAAGTGTCAAATTTTAAATTATTCTTTCAAGCTCTTATCGATATTAGGGGCTTAAGTGCATTTTAGGGCCAAATCTAACACCAATCTACCCGATGTGATTTTTCCCATGGACCACGCCCCCTTCCCCTGGTGGTTAAACCTCCCCACCCACGAATCACGCGCACTCACACACAGGCCACCTTATGAGGAATTGAAAAATTAAAACAACCAACCATCTCTGTCAAAACAAATTTCTGAAGATATTTATTTGCAAAAATTTAAACTGCCACAATAAGAAGCTATATTCATAATCTATGGCAAAAAAAAATACTATTATAAATTAAGTTAGTGGATAATTCAGCAGCAAAAGTTATTCTGCACAATTTTCTAAAATCTGAACATTTAGTGGGGAACAAATAAAAGGTCAAATGTTCCACATTGCTCTTTGTATTGTTAAAAACAAGCGAATATATTTATATATACTGAAAAGACATTTCTTTTAAATGTATAGCGCAGCTTTTTTATGATAGGACGGAACAAGAACAAGGCTGTTAATAATCTTTAATTGCGCATTATAATATGAAATATAGAGTGGCAAAGCACTTTATGCGAATTCCTTGAAGCAACAGTTTGAGCCTTTTTTTTCCTTCAGTTTTAAATTTCAGTTACTGTGCGCGTGAAGAAAAATTCTTAGTGCTCTCTACTCCAGTGTTGTGATCTAACAGAAACCCAGGAGAAAGATGACATGATTTAGAAACCGCAATAAACTCCAGCAAGTCCATTTATGCAAAACCATAGACCTTTATCTATTAATAAAGTATAATAATGAACATTGATCTTGGAGTGAGGTTCATCATGTTACTGTCGTTTGAATGCTGAATGGAGAATCTCTGAATGGGGGGAAAAAACTGTTTTTCAGGTAGTTCTAACAGTTTTCAGGTACAGAATTTGGCATAAGAATAAATATAAATGAATTTTTATTAAAGTTACAAAATAATTTAGTCAAGAGCAATGAGTGATTTCTTTGTCCTTTGTTGTTTGATTAACATTAAAAACACAGCAGCAGGTTTATTAAAGCTGCAGTCTGTAATATTTTTTGGTTAAAAATGATCCAAAATCAATTTTTGAGCAAGTACATAACCAGCCAGTGTTCAGAACTATCTCCTTACCTTAGCACGATTCACAACGGTGAATAACAAGCAGAAATAATGTAGGGAACCACTCGTTATATATAAATCATGCAACAGTTCAAGTTTTCACTTGCATATGTGATTTAGTTTGAATACAAATGATACATGTGTGCTGAGTGAGTGAACAGCAATCAAGAGCATTTAACAGAAGTGTGTACTCTCCCTCTCTTTTTACATCAATTAATGTTCGTAATATGTGCCTCGTTTTACCTTCTTTGCTATTGACGACCTACATACTTTTCAGCGAAGGGATGTGCGCTCAACAAGCTTGCACGTCTGTAACCCTGCGCGTTGACATTCCACGTTTTGATTATCATCTCGCGTAGAACAGCTATATAGGCGTAAATATTTAATTTGATTAACATTCTTTTAATTCGATACATTTACTTCATAGACATCCTTCTCTGATGTATCCATTCTGCTCTCTGTTTGCTCTGTTGTCTGTGTTTCTTTGTCACAAACACTGTACTGGTATCGGTTACCGCGTGCTATCGGTTGTTGGTATTGGAGCATTTTAATGAGTACATGAGTGCAGTATCTGGCCCGATACCAATACTGGTATCCAGATCTTGTAAACTTTGTTTCATTTTGATGTTCTACCACTGGATGCGTTGAACTATATTTCTAAATCTGCCAAATATATTGGAATCTATATTGGCATATGTTTATCCTAACTTTGCTAATGTTGCTTTACTTAGAATAATTCTATCACAAGCAATACTTAACCTTAAGCAAATCACAATGTGTGGGCTGTGATTTCTGCTAGGCAGATGCTCTCCACATTGCCATTGCCAAATATAGACTGGTCTTATCTCTGCTAATGAGTTCATGTATTGGTGGAAGGTTGAATATCTGCTTTCCTGGTGTGGCGAAAACAACCTGCTGCACAAAGTTAAATGTAATCTTTAGAAAATTGTCGTCCCTTTTAGCCTCTCTTCCAGCATAATTCATAATCTTAGGCACCATTTATTTTATAGATTTTAAACAGAGTGACTACATAACATCCCTTAGAGGATGCATGTCTTGCCGCTACACATTACTGCTCTTATCAATCATCTTTTGGTGTGGAGCTTTATCTGCCCACTCAAAGGATGTGTTGCTTCATATGCCACAGGATGAGGTATGCATTATCAAGCCTACAAAAAGGTTCACTGGGTGTCATCTGCCTTGTATCAAAAAACAGTCTGGCTCCAGGTTGAGAAACAAGTTAGAATATGCCACACTCTTCCCACTTCGGCCTCCACTAAACACCATTATGGAAAACAATACAGTGAAAACCGGACCCAAACCACCTGCTGCCAGAACAGTCTTGAGCTGTGGCCTTCTGTAATGTCCTGTCCAACCTTTGATTTCCAGCCCACATACTGTACAGGGATCCTTGTCTCAGTTATGATAACAGCAGAGTCTGAATCATACACTCTGTTGAGCCTCAATAATTCTGTCATCTATTAAAAAAGACCAGCACCTTTTACAGAAAAACTTTCACAACACCTTTTAAGACTCTGTCAATTATTTAAAGAAAGTTTGTTTCTGTATGCCTGAAAAAAAGAAAAAAAATCAGGTCATCTGAGGTATGATTAACCGACTTATTTCTCTCTCTTTTTCTGTGTTCTCTAGACGGCTCAGACTGTGTTATTGGTCGTTGCTGCGTTCCTCATCTGCTGGATGCCGCACCACATTATCGCTATGTGGGTGGAGTTCGGCCAGTTTCCCTTGAATGATGCTTCCTTTGCATTTCGCATCATCTCTCACTGCCTGGCCTATGGAAACTCCTGTGTCAACCCCATTCTTTACGCTTTCCTCTCTGAAAACTTTAGAAAAGCCTGCAAGCAGGTCTTCACTTGCCATTTTTTTTACTCCCCTCCGCCTGTGGAGAAAGTGGTGCGCATTCGCATGGAGAACTTTTCCATGACACATTCCACTACTAACATGTGACTCAAAACATTTAAGCGATATCAGCACTGTTTAAAAAATTGGGCAAACATTTGTGTCGTTGTTTCTGGATCATAGCATAGTGAGTGGATCACGTTCAAGAAGGTTTGACTAACATAGACAGTAAAAATTAAGAAGCACCCTTGAGAAGTAAAAATCCTATAATATCTCAATCCATGTATATCAAAAGCATTTGCTTAACTATTTAAGTGTAAATAGTGTTTGTCATTGAAATGTTGTTTTATTACAGTTTTTATGTTTACTGTTTAATGTGTTTAATGTTATTGAAAATAATTGTAGATATTAATTTAGAAAATATAATTATTATAAGAGTTTTTGAATATGTTTGAAAGAAACACTCTAAAAGAACATGGCTGTGTTTGTGAATGAACTGTTCTGCCTGAACACCTTTTTTAGTGTTGTATTCATCAAACAACTTTAGTCTCAGTATAAACATGCCATAAAGCTCAATATTTACTTGTATGCTGTAATTATATATTCGGTGACATTAGTTTGTGTATTATGTCCAGTCTTATATATCTATTATAAAAAGAAAATATTATGGAAGGCTTCCCCCTTAGGAATTCAAATAATAAAAACAAGAATTCAATGAACAATAAAATGTATGTTTAAGATTTCTGGTGCTTTAATAGTAAGTTGTTGTTTAAAAAGGATAGCTATCTGTATCCTGATGGTTAACTGTTTGACATGGACTGGTGATTGTCCTAAACAAAAGACCAGTGGAAACTTGTGTGTGTGTGTGTGTATATGTATTTATCTCTTACCAGTCTATTACTCGTGGCTCTCTGTGAGATGTCAGTACAAAAGCTCTTATAAACACATTTTTTTTAGAATCAGGAACGAGTCAAGAGTCTCACAACTTAAAACGTCCCTATTGAGTGCCGAAAAAAGGATGACACAACAGGTCAGGTTCATGTCTGGTGAATATGACCGCATAAAATGCTACCATCACTCATGCCTTTAATCCTTGTGGAATACAACTCCATTACAATGCAGCTCTCACTATAATGTGATATAATAGTACAAATGATAACACAGTGCTGTAGGTGATGACCAAGTCAAAGTACAGACTTTATTTTTAAGTATATGATGTATATTGGAATACATTTATAAACAGTGCTGCATTTCACACAGTGTCAGCACTATAGGTCTGGCAGTGCACCATGATAAAAAAAAAACACTGGAAGAACTCCCAGGTGAGTAGTCTGGGAAAATATCCAGAATCTGGTGATGCTAAATCATGCTCAGAAAAATCATTAATAACAAGGTTAACCTGTTCAGACATTGTCAGTTTCAAAGCACATCACTTTTTCAAATCACAATTAGATGCAGCTAAATTAATCTTTTGATTGCTGTATCACACTGCCATTTATTTCATTAGAAATTCTATAACTTTTTTTCTAGTCACTAAAATTGAGTCAAATTAGGTTTAGACAATGCATGACAAAAGTTATCAAATATCTTAGCATTGCTAGCAACCTGAATTTTCAATGCCTTCTATATAAAGTTTTCTCGAAATTATTAGAACATTGTAATTTTTTTCTTGTGCCTAGAACATACTTTGGGTCATTAACAGCTATAGATATGCAACCTCATTCTCTATACATTTTACACCAAATATCTCTACCATTAAAAAAAAAAGACAAAGATCCACATATATACTAAAGTAAACATCCTTTTTTTTAACACTTCATTCACCAAAAGTATAAAGTGTTAAAAAAAAAGATGTTTACTAGTATATATGTGGATAATTTAACCCAAAAGTCTTTGTTGCATTTCAAAGGCAAAACGTTGCTGTACAGTCACTGTTAAGAGTCACTGTCCAAATGCATGTCAAGGGCATATGCGTGATGGTTTGTCTGCCCTTCATACATTAGAGGAAGCATACATCTCACAAAATGGACTTAGTGTTATATTTAGTGTATATTTACTTCATAAGGGAGTAGTTCTGCTTGGCCAGGTTGCTTTTCTTCAAAATAAGCCCATCAAGGAAGCTCACAGCTCCGTTTATGTCTCCTCTAATCAATGTTATGAAAGACCCTCTTCTCAGTAACACTGCTGCAAAGTTCAAATTTATCTCATGGCAACCCTCCTGTTGTGCCGTGATAATAAACAGTTGGTAGTGAAGCATGCAGCCTCACTTTCAGACCTCTCTATCACATTCATTCCCATTAAGCAAAAGATAGCCATTAGCCCCACTGAAATAACAACACAATAAAACAGGACAACTGACAACTTTGCCATTTAAATGTGTTTTTGTCTTAGTACCACTTGCACCTTCTTTAAATGAGGCTGTTTGTTATACAATTTATTGTTTAGTGCCAAATACCTCACATAATGGCATTGCCTAAAAGGTCAGATATGACGGTGGGAGGTTAATTGCAAACATTTTCAAAAATAAAAGATAAACAGAAATGTAAACAGAAGCTTTAGGCCAGAATGTTCATAGATGTTTAGTGCTTTAAAGGTTCAATACAACAAATGCACAAAGAAACACTTAAATATGGTATTTAATTGTTCTTGTGCAAAAAGAATTTAAGTCAATGGGAAAGTCAACTGATTTTCAGTATGGACAAAAAAAATATCAGAATATATTTTGTGTTCCACAAAAGCAAGAAATTCATACAGGTTTTGAATAATATGAGGGTAAGGCTACATCCAAAAAAGCATCCATCCCTATGTTGTATACAAACACTATGTAAAAAAAAGAGTATGTCTGAATTAACAATATCCATCAAAAAAGTTGGCAAAGATTCTGAGATGAGCATCTGATGGACACTTTACTATCCCATGAGGCCACGGGAGAGGAATAGCAGTGAATAGCATAATGAATAGCATTGAAGCCAACTGACACTGTAGGAAACATGACAAATGTAGCATGTCTGGAATACATTCATACATTCTTACTAAGAGTATGTCCATAAATGGGGTCAAAAAACTTTTGTGTTCTACATAAGTCATACAGGTTTAGAATGACATGATAAATGAGATTTTTTGGGGGGGGTGAACTATCCCATTAAGATGTCTAATAAAAAGGAGAACAGAAGCTTTTGGACAAAACGTTCTTTTAAAATGTTTATTTTAAAGGTTCAAAACAAATATACAATAAACATTTCACATTATTATAAGGCTGATTTGTAGATCATACTTTAATCAGTTATTTGTTTTTTGACATCGGTTTTATTGCTGGGTTTCTGAATTTCTGACTCCATCCCTGGTAAAGATGTTCTCCTCCTGGCTGCCGTCTCTATTCTCTGCACAAGTTCCACATCCCACGGGTGAGTAACGAAGCTCAGCACCTCCCCTCCCCCGGAGCCACCTGCTCTACCCACGCGCCCTGCCCGGTGGATGTAATCTGTGTGGGTCTCTGGGAAGTCATAATTAACAATAAGTCCAACCCTCTGTGTGTCTAAACCTCTTGAAGCTATGTCAGTGCATATTAGAACATCAACACTCCCTCTTTGAAAGTTTCTGAAAATTCCCTCTCTCATAGTTGCAGGCATCTCTCCCTGGAGTCTCATATGACGAACACTCATCTCTTCCAGCGAATAGCCCAGCCAGTTGACAGTAGAAGCCGTGTTACAGAACACTAGAATGCCTTTATGCTCCAGTTCAGCTTTCTTCAGAGCTTGATGAAGCTCTAGAATCTTGTCTGCACCTTTGATCCTGAGAAACGTCTGCTTTACATGCGGCATGAGATGATGTAGCATGCGGCTTTTAACGGTCACCATGCTGGCCAGGTCAGTCACCTTGCTGAGAACCTCTCCCACGCCACCCGGAAACGTGGCTCCCACCACAACCAGCTGAGCTTTATGATCAAGCCCAACCGTCTCTGAGAGTCTGGACGCCACCTGGGCATGTGAAAAAATATCCTCAAGCAAGCTTGTAAAACTGACGTCAAACATTGTGTCAGCTTCATCGATGACTAGGAAGTTTAGTTCGCTCAAGCTGATGAACCGCTTCCGGAGGGCCTTTAGCAGAGCACCAGGTGTGGCTACTAAGACATCTGGCTGACCATGAGCGAACGCCGCTTTGATGTTTCCCACACCTCTCCCGCCGCCTGCAACTTTGACCACTAGTCCAAACCGTTGGCTGATTGATCGAGCTACAGATGTCACTTGTTCTGCTAGTTCCCGAGATGGAACAACGACCACAGCACGAACATTTCTCTCTGAGTCTGTGAACGGCTCCTCCTGCAGCCTGTGGATGATGGGAAGGAGGTAAGCAAGTGTTTTTCCACTTCCTGTCTCTGCAGCACATAGAATATTGCGCCCTTTTAGTATTTTGGGAATGGTTTGCATCTGCACTGTGGTGGGGTGAATTATATTCTGACTGTGTAAAATCTCGACCAGTTCTGGACAAATGTTAAAGCAATTAAATGTCTTTTTAGGGGCGGAAGTGATGACATCACCCTCGTCCTTCTGCTTGAGCATGGATGGTGGAGCACTCTGGATGCTATTTATGGAGAAGTAATCCCCTAAAGTTTTATTACTCTTCCATCCCTTTGATGTCATAACAGGTTGTTCAAATTTCCCAAGTGTATAGCCTACAGACTGGTTTAGCTGCGGGTTCTTGCACTTGATCAACAGTCTGCCAGGCTTGATTGTTGGCAGCCTGTCAAACTTCTTGCTCTGCATCTGTTTGACGCTCTCTATGCGCTCTTGCATGGGTCTCGGGATGCGGATCACAACAGGCTGTGAGCTAGCGGTTGTCATTCTGCGTCGATCCGCACTAATGTGCGCGATCTGTCCCCTGCCGAGCTGCGAACTAGAAGAACTGCGTGTTGCCTGCGACAGCTTGGAAATGAGAAAGGCACAGCGTCCGAACTTCACTGCCTGCATTGTGAATACGAGTACAAACGAAAATAAATATCGTATGTCCTGTTTAATACACAAACGGTTCAAAGAATAACCTTTTAATGTGACAAATGCGGTAAAGGATTGATCTCACATGCGCCCATGCTCCGACCGGGCACAGAATGATGACGTTTACAAACACCGTAATGCCAAAATTAAAGCCCCAATGATCAAATGTGAGATGACTCTTACTACTTCTGTAATATCTTACATTTATACATTTAAAACACTATTTTATCCTAAGCGATTTATCTAAAGGAGGCAATAATAGTTTCAAACATTGTCTAGAATAGTACGAGCTTGGACAGGGAGGGATTAAGAAAGTGGAAGCATAAAATAATATTGGTAACACTTTACAATAAGGTTCATTAGTTAACATTAGTTAACTACATTAGTTAACATAAACTAATAATGAACTGCTCTTATAAAGCATTTATTTATCTTTGTTAATGTTCATTTTAACATTTACTACTACTTTATTAAAATAAAATAAAATAAATATATATATATATATAAAAAACATGGATATTGTAGTTATGGTATCAACAAATTAACTATGGTATTTGTAGTAAAACTGTGGTTATACAAATGGTAATCAATCCGCCAAAAACATGGTTACTACATTTTTACTATAATAAAACCATGGTTAATTTTCGTAAGGGGAAGCACAGAATACTGTACCAGGCACAGAAAGCTCACTGTTTGCGATTCTCGAAATATTTGGAGAAAAATATAAATATTGAATCTATTTGTAATCTATTTTTAAATGTATCTCTGAGGGAACTGACCATATATATATATATATATATATATATATATATATATATATATATACGTATACATATCTATGGAACTGTCTTCAGAAAAGTTTCGACTGCATTTTCTTTTCCTCTTGCGCAGCGCTGCTTTGTTTACATCGGGAACCAAGGCAACGCCATGTTGCTGCTGTTCCATACGCGCCACCTACTGTCAGAGAGTGAATTTGCAGTGAATTTAATTCAGCCCGTTTTTGTTTTGTGCACTTGTGTTTTGTGTGGCATAATTCCACAAGGCTAAAGTCAGACAATTCTGTTTTTGTTTTTTAAAATTGAAACTACAATCTAATAAAAGACTTAAAAAAGATGACTGCTCATGCTACATGGGTGTAGCATCTTTGTTTGGATCATCGTACCCCAAGGGTATAATTTATATCTTTGCTTAAAATAAACTATTCCCCTGTTTTACAGACAAGGCTCAAGCTAGCCCCAATCTAAAATTCATGTTTGAGCTGTTTTAATTGAACACAACTTGCACTGACTTAATTAAATAATTAAATCATTATCTTAAAATATCAATTTCATTTGACTAAATCTGTTGATATTCAGATGAAATGACTAAATTAAAAATAGGATAACCATTCATCAAAAGTGCTGAGATAAGATTTAGTCTATCAGGAGAGAAAAATTAATCTTGCCCCCATGTTAGCCTATATCTTATGCATACACCTACATACATACATAGGCCTGCATACACTCACCTAAAGGATTATTAGGAACACCTGTTCAATTTCTCATTAATGCAATTATCTAATCAACCAATCACATGGCAGTTGCTTCAATGCATTTAGGGGTGTGGTCCTGGTCAAGACAATCTCCTGAACTCCAAACTGAATGTCAGAATGGGAAAGAAAGGTGATTTAAGCAATTTTGAGCGTGGCATGGTTGTTGGTGCCAGACGGGCCGGTCTGAGTATTTCACAATCTGCTCAGTTACTGGGATTTTCACGCACAACCATTTCTAGAGTTTACAAAGAATGGTGTGAAAAAGGAAAAACATCCAGTATGCGGCAGTCCTGTGGGCGAAAATGCCTTGTTGATGCTAGAGGTCAGAGGAGAATGGGCCGACTGATTCAAGCTGATAGAAGAGCAACTTTGACTGAAATAGCCACTCGTTACAACCGAGGTATGCAGCAAAGCATTTGTGAAGCCACAACACGCACAACCTTGAGGCGGTTGGGCTACAACAGCAGAAGACCCCACCGGGTACCACTCATCTCCACTACAAATAGGAAAAAGAGGCTACAATTTGCACGAGCTCACCAAAATTGGACAGTTGAAGACTGGAAAAATGTTGCCTGGTCTGATGAGTCTCGATTTCTGTTGAGACATTCAGATGGTAGAGTCAGAATTTGGCGTAAACAGAAGGAGAACATGGATCCATCATGCCTTGTTACCACTGTGCAGGCTGGTGGTGGTGGTGTAATGGTGTGGGGGTGTTTTCTTGGCACACTTTAGGCCCCTTAGTGCCAATTGGGCATCGTTTAAATGCCACGGCCTACCTGAGCATTGTTTCTGACCATGTCCATCCCTTTATGACCACCATGTACCCATCCTCTGATGGCTACTACCAGCAGGATAATGCACCATGTCACAAAGCTCGAATCATTTCAAATTGGTTTCTTGAACATGACAATGAGTTCACTGTACTAAAATGGCCCCCACAGTCACCAGATCTCAACCCAATAGAGCATCTTTGGGATGTGGTGGAACGGGAGCTTCGTGCCCTGGATGTGCATCCCACAAATCTCCATCAACTGCAAGATGCTATCCTATCAATATGGGCCAACATTTCTAAAGAATGCTTTCAGCACCTTGTTGAATCAATGCACGTAGAATTAAGGCAGTTCTGAAGGCGAAAGGGGGTCAAACACAGTATTAGTATGGTGTTCCTAATAATCCTTTAGGTGAGTGTACATACAAAATTGGGACACTTTTTGGTCTGTATTAAGTACAAATAATCTATTCTACCGACATCATTAATGTTTTAAACAAATGCTCTTTGAAGGAATATTGGTGTTTTTCTTAATATACAGAGATTCAAAAATGATAAAGTGGGACACACAATTTTATCTAGTTTGTGCTTGGATAATACAATTGCTTACAACAGAACATTGTAAAAATTTAAAATTGAATTTTTTCGAAGTGTAAAAGAATAACTTTATAAAAACAGACCCACTTGTGGACTGTGTTAATGATGTGGACTCATAAACACTTAACATTGAAATAATAAGGAAACTACAATAGGCTACAAATAAAAAAAAATTAAAACATTCCAACAGAAGTACAGAAACATAAAGAATTGAAACACTTTAACAGAACTAATGGTATAAAATTACACCATTTCATCTATGTGCCCGCTTTTGTGTGTGTGAGAGAGAGAGAGAGAGAGAGAGAGAGAGAGAGAGAGAGTGCGTGCGTGCGTGCGTTTATATTTAACTGTGTGCTTGTGTATGTGTGCTTCTATATGTGTGTATGTGTTAGTGAGAACAGTGTTCACATGTACATTTTTACTTCAAAAATTCCATTGTCCTCTCCACAGCTCTCGTGGAACCACTAGCTGGGCAACCCACTCCTCATTTGCTTTAACGCCTTTTTTAATCGCCATAGAGGCCATTGCAAATATTACATGATTATTTATTGTTTTAATTTTCTTGTGCAATCTTTCACCATGATTTTTCCCCTGACTTCTTTTCATTTCATTTATTTGAGCCTATATATTCAAAGTGTGCATTGTCTGTCAGTCTGGTTGGGGGTTTAGCCCTTTTCTTGTTTCCTCTTTACCTATGTGCCACTTAAATGAAATCCCTGAATGTGACAGGAGTTGAAGAATGTGTTGATGGCTAAGACAAAGAAAAGAAGACAAGGGTTTTTTTTTACCACACGCTGACACATAAGTGCACAAGTAACTGCGGTATGAAAGCTTAGCCTAGTAATAGTGTAATTTGCATCTGTTACACTATTGTGGCGGAGGATGATTTTCAAGCTTAGCATACTGCATCAGAAGATGATGGCTGGTTCTCTTTTCTGTCTATGTAAATCTTCTTCCGCAACAAGTCACCCCCTACATCAGTGCACTCAACGGCCAGAGCTGATAGTTTTTTAGGCATATCTTTGTTTGTGGATTGACTCTTTCTGCAGTTTTGCTAGGTTTGAAGAATACTGAAGGACTAATGAATTTGTTTAGGGGAAACATCCCAGTGGCCCTAAAGCTACATGGGCATTCTCAACATTGGCTGTTTTCTTCCAAGCCTCTCTGAAGATATGAAAGAACTCAGTTTTAGGCAACTTTGGCCTGCTGTTCTTCGGCTCCATTTCCTTGCCAGTGATGTCTTAAAGAATGCCTTCTCAGCTGGCTGAAGAGCATGTGTTGTGTGGGCAGGGTAGCACATAACATGAATCTTGTTTTCTTTCATGAGCTACAAGAAGTTCAGGTTATAGACATGGCTGCTGTGGCCATCTAAGAAAAGCAGAAAAGAAAATCTTCTTTAGGGAGATGTTTGACATACATTTTACCCCACTCCAGGAAAAGGTCAGAATTTATCCATCTGTTTTCAGACACATTTGCCACTACATTTTCAGTACAAGGCACCACTCATACCACAGCATTTTACCCTGATGACCATAGTTGTACTGTATGACCCAGTGGCATTGAACAGTCAGACCAGAGTAGTGGTCTCTCCCTTTTCTCCAGCTGCGACTAGGCGAGGCTTTGCTTTTTCAGAGAACACACGCATGGAGCTGAAGTTGTCCTGAAGCCCTGACTCATCACAAGTCCAAATATGTGATGGAATATCCCTCCTCGTTTCCTCGCTCCTCCGTCCTCCATCCTATGACCCGGAAACCGATCAAGCTCAGCCATCTTGTAGGAAATCTCAACTCTCTAATTGCACCGCGAGGATCAAGGAGTGAGAAGGCTTCCTGAGGAGTCATGATCGAGGATACACAGGTGTATCCTTTGCGGAAGTGTTTTATCGACTTAATGTGACGCACGTATAAATTCTCCTCCCCCTTCTCGTCTTGCCACAGTTTATTAATTATTATTATAATTATTATTATTGTTTACATGTACAAGACACAAATGTATGTCAAATTACAACAACTGTAGTAGACCAGTTGCAGAATTATATCAAAGCACAAGAAAATGAACAAAAATTAATTATGTTATGAATAACTGGTAATATAAAAATTATGTGGTATTAAAAAAAAAATAGACAAATGTGATATTTTGTGGAGGTTGAAACTATTACAATATAAATAATCTGTAATGTTCAAGAATCCCGACGTGCAAGATAAATCCAGCGATCTAGAGTCATCATTAATTGACAATGCTTTGAAGTGATGCTATATCAGGGATATATCATTTCACTTGATTCAATTCCTCCGTCCTCCGTCCGCGAGGAATGGAAGCTAGGAAAGGAAATGAGGATGCACAAAAAAGAATTGAGAAGCACCCCCAGACTCTTTTTCTTCTTCTTTCTTGTTTTACGGCAGTTGGCATCCAGCTTATTGGTGCATTACCACCAACTTCTGCTCCGGAGTGTGTCACAGGGTGTTTTGGTTTTGTTTCATGTGTTTAGTTTGCAATGTTCACTGTCATGTCTTGTCATGCACTTCCTGGTCTTGTCATGTGATCCTGCCATGTGCTCCTTTGTCTTGTGGTTTGTCATGTTCTCATTGGTTTATTGGTTTAATCATTGTTCACATGTGTGTCTTGTCTAGTTTTTAGTCATGGTGTATTTAAACCCTCATGTTTGCTGTGTGTCTTTGTCTGATATTGAGTGAATGTATGTGGTAACCCATTGTTTGGTGAGGTTGTCGCTCTGTAGTCCAGTTCATGTCAAGTCTGTTCATGTTACGTCAAGTCAAATCAAGTAGTTTAGTCAAGCCAAGTCTTTTGTTTATTGTTTTGCCAAGCCTTTGTTTTATGTTTATAATTTTGGAATAAAGACTGCACTTGGGTTCTGAAACTTTCCTCTCAGTGGATTAATGTTACAGAGTGTGGATCAGATAATAGGTTTATAATCTACTTTTTTCCCCACTAATACACTCAAATTTACTCATTCACCCACACACATACCAAAAAACTAAACAAAACTAAAATCCTTAAACTATTTCATTTTCCAAAATACCTAGCTCTGTTTTATGCTTCTATAGGCCTACTCTACTTATAGCCCATTACAATACATCACATTCTACTAATTATACTTCAAATCCTATTGAAAACCCCTGATTAAAAAAGTCATCAGTACTCTGATCTGTGCCCTATATCTTTTGTGCTTAGTAACCTTTTTAATGTGAACTCCTGCACCCCTTTCTCCCTCAGTTTTTCCCTCATCACCTCTCTCTGTTTCATATCTTCTACAAATCACCATTGCATGCTCTACTGATTCCTCTTCTTGACATCCCTCACATAATCCTGTCTCATCATACCAGACTCAACCCGAGATGCACCAAAATCAATAAAAAATCACAGTCAGTCAGAAGACCATGTGGGCGGGCTCTCTGTGCAAGTGCGCTGTATTCCTAACGAAACAGGTAAGTAGGCCTACATTGTCAAATTCCTAAATCTTACACCATTTTAACATTATTAAAAATACATACTGACTTACTGAGCAGCTGAAACAATCTCTTTTTTATCATATAGAATACACTTGTTTGATCACCATGAGTTGACAATGGGTGTTTCTCAAACGGAAGGCTGCGTCCTATGAAGGCTGCAAATCTCGGCTGCCATGTCATCAAACGTCACTGAAGGCCATCTCAATTTGAAGGATCCTTGGAAGGTTGCCTTCGTTTCACGTCCTTCATTCAGCCTGTTTTGAAGGACGCATTGGATGTATCCTTCGCGGCCTTAAATCACCTACAATCCTTTAGATGCATTTAATTTCACAAAAATATAAACTGATGGAAAACGAGTCAGTACTGAGCTTGTCTGAGTTTATTATGAATGTAAGACAAAAATTATGTTTTCGTATATGAAAGCATAGACGTTATCTTTTGTTTTGCTGTAAATTAATCACTAACACTAAACTGACAATAATGTAAGCCACTGGGAGACCACAGATGGCTGTCATTCACTGTATTGCATTAATAGAAAGCCAGTTAATCTAAAGATTTGTAATGCAAAGTATTTTTTCAAAATTAAGTTTTAATAGTATTTTCGTATCATGACCGTGGGGGCGGGAACATGTGTGACGTAGCCATGCACACTTACTAGACCGTCTCATTCTAACGTTTATTTGCTGAGGAGGACACTGATTTTGTCACATTTTGTTTAGATATAATATGATTTGGGAATGTCCTTGTATGGCCAAAAGGAATCATGGCATACCCTAGGTTTTTGTGAAACGCTGCCACTGAATGGGCCAGTGCTGCATCATCACAAAAGTTTGAGCCTTGCCAATTTAAATATACAAGTGCAAAAAGTGTCCAAAGAGAGCTCAATACGTTCATTCTGTGCGCAAACATCCGAAGCGTGTGCCCAGAAAGCCGCATCTCAGACAGTGTGCAAATACTGATTTGAGCTCTCTTTCACGTCGTCTTGCGTTTGAACAGACAAGTTAACACAAAATGATGTAAAAAAAAACTTTCTTGGCTAGTATCATAATAAACATAGTTGGTTATGGCTTAAGTGAACATAAACAGTCAAGAAAGACAAGGCATGTGTACAGTACTATCAGGATATTGGATCCGTGCATTAGTATTAAAATGACAGCAGTCTAATATTCCTGCTGCTGTCTGTGTTTATAATGTTAATCAAACAGCACTCACTGCTTTTGACTGAATAACTTTTGTAACTTTATTAATGTGATGAATATATTTTTTGTGTATACTTTATATACTTAATTTATTCAGTGAAGACTACGCAGTGTTGTTTTACATTTGATTACTTTATTAAATTTCTATACCTGAAAACTACTGTTAGAGCTAACTATAGTTTTAGCTGTGGTATCAAAATTGGAATAGAGAATTGTGAATTTTCACTGGTATCTATTTTGCAAAAACAGTTTCATGGCTGGTAAAAAAATATTTATTAATGGCCTGTACATTTTCTGAAGTGACTGGCCATTGGCAGGTGTGGCAAAAAGTTAGTTTTAGTTTTATACTAGATAATGAGACATATAAAAATAACAAATTATAAATAAATGCAATATAATTTACAATTCTGGTCACGTTTTAGAAATAATATGCATTATACTTAAATCTTTTGTAACTTTAAAATTTATTATATACATTTTCTAAATCTAACTTTTGTTTTGTTGCTGAGTGGCACTGTGATGTATTATAATAAGAGCAGCAGGGTAACAAGAAGGGTGTGCGTTGGTAATGGGGAAGCACACAGTGCTTTGAACGTGCTAAAGGGTAACATGCAAGGAACAAGGTGCACAATATATTGATGTATGCCTTGTCTGGAACATGAAGGAATGAGAAGCCACAGAAAGTGGATTTGAGGCAATGTTTATTCATTGGAACAAACATAAGGAAATAGCAATTTGATTTATCTGATTTAAAACTGACATGAACATATGAATGAGTCCTGCGTTGCCAGTAATTGAGACACTATGACTAACACAAATGATAGAATTTTGTTCCTATACAATATGCATTTTAATTCTAAGGAAAATGTTATCAACAGCAAATTACCTCAAATTAGTTTTGGAACCCTGGCAGCTTCATTTATCTCCACTCCAGCCTGAAACCACAGAGGTGTGCTGCCACTGACCTGCATTCAAATAATCACAGAACTTCAGCTTGTAGAGTCATCATTAATTGACAATGCTCAAAGAGAGAGAGAGAGTTTGTCATTTTAATCAAGTTATGTCATAGCCTTTTTTTGTTAGAAGAAACACTATTGAGGTTTTGTCTATGATTGTAATGATATTAAGGGACAGGGAAGCACTTTGAAGTTATTGACCATCTGTGTCTGCTGCTTATATCAGTCCTATCGCTGGATCATAAGCTGATAAACATTTTAGCATTTAATTTAATCTAAGTTCATTTAATTTTTAAGTTAACATAAAAAACATATTCTCACAAGATTCAGCAAAGTTTAAATTTGTATATTCTTTCTTTCTTTCTTTCTAAAATGTTAAATAGCACTATTTCAAAAAGCGTAAAACCTTCATTCTTCGCTTTACATCTGCACAAACAAAACAGCTTATTTTAGGCACGGGCCCTGCAATAATTTGGTGTTTCACTTGATTGTTTTCACTTCGTAGTAATTGACAGGCAGAGGAAAAAAGTGCACTACAGAAATGAAGAAGTAAATTATTGCAATGCACGCTCTATCTGCCACAGTCTCTTTAAAAATATATTTTAGAAAAGACAATTGCTGTACCCAAAATTTGAATGTCAGTTTAGTATATATTTTTTACCACTAATGTTTACCAAATTTCCTCTCTAATGTGTTTTTCTTGTATTTATGGTCCAGACGTCAGATTCTGTCGTTCTCAGTAATGGCAGTGTTGTTTGTCAGGTCTGAAAAATGATATTGAATATTTATTGCATTGCAGGGCCATCTTCCTGCAGATGTCAGACTGTTATTGGTGTCATTTGCCACATAGCTGTATGTTGTTTACCTGAGAGAAAACTTGATGTTAAAACTGAAAATGATTTAGTCAGACCTGTTACAGAATTATCACAGCACAGTTTTATTTTATTTTATTTAGCCTTATTTACAGACAAGTCACTTAAGAATGAATTATTTTCAATAACAGTCTGGCAAAAGAACAACAGTCTCCTGGAGGACATACAATTGAATTTTAATACTATATTTCCAACATTTCCTGTGTATTTTCAATGCAGGTACGAAGTACCCAAGTTGCATTATATTGCCAGGATATGCCTTCAGACAACCGATGACAGGAGAAATCCCCCAGATGGAAAACAAACATGCAGTATATATGTATAATATATAAAAATCTATCCCATGTTAACATGATGTTATATTATCTTGATAGCTTTAGTCAGAGTATTTTTTTTAATTGCGCAATATTTTCATGAATACTCGTTAAAAATATGCTGCTTTTCATTCGAGTGGCTTGTTTTTCAATCAGCCCCTGATTCAAATCAGATGTGTCTCTGAAGTCCTTAAGTCCTGACATTGTCTGGAGAACTTCCACTTCTCTCTCCTTCATCTCATTCTGCTTTCCCTTGTGGGTTTTTATCAACACTCAAGGTAATTAAATGGTCACCGTCTCAGAAACCGCCATGAGCATGAATTATTTTCTCTGCATAAAATGAAAACTCCATTTTCATCTGGTCTTTGTGCTGAGTCACTTTCTAATATTAACACTGTATAGTGGAGCCCCTCATTTCTTTAAGATGTTTTTCTACTTCTTGCCATAAATCTTTTTTTATTGTTTTACAGCAATTAGACAACAGCAAAAACTACTAAGATAACGATGCCTCTGAAAAGGTTTGTTTTTGTTGAAGCTGATAGCAATTACAGCTTAAACACAGTATCCCCATGAGATGCTGAGCTTTAATGACTCACTGTAATGATGTCTGCTACATCAATACAATGGCTGTTCAGTTACTAGCGATAAATTAATAAGAACCACAGCTTATGCTGCCCCCTCACACCAAAGATCCTCTAGTCTAGCACCTCTCACAACAGCTCTTACCACTCTCTCTTAAAAAAAGAAAAGAAAAAAAGGATCATGTTTTTTAGCTTTGGTTGTTGATTTATTTTAAGCTCCTTGACTCCTTTTGTTCTTCATTACTGCAGCAAAATATGTGCCACTGATGTCAGATAAAATGCAGTTTGTTCAGCCCTGAGCTTAGATGCTGCAAGCCCATTCTGCTGTAGATTTGCATTGTTTGGAGAATGTCGGTTGAATTGTATTGCCATGTCTTGAATCAGAAGAAGACACACACGATGCTGGAACACAATGGAGACTTGGAGGGAACAAGGGATGAAGGTAAGTATCATATGGGAAGTCCTTGAAGTAAGCATAAAGGTAAGTACCCAATACGAACGAGACTGGACAGTGACTGAGAGTGTGTGAGTGTCTTTTGTACTGTGGGTGATTGCTGTGATGATGAACTGCAGGTGCGCGTGATTAGTACTCAGGGGAAGGCGTGCGCTGTGATTGTGTGACGTGGGAGCCTGGCGTGTCTGTGACAAGAACATGTTGCTTTTCCTTTTTCCATCAGAAGGCCTATAGTTTGTTGATTTCTCTTTAGACATCTTTTAATACAGATTGTGCTGGTTATAATTATTGAAACATACACAAGTAAATAAGTAAAAAATATGAAAATAACATTTAACAAATCACTCTTTTGATGCATTTCCATTGCCAATTGATGAGATCATTTCAATTATAAGTACATTTACAGCAATTTTTGCAAAAGGTATGTTTAAATCAGACCTTCCTTCTGTATGTATTTGACTCCATAAAAACAAAAGTACCGGCTCATTAGATTCACAATCTATTGGTTGCGCTGTATGTTTTTATTTTTAACTAAAAAGAATAGATTAGAGTCATTTGTTTTGTAATCAAACTATACTGGTTGTGTCATGCTGTTTGTTTCAGGAAGCTGCTGTCAGAGGCCCTGCTGTTTCTGTTTGATATTAAGATGTGTTTTCTGTGATCCATTCAGGTGATCCATTCAAGTGGTCAGCACTTAATACAGGTAGAAACAGGATGAGCTTTGACTACACTCTCAGAAAAATCAGCATGGGTTTTCTTGAGAGGCTGGTTGTCCAAAATAGTTTTTATGGTTAAAGAAGCTGTTTTGGGAGGCTCTAATCTGTGGCAAAAGAGTGAAGGATAGACTTTGTGTTGCTGTTTGTAAACATCACACCTGTATCGCTCGCACCAGACAGAGACTGTGATGCAGTGGCATCGACTCTTTATGTACAGATCACTGCTCTTTATTCTGTGTCACTTATAGTAGTTGGGAGGGCCAGGGGAGAATTACTGCCATTGAACTCCACACTTTGGACCACACTCATCTGAAGATATGACAACACAACTTCGTCAGGCTTTCATGCTGGAAGGTTATCTCTGTGTTGTTTATGAAAAGTAATATTGCATAAAAAAAAATTATTCACTGGAAAGTAAGATGAATACAAGATAAATGTTTTTCATTTTCACAGTTCTTATGATATTTCTGTTGTCATAAGTGTTTACAATTTTTTTTTTAATTTTAGGGCAGTAGGAGTAAAAGTGCCTTCAATGCATGCATCAAAGGTCAAAAAACACTTTCATTTTCTCATAATATACATTGCACATCACCACATTTTTTTTTTATTATTCTCAAACAACTCGACGGATGATTTAATCTCTCTAAATCTCTCCTTTCCGCGAGCTACTCTGCTCTGATTGGTCAGATGGCCAAGTCTGTTGTGATTGGTCTACTGCTTACAGCACTTTTCGGAAATGAAACGCCTATTACCATAACTGAACTTCACTCTGGAGACTTCCTTAGTCCTCAGCGATTGTACACACTGTAAAGACCGTATAACGATGCCATAAATTTTACTATGTCAATCCGAGTGCAAGTCCGATGATGAAACCCAACCCAAACCTCCATCGCAAGGACGACTTAAGCAGGACATTTCTCAGTGATACGCTACACAGTTTGAGGTACATTATGAAATGTTACAGCATTAACAAGTATATGTCCATCAACAAACCCATGTGTATATTTCTAATTTATTGCAGTGCACATGCAGGAACTGTATCAACAACGGTGCATACGTTAGCCCAGCACTAACGTGAATGTATGATGTAACATTAAAGTTTGCAAAACAAATCTTGCTCCATCCTTTAACTTTACTCAAAGTAGTAAGAATGACAGACAATCTGCATTAATAGACACAGTTTTAGGTAATAGTGGCCCACAGCTGCTTAGCAGAAGTATTTCAGTAAGACAGTAATAACGTGAGTTAGTCGGTTAGCCGGATATTTACACAATATAAAACATAAAACAAACACTCGGTAGAAAATATATACATCAATAATTATTCATACTTACAGGTTGTGATTCTGAGGAGCAAGCTGGTCCAAAAAAAATACTGACCCATCCTTCAAGAGCAAGCGTTTTTGCGAATCCCGTGTTGAACTCCGAGATATGAGAAGCAGTCGTCAGTAAAATGATGTTTGAAGGCGGGTCAAGTTGAACATATAGGCGGGCATTATGCATTATAACGTGTAGCCGTAACTGATGGGATTTGAATTCCTGACGACTCGTTTAGGCGGTTCAGAGTCAATTCTTTCTTTTGGGAGACAATAACTTTATTTATCGTGCACTTTCGACTTTACAAACATTTCGAATTTACATACATTTGCAGAATGTTTACATTCACAAAACAGTATATTACACACTGCATGAAAGGGAATATTCCAAAAACCATATAGAGGGGACTTTAAAAAGAGGGAAAGCAAAAAACTTGATATAAACTGGACTCAAACATGCATCCCTGTAAGTCTTTCACTCTGTCACATTTTGTTGCCATTTTAAGGTTTGTCGTTTGGGTTTTATTCAAATCTGAGACTGAGTGGCCTGACATGTAGCGTAAATTGATATTTTCCTTAACTGAAAAGCTAATGTCCTTGGTTGTTTGAAATCGTACTGCATGCTTGCCAGAGGTTTTGTGATTGCTTTGCAAAATTTGTTGTGGGTGGATTCGTGACATTCTATCTCCAGGGCAACGCACATTAAGTCAGCTACATGTGACAGAACCCCCAGGTAACAGAACAGAAGAAATCCATTCTTACAGTACAAAAGACAATGTTTTAGTTAGTTTGTCTTTTAATTGCTCCTGAATACATTTCACACTGTTGTCAGCAGATGAGATGTTTTTGTCTTGAGTGCATTTGAATTTGCCACAGCTTTATAAAGTGCATTTATCATAGTCATGATTAAATTAAAAAAGTGTACCTCCGATGATATGGTAGATTCAATATAGATTTGAAATGAGACTATTTTTCATTCAATCTGTAATAAAACCCCATCCCCCTGATATAGTACACATTAATAATGACATTATTGTTTCTGGTGCAGCTTCCACTTGTATGCTTTTTCCACATGATGAACTCAGCATATGCCTAGCCCAGTTGTTAATGCAAAAGAACTATTTGTCAGTGCATTTACATACCAGTAAAAGAGTTCTTGCTCATCTCTCTTTTTTCCATTAAAAAAGTGCTCTTTTGTACTGTTCAGTATGATGTCGTTTCAAGACACAATAAAGAGAGAGACAGAGTAAATGGATGAATTTTGAGTGATGCATTTTTCCTCAGCGTTTATAAACTAGCTCAATGATATTTATATTTTTTAAGTAAGATGCATAGGTTATTATGTTCAAGATATCAGGGTTTCTGTTTAGAAAGGATTTAGTTTCTACGGAATCAGATCAATTAAACTTTGTCTGTCAGGGAAAAGTGACCGAAATGGTTCACCTTGCTGTGAGCTTGAGCAGCAAAGGTCCTGGATATAAGCTTTGCTCAATCGTGATGATAGCAAATTCAGTTTACCACTCATCTCAAAAAGCCTCATTCTTCATTCTTTTCAGAGTATATTGATTCTATAGTTCATTCAACGGTTCTATGAAACTCTGTAAAACTCTGGAGAAAATGACAGAAACACATTGTTGTTTCACCAGCTGTATACACTCACCTAAAGGATTATTAGGAACACCTGTTCAATTTCTCATTAATGCAATTATCTAATCAACCAATCACATGGCAGTTGCTTCAATACATTTAGGGGTGTGGTCCTGGTCAAGACAATCTCCTGAACTCCAAACTGAATGTCAGAATGGGAAAGAAAGGTGATTTAAGCAATTTTGAGCGTGGCATGGTTGTTGGTGCCAGACGGGCCGGTCTGAGTATTTCACAATCTGCTCAGTAACTGCCATTTTCACGCACAACCATTTCTAGAATTTACAAAGAATGGTGTGAAAAGGGAAAAACATCCAGTATGCGGCAGTCCTGTGGGCGAAAATGCCTTGTTGATGCTAGAGGTCAGAGGAGAATGGGCCGACTGATTCAAGCTGATAGAAGAGCAACTTTGACTGAAATAACCACTCGTTACAACCGAGGTATGCAGCAAAGCATTTGTGAAGCCACAACACGCACAACCTTGAGGCGGATGGGCTACAACAGCAGAAGACCCCACCGGGTACCACTCATCTCCACTGCAAATAGGAAAAAGAGGCTACAATTTGCACGAGCTCACCAAAATTGGACAGTTGAAGACTGGAAAAATGTTGCCTGGTCTGATGAGTCTCGATTTCTGTTGAGACATTCAGATGGTAGAGTCAGAATTTGGCGTAAACAGAATGAGAACATTCTCCATCAACTGCAAGATGCTATCCTATCAATATGGGCCAACATTTCTAAAGAATGCTTTCAGCACCTTGTTGAATCAATGCCACGTAGAATTAAGGCAGTTCTGAAGGCGAAAGGGGGTCAAACACAGTATTAGTATGGTGTTCCTAATAATCCTTTAGGTGATTGTATATGCAGATATAAGAGCACTAAAATCTCCTCTGCGGAAATTGACATTTTATATCCCTCCAAAATATCCCAACACATCTCTTTTAATTTCCTACCTGATTGAAAAGACAGACATTTAAATTCTGCATTGAAAAGGCTTTAGTTTTGCTAATTATATTGTTAATCATTGGGATAAATTAGCTGATGTGAACATTACAATGTACAATCTAATTGAAATATCTTATACCTGTACCTTAACCCATGCCGTGTTTCGCATGGCAAGGTTTTCCATTTATAACTCTGAAAAGATTGTGGTTTTTCATATGAACATTTAAGCTGTTGTTCTCAAGCTGATTTTAGGTTTGGGCTAAGCAAGCAGATGAGACATGTAAGAATACACACAAAAAGACATCTGTTCTTTGGATTCATGAAGAACTTTTAACATCCATGGAACTTTTAAATTTTCAGAAATTATCCTAAGTCTATGAAATGTTATTATAATGGTTCTTTTAAGAACTGCTTTGGGTTCTTTCTGGAACCCAAAATGGTTCTACTATGGCATTGCTGTGAAACCCCTCTTTTGGAACATTTTAAAGAGTGCACATAGGCTACCCTACTGATTGTATTATTGTAATTGACTCTGTTTCTTTGGTTGTATACTGTATGTGCATGTTTGAGTTCCTTTGTTTGTATGTATCCAAACAATTGCAAATATTTCTTATACTCATTCTAGTCTATCTAATAAAATGATTAAAGAGAAAACGTGTAAACAAGTGTTTTCTAAATATTTAGAAAACTCTCTCTCTGTCTCTCTCTCTCTCTCTCTCTCTCTCTCTGGATTGTGGGTAGCGGCGAGAGTTTTTGGACTAGAGCACGTTTTCTTTTCCCTTAATATTATAATTAATATTATAAAGTAAAATTGTCAGTTAAAAATAACGCGTAGGTATTGGAGGCTGATTTATACTTCTGCGTCGGACCTGCGGCGTAGCCTCTACTCCGTGGGCTATGCGTCGATTTTCATTTATACTTCTGCGTCAACGCAGGGAGCATGTGTATCCCTGAGGGAGGGGTTCTGGCAGACCAATCACAGCGACCAATCACAGAAGACCCCACCGGGTACCACTCATCTCCACTACAAATAGGAAAAATAGCTTACCAAAATTGGACAGTTGAAGACTGGAAAAATGTTGCCTGGTCTGATGAGTCTCAATTTCTGTTGAGACATTCAGATGGTAGAGTCAGAATTTGGCGTAAACAGAATGAGAACATGGATCCATCATGCCTTGTTACCACTGTGCAGGCTGGTGGTGGTGGTGTAATGGTGTGGGGGATGTTTTCTTGGCACACTTTAGGCCCCTTAATGCCAATTGGGCATCGTTTAAATGCCACGGCCTACCTGAGCATTGTTTCTGACCATGTCCATCCCTTTATGACCACCATGTACCCATCCTCTGATGGCTACTTCCAGCAGGATAATGCACCATGTCACAAAGCTCGAATCATTTCAAATTGGTTTCTTGAACATGACAATGAGTTCACTGTACTAAAATGGCCCCCACAGTCACCAGATCTCAACCCAATAGAGCATCTTTGGGATGTGGTGGAACGGGAGCTTCGAGCCCTGGATGTGCATCCCACAAATCTCCATCAACTGCAAGATGCTATCCTATCAATATGGGCCAACATTTCTAAAGAATGCTTTCAGCACCTTGTTGAATCAATGCCACGTAGAATTAAGGCAGTTCTGAAGGCGAAAGGGGGTCAAACACAGTATTAGTATGGTGTTCCTAATAATCCTTTAGGTGAGTGTAGAAGCACAGAAAGTGCCTTCTCAATCTAAAAACAGAGAAGATGAAGATAGTGATGGAGTATGTAGAAGCAAATGACAAAAATGACAATAAATCAGATGAAGATGTGAAAATTGCAGTCAGTTGTTCTTAGCTGGCTCTGGTGTTACTGATTCTGATAATGAATGTGAGAGTGTAGGGAGCGTTTTTGAATTTGGAGACAATGATTCTCAAACAGGTATTCTACAACTCTATTCTGCAAGAGAAATTAGTGTTTTCCTTGATGAAACTAAAGGTGTACAGAATCCACAACTTGAATTGTTTTTTCCAGATTTGAGAAGATTTTTAGCGTCTTGTAAAGATGTAATGATAAATGCAACAGTTGAGGAGTTTAGCAGACAAAAACGGTATCGTCTCAAAAACATTATCACTAAAGTAAAGAAGATATGAAAAACGTAGTCATTAGAGTTTTTATAAAAGACAGTTTTGTGTAGATGTCACTGCATTAATAAATTATGACATCCATAAATATTGGATCCTTAAATGTAAATGGATGTCGTAATAAAGAAAAGAGAAGTGCTCTTTTTAAATTTTTGGCTTTTAAAAAGTCAAGTGTGACGCACAGATGTATTTAACCAGGCAGAATGGCTATGTAAATGGAAAGGACAGGTTTTTCTTAGCCATGGTTCCAGTGTAAGTGCTGGAGTAGCTGTTCTCATATCAGAAAGTGTTCAGGGGAATGCTTCCAATATGATAGAAATTATTCCTGGAAGAATGCAGCGGGTAGATATTATTCTGCAAAATCTGTCTTTTTCCTTTATTAATGTATATGCTCCCAATGTTGGGTATGAACAAGTTTTATTCTTTAAAAAATTACATGATGCTATTATTAATATTCCTCGTGACAGCCTAATTATTGTGGCTGGAGATTTTAGTTGTACCCTTGATCATACAGTTGAAAGGAATCATGATGAACCGCATCCTAATTCAGCAGAAGCTCTCAAGAAAGTAATAATGTTTCACTCGCTTGTAGATGTGTGGAAAGAATCTTTTCCAAAACGTAGGCAGTACACATGGCTGAAAATTAATTCTAATATAATATCAGGGGCTAGACTAGATAGGATTTATGTTCAGAAATGTCGAACAGGAAAATGTATGGTTTTCAAATTATGTGTCCGTTATAGTCACAGTATCAAGTATATTTTCTAAATCTTATTGGCATTTTAATAATAGTTTGTTACAAGACTGTACGCTTGTGTATTTATTCACTTTCTTCTGGAGAGCTTAGAGAGAGAGAAAGACAGAGTTTAAGTCCCTAAGTCAGTGGTGGGACATTGGCAAAATTCAAATTCAGTCTTTTTGTCAACAATATGTAAAAAACAATACAAAAGAAATACAGAAAAAAATTGAACAGCTGGAGCAAGAAATTATGAGACTGAATAGCTCCATAAGCGAAAGATGTGGAACAAGTGTGGATTTGTTTGAACAATATAATTTTCTCCTGAAAAACCTGCATGAAGAAAGAGATCAAGGGACAATAGTACAAAAAAGATTTACTCAGCTTAATAACATGGACTCTTCAACATTCTTTTTTGCTTTGGAGAAAAAGGTTCGAGAAAAGAAGTTAATTAATCATCATAAATTACCTGATGGAAGAGAGACAACAGAAAAGAGAGAAGTCTTTTTATGAAGAACTTTATAGTGCTCAACCTTGTGATTCTGAAGCAACAGATTTTTTTCTTACTGGAATTCCAAAATTGAATGAAGATGAGATGATACAATTAGAAATGCCACTTTTACTTGAAGAGTTGAGTGAGGCTATAAACAACGGCCTGCTGGACGATCTCCAAGATTGGATGGACTGACCTCCGAATTTTATAAAGCTTTATGGTCATTGATTGGATCCGATTTACATGCCGTGTTTCTCGAATGTGAAAAATCAAGAATTCTCCCTCTCAGTTGCAGAAGAGCGGTTATAACATTATTGCCAAAGAAAGGAGACTTGGGACTCTTGAAGAACTGGTGCCCTATCTCCCTTTTGGGGATAGATTATAAAATACTTTCAAAGGCTTTAACAAATCGCTTGAAGAAGGTCATGGTTTCAATAATTCATGAAGACCAGTCTTACTGCATTCCAAGATGTTCTATTTTTGATAACCTTTTTCTTGTATGTGATTTATTACATCTTACTGAGATATATGGACTTGATGTGGGCCTTTTGTCACATTCGACAGAGTCAACCATGGATATCTTTTTAATGCCTTGTCAGCCTTTGGATTCGGAGAACAGTTCATCTCATGGATCCAGATACTTTATACGGATGTTTAAACATGGAACTTTAACAATAACTTTTTTTGTGCGTAGAGGTGTAAGACAAGGATGTAGCCTCTCAGGACTTTTATATATAATATCTACCTTTATTAAGAGTTCTAAGGGATACGTTGCAAGGCATTTCAGTCCTAAATCCCAATATATCGGATGTTACTACAGTTAAGCTTATTGCCTATGCTGATGATGTTACGGTTCTAATAAGATCTCAAGAAGATATTTCACAACTGAGCAAGTGCTTGGACTGTTTTCAAAAAGCATCTTCAGCAAGGGTAAATTGGAATAAAACAGAAGCATTACTTTGTGGTCAGTGGCAGGAAGAAGTTCCACCTCATCTCCCACAACAGGGCCACTGGAATACAGAGGGATTGAAAATCCTTGGAATCCTTTATAACATCGATCCGCAGCCATGGATTATGTATGGTTTAGCAATATTACGAGCTATTAGTAAAATGGGACTTGACAAACAATTATTCTTAATGTCTAATAATGTAATCGAAGGTTCGGGCATGAATGGGTTCTATCGGTCTGTATTAAGAGCATGAAGTATTTTCAAAAACAGTATTCATTTTTGGGTTTAAATATGTTAAGTCTCAAAGTGAGTGCTGTACCTTCTCCAATTTTTTAATTGGTCAAGCAAAGTTAACTATTTGTAAAGCATATATAATTGAAAATGAAGAAAAAATAATCAATATAGTAGAACTGATTAAAGCCTTGGTAGAATCTAGAGTTAAAATAGAGTATGAGTTTTATAAAATTAATAATGATATGTTAATTTTTAAAAGGAAATGGTGTATAGATGTAAATTTTATTTCTGTGGATGATGATAATAAATTAGTGTTTTATTGGTATTGTTGAGATTTTTATGGAATTAATATTGAACTAAAATTGTATTTATTGTTTTTAAGAATTGGCATCATATGTAAAAATATGATGGAAAATAAAAATAAATAAAAAATAAAAAGTGTGTTTAACATGTGTGTGTCTCTCTCTCTCTCTCTCTCTCTCTCTCTCTCTCTCTCCATTTGCACCGTGCTGCTCTCGTTCCCTTAATTAACTCCTGATTCTTTGTCTTTATGAATTAAACTAGGGAAGGGCTTTTAGATTCTTTGGTTACCATGACATTATCTCTGTTCTTTCTCCCTCTCTCTCCCTAATATCATTAGTAAAGGGTTGTACTCTTCATAATCAATCTGTTTACTTTTCTTGGCTCTTGGTTCAATAGATCCTCTGTTGAACATGGGGCCGGAGCTATTTTTCTATCACTGAATGGTTTTACAGTAAAGAGTCTGAACAAATAAAATTGTAAAATCATAAAATCATACAGAATTTTTTGTGAGTGAGTGCCTCATGGAGTTGAACCACAGGGGGCTGATGGGGAAATCATATCTTTATGCAGTTAATTGGTGTAACTGAAGGTCTGGATAAAGTGTAAGCTCCTTAAAATGACAAATCTATGGTTTTAAACGTAAAAGCCTAATACTTTCTTTCACAATGTACTGTAGCATAATGCAACAAAAGCCCCAGAAAATCACTCAAAAAATAAGGACCCTGATGTACACTCTAAAAAAGATTTAAAGTTGCTGTATGTAAGTTTTTCACTTTATTAAAGCATAAAAACAGCATAATATGCTTGCAGATATGTAGGAAATTTGCTAAATTCACCTACTTGTTTCTCAGAAAACCAATGCTACAGCCAGTTATTCTCCCTGAGGCATTGTTTAGATTTACAAAGGCACAATGTCTGACAAGGCACACATATTTAGAGAACAATTTTAGCTTTAAATCTACAAATAAATTTACATAAATTGATTTAGACTAAATTCGCCTACTTGTTTCTCTGGAAAGCAATGCTACAGCAGTTATTCTACTTTGAAATGTGTGTTCCGTGTCAGAATGTCTGTTTTTGTTTTGGTCTGTGCGAAACCGCACGTTGCCAGTTTACCCAATAGTATTTCGACACCCCAGGTTGCCAGTTGACGGAAAACACATTGTACTGCAGCCATGGAAGTCAGCGAACAAACCGGGTCAGAGATTGCAGATTCTACCTGACCTTCTACCAGAGGTTTAGATGTTGGTTTTATTGAAAATGTTTGGTCACCATTATAGTGATCAGTGTTTCCTTTAGTTGGGCAGTTTGACTCTTGACTTTTTATGTGAGTTTGTGGTTTTTGTAACGGTGTTAACAAAGCACATAATTTGTTGCAAAGGAAGTCATAAACAAAAATTATCAGGTGATATAGTTGTCATCATTATAAAGAAAAGTGTTTGACTAAACGCAATGCTGTAATGCATGCTGGAAGTCATGCGATTTATACTATGGTGGCTTAGTAGGGTTGGAGCTAAACTCTGCAGGACAGCGGCTTTCTAGGACCAAACTTGCCTACCCTTGAACTAGACTGTCAACACACTCTCAACAGGTAAAGGATTTCTCAAAAAGTCTATACATTTTAACTTGAATGTCTTTTTCTATTTTTAGTTTAACAGAACATGTAAGTATGACCAGTTATGTTCCATTAAGGACACTTCTCCCCTCTTCTTCGCCAAGTAAGTAAATGAGATATTGAATTTATGATCCATGTTGTTAGATTTTTATTATTATTATTATTATTATTATTATTTTATTATCCACACATTTCCTGAAACGGTTGTCACTTGCCATAATTACCTTTTTACCCAGTAATTCAGTGATCGCATTACAAACAAACAGTCCCTGAAGACGAAAAGAGGATGACATGTTCTCTAGGCGCCCCTTATATACTTCCTGGTCACACTATGATGATGTCATAAGCTGTCACCGGCCAATACGATTGCCGTGATTCAATGGAGTTTCAGACACCGTCACGCCTGAGACGTTCCCCATAGCGTCATCAACGTTATTTTTGTTTTGTTTTTTGCTAAATGAACACAATTTAAATAATGACTCAATACGTCATCAATCCTTCTTCCAAAACATGATTTTGTCTTACCCTGATTCATTATGGTAAGCCTATTGTAAGTATTTTAGCGGGAAATTGTGTACATACGTCACTCACCTGTGCGTGTCTCGTCATATCTGTAAAAAGAGAAAAGTTGCTCTGGTGTCATGAGTGATCTCCACCCGGGATCGGGTCTCAATCAGGACCCCGAATGAGTACTATTTTAGTGCCTAATTACAATTCCTGCAAAATCATGTTATGATTTGTGTCATTTGAAATGTGTTAAAATTACCTTTAAATTCAATGTGTCATATACTATAGGCTATTGGATTTTTTTTCTCAAATCAGATCTTTTCAGGCAGACTGTCTGCACTATTATGCTGCCTTCACGTGCTATCGGAATTATCGTAAATACGAGCTTCCTAGGTAAAAATTGCACATGAATGCCCTCTGATGTCAAGTTCGGAAATAATTTTGATACCCAAATTCCCGAAATGGGCGTGCCATAAACTTGGTGGCGGGGAGAATTACTGCTTTGACAGGTATGATTTATTAGTTTTTTCCCCAAAACAGCTGGATCGTCTTGTCTTGACATTAATGTAGTGCATATTTACATATACGAGTAATCATTTGAAGCGTTTTGTATGTTTTATACACAGCGAAAATAGTCTGCATTTGACCGAAATTATAGAATCTGGATAGTCTGGAATGTTTATATGGTTGTCAGTGCATATGACACTACATATGATGTTGGTTTTAATAAGATTTTCCCAATAAATAGGCAAGAATAAACCTGGTGTCCTCCATGATTCCTGTTCATTCATCTCACTCTCCAAATAGGTGCCCTGTCAAGTTGCGTGCAGAACTCCTCATTCGAAAGGGAAAATCCCTAAATATTTTGACATACTATTTAAACACAGTATATTCATATTTTGGGCATTTCCATCACCAGTTAAAAAGTGAAGCAAAAAACACTTTGAAATCTGTCCAAAGTGTCCAGACTGAAATGCATATGTATAAATCGTATTGGAATCACATTTCAAACCACCTCCATATGTAGAACATTTTCATGTGTTTTTTTTTTTTTTGCCGTCCAGACTTTCAAAAACCTGGGTAAAATTTGGAAGCAAAAAATCCGATTTTTGCTGGCAGTCTGAACAGGGCCTTTGACGTGTGTATGGTGTGGGAGTGGCATAGGTTGTCACAATGAGCAAGAAAGGTTGACATGGAGCTACCCCGGGGAAGTCTGCTGGCAAATAGAAAACATGACAGAACATTGTGGTTGTTATAGTACTTTGCTGGAATTTATAGATCCTTTGGATCCTTTCCATCTAAACTGGTTATATCTCTTAAGCCTAATAGTGAATGTTTTATGAGCAGTGGGATGTCTCTTTCTTTCTTTTTTTTGTTATGAGAAAGAATATATTGGTTACTGATGTAACCCTCATTCACTGAAGGAGGGAACAGAGATGTTACGTCGATGCTGATGATTTGGGGTCTAACTTGGGAGCCCCAATCACCTCTGAGTAGTAAAAAATGGGCCAATGAATATTGGCAAGTGAGATTTGCATGCCAAGCAAGACAGGGATCCCAGCCATTCAGTTTTCCAGGGTTGTGGCAGGAGGGATGTAATGTCTCCATTCCCTCCTTCAGGTAACGTTCGACGTTACGTCAATCCTGACATATTGGGGTGTTATGAGTGTCGAAGACGCCCTTTTGGCAACTGCCCTCATACAGTCATAACCTAACCAGCGCATCTTGTAAGCACAAGGAAAAACTGTCCTCCATTCCAACAGGATGGAAGGGACAGAGCTTACCCTGGAGACGGTCGTAGCTGCTGTTACTCTTATTGTGATGTTTCACAGAAAGAGTGCTTCGGTTCTCAATTCACAATTTTTCAGAATGACCAGTGTTATTAACACTGGAGAAGTGCGCCTAGTCCAGTGGAGAGGGGCGCTACGGAGACTACATATGGAAGATCTCTGCAGCAGGTCCTGCCTAAACCAGGAGGGAACTAGCACCGATGCAGAGACGGGCAGAGCAGAAACTTCCCAGGGAAAGACACGGGTTTACCAACAGGGAAACCGTACTGTGGAAACTACACATTTGGGATTACCAAGGGGGAATCCCAGCATATGGGCATCAAGCTAAGTACAAGGGCTGACTGGCCGGGCATGCACACAAGTACTGGGCCTGGTGTCAGACACCTTTGCCTACCTGTTTTTACCCAACACATGGGAAGAAACCGGCACAACCCAAAGATTGTAGAATCTCGCAAAGGTGTTAGGTGTCGCTCAGCCTGCAGCTCTGCAGATGTTTTCCAGAGAGGCGCTGTGTGCCAACACCCAGGAGAAAGCAACACCCCGGGTGGAGTGAGCCCTTACTCCGAAGGGGCACAGCTCGTCATGGGACTGGTACGCCAAGGTGATGGCATCCACTATCCAGTGGGCCAACCTCTGCTTGGAGACAGCCTTTCACTTCTACTGACCTCCAAAGCAGACAAAGAGCTGCTCAGAGCTTCTGAACGGGACAAAGCAATGCAAGGGCTGGGTCCGCCTCCTCCACAGGCAGCGCTTGCAAATTCACTACCTGGTCCCTAAAGGGAGTGGTGGGAACTTTGGGCACATATCTGGGCCGGGGTCTCAGGGTCACGTGAGATAGGGCTGGCCTAAACTCAAGGCACAATTCGCTGACCCCCATACTGACAAAGCTCTTCATACACTTCCTGGAAGAAAGCTCGACTGGCAACTCGACCAACACACAACACGCGCACACATAACGTCTTCTGTCAGGTCAATACAGCGCATGCATCATGATGCTCTCGTAAATACGTGGTGGAGATTAATATATTTGTAAATAAAGTGGTACATTATGTTTTTTTGTGCAAATAAAGCACTTGCATCACTTCATAAAATTGAGATTATACCACTGGAGTCACACGATTACTTTAATGATGTCTTTACTACCTTTCTGGGGCTTGAAACTAGCAGTTGCGTAGGCTGTCAATGGAGGGACAGAAAGCTCTCAAATTTCATCAAAATGATCTTTATTTGTTTTCCGAAGATGAACGAACGTCTTACGGTTTACTCTGGTTTAACGAGTAATTAATGACAGAATTTTTTTGTGGTTAATTAACCCCTTAAGTTAAAAGATGTAATCTTTGTAACCCATAAACTATGGCAAAATTTGTACTTAAATATATTTCAGACTATGCAGGAAAAGGCAAAAAATTGCTAATATAATTTTTTTTATATATTTACATTAATAGATTGTCTAATATGTTATATTAAGTTATATTTTCTTATATATTTTGGCCATTTTTAAAATATTATTTTAAAAGTGTGTCTAAATTTGTTAATAGTTTTTAAAAATCATTTACCAAAAATGTGTAATATTACATTGTGTAATATGTTTAGGCATTTAAAGGTTTAAATAAAATAAAAATACAAAAATTAATTTGAGAATTTCCTTTATCTGTAGTTTACAACTAATATTTAGCATACAGTATATGCTAAATGTTTTATTTTAAATAGAGTAAATATATTTCATTATTAAAATTAATATATTTTCATTTTATGAGAAATGGTACAAACAGAGAAATTAAGATGTGTTTTAATGTTAATTCTAAATGCACATGAGTAAAGGCTTGTTTTTCGTTTAGCTGATGTTTCCTGCCCTGTGTATTGTCCTCTTTTGCCTCAGGAAAAAGAAAAAGAAAACATTCTGATTCTGGTAAGCACTCTGTTCCTGCTTTTATTATATCTGATAAGGAGAACTGGCTATCATTTACTACTGCTTGTGAAGACAGGGGTCAGATGAAGCAAACTGAAAGTGAGTGTCTCTGCAAGCCTGTTACACAGTGAGACAGAGCATGGGTAAGTGTTCCTGTGTGTGTGTGTGTGTGTGTGTGTGTGTGTGTGTGTGTGTGTGTGTGTGTGCGTGTGTGTGTGTGTGGTCCAGGTAAACCCGTTATGAGGATAAAATTTCACCACAAAGATGGCAATATCCAAAATTCTTGTCTGTGTGGGTAAATTTTTTGGTCCCCATGAGGAAAACAGCTTATAAATCATACTGAAGTGATGTTTTTTGAAAATGCAGAAAGTTTTCTGTGATGGCAGTTTGTAGAGTATCATTATGTCATTAAAAAGTCCCCATAAAACATGGAAACCAGGTGTGTGTGTGTGTGTGTTGTGGGGGATTAGTATTGATCCTCTGACATCACTCCCAAATGTTGCATCGACCAGCCATCTGATTGAAGTTCTCTTCGCACACACACTAATGACCGAGTCACGTGTTGCTCACCAACACAAGCATTTAAACACAGAACAAATGGACATGCAGTGGGGAATGCATTGTTATATTCTTTTAGATTATTTTGGATTTGACAGAATCCAAACTTTTTCTTACATCGTGTTCTCTGTGGTAAATCTTTTTTTTTTCTTGATACATTTCCTACATAAGGATTGAATTTGATCAATAAATAAAAATATCTGCTGCTACTGACAAATTCATTCATCTGTATAATACATGATTTCTATTTAATTCCCTGTCAAAAATGAATTTCAGTAATATCAAAACACTGCAAACAAGAGCAACTGACATGGACAAAGACCCAAAACATACATTTCTGCCTATATAAACCTAATAAATAATAGACATTATAATTACCTAAATAATTAACCTAATAAAATTGTCTTTGATTATCCATGCTTTGACCAAAATGGTATTTAATTGATGTTTAATTGTTTCAGCATTACATTAAAGCTGGTGTCCCTTCTATTCAGTCTATTTGGACACTTTAATTATGGTCACAGTTGCAATGGCTGTTCATTGAAATAACTGGGGCACATTTAAGTGAGCCATTGTGCTCAGTGTGACAGATGTGACAGCAATTTGAACCTATGGCAGTTTAACTTCTCTACCATAATGACAGTTGAATAGTCTTTTCTAAGAGTCAGGTGTGTATTATTATATTATAAAAGCATTCTGCTGTGTACTGAATGACAGTGACTGGTGACTGTTTTTTTCTTTTCTTGAATCATTAACACCCCCTGTTGGCAAATATTACATACAGCTGACAGGACGCTTTAACTAGTAACAGGGGTTCAAGTTTATTTTAGTGCTGTCAAACTAGATTAATCACACATTCACGATTATCACAATTTAAAACACTTTTTAAGTTTTTAATATATTTTATAATGTAATAATTTCACAGTTAATCTCCAAATGAATGTAGAAAAAAACTAAAAGACAGTATATTTGAAATAGTTGTAATGGCATCTTTTTAAGAATGAAGGCCAGTATCACTGATACTTATACAGCTACTGATGTCTTTATGAAATAGATTTTTCCCCCAATTAAACAATAAATTATAGTCATTCAACATTACAGTGTAATTGAAAGCTTTTTAAATGTTATTAGGCTTCAAAAAATAACAACTTTTAATTTAAGTGAATTTAAAACAATCCTCACATAAACCCATAATAAATGTCATATTTACCTGTGGCCTTCCTGTCTAACAGGTTAGGAAATATAGGCCACAGAAATTGAATTGAAAAGTTATCAAACAGTCTGCACTGCATAAATTATGAATTAAATATGGATTAATCCTTATTAAAGTTACAAAAGTTCTTTAGTCAAGAGCAGTGAGTAATTTCCTCTGTTACATTTGTTCTTTGAGCAATATAGTGGCTGCTGTGACTTTAATTTCATGCATTCTGACTTATTTACACTGTTTAGAGTTGGATTCACAATTTAAAAAAACGAGTTGGACATATGACGGAGTATTTATGTGCTAAATACACTCCTTCAGGATTTGAATACGTTTCAGAAAGTTGTTTTCTAGTATGGCCCTGTATGACGTTGTGGCGAGCGGTGAGGTGAGGGACCGTGAGAACGGGCCGGTGACGAGCGATAATGAGCTCCAGCTGCGCGCCACACCGGTCTCGTCTCACGGAGGAGTGACGGGAGCATAAAAGGAGGAGCGACAACAGTGCAAGATGAGAGAGGACCAGGCCTGGATTTACGTTGGGTTTTGTGTGTGTGCGCGGCAGTCGTCCGTGAGGGGCTGCCACGGCGACTTTCATTTTGTTTATTTATTTGATTAAAGTTTTAGAAGTTCGCCGGTTTCCCGCCTCCTTCTTCCCGGAACATACGAACGGTGTTACATTGGTGCCGAAACCCGGGAGGAAGGAGGGACATGCTGTCGAAGAGCCCTCGCTGCTGAGGGGGGTCGCGGTGCTGAGGAGGTCGGGCAGCGCGGATGAGTGAAGACCGCGAGGGGCTGCCCGAGGCGGTGGTGCTGGAGCGAGTGAAGATCCGGTGGGACGGAGAGCTCGCTGCCGAAGAGCCTCTCGGCTGGCTGAGGGCCGAGCGGCAGTGTGTCCCGGATGAGCACGGGCACATAAACTACAGAAAGAGCCATCAACAGCTTTGTTCGGGTTACAGAAGCTGTTGGCAGCGCTGTCATTTTGTTTTTAGACCACGAAATCAACAATGTCACTAAAGAAGTGTGTTTTTGGTTGTGAGGGAAGGATAACCTTGTTCAGCTTCCCAAATAACCCAGAGTAAAGGAAACCGTGGACACGGTTTGTTTGTTCCCGGTCACAAGAAACTACATCAAATGTGTGTTTTGTTGGCAATCGGCGTGTAAGTGCATATAATGTAAACAACACGAAGGTATAGTGAATAGAAAGTTATCCAGGGATAATGCCATGGTGTATTTTGTGTTTGTGTTTGTGTGTGCGCTCGTGACACAAACTCTTTAGCTCCGCCCACTGCACGCCTGCACGAGCTCGGCTGTCTGAAATAATCGGTACAGTTTATCTGTCTTTTATAAATATGGTAAAACTAAAGACTCTTCGGAGATATGAAGAATGCAATACTACTCTATAGGTACTCAAGATTAATGTGTTATGTTCAAATTTAAGTAGGCTATCTGCCGCTGCCGAACATGATGCGGACACGTAGCCTATCCCATTGTCTTACAAATCTTTAAGTTCACTCAAGACGTTATTTAACTAATTTGAGACTTCTCTTATGAGAATATTCGACAAAACGGATATTTTGGCATAATTCTGTGTGTTATTATTAGTTCAAGCGCGAAAGAGAACTCGATTCTGGCGCGCTGTATATGTGCTCATGATATTAGCGCGAGCCTTTCTGTGCGTCGTGTGTGTGTGTGTGTGTGTCAGGACAATCAAAGACAGCGCGCTCTCTTTTGTCATGTCGCGCTTGAATGGTTTAAAAGCATTTGCACGAATAAGAGCGTGATCATATAGGCCTATTGTAATGATAGCCAAAGGATGACAGAAAAAAGCTTTTAAACTGAAGGTTTTTCATTAAAATATAATACTTTGAACATCAAATAGGACAATATTATTAAATTGGGTAGGTGTTTTGGAAATGTAGGCTATGGTATGTTATAATTTCATTGTATTCTTTAAAGTACAATAAAATAGCATTGTAGCCTATATGAAATTAATGTAAGTAATAGCTTTATTTACCAAAATCTGCTTTTTTTATTTTGTGTTGTGCTAGTATGCTACTTTGTAAGTGCATTAGTAGTCAGGCCTTGATGTGCGTTTTCAGGTCTACTCACGGTCAAAGACAACCAAAGGCTTGTAACTCCGCCTGTTGCATCCTTAATTAGTTTTTCAACATAGACTGTAGGATATATTGCAAAGTCAACCTTGTTCTGTTAGCAAATGTGGGTCTGAGTAGAGGAGGAGGATTCTGTTCATGTTGGTAGGCTACATAACCAGTGGTTCAGGACAAGGTGTGTACAGAATGTGCACTTGTATTTACAGTCTTAAGTGCACAAACATTTGCTAAGACAAGAATAAGGCTATAGGACTTATGAGTCAATGGAAGAAAAATAGTACAAGAAACCTTAAGCATTTGTGAATACATTGTTGATATATGGTTGAAGTGCTCGATTAGAGCACTAGTTGAGCTCCTTCAAATGATGACCATGGAAAATTTCAACACAGAACCCACTGCTGTTAATATTGGCCTACAGGAGAACAATGCTTACTGTGTTATATAGTCAAAACTATCATGTAACATTTAAAATACCTAACTTATTATTCATTTAAATATTCTGTGAGAGAGAACAGGAATTGCATGATTCACATTTTAGCCATATTTCTTTTTAAACAGAATAGCCCAACAGAGGGCAGTATGCATCAGTTGAAGATTGTGTTTTAGGACCAAAAACTTTGTTCTGGACACTGTATTTCATTAGGCTAGCTTTGTATAGTACTTATTTGAAGTCTCCATTAAATGCAATGTTTTCTTTTCTTTTTTTTAAATAATTTGGTCAGTCAGTTTTCTTTCTAAATCAGATAAAACAAAATATGTCAGTCTGGGATGAAAATAAGAACTAAACTAAATAGCATGTTCACAAAATGTAAACTCTTTGATATTTAAGGCCTACTTAGATACTTTAAATATAATAATGCTATTTGGAAAGAAACCTTATTAAATGAAAAATACAGTAGCCTATATATTACTGTAAGTGCAGCATTGTGCAGTATTTTTCCTAAACATTTTTCCTGTAATTTGTTCTACAGCAGGTTTTGATTATAAAACCACCATTGTTAATATGATTTATAAATTATATTTTCCATTGGAGAATAAAAACACAGAAATGAAACAAATCAAAACTTATCTAATAAATATTTTTTCCGACTTCAAAACTAATGCATGCTTTTGTTTATACAGTGATTGTTTTGAAACAATGCATATTTGCACATGACAGGCACAAAACACCAATCCTTGAAAAGAAAACTAGTTTTGAACCGGATTTGTGTGAGAGTAGAAAGTTCTTTCTTCTTAACTGTCTTTACGAGAACACAGTATCAAAAACCACATCGTCCCCCTCCTACACAATCCACGGATACCGTGTTCTCTATCTTCCTCCCACAAAGGTCATCAGAGATGAAGAAAAACACAGGTATTCTGAATAGTAAACAATGAGTTCGGCAGGATCATTTCAACAGTGTGAGCATGTGTTCAGGCCATTGCCCTTCACGCTAATTTGCAATGTTTGTGTCTGTGTTCATCTCTGAAATGTTATTTAACAATGAAATTAATCAGTCAGATGATTCATGATAGATATGCAGTAGTATTCATTGTCATTGAGGCTTCCATAAATATAAAACAACTATATCTGGGACTGGGTCCCTTTATTGTTATTTTTTTCTGTTATTCCCCTGCAAACTTTCAGAATTGTGCAACATTCTGGATTATTTAGTTTAGCTTGAGGTTCACAATTACATTTATAAGGTAAAAAGCCAAGGTAAACATCTCAACTTTAGTAAACGCCATGTATGTGCCACCTGAGACCAGGTTAAGAGCAAAGTGGCTCTGCAACTGCAGCCTACTAATAAAAGCCCAACTAATCAAACATGGAGTATTTAATGAAAGTTTTGCATTTAGGGTGTAGATTAGTTGACATCAAGTAAATAAAGACCACAGGAAATGTGAAATTTGAACATGCCGTTTTTACGCCCACATGCATCAAAAAAACATTCTTGTTTGATGGTGTGAATTCCCTGTTACTGATATAAAACTGCATTGTCCACACTTTTATGTTTTGATCTCTTTTTTTCTTGCCTCTATATTGTCTGATATTGTGTTTTTCTTTTAGCCGTAACACAGCACCCTGCTGACTACAGTGCAAAATGCAACCAGATCAAGTTATGGAGGAAAACAAATGATCATAGAGGTGTATTGTTTATAATTATGTGTGTGTGTGTGTGTGTGTGTGTGTGTATATATATATATATATATATATATATATATATATATATACAAAATGATATTCAACAGGAAAATTGAGGATATATATATATATAGTATAATATATAAAATTTAAAAATGTATCTCGTATGAGACAGTGCTGCTCCTCCTGAATGGACTTCAACATTATCTTCATGTAATTTTAGAGCATTTCAATGACTCAAACAAAGTCATCATCGGATAATGAGGTAAACAAACACTCCACAATGTTGAGTAAGTAGCCTATTATTGCTGATGACTTTTTAAAACTTTTTCTGTGTTGCATTATATTAGGCTATTGAGGACTGAAGTTTGCACTGTATTATTTTGTGAGTATGTTTCAATGGGAGATAAATGTGCACATGAATTCATGTTTGGGTGAGTGTGATGACAGATTACAGTTAGGTTTTGTGTGTGTGTAGGCGTTTAGTCATATTTTATTTAATTATATAAATTATGCTGTCATCACTCTAATTTAAAGATTTAGGAAAACAATAGGCTGCTGTATATCTGTCAGTGGTAATCAGACAGTGTACATGCGTAGAAATGAAATTCTTTAACAAACACAAATCTTAAAAATATATATATAGCATAGTTGAGTATAAATGTCTGACACCACATTGATAATCTGGAAATAAACTATATTTTAAGAGAAAAAAATTGTGCAGTTATGCTGTCATTAAAGCAAGGGAGAACATACCAAATACTGAAAAATTCAGAAATTCAACATTTGACTTAATTTGTAATGCTGGTATTATAATTTGTAATGAAACAAAATGTAGTAAATTAGAAAATGCTAACCAGTTATTTTTAAACCAGACTAAGGAGCAAAGATATATGGTTTAGCCTATTTAATACAAAATGAATAAATAAAATGGGATACAAAAATCTGAGATCATGACAATCTAAGATTCAAAATCTAATTTTAACCTGGGAAATACAAAGTTATAAGATTTTGAAATGATGTAGCCTAAACGATTAAACTTTATGGCGTAGAATAAGTGAGCAATAAGGTACGAGATGCTGTGCTGTATTGTGAATAAGGCACAGCTGAGTGAATTCAGGCATAAATTAATTATAAATATTATAATATAATTTATATTAATTATTAAATTATATCCCGTTATATTAAATTATATCAACATTGCAGTGTATATTAATGTCATGTGTATACTTTATTGCGTTTACAATAAAATGCACTGAAACACGTGGTCTTTGAAAGAGTACGGCTGATTCAACTGCCGCTATACCGTCACAGAAACTACAAGACCCATAAGCCCACTAAGTTTGTGTATGTGTGTGCGTGCGTGAGTGATTGAGTGCGTGTATATGAGCGTGTGCGCGCGCTTGTGTTGTCTGCCGACTCGCCTGACGTCACCGCTGGAACTGCCCTGTCACGCGCTGTTAGTAAAAGTTGGGATAGGAGCTCGAGCCTCGAAACGGAGAGCAGAAGCGAATTTACGGACGAACTCGATCAACGGTCGCGCTGACGCACAACGCTCACCCCCCCCCCCCCCTTCTTCGCGCCACGGGCGAAAAGTTGAAGCCGCTGCGAGTTCGCTGAATCTCCTCAGAAGGTCGAGCAGTTTGGATTATTCTGAGGGAGAAGCAATAATATTTTCTGCCCCGACTTAGAGAAGTACAGCACGGAGGAAAAGTTCAAAAGTTTTGCCTTCATTATTTGTCAATGTAGTGAGTTTATTAAAGAGTCGGCGTACATAGACGGGGTGAGCCCGAGCTGTCAAACCCGATGACTACTGCAAACTGCCCCGGGAATGAAGAGCTGGACTTCAGACTGATCTTCGGGGAGGACGGGCAGCAGCCGCCGTTAGGCCCCGCAGGTCAGTGCCTTTACTTCGGGACACTCGCTCACACTCCTTCAGTTAAATTAGCTCATGAATCATGTATCGAAAAAGTGAGGAGGTCGATAGCAAATTGAAAGCGTGCTATCAAAAGCAGCAGAGCCGCGCCGTTAAAACGACAGCACTCGCCGGCTTTTCGCTTTTTACGCCAGCAGCTGCAGTTTTGTTTATTGTGGTTGTAAATTCAGCCAATGAAAATGAGAAGCGGCAAGTTTAGGCGGCTGAATGAAAATATAACATGTACACTCTTTCCTGAAGATTTTAAGCCGGTCACAGCGGCTCAAAACCTTAGTTAGCCGCCTACCCAGACAACCTTTTTGGACAACATAGGCGCGTTGAAGTGATTTGAGACAGCCACCACGAATCTGACAGCTGCTGCACAGTGAAATTATATAAAAGTTTCTGTTATCACTTGCCCCTGCCTTCAGTTAGAGCACATGGAAAAAGTTTCAACCCATAAGTTTCCACTAATACTGAACTTACACTGTTTCATTTCTCCATTTTACTCTTATTTACACCAATACATCAACAGTAGCTAGTTCTGTCACCAACTTTGCAGGTACTACAAATTGATTAACATGTATGATTATATAAATGAGTCCTTATCACAGTTCAGTTCAAGGAGGTGTATCTGTTTTTCCTTTTCCAGAATATAAACATGCTTTGTATGTAGTCCATCTGATGACAATTATTGTGTTCATCCCTAAAGTCATAAAACTGCTAAATTTGATATACTCTTTGCAGAAGTATTCTTGCTTTTGTCATTAGCACAATCTACATAGCTATTCAAATCATAAGATTAGAAGTGTTGCTGTAAAAAAGTTAATATTTTCTTAGGATGATAGTTAATGTACTTCTTCATTATCAAAGTTTTAAGAGTTGTTAGATATCTCAAGTGTTTCCACTTAACGTGGAAATTTAATTGATACCAGGGTTTTGATTATTTGATGATCACTTTTTTTGTTCCTGCCCTCATTATTTTGTTAAACATTTTGCAATTGTCATCAGTTTGCGACCACCAGGCATGGCATATATGTGGGTGTTTGTGTAATTGCCTAATGAAAAAACGTGTGTGAGAAGTAGCAACCCTATCAGCCTCTGTCAGTGTGCTCGAGTGTGTCATGAAGGAAAGAGATTTGGGTATAGTGAAAGCAGAATGCCTGTGTGTGGGTGGACCCCTGTGTGTTTTTGTTTAAGTTTTGCATGTTTTTTTGAAAAGTATTGCATGATGATCAGTAAATTGCATATGGAGATTTCATACATTGTCTAGGCAAAAGAGGACTGAGCATTTTGTTGTATTTTAAAAGAGCAATCACTTTTTGTAATATTGTGTTTTGACTAGTAACTTTGCTACTTTATAAACTACAGGAATCAGTGGAAACATCACTGTTGTGCTTCCTTTGATGCGCAAAGAGATTTTACCTGACACATGACCGCCTGATGGTCTGTATGGAAATTGACAGAAGAAAAGAGAAAAACTTCAATTTCAGACAGAAGACAGAAGTTTGTGCAAGTGGTTTTAAGTTTGTCGCTCTGTATAATTTGGTATGCATGTAGGATTTGTACACTTGCATTCACAGGTTTTATGAGAGATTTGTGAATTAGAGTGGGTAGCATGCTGTGTGTATTTATTTTTCAGCTACTGTATAGTCGATCTTTATTCTTAAGAAGTGTAGAGTACTAAGAAGGATTTCAAACAGATTTTGCAGAGGATAGAATTGTTTAGGGGAACTTAAATTTCTATCTTGCCCCATTGTTTTGCATAGCCTAATTGGCAGCCATTGACTATAGGAAAAATGTGATGGATGTGATAGGAAAGTATCATATCTGAATAAAACATTTTTATATTAATAAAAAAAAAAAAAAACATTAGTTTTAAGTTGTTGAACAGGTTTTATCCCAAGGTATGTAGGTGTCCGCTCATGCAAGGATTTTAATACAACTAAAGGGCAGGGCTGTTGTTACTGTACACACTCATCTGTGTTTTCTGTGCCTCTGGTTGTTTTTAGACAAAGATAACTGAGTTGTATAGTCTGGTGTTTGTTAATAAAGCTGAGATAGTTGAATTTAGACAGTCAGGACTCTCTTTGTAAGATGTCACAATGTAATCACATCCTATGAAATTTTAATGACTTTTTTTTATTTATCGTCAACTCATTTTAATTACCAAAAAACATAACTCTGAAACTTAATAAAACAGAATTGAAAACTTTCCAAGCAGGACATTTATGGCCACTGGAAGGTGAAAATGCTAATCATTGTAGGCATTCGCACCTTTATAGATTCACATGGGCAAGCTGTAATTTATGCCAATTTAAAGATTAAAGATTTATGAATTTTAACATGTGCAAAATTCAAGCGTAATTACTGTAATTCACCTAAAATACATTAGTTGGTATACAGTTAGATAGAGGAGAAAAAAAAATTTAATTAATGTAAAATTAATTAAACAACAAAGATGATAATACAAGTCTGCATATGCATGATGTGACAGCAGTGCTGACAATGCATCAACACATTTGTCATATTCTCAACCCTGTTGAGAAAACTGATAATACAAAATATTTAATGACCTGCATTTGGTCCCAAAAATAGCTTAATTTGGGCTGTATTTGCCACCCTGTTACCAGTTCTGTCACTTTTTATTCTTTTTTTTTCCCACATGTAATCGATTTTATCTATTTAATTATTAAATTTAGGCAAATACAGTTCCCAAATTTTGTTCACAGGGTTAATCACACTCAATAACGCTTTAGTTCTGTTAGTTCTCAATGTTGTTCAGTCCAAAGTGAAATCTCATAGGAGGACTGTCTACTGGTTTGGTTAATCTGTGAATATTTGCATGGTGGCCATCGTCACCTTGAATGACCCACCCCAGATGAATTTGAGCACATGAGGCAACTTTTAATTTGAACTTTTCTGTGCAGTTTTTCCTATAAAAAAACATAACCGGCTGTGACATGGCAATACATTTATTATATACATTAAACCATACAATTTAAATGTAATATTTAATGATTTAATTATTTATTTGTTATTATTTAAAAGTCATTTATATCTATTTTAATACAATTTTTGCCCTTTTTTTTTTTTTTTTTAAATAATTAAGTTTCATTGTAACAAAAAAAGAAAGAAAAGATTTTGACTAAATTACCACCTTTTTCTTTCACAGCAAATTCATATCATGTTACTGATTCCAAACCACAATCTCCAGACTTCTTTGGTTTTGCCGATTAATTGGCACCAATTATCTGCAAAAATCCATACTGATAGTTTTTCCCGTGGCTGAGAAGGGTGCACTGTCATTACAGAATGAGAGTGGCCTCTAGAGGCGAAATAAAAACTATCACTGATGCCTCGTGGTGTTTGTTTTGACGTGAGGCTGCACACTGCGCAGAGTGGGACACTTCAGATACAGTCTGAAGTGTGACAATGAAGCGGTATGTATACGGTACAGCACACTACACTGCATATTTTCATAATTATAAAAAATTAATTTGTTGACTAGATGCTGCATTAGTGGAGAACAGCAGTATGTTTGCCATCGAGGCTGAGAGGATGCTAACATTGGTAGTAAATCAAGTGGTTAAAACAATGACAAAAACACACGCAAGTCAGACCCAAATGTTTAATGTCACGATTATTACCATCTATTTGCATTAGCTTATATTCAGCCGGTCGCTTTTATGCATTTGTTATACAGCAAAGTTGATATGAGAAAGCAAATTGATATGTTCATGCAGCCGAGAGAATCATATTAACAAATCAGAAACGGATCTGATTTCACTTTTTTTTATCGTCACTGTAATACAGATTTTGTTATTTGTGATTAGATATTCATCAAGCAAATAAAGTGAGAGTATACATACATTATACATGTGTGTCTAATTTTAATGCTATGACCTTTGTGTAGATATTTAAAAATGGCCATCTTTAAGCATGACTATTTGGATGTATATGAAATCCTAACAATACAATAAGAGTCCACTTGTAACATTAACTAAGGTTAATAAAAGTATTGTTGATTTCAACATTTACTAATACGTTTTTAAATTTTAAAGTTTAACATTAGCTAATGCACTATGAACTAACATTGAATGATTAAGATATACTAAGATATATATTTTTAGGTATATTATTATTTATATTTAAAAAATATAGTATGTTTTTTTTTTTTTTTTATGGTTAAAAAAAAAAAAAATTAATTTAATTAAAATTCAGCATTTTATGTTATGTTTGTTTTCATTCAGTATCCATTTTAAAAACGGTCGGTTGATTAATCGTTTGTCAGCCAGCGTGGTCCAACCTAGTTATTGTTATCTGTAAAATCCACTATTGGTCGACCTCTAATAACATCACTGTGAGATCTAGTGAGTAGCATTACAAATTCACAGCAGAATTTTCTGTTATAAACCATTTCAGATCAAACAGCGCTGACGTGGAAACCAGGAGAAACTTTGTGCCAGTTATAGAAGGCTTTCCAGTCCACAAATCACCAGCATTCACAATGGATTTAATGTAGTAATGCTAAGTGTACCCAGAAATAGTCGAATGTTTTAATTCATTTCAGGGTTCGTACAACCTTTTGAAAGTGAAATTCAGGCACTTTTCCAGGTCTTTTAAGTGATTCACTTTTTCTAGCACTTCAAAGCTCTAAATATTATACAATATAAATGTTATTTTTTTAAATGTGATGACCAAAATAAAAAATATAAACATTTTTATAAATATTATAAACATTACCTTTATGATTAAAAATCCCCCCCACAGCCCAGTGCTACCAAATCAGGCGCTGGTGCCACTATCTGTAAAACTTAGTGGCACCAGTGCCACTGCTCTCAAATGTTAGTCTGGAGCCCTGTTGATGTTTGGTGAATCTCTAGTTTGGAGATTATAAAATATCAGAACACAAACCATCATATTTATGAAAATGAATTTGCTTGCTACTATTGTGTTATGCTATCTCAAAATCTTAGTCTCAAAAATCTAAATAAGACAATAGACATAAATCTAGTATTTTATTACCTCAGAATGAAGGCTTTGTCTCTTGTTTCTAAGACAGTGGTTGAGTGTGTAGTAAAAGTGGCCTCTTCCATTGTAGAGGTGGCAGTAGTGGGGCAGAAGGTGCTCTCTCAGGGCTTGGTAAAGTCAGATAGTGTGGAGCTGTCTGGCATAGTGCCCAGGCACAGCATGTGGTCTTCAGATGGCAGTGGAATTCAAGGGGAGGGGCACAATACCCTCCTGCTAGACAGAAACAGAAAAGAGGGTTGAGTCTTTCTCTGTCTCTTCATTTTTTTCATCAGTAGTTGGCCTACAATGCCACCTGTAAGTGTTTGTGTGTGCGTGTGTTTTCTTTTATGACAGACCGTTGCATCTTCTTACGGTCTTCAGGCTCTGATAAAAACAGTTTGACAGAGTGCATGAATACCAGTCTAGAGTATTTTAGGAGTGGGTAGCTAAATGTTGGTGAAGAAAAAGCGGGGCGTGCAGTGTTTAGCGTCTGCTAGCATGCATCTGCTCATCTGTCTGGCTGTCTCAGTCGTGGGAAAGACTGAAATTACATCGCTCTCAGGGTGGGTTATTTTAAGCCACAGCAAAAGTGGTAGAGGGCAGACTGCAGGTTCGCTAGTCCTGTTAGAGGAGAACTCCCCCCTCGGTCAGCAAGTGCCACCGGACAAATCGCCACACCTTTCAGCCCTGCACCGCCTCGTGCTGTGTGTGCCGAGCAGCAGAGAAGTGTTAAAATGCTGTGCGCTACATCCCCAGGTGAGGCCGCAGACTCAGGTGTATCATTGACGCTTGTTGGTCAGGGAACGAGTAATGGGGTGTAGCTCAGCCTTGCAGTTTTATTTAGACCACAACAGTGTTAACTGTAATCCGCTAGTATAGGACGTTACCATAAAATCTCTTGTGACATTAAAACACTTTAAAACATTGAGTGGGAAAATTCTAATTGGAAAAAAAGTAAGCATCAGTGTTTTTGGTTTCTCTTTGGTTTAGGGCTTTTTTTCTAAACCATTACCCCTAAATTTAGGTGTTACTCTTTAGTTCATAACTCGATTAATGAATGATACCTAAAATTGTGCATCTTGTTTAGGAGATGTGCTATTACTTTTCTAGAACATTGGACTGAAGAATTCTGCCTGGTAAATGTTAAAAAAATTAGGGGGAAAAACTCCTATAGATTTGCATTGAAGGAGAGAATGCCTTATGCAAGGGGTAGGATCTTTCTGACTTAGCCAGTAAGAAACCACCTAGTAACCACCCTAGCAACCACATAGCAACACCCTAACATGGCAGCAAATATTCAGCAGAAATCGTTTATTAAACTCTCAACAGCATAAACATCATCTGCTCAAACAACATGTAAGAGTTTGTGTTAATGAAGTGCATTTTTTTTTTTATACATTCATGTTCAATTCTGCCCAGGGTTTGAAGTAGGCTAACAGTGCCGAGTCATTTTTGACTCTGCATCACTGTGTTAACATGCAACATAAAGGTGTGAATGATCTGCTTGCAGGCGATCCATCGCAGAGGAACCATGAGGAGATATTATGGATATTGTAACTTCAGAAAGTTGCTAAACTTCAGCATGAAAGTCTACATGGAAATTAATGATTTTCTTTCACCAAATTTCAGTCATTAGCCTTATTATTCAATTGTTCACAGAAGTTGGTCTGTGCAACCTTGTCAGCAGGTGAACTTCAACAGCCATGCCAGCTCGCCTCTGCTGGGTTAAAGGCATTAAAGACATCTTAACTTCACCTCACTTGCTGTGAACTGCATATCTATCCTGAAGTTAAAGGTGTTTTGCAGAATGTTGGTAAAACCCAACAGTTTTGGTTACCATTGACTTCCATGGACAAAAAAAACCCCAAAACAACATTTCTCTAAATATTTTCATTAGTTCCACAGAAGAAAGAAAGTCATACAGGTTACTCATCTCTAATTCATTCTTTTATTTACAGTAAAAATGTAAGTGAAAATGCTTCCTCTTCTTTCTCTTTTCCTCTGTGGAAATGCTAATGCTACAGTAGGGCACTGATAGTTGTCCATGGTGGTTACATTCATGTGGTGCTGATGTTCTTATTTTGGGCTTCATGCTGATTTGCTGGCAGAATGTGGTATTGTAATACATGACAGTGAATCAGCTTTACATGCATTCAGAGGACTTGATACTAATCGTAAGAGACATCAACATTTCAAGCTCATGTCCCACAAGTTGTTTCTAGAGCTTTTTTTTAGGGCAGTTTAGCTGCTAGCTTAGCAGCAAGAGGACCATGTGTACCAGTGAATCGCCTGACTCGTGAGTTGTCAGAGAAGGTGTGTTTTTTTGTTACAGAATCTGAACACTGTATGAGAGGGGATCTGTAATGTGTGTGTGAGGGGCTTGTTTCCTGGGGCGAGGCACGAGCAGATATGTGTGGCATTTGTCTAGTTTAAATTTAGTGTAACTGAAACCAGCAACATTCATTGGATGCTAATGCACAGGGAACGTTTCTGAAGCCTTAAAGATTGGGCCATAGTAAGAGGTAGAGACTGAGATGGGAGCTTGTTGGATCAGACACAGGTGCTCAGCTGATTTTACATTTCAAATGGAATGCGTCAGAGCCTTTGACAACATCCTTTAGCTTTTTTTTTTTTTTAACAGATAAGATGATTCGTGTTTTACTTTAAAAGAATAATAATTTTAATGTTAAAGTACACTGCTGTTCAGAAGTTTGTGGTTTTACTTTTATTCAACAAGGATGCATTAATTTGATCAAAATGGGACAGTAAAGGTTTTGATATTGTTATAAAAGATTTCTATTTCAAATAAATGTCCTTTTTTAACTTTCAATTCATCAAAGAATCCTGAAAAAAATTATCAGTTTATTGAACTGATGGAAAAATGTTACCAATTTTACATACTCACCTAAAGGATTATTAGGAACACCTGTTCAATTTCTCATTAATGCAATTATCTAATCAACCAATCACATGGCATTTGTTTCAATGCATTTAGGGGTGTGGTCCTGGTCAAGACAATCTCCTGAAATCCAAACTGAATGTCAGAATGGGAAAGAAAGGTGATTTAAGCAATTTTGAGCTTGGCATGGTTGTTGGTGCCAGACGGGCCGGTCAGAGTATTTCACAATCTGCTCAGTTACTGGGATTTTCACGCACAACCATTTCTAGAGTTTACAAAGAATTGTGTGAAAAGGGAAAAACATCCAGTATGCGGCAGTCCTGTGGGCGAAAATGCCTTGTTGATGCTAGAGGTCAGAGGAGAATGGGCCGACTGATTCAAGCTGATAGAAGAGCAACTTTGACTGAAATAACCACTCGTTACAACCGAGGTATGCAGCAAAGCATTTGTGAAGCCACAACACGCACAACCTTGAGGCGGTAGGGCTACAACAGCAGAAGACCCCACCGGGTACCACTCATCTCCACTACAAATAGGAAAAAGAGGCTACAATTTGCACAAGCTCACCAAAATTGGACAGTTGAAGACTGGAAAAATGTTGCCTGGTCTGATGAGTCTCGATTTCTGTTGAGACATTCAGATGGTAGAGTCAGAATTTGGCGTAAACAGAATGAGAACATGGATCCATCATGCCTTGTTACCACTGTGCAGGCTGGTGGTGGTGGTGGTGTAATGGTGTGGGGGAATGTTTTCTTGGCACACTTTAGGCCCCTTAGTGCCAATTGGGCATCATTTAAATGCCACGGCCTACCTGAGCATTGTTTCTGACCATGTCCATCCCTTTATGACCACCATGTACCCATCCTCTGATGGCTACTTCCAGCAGGATAATGCACCATGTCACATAGCTCGAATCATATCAAATTGGTTTCTTGAACATGACAATGAGTTCACTGTACTAAAATGGCCCCAACAGTCAACAGATCTCAACCCAATAGAGCATCTTTGGGATGTGGTGGAACGGGAGCTTCGTGCCCTGGATGTGCATCCCACAAATGTCCATCAACTGCAAGATGCTATCCTATCAATATGGGCCAACATTTCTAAAGAATGCTTTCAGCACCTTGTTGAATCAATGCCACGTAGAATTAAGGCAGTTCTGAAGGCGAAAGGGGGTCAAACACAGTATTAGTATGGTGTTCCTAATAATCCTTTAGGTGAGTGTATATAAAATGATGAAAATGTTTAATCATATCTTCGTATTATTCATTTATTTGCTTCGTCAATTAAGTAATATCTTTAAATATTGTAGTAAAATGTGGAACTAGAAGCAGCTTCTGTCTGAAGATAAAGCATTATCAAGAAGTGAAATTGTAAATATCTGTGGTTATAAGTCTGTATAATGAAGTCTAGTTTGCTGCTGTTTAAAGCTGTTGGATTTCATGTACTAATTATTGATATGACTGCTCTACAAATGACATTCATTGGCCCTTGGCAGTGTTTGGCAGAAGGGCAGTGTTGATTTCCTATTATTCCCTCGTCAATCATCTGCCAAATAGATGTATTGAGCTGGTATTATTTTCTTAAGCAATCTCTGTGAAATCACAAATCATTAAGAAATCCCAATAATTGTGTGAATTTATTGTATTTTCTTTTATATTTCACATCGGAATTTGGTAACAAATTTACAAACTTGTCAAACGCAGTCCTCATTTTTAATTTTGCAGTTGGTTACACCACCATTTTCAGAGAAAATTGCATCAACACAGATGATTTTCTACCCATGGCAGCTATCAACACTTGAGAGAATATGGGGTTGTTCAGACATGACACACTCTTCTAGAGCACAACTGAATGGAACAAAAGAGAAGTTTTTTTTTTTTTCTGAAGTAAATATTTTTAAGTACTGTGTATAGATTTTTTTTTTAATCTCTTGTGTAATCAAATTCACATTTATATCCAATGATCTGTATGCATACTGGATTTAAACTTGGATTTAAGCTGTATGGGATTCTGAGGCTAGATTATTGGATCTTCCAGACCAGTCTTTCCTTCCCTCACACTTGTTTGTGTTGTACCTAAGGTCCCTCATTCTCCTCGGAGTCACCGCTTCACTTCCTTCCCCTTCTTTTGGTCCCCAAGGCGCTGTTACACAATTTACCCTCGGGCCGTTATGTAATTAAAACAGTGTCTGACAGCTGGATAGTTGTGTGTGCGTGTATTGTATGTGGTTGTGGCACATCACAGATGAGGCTCTAAGACTTTTGTCGGCTAAGATGATGTGTATTTTGTAAGGCTTGTCAATTAATCAAAATTTGGCTTAGTGAGATTTATAAAATTGCAAATGCTGCATTGCCCCCAAAATACATAAAACTAATCTTACAACTTGCATCTGCACAAAAGGACGCGGATGCGCACATGAACTTCACCGCGCTAGTCTGATGTAACTCTCGTTGTGGATTTCCTTTAACAGCGCGTTGATACACGGGGAACTAAATCTCAGAGAATTTACAACATTCTATCACAATCTTGTTTTCATTATAATGCTATGTATATGACAGATTGGGGCTGCACATCTTGCACTTCATGATCACAATGATTCCAGGCATCACTGCAGCGCGCGCTTCAGTTTCACTTTATTTCGCCGGTCTGGAAGGCCAATCAGACCTAACCAATCAGACTAACCAATCAGATATGTTAATTTGCATTGCCTTACATATTTCATATTAAAGACATGGACCATACCTCCTGACAGAAATTAAGAAATTGTCACAGATTTTTATCACAAAAATATAATATTTTACAATAAATCCTTAGACCTTTGTAATGATTTATAGACATATGTTGCCTACATGTTAACAGGTAACCCTGCAGTTTTTTGTAAAATAAGTTTTCTGTAAAATATGTAGATTGTTATTAATATTATTTTCATCTTATTATAGTTATATTTATTATATTTTATGTAATGTTTTTAAAATCGCAATTGAATACTTTCCACAAATCGCAGCCCAAGTATTTTGATTCACCTCAGCAAATTAGGCATTTGACGGTGAGGACATTTTACCACTGGTTAATCGTCGCGTAACAACACTGGTAATACCGGGGGCTTTTAAATCGCTAATTCTAAACCGAAAGTAAAATGATCAAGGTCGCTCTGGCATTCATAACGGTGCGGAGAAGTGCAAGTGTTTTCAATGAATTCCTATGGAAGATAAGCTTACATAGGAATGAACTGAAAACGTGCCAGTCGAAACACACCGTGAATGACAGTGCTGTCGTGCACATTTTACTTTCGGTTCAGAATTAGCGCCAATTTTGGGTTGCTTGAATGGTAGGCTCATTAGCCTATTATTCTTAATGAAAAACACAAAAAAACAGTACAGTGACAAACTCACTTAAATAGGCGCTTTTACATTTCGCTTTGAAACCAAGTCTTCTGCGATCATCTTATCATCAGCTTCTTGAATGAAATCTGACTCCTGCTGCTGGTCCGTGCTGCAACTCTCGTTCGGCTCGCTGTATTAAGCAGACACGTTCAGTTTTTAATTGTCTGTTCTCTAACTGAACTAAATGATTTTATTACTATAAAAAATAAATAATAAACGATGGTGGGCTGCGGTGACACGGTGGGAAATTGATGTAACTGGTTTTGTACCTGAACACCAGTAACACCGGCACCACCGACTATAGCAGCAAGCCTACAGCAAATATACTTTCAGTCATGTAAATGGCTGCATCCTTTGCTTAAAAGATGTATTTGACCACAAAAATCTAACCTAATAGGTAGTAATGTGGAAAGTAAAATGCTAAAATCAGTGAACATAATTTACATCCCTCTTTGCAGCGCTGTTTCTCATTGCTTTTTTTTCTTTATCTCAATTTTGCACTTTTTCGTTTCTTTTTTTGGTCAATGATCATGATCAACTAGGCAAATATGAAGGTACATGGTAGGGCTGGGCGATATGGCAAAAAAATGATCTTGATAAAAAATTTTCATATCAGTCGATATCGATAATTATTACGATAAATGTCAAATATTTGGCAGATTTTTGTTCCTAAGTGAAAGCTGTAAATACCAAACTGTTAATTGTGGTTTTAAACTCTTTATTGTCAGAATATGAAAAACGTTTTTCCTTTTCCAGTCATTTTTCCTTAACAAAATAAATTTCTTAATAGAAAAAATTAATGTCTTAGTTTCTGCATGTGTTAACGGGTGATATTGTTTCTAGTCATGAAACAGGTTTCTGTTGCCTGACTTTGGCATATATCTTTGGCACAGTCTGCAGTGCAGGCTGCAATAATAATATTACATGGTTTGTTTTAGAAATGCACATTTGACAGTGAGTTGACAGTAGTAGTAGCTTGAGTTAGGAGGATGCAGATGTAAATTTATGTTCATTAACAAAAACGGACATCTGTAAAAATTGTAACAACCTCATTTTTATATGGTAAAATGTAAATATTATGACTGAGTTTTATTAAAATTAACCATTGGTTTTCCAAGATTTAGATCATGATAACCACAGTTAAAAACATGCGTATAGCTCTTCACTACCATGTTAAAATGTATCTATATGGTTTCTATGGTATTTGTATGAAAAACAGTAGCCTAAAAACATTTAGTATAAATGCACAAATTCTATAGCTAAATAAAAATACTTTAATAATATTCCATTACTCCTTTAATACATTTAATATATGTCTACATTAATAATATAATACAATTCTATATGAATATATCCCACATTTCTGCCACAGTACCATGGTGCAGTTAGTGTCACAACAGTAAATCCATGGTCATTTATGGACAAGATCGAAAAGTCTTCTGACTGTATCATTGCGTACAGTGTTTCTCCTGTTTGTCAGTGCTGTTTCATCTGGCTTTAAGCTAGTTTAAATCACAGAGACATTTGTGTTTTTCGCTGAATTCACGCGCTTCTCACTGGATCTCAGAGCGCTGTTTAGTGTTCGCGTGACCAAGATCTGCTGTAGTGCGCTCGCGCTGCGCTGGCGTTTGAATCGAATAAAAATGTCCAGAGCTTATCATCGTTATCGACATGAATTTTATCGCGATTCGATATGATATCGTTTATCGGCCCAGCCCTAGTACATGGTCATATAATTAGGGCTGCAACAACTAGTCGATAAAATTGATAATAATAATAATGAAAATCACCGATAATTGATTAATGATTCTCATTAATCGATTAGTCAGGTCTGCTCTCTGTACGCAAAGCTTCCACCAGTTGCGCCAAATTATAGCACTGAATAATGCATTTTTATGGACAAAATGTGCATCTAGAAATAGTGGAGTGAGCTGATGCGGGAAAGGTACATGATCCAAGCGCCCAAAACATGAGAATTTTTTATTTTAAGCTTCAAGCGAATGTATTAGTCTTTAACATACCCTGTCATGCACTTTGATAGATGCGTGTGCGTCCTTGGCGCAAAACGTTCATTTTACAGGTTATATCCACTGATCTATATAGAGAACAGTAGTTATATCCTCATCTGTAAATGCTACTAATTCACGCAAGTTTTTCCATTTTGCATGAAAGCGCGTCCTGACAGTCTGTGTTAAACTTCAAACTTCATTGAATGAGCGCCGGTGCGTCAAACAGACAAACAAAAATGATTCATTTAGCTGAAATACCTGCTGTTGGACGCTAAATTTAGGTTTAGATATCAACATGTAATTCAAGTATTTTATAAGAGTAGTAACTGTAAAGAGATAACAGCATGCAATTGAATATGTAAGACGTTTCTTACAGTTTATTTACAGGATAAAGAAATTACAGTAACAGGTAGCCTACTGTGTCCATAGTGTGTGTGTGTGTGTGTGTGTGTGTGTTCCTGCAGAACAGTCCTCTTATCTGGTAACACTGAATTTGTGTTTTTGTTTTTCTTTAATATCTTCTTTAATATATTTTAATATAGGGATTTAAACTCCTTTTGCTTAGTAACTTTTTTTTGCACATAATGTAGGCTATAGCACAGATATACACTTATGGAAATTAACCATGGTTCTATTAGATAGTAAAACCATGTTTTTGCCATATTGATTACCATTTGTATAACCACACAAATACCATATAGTTAAAGTATGGATTTAAAGCAAAACTATGGTTAATATGTGGTTACCATTTGAATAACTACAATAACCCTGTTATTTATTTATTAATATTATTATTAATATTATTATTGTTTGTTTTGTTCATTGTAAAACCATGGTTCATTTTTGTAAGCGTAGATATATGCACTATGTATGTTTTCATAGCACTCAGCTAACACGTTTGTTTGAAGGACAGCATTGGACAGGATGTGGAATAGTGTGTTTTGTCAGTAAAATAAAAGAGGCCTTTTTAAAATAATCGTCCAACTAATCAATTATCAAAGTAATCGTTAGTTGCAGCCCTACATATAATGATGCCAAACTTATCTTTCAGCTGTCTGTCAGCTTATCAAAATCTTTTGAATTTTTCTTGCTCTGATGACCACTTTGAACTAAGGTGATATCAGCATCCGTTCAGATCAGAGTATGTCCACTCCCCGCTCACTGATATCAGAAACACTGCTCCGTCTTTGCTCCAGGGAAATTTGCTGCTAAAGTATTTGAGTAAGCTATGAAATATCACAAAAGTTTGGTTTATAACATACATTGAATGTTTCAATGTCGTTTATTGTGTTTCTTGCAGTGCAAATTTAGTTTGGAAAGATGAAAATAGTACGTTTTCATCAGTTATTTTATCTACGGGTCACTACATTACAGATTTCTGCTCATTACAGTAACTGTAAGCAGATAAGCACTGTAAGATTAGTTTGAATGCATTATAGAAAGCGATTGCGTGTGTGAATATGTGCTACCTGTTTAAAATTTGCTTTCACCCAATCATATTCGGTATGTAGATGGTACAAAAAATTCCTTGAATTATAACATCCCGCTCATGTCCATAGCCGTCATCATAACCTTTACATTCTTTCTGATTTGATTGATCAATCTGTATGAAGCTAGTTAAATGTGTTTAATGTGTGAGTTCTAGCTAAAAATGCAGTTATATTATGGGCCGTTGGCATGAAATGTACTCGTGATGGAGCGGTAGTGGAGCGCTCTTGGAGTGAGTGAAAACCACAACGCTCCGACTTTTTTAAAAATCCTCACTCCATTCAAAATCACGCTGCTCCACTCCCACTCCACTCCGCTCACATACTCTGGTTCAGATACAGTACGAACAGGCAAAAAGCACTGTTTATGATTCATAAAGAAAGGCATGATGCCTTTATTTAAGTTTTTGGGAATTGTAAGCTGCTCTGTAAATTGGCCAGACGTAAGATCTGAAACCAACTCTATTGCTTTGGCTATTTCGGCTGTGATTGACAAGGTTGGGACTAAATGAACCTGAGGCGTTCCCTTGCCGGCTGAGCTTTGTTTATCCTGTAATGTTATCACAGCATGAGATGGTTTAATTAGGGAGCTTTATTTAGAAAGCAAACATACGTTCATGTTGGCTTAGGCTGCCATCACCTAGCACAGCGGACATCCGCAGCTTGTTGGTGATGTAACTGGCTACTGAACTGGGGCCACAGCAGTGACTCGCCTGCACGGGAAAGAGGATGCAAAAAAACTAGTGGATGTTGCTAAAACAAAGAAACGGATGTAATCCTACTTGAAAGAAAAGATATGACTTGAAAAGAATTCATTTTTGAAGACCCAACATTATTAAAGATAGAAAGGCTTCAGATTTAGTTTAGAAATGACTTAATATCATAAGTACATTACATTATTAATCATTGATTATTTTGATGATTAATCGAGTAATCAGATTTTTTTGTGGTAATAAAATAGACCTAATTGAACAATACATAGGTATAATAACAATGAGGCATATATGTCATATAGGGTTGTATTTTTAAATTGCATCAAGGTGCCCTCAACTCTGTTGTTTGTGTGTGTTTTTTTTTTTTTTTTCTGTGTTCATATTTGAATATTCATGTGTCTGTGTATAATAAGTGTTGCAGGTCTGTGTTTTATAGGTTGTCTCCCCTTTTCCCACCCTCTACACTCCCACTTTTCCACAGTTTTACAAGCCGATTTCTTGAGCCCTTTTACTCTGAGGTGTGAACGACCATGCTTAAACTTGGGGGTTTAATGACACTTTACATAAACTATTTGATTTTAACAAATATTTTAATGAAAAGATTTCTATAGATCTTCTCTAGAGAAGCCACATACACAATAACAAAATAATAAAATGAATAAAGGATTTTTTAAATCTACTTGCTTCAAGAAATCAGTTTGGGAAATTATGGGACCTATTTATAGAGCCTGCCTACAAATAACCAGTGTAGGGTTGCAAAGTTATTTTTGTTATAAAATCATCTGTTGAATATTTGTAATTAACCAGATAATATAAATGTGAATTGTGTGAATTAATTGCCACAAACAAACCAAATGACAAAAACAGTCTAGAGTGGTATTCTTCTTACAACTCGGTTTGATTGACTGAGCATCCAACATCGACTAATGAGACACACTTATGTGCACATGCTAGTATACAAGCTTAGACAAAGACAGAAAAACATTCAGTCATGCGCACACACACACACATTCTAACTGTGTGTCTCTTTGTGTTCTTAAGCGGCTACAGTTGTGCGCAACAGAGATGTTGGTGCTACAGGTGTGGGCTGCTCTGTGTGGCTTGCGTCAGAGACTCAGTGTTTAGAAGTGACGGCACTCTGCCAGCAGTTCTTAGAAGCAGGCAGTGTTAGGAGGCTGCTTGTTCGGTCAAGCGAAAGCTCGTACTTAAAGTCTTCATCCTTCATTTTTTAAATTTATAATGATTTATTTGTGTTTTTTGCAGGCCATTTGTACAATATAGACAGTTTGATCTGTAAGGGAAACCTTTCGTTCATATGAGTGTTTTTTTTACATAGGAAATTACGGATTAGGTTACACCATCTTTCTATGTACGATACACACACACACACACACACACACACACACACACACACACACACACACACAAGCACTCAGGTCAGGACGTTGTGTAAGCAATTCAGAAACTGACCCTCTCTGAGGCAGGTACATGCACATCTTATAGGAGAGTTCACGCAGGCTGTCGGTTCAGTGGATAAAATTAAGGTATTTATTGTTGGAGATCACAGTGTATTTGTGCTTTTCACATTTTCATGATGGCCTAAAGCTTAATTCTTGAGTTATTAAATGATTTTCACAAAGCATCAGCGAAACAAATGACTCGGGAGAGAAGCTAGGGAAAGCAAAACATCACGTGCGAGTAGGAAAATTGTGTGACGCAAGACTTGAAAATGAAGCCAAAATGGAAAATCGAAGAAAGCAGGACGCTCTTAAATTAAGCTTGAGTGTTTAAAGGGATAGTTCACCCAAAAATACCTAAAAATGAAAATTCTGTCATCATTTACTCACCCTTAAGTTTCACCAGACCTGTATGAATTTATTTCTTCTGACAGATAGACAGGTTTGGAACAACTTGAGGGTGAGTAAATGATGACAGAATTTCCATTTTTAGGTGATCTATCCCTTTAAATGTTGTTACACCCTCAAGTGATCCTTTTTTCTTATAGTAAGTTCTCAGTTAACTGAAATGAGTACCTGAAGTGAGTGAGTGTTTGTAGGTAAGTGCATTCGTCAACCAATACATTACCCAGACACCATTGCTCCATCAAAGTCAAAGCACAGCACAGATAATTACAGTTTAGGCAAGGGCTTTTCATACTTTCATTCTAAACCCTGGTTAAATTAATACAAAATTTTGTTACACGTTTCACACTGATCATACTTTACTCCATGTTAACAATTAATCCTGGGTATTCATAAACTGACTTTTCACACTGTACATTCCTAAACTCTGGGTTAACGTCCTTAATTGCATATTTGTGGTGTCATTGATTGGACGAATACAACAAGTGACCTGTTAACATTAAGGCTATAGCATTGCATACTGTACTATTGCGACTGTACTATTAAGTTTTTCCTGAATGGACTTTTCGACGCATGCGTGTGTAGGGATGAAACGGTATGAAAATTTCATATCACGATTATCAATATTATCACGGTTTTGTTTAAATGAGATTAAAGTGTTCAAAAAGAACTGATGCACACACTGAAAACATTTCAACAAGTTTTATATTTGAAAAACAACAAATAAAGCAAGCAGCTCTGTGCACTTTTTTTAAGCAAGATTCTATTCTGTGGCATTTCCTTCCTTATAATGACCGTCGTCAATAGCAACGCATTATAACACAGCGCACATCCATGCTTTCATTTCATTCAAATGCGTCTTGTGTCTGTTTTTGCTTGTATTGAAAATGAAATCAGAGGACTTTACTATTAATACTACTATAATTATTACTATAACTTCTTGTGATCATCTTGTCTATATGTGATCACATTAATCTCAGTTCAATTTGTCTGCTTAATTATTTATGTGGTAAAGAAAATCTGTGTAATAAGTGTACAATGAATACATTATTATCCCTTAAATGTCACCCTAGTCTTGTCTGAGCTTGTTCGTTCGTCTTTGGCTCAAGCTTCACGTTTTTATTTCCCAGACATAGTTTTAGTATTGAGGTCAAAGTCCACTTGCCTTGCGTTCGCAGATTTGAAGTGTTTACCCCGATTGCAGCGACTTTCTTTTTGCATGTTCTGCAGACAGGGTGACCATATTCGATTAAGTTTCCCTCAGGACTTCTGTAAAATCCTAAATATGACCACACCTCAGATTTGGTCCTTTTAGAAGGCTTCTGCCATTTCTTCTCGTTCAAAAAAACAACATTGCGCGCTGTGCCTGCGCCAGACTGACGCTCGCTGGCTAGTTTTCAAAAAAATTTATAATTAAATTTGAAACGATATTACTAACCGTCAGTACATTTTATCGTGAAACAGGTAATCGTTCCATCCCTATGCGTGTGATCCTGACGCAGGAGCTGGCCAACGTAAACTTGCTTAGGAGACTGACACAGACGTGAAGAAATTGTTGAATAAAGTTGTTATTTTTGCGGACAAAAAGTATTCTTTTCGCTTCATAAAATTAAGGTTGAACCACTGGAGTCACATGGACAATTTAATGTTGTTTTTACTACCTTTCTGGGCCTTGAAAGTGGTAATTAAATTGCTGTCTATGGAGGGGTCAGAGAGCTCTCGGATTTCATCAAAAATATATTAATTTGTGTTCTGAAGATGAATGAAGGTCTTACGGGTTTGGAATGACATGAGGGTGAGGAATTAATGACAGAAATTTCATTTTTGAGTGAACTAACCCTTTAATGGTAAATTAATATCGTGAAGAATATTGATGATATATGATATGGAAAAAAAACTATTGTATTGCCTAGCCCTATCACTGATCTACCACATGGACCAGGCATCCCTTAAATATCATTAGAGAGTCTCCCCCCTTCTTTCCTCAATGGTGGACAAATTCAGACAGTTGCATTGTGACGTGCGTTAGGATAAGTAATGTTCTACCTTTGCAGCAGGCATAGATATTTGAAGAGGATAATTGATTATGTGGACATCATTACTAATGGAGTTAAGGGCTTGAGTTTTTCATACATTTTACTTCCTGTTGTCTGTTCCCATTCTGTATGCATTCAGGGAATCAAAGCAATTAAACTTTGTGTGTCTTTGTGTGCTGACATGATTTCACTCGCAATCCTTTACTGTCTTTGCACCGCCTGATCCGATATTGATGTCATTAACCACCTCAACATGCACACAGACACACAGATACACTGCACCAGGTAGGGACAGTTGGTCTCACCTCTGGGTGACTTTATTGGTGAAAGCCTGTGTATTAGTAGTGTCACGGACTGGGCAAGGCATTGAGTGCTTCTCAGCACACTGCAGCGATTTCCCACTATTATTAGCTTAGGAAAAGCAAAGCCTCTTAGGGCTCTTTATTTAACCAGATAGCCAGTCTGATGTGGATACGAACAGCAGGCAACACTGGGACTCCTCTCCTCATACTGCATAAGATCGATTGTACTTTCCTTATCATAGATTATTATTACTTACCCAGGTTCTGTGACCCCACTCTAAGGGGGTTTGGAGCTGGATAAAAGGTTTCTGTGAACCTCAACCAACATGCCTCACTGTTTAAGTGGTAAATTAGAGTTTGTTGTTGTAACTATATTGCATGCCATATTAGTCACGATACTACACTTGTGCAGTTTCCCCATTTCCTTCCAACAGATGGTTCTGGGTTGATCTGGGTCAGGTCTTCTCTCACTGAAGTGTTGTACTTTGTTTGTACTGCACACAGATTAAATATGACAAAGTTTGGGGTCAGTAAGATTTTTTTCTTTTTATTCAGCAAGGATACATTAAATTGATTGAGAGGGTCAGTAAATCTAAAAAAATATACAACTTATAATTGTACAACATCTATTTCAAATAAATGCTGTTCTTTTAAATAACTTTCCATTCTTCAAAGAATCCTGGAAAAATGTATAATTGTTTTCACATTTGATAATAATAAATATTTGCCATCACAGGAATATACCAAAGGTTTTCCACACTTTTTCACGTTTAGATGATGCAGATGTCACAATACAGAATTTATCTTTATCATGTGAGCTGAGGGCCATTGGATGGCCATACTGCTTTCATTATGATATTCATTAGCTCTGATAGGGAGTCTGGGAGGTCTTTTGGGGGAACAAGCTGTTCTTAGAGAGGGTGTTGTTGTGTTGCTCATTACTCATTACTCATTTTCTGTTATTCTGTTCTTTTTCTCTCATCTCATCTATCATTTTGTTTATTTATATATATATATATATATATATATATATATATATTATATATTAGTTGACTAATCGCACGTATTACTTTAGTTACTTAAATATATAGCTTCTGGGGGGCGGAACGCATAAAGCTTGCTGCAAAGCACTGGCAAAAGTAATGTTTTGGAAAAAAATAGGCAGGAGACATTTTAATTGTTTATTAATAAACTAGTGTTTTCTGAGGTAAATTTTTGTGAAGCGCTGCTGTTCAGGGAGTCCGAGACAACAGAAAGCGCATCTTGTTTGTTTTCTTTATTTTACAAAAGCACAAAGTTTTGTTGTTATTGTGAGTTTACACAAATAAAAGTAGACCCTTTACAATTGGGAATAATGTTTTACTCTTATCTGTATGACAAAAACATTATTAAGCTGAAAAATGATCGCGCCAGCACTTCCATGTCGTGCAGTAAAGCCTGTCATACTTTAGCTTCCACACTCTGTACGAACACTTGGATATTCGCTTAATAATATCACACATTTATCTAGGTTAACGTTAGTGTGAGCAGCCATGTAAACTTGCTATTTACTTATTTCAAATGTTAAGTCGCGTTTGGATTTCCTGTCTGATATACTGTAATAACCTGTAGGGTTGGGTACCGAAAATGGGTACCTATGTAACCGGGTTGAATCAGAACGCAGATTTCAGTGCCTCATTTCAGTAGCACTTAAATTCAAACGTGCTTTTGCGCTTTGGCTGGCGCCAAGCCAGAGACAGAGACAGACATGCTCAGCGCTTGTCACATATCACAACTATTCAGTGTTTTCAACCACATAATGTTTATTTTAGGTTTTAGACATTTAAATACACATAAGTACTAGCAAAAACACACTGATGTATATGGAAGCGGCAATAAAAATCCTTTGTTATAATTTGACTGCGTTACTTATAGGGCTGCACGATTAATTGAACCGCAATCGTGATTTGCGTAAATAAATATATGCCCAGCGTGTGAGTGAAGAGCGGCTCTGTGATAAGTAGGAAATGCTTCTCAGTCTGAAAGCACAGAGTTTGAGTCGCTTATAACGTGCGTTGAAAAAAAAAAAAAAAAAAAAAAAAAAAGATAACGCTTAACGTTTTAACTCACTTCATATCGTCAGTCGAGTGTTTGATATTTCCTTTTTGTGAGCTGATGTGGCTTCTTATCACAGAAACAGGCTTTATTATATATTAATATAAACAGGCAGAATTATTTTTATTCTATACAGTGATTAAGTCTATGACGATTAGCACTGCATTATAATATACTTTATTATTATGAAAATACCAGAGAAGACTTGAAGAACTCAAATACGCCATATATATTTTCACAGTCGTGTGTTTATTGTGTTCATATTTAATCAGTCAAACCATCTTTTAATTCAGCTACACAGCGCTAGCTTCACATTAGGGATTTCCTGAAAACTAAATTATATTACTTCTCTCTGAGGCAAATGTGGCGTTTCTGCTCGAGGGCGCCCTCTGGCCTCCAGTATGAATGAAACATGAGTGCGTTTAGCGCCCAGCACTGCTCACTCCTTCCTATTTTGGGTAAAAAAAAAATAGAAAAAATAATACTTCATTAAATAAATGTATATGACAATCCATATGTTTTTCTCCAGTGTACAGGAGTTTTTCCCCCATAGTGGATGCATAAGAGGCTCATATTTCATATTAAAGACATAGACTCATTCTTGATTTTGCATACCTCCTGACAAAAATTAAGAAATTGATATCACAGATTTTTATAATAATAATAATAATAATAATAATAACAATATATTTTATTATAAATCCTTAGACATTTTTAGTGATTTTAGTCATAGGCTCCCTGCATGTTAACGGATAGAAAGTTCAAAAAAACTTATTTTACAAAAAACTGCAGGGTTACCCATCAAAGAATCCTAAAAAATGTTTTACACAACTGTTTTCAACATTGATAATACTCATAAATGTTTCTTGAGCAGCAAATCATCCTATTATAATGATTTCTGAAGAATCATGTGACACAAGACAAGACTGGAGTAGTGATGCTCAAAATTCAGCTTTGCATCACAGGAATAAATTACATTTTAAAATATTTTAAAATAGAAAACAGTTATTTTACATTTAATAATATTTCACAATGTTATAGCTTTTTTTGTTTTTTTTAATAACATAAATGCTGCCTTGGTGAGTAGAAGAGACTTCTTTCAAAAACAATCAAAATAGTACAGTTTCCAAACTTTTGACTGGTAGTATATGCATATGCACACACACACACACACACACACACACACATACACACACGCACGCACAAAACTCATCTCTTCCGTGAGCACTTAACCTCATTAAAAAAAAAAAAAAAAAAAAAAAACCTCCATTTTCCTCTATTCCCTTCCTATTCTAGCTTATGCTACTCTAAGCAATGTCCAAAACTTAGTATTTCAAACATTTTTGTGATTTATTCGCCTCTTCATGACGGATCGCTTCCTGTATTCCTCAGTTGTAAGTCACTTTGGATAAAAGCGTCTGCTAAATGAATAAATGTAATTGTAAATGTAAAATGCTCATTATAGATCAACTAACATGATCATTATTAAGGGTTTTAAATGACAAAACACATTCACTTACACCTATTTGAAAATCAGAATATCAGATCATGACATAGTTAACAAGTTTGTGAATATTTTGAATAAAAAAGAAAAAAAGAAATAAAACTGATACATCTGTCATACAGCACTATTGTGGCTGCTGTGCATCGCGTGAGAAGCATGACATGTCACCATGGAAACAATAAGGCGATGCATTCTAAAATATTTAGCCAGAGAATATGGTCATATTTCTGCAAAATAATTGCTGAAACATGAAGCTGGTTTGTAGCATACCAAGAATACAGACTACTTTGCTGTTATTAGTACTGTAACTGTTATTTAGTGTTAAGTTAGGCCTATTGTAGTTGGGTTAGGTGGCTTAGGCGCGGCGCTGGCCCAAAAAAAGTTGAGAACCACTGCTCTATTGGTGAGTCTTCAAAGCTCTAATTAAAGAGCTTTGTAGAACATTGTGAAAATTGAGGAAGGCCTAACAGTATATTTACTTTTGGCCTGCCGCAAGTGCTTTTGGTCTTACAATTAATCTGCTGAGAAGAAGCATAGGATGAGCTCTACTTTGAGAAGCAGGGTAGGGGACTATCATGTCTCACCACTTGCACACTGGACTACTTTTGTTTTAGACCACATCTGTCATGAACGGGCACACTGCTGTCATCTGAAATTGGATGTTTGTCATGTGTTTTAATGCATTATACTTTCTAAAGGGGCGTTCAATGAATAGATAAGTATTTAAATGTATTATAACTGTGGTTAATACTTATTCATAAGATCATACACAGCTTTTAGTGCCTTTTTCGCCTTTATTTTATCCCTCCATCACTGTATTTATTCATAGTGCTATGCTAATGAACTTGCAGCCAGCGTATGGTGGATTAATCGAAGCCTCCTTTGCCGCTTAAATGAAGTTCAGCATAAAATTGTGGGGTAAAAGAAAACCTGGGTTTTGCCTTTGCTCAATTACTGTTGGATTTGAAAAATCTCATATTTTTGCTGTGGAATGTTATTCTGAACATCTTATAGTACTTATACTGCAGCATCTTTGTAATATATATATCACTGCAGTGTGTGTGTCAGACTGATAGAATTCCCAATGGTCTGTTTCCCTTGGGGTCAGAGTTCACAGTTGGATTGGCATGTTGAGTCTTGTGTGACACGTAGGTTTGTCCCCATTCCTGTCTGTCTAGCTCTGTTATCACAAATAGGCATGTCTTATGACAGGGAGTGTGTGGAGCATCTATAAATAAATCGATCATATGGAGAGGGAGAGAGAGGGGTAAAAATAGAGAGATGAGAAATGGGGTAGAGAAACATAAAAGAAAGAGAAAATCAAAGAGTCAGTCAAAAGAGAATTAGTGAGAGAAAGGTCATGATGACTTCATTTACATTCATTACATACGTTTATTAAGCTCATGCTTTTCTCCCAAAAGCAGCATGCCAGTGGGGAATCAAGATAATATTCAACAAGACCTGATTGCGTTGCATTGTGAAATCGCAACGCTGTTTCTTTGACTCGGTTGGGCTGAATGCAGCTTGTTGAAACACATCTCACTGACTGCTTACTGCTGTCTAGCCGTGTCAGGCTCCCTCTGCCCAGTCACTGGAAGCTCATCAATAACCTTTAATAGACCACAGGCACAATATGCTCTGTGGGTGTGTGTCTGTACAGTATTAGAGCATAATAGCCATCTGCGTGTGTGTGCGAGCCGGCGTTATTAATAAGGTCGGTCTCTATGTGGTGACAGGCTAAAGCATACGCCTATGTGCGAATTTGTTTCCCGTGTGTTTTTTGTGCACGTCCTGAGATAGATGACATGTGCACGGGTTATTCCTCTCTGGATTTGAGCCCATCTGTCGGTCCACCCGAAATTCTCCCCATTGACTAACCCACCGGCTCTCTGTCTCATTATATCCACTTCTAAATGGATCTCTCTCTCTCTCTCTCTCTCTCTCTCTCTCTCTCTCTCTCTCTCTCTCTCTCTCTCTCTCTCTCTCTCTCTCTCTCTCTCTCTCTCTCTCTCTCTCTCTCTCTCTCTCTCTCTCTCTCTCTCTCTCTCTCTCTCTCTCTCTCTCTCTCTCTCTCTCTCTCTCTCTCTCTCTCTCTCTCTCTCTCTCTCTCTCTCAGGACAATTTGTGCTATAACGCTCTTATTGTTAACCTGTTGCTTGTGTTGTAGTGTCTACAGATTCCCCAGTGGCTTGTTTGCAACTAGCCCAAGTCTTTCCTTTTCAAGGCTATCAGAACAGCAGTCCAGTAAAGGAGAGGGATATGAGAGAACATAGCCTGTTCTATTTCATCTCCCTTATCAGCACACAGAGACAAGAGACACAGACCTTGAAGTGCCTCAAAAGACTGTAATTATTTATGTGTTAAATATACAAGCAATTACACTCTAAACTTCGGTAAACGTTATGCAGTTTCTGTAAGGGACTTATTTTATGCACACATCCTGTCTGTGCTGGTACTGAATGCTATAGTTTTGGTTTTCAGGCCCTACTGTCCCTAAAACTGTGGAATTTGCTTTTCCAGAGAGCTTGTGCTATTTTAGAAATTAATTTACCAAACAAGAGTGTTGCTAATGCATAACATAAACACTGAAAACCCTAATAAGTTGATTGAACTCAATTGATTTAAGTAAACTCGTTCCCTCAATTTAACTTTGTAATGGAGTCTCCCAAAACTTGTATATTTAAGTTCACTTAACTTGGTGTTCACGTTGACTGTAAGCTTTGTGCAGACATACCAAACTGAAAAAAAAAAACATACTGAACAGCATATTGAATGTCTTTATTGACCAACATTTCATGATATTAATGAAATTACAGTTCACACTGCTGTAATGGCAATGGAATTGGCACACAACCACACTGTACAGCACTGTAAAGGTGGTACCAGTAGTAACAATATCTCACATCAACTACTGTGCTACAAAAATTGTTGCATTTATTTTAAACATTACACTTTTTTAGTCTGACAATTGTTAATATGTAGTGAGCATATAAATGTAACAATAACTAAGTTCTTATTGCATTTGTTTGTTTAAGCTTTGTGCAATTATACTGAGCTGAAATAAAACCTACTGAACAACATATTCTGTCTTTGACAAAAATTTCACAATACTAATGAAATGCAGTACACACTGTAATGTAAATGTAACTGGGTTACGACCACAACTACTAACTACATCAATTGTAGAACTCTGTGCACTTAAAGAAAGCAGTGTCATCGTCTCCAAGCAGGACAGGTAGCCCTTGAAGGACAAGGGTTCGGACCTCAGTTGGCTGGGATGACTTTAGTGGGAAAACAAGAAATTCCATTAATTCCACAACAACTCACTATCTGTATGTTTGTAGTATTTTTATGAAAATATACTTACCTGTAACAGAAAAACAATTGAAAATATTAAAGTTAACAAAGTCGATGCAAAAATTACATTATTTATAATTAAAATTATAATCTTGCAATGCTATTCAAAATACACCTAAACCAACAAATAAAGGTCTCTGGCTCTAAAAAGTGACATACATGCTTGGAAGGTAGATCAACTAGATTTAGCTATTAAAAACTTACAACCTTTGATCGCTTTGTAGGTAATAATTGGCGACGAGTGTGAAGATGGACTGTGATTTCACATCACTATTGGTCTCATGCTGCAATGTTCTTAAAACGCGCAATTAATACTTCACAAAATATTGCGTGTCAAGTCAAAATATGAAAAAAGTTGATTTCTCAATCATACTGTCAACATATTCATCATGAAAATAATGTTATTAGTTTGACGGGACAACATCACTAAATGGTCTCAGAAATGGCTTGTTCTTTCTCACAGAAACGCACGATTAAACTATGGTTAAGTGTACACTATTAACTAATATGTCTCAATATTACAAATCAAATAAAGACTCATTTGATATCTCAGTTATACCATCACAAACCCGTCCAAACATCGTTAATTAATGACTAAGTTAGCAAAGTTTCACCGGGAAACATTTGTAATCATGGCTGCGTTGTGTTTTAATATAGCAACGTACCATTAAAGATTCAAACAAACATTTCACTATTAAAAATCACACAAAAATAACTTTACATCTAAATATTTTTACTTACCGAACTTAAGAGTGCACACAATGGAAAAGTCCCGTCTTGATTTCCTTTGGAAATCAGTGTCCCAGAGTCTGGAGGAAGAGAGGAGAGGCACACAATCCACGTTGCTTGAGGTCCAGTGTTTCCACAGTCAGTGATGGTTTGGGGTGCCATGTCATCTGCTGGTGTTGGTCCACTGTGTTTTCTGAGGTCCAAGGTCAACGCACTTCATGCTTCCTGCTGCTGACCAACTTTATGGAGATGCAGATTTTCCAACAGGACTTGGCACCTGCACACAGTGCCAAAGCAACCAGTGCCTGGTTTAAGGACCATGGTATCCCTGTTCTTAATTGGCCAGCAAACTCACCTGACCTTAACCCCATAGAAAATCTATGGGGTATTGTGAAGAGCAAGATGCGATTTATGCCAGACCCAACAATGCAGAAGAGCTGAAGGCCACTATCAGAGCAACCTGGGCTCTCATAACACCTGAGCAGTGCCACAGACTGATCGACTCCATGCCACGCCGCATTGCTGCAGTAATTCAGGCAAAAGGAGCCCCAACTAAGTATTGAGTGCTGTACATGCTCATACTTTTCATGTTCATACTTTTCAGTTGGCCAAGATTTCTAAAAATCCTTTCTTTGTATTGGTCTTAAGTAATATTCTAATTTTCTGAGATACTGAATTTGGGATTTTCCTTAGTCACTAATGGAATTAGTGAAATAAACTTTTTAATGATATTCTAATTATATGGCCAGCACCTGTAGATGTATTTATGTATGTATGTGACCGTATATGGCACATTTAAAGGCCTGTTTACTCGCACACTGACAAAAATTCTGCACAAAAATTTGGTTTTGATTTTTTTTGCATGCGATTTTGTCTTTTCAGACTCAGACTTCAGACAGGAAAAAAAATGCTGACTGAAAGACAATGCAAATTCACTCTCTGACAGTAGGTAGCACATATGGAAAAGCAGAAATACAGCTGTGTAAAAGAGCAGCAGTGCACAGCTTTCAGTTTCAGACACCCGCTTGTCACAAAGAAGAAAGGAAGTCAAACAGTATTTACATGTTTTTAAACAGCTGTTCAGATTTTTGCATTTGTTATAGTGTTCATGAAGCAACACCAAATATAAGAGTACAAAGACAAACTAGCCAGTTCCAGACTCTTCCTCTGCTTTTCATTGTCACTTGGCAAAATAGTCTGTTTGTGAGCGCCACCAAGTCGTAATTTTTGTAACTGCAGCTGCTCTGGGCATGTGACCAAAAGCGCAAATCTTGTTGGTTGGCGAGCTTTTTCCACAGTCTGTAAAAAAACTGTTGCGTTGACATCATGTATTATTTTTGATTTGTGTTGTTTTGTTTCATTTTTAGATCTAGAACCAGATGATAACACCTCTTTTTACATCCTCAATGTGGGCCAACCTCCTTCGCTGGTGAACCAATCACACAGTCTCCAGCGGCATGGAGGCCCGCCCCCAGCCCAACTCATCGCCACCTCCCCCTCCCTGCAGGCCCACCAAAAGAACTATGAGCAAAACTACGAGCCTCAGGGCTCTAAATATACGCCCACAGGGGTGGGTGGAGGAGGGATTGGCCCACCAAAGGCCTTTGAATGTCCTAGCATCCAGATCACCTCCATTTCCCCGAGCTGCCAGCAGGAGATGGAGGCCAGCGAGGATGAGATGAGAGCAAAGGGTCCGGATGGAGACTACCACGACAGACCTCTGTCTCGGGACCACCTATACCTGCCTTTAGATCATTCGTATCGAGATTCGTCCCTGAGCCCGAGTCCATGTAGCAGCCTTTCCTCACGAAGCTGGTTCTCAGACGCATCGTCCTGCGAATCCATCTCACATGTGTACGATGATGTGGACTCTGAGCTAAATGAAGCAGCTGCACGTTTTACCTTGGGCTCACCGCTCACTTCACCTGGCTGCTCTCCGCAGGCTGGACAACTGGAGGAAGTATGGCAACAGCAGCAGCAGCAGCATCATCATCATCACCCGGCCTTCACCCACTCTCTTTCTCATTCACACGGCCATTCTCTCTCGCCCCGCCAGTCGCCCTGTCACTCGCCCCGTACCAGCGTCACAGATGAGAACTGGCTGAGCCCACGTTCACCTTCACGGCCCTCTTCGCGCCCGACATCGCCCTGTGGGAAGAGACGGCACTCCAGCGCTGATATATGCTACCTGGGCTCTTTATCACCCCATCACTCCCCGACTGCCACGCCCGGCCCCTCGCCCAGGGGCAGTGTGACCGAAGACACCTGGATAGGAAGCCCATCCATGGGTATGTCCCCTTTCCAGTGTTGTCCCTCTGAGGCTGACATCCCCTCTAAGACGAGGAAGACCTCCCAGGACTGTACAGCAGCAATCCAGCAAGGGAAGGGTGACATGGGCATGGATGACTCTGGGAATGTATCTCCTTTGCTTGACTCACCTGCTGAGGATGCCATGCACGGATTAAAGAAGGATGGATCTGGAGAGCAGTTTCTTTCTGTCCCATCTCACTTCACATGGAACAAACCCAAACCAGGACACACACCTATTTTCAGGTAAACCCCCTTTTCTGCTTTGAAGAGACATAAGTAAGAACCATTATGGAGTTCATATGTGCAAAGCAAGCACAGTACTTAAAACCAAAGGAGACTCAACTTTCAGTTAGGCATGGCCAATACCAATACTTATTTTTATTTTACCTTATGGCCAATAAGCAATAAATGGCAGATATTAAAATCCTATAATATTTTGTCTAAATGAATAAAACAAAACAAAACACAAGAAACTAAAATCAGTAGTTTTAAATGCCACGTCAGTTAAGTAATTACAAATTTATATAAAATACAAAAAATATGTATAATAATTTTGAGATTTGCTAATAATTACATTGAACCGTGTTTTTGAATATAAACAAAGTGAGTGTTTGATGATGGCAAAGGAAATCTACAATACAGATGAATTTATATTACCTAACAGTTAAGTTCTGTAATCAATGATTAATCACTCCTAACATTTAAAATTTGGAATCTAGTATTTTCACATCACAAATGAATAGGGATGGGTATCGAGAACCGGGTTCCAAATTTCCCAGAACCGGTGATTTAATAAGAAACGCGTATTTCTGTTCCGCTTATCGGTTCCTGTGCATTTTAGTGCGCTTTTTAAAAAAAAAATTTATTATGTGATTTTAAACCATTCAAGCTCAAAGACTTTTCTGTGCTCTGCACACATCCAAAACGTGAATTTTAATGTGATTTTAAACCATTTGAGCGCAAAGAAGACTCGCACACTGTTTTCTGTGCTGCAGACACACACACACGTGCTCACAGAACGGCTTCTCGCGTTATCTTCCTCGTCTTTTTGCACAGCAAACGAACAGACACATACACACTAAAATATGTCAAATTTTCTTGTAAACAGTCAGTTATGTCTACAGCTAAAAAAAAATGCATGTGTGATCCGTGCAGCTTTTAAAGTGACGGCAGATTTTCCTGATGCCGTCTCTATGATAATGTTAATCAAACAAAAGACAACGAAAAAATTCACTCGCTGTTCTAGACAGAATAGCTTTAACTATATTAATATAGTTACTATATTAATACTATATTAATCAAATTTATTAATACTATATTCATAAAATATAGGCTATAGTAATGTAGCCTATATTTTATCAATGAAGTGCAGTGTTATTTTAATTACTGAGTGTTTACTTGTCTTTAATGATGCTTGAAATTTCTATTAGTTAGGCTAGTTGTTTTTGCTATGGTATTTTTAAAACCTGTTGTTTTTTGTTCATGGTATTCAACTACAATGAAATGTTTTGCAAGAAGACTTAGAATAAATGTGAATGATATCTAAGGTTTTTTTTAGCTTATTGGAATCGAAATTAGAAATTAATAAGCAGAATCGGAATCGTTAAAATTCAAACGAAACTCTAGTATAGTGCATTTTTCCTTACCACTATTTTTTTTATTAGTTGTTTAATCATTTTAATGGAACTGGAATCAGAACCAGAATCGTTAGGTGTAACCGGAACCGGAAAATTTCTTACAATTCCCAGTTAGGGATGCACGATATTGGGGAAAAAACGTACATTGCGATTTTGTTTTTCTGTGATATGCATGGCGATATAAAAACTATTTCACCAGATGATTTGAATAGCTCTATTTGAAAAGAATTAATCATTCTTGAATAATTGGGGTGATTTTGTAGGGGAGTGAATTTGCACAGATAATAATGAACAAATTATAAGCATAGATAAATACAATAGAAGAAAGATAATATTGAAATAAGCAGTGCTTTGTTTTTCAGGTAAATCTAACAGTATTTAGGTACAGAAATTTAATAATCAAATGTAAAATAGTCTTCACTAGCCTATATAAATGAAATGTAGCCTAACTAATATAATTAATTAATATATTTTATCATTGTTAAAGCTACAAAAGTAATTTTCTCTTTCTCTTTTGTTGTTTGGTCACCATTGGCGACACAAACAGCTGCCGGTACACAAGGCTGCTGTCCCTTCTAAACGAATGCACAGAGCCACGGACCTAAATGATGCGCATCCGTTTCCTTCATCAATTGTTTACAACACATAACCAACTGTGTTTACAAGGATACTTGCCGACACAGGCATTTTGACTTCATTTTGCAAGCACATGTCAGTTAAGCTTAAAAGAAAATTAAGTCAAAATGCCCATGCGCTGTTTTCTGTGCACACAATGTATTCAACGTTCATATGCGGTCTGCGCAGCTCTGTTTGTGCGTACAGAAAACAGCATGCGACTACAGTCCTCTTGTGCTTGATGCCTGACTCGACTTAAAAACACAAGCAAATATTAAACTTTCACTCTATGATGATTAAACTTTGCAATTAATCCATGAATCACATGCGTTCTGAACCAGGGTGCAGCTGCCCGTACAGATCACAGATCAACTGCGATCCCTATACTTGACATCGCACATCCTGCGATGTGACTTTTGCGGATGCGCACATCGCGATATCGATGCTAAAACGATATATTGTGCAGCCCTATTCCCAACAAATTAATGTGGAAACAACATTAATTCTTACAGCCTGCACAGTTTTGGGGCCATTTGCTTTTTTTCAGTTGCTTATAAACACATTAATGGCAAAAGTGTCATTACACCGTATTTAGCACAAACTATCATAATATGTTAGTAACATGTATGTACATGCTTGTATTTTTGAGAGAATAACGTTTATGCGTGGTGTTTGAAAAAACAAAAAATGTAAGTCACTGAATTAAGGCCACAAAACACACAATAGATATGTGTCCACAAGACTTTTGACTAATGGGTGTTGTTGCCTAGAGTTTTTGCTTCAAACTGATATGAGAATCATTGTGCCTAGTCATTCACATAAAACAATATTTTGTAAGACACTTTTTCTTTACAAAGGCTGTATGCGAAGATGCGTGAACGATCATGAATAATGCTGTGATTTCAAACCCGAGAGAACAAAAGAACACATAAAGAGCCGCATAGTGAATGAGCCTTTGATTCAGGTATGTGATAGGGAGCTAAGAAACAGGACAAAGGATATATATATTTTTTGTAGTTTATTTAGAATATAGTTAACAAAATAAAGTGAAAGCCAAAGGCACAATGTCCTTTATGGGCCAGTATCACTATGCTTCTCAAATCTTCAGTATATCATATTTTATGTTCCACAGTAGAAAGTCAGAATGACATGAGGGTGTCGACATTTGTCATTTCTAGGTATATAGCGCATTTACATTTAGAACTGAGCTAACCCTCTGGTATTGTTCATTTGGGAGTCACACTGTTGTTCACGTTCAAAAGTGACCGAACAGCTGAAATATAACTTTTAAATCAATTTAGCCATATTGTTTCATTTGTGTGTGCATAATAGTGTGTTCTGTGGGTGTGTTTTATACTCTTGATGTTTTAGAGTGTAACCCCTTCCTTGCTACCTGTTTTTCTACTGCATTGTGGCTGAATTATTGATTGTATTTCACGCATTTGCAAAAATGTGCTTTGTGTTACTGTCACACCAGTTCATATATGTTTGGGGGTGGGTGGTGTGTGTCTATTTTGCACTCTTGTCTTAATATTTTAGAGTATCACCCCTTCACTGCTGTGTGCTTTTTCTGCATCATGGCTGATTTGTACATTTGTACTCCCAAAAATTGCTCTCTTTTTTCGTATTTCCCATTTATTTCCTATGGCGGTTATTTTTGACCACAAACAACACAAGTGTGACTTTTTTTTAATGACCATTTAGCTTTTTCAATTCAAGTCCTCGATTGTTTTTTGGTCACATAGCGACTGCCTCAAAAGTCACTGAGCTTCATACCATGCCGTTGAAGTAGTGACTAAAAAAAATGACCGAACAACACCAGCGGGCTAATATACATTTAGAGTAGCATGAGGAAGTTGAATGAGCCAATGAACACAAAGAGTTAAAAGTGTGTCTGCTCTCCATATCAGAGCATCAGATAATAGTTGTGTTGTGTGTATGTGTGTGTGTGTGCTAGTCAGATGAAGATGCCTGTGTGTGTGCGCCCAGGCCTCTGTCACCATAAATCTGTAAAGCGAGCATGCCGCTGTGGGTCGCAAACGTGTCCCTACCCACAGTCATTCTGTTATCGACCGCACCAACACAACACATTTTTTTAACTCAGTCAGGCCCCTTCATTAATACACAATGTATAGTAAACACACTTGGTTCCACATAGAGCAAGACACAGTCACATATTGAAAAGCACACAGTCACAAAACCTGCTCTCACTCTCTCACAAACATGTCAAGAAACGTTTCTTGCAAAGCAACACGTAGGAGCAGTGTTGACTACCATCTTTATGGCCGTACCTTCATACAACAGAGACATGATACTTGATCCCTGTTATATGAGCTCACAGCTCTGCTGTCTGCCATCGAACCTGTGTGTGTGTGTGTGTGTGCGCTGACTGCTCCATCAGTCAGCAGCAATTGAAAGATCTAGAAGCTTGACTGGTTTAACAGATGGGAGTGCTATGGCAGGGTTGATGAAGTTGGCAAAACATTGAGCTTTAGTCTATAGTGGGTCTAGTTTAGGACAGCTAGCTAAACATAACTCACTTTCAGATAAAGACACACACCTGCCTGCTCTTAGGACTGGCCAATGTGTCAAATGGATAATGGGTCTCATTCACTAATAATTGCATAGATTATTTGTATTTATACGCACAGGAGAACTTCTCACGAAAAATTCTGACATAATTCACAAAACATGCGCACATGTATTTGTTCTTAACCTCGTTCGAACGTTAATGAATTTGGAGTATTCTAAAAGAGCAACCGTGTGCTCAAGGTTAGTAATTTGCATAAAACACGCCCGCACCATGTCCATATAAGGGCTTTACGCACACCCTTTCCTCTCAGCAAACATGAAGCTCTCTAAAGACTCGCAAGATCCTCGGGCAATGCCAAGTGTGCTATCCTCAATCCCTCTAACCCAAACACAAGAAACACCTTTAATACAGACTTTAATACAGATTACAGACCTCTGATTAGCCAGCTGTACATGCGCAAATCTGCATCTTGATAGCTATAACGCACCTTTTTTTATATATATATATATATATATATATATATATATATATATATATATATATATATATATATATATATATATATATATATATATATATATATATATATATATATATATATACACTCACCTAAAGGATTATTAGGAACACCTGTTCAATTTCTCATTAATGCAATTATCTAATCAACCAATCACATGGCAGTTGCTTCAATGCATTTAGGGGTGTGGTCCTGGTCAAGACAATCTCCTGAACTCCAAACTGAATGTCAGAATGGGAAAGAAAGGTGATTTTAAGCAATTTTGAGCGTGGCATGGTTGTTGGTGCCAGACGGGCCGGTCTGAGTATTTCACAATCTGCTCAGTTACTGGGATTTTCACATACAACCATTTCTAGTGTTTACAAAGAATGGTGTGAAAAGGGAAAAACATCCAGTATGCGGCAGTCCTGTGGGCGAAAATGCCTTGTTGATGCTAGAGGTCAGAGGAGAATGGGCCAACTGATTCAAGCTGATAGAAGAGCAACTTTGACTGAAATAACCACTCGTTACAACCGAGATATGCAGCAAAGCATTTGTGAAGCCACAACACGCACAACCTTGAGGCGGATTGGCTACAACAGCAGAAGACCCCACCGGGTACCACTCATCTCCACTACAAATAGGAAAAAGAGGCTACAATTTGCACGAGCTCACCAAAATTGGACAGTTGAAGACTGGAAAAATGTTGCCTGGTCTGATGAGTCTCGATTTCTGTTGAGACATTCAGATGGTAGAGTCAGAATTTGGCGTAAACAGAATGAGAACATGGATCCAACATGCCTTGTTACCACTGTGCAGGCTGGTGGTGGTGGTGTAATGGTGTGGGGGATGTTTTCTTGGCACACTTTAGGCCCCTTAGTGCCAATTGGGCATCGTTTAAATGCCACGGCCTACCTGAGCATTGTTTCTGACCATGTCCATCCCTTTATGACCACCATGTACCCATCCTCTGATGGCTACTTCCAGCAGGATAATGCACCATGTCACAAAGCTCGAATCATTTCAAATTGGTTTCTTGAACATGACAAAGAGTTCACTGTACTAAAATGGCCCCCACAGTCACCAGATCTCAACCCAATAGAGCATCTTTGGGATGTGGTGGAACGGGAGCTTCGTGCCCTGGATGTGCATCCCACAAATCTCCATCAACTGCAAGATGCTATCCTATCAATATGGGCCAACATTTCTAAAGAATGCTTTCAGCACCTTGTTGAATCAATGCCACGTAGAATTAAGGCAGTTCTCAAGGGGTCAAACACAGTATTAGTATATATACACTCACCTAAAGGATTATTAGGAACACCATACTAATACTGTGTTTGACCCCCTTTCACCTTCAGAACTGCCTTATTTCTACGTGGCATTGATTTCAACAAGGTGCTGAAAGCATTCTTTAGAAATGTTGGCCCATATTGATAGGATAGCATCTTGCAGTTGATGGAGATTTGTGGGATGCACATCCAGGGCACGAAGCTCCCGTTCCACCACATCCCAAAGATGCTCTATTGGGTTGAGATCTGGTGACTGTGGGGGCCATTTTAGTACAGTGAACTCATTGTCATGTTCAAGAAACCAATTTGAAATGATTCGAGCTTTGTGACATGGTGCATTATCCTGCTGGAAGTAGCCATCAGAGGATGGGTACATGGTGGTCATAAAGGGATGGACATAGTCAGAAACAATGCTCAGGTAGGCCGTGGCATTTAAACACTAAGGGGCCTAAAGTGTGCCAAGAAAACATCCCCCACACCATTACACCACCACCACCAGCCTGCACAGTGGTAACAAGGCATAATGGATCCATGTTCTCATTCTGTTTACGCCAAATTCTGACTCTACCATCTGAATGTCTCAACAGAAATCGAGACTCATCAGACCAGGCAACATTTTTCCAGTCTTCAACTGTCCAATTTTGGTGAGCTCGTGCAAATTGTAGTCTCTTTTTCCTATTTGTAGTGGAGATGAGTGGTACCCGGTGGAGTCTTCTGCTGTTGTAGCCCATCCGCCTCAAGGTTGTGCGTGTTGTGGCTTCACAAATGCTTTGCTGCATACCTCGGTTGTAACGAGTGGTTATTTCAGTCAAAGTTGCTCTTCTATCAGCTTGAATCAGTCGGCCCATTCTCCTCTGACCTCTAGCATCAACAAGGCATTTTCGCCCACAGGACTGCCGCATACTGGATGTTTTTCCCTTTTCACACCATTCTTTGTAAACTCTAGAAATGGTTGTGCGTGAAAATCCCAGTAACTGAGCAGATTGTGAAATACTCAGACCGGCCCGTCTGGCACCAACAACCATGCCACGCTCAAAATTGCTTAAATCACCTTTCTTTCCCATTCTGACATTCAGTTTGGAGTTCAGGAGATTGTCTTGACCAGGACCACACCCCTAAATGCATTGAAGCAACTGCCATGTGACTGGTTGATTAGATAATTGCATTAATGAGAAACTGAACAGGTGTTCCTAATAATCCTTTAGGTGAGTGTATATATTATATTATATTATAATATATTGCCAAAAGTATTTGGACACCCCTCCAAATCATTTAATTCAGGTGTTCCAATCACTTCCATGGCCACAGGTGTATAAAATCAAGCACCTAGGCATGCAGACTGCTTCAACAAAAAGAATGGGTCACTCTCAGGAGCTCAGTGAATTCAAGCATGGTACCGTGATAGGTTGCCACCTGTGTAATAAGTCCATTTGTGAAATATCCTCACTACTAAATATTCCACGGTCAACTGTTAGTGGTATTATAACAAAGTGGAAACAATTGGGAACAACAGCAACTCAGCCACAAAGTGGTAGGCCATGTAAAATCACAGAGTGAGGTCAGCGCATGCTGAGGTGCACAGTGTGCAGAAGTCGCCAACTTTCTGCAGAGTCAATAGCAACAAACTTGAGATTAGCGTAGAGAGCTTCATGGAATGGGTTTCCATGGCCGAGCAGCTCATCCAAGCCTTACATCACCAAGTACAATGCAAAGTGTCAGATGCAGTGGTGTAAAGCATGCTGCCAATGGACTCTAGAGCAATAGAGACATATTCTCTGAAGTGACGAATCACGCTTCTCTGTCTGGCAATCTGATAGACAAGTCTGGGTTTGGCGGTTACCAGGAGAACGGTACTTGCCTGACTGCATTGTGCCAAGTGTAACGTTTGGTGGAGGGGGGATTGTGAGGGTTTGTTTTTCAGGGGTTGGGCTTAGTCGGCCCTTAGTTCCAGTGAAAGGGACTGTTAATGCTTCCACATACCAAGACATTTTAGACATTTTGGATGGCCCCTTCCTGTTCCAACATGACTGTGCACCAGTGCACAAAACAAGGTCCATAAAGAGATGGATGAGTGAGTTTGGTGTGGAGGAACTTGACTGGCCTGCACAGTCCTGACCTCAACCCGATAGAACACATTTGGGATGAATTAGAGTGGAGAGTGTGAGCCAGGCTTCTGACCTTACAAATGCGCTTCTAGAAGAATGGTCAAAAATTCCCATTAACACACTCCTCAACCTTGTGGAAAGCCTTCCCAGAAGAGTTGAAGCTGTTATAGCTGCAAAGGGTGGGCCTACTCCATATTAAACCCTATGGATTAAGAATGGGCTGTTATTAAAGTTCATGTAAAGGCAGGCGTCCCAAAACTTTTGGCAATTCTTTCAGTTTAACACGTTTAAAAATATTTAACACAATTAACGCAGCATCTGTTTTGTTTTCTGTCATCATTTGGCTGCACTACAGAATGCTATCATTCATTCAAGTGTTATTAAACCATTCAAGTGCGATTAAGACGCAAAAAAGATCTCAAATCTTTAATGATGCGCTGTCTGTGAAGCAGCTCTCTGTGAACAAACACCTGAAATGTGCGCACAGAATGCCACTTCAGCATGGCAGCACCGCTTTAAGTTCTCTTTCGCGCTTGAATGAACAAAAACACAAAATTATGCCAAAATTCCTATTTTGTTGAGTATCCTCGTAAGTACAGTCTTAAATGAGTTAAAAAGTGTTAAATGAGCGCAAAGAGTTGTGAGGAAATAGAATGTGTGTCAGATCCGCATCATGTGCATCAGGTCTTAAAGTGACAGCAGTGACAACCTGCTGCTGCCTGTGATTTAATGCTAATCAAAGAACAAAAGGCAAAGAGAAAATCACTCACTGCTCTTGACTGAATAACGTTTGTAGCTTTGTAATTTATGCAGTGAAGACTGTGAAGTGTTTGATAACTTTATTTAATTTCTGTATATTTCCTACCTGTTAGACCTACCTGAACATCATGAGCGGCTTTATGAGCGCGCCACTTATATAGATCAGTGGTGCGCACGCTTTTGGTGTGAGCGTGAAACCTGCTGGAATAAGTAAAATTATGCGCAATACCTCCAAAATACTGCACCTCCGCAATACTGCACCGAAATTCAGGACCTAACCCAACACTGTTCAACTGGAGCGAATGAGATGAGGCGGTAGGGCTGGGCGGTATATCGAGTTTGTACAATATATCGATATATTTTTTAGAGACTATATGGAATGAGGCAATACCGTTTATATCGATATACAGTAGATTGATATGAACACATCTGAAAAATAGTGGCGGACGCAGATTTAGCTGATGCAGGGAAAGTGCATGATACAATTTGTCCGAAACATGACACATGCTTTATATTAAGGGCTTTAAAATCACTGGTAAGATATAGTTAACATGTATAGTTGCTCTGAGAGATAGGCTACTTGTGCTGACAGACAGATAAATACTTGCGGTGTTTAATGCGTTTGAAATGTGGTGCATAACTTACATTTCACAGGCATATTCTCCATCTGTAAATGTTAGAAAGTAATGCAAATATGTCCATTTTGCTGTCAAGAGAGGACGAGTTAATCTCCGCTAAAATTCAGGCTTCCGTGAATGAGCGCCGCCACACGCATTCATGCCAAACAGACGGAGCGCAATAGAATAGGAACGCAATCATTTTGACAAAAGTTTACATATTTCTAAAATATTTGTTGTTGGACAATAAATGTGCCATATGTGGAATTTTAAACCTACAAGTAAGTATATTTTTATTAAAATGGGGTAATCAAATATAGGCTAATATGCTTTTGTTTTTGTTTTAATTTTTAGTTTAGTTTAGTTTAGCAAAATTATCAATTTAGTTTTTAGATTATAAACCCCCTTTTTGCACATAATATATTGCAGAGCCTACATTACATTCATTGTATTTGTGTATAGCCTTCAATATCAACATTGTTTTTTAGGACATCATTGGGCAGGATGTGAAATAAAATTATCCAAATAGAAAAACGTAGAAAATACTGGGATATATACCGTGTATTGCCATTCAAACAAAAAATACAGAGATATGATTTTTTTGGCCATATCGCCCAGCCCTAGGCAGTGGGTGTGGTCTGTTGAGCTTCAGGGCGATGCGTGTTGCAGTAGCTTTGTCATATCTGGATACCAGGAGCCGTTCTAGCGTTCTCGCATGTTTAGTTTTTACCATTTTAGGAGGAGTAAAATTTACAAATGGGGCTTCAACAACCAGATGCATTTTGTCCAGTTTCATCTGGAATGTGAAAAAATGCCCTCTGTTTTGGTCTTTTCACAATTGGATAATGATCCAGTGATCTGATTGATAATGAAAACATATTAAGTGACCAGGAATGTTTCCACATGCATCACAGTCATTTTGATGTAGGGATGTGAATCATCACTGGTCTCACAATTCAATTTGATTGCGATTTTTATCATGGTTATCCACACATCATGGTTATGCATTTTTTATTACTCGCTTTTGTGTTTCGCTTTCGCCCACCCTCCGTCATTTAACGTTAGCACGAGAAGCGTGTATGGGACGAATGATGTCAGAGGACATCAGTAGACTAATGGCTTGTTAGAGAATCAGCTGCACATTTTTTTTATTGACTTGAGCAGTTTAATTCTCACACTTTTTAATAGTATTTATAACTCCTTCCTTAATAAAACAAGCTGTGTTACTATGAGGAATGAATACCTCAAAACGTGCATCTGTATGCAGTAGGGATGTCACGATACCAAAATTCCAGTAGTCTGTACCAATACCATAAAAAAAACGTACGGTTCTCGGTACCACAGCAAATTTTATTTTATTTTATTTATTTTTTTTAACTTATTTAAAAAAAAAAATTCTGTTACATTTTATGTTTATTATTTATGATGATAATCATTATAAGTAAATAATACTTATAAACATTTAAAGGCGACATGCTGTTTTAAAGTAAGCAACCCTCTATGCACACCTAATAATAAAAATTATTAGCAGCATTAGTATTATTATTACATTGAGACATAACTAAATCTACTGTACAACTGTAGCCTAATATATTTCTAACATAACTTTTATTTTGATGGGTTGCCGTGAAGACCTTTTGAGTGTCTGTGTTTTCTCACAGTTTTCTCAAGTGAAATGGTAAATGCTCATGAAGTGACTCTCAGAGCGGAGTTTATGAAGTTTATGCGTTCATGTCCTCATATTGTGACACGGCAGAGGCTAAAAAGACAACGAATGTCACGCGTGCATGTGCACGAGCCACACAAGCGCCATTCATTCACACAGAGACGCAGACCATGGAGGATTAATTTTTAAATGGTGTTTTGCAGTTTAATATTCACAGACACTAGTATATATTCGGCTGCAGTCTGGAGCCCTGCACTTAGATAAACACAGAAGCTACTGAAAGCTGCCTATTAGTGGGTATCGAATATACTCTGTACTACCGGTACTACAGAAATGCTGGTATCGTCACATTTTTTAAATTTCAGTACTGAAGTTCTGGTACTTGTGACATCCCTAGTATGCAGGTACGAGGTACTTTATCTGAATGAACCTGCCAGTGTTGGCATGTGTACCATAGGTTGCCGACCCCTGGTGTAAAGACATGCTTGAATAGTGTCTTGGATTTAGACTTCATATTTATCAATTTTTGCAATTGATGAATCATCATGATTCAGAACTCATTCATTTCTGCAGTATTAATCGATTCAAAATTCTGTTTCAGTGATTCGTCAACACACTCATCAATGCTGATGAAAGTATCTGTGTGGCATTGTGTGGTTATATATTCAGATATAATTTTTTTTATTTATATATTCAAATATGTTGTTTAATATTTAAATGTGTAAGTTAATAGTCCTGTTTATTGTCATATATGTGTATACTAAGGATTTTCACCAAGTAAAGCTGTTTGGTGTCCACAGGCCACTAGGCCACTATCGTTAGGTCACTAGCGTCACACACAGCCTTCTCACATTTCCCCTGACGATCCATCTTACGTTACCATGACAGCGGGTATGTAGCCTACATGTAACATTACAGGAGAGGGGTGACTGGGAAAGAAAGAGGATGTGGTAGAGAGCTAGACTTAGATAAATAGAAAATCTGTTAAATTTAGATCATTGACTTACTCTTATGTGTTATTCATAACTTATGTTTCACAAGTTCATTTAGAAAATACATAGTTTTGCATATCCTTAAATGGATAGTTTACCCAAAAGTGAAAATTCTGTCATCATTTATTCACCTTGATTTCGATCCAACACTATATTACTTTTTTCTTCTGTGGAACATTTAAAGAAGATATTTTTAGAAATAAAATATACATAATACATAATATACATAATTTATACATAAAATAACTAAATGGTAACTAAAATGGCTTGGTTACCAAACAATGACATAAGGGGGAGGAAATGATGACAGATTAAGTTTTAAGATTTACATTACTACTGTATGTTGCTGACTATGTTAGCATTTAACCTGCCCTTACAAAAGCATGTTGTATCATGGTCTTTGTTCAAGTCTTATTCCTAATTTTAAAACCATATTTTAACATCCAATTCACAGCTCAAAAGATCATATCATACACTTTTTTGTTTTGTTTTTCTTTGAGAGCTTTCTAATTTGTCCTGTATCTCAGTGGACAGGCATATAAAAAAAATGGTGGCACATGCACACCACAGCTGTACGATTTCATTGTCAAATGTATTCAGGTGCAGATGCAAGCTGTGCTAAGCCAGTTTTTCTGGTCCCAAATTACATTGTCTTGCATAGCGTTTTTTCATGGGGAGTGGGAACCATTTCTGGCACCAGCACCAACTCTAGAAAAATAAGATTTGTTGAATTTCTGTGGTTGTGACAAGCAAAATAACATGAAATCAATGCATCCTGAACTGTTGCATAGCTGCTCAATGATTGATCATGTTTTGTATGTTTTAATTTTTATAATCAATCTACGACCCATCACTATGCATTGTGTAATTGCTCTGTTTATGTTGCTCTTGGTCTGTGTACAGGGCATCATCCCTGCCTCCCCTGGACTGGCCGTTGCCAAATCAGTATGGGCAGTATGAACTAAAGATTGAGGTTCACCCCAAAGCTCATCACAGAGCTCATTATGAGACCGAAGGCAGCCGAGGGGCTGTCAAAGCCGCGTCTGGGGGACACCCTATCGTCAAGGTGAGTCTCCACAACAGGACTTTTACTGATGATGTAATGTTCCCTGGCTAAATTTCCTGGTCGAATACATTTGTTTGTTGATTACCACCAGTGGTTAAACTTGGTTTTGGATTGTCATATGAAGCCTTGTAGCCTTGTTGTTGTGTTTTTTTTTTTTTGTTTTTTTGTTTTTTGTTTTTTTTTAAGTACTCATTACACTGGCCACAAAAGTGGGAACAGAGCGTGATGCCATCCGTTCCCTCACAGGAAGCAGAACTTGAGAAGTGAGACCACACAGAAAGTGTCTGCTATGTGGCCTAGTAACCTCATTACTGGTCATAAAATTCCTTTTACTGGGTAACAGCTAGTGAGGGCTGTTTTGGTTTCAGTTAGATCTAAGCAGACAGTATAGCAGTCTGATTAGAGACTTTATTTAATACTTCATCTATGCTACTTGTACTAGCGGCTCACTGGTGGGAGCATGCTTCAGTAGAGGTGATGGCATTGTTTATGTAAAATGAAGCCAAATTAGTATCCTGCTGTATCATGTGGTACTCCTGGTCAGATCGGTAAACTTACCTGGCACTCTCTTGAGGCTGGCTCTCAGAGAGAGAGAGAGAGAGAGAGAGAGAGAGAGAGAGATTGTTGGTAAATATTTTATGGTCTTGGAGGCAGTGGCCTCTTTTGTGGTAGCCTTAATGAAGCACACATATACAACTCAGGAACCAAGATCATTGAATGTGTGAGGAAGAGAAGAAGGCCTTTCCCCTGAATCATAACCTCTTGCTTTGAATGGTCCATTAAACAACCACAATTACAGACCTGCATTTCTGCCACATCACACCTCAGTCTTGTGTCTTGTGGGCCTTAATTGGCCGTCATTCCTTGTTTATGACCTTCGTTAGGTTACCTGCATGATCATCTTTCATTATCAGACATCTCATCTCTTTTATACTGCACGGCTGCCTTTACAATGCCCTTTGTTCCAATTCTTCTTGGTTAGTTTGAGCAGTTTCTTTGTACTTTTTCTGCACTATGCCTCATGAAATTTGTAGATGTCAAATGCAAAAGCAAATCATAAAATATTTGTGGATTTCCTAATCTCCCTGGTGTAGTTGTCAGTTTGTTTGTATGGGTTGTTCATATGGTGTTTGTGTGTGTGTGTGTGTGTGTGTGTGTGTGTGTGTGTGTGTGTGTGTGTGTATATGTGTCCAAGGTTTCATACTGAAGATAATAGTGAATAATAAATTAGTAAAATATAAAATAATTCACAAACTATTTCAAAGTAGTTTTATTTAATTCATAATATATTGTTAATGTGTTAATTGAGTACACTTGAAATTCAGTCAGTGCTCCAAACATTTGACAATTAGTGGTCGACAATTAGTGTTTTTTTTTTTTGGGATATTTAGAGGTTTGTTTTAACGATATACACTCACCTAAAGGATTATTAGGAACACCTGTTAAATTTCTCATTAATGCAATTATCTAATCAACCAATCACATGGCAGTTGCTTCAATGCATTTAGGGGTGTGGTCCTGGTCAAGACAATCTCCTGAACTCCAAACTGAATGTCAGAATAGGAAAGAAAGGTGATTTAAGCAATTTTGAGCGTGGCATGGTTGTTGGTGCCAGACGGGCCGGTCTGAGTATTTCACAATCTGCTCAGTTACTGGGATTTTCACGCACAACCATTTCTAGAGTTTACAAAGAATGGTGTGAAAAGGGAAAAACATCCAGTATGCGGCAGTCCTGTGGGCGAAAATGCCTTGTTGATGCTAGAGGTCAGAGGAGAATGGGCCGACTGATTCAAGCTGATAGAAGAGCAACTTTGACTGAAATAACCACTCGTTACAACCGAGGTATGCAGCAAAGCATTTGTGAAGCCACAACACGCACAACCTTGAGGCAGATGGGCTACAACAGCAGAAGACCCCACCGGGTACCACTCATCTCCACTACAAATAGGAAAAAGAGGCTACAATTAGCACGAGCTCACCAAAATTGGACAGTTGAAGACTGGAAAAATGTTGCCTGGTCTGATGAGTCTCGATTTCTGTTGAGACATTCAGATGGTAGAGTCAGAATTTGGCGTAAACAGAATGAGAACATGGATCCATCATGCCTTGTTACCACTGTGCAGGCTGGTGGTGGTGGTGTAATGGTGTGGGGGATGTTTTCTTGGCACACTTTAGGCCCCTTAGTGCCAATTGGGCATCGTTTAAATGCCACGGCCTACCTGAGCATTGTTTCTGACCATGTCCATCCCTTTATGACCACCATGTACCCATCCTCTGATGGCTACTACCAGCAGGATAATGCACCATGTCACAAAGCTCGAATCATTTCAAATTGGTTTCTTGAACATGACAATGAGTTGACTGTACTAAAATGGCCCCCACAGTCACCAGATCTCAACCCAATAGAGCATCTTTGGGATGTGGTGGAACGGGAGCTTCGTGCCCTGGATGTGCATCCCACAAATCTCCATCAACTGCAAGATGCTATCCTATCAATATGGGCCAACATTTCTAAAGAATGCTTTCAGCACCTTGTTGAATCAATGCCACGTAGAATTAAGGCAGTTCTCAAGGCAAAAGGGGGTCAAACACAGTATTAGTATGGTGTTCCTAATAATCTTTTAGGTGAGTGTAGATGCGTATTAGCTGAATGTTGATGGTAATGTTGCCTATTGTTTGCCTTTCCGTTGCTAATAATATAAAAGCAAACGCTATACTTTTTCAGAAAACATTTACTTTCTTTGTTTAACAGGTCTATATAATAACGTATTAGATATGACTGTTTAACAGAGGCCATAAACTAATGAAGAATGTGAACGCTGTGTGATCAGGCACTGGCGTTTTCAGCGCCACCCATCCAAATAAAAGTCCCACTTCTAACACATTGGCCAATCAGAAAAACTTATCGGCTGATGCCGATGTTTTAAAAATGCCAAATACCGGCTGATATATCGGCCTTGGCGATATATCGGTCGACCACTACTGACAAAGACTGAACATTTAAAGCCTTATTATGATCATAGATATACACTCACTGGCCACTTTATTAGGTACGCCTGTTCAACTGCTTGTTAATACAAATATCTAATCAGCCAGTCAAAAGGCAGCAACTCAATGCATTTAGGCATGTAAACTTGGTCAAGACGATCTGCTGAAGTTCAAACTGAGCATCAGAATGGGGAAGAAAGTTGATTTAAGTGACTTTGAGCGTGGCATGGTTGTTGGTGCCAGACAGGCTGGTCTGAGTATTTCAGAAACTGCTGATCTACTGGGATTTTCACACACAACCATCTCAATGGTTTACAGAGAATAAGAGAAAATATCCAGAGCAGCAGTTCTGTTGGCGACTATGCCAGAGGTCAGAGGAGAATGACTGGTTCGACCACACCAGGTGCCACTCCTGTCAGGACAGGAAACTGGGGCTACAATTCACACAGGCTTACCAAAATTGGACTGTAGTAGAAGATTGGAAAAACGTTGCCTGGTCTGATGAGTCTCGATTTCTGCTGCGGCATTCAGATGGTAGGATCAGAATTTGTCTTGTATCAACTGTTCAGGCTGGTGGTGTAATAGTGTGGGGGTATTTTCTTGGCGCACTTTGCGCTCCTTGGTACTAATTGAGCATTGTTTAAATGCCAGAGCCTTCCTGAGTATTGTTGCTGACCATGTCTATCCCTTTATGACCACAGTGTACCCATCTAGCAGGATAACGCAGCATGTCACAAAGCTCAAGTCATCTCAAACTGGTTGCTTGAACATGACAGTGAGTTCACTATACTCAAATGACCTCCACAGTCACCAGATTCCAATAGAGCACCATTGGGATGTGGTGAAACAGGATTCGCATCTGCAGCAACTGTGTGATGCTATCATGACAATATGGACCGTAATCTCTGAGGAATGTTTCCATCACCTTGTTGAGTCACAAAGAATTAAGGCAGTTCTAAAGGCAAAAATGGGTCCAACCCAGTACCAGTAAGGTGTACCTAATAAAGTGGCCAGTGAGTGTATTTATTTTTCTGTTTACCTGGAAAATAAAAATTCTAATTTGTCAGTGTAAAATATACAAACGTGGTTTTTAGAAACTCAGAAGGCCATGCATAATAGACAGGGTTTAACAGTTTAATTCATTTTGTCACAGAAATGGGTGACTTATAGTTTTAATATATTGTTTGTATAAACAGTTATTTGGACACCACTGTGGTGAAAAAGGCAAAGATGTCAGGAAAATTAGATAACTTCTGATATCCTTCAAAGATGTTTTGCCATGCCACTTTTTCTGTAAGATGTTATTATTCTAGTGAAGGTCATAATGTGTGACACTATTCATAGAAAAATCTCTTTTAAATTTTTTACCATTAAATGGAATGCCGCCATATATGCTAGATGTTTGCTGATATTAGTTAGGCCACAGATTGCATTATAAAGTGAATGAAATAAATATTATATAATACATCATTATTATTATCAAAATAATTGATAATTTTAAAAACCTTAAAAGTTGGAAATGATTAATTTTTTTTTATCATTGTTTTTTTCAGAATTATTTGAACGTTTCAACATATGAACAGCATATAATCAGAGGTACGATTTCAGTAGACTACTGAAAACTAGTATGTAGAGGTTTCCTTCAGAAAACGGAAAATAACCTTCTGTTCCTTCTGCATTTGTAGAGAAGAAAGGTGCTTTCATGATTGAGCTTATAAAAATGTAACGTAGTTAAAATACAAAGTTCAATTGTCCTTTTGAAAAACAGATTTTTATGTCTTGTTTTCTGAGATTTATTTCCCAGCCTTTCGTGCTTAAACATCAACCACCTGTATGCACATGAGAATCAGTGTTGTGCAAGCGAGCGTGCCTTCCTTACTATTTCAGAGTATTAATGACTAACTTTTTAACATCATAGCCCTACTTCCCCCTCACACTAGGACTGAGGATGCATAATTACCTCACATTATTGAAGTCTGTTCAGTGGTAGACACACACTGGTCCACCCACAGGGAAAAACTGTGCTAGAAAACCTGGCTAAATATGTGGGGCGGGGGGGTTTCAGGTTATTTGATCATATTTTTACAAGAGGAGAATTAAATAAATAGGCAAAATGAGCTTGTAGACACAGATGCGAGTTTTAAGTATAAAGATATTATGGGTAATAATATACTGAACAGATACACTCACCTAAAGGATTATTAGGAACACCATACTAATACTGTGTTTGGCCCTCTTTCGCCTTCAGAACTGCCTTAATTCTACGTGGCATTGATTCAACAAGGTGCTGAAAGCATTCTTTAGAAATGTTGGCCCATATTGATAGGATAGCATCTTGCAGTTGATGGAGATTTGTGGGATGGACATCCAGGGCACGAAGCTCCCATTCCACCACATCCCAAAGATGCTCTATTGGGTTGAGATCTGGTGAATGTGGGGGCCATTTTAGTACAGTGAACTCATTGTCATGTTCAAGAAACCAATTTGAAATGATTCAAGCTTTGTGACATGGTGCATTATCCTGCTGGAAGTAGCCATCAGAGGATGGGTACATGGTGGTCATAAAGGGATGAACATGGTCAGAAACAATGCTCAGGTAGGCCGTGGCATTTAAACGATGCCCAATTGGCACTAAGGGGTCTAAAGTGTGCCAAGAAAACATCCCCCACACCATTACACCACCACCACCAGCCTGCACAGTGGTAACAAGGCATGATGGATCCATGTTCTCATTCTGTTTACGCCAAATTCTGACTCTACCATCTGAATGTCTCAACAGAAATCGAGACTCATCAGACCAGGCAACATTTTTCCAGTCTTCAACTGTCCAATTTTGGTGAGCTCGTGCTAATTGTAGCCTCTTTTTTTTCCTATTTGTAGTGGAGATGAGTGGTACCCGGTGGGGTCTTCTGCTGTTGTAGCCCATCCGCCTCAAGGTTGTGCGTGTTGTGGCTTTACAAATGCTTTGCTGCATACCTCGGTTGTAACGAGTGGTTATTTCAGTCAAAGTTGCTCTTCTATCAGCTTGAATCAGTCGGCCCATTCTCCTCTGACCTCTAGCATCAACAAGGCATTTTCGCCCACAGGACTGCCGCATACTGGGATGTTTTTCCCTTTTCACACCATTCTTTGTAAACTCTAGAAATGGTTGTGCGTGAAAATCCCAGTAACTGAGCAGATTGTGAAATACTCAGACCGGCCCGTCTGGCACCAACAACCATGCCACGCTCAAAATTGCTTAAATCACCTTTCTTTCCCATTCTGACATTCAGTTGGGAGTTCAGGAGATTGTCTTGACCAGGGCCACACCCCTAAATGCATTGAAGCAACTGCCATGTGATTGGTTGATTAGATAATTGCGTTAATGAGAAATTGAACAGGTGTTCCTGATAATCCTTTAGGTGAGTGTATACTTGAACAGGGAAAAAATCTAAGGTTAACATGTTTAAGCTATTGGCATCTATACATATATTAATTTACATGAACTGGCCTTTGACAACGTGCTAAGGTATGTTCAGTTAGACACGTACGCATAATCAATACGATCTGTAACAATGCAATACTGTCACATATAAAAAACTTTTACTCGCATAAGTGTGTTGCACCATTCCTTTCGGATCCAATATAGAAGGCACACTATTGTGTTTTAATCTCAATATGTCTGCAAATCCAGTCTCAACCTGTGTCTTGTTTACAAACGATTCCGTGGTGAAATGAAGCGAACAAACAGGCAATGTCTTACGCACGTGAGCTGGAACTTCATTAAAAATAAAGTTCAATTACACATTCCTAATATTACAATCCGAAGGAAGCTTGTGCAGGGACTGTGTTCTTCCACAACCAGGCACAGCGCAATATATTACTCTCTTTGGCATGTTTATTGCTCGGTAGCGCAATCCGTTTAGCTCTACGAGTTGGGGGGTGGGGCTACAGAAGCAGACATACATATTTATCTGTTGAGGCGGCGTTTCAGCATACGATGACGTCAAAGGTCGACATATTCTGAGATCGAGCGTTTTCTGGGCCTGGTGTCAATAAAAACTTTTTGATTAACAAGGAAGTTTTCAGCTCTGAAATTTACAGCTGATGAACTTTTATATATCAAAGGCTCAAGGGAAAGTTGATTTTCTCAATTCATCACCCCTTTAACATTTTAAGTATATACTTGATGTTTACTTGTTTTTAGGGCTCTGTGTAATGTGCGGTAGTAATTTGGTCAATTTTAGCAATTAAGTAATAAAAATTGAATAATTTCATATTTCAATTGATTCATATTAGTTAATGCATTTAAGTATTAATGAACAATAGTTTTACAGCATTTATTTGTCTAGATTAATTTTCCTTTCTACATATAGTAATAATTTTTTTTTTACATAACTTGTGTTATTAAAAGATGTTAATTGTAAATTAGCAATTGTATATGTATAAATGAACATTAACCATTATAAACGCTGCATAAAAAAAAAAAGTTAATGATACATAATGTATTAAATAATGTTAACACACTTACTGTAAAGTGTTGTTAACACTGTATTTTCACACTTGTCTTTGTTTTGTGTTCATTTTAACTTTTTATATGATTTCTTTGATTGTGGTTTTGAAACCTCCCGGTTCCATTTGGGAAAATCTGCACATGGAAAAGGTCCCATACCTTCAGACCTTTCAGTGAATAGCTGTTTGCAATAATGTTTCCCATGATGCTTTCTGGGGCATGCGCTGCTGGAGTTTTAGGCTGCTACTGTGGAGTATCTGTTGTTATGACGTCAGCAGGTGACACCGCAGACTCCATCTGTCCCGGGAGTGAGCTTCTCTGCGGTGACTGGATCTTAGAGACGGTGAACAGACTCACTGAGCCATATTGCCGTCAGCAGCACTTACGCTGCCAGTTAGCCAGGAGGACAGACCCATACACCTGTATGCCAGGTGTAAACGAACATAGACGCTGTTTGTGTGTTTATGTGTGCATTTGACAGAGAAGGCAAAAGAGGGTTGTACCTCAAAAAAAGTTTGAATGATAAATTAAAAATAAATCATAATAATAATAATGAAATATGAGATGAAATAATGTGTGAATGGGACTATATTGAAATAAACTTGAAATGATGATCTATGAATGAATGGTTAAATGGTTAAATTTAAGGTGCGCCTCATGTCTGTGATTTTCATTATACTTGCTGTGTTTACCAAGCATTTGTTGACTATTGAACCAAAAAGGTGGCTATTACTAAAAGGCAAGGAAACAGCCACTAGTAGCTAATAAGAGCTACATAAAATATACATATTCTAATATTGTAGTTATTAATGCTGTTCCATTTTAATGCAGAAACCATGAAAACATCAAAAGAAATTGGAACATCAATTTATACTGGACTAAAAAAAAAAACCTCTCCTGTCCTGTGGCTGTGGGTCTGGTGCTGCTGATCTGCAGCTGGGTACATCTCAGGCTACTGGCCCGACATTGGAAACGCAGCTATGCAAGAAAGGGTTCAACTAAAAACCATAAAACATCAGATTGCTTACCATTTTAAAGCAGTAAATAATAACTAATAACAATAATAATAAACAACAACAAAAGCACAATATGTTAACTTGTACGAGGTATGACAAACTCACACATTCACTCGTATGTACATAGTAATTATATTACATAGGCTATTCTAACAATATTACAATATTCTAACAATATGTTACATGTGTGTTACAAGAAATATTTTGTATATTTATGCAAAAATGTATATTTTAGTCAGAATTATTGCCCTCCTGTTCTACTGCACTCCGTCTGTTTGACGCGCATATGCACACCAATGCTTGGTCATTGACATCTGTACAGTTTAACAGACTCGCTTATTGTTGGAATATGCAAAATGGAAATACTCGCTTTCTAACATTTGCAGATAAGGATATACCCGTTAGTTATGTGCCGAGGAAAACTCGTCTCAAAAGCATTTTACTCTACACGCATCTCACAAAGCACGGCAGGGCAAGTCGTGAAAAGCACTTATGGTTTTGTTTGAAGAGCTTGAAATGTAACTGCTGATTTTCAGTCCCCCCTTTTTTTGCCGTTCTACTGCTTAGACATGTTTTACTGAAAACCCATTTTGCCACAGATGAAGTACTCCTTTAATATAAAGCATTGTCATGTTTCAGATAACTTGGGTCATGCATCTTTCCCAGCAGCAGCTCGCTCCGTGCCCCCTGCTGTTTTCCATATGCATTTTGTCCATAGAAATGTGTTATTCACTACTGTAAACTGGCGTAACTGGCGGATGGCTTCTTTGCACAGTGTGCAGACATTACTAATTGATAATCTGATTCGTTGTTGATTTTATTTTTATTATTGATTGTAATCAGTTTTATCGATTAGTTGTTGCAGTCCTACCTAAAGCCCTTCTGTAGCTGCTGTCAGTCCCATATAAACCTGTACTACGACTGGCCCAGTTATGTGGATGGTAGACCTTACACAGGTAATGAGTTTAAGAGAAGGTCGTGAAATTTGCTTTAAAGGGGCAAGAGCAGTCTAATGTTACAACCAGAAACACATACTTTACCACTCCAGTTATTGTGTGAGAAATCAGAGACGTGATAGTGTAGTGAAATCGAGAAACGTGTGTGAGTGTATCTATCAGTTGTGTGTAAGTCAAGCTGCCATAACAGAAGGCTGCGGATTGCAGCATACAGTAGCCAGACAAACACCAGCAAAACAAAGTGACAGTGTTTACTGCTAGTGTTTGGACTGGGCAAATTCACAGTTCAGAGATCTACGAGGAATGCTGTGTAATTCCTACAAACCTTCCTTGCATCTCGCTGGGTTCGCTGTTAACCAAAATCAGCACACATGTTGGTAGGAGACGTAGATGTTCTGAGCCCATCTGGCATAGACTTTCCTAAATGTAAGTGTGTTTAACCAGTTCAATTGTGATCTTTCACTCACACACAAAGACACTCACAAAGGGCAACAGAGTTTACATTTGCCGTAGGATCTGTTCATGTATTTTATTCTCAGACAAAGTCACTTGGACCTTTCACCCAGAGCTTTTATGTGGATAAAAAAGGCTCAGTGGAATTAACACAGATGGTGGAAATCAGCTTTATGAAAAAAAAAATTACCCTGTGTTTTTAAAAGGAAGATGGTAAAAGAATATTCTGGGTTAACTCTACTGAGAGCATCTGTCAATTACCGCAGAGAAGATGCCTAATGGCAGTTGTACTGAAGAGGTTAAAAGCAGAAAATGCGAAGCCTATTTTTTTGTTAAGCACTTGTCTGAATGATACTTGAGTTGGGAGTACCATTCTGAACATGCCCATTGTAAATCAACATGCACCAATCCTAAATATTCCATATACTGTAATCATTATGTTCACAACTTGTAATAATTACTTCCATGAGCTCATTGTTTCTGCCGTAAATTAATACATTGTTAGCTAACTGCGTGATTTTGTAAATTTCTGAAATGCATAACTTGACACAGTCATCTCTGATAACAGATCACTCTAAATTGTAGTGTAGATGCATGCATTTACTGTAAAGCTGCTTTAAAACAATATGTATTGTGAAAAGCACTATACAAATAAATGTGAATTTAATTGAACCGAATGACCAAATTGAACTGAATTGAAAAAGAATTCCCGCTTCATGCCTGTCATGCTGAAAAGGCTCTAACTTTGCCCTTACAAGCCTGTAGGGATGATCAGCCTGGCACTAAGCGGAAAACTTTTATTCTGCTTATAACTTTGGCATTCTAGTTATGGTTTACAATACAATTCCTGTAGGTGACGTTTTGCTCCATAAAAAATTGTTTGTTCTTGTGCAAAAATAATGCAGACTGTTTTTGTCAGGGCCCTAAATTGATTATGAATTTAATGTATCAGTTTTTTGTGAAGAATTTATCTGTGAAGGTTTTTTTTTTTTTTTTTTTTTTTTTTTTTTTAAACCTGTGGGTTTAAATTGTGCATTTGGCAGACACTCTTTTATCCAAAGTGACTTGCATTGCATTCAGGGTATACATTTAATTGGTTAATGCATTCTCTAGGAATCAAACCCATGCAAGCACTATTACATACTCAAATGTTTGAGCTACAGAAACATTTTTTAGTTAGTTTAAAAAAAAAAAAAAATATATATATATATATATATGTGTATGTGTGTGTGTATATATATATATATATATATGTATGTATGTGTGTATATGTGTATATATATATATATATATATGTATATGTGTGTGTGTGTGTGTGTGTGTATATATATATATATATATATATATATATATATATATATATATATATATATATATATATATATATATATATATATATATATATATATATATATATATATATATATATATATATATATATATATATATATATATATATATATATATATATATATATATATATATATATATATATATATATATATATATATATACAGGCTTTATTTGTATTTATATATTTATTTCTAGCAAATTTGGCAGGGCAAGTCGGAGCAACTGGAATGACTGGGCCAGCAGACCAAAATCCTGTGTGAAAATTGTACGCAAATTTATTCCACTGCTCTACAATCACTATATAGACTTCCATTATAAGTGGTTTATATTTAAATGTATTACTTTGTTTTTACAAACTGAGAAACGAGTGAAAATCATATATGTGGTAAAACAATTCAGAGGTTAATCCCAAATAGACTGTCAGTTAATATTTTCGGAAAGATATTAGCTTTGTTTTGTTGCAACATGGCTTAGTATCAGATAACTTCATTATGAAAAACAAAATGGCTGACCTTGGTGACCCTCAGACCACAAGATGGGTGATTTCTCTGTGCAGAGACGTTTGTGTACTGTTAAAATCTTTGCTTTTTTTTGTTTTTCTGGGGAGCAACCCTGTTGTCTGTATACCCTCATGAGTGCAGTGCTGTTGTTGAACAGTAGCCTGAGGCTGTATCTGATGTGGATTGAAAAGTGAAGGGTAGGGCACAGCACAGTGAGAATGGAGGGGGTGAGAAGGGTACACGTAAGGGATGAAGTACACGCAGCCGGTTGTTATTGCAGAATAAACCCCGAAAGGGTTATCAGGTCCCCGACGTGTACAGAGGTACATTATCCCGCATTTTACCAGCTAAAAAAGTAAATAATTAGACATGAAATATTGACTTGATTTTAAGTATTTTAGATATTGAATTGAGATGAAACCTTTTTTTAAATCTTACCTGTTTGTTATCTTATAATTCATTACAGTGTACAAAACAGTGAACAAAACCGTGTACAGTGATTACTTGGATATGTCATCATTAAAAAATTGTACACAAAATATTGATTTGAGTTTTAATATTTTATTAGCTTATTAAACGCAAAACTTCCACGAAGATAAAATGTTCCTAGCAAGACTATAGCGCTGACTTCAGTTACATGGATGAGCCTTTGTTATCTGTTTTTACCGGTTGTTATCGGGAAATAACATACCGCTGGATGGCGCGATTGACCATTCAGAATCCAGTATTCCACAGAGCTGTGTAATAAACCATGGTATATACTCACTTTTACGAATGTGTTTGTATGGGAGTCCTAGTGCAGGCTTTTACATAGTGTGTGTGTGTGTGTGTGTGTGTGTGTGTGTGTGTGAGCGAGCGAGCGAGAGCATGTATTGACCTTATTTAAACAACAGGTTAGCCAGCCTCCTGAGTCTGAGTGCTCTCCATGTGAATACCTCTGTCTCTCTCTCTCTCTCTCTCTCTCTCTCACTTACACACACTCACACACACAGGCATATGTTGTGTAAACACTGGATCGGTGAACAGACTCCTACTGCGTCCAGTAAGAACAGAGAGTATGTCAGCGCTAGTCCACGTTTTGGGGCAAGAGGTCACTGTATATTTGTGTGTGTGTGTGAGTGTTTTTGTGTGACCTTGAGTCTCCTCCCCACCCCCTCAGGCTCGGGTTTACCCACACACACACTCAATCATACTCATGCATGCACACACACGCACCGGCTGGCCTTCACCATAGCAACCACAGAGCAACACAGGGAAACAACTTGCCAGCAGTGGGTAGGAAGGAGGAGAGAGAGAGATAGAGAGATGGAGAAAGAGGGAAGAGTGGAGGAGATAGAGATTGAAGAGTAATAGGGGAAGGAGACGTGAAGCTTTAAGGGAATTTCAAGGTGTAGAGGGTGTGTGAAGGGAATTAAGGCACAATGAAACATGCAACCTAAAGTACGAAAATGTGCTATACCAAAACATGCACAGCACATGCTTTTGTAGTACGCTAGACTTTGTCTTCCTGCTGTTTTTAACACCTGATTCTGTGTTTCAGCCAGGCAATGCAATGAGAAACAGTCGGAATGAAGCATCTTTATTTAGTCCTCAATATGAAAGGCAACCCAGGGAAGCTATTTTTGCCCCTGCTAGCTTTATTTCAGCTATGGGACATGTGACTTTTCTTAATGTCAGCAGTTTAATATAACCACTGTCAGGGAAGGGAGGTTACAGGAGTTCAGGGACAGTCGTCTTGTGAAATCTCACACAAACACACACTGTGGAGTTCTTCAGGCCTGCTGATGATGAGAGAATGAATGAGAGGGTGTTTCCTGTAGCTGTTTGTGTTTGGAGAGATGCCACATCAACTCAGTTGCTCATTCAAGACTCCTGGTTTGTAAGCTTGTTTGTTTTCTGTTGTCCCTTCCCGCTTTTTTTCCTCACAGCATGCAGCCACCTCTCTAAGCTTTTCTTCAGGATTAAAAGAAGAAAAGAAGTGGGAACAGACTGTGGATGTAGTTACTTCACAGTGTTGTCGTACAAAACACAAATTACTTCCCGTTCCTTGAAGAATGAATCACAGTTGATCCACAAAACTTCAGAAAGTAGTAAACAATTGGGTTTCCACAAAAATATTAAAGGTGCCATAGAATGCATTGATACAATATTTTAAATTGTTCTGTGATATCTACATAGACGGTATGTGGCTCAGGTAAGGGCAAAAATAATCCAGATACAGTTTTACATGTCCATTTACAACCCTAGGATTTGTCCCTAGAATGAAATAGGCTGTTATTACCTTATCTGGAAGGGTCATGAATAATAATTTTGAGCTCTGCTCTGATTGGCTGTTTCACAGCAAGGCTCATTTCAGTAGCTCACACAAGTGCAGTTATTCAGCAAACACAATCGCAAACATCACAAGCTGCTCGGGAGTCGTGACAGAACACAGACAGACTGAATGACACTTTAAGCAGAAAATCTCTAATGGAGATTGCTGAAATGCAGCTTACTTGTTTATTGGTGTTTTCAGATCATCAGATCTGAGAGAGAGAGCGCTTGCGTGCACATGTTTGCCAGATTGCACATTTTAAGTAAAACACTGGATATAATGCGTATACATAATATTGAAATCTGGCAACTGCAAGCATGAACGCTCGAACGCTCCTCTTTTTCCCCCGACAAAACCAAAGAGTGCTTTTTGGTCAAGTTTTTATTACCTTTTTATTTCTTATTTCGTCTTTGCGTCAACGATATTGCATGATGATATAGTCACAGTTATCGTTTAAGGATGTTTGTGTCATCTCGTCTTGTCTTAGTCGTCAATGAACATTTTTTGTCATATTTTCGTTAAGGAAATTGACAATAGTCAGAGGTATGAAAAGTGCTCACTTAAATATTAATGATCCCGACTGTTACGTCACAGTCAGTGTTATGTTGAGATTCGCCAGTTTTTCAGTTGTCTTTTTTACACACAAGATTTACATATGAAGGAGGAAACAATGGTGTTTGAGGCTCATGGTATGTCAGTTCCATGTACTGAATTCTTTATTATTACAGTTTTCCATTCGATGGCACCTTTAAGCAACTGTTTTCAACATTGATAATGAAAAATGCCTCCTGAGCAGCAAATCAACATATAAGAATGCTTTCTGAAGGATCAAGACTGGAGTAATGATGCTGAAAATTCAGCTTTGACATCACAGGAATAAATTACAATTTTTTTTAAAAATGATAAATTATTTAAAAATATATTCAAACAGAAAATGGTTATTTTAAATTGTAATATTTCTCAATATTACAGTTTTAACTGTAATCACTAGTGAGCATAAGAGACTTCTTTCAGAAGCATTTTAAAAGTCTTACCAACTCAAACTTTGAAATAGTTTAAACACTACTGAAAAATAGAAAAGGAGATCAACTGATTATTTCACCTTAATGGAGGGAATGAGGGAATGAATAGAAATTACAGAACAAGACAGAGGAAGAGAAAGAAAGAGTGCAGAGGTCGTGCTGAAGTCAGCAACACAGGCTGAGCCGCAGGCCTTCAGAAACTCCTTGAGGATGTGGCGCCTTGTGGCGCTCTAAATGTCTTGAAAATGAAGCAGTGCTCTGAAACTTTGCTGATGCTGCAACATGTTCATGGAATTTCCAAAAGTCATAAATGTTCATGGACTGATGTATCATCCTGTAAAGTGATTTTACATCATAATGCATCATACTGACCATTAGGGGTTTTGGATACTTCTTTTTATAGCATTCCATTCAAAACAAATGAATTTGGTAACATTAAAGTAAACATGAAATTAAAATTGACAGTCTACTTTATTAATACATGTTCTTGGTCCAATTTTTCATGATTCGTCAGTGTACTTTATTTCAAACAGAAATGTTTGTCTTTATAATCTTTAATCAAAATGTAATTACTGGCTCCATTATTCTATGGAACGTCCACTCTTCAGGATCCAGTCAGTTCCCAATTGAGTATTGAATATTTGGTTTTACTCGGTCAGAAATAAATCATAATTTGGAAGTAAAATAGGTTGTGAATGTGGTTTCATGTTGATTTAAATCATACTATCATTAAAGTATTAGATGAAAAGTCACCTTTTGACTTTGTCAAGATTTTGCAAAAGGTTTCATCGATTGAGATGATGATGCACTATTTAGATCTATCTTGCACACTGTACACTGTATTTAAAGTATATTCAAATAGAAAACTGTTATCTTAAATTGTAATAATATTTCAAAATATTACTGTTCTGTATTTTTGGTCAAATAAATGCAGCCTTTGTGAGCATAAAATACTTTTTTTTTTTTTTTACTGACCATAAACCTTTGAATGGTAGTGTAAGTTGATCTGGCTTTTTCTGGCACGCACAGTCGCACACATAACACAGTTTTGTTTTGTTTTTCTTTGCACACACAAACAATGAAAACTAATTGTCCAGTTGGGTTTGGAGCTGTTACCTGGGGGGGTTTACTCTCACCACTGAAATAAATCCTACAAGCATGTGGTGTTGGTGGGGTCATTTTTTTCAGGTCTTTGAGGATATAAACAGCCTCTGCGCCTGAATCCCCGATTGCCTGCAGGTCTCTGTCTGCCGGGGATTGTTCACCTCACAGAGTTCACAGCACTCACAGAAACAAGAGTGCTCAGTGGAAAAGCATTACAGAGAAAGATGAAGTAAACATTTCATGAAGAACCCCATTCAAAACAATTTTCTTCAGAATAATAGAAACTATGGTACCACTTCACAATAAGGGTAAATTGGTTTACATTAGTAAATGCATAATGAACTAACAATGAACAACAATTTTTTTACAGAATTTTAAAATCTAGTTTAATGTTATTGTTTCATGTAATGTATTAGAAGATTATTACACGCCTCTCTGGAATACTTGATTCTGGTTGGTCAGTCGTAACATTCTGACTTGTGTTATTCCCTGATAACAACCATCGTCAATAGCAACGCTGAATACCATAGCGCCCATCTGGATATCTGAAGCCTGAACATCGTCTTATCTGTCCTATCACATCACTCTTGCTTGTTTCATACAAACGTAGCTGCTGCTGTCTTGCGTCGACGTGTCGATTGTATTAAAAATGAAATCGGAGGACTTGAGTATTAATAGTACTGCAATGGTCGGTTCACACAGAATGCGTTTTTGCTGTTAAACGCAAGATGCAGGCTAATGGAACGGAAAAGAGCGCAATGTCTAGAGACACGTTTTTTAAGTTTAACTATTAACTTGAGTGCCATGTTTTTAAAATGCCATGTCATGCACAAAATGCGAGATGGAACAATTTCAGCCCCTAATATTGTTGCGGTGTTCATTTTCTTTCCAAGATGATTGTTTTGTAAACTGTAATAGTTTATTAGATAATAAACAGGTAAGATTTCAAAACAGTTGCATTTCTATATCTCTTGTCCTTATTATTTTTTATGTGGTTAAAAGTCGTATAATTAGTATAATATAAGTGGTATGTTCATGTAGTTTGAGCTTGTTGGCCGTCTTGGCTAAAAGCTGCTTGATAGCAACTGATTTCATCACGGAAGCTTTGCATTTAGTGAGCTAGTAAAATATTTCAACAAAAATCTATATTTTTGTGTCCAATTATTTACTTATGTGAGAAGTAGTGTGTAATACATGGGATAATGCATATCCAGCCAGTTGTTATCGCAAAATAAACCATCTTAGGTGATCCAAGTCCTAATTATCCTGTCTGGGTTTATTATGCGATAGCAACCGGCTGTATGTACTTTATCCTTTACTTAATAAATGCTAAAGGGTTCTTTTGTGTTATTTCATGTTAACTATTAAACTTAACATATACAAACTTATTGTAAAAAGTTACCAACAATGCAACAAATGAAACTTAAAATTATTAAACCAAATGGGTATGCTTTGTTACGCATGTCTCCAAGTTTAACAAGCTGTCCTAGGAACTACATGAACCATATCCCACCACTATCCAAGTGTTCCGTTGTTCCCTGATTCTCTTTTCCCAACATCCATTTCTTTTTCCTCAATCCACAAATGTCTGGCTCTATTCTCGAGACCTGTCAGTTTATGTGAGAAGCATGTTTTTCTCATTATTTTGTTTCTGTGGTTGGCTTGGCCCTTCCGTTACCTGTGAGTGGGTCATCTCTCTCTCTCTCTCTCTCTCTCTCTCTCTCTCTCTCTCTCTCTCTCTCTCTCTCTCTCTCTCGCTCTCTCTCTCTCTCTCTCTCTCTCTCTCTCTCTCTCTCTCTCTCTCTCTCTCTCTCTCGCTCTCTCGCTCTCTCGCTCTCTCGCTCTCTCGCTCTCTCGCTCTCTCGCTCTCTCGCTCTCTCGTTCTCTCGCTCTCTCGCTCTCTCTCTCTCTCGCTCTCATTCCCAGTTTCTCTCTCTTTCACTGCATTGGGTTAGTGTTTGCCAAGCATAACATTTCAACAGTAGAGAGATTGTTAGGAGCCTGTGTGCTCAACCTGTAGGTAACACCCACCCACACAACATGCATGTCAGTGGAAAAGCTCCCTTCTGTTTGTGAACTCCTCACCTGTCTGGGAAGCTTATTGACAGGTCATACATGTGTACAAACTGCTGGATACGGCATTGAACCTCTGCCTCACTGGAGGTTTGCATTGGACACCCTGGTGTGCAGCGCCAGGAAGGGAAACGCTTCTATGAAAGCTTTTTTGTTCTTTAACTTCAACGACCTCACAGAATGATGTTACATCTAATTATTCACATTTTAATGGGGCTTTCACTTCCCTATTTCCATTAGTCTTATTTATACTATTTAGCAGCAGAAGTAGAATGTCTTTTCATGGTTTTGTTTTTCTTTTCTCACCTTTCTACCCGCTCATTTATTTTTTCCTTCAATTTGGTTTTGGTGTTTTTTGTGGCTTGTGACTCAAAAACTTATTTTTATGTTCATGTCTGGATTTTAATTAGTAGTTACAGTGTGTTTTGGGTTCAGCTTGGAAAAAGTGGGATAACGTCTGATGTTAATGTGCATGGATTAGAATTTGGAAGTAATTGCACATATACAGGGTCCTTTGAATGAAAATACATTGGGGGAAAATTATTGTGATACAAATGGAGAATATTGCCAGTTTGACCTGGTTGAATGTCCAGTGCTTCTAGATGAATACAGCCTGTCAAAATATTTGAGTTTGGCTATAGAGGGCTCCAGGGATGACGTGATTTTGCAGGCCAACCTGGAAGTTACCATCGCTCTGATTCCCTAGACAAAACGACCATGGGATTTTTGCATTTATCTTTTGTATTATTGCAGAAAATAAACTCAACAAAACAAAACAAAAATTCTGCAGCATATAGTTCAGGTGTTGTCATCTTTAAATGTATTAAATCATGCTTTGTATGATTGTTTTAAAGTTTTCATAGCAGTTTTGTCAGAATGTCTAGGACCATTAAAAATCTCTGCTCAGCAACAATTTAACTTTTATTTAATTTCATGGAGATAAAAACTGATCATGAATCATCATTTTAACAGCTTGTTGGCTACAGTGAGAAGCCAGTTAACCTGCAGATGTTCATCGGGACAGCGGATGACCGTTATTTGAGGCCGCACGCTTTCTACCAGGTTCACCGCATCACAGGAAAAACTGTTGCTACGGCGAGCCAGGAAATTATCATCACCAGCACGAAGGTTCTCGAGATTCCTCTCCTTCCTGAAAACAATATGTCTGCCAGGTAACTGCCAGCAGCTCTTCACTTCAACATCAACCTTGATTTTCTCTCTCGGTCTCTCTCTCACACACACACTTGTTTTTCTATCATGTTGGGGATTTTCCATTTTACTTCTTTTGTTTTTATTCTGGCCTGATAATATTGTTTATCCCCTATTGTACCTATCCCTAAACCCAACCCTCACAAAAACTTTTTTGCATTTTTATATTTTCATTATTTAGTACAGAATGATAAAGTTATTGTCTTTATGGGGACCATTGGCTGCACCCCACAATGTAGGGAATTTTAGGTTATATTATTCTTGTAGGGAAATTTGTTCTTCACACTGTAATGAAATGCACACAAACTATAGAAGCCATATTCGCGATGACCTATGGTTTTCATACTGAAATAATATGCACTACACCTTTCCACTTCTGACATTTTTGGATTTGGATTAAAACATGATTTGAACAGTTTAGTCTTTCAAATTATTAGAACATCTTCTCATGTCCTCACAAGTTAGTTTTCTATATTAGTGGAGGCATTTTTAAATAATTGTCCTTCAAAAGTAGAGCAAAACTTTTACACACATATCAGCACTGTCATATATATTACAGTTCAAAAGTTTGCGGTCAGTAAGATTTTCTAATGTTTTTTTTCTGTCTTAGTCTCTTATGCTCATCAAGGCTACATTTATTTAATCAAACAAAGTAAAAATGATAATATTGTAAAATATTATTACAATTTAAAATAACTTTCTCTTTTAATTTTTTTTTTTTTTTTACTTGTGTGGCAAAGCTGAATTTTCACCAACAATTACTCCCGTCTTCAGTGTCACATGTTTCTTCAGAAATCATTATATGTTGATTTGATGCTCAAGAAACATTTCTTATTCTATCAGTTGAAACGGCTTCCTTAATAAGCCGTGTGTTCCTTAATATTTTGTGGAAACCATGATAATTTTTTTTTCAGGATTCTTTCATGCATTGAAAATTCAGAAGCATGTATAACATAATTTATGATTGAAAAAAACAATACAATAATCTTTTTCATTGTTTAGTGAGTACAGCTTGAACTTTTATTTCTATGCCAGCTTTTAATGTACAGTTGAGTTGGGTGTGTGTGTGTATGTGTATGTGTATATATATATATATATATATATCTCACCTAAAGGATTATTAGGAACACCTGTTCAATTTCTCATTAATGCAATTATCTAATCAACCAATCACATGGCAGTTGCTTCAATGCATTTAGGGGTGTGGTCCTGGTCAAGACAATCTCCTGAACTCCAAACTGAATGTCAGAATGGGAAAGAAAGGTGATTTAAGCAATTTTGAGCGTGGCATGGTTGTTGGTGCCAGACGGGCCGGTCTGAGTATTTCACAATCTGCTCAGTTACTGGGATTTTCACGCACAACCATTTCTAGAGTTTACAAAGAATGGTGTGAAAAGGGAAAAACATCCAGTATGCGGCAGTCCTGTGGGCGAAAATGCCTTGTTGATGCTAGAGGTCAGAGGAGAATGAGCCGACTGATTCAAGCTGATAGAAGAGCAACTTTGACTGAAATAACCACTCGTTACAACCGAGGTATGCAGCAAAGCATTTGTGAAGCCACAACACGCACAACCTTGAGGCGGATGGGCTACAACAGCAGAAGACCCCACCGGGTACCACTCATCTCCACTACAAATAGGAAAAAGAGGCTACAATTTGCACGAGCTCACCAAAATTGGACAGTTGAAGACTGGAAAAATGTTGCCTGGTCTAATGAGTCTCGATTTCTGTTGAGACATTCAGATGGTAGAGTCAGAATTTGGCGTAAACAGAATGAGAACATGGATCCATCATGCCTTGTTACCACTGTGCAGGCTGGTGGTGGTGGTGTAATGGTGTGGGGGATGTTTTCTTGGCACACTTTAGGCCCCTTAGTGCCAATTGGGCATTGTTTAAATGCCACAGCCTACCTGAGCATTGTTTCTGACCATGCCCATCCCTTTATGAACACCATGTACCCATCCTCTGATAACTACTTCCAGCAGGATAATGCACCATGTCACAAAGCTCCAATCATTTCAAATTGGTTTCTTGAACATGACAATGAGTTCACTATACTAAAATGGCCCCCACAGTCACCAGATCTAAACCCAATAGAGCATCTTTGGGATGTGGTGGAACGGGAGCTTCGTGCCCTGGATGTGCATCCCACAAATCTCCATCAACTGCAAGATGCTATCCTATCAATATGGGCCAACATTTCTAAAGAATGCTTTCAGCACCTTGTTGAATCAATGCCACGTAGAATTAAGGCAGTTCTGAAGGCGAAAGGGGGTCAAACACAGTATTAGTATGGTGTTCCTAATAATCCTTTAGGTGAGTGTATATATAATATCTCAGTCATTAATTAACTACATGAAATGAGTATAAAAAGTGACTTGGATTGATTAGAAGTAATTTAAGCAACTTTGATAGGTTTAATAGGTTGGGTGGTGGATCTATCATGGATACTCCTTCTTGACATGTTTCTTTTGCTGTGTTTGTCAGTATTGATTGTGCTGGAATCTTGAAGTTGAGGAACTCTGACATCGAGCTGAGAAAAGGAGAGACTGATATTGGACGGAAAAACACTCGGGTCCGCGTTGTGTTCCGGGTTCACATCCCACAACCCAATGGAAAAGTGGTCTCACTGCAGGCTGCTTCAATTCCAGTGGAGTGCTGTAGGTTTTCTACACACACGTATATTAAAGAAAATATTCTCTCTGTAAATTTGACTATTTTCTGTATTTGTGATTAAATAGCCCAGCGCTCAGCACAGGAGTTACCTCAGGTCGAGAAGGCCAGTATTAGCAGCTTCCCAGTGAGTGGAGGAGAGGAAGTGGTCATCACTGGCTCCAACTTCTTTCCTGAGTCAAAAGTCATTTTTCTGGAGAAAGGTCCTGGTAAGAATCCTCCTACGTTTATGCATTTGGCAGACACTTTTGTCAAAAGTGACTTAGATTGCATTCAAGGTAAACATTTTACATGTTTGTCAGTTCTTGCTTTCCCTGAGAATCGAACCCATGACCTTGACGTTGCTAGCGCCACGCTCTACTGTTTGAGCTACAGGAAAGCTACTCTTACCAATGGAGTTCAAGTGCTATCTTAGATGGGAGTTTTAGCAACTTTTCTCCATGTATTGTTTTTGCTTATTATATGGCTGTCAGGAATACTTGATCAGTCATTTTATTAAAAAAATGTATTAATTAAAAAAATCATGCATTCCCTTATATATTAATTAATTGTCTCACGGAACTAATTTACATAGTTACTTAGCTATGCCAGTTTCATATCTCTCAAGTCTCTTTCTTCTTACATACTTTTCCATCACTTTATACATAATTTAAAGTCAAATCAATATTTCATACCCATTTATTTATTTATTTGGTAAGTAGCTGTGTACTAAGCTGGATAATGTTCATTCAGCAGGTCATTATATCAAAATTAACCCCTTTTAGAGTGATATTAGATCCCTCCACTTTTGTATTGTTACTTGAGTTTGGCTAGTACTAATTCCTTTTAGCAGGTTGCTGCAAGCTCTGCAAGCACAGCTGAGTATGTACTATAAATGTCTTCGTCATTCACTGTGAGCAAATATTGCCTCCTCACCTGTCTTATGCTCAAGGGTCACAATAATTCTGGTTTAGCTTCACTTAGACAGAGATTAAAAACAACAAGATCAGGTGGTTTATAGTTAAAGTATGTCTGGCTTTGGAAAACTGGAGCGATGGGTAAAATGTGAGGGAGTGTCAATTTCTCACTTCTCACTTGAGAGCGGAATTTTATTGTTGCTCGTCAAGTGATTTATCTTCACTTTATCAGCATCTTGACCTCCCACGATTTCCCTTCTCCTCTGGGGACATTGTGTGTGTGTATCTGTATAAGTGTTCATGCAGTTCAGCATGAACACTCCTACACACAAACACCACTGCACTCAAGCAAGCGCTCACTCCATACATGCATAGACATAAACACAAATGCACTCTGCACACACCTACATCCACACTGCGCTCAGCCCATAAACACACACAAACAGGTGCAAGAGCATTGTGTGTACAAATACATACCCTCATTACTTTATGCTTATAAATTTGTCTGTTTTTCCCTTCTTACTTTCTGTCTCTCTGTCCACGTACACACATGTAGGCTATAATTATGGTTGACGGGATAGTGGTATGTCACTGATGTTCTGGAGCTCATCTGTTGTCCTCAGCATCTGCTGTAAGGATGATTCAGAGGTCAGCATGGTTGCTCTGGCTACAGGCACACTGCTGATCGCTCGCTGGATCCAAGACAAAGCAACTAATAGCTTACTCTATGCCAGACAAACTTTTTGTCTTGTACTATAAGGATCTTTTTGTTTGCTTATCTATAACTATTTATTTATTGTACTATAATAATATACACATATTGTTTAAGTACAACCAAAGCTGTACATTTAAAATGCTTACCTATATTTTGTTACACCTTTAAGGAGTGTGATGCGTATATTGCGTTATAATGCCATCTGTACACAATTAACATAATACAGAATTTACCACTTTAATGTTTTTGTAAGGCCGTAGTCAGCTACTAATCAATTAAGTAATCAGTTGACAGTACTAGTTTTAATGCACTATAACAGAGTAACCAAATGTTTTACTAAGAAAAGCCAAAAATCAAACTTAATCGAGGGCTGTGTGATGAAAGCAAAAGAAAGCATTATATACAACTATAATGTTATTGGTATTCTCTTATATTCCATACATTTCAATGCAAAATAAATGTTAAAACAAAAAGATAAATTAGTAAATTAGTAATAAATGAAGAGATGTTTCAATGGCATGTCTTTTCCCACATTTTTTCCACCCTTGTGCATGGCGGACCGAATCAAAGGTCATAACGGGCCAGCTTTGGCCATCTCTGCGCAATATGCTTTAATGTTGTAACCATAAAAAAACTAACATCTAATCATACAATGCATTGTTTTATCTAGTATAGTTTATTATTTATTTATATTTATAACTGTCATGCATACACAACATGCTTTTATTAAAAGGAGTATTACAAGGTGTCATTTAAGAATATTGTTTTATAATCAGGAGTGCACATAAGTTTTTCAGTCTGGTTCTCATGAAAGCACCTGGAGATTTGGTTTGGTGCTCACACTGCACATAGTGTGACCCATTAAATATAACTGTAAAAAATAAAATAATTAATAATAGCATTATTGCGCTTTAGTTTTTTTGGTACAATAATGAACAAAATAATAAATATATTGTGATAATACTATTATATTTTAAAATAAATAAAATGAGTATTAAATAAAAATACAATTATTTTATAGTACAGTATAGTACATTTCTACTGAGGGGCAATGCCCCAGACTACAAGTATTTAATTTGGAAACATGTCACCTTTTTCACCACTTGTGAGTTTGCAGGTCTGAATATTTACATTATCATTTTGTTTCTTTTTTACTTTTTTATTTTTAAATGAATTTTCAACCCTAAAATCAGCAAGCTTTTAGTCGTGTTAAGCTTCGGGTGACCCGAGTTCAAGTCCCGGCTTGCAGACTTTTCCTGATTCTGTCTCCCGCTTCTCTTCCTGTCAGTTCTCTGTACTGTCCGATCACAATAAAGGCAAAACAACAACAAAAAAAAAATATATATATATATATATATTTTTTTTTTTTAAATAATACCTTTTAAAATGTTACCACAAATTGTCCATCTCTTTTTAAAACTTAATGAAATACAATGTGAAACACCGCCAAAAAAATGCATTTGGGGTCAGTCGAACCTGAAACATCCTAATTATTCATGGCTTCCTAAGGACTGATTAGTCGACGAGTCATAGCCTAGTCAGTTTTGAATATATTTAATTTTGAATATCGCTAGTTACGTCTGCTTGACAAATGACTAACGCTCAGCTGTATCTCTCCCATTTGACATTCAGGGCTGCCATGTGGCCTTCAGTCTAAAGCGTCAGCTTTCAGTCATTGTGCTGTCAAGAGACTTTATTAGAAAGACTTTTTGGGGTTAGACTGTGTCATCATGAGCCCCAGCAGCACTCTGTCTGTATGGATTTTTGTTGAAATAGACCTTTTACACACTCAACAGAGCCCTCACAGACTCATCTCCAGCAGACAGCCTCTCTTTTCGCTTCCTTATTTTTATTTTTTTATTTTTTCTATTACTCTTCATTACTGCCATGGTAGAAAATCTTTTTTTTCCTTGGCTCTTTCCTGTATCACTTGTGTGCTCTTTTTTTTTTTTTTTCTCTCGATAAGCAACACTTCTTTCTTTCTCTTTCTTGCTGTTGCTCATTTTTTCCATCACTCCTGGACACACTCGTTTGTAAGTAATGTAACACAAGTTAGGACCAGCCTCAGATGAAGGCAATGAATGAAAGGCATTCTGGGAATACGAGTCTTGGCCTGCCCTGAGTGTGTCTGTGTGTGTTTCTAGTTTGAGACAATGACACACTGACTCTCTCAATAGGAGTTTACACATAAACACAAAGGGCTGTTCTAACCCAACAAACTGACTCAGAGAGACACCCTCTGGAACTTACCTCTCCTCCAATTGGCTCCCTGTGAATTGGCAACCCCTCTAGGCAATCTGTATGGTGATAACCCATGCTTTTGTTGCATTGTATAAAAATGGAAAGTCTTGAGATGCAGAGTAGATGAGTCTTGAAGTAGAGTGGAAATTTAGCTCACATCTGGCCTTGAGCAGCTCCGGGGGGAAAAGTTCATATCTTTTTGAGCAGGAGCTCATCAAACAGTGTCTGTGTGATTTGCAAGAATGTGTTCTGCAGTTGTGTTTGAAATCAAATATGTTGTTAAAGGTGCACTTAGTAATATGACACTGGTCTTGGACTTTGTACTGACCTGGCAGCATCACATAAATTGATTACTGATGTCTAATACTGATGCTGTAATTGCAATAAGCCATTAAAATATATTCAACCAGTGAGAGTAAATGATTAGTATTGGGCTGGTCATTTGTTAACATGGATTTATCATCTAATGTGCATGTACATAAGTTTAACTATATTTTTAAAAAGTTATAAATTTTTTTGTGTGTAAACTTTATAATGAAGAATTTTCTGAGTGCACCCTTAAAATAATTGAGGATATAGTGATGTTTTTGTATTATTCATGATAACATGCTACACTATATTATATATTATAGTATTATAATATTTATAGCCAACTGGTTAAGACCGAGACTTTTTGAGACTATTACTACTGTCCAATAGTAACCCATGCTGTATATATAAGCAAAATGTTGTCTAATATCTCTGGACAAGAGTTGACTGATTCTGGAATACATACAATTATATCCACAATTCACTCCAAAATATAGGAAGAAGTCTTTTTGTGGACTGGCATGGAGCCGTGCATCTGAGAGACATTCGTCCCTAGGGGCCACTCTAGCAGTAGGGGACAAAGGAGGACATATGAGAGAAAGGGGACTGATAATTTTAGCTCTAATTTTGACAGATTGTATCTAATTTAATTGAATGATTGTTGGATCTACAGTAATTAGATGGGTAGTTTCTAACTGAGTAGTCCATGTGGTGGTTCTGAGACTTTGTTACTCATTTTTGCTGAATGGATAAAAATATAGAGATAGTAAGAGAAGTAAACAAATGATTCATGTTTTTTTATCACCTGGACAACCACATAACTGGATACCGGAAGTTGTACTGCCCTCGTATTCAGGAATAAAAAGAAACTTAAAAGAATAGTTCACCCATAGTCTACAAAGGAAAGTCATGGCCTTGATAAATTGATTGCTTTTTTCTTCCTCGAGTATGAGCTCCATATTCTCATACATATCATACTTTATTATGAGCCATACGTCTATTGTATCAAATATGATGCTCACCAAAAACACATCTGCTTTTTTTCTATTTTGAATAAAGGTTCAACAACATTTTTTGGAATATTATTTCATGTCAGGCTTTATAGGGTTAACACATTTTTTCCCCTTCAGTCCTCAAAGATTATTAATTTGTTTTGGTGACGAGATAATATAAAAGGCACAATATGTAAGATTTTTGGATTCAAATATCCAAAAACCACTAGAACCGTATTATATACATTTTGTTGACTTGTGTACTTGCATTATCCCAAATGTTTCCAATAATGTTTAAATCCAGAGAAAAAAGCAATTTTAACCAGGACACGGACTGTGTCCGTGCTTGGCCCATCAATAGCCGCGTTTCCACTCTCGGGCCAAAAGCGGGCGTGCTAGTGCGTGCCAGGGCCAGTCGCGTTTCCACTGTCCGGGGCTTGATCGGGCCTCGTCGGGGCTTCCTCGGGGCCAACGGCCAGGGTTTTTTGGCCCGCCAAATACCTTGGGCCAAAGCAGGCCAGCTTGGGCTAAAGCAGGCCAGCTTGGGCTAGAGGAGTGGTTACGAATAGGGGTAGAGTTTATCTGAGTTTGGAGACTGCAGCGCCGGCGCCACGGATGATTTCATATACCAGGTCATCAGCATTAAAGTCATTTTAAAACCATTTTAGCTCAGAACTCAATTTCAGATAGCAGCAAGTGTTTGAAATAACTTGTTTGTGATCCGATGTGGATTCTGACCACTGTAGGCTATAAGGCAGAAATAGTGATGCAAAAGACAATTTGTGCTAACCATTACCATAGTAAAGATGGTAAATACGACTGCTTGAAGAAATCAGACAAATCATATAGGCTATTACAATCATGTATTTATTTAATCTGTCAGTAGGCCATGTCTCTTTATACCAGTTGTAAAACTGTGGTAAAAAACGTGTGACGTTGCTCCAGAGAGGCGTGTTATGGGCGGGTTTTAGTGAAGTGCTGCGGAGCTTCTGGCCCGACGGTTGAAACGCAGTGTGGTTTGGGCTCGGTGCTACAGGTCTGAGGCTATTAGCCCAGCCCAGCCCGTAGAAAGCCCTGGCTCGCACTGGCCCGACAGTGGAAACACGGCTAATGACATCATACCCGCTTTCCCTCGATTTCCGGTTTTATTTTGTAGAAACCATTGAAGCACCGAAGACGCTTTTAATATATTATGTGTTTTATTAGACAGGTGAGCAACTGAGTGGATACATTCATCTAAATCTCTAAATCTTCATGATTTATAGAGTATGTTTTACCATGCCTAATATCAATCTAACTTACTGCATTGTGCAACAAGTGTCTCATAGTAGTCACCGAGTGAGTAGCATTATAACATAACTTTCAACACACTCAAATAATGTATCTAATATGATAAAACAGCGCTGCGTACGCATGACCGGAAAAAGCAGAAGCGGTCGTCTGCGGCATAATAAAAAATGTTTTGAATAAGCAACCTCTCTTATAAAAAAAAGTTTTTATAATTAATTATTCAGGAAATTATAAGTGAAGAGTTACATTAACCATCTGTTTCAATTGAGGCTAGTTTTCGATTGCCAGCAGGACATTTAATTCCACATAATGACACACAAAGGCTTTGTATGATTTTGCCAGAATTTATTTTTTCACAGGTTTGTTTATCATACTAGTCATAACAGAACAGCAGAGTTTCTGAGCTGAAGAATTAGGACAGCGCATGTTCTTTTGTGTGTGCTTGGAGTCTGGTTCCTGTTTGAACCTGCCCTCATGTGGGGCCCTCTCTGGTGTCCGGTGAATGTCAACATGTGCTGCTGTACTACTACTGCTGAGGTTACAGTCGTCCAAGGTCATTCTCATATTAACAAAATGCCTTTTGACACAGAGGGGAGTTGAGACTCTACACAGTAACTTTGTGTAAACAGCAGTCTCTGGAGTGTAATGCACCAGGTGAAACTGCTCACAGCAGTATCTTTAGTTTGATAATAGTCCTCAAACAGTGCCCACTACATTACTCCATTTTTTTTTTTTAAGGTGTGTGTGAAAATATATATATATATATATATATATATATATATATATATTTACCTATACCTATATACAGCTCTGGAAAAAATTAAGTGACCACTTAACATTGAGAAATTAATGTTAAGTGGTCTCTTAATTTTTTCCAGAGCTGTATGTATTCCCCCATTATTAGACATTCATTTTAGACAATATCGGCAGTATACTTCTGTTTCCATGTTAGACTCATGTCAAGCACAAACTTCAAAGCTGGAAATGTGTTTAAGAGTGTAAATCAGACCTGTGCCATGCTGTTTGTGCAATTTATGATCCATGAAGTGACTGTTTTCCCTTCCAGGATCAGTCTACACCAGTAGGCTCTGGTCCCTTGGCTTTTATTTTCTGTCTGTAAGACGTCTGCGCAGTTGATTAGCTTCATGTCAAAGGAAAAATTAGATGACAGCATGTTTCCAAGAGATCCTGTGCCTCTCCGCGGGCAGCACGTGGAGGTGTTGTGTAATGAATACATTTATTCCATGCATCTTGCCATGATTCTTGCCTTGATTTTTTTTTTTATTAAATAGTTATTCCACACATCTCTCTAAGACTCTAACAGCCTTATAAATGACATAATTACCTTTTAGGGGCCTAAGAGTCTCCTCTGTTCCTGTCAGCTCTGATAATAAAGCTCATTTCACGCCCTCTTTCTTGGGAGCATTTAATATAACATTTGTTTTCGTAGTCAGGTCATTGTTGTACAAAGTCCCTGCATAGAGCTGACATTTTGATCTATTCGAGCAATTGAGCCTCTTTCCCTTTGTGGCGAATTCAATTAATCATTTTATTATTCTAAAGGTGAGGCACAATTTTTCAAGCTTCTCACTGAATTCGGTGCAAGAGCACCTGTGGAAACATGCAGCAGTAAAGCTCCCCATTACTGATTACCTATTTGTAACCTAGATTGAAACTTGAAAGTTTTAGCGGAATGCTGGAAGACATGATGATGGTGACGGCAGTAATGATGAGAGGGTCAAGTTACCTACATTTGTGGGGCAAATATTGGCACACAGAGTTTAGTTCAGGTCATATGCTAGCTGGCCTAGTATGTTGTTCCTAACGTTTTTCTTTCTTCAGATGGAAGACCGCAGTGGGAGGTGGAGGCGAAGATCATCAGAGAGAAGAGTCAAGGAGTAAGTGAATGCTTTCCTTTTTACACGTCTCAGAAAATATTTTCCAACAAAAGCACAGACATAAATATGTCTACATACCATTTTTTAGTCTTTTGTTTTCTGTCTTTAACTGAACTAAAAGCTGAAATTCCCCTCATTCCTCTGAATGTTTAACATGTGATAGATTTGAGGACAATGTAGTATGTTTTGACTGTTTTAAATTTGTATTCTTCTGTGGAACAACTTTGAGAGGTTTGCCTCAGACATCCATGATGTGTTGTTTAGTAAAGTTTTGTTTCATGTCTCCATCTGTAGTCAAGCATTGTGGTGGAGGTGCCTCCTTATCACAGCAAGACGGTCACTTCAGCAGTGCAGGTGCAGTTCTACGTGTGCAATGGAAAACGGAAAAGGAGCCAGTCACACCGCTTTACCTATCTGCCAGGTTTGTATTAGACAGCACATTCCACATTACAATGCTCATTTCCTGAAGGAAATAATTATTAGCTCAGAATATTACTCATTTGTAGCTCTTAACTAAGCAATGCCATGTACTTTTATGACGTCATAGAAATGTGTGCACTACTGTTTAAAAGTTTGGGGTTGGTAAGATATATAAAACAAAAACAAAAAGACAATCCTATGCTCACCAAGGCTACATATACTTGATCAAACATTTGAAAAAAACTGTGTGTTTAATATATATATATATATATATATATATACACTCACCTAAAGGATTATTAGGAACACCTGTTCAATTTCTCATTAATGCAATTATCTAATCAACCAATCACATGGCAGTTGCTTCAATGCATTTAGGGGTGTGGTCCTGGTCAAGACAATCTCCTGAACTCCAAACTGAATGTCAGAATGGGAAAGAAAGGTGATTTAAGCAATTTTGAGCGTGGCATGGTTGTTGGTGCCAGACGGGCCGGTCTGAGTATTTCACAATCTGCTCAGTTACTGGGATTTTCATGCACAACCATTTCTAGAGTTTACAAAGAATGGTGTGAAAAGGGAAAAACATCCAGTATGCGGCAGTCCTGTGGGCGAAAATGCCTTGTTGATGCTAGAGGTCAGAGGAGAATGGGCCGACTGATTAAAGCTGATAGAAGAGCAACTTTGACTGAAATAACCACTCGTTACAACCGAGGTATGCAGCAAAGCATTTGTGAAGCCACAACACGCACAACCTTGAGGCGGATGGGCTACAACAGCATGAATGAGAGCGAATGAGACAGTAAACAGAATGAGAGCGTGGATCCATCATGCCTTGTTACCACTGTGCAGGCTGGTGGTGGTGGTGTAATGGTGTGGGGGATGTTTTCTTGGCACACTTTAGGCCCCTTAGTGCCAATTGGGCATATTTTAAATGCCACGGCCTACCTGAGCATTGTTTCTGACCATGTCCATCCCTTTATGACCACCATGTACCCATCCTCTGATGGCTACTTCCAGCAGGATAATGCACCATGTCACAAAGCTCGAATCATTTCAAATTGGTTTCTTGAACATGACAATGAGTTCACTGTACTAAAATGGCCCCCACAGTCACCAGATCTCAACCCAATAGAGCATCTTTGGGATGTGGTGGAACGGGAGCTTCGTGCCCAGGATGTGCATCCCACAAATCTCCATCAACTGCAAGATGCTATCCTATCAATATGGGCCAACATTTCTAAAGAATTAAATAACCTTGTTGAATCAATGCCACGTAGAATTAAGGCAGTTCTGAAGGCGAAAGGTGGTCAAACACAGTATTAGTATGGTGTTCCTAATAATCCTTTAGGTGAGTGTGTGTGTATATATATATATATATATATATATGAAGCAGTTATTAAACAGTTATTTAAAATAACTGCTTTCTATTTTAATATATTATATATTTTATATAATATGTTATCTTTAGTTTTAAACTGTAATTTATTCCTGTCATGGCCAAGCTGAATTTTCTGCAGCCTTTACTCCAGTCTTCAGTACATTTTCAGGATTCTTGGTGACTAGAAAGTTCAAAAGAACAGCATTTATTTGAAATAGTAAAGATTTTTACTTTGGTATAAAAGATTTCTGTCACTTTTGGTCAAATTCATGTATTTTTGATCAATATTAATGTATTAATTAACTTCATTGATCCTGAGTGCCTCACAGGTTGTATTTTACTCATTACAGCTCTGTTAAAATAAGCTCAATATGTATGTAATTGTGGTTACATTTTACAGTAAAAAAAAAAGACAAAATAATATTAATCAATAATTGATGCATCATAATATAAACAAGAAAATACAATATAAAATATATTGAATCATGTAATGTATTATGGAATTTATGACAAATGCGACTTGATGTCCACAATTCATCAAGAATTGAATTGTGTCTGAGTCTGGCCTTCGTACAAAATAGTTTTCTTGCTAACTTCATTTAACAGTAACAAGAATGGCACACGTGGGTTTTCACAACAGAGTCACCCGTTTGATCATACCAGCGTTCCTCTGCACTGTGCACCAGTGTGGTTAGGGATGAGGTTGTTCCAGTAACAGTTGAGCACCTGGTAACTGCTCATGTAAAACACCATGAAGAAAGAATCAGCATGATTTACATGTGGTAGGAGCATGCAAATTTGGGGTACTTAAGATCTGGACCCCTTCAATTTCTTTGTCTTTCTGTTTTTCTTGCTCTCATAATTCTGTTTCCATCTCCTCTTGGCTTCATCTGTTTTAAGTCATATTCTGCAGAATTGCTTCGCATTTTGGAAGATTTTCCCTATGATAAGTCTGTTGAATCATGAGCTTGATGATTCACATGGCAATAATAATGTGTTCAAAGAGGAATAATGCGCACATCCAAAAAACTTTTTTGTAGCATTTCACTCAAAGTAAATGAGAATCGTGACACTGCCACTGCTGCTCTTAAGGATTCATTAAAATGAACAATATTTCGACCCAAAGAGTCTTCGTCAGGCAAACAACAAGCACAGAAAGGTACAATTTATATCAGTGTGAACCATCACACATTACCTCATTAGTGAACTAATTACCCAGTCATCCAGTGCAACAATGTCAAAATAAATAACAAATGTATACAATAAAGCATCAATCAACAGAAAAGCAAATTACAGAAAAATATAAAATAACAAAATAACCAATATAATATGAAAAAAAAAAAGTCTCACATGTTGAGTTGACATGCATTACATCAGCACATTATTAGCTCTGCTTTTGAAATTAGTATTTATACATCTGATGGAATAGACCAGCATCCAGGGTGCAGTAAAAGGCGACATCTAATTATGGCTTATAGAGTTTTTAATAAAGTGTAGTCGCGTGTGGTTCTCATAGCAATAAGCTGGTTTGGTATTAATTTCCCAAAGTGAGTCAAACCGAAAAACAGCGTTGGCGTCATTGAATCACACGTGAACAACTTTTTTTCTGTATCTTCGAGTTGCATGCTAACCTGTAAAAGAGATTGAGAAACACAAAAAGAGAGGGAGAGGGAGAGAGCGACATAAGCCCAGCCTCCCGCCCACCCTCTCCGCTCCACAAAGCACCCACTCAAATTAGGGTTTCCTGTTTTCCACACTAACCCGTCGGGTTTCAGCCAATCAGACGACAGCACAGACAGCCAATATTATGAACAGGCCATGGCGACTGTGGTTGCCATGGCATCAACCCACTAAGAAAGTGGCATGGCAGGGGGAAGGGTTGAGGTGCTGTGTTGTTAGAATTGAGCCAGACTTTTCATGGGTAATGAATAAGGTGTCTGATGTGATGAGCAGAGATCTTAATCCAGATTTAATCTAAATACAGTGTGAATGTTGTTGGGCCTGTGAGAAAGTAGTTTGTAATCCACCTAATTGAATGTCAGAGGCTTCTTTGTTAGTCACAGACAAATCCACCAGCTTTGGTCCAAAATGCACCTGGAAATGAATGCTATTAGCTGTATTTATCAACTGAAACAAAGCTTTTTTTTTCAAGTGCATTGTAGATGCACAATGAGTAACACCAGACTCAAATGCATTCACACTCTCTCCCACACATGGTTGCCACTTGCGCTTCATATCAGTAAACTACAGTTTTACTGCAGTAATGGCCTTGCAGCAGCGTATGGGCTGTGAACTGGATTTTGGTTCCCATTTTGGGCTATGCTGGAGGGCAGACAGCATTCTTCAGTTTCCAAATTCAGCACTGGTTTACATGGCACTCAAGCAGGCAACATATGCTCTCTCAGAGTCCACAGCAAGTAAAAATATCCCCCACTCATGCGGGCCAGGGAAATGGCAGATCGGGAAATGGGTTACTGAACACTGTGTTACTATTACTCATTGTGTGCACATTTAGGAGAGAAGTGGAGAGTTTGAATATTATACTATATTATATTATGTATATATTATAATGAAATGTGAATTTTTTTTATACTGAGCATAATTCTTGAGCATATGTTAATCATATAATGTTGCTATCAGTTTTATCAAATTGGAAAATGGGACTGCCAGGTTTCTATTAGATAATGGGAGAGTTCATTAGTGCTGTGAATCTGTTTAACTTATAGGCTAATTCCAGGCTAATTCAGTGACATGTTATAACTAATGACATTTCAAATGTTAAGTTTATCAAGTAAAGTTTTTCTCTTTCTTCCTCTCTTTCTCTCTCTCTTCATCCTTCCAGTCCTGGTCAAGCAGGAACATAGGGATGATCTGGACTCCCCTGCCGTGCCGCCCATGTCTATGCCTCTGGTCCATGCTGCCAGTTTGGTCTGCGCTCAGCCACTGTCCTCCCCAGAGCACTCCCACCCACCAGACGGCCTTCTGTCTAGCTCCCCACGTGGCCTGGCTGCAGGCCTGCACCCACTCCAGGCCCCCTGCGCCCCAATGGGCTCCCCAACTCTTCCCCACCTGCCCCACCTTCAGGCTCAAGGGCTGAATGCGCCTCACGAATGCCAGATTCCCTTCCACCCAGGCCCTGCTGCCACTGCCAGGCCATCTTACCCACCCATACAGCACAACATGCCCTTCAACGGCCAGCACAGTCTTCCTATGACTGCAGGCTCCCCACAGGCCTACGAGCGGATGCCCTTCCAGTCCGATCCGGCCGGGTGTCACACCCTGGGTTTGGGGATGGTGTACGGCCCAGCTTCTTCAACACCCACCTCTGGAGTGCCGTCGGGGCCTGGCCCCATCCCTAGCCATGCAGCCTGTACGGGTAGCAACCAGGTCATGGCCCACTCTTCCCCTCACCTTCACTCACTAGGCTATCACTGCCCCACTCCAGGGCAGGTCCCGTCACCCACCCACACGCTAGGACAGCCGGTCCCACAGCTGCAGCGTCCACTGGTTTACCATCCAGCCGGGCAGCGGTCCGCCTCCTGCCCCACACCCTCCAGTGCTCCTGCTCGTATGGTGCCATCTCCCCACTCTGGGCCCTCGTCCCCCCAGCTCCATTCCCTCCCCTACCATTCGCCTACCTCCCCTTCTCCTACATCCAGCAGCCCCTTGGGGCCCATGCCGCTGTCTGGACAGCCTTCCCCACAGGCTAGCAGCCCTGTTTTGGCTGGGTTGTCCCCTTCAGGTCCTTTGGTGCACCCCCTGACCCAACAGGGAGAGAGGTTGAACATCAAACAGGAGCCAGAGGATAGAGAGCCCACTTTCCGTACCATTGGCTTGCAGGACATTACGCTTGATGATGGTGAGTCTTTGCACTTTGTTAAACAGTGTCTTTTCATCTTATGACACTTGATAGGATTTGAATGTGCATGATCACTTCCACATTTAGCCTCAGTGGCCACCGCAACTTCTGGTGCAGCACAGTGTGTGTGGAAATTGTGAGAAAATTAAGCACACAATTGAATCTTCAGGAAGAATCCCACAACAGGACAAAGCAATTTTGATATGATATCATCACCTTTACGCTAAAGATATTTAAAGCTTCTGGAACTCATTACCAAAATGTTGTTTTAATATAATATAAAATCTTATGTTTACTACAGTTAATAAAATATATATATAAATAAATATAAATATAAATAGTGTAGTACGCACTGAAATAATTACCTTTTTATTTACTTTATTCATATATGATATTTATGAATATTGGAGAATGACAGGTACTTGCAGTAATTTAATCAGTCGACTAGTGTGTGATTTATACATTAAGGGTGAATAAATATGTGTCAATCTGTGCAGTAGTAGCTTATTCATAACAGGAACTAGTAGAGCGAGAACATTAGAATTGAATAAATAAACAAGTTAATGCTTAATTTGAGTAACAAGTCACAAGTTGCCTGGGACATTACAGACATATCCAGATCTTAAGAGTGTCATGACATAGGGCGGATTCATTACACTCGTAATCCTTCTTAGCAGAACAATGAGGCCTGACGTTAGTAGCGTGGGGGAGGAAAACAGAGAGGCTGTGTTTGGAGTCACTTACTACCTTATTACTCTCACTGTTTCTGCAGTATATACTATAGTATGTAGAAAAAAAAATCCTTTTTTAATCCATTTTTTATTTGGACAAGTGAATGACATGATTATTTATCCAAAGGACAAGCACATAACAAGGCTAAATGTCTAACACGGGTGTATGCAATAGCACATGCTCCCACAATCCAGTGCACTCAATATGACCTTCCATTTTTGAAAAATATGTCAAATATACTTTGTGAAATATTTTTGCAATTTAAAATAACTTTTATGTTTTAATACATTTTAAATTTAGTTCATTCCTGTGATGGCAAAGCTGAATTTTCAGCATTATTACTTCAGCATCATTACAGTCATTTCAGTGTCACATGATCCTTCAGAAATAATTCTATGCTGATTTGGTAAATTTCCTATTATTAGTTAAAACAGTGCTGCTAAATATTTTTGTGACATGAAACTTTTGTAACCTTTATAAATGTCTTGGTTGTTGCTTTTGATAAATTTAATGCATCCTTGCTGAATAAAAGTATTAATTTCTTTAAAAATGGTGGTGTATAATAAACATTAATATAAATATAAATAACCTTTTTTATTTTTTTATTTTTTTTAGCTGTTGTCATCAGTCATAATTACATGCACATAATAAGGTAATGACCGCATGAACAATAGCATACTACTAGTTAACATGTTTATTGTTTGTCTTTAAAAATAGTCAATTTTCAGTGTGTACTGTGCAGAATACAGTGGCAACATCTGGAATGGAATCCTACAGTACAGCTTAGAATGAGAGAGAGCTTGTTCCTCAGCTTCTGTGTTTGTGGATATTTTTTGCTGACGGTGTGTTTGAGAAGTACAGACAACAGACTGCAATGGATTCCTTATTCAAAACTCAGCAATTTACTACTGAAAATTTGTTTGCTATGTGGGCTGTATTACACTGAACCTGGTGCATCTATCATAGTAGATTATTTTTTTCATGGATGACTGATGAGAGAGTTCAGGCTAATGCTGTTCATCAGCACAGATTCCAGCAATGTCGTCATGTTTGCAAGATACCATTCCTGGACCAGAATTTGATCACAGGGAGTCACTTCTGCTTTCTGGTGTTCTTCAGTTGCATATTCAAATGTGCAGTCAGACAGAGTTAATAAACAGCTTGAGTCACACAAATTAGATGTGTGTGTGTGTGTGTAGTAAAGTGTGGGTCCAGAAGGATCCAACATTTGTAATTAAAACACACACACACACAATTCACACTCTTGGCCAGCCGCATACTAATTCACAGATGTGCACTGTCTAATTCACCTTTTTCACATAGGTGCACTCATACACAAGTAGATATGCTCAGCCACACAAGTACTCACATGTTGCTCACGTATACTGTAACATTAGACATCCTCATGCATTCAGTGTGCGAGATGGTATGAAGTTGAGCCTTTTTAAAAGTGAAATTTTGAACTGATTCCACCAGGGACTGTATCCTCCCTAAAGCACACACTATAAATAGGGTCTGTGTCATTCTGACTGAAGCTCTTGAGCACTGTCGAGTTGTTAAGGAGGTCAGAAATGAACTGCAAATAGAACAGAACACAGCTCCAGTCACTGACATAAACCTTCTTTCACGCCAACATACAACTACCACTATTATTGAAATGCACTGCATGTTTTGCTAAAGAATTACGATAGGCCTATTTGAATAAACTAAAACTTTATTAACACTTTTTAGAAAAATTCTAATAAAATTTTAAAAATCTCAAATGTCATTTATTTATTTGCCATATTCCATATATGTATCATGTCAAAATTATGATTGCATTCAAGTATAAACTCAACGTTTTATTTTTTCTTGTCTCATGTGTCTGTTCATAAGAGTCATGAATCACTCTTTATGGTTAACTGTAAGTGCTCTGCAGCAGAGTTTCACTAGATTTAAATGTAAGTTTATGTATCAGTCAGACTCTGCAGTTCTTAATCACACTTTCCTGGCACTTTTATGGCCTGAGATACTTCAGTTCCATTTGATGAATCACTTTTCAGCAGAATTGGTGGCTGTCACTCTGTCAGTGGCAGTGCGTTCGGGAGTTGTGTGATTTCTGTGATCGTTTAAAACCTGGTGTTTATTTACAAATCGCACTTGCTTTCATTTCCAAAGCTGTTTTGATGCTGGTTAAACTGGTTTTAATAGTGCTTACTAGCAGATTGTGGAAGGTGGGAATCCCACCTGATATTCCGGTCCTATTGTTTTTATTCCAGGTCTGCATGGAGCCTTTAATCCAACTGGGTGGATTAAAGTTTATTTATATAGACAACTAATATTTAAGGGCTGGAACTGTTTGGTGTTTTTCATGGACAAATAAGAATCGTTTGTACGGTGGTGTGTGTGTTTGCATGTGTGTGTGTGTGAACAGATGGCACAGGTGATGTCAAAGACTCTTTGCAGGTGGTGTTGGGGAGGGGCTACAGACAGACTGACAGATGGACGACAAAAAAACAGGGAATTGACACAAATGCACACACTCTGCAACAGAAAGGTCATAGAAGCAATAGAATATTGGAGACATAAATGAGTTATTGAAAGAGTATTGTAAGTTGAGCATTCTACTATTAGTACCATTGCATTTATCTCAACATGATATCCATGATTAAATGTAGATTGCTTGATGTGCTGAGGGAGCCGTATGTGTGTGTGTTCGTGTTAGACGAGCATAAGGAGTTGGGTGCCATATTTTCCCTGATGAGTTTGGATTAGTTCCCTCATGCTGAACAGGAGCAGCAGTGTGTGTCAGTACTTACTCTAGTCTTAGTCACTTCTCTTTTCTCTTGCCTCATCTCTTCTCTCCACTCCTCTCTTTTTCATGTCAATTGTATTTAATTAATGTCCTCCCAGAGGTCTGTGTTTGAGATGTGTACGCAGGCGTGTGCTTGTGCTTCTTTGTTCTCGTGGATGTCTGTGTGCAGCTGCCACCCCGGCATGAGTGCACTGATCTGGGTTAATAATAGGCAAAGGCCTGCTGTCTTCGGGGCCCGTATCCCTGTCGTACTGTACACACACACACACAAACACAGAGCTTATCTCAGTGTCAGTCTGTTCCGTCAAGGGATGAGAGTTGGTTTGACGTGTGGAATTTACTAAAGTAATAATAATCAGTTTTTCTGAACTGCTCCTAATAACGTATATCCTCATATTATGTGCTGCCCTCATCCGTCACTTGTGTCTGTTTCCCTCTTTCCGTTTGTGGGTACGGAAACTTCATTGTGCAACATATTCCAGGTCTGTAGTCTTTAGCCAGTGGTAAATGACTGTGTCAAATTAATAACACAACTCCTCTGATCTCTGAGGGAAAAAGAGAGTCTGGAAGGGAAAAAAACAGAGCTCTGGGCCCAGTGCAGCTTGTTAAACACAATCAGAGAACTCTTCTGAAACCAGTGGAAACCTGGTTCTGTGTCATCTTTCCGTACAATTACAGTTTCTGGAGCATAATTCTGAGGTCTTGGCAGAGGTGGGCAGCGACCTTGCGGTCCGTCCAGTTTGCAGTGCTGTGGTGTTTGGCTGCAGAGATGTGGCGTGGTGCAAAGATCCTTGGGAATTGATGTGACAAGGGTGCGCTCTCTGACCAGGAAACTCCAACTCAGACTCTGGCATGACATTTTCACCTTATTATGTGTATATTTTGAGTGGGGGAAAACAATCTCTCTTCTCTTTCTTTTTTTCTTCTTCTTCTTCTTTCTCTCTCTCTCTCTCTCTCTCTCTCTCTCTCTCTCTCTCTCTCTCTCTCTCTCTCTCTCTCTCTCTCTCTCTCTCTCTCTCTCTCTCTCTCTCTCTCTCTCTCTCTCTCTTTCCAAAAATCCCACAGAAAAAAGAACAGGTAAATAAATATTAGATATTAAATATTGGATGCAGGTTTTGGGACGACATGAGGGTGAGAAAATTGTGAATTTAAATTTTTGGATCTTTAGGGTTAAGTTTGATGTTGTTACACTGCTAATATTGTAGATAAATTGCTTGTCTTTCCTCATTTGTAAGTTGATTTGGATAAAAGTGTCTGCTGAATGGTTAAATGTACTGGGTAATTCTGTTTTACACGGCATAATTTGAATTTTATTGAAATTTATTTTGTAGGAAACTTTGTTCCACTGTGCATCTCTAAATTACGGATTCAAGGTTCCTTTATGAATCTAGTTATATAAAGGAGGAGGGAGGCTAGAATAATTATGGTTAGGAGTGCAGCATGTGGCTGTGTATGCACTTTGTGCTTTGATCTTATAATTTTAGTCATAAAAACTTGCTCCTCCAGAACTTTCATTAGAAACATTTTGTTTTATTCACCTGGGCTAATCTACTGTTTTCATTTTCAAACTCACTTGAAAAGCCCCTTCTAAATATTTTTCTATTTTATTTTCCACAATTTAAAAACACACATTAAAATGAATTTTTTTACGGCACCTACACTGCTATGTAGTTTTGCCCCATGGCTACACTGTGCTGATCGTTAAAGCTAGTGACTAAACATGTAAAACATGTTAAAGAGATTGCTGAAACCTCTGGTCAAAGAAAATTGGGATGAATCACTGACTGACTCTTTAGATGGGGAATCCACAATATGATTCACAGATCAAACTAACTGCTCCCTTGTGCTCTCTCTCTTACTTGCACTTTGTTTTGTAGAGTTTTTTTTTAAGATATGCGTAGTTTACTGTACATTGTTACTGAGGGAACTCATAAGGGGTTTGAGAAATGAAAAAGCAAACCAAAAGAGCACCCTGTCATTGTCCATGTCCTAATCACAATCTAGATTTCACATTTCACGCTCTGTAGTTTTGAAGCTACAGATCAGTTCATTTAAACATCAGACTTGTTTTTTTTTCCTAAATGGAAATGGGTGTTCTCAATCAGTTGCTCCGGCTGATGAGGTCAGTCTTACCTAGTATAATACTTTCCATCATAACACAACGGATTTGCTGCTTTGAAAATAGAACAAAATATAATCAGGATCTCACCTACAATGGAATCACATTTCATAGTTCCTGTTTTAGGAAATGGGTGTTACATAATAATTTTTTTTTTTATCTTGTATTTTTGCAACTCTGTTCATTTCTAAATACAGTTTAAAATTTTACTTTTTTTGGATTTGTTATTTTCTAGCAATACACATGAAATAGACATTTAAGTATGATATACAGCATTTATAAAACTATCCCAGAATGGGTAAAAGGGTTGCAAATGTATCTTAAATTAAGCTGTCACTTAGTAATGTGGGACCAAATAGCTAGTGTGGGACCAAACATTTCACTTATAAAAATCCCTCAAGTTAAAAGAAAAAATATTTGTTTGAACCAGTAACCGGTTAGTCATTGTTATTGTCAGTTGCCCATTTCTGGTTATTCAGAGATTGTCAGCCCATCTCAACTGAGAGCCTTCGTTAACGTTCAGCCAGTGCAGTGGCTATAGTCCAGTGATTCACAGTCTTGGGGCAGCACCGTCAAACAATACCATTTACCCCAGCTCAGCCTTTTATGTCAGCGAGCTCTCAGGCTCAGACCCTGTATATTATATGTTAATAAGGGATGGCCCCTTCCACTCATCCACAGAGGATCCCCTGTTTAAAGACTCTATGCTGAGACTCTCCAGCGTTATGCGAAAGAGATTGAGATGAATCATGCTTTCTTACATGTGGGGAAAGATGATGTTGAAACTTCTCAAGGCAGTTGCTGCTATATTGCGATTATATTGCACAGTAACTTCCCGTATTTAACTGAGTCAGATGCATCGCTAATATCGACAGAGCTCAGGTCTCAGTTTAGACATCTACTCCTTCAATTGAGATTTTGTGCTCTGTTATATCATTCACAGTAAGCAACTGTAATGGGAATAGAACGACTTGTGAGTTTTTACAGATTCTGAGTCCAGAGATTTGGCTGCTCTGTCCTAAGGTGACTTGCTTTCCAAATTGGTCCAAATGTTGAACAAAGAGAGTACGCACTGAAACTGCAGCGTGTATGTGCGTGTTTGAATGAACACGAGAAACTACACTGTGCTTTTGTGTCAGACAAAAAAATTGGAGAAAGTGAGAAAAGAAAGCTTTTGATCTAGGAGGAGACAGGAAAATAACGTTTTAAAATAAGAAAGTCTTCTTTAAAGTAGAGTAAATACCGTGGCAGATGACATATTAGACTTCTCTTAAAAAAAACGGTACCCTTAAAAATCTGCCAATACCACAGGCACACCACAGACGCTGATTAAATAGCTGTCTGGATTTATTGACCGACTGTGTACTGACATACATTTTTTCATTAGTTATTTTTCTCTTTACCAGATGTTTAAGTGTGTGTGTTTGATGCTCCATGGCAGTAGCTAATTTTTTTTTTTTTTTAATTATTATCATTTCATTATTGCTTTTAAACGCGTCTCTGCAAAAGTTTGTTGTTTATGGCACACATTTAGTAGATTTAATGTTTATTTATTTTAATTTATTAATTTATTAGTCTTAAAAACCTTTAACCAAACCAAATTATCGTATAGTGCGCAGGAGACGCTGCCATTTACATTTACGTTTCAGTTGCATAAGTCTTTTAGTGTGAGGTTGTGCAGCGCAGGTTTGTGCAGAGTGTGTGTGTGTAAGATTGTTAGATTGTTTGTGCGGCGTGAGAGGTAGACAGCTTGTTGAGTGGCTTTTAAAGCAGAACTCACAATCAGCCCAGAGCAGGTCTGCATGTGTGAAGTGTGTTCATGCAAGAGGAAGAGCCGCCTACGCCAACAGGATGATCTGTGACAGCGGCTGGGCATTTGAAACGCAACACACACACACTCAAACATGCAACTTTCGCACACAAAACCATCACAAAATAATATCAACCACATGAAATGTGCCAAAACAACACTAAACTTCAAACACACAAAACAGTTGACATAACTGTGAACAGCATAAACCTAATAAACATGAACAAAGACACAAAAAAAAATATAATCGTCATTAAACACAAATAAACAATACAATACTTATGCAAATGTGACACGCTTAACCTGAATGATACTAACGTGGCGGGGCAATAGTTAGTTCTCGTGACATTTAGATTTTTTTTTTTAAACCCCAAAGTGTTGTGTGTAAGCCATCACAAATATTAGTTGCGTTACATGCTAAAGCACACTACACAACTGCTTTAAATATTCACCCTACATAAGAACTATAATGGGAGATGCTTATTAATTCCATATACCGAGCAGATCAGCACAGTCCTTTATATGGTGTTCTGCCACTTTTTTGTAAAACCCTCTGCCATATTTCACATTTAAACACATGTATTCTTTCATTTACTTTTAATGCTATTTTTAGCACCAAGCCCAGCTCTCTGCCTTTTGATGTCTTTTTACCAAATGACTGTTTATGCCGTTATATACGTCTACTAAAGCTTAGCTCTAATCCTGTGTAGGCAGCAGAGCGACACATTTGTTCACTTTGACTTTTTAGTTCTGTTGGAAAATGTGGTGAAACCTGGTCCATCCCAGTCAGTCATGGTTTGTCTAGATGAGGAATGCAGGGATTATTAAGTCGCTTGCAGAGGCAGGTACCTGTATGAATGATACCTGAGGCCTCTTCAACAGTCAAACCTGTTTATCTGCTCCTCTGCTTTTCCCTCATCGTCTTTTATAGATGTGTTTTTTACTCTGGTGACAAGCTTGGAAATCTAGTGATTGAATGTTGCGGTGAGTGTGTCAAAACTCACCATCTTTCCTAAAGAACAATCATTTTTTCCACAAAGTAAGGAACTGTCTTTGCCCTAGTTCTCTCTGTTTTTTTTCTTTTTTCTTTTTGTAGGATGAACTTTTGTATCATGATTCTAGTTGACTGACTTTGTCATAGCAGCAATATCGTTGCGCTTGCTAAAACGAGACATGTTATATGCTATATGAGAAAATCCATGATCCAATAAAGCATGTGGAGAAATGGTTACATTTTCATGGCATTAATCAGAACCCTGCTGGGACAAACTGCTGCTTGCTTAACATCAGTCTCTCTGCCTGCTAAAGTAATTACCATACTTGCTCCACTGTCTTCTGGGCTATATAACATGTGTTTTAACAATGGATCAATTTTATACAGGCCTTTCATAGTGCTCTAAAAGCCTAAGCCAACAGGCGAGAGGAAATGTAATCAAAGGCCATTAAACACATAATGAACTGATGCAACTGCCTGCACTAAAGCTTAGTAGTTAAAGAAACGGAGGATGGTTTTATAGCCTGTTGTGGTCATCTTAATAAGACTGCTGCTGTCAGAACTTGCATCCTCACGCTCACAGATGCACACTCGCACACAACTTTTTTTTCTGAGTAGTCACATACCAAAGTATTTTTTTTTCTACCCCCTTTTATCTGTCTTTTATTTCCATCGGCCCTCAAGAATGAAGTCTGGACTCAACTTTACACAGCTCAACACTGCCCTTCAATGGTTAGAAACAGAAATGGTTTTTAAAATGCTCAATGTGAACTTTAAAAAGCTCATACTACCATTTGGGTTAGTAGCTTTCTATTCAGAAAGGACACATTAAATTAATCAAAAGTAACAGAATATTTTTGTTACACTAAACTATTTCAAATTCCTATGAACTTTATCAAAGAATCCTAAAAAGTTTTTTACAGTTTACACAGAAATATTAAGCAGTACAATTTTTCAAAATTGCCCCTTTATTTATATAGCGCTTCATAAAATACAGATTGTTTCAAAGCAACTTTACAGTGATAGACAGGAAAATAATGATTCAATGATGCAAACAGAGTTCAATTCTGCTGTAAAGCAGCTCTAAAAAGACAATAATAAACAGTCATTATTCAGTTGAAATCAATTCAGTGTTGATTCAGCTTGGTTCAATAACTGTGTAAAGTTAATCAATTATTAGAATGAGAATGAGTTCAGTTCAGCTTTAAAGCAGCTCTGGAGAAAACAGTGACATCGTCATCCGGTTCAGCTCAGTTCTCATCCAATAGTGTCAGTGCATTCAAGTCAATATTGCTGAATATTAATTGTCCCCAACTAAGCAAGCGAAAGCCGACAGTGGCAAGGAACTCCATCGGTGACAGAAATGGGGGGAAAACACTTGGGAGAAATAAGAAATGTTTCTTGAGCACCAAATCAGCATATTAGAATGATTTCTGAAGGATCATGTGACACTGAAGACTGGAGGGACGATGCTGAAAATTAAGCTTTGACACCACAGGAATAAATTACTTTTTAAAATATATATATTCAAATAGAAAAGTTTTAAAACTTTTGAAAGGTAGTGTACCTCCTGCCATATCAGTCCTTGAAATAATGTCTTTTTCACTTTTGGATTGCTCCTAAATCTAAATAATGTCTCTTTTTGTGTCTTTCAGTGAATGAGATCATAGGCAGAGACATGTCTCAGGCCCCAGGGGCTCATGGGGGCTCTCCAGCTGCACACAGTCAGTCCTAGCCCACAACACACCATGTCAATCTTCACAGGACTCCAGAACTGGTCAGGGAGATTCCACCCAATATGCTAAAAACCACCTTCCCCAGCGTGGATCCAGAAGCAATTTAAGCAACAATTATTTCTTACTCTTGATTCATGAACTGCATGCAAAATCAGGTGTACTATACACATGTGCAGACATGGCTGAGTGGGAGTAAACTTGGATTCATTCTCTTGGAAGTAAAACCAATAATTCAGGGCTCTCTGACAGCATGATGTATTATTATTTGCGGCTTGTAGATTCACCCCTCGGATTGGCTAGCTATGCAGTCGTGCACCCTCATCCCTGACCAGACTATGCAGCAATTCTACAATCACTTTAGTGTGATAGCCGAGGGCTGCTCGAACCATGATAGATGCCCACGTTTCGCCGCCTTACCAGCGGAAACGCCGCCTTTTTCAGTACACATTCTCCCAGTGCTGCCCTCTAGTGGACAGGCCCTCAGGCGCTGCACTGAGATTGTAGTAATAATATGCAACATTCCACATGTCTAGTGACCTTTCTGAGATGTAGATAATGTTTAATGATTGGCCCATTTCCTCTTCAGGTTGAACAAATGCCTTATATAGTAGCTGTGATTGTTAACAGGTTTTCTGCTGAGAATTTATATTAGTTTTCTTTACGTTTTTTTTTTTTTAATGAGGACATGGTTAAATCCAGTGTGTGTATTTTATACTTAGAAGTAGCTGAGCTTCATCTTGTGTTTTGGAGTGTTGTGAATTGTGTTAGTTCAATCTTACTTTCACAGTGCTGTGCTTTAAGTCAAATGAATTGTTCTCAGACTCTAAAGATAACACGTTTTGTACAGTTGCATGGGAAGATGAACTCATGACCCTAGACCAAAAGGTCTGAAAAGAAAATAAATAAATATATATATATATATATATATATATATATATATATATATATATATATATATATATATATATATATATATATATATATATATATATATATACACACTCACCTAAAGGATTATTAGGAACACCTGTTTAATTTCTCATTAATGCAATTATCTAATCAACCAATCACATGGCAGTTGCTTCAATGCATTTAGGGGTGTGGTCCTGGTCAAGACAATCTCCTGAACTCCAAACTGAATGTCAGAATGGGAAAGAAAGGTGATTTAAGCAATTTTGAGCGTGGCATGGTTGTTGGTGCCAGACGGGCCGGTCTGAGTATTTCACAATCTGCTCAGTTGCTGGGATTTTCACGCACAACCATTTCTAGAGTTTACAAAGAATGGTGTGAAAAGGGAAAAACATCCAGTATGCGGCAGTCCTGTGGGCGAAAATGCCTTGTTGATGCTAGAGGTCAGAGGAGAATGGGCCGACTGATTCAAGCTGATAGAAGAGCAACTTTGACTGAAATAACCACTCGTTACAACCGAGGTATGCAGCAAAGCATTTGTGAAGCCACAACACGCACAACCTTGAGGCGGATGGGCTACAACAGCAGAAGACCCCACCGGGTACCACTCATCTCCACTACAAATAGGAAAAAGAGGCTACAATTTGCACAAGCTCACCAAAATTGGACAGTTGAAGACTGGAAAAATGTTGCCTGGTCTGATGAGTCTCGATTTCTGTTGAGACATTCAGATGGTAGAGTCAGAATTTGGCGTAAACAGAATGAGAACATGGATCCATCATGCCTTGTTACCACTGTGCAGGCTGGTGGTGGTGGTGTAATGGTGTGGGGGATGTTTTCTTGGCACACTTTAGGCCCCTTAGTGCCAATTGGGCATTGTTTAAATGCCACGGCCTACCTGAGCATTGTTTCTGACCATGTCTATCCCTTTATGACCACCATGTACCCATCCTCTGATGGCTACTTCCAGCAGGATAATGCACCATGTCACAAAGCTCGAATCATTTCAAATTGGTTTCTTGAACATGACAATGAGTTCACTGCACTAAAATGGCCCCCACAGTCACCAGATCTCAACCCAATAGAGTATCTTTGGGATGTGGTGGAACGGGAGCTTCGTGCCCTGGATGTGCATCCCACAAATCTCCATCAACTGCAAGATGCTATCCTATCAATATGGGCCAACATTTCTAAAGAATGCTTTCAGCACCTTGTTGAATCAATGCCACGTAGAATTAAAGCAGTTCTGAAGGCGAAAGGGGGTACAAACACAGTATTAGTATGGTGTTCCTAATAATCCTTTAGGTGAGTGTATATATAGTGGGCTTTATCTGCATTGAACTCGAACATAATAATATGTTGACTATGCTGAGACTCGCTTTGTGCCTTCAATTAGAGAAAAAAGTGATGCATAAACATGCATTCGACAATTGAATAAAAAACATTGCAGATTTGATGTCAGGGAATGACCATATTTAATAGATTTTTTTTTGGCCCATAAAAGGTTGCATCCTGACAATCAACAAGTAAATGATCTGTTACTATAGAGTGACTTGAAAGTTGCTCTCAGTTTGTGTCCCTGCTGCATTCTGGGACTTTTCATAAAGGTTGAAATCCAAACCAGCTTCCAAACCTATCTTAGACTATTCTAGTGCTCATATTTGCTCTCATGTGGACAAAAACAATTTAGGCAGGTTTCCTTTGTATTTCACAATTTGGGTCAGACACAGACGATGCTAATAGATCTATGAATTTGTATTGGTTTCTTGCCTTAAAATTTGAATTTGGAGATTACAGTTGTTTTCTCAACTTTTTTTTTTTTTTTCCTTCATGAAAATTCAAAGATTTTTTTCTTATCTTTTTTCAGTCTTTGTGAGACATACAGCTGTATCCATGACTGTTAATTATGTTTGAAAAAGAAAAAAACTGCTATGCACTATAAACCTGCCTTCTGCCTATAAGAAAAAAAAACAGAAAAAAGAAAACCTTGATGCCTCTAGATTAGATGCTGTAGAGATGCTTCTTCATAGAGTAGTATACCAGACAAGGGTTCTGTGTGTCAAGATGTGTCTATTCATGCACAGAGCAAGCGTCTTAACAGTTTTGTGTGTATGCGCTTATGTCAGTTTGTATCCAATGAATTGTAGATATTTTTTTTTGTATCTTTAAAAACCTCTGAATTGAAATGGTGTAAAAGCACACTGATACATTAGGCTATGCAAGGACAGACAATATGACGGTGTGACATTTTCAAATAGCAGGGTTGTTTGTTACTCTTGCATCTATACAGTATGTAAGTATATTTTGTTGTACGTAAACTCTTACATATAGTGACAGCTGTTTTTAATGCCATTTTTGACTATTTAATTTAAACTATCAAATATACGTAGGAAAGCCTTAACTTGTGTTAAAATTTAAAGTTTTAGAGAATGTGTGTCATATGGTTTGAGTTTGATTAGGAATAGTGTTTTTTGAGAATCAAGACAGAAAAACAAACAAACAAACTGATGGGGAGTTCTGGGATGAAACAGGGTCCCTAGATAAGCACCTATTTTAATTCTTTAGAAACCAAAGATTGAACAATGTGTTCCCATTTTACATACAGATGACAACGCAGACACCAGAACTCTATTTTTGATACTTTGAAATGGATGTCATTCCTAAAGTTTGGGTAGCTTGGATGGTTTGTAAAATAAAAGTACAGGTTCGGTTGATGTTTACGGAGCCTTGTATTGTTATTTCATGTACATTTTGTATTTAACATTTTGTAATTTTTAAGACTGCAGTGCTTTTTGAAATTATTCAAAGGGAACAGTGCGGCATAGGCTCGTCTGAGGTAGTGTATCAATAAAAAGAATAAATGCCCAAATGTCTCTTATTGTATCAATCTGTCATTGTGTCCAGAATTCTGCATGCATCAAGAATAAATGAATTTCTAAAATTAGTGAATAGGCAATGGTCTGCCATCATGATTTACATCAGGATAACATCACATATTCGCCTTACTTTTTAGCAAGAGAGGGTGCAGCCATTGTAACTTGATTGTGTCGAGGCTTCCAGTTATTTGGAATTAACTTGGTATTGCAAACTGTTATTTGTTATATTTTTTAAATTATCTTAATGATAAACACTAGTTTGTAGCAGTTATGTACTATATAGCGACTAATGAATCGGAAATGCCCTGTGTCTAAACATTCTGGCATATAGCTACAGATTTTGCAGGATTAAAAACAATGACATCACCCAGCATGATATTCTGATCACAGTTGGGGTTTATTTTGCTGTAACAATTGTACATTATCCTAGGGCTAATTAAATCAAGAGCTGTTGATTTTAGTCAAAGTTATATTGCCAACTTATTGCGTTATGTTAAATGCACGCTCACATTTATTCTAAAACTACAATAACCCTCATGTTTACACACAATGTCTCTGCACTTAAGAGCCCTCTCAACATTGGAACAAGAGAGCTGTCAGTCAATGAATGGGAAAACAAAGTAACTTGCGTTACTTATTTGAAAAAGAAACTCAGATATTTTGTAAAGTTTAAAAGTAATGCGTTACTTTACTAGTTACTTGTAAGCGTTACCCCCAACACTACTTCTTAAGTGCAAACAAGTGAAAACATGAAAAAACAAACAGTGGAAAAACAAATACAGTGAACTTAAACAGCTCGCCCTTTTACAGCAGATTTAGTTCGGACAAAAAACGGACAGTCGTGACCTAGGCCTACATACACTCACCTAAAGGATTATTAGGAACACCTGTTCAATTTCTCATTAATGCAATTATCTAATCAACCAATCACATGGCAGTTGCTTCAATGCATTTAGGGGTGTGGTCCTGGTCAAGACAATCTCCTGAACTCCAAACTGAATGTCAGAATGGGAAAGAAAGGTGATTTAAGCTATTTTGAGCGCGGCATGGTTGTTGGTGCCAGACGGGCCGGTCTGAGTATTTCACAATCTGCTCAGTTACTGGGATTTTCACGCACAACCATTTTTAGAGTTTACAAAGAATGGTGTGAAAAGGGAAAAACATCCAGTATGCGGCAGTCCTGTGGGAGAAAATGCCTTGTTGATGCTAGAGGTCAGAGGAGAATGGGCCGACTGATTCAAGCTGATAGAAGAGCAACTTTGACTGAAATAACCACTCGTTACAACCGAGGTATGCAGCAAAGCATTTGTGAAGCCACAACACGCACAACCTTGAGGCGGATGGGCTACAACAGCAGAAGACCCCACCGGGTACCACTCATCTCCACTACAAATAGGAGAAAGAGACTACAATTTGCACAAGCTCACCAAAATTGGACAGTTGAAGACTGGAAAAATGTTGCCTGGTCTCGATTTCTGTTGAGACATTCAGATGGTAGAGTCAGAATTTGGCGTAAACAGAATGAGAACATGGATCCATCATGCCTTGTTACCACTGTGCAGGCTGGTGGTGGTGGTGTAATGGTGTGGGGGATGTTTTCTTGGCACACTTTAGGCTCCTTAGTGCCAATTGGGCATCGTTTAAATGCCACGGCCTACCTGAGCATTGTTTCTGACCATGTCCATCCCTTTATGACCACCATGTACCCATCTTCTGATGGCTACTTCCAGCAGGATAATGCACCATGTCACAAAGCTCGAATAATTTCAAATTGGTTTCTTGAACATGACAATGAGTTCACTGTACTAAAATGGCCCCCACAGTCACCAGATCTCAACCCAATAGAGCATCTTTGGGATGTGGTGGAACGGGAGCTTCGTGCCCTGGATGTGCATCCCACAAATCTCCATCAACTGCAAGATGCTATCCTATCAATATGGGCCAACATTTCTAAAGAATGCTTTCAGCACCTTGTTGAATCAATGCCACATAGAATTAAGGCAGTTCTGAAGGCGAAAGGGGGTCAAACACAGTATTAGTATGGTGTTCCTAATAATCCTTTAGGTGAGTGTATATTTATTCACAATATCAGTTCTAAAATTCAGCATTAACTGAGCCTTAGCATTAACTTTTCGTGCCATAAGTCACGCGCACACTCAAGTTCCGAGGATCTCTAGTCCATGGCTAACTTTCGAGAATCGAGAAAAGAAAAAAAAAACTTGAAAAGTCATGGGCCTTTGTTGTGGACAATGTGGAGTCTTGGAGTTAAAAAAGGTTGAAAACTACTGGGACCTGTACCATGATGGCAGTGAAACAAACTCAGGGTTCCAGGATTAGTTTTGAGTTGACAAAACCAAACCAAACCAATCAGGCTTTGTTGGTATCATGACGATGATCATTAACTTGCTCTATTTTAAAGTACATGTTTAGCTTTTTACAAACTTTCTCTGTCAACTCAGGCTTTGATCCTGAGTTTAGGTGTGACATCAGTAATGAACAGCCAATCACATGGTGTAGAACAGTGAAACTGAGATTCACACTTCTGCAGAATATTGAGATTGAAAAATATTAAGAATTTAAACAAAATTACACAGCAAGAAGAAAAGAGCTGTCTGTCTATGAAAGAGGACAACTAAAAGAAAAAATCTTGCTATATCAGTGGAAGTAAAAGTTGTGAAGTAAGCTCATATGTTGTCATTTTTGTAGCTTTATCTACTGATTCTAAAGCTTATTTAATATTACCTTTATACATTTATATTCATTTAAACGAAGTGCTTAATAATAATTGATCAACTAAAATTGTATGTGTAATGGACTAAGGGTATAATAATTACATAAATCTCGAAATTATACAAAATTATTATTAGAGCTTTAAATAAATTATAGACCTTTAATTTGGAGTACAAACAGGGAGTGACTATTGCATCAGAGGTGTGTTACTTTGCTCACAGCTGATTGGTCCAATTTTGGTTTGAGATCTCAAACCCAGAACATAACCTGCCCTGGAGCAGGTAAGCCATGGAGCACAGGTTACTATGGCGATAAATACAGCTAAAAGCCAAACCACTTTCATGGTGCCTAAAACCCAGGGTTGGCACAAACTAAATGAAACATACCTGGCCATCCACCAAAACTGGCTTCGTGGTATAGGCCTCTGATCTAAACAATCACACAAAGCTGGTGCAAAACATTTCATGTTACCACTTTGACACGCGGATGTCAGAGCAATATCAATTTATTTGTTGCATATAAGAGTCACATTTACACATACATACACATTTCATACATTTTAGGGAAAAATGCCCCTTCTTTCACTAGAGAGGTGTGACATTTTGTTCAGCCTGTATTGCACTCCGGGTAATGCAGTCATGAAATATATATATATATATATATATATATATTTAAAAAAATAAAAATAAAAAAAAACCTCATGATTCAAGCAGCCTGCCATCAGTAAAAAAAAAAAAACTGATGTAGACAACGATTCCAAAACAAGGTAAGACCACAGCATAGTTCAGTCTGCACAAGCTCTCATGGGGTCAGACTGGGGGCAACAGAATACACACCTCTATCAATTCAATTCCTTTAAAGAATAAGCAGTGAAGCCTGTAGATCACAAACAACTCATCTTTTACTTTAAATAAAAATGTTCACTTTTCGAATGGATTAAACTAAAAATCAGTTCATGCAAGTCTATGGAGTACATACTTGGTCTGATCTCTATTAAATAAGGAATAAGTCTGAAGGTTGTGTCAGTCCAATGGTACACTGGGAAAACCATCATGCCCTTTTTTAACCCTATATGCAGCATTACGGTCTTACAGTATTTTAAAGCACATATTTGGCTCTTTACAAACTCACTGCATTTCAGAACATTCCTTTATCTATAACGGCAATAAGTATTGCATTTTGTTTCTCTAGTGCCTAACTGGACTGCCCAACAGGAAGATCTTGTTCCATAAACTGATGGCTTGCCAGGCTTATAAGTTGGCTTTAAGGTCTTGAGTTAGGATAGAAGAGCTCTAGACAATCAAAAGACAGGAAAGTTTAGCATGCATGCCATTGATCTCAATTTTCCTCACACATATACACAAGCAGTGAGGCAGTGCTACTGAGATGTTTAGCTTGTGTGTATATAAGCATATATACAGTGCATCCCCTCCTAAACTACTACTTTGTGTCAGGAATAACGGGACAACTGTCTGAAAAGCCAAAAGACAGGTAATGATGGAGAATGGGGTGAGCCAGGTGAAGTGCAGTCCTCCCTTGGTGGATGTAGCAGTCAGACGGTCTGTGTGTGGTCACTCGCAGCAAACCAGGCGGATGGGGTGGCCGGAGAGGGGAAGATTGGAGCATTCGGCTATAGCCCGTCTTGCTGCCTTCTCACTGGGGAAGGTCACCAGTGCCTCCCCACTACGCTGACCACTCCAGTTGTACAGCACGAGCACAGAGTCCGCCTGGAGCTACACCAAAACAACATTAAAGATGTAAGTACGCAAATACATTTTATGCAGTAGTGGTCAAAAGTGATGTCCGGAGGGGAAAGGCAAACTACAGCTACAGGTTTTATTTTACTATGCAAAAAGCACACATTGACAACAATCATCAATATTAATAATTTTATTGGTTCTCACGTTTTTGCATGCATTTCTTTGTATAACTTTGTAAATTTATGTCAGCACAGTTTGGCATGTTTCATTGCATTTTCATAAAATTGATTTGAAGCACAACTTATTGTACAAATTAAAAGGGAGAAGTCGTAAATTTTCCTAGACGAGACATCACTTTTGGCAACTACTGTACACACACACACATATATGTATATCTCAGTGGTTGTGCATAAATATATAAGGTAAATATCATTCCACATGCACATACACAAGAGTTCTATAGAGAGAAACAGGATTTGAGTTTGGATTAAACACCATTGAACCCTTCACGCACAGAATTTGTCATCTTAAAGTCAATCAAATCAGCAGAAAATAAGTGCGAGTATATACTTAGGCAACCCTTATAAAGGCTGGAGACTTGCAGCAAGTTAAGAACAATGATGCTACACGAACAAGACATTCAAACCCCAAACCAATAAGTCACATCAGAGAGAAAGAGCATTATTACAACAAGCTTCTTAAAACAGCAGCACAGATAATTTAAGCATACTGGGACTAAATTAGGCATGAATCAGAGAGTGAAGATTACATTTACACAGATGCAAAAACAGAAGAAAAGAGAAGAGTATTACTGGACTGCATTACTGATTGGAGGTCAACCCAGAGAAGTGGCAGTGAGGGGAGGAGTTAGCGTATTAGTCCATGCAGAAGCAATGGGTCACAGGGGCATCATGGGAGCTTACCTGGAGGGGCTGCCCTTACAGACAAAGCCACTCTTTAGGCTGAATCAGACTCCGGCCCTGCTCACTCACTCCAACCAAGCTGCCGTAGTCTTCAGGCGCATACTACAGCACAACGAGCCACAGTCAGTGCCACAGACCTCACGTTACACTCACAACAATCAACCGTCTTCAAGTACAGCTGACGGTCTACTTTAGGGTGTCAAAAGATGTGCATTGACATGGCAATGAAAATAATTAAGTTACAGAGGATGAATTGATTTTTTTTTTTTTTTCAGAATTTTTACACTAGAAAGGATGCAATAAATTGACAGACATTTATAATGTTGCAAAATATTTCCATTTTAAATAAATTCTTTTGAGCTTTATATTCAAAGTATCCTGAAAGTTAATATTAAACAGCACAACCGGTTTCAACATTGATAATAAATCAGAAATGTTTCTTGAGCACCAAATCAGCATATTAGAATGATTTCTGAAGGATCATGTGACACTGAAGACTGGAGTAAAGATGCTAAATTCAGCTTTGCAACATTTTAAAATATAAAAAAAAAGTTATTTTATATTGTAATATTTCACAATATTACCGTTTGTACTGTATTTTTTTAATCAAATAAATGCAGCCTTTGTGAGCATAAGAGACTGCTTTCAACAACAAACGTCTGTGTCTGTGTCTGTGTCTGTGTCTGTGTCTGTGTCTGTGTCTGTGTCTGTGTCTGTGTCTGTGTCTGTGTCTGTGTCTGTGTCTGTGTCTGTGTCTGTGTCTGTGTCTGTGTCTGTGTCTGTCTCAAAAGCAGCATCTTCAATATTGAGAACTCTTTGCCGTTTAATATTTTTGTAGAAGCCGTTATACTTTTTTTTTTCAGGACTCTTTGATTAATATAAAAATTCAAAAGAACAGCATTTCACATGGAACATTTTCTATAATAAATGACTTCTAAAAATAAAAAAAAACTATTTATTTGTATATATAACAATTCATGTATTAAGAATGTATTGAGAATGTGGGACATTTTAGTGGTTTTCAGACCAGTGATCATAACTACATAATAAACTAGTGATCCAAACCTAGAATTTCATTTATGAAGAATCAAATCATTGTCAGAGCACATATATATTCACACCCCTAAGTCTACAGTATGTTTGAAAAGGTAAAAACTAAATGTAAATGCAGGAAAGAGTACTGGGGATACTGAAGTATTCATTAAAGATAAATTCAAGTATTACAGGTCATTTAAAAGGCTCCTCATTCAAACACAGGTCTGAAGCACAATGCCTTTTATCATTCATAACCAAAGAGGTGACAAGTGTATGCCCAAACATATTCAACACACCACCCAAAATACACTGCACTGCAGAAAAAAAAAGAAAAGTATGCATCGTACAGGGTTGCATATAAGATGTTTAAGCATGAATGCACTATATAGAAAGAAAGAGGGGAGAGGGGGATGCAGACCACCTGCCAAAAAAGAAACACTTAGTCCCATAGTGTGTATTTTGTATCAGAGGTTAAAAGCACACTTGGAGGGTGGACTGGGCTCGGATCCATTTCATTGGTTCAGCCAGGAGTCAAACCTGAACTCAGAATTTCACACACGCGCCACTGTGCTACGCTTTGTGAACAGTGCAACACGCACACCGCTCAGGTACACGCACAGCTCAGAGTGTCACACGCCTTAGAGGAGAGAGCAGGTACGCTGCATGCTGAAGGTATACCATCCCCACCACACAATATGAAAAACTATAACATCTGGAAAATCTCCAAGGCTATACATTAATATACTGTGAGAGAGAGAGCACACACAGACCCGTGCCCAAAACAAAGCATCACTCTTTTTCACCTAACCATCCCTCTGTCTGTTATAACCCCCTTCCCTCCTTTTCTGAGTGCAGGTGTCATACCGTCCTCTGAAGTCTCCGCCTAATAGGGTGTCAGCTAATGAGAGGACAAAATGTACATAATGATTCATCATAAAACACTATGCTATACAACTCTACAATACAATAGAAACTTATTAAAATGTATGCTGAAGCAGGGTCCTGATAAAGTCTGAGAGGTGCACTGCTTGGGAAACCCAACTTTTGAGTAGTGAGTGAGTAGTGGAATGAAGAGTCACCTGATATCCCTGAAAGAAGCTGAGGATGTCTTTGACCCCAGCGTTGTACGGCAGGCCCTGCATTCGCACCAGTGCTCCGGGCTGAGGTGGGAGGAGGGCAGGGGCGGGCTGGGCGGCCACAGCTGCCGCTACTGAACCTGGCGGGGCCGCAAAATAACTCACCGTGGAGGGAGAGACCGGTGGACTATTCAACAGTGTGAGGGAAAAAAAAAAGGTAATGGAATCATGGAAATTAAAAAAAAATAATAAAACACACACACACACACACACACAGATTGATGTATGCATGACCACACATTTTATGTTAATGGTTGAAGTTAACTGTTAAATGGCACAATTCGACAAATAAACTACACTACCGTTCAAATGTTTGGGGTTGTGTTTTTAAGTCTCTTATTATTTATTTTATCAAAAATGCCAAAAACAGTAATATTGTGAAATATTACAACTTAAAAGAACTGTTGTCTATTTGAATTTGTTAAAATGCATTTTATTCCTGTGATGCAAATATGAATTTTCAGCAGCATTACTCCAGTCTTCTGTCACATGATCCTTCAGAAATCATTCTAATATGCTGATTTGCAGCTTATACCGTTTCTACACCAGACACACAGCAACAGCTAAAGGCTGTCTACACTGGAAGCAACAAAGTGCCCGTTGCAAAGCATTTATCAGTACGTCATCAATACAATCCAGTGTAGACAATCACTGTTTATAGTAAGTTTTATTGTTTTTAGTCGCGTTGTGTCACTTGCATCCGGTGTGGACAAGGTGTTAGGAAATTATTAAAACTATTATCAATGTTGAACAGTTGCTTAATGGTTTTGTGAAAACTGTGATGCATTTATTTTTCAGGATTCTTTGATGAATAGAAAGTTTAAAAGAACAGCATTTTTTGAAACATTGAAATATTTTGACACCTATCCTACAATAGTAGTGTATATTACTTGCTGCAAGTATAGTTATTGTGATTATTATTACTACTATACACACAAATTAAAAAAAAAAAAAAAAATTAAATGGTGATACGCTATGATATGATACATGACAAGGTTTAAAAAATATACACAGTCTTGGCACATAGTGGAAGTAAAATTTACTAACAAAACCCTTTAACCAGGAGGCATGAAAAATGGTAAATGGCAGATTTTTGTCTTGTACCTCGGGTAGTAGGTGGTGTAGCTCATGTTCATGTTCATGTAAAGCTGTGGAGAATAGTAGGCTAAAGCATGTGCAGGGCTGTGTGTTGGGGCCTGTGGAGTTCTTGGAGTGGCAAGCAGGGGGGGCTGATACAACGCTGCCTCAGTGGGAAGCATAGCTGGAGTCGCAGGAAATGCAGCATATGTTGGTGGAGAAAGACCTGAGCGGGACAAGAAAAAGCACATACACACATTAATATTATGTATATATTAATATTAATTATGTATATATTAATATTAATTATGTATATATTAATTATGTATATATTAATGTTAATTATGTATATATTAATATTAATTATGTATATATTAATATTAATTATATATACATAATTAATATATACATAATTAATATATACATAATTAATATATACATATATATATTAATATTTATACATGTATGTAATTAAATAGTTGTTTTGACTAAGGCAGTGTGTAAATCTCTCTCATACGCACGAGTGAATTTCATGTATACTTAGCTCATATACTTAGCAGGGCTCAGTGCTAGGACCATTGCTTTTCACCCTGTACATGCTACCACTGGGAGATATCATTAGGAAGCATGGCGTTAGTTTTCATTGTTAGGCTGACGATACTCAGCTCTATATTTCTTCACGCCCTGACGAAGCTTACCAATTCACAAGATTAACGGAATGCATAGCTGATATAAAAAAATTGGATGACTAGTAATTTCCTGCAACTTAATTCAGAAAAAACTGAATTTTTAATTATTGGACAAAAAAACTCCACATGTAGTAACCTAGAATACTGTCTAACACTTGATGGCTGCTCTGTCAAGTCCTCGTCGTCAGTTAGGAACCTGGGTGTGCTCTTTGATACCAATCTCTCATTTGAAAGCCACGTTTCTAGCATCTGTAAAACTGCATTCTACCATCTTAAAAATATATCTAAATTACGGCATATGCTTTCAATGCAAAATGCTGAACAGTTAGTTCATGCGTTCATGACCTCAAGGCTAGATTATTGTAATGCTCTACTGGGTGGTTGCCCTGCTCGCTTAATAAATAAACTGCAGCTGGTCCAAAACGCAGCAGCTCGAGTTCTTACTAGAACCAGGAAGTATGACCATATTACCCCGGTTCTGTCAACACTGCACTGGCTCCCTATTAACATTGCATACATTTTAAAATCTTGCTAATTACTTACAAATCACTAAATGGTTTAGCTCCCCAGTACTTGAGCGAGCTCTTAACGCATTATACTCCATCACGTCTATTGCGGTCTCAAAACTCTGGCCAGTTGATAATACCTAGAATATCAAAATCAACCGGTCGATCCTTTTCCTATTTAGCTCCTAAAGTCTGGAACAGCCTTCCTAGCATTGTTCGGGAAGCAGACACACTCTGTCAGTTTAAATCTAGACTAAAAACACATCTCTTTACTATGGCATGCACATAAAACATTTTTAATTTATACTTTATTCAAATTGTTAGGCTGCATTAACTAGGTCAGCCGGAACCGGGAACACTTCCCATAACACCTGATGTACTCGTTACATCATAAGAGGAATGGCATCTACGCTAATGTTAGTCTCTCTGTTTATCCCGAGGTTTACTGCAGTCAGCCGGATCCGGGCCGTATCCAGATCAGATGGTGGACCTGCGCCTGGACATTACCAACGCATCCCTGAAGTGTCTGCAGAGACCTTGTCAATTAGTCTACCCTCTGAAATTGCTCATCAACATGGCATCCTCAATGGATCCATCTCCGGAGTGATGACTCAGATATTTCGAATATTCCTATTTAATCATTGTTTAATCGACACACCATCCTCAATAAACCCGGCATGACGCCTCCGATCTTTCGAATAATCCGATCTAATATTACTTCTGACCTATAAGGCTGCCAAAATAATAATCATACACTGTTTGTTAATTGGCCAGAGGAGAACTGGCACCCCAACTGAGCCTGGTTTCTCCCAAGGTTTATTTTTCTCCATTAGGACACCTGATGGAGTTTTGGTTCCTTGCCACTGTCGCCTCTGGCTTGCTCAGTTGGGGACACTAAATTTTCAAATAAATATCCAAATAAATGTAATTACTAAACTAAATTAACTATATCAACTACATTACTGGAATATATATGATAATTGAAATGAGCTGATGACATCACCGTTTTCTCCAGAGCGGCTGTACAGCCGAATCAGATTCTGTTCATTATTTTCCTGTTTAACACTGTGAAGCTGCTTTGAAACAATCTGCATTGTAAAAAGCACTATATAAATAAAGTTGACTTGACTTGATATGGCACAAGAACAACTACAGTCTCCTCTGATGTGGTGAGAGCATATACGGCCCATTCTCAAGCCAAGGTCAAACAATCAGATCAAAATCACTTAGTTAACAGCCCTTCCTTTAGTGCCGCTACAGGCTTGCTCTTTCTAAATGCCAAAATGTTGCACCTTTAGATCCATGAAAGAGGTGATCACACTGCTTTCTTGCAAATAAGCTGAAATCGAATCTCAAACTGACTGGAAGACTGCACACAGATCAGCATCTTTAAAACAGGAACCGATTACAGCTTCTGGCTCACGCTAAATACGAACCCAAATTAACAGAGCAGTTCATCTACAAGCATTTGACATTAAAAAAATGCTCCATAAAATGAAAGCTTCCTTTCAGACAATCTCTTACAAGGCAGTTTGCAAGGAGGTGGCGACAGGCCGCTGCGGTTAAGCGTTCCCCCCATCAGCACAAAGCTCATCTCCTCAGTGGAGCACTGGAACACCTCCACATAACGATCCTTCATCATTTTCTTGTGGCACTTCTGAGCCACCATAAATGCACGGTCAGCTGACTTCATCTGAATGAAGGCATCACCGGAGGGTCGACCCTAGAAAAAAAAAAAAGGTGGGTCAAAGAGTCACTCTAATAGCACCTGATGATTTTTGTTTCATTAAGTTCCTAATTGATCACCTGCTGGTTAAGGACCATGTGCACTCCATGTGGTTTGATATCAATGGTGTGTTCCCCCATAAACTCCAGGATGTCCTCGATGGCGGCAGTGTATGGCAGACCCCTCAGTCGGATGCAGTCTCGTGTGCTGCCGGTGGTGATAAAGGGTGGCGTGGCTAACACAGGCACAGATACCATTGGAGGAGGAGGAGGAAGTGTGGAGATCAGTGGAGTGGACATGTAGCGATTCAACACCTAGTTTAAAAATACAAACGAAGGTCAAGGAAATGGCAATAAAGAACTAAATGTTGGTCTAGTATTCCTACACAAAGTCAATTTAGTGGGTTTTTTGTTCTGATTAATCCTCAGTAACCCAGCATAGCAGATTGGAAGCAATTGTATAAAAGCAATTAAATAATACCTAATTTTCACTAACATAACAGTAGCTGACACACTGACATGTATTACAGCAGTTTTGTTGGGGAGGGTAAAATCCTTTACCAATCCTTTACCAAGTACTTGACATTTAATTTTATTTCTGTGCATCTACTGATGGAAAAAGGTTTACATGCCATTTCAGACTATTTTTCTAAGAGTAGCAAAATTGCAACACCGGGCATAAGGGGGGGTCAAAAAAATTATATTGCTCTCACACAATGGAGCCTGAAAGTCAAAATGAATGGTACAAAATTATCTGAACTGTTTCATTTCCTCACTGATTTAAAATAATTTTTTGCATTAAGATAATGTATTTTAGTACCATTTAATAAAAAAAATGTTATATATTATATATAATGGCTTCCTAAAGACATGTTAAAGGGTGAAAAAGTAATACATCATGAATATCAGTGCTTGGGTCTCTAAAGGGTTAAATAAAACCGTACCTGCTGGACCTCAGCTGCAGTACTGCGGAACAGCTCGATGTATCTCTTGCCCAGGATCTGTTTGTGCTTCTTCAGGGCATTCTGGGCATATTCCTCACAAGCAAAAAGAACAAACGCGTCGCCTGTGGGACGTCCATCTGGGTACTTCACAAACAGAAGCCCCTCCATCCCATCCGTCACAGGGCTCTCCGGGCCCAGGAAGCCCAGAACATCCTGAGGAGTAGCAGTGAACGGAAGACCGCGCATTCGGATTATCACCTGGTTTTCCTTAGAAAGGAACTGAGCTACCTCATTGGACGTGCCTGTCAAACAAAGGAGGAATTTTAGATTTAAAATGGTGAGTGGTTACAGAATGTCAGAGATGGGCTGCGTCTGAAATCGCGTACTATGTGAGTAGGTACTACATTTGAATTTGAACGAACTTCGCGACCGTTAAAAAAGTACGTTCTATAAAGTATGAATGAATGTAGTATGAATATAATCCGGACGTACTTCATCCGCCATGTTGTCATTATCATGTGACCTATATGCGCACTTCAGAATCTCACCAGAAGTAGTAGGTCATCAGGGTACTTTTCGAATACTATGAATTCGGACATACTACTCTGTTGGCGTACTGTTTTTCGCATACTATATAGTAGAGAAGTATTCAATTTTGGACGCAGCTATACTCTCAGCTGCTCTAAAAGCTTTCAGCAGACACATCCACACGCACTGTAATGATATCTCGGCAGGCCGCTGTACTTTTACACCTTCTGTGTGTGAGGGCAGTGTGAGGCTTTTCAGAAGCTGCTGACCCATCTTCCTCCCTGAGGGAATGAACGGCTCTCTTTCTCTGTGGCCTGGCCAGATCGGGGGACAGGAGGAAAGGGGAGTAGAGTTCCCCCCTCTACCTGCCCAACATGAGTCAGCAAGGGAAAGAGACTCACAAAGAGCCTTTCATTCCCATAGGGGGGGTGGGGGGCACACAAACACACACACACACACCCACCCACACCTGGGAATAACGGACAGAGATTTACTCTACAAATGCTAAGTGTCTGCTCATATTACAACTAAAGACTTCATGTAAATGTCTCACCTCCTGCAATCTTCAGAAATTCCTCCCCAGTCGCTTTATAAACCTGAAACAAAACAAATACAGAACGTCATAGGAGTGGGCTGCACAACCATGATTCTTATTGTATATACTACATTTTCTGTGTGTGTGTGTGCTTCAATGAAAACAGCACATTAATATAGAGTGGTGAATAAACTGACTTGGAACTACCTGTGCATTAAAATGCACACCTTCCAGCCAATCAGAATTGAGTACTCAGACAGACCATGGTATAAATAGCTTTCTCACATACCTAGTGTGAATTTAATGTAGAAGAATTAGGACTATCTCAGACTAAAGTGAGTATTGGGACCACGCATATTATTAGAACAGCTGATCGGAGTACAAAAAAAACAAGCTCATGGTTAGGATGCTGTAAGGAGGTGAACTCACTTCAATGTATCTGTTGCCCATGTGGTGTTTATGTCGATCCAGTGCCATGTCTCTGTGTTCAGAGTTTATGAAGCGCACCAGTGCTTCCCCGTTCCTACGGCCCTGAGCATTTAAACACAGTGCAACGCCGCCTCTGATACACACACAAATCAAAGAAAGGCAGAGATGCAACATTTAAAAACGAGTTTGTAACCTTGAACAATTTGCTCATTATGAGAAATCAGATTTGACATTTCACATAAACCTACTTTTCCACTAGTGAAAGTCCTGATGTGACATTTGGCTGGATTTGCCTTCAAAGTCTTACCGAGTTTTGCATTACACTGTTAATGTGTACTAAAGGGTCTTTTCTAAGTGCATGCTCAGTGTCATTGTGAGTGTGTGTTTCAGTGTCACGCTGAGCTGTAATCTCACTTGGCAATGTTGAGACCCTTGAAGAAGCGAGCGATGTCCTGATCAGACGACTGCCATGGCAACCCACGAGCTCTGATGACCATCTCGCTGTCCACAGCTTCTGTCTTACTGCTGGAAACCACAGGTAAACCTCATGCTCAGAAGCATTATTATGGGTCTAATAATGAGAAAACTCTACAGAACTTTTTTTGGTCAGCAGCAGTAAAAGGGAAACTTCTCACTGCTCACACAAACAATATATATAGTGTTTTTTTTACAACAACAAAAATCTGACCACGAGGAGTACATACCACGCTCCAGACTCAAACTTGTAGTTTACGGTTTCAAAAGTGGAGAATTTGTGATCTACAAAGGAAAAAAGTTAAATTATGAGATTACAAGCAACATGGTCAGTTGTGCACAGCAAAAGTGAAATACGTAACAAGTTCTCAATATATAAACGGTACAGATCTATCCACTACACTGCATGACTCACTGTAAGGCTCAGCCAGGAGGTGCAGAATTATCAGAACCATGTTCTTCACCTCCCTCAGTCCGGCATCCTGCTCCACCACCGCTGGAATACACACGTCTGACAACAGCGTCAAGGCACATACATGACATATGCACACACATAAAATGCACATATTCTTATTAAAACAGCTGAAAATGCTTTTGAAAGGAACTAGTAAAAGCAAAAATAAAACGCAAGTATATTCATGTTGATTAACAAATTACATTTGAAGATTTTTTTTTTAATCTAAAATAGTATTGGCATTGGTAACTTGGAAGAAAAAAAAAAAAAGCATATGCAGGATACAGTCCAGCATGGAGGGCAGAGTGAGATCTTTGACGGGGCCTGCATTGGGGCAGCATTTGTGAAACTCTTTCTTCAAGTCCACAAATGTGTACAAGCACTCTGGCAGGACCAGATTCTACAGCAAAACACACAAAGGCAAATTAGGGGATACAGGTAGGAGAATATGTTTAGGAGGAGCCTGAGGGAAGGGCAGAAAAGAGAGAACAGTAAAGAAGAGGGAAAAGAAATAAGACAGAATGGATTGAGAGCGCTTTAATGTCCTCTGGATGAGCATAACATTCCTGTGAAGATTATAACATGTTGCTGCCAAACAGATTATATCACAAACTGACAGCTAATTTAGAAATGTCAGAAACACACACATACACACTCTTTTCCTTTTCGGTTAAAACATACACTCAAGAATGAAGTTGTGTTTGCGGAGTACCTTTTTGGAGGCCTCAGGATGCAACACCTGTCGGATAAGAAGTGGTCCGTCCACACAAAGTGTGTAGGAGCTTCTGCCCAGAGACTTTAGTTCAGCTGACACCAACTGATGAAACTAGAGACCGAAACAAAAGCAGTTAAAAAGAGAGAAAAAAAAACCTAAAACACCACAGCATTAGACTGTAGGCATTAGATTCACTTCCCTTTATATCCACGCTGTTCAAAAGTTTGGGGTCAGCAAGTTTGTTTTTTTTTAAATAAAAAGGAATAAACACTTTTATTCGGGAAAGATGGGTTAAATAAAAAAAAAAAAAAAAAAACTCAGGTTTTCCACAAAAATATTAAGCAGCAGAACTGTAACGTGGAAAATAATAATAATAAATGTTTCTTGAGCATCAAATCCGCATATTAGACTGATTTCTGTCAGATCATGTGACACTGGAGACTGGGGGGGTAATGCTGAAAATTCAGCTTTGCCAAAGAAATAAATTACATTTTAAAACATACATTTCTTTGAAAATATAGTCAAATAATATTTCACAATAATAACAGTTTTTACTGGGGGTTTTTTTATTCACATGGGCAAACCTTATTATGGGTCTAATAATGAGAAAACTCCACAGATGTATTTTGAAACGTACAGTCAAAATCATCAACTCTTTTTGGTCAGCAGCAGTAAAAGGGAAACTTCTCACTGCTCACACAAACTAAATACTCCATGTTGGATTACAACAACAAAAATCAGACCATGCTGACGGTGTTCTTCCTTAAAAGATTAGTTCACCCAAAAATGAAAACTATTAATCCTCATTAATTCCTCACCCTCATGTTGTTCCAAACCCATAAGACTTTTGTTCTGAGTGATTTCTGTCCCATCATTGACAGCTACGCAACTACCACTTTGACGCGTCAAAAAGTTCAAGAGATCATAAAATTAATCCATGTGAATTGAGCGGTTTAGTCCAGTTTTTCTGAAGAGACACAATCGTGTTATCTGATGAACAGATTGACTTTTATTCACATATAAACATTCATCAGCACACTCATCAGATATGGTAAACTGAAGTTCAATATTCGCTTGACGTGCGAGAACCAAAGAGGTTTGTTCTCACGCAATCAATGTTTATATGTGAATAAAAACCTAGATTCAATATTTTCATCATATAAAGCGAGTCTCTTCAGTAAATTTGGACTAAACCATTCAATTCATATGGATTACGAAAATTTTGAAACCTCAAAGTGGTAGTTGTGTAGCCGTCTATGGAGAGTACAGAACTGGCTCAGTTTTCTTTAAAAATATCTTAATTTGTGTTCCAAAGATGAGCTAAAGTCTTATGGGTATCTCACTTGGAATGACATGAGGGTGAGTAAATGATGAACTAACCCTTTAAGGCTGTTAGTAAAGTGCACTTAAGTTACTTAAAATTCAGATTTCATACCCATCAGTCGCTCTTGTAAAGTACACCCATAAAATCTTACCAACCCCAAAGTTTTGAATAGTAGTGTGTATTCTTAAATGATCAGCTATATTAAAAAAAAAAAAAGTAAATTAAAATTTATTTTATTTTATTTTATTTTATTTTATTTTATTTTATATATATATATATATATAAAATGTGTTTATTATTATTATTATTATTATTATTATTATTATTATTATTATTATTATTATTATTAGGTAGTTAAATATCGTTTGGTCAACAGACATAAAGGTGAAAAACATTGAAAACACTGAAACTCCTGAACTTTCTACTACAATGTCAAGGGCAGCACAGAGGACACCCACAGTATGTTGTAATATGTGCACATGCTTCTCTGTGTGCATGCGCATGCGTGTGCTTGTTTTCTAGATTAAGCAGCTGGTCAGACTGGTTTAGTGAAAATACAGGAAGTGAGCCATGGCAGTCATTTCGGATGAAGCATTTCACGTGACCAGGGAGATAGATGACAAAACAAATGCAGAGCGTTTATCCTGCTCTTAAAACACACCACCTGCTCATTCCGAGCTACAGGGGCGCCCACATTCACCCGCGTTTAGCAAAAACATTGAGTCTTTAATGAGCCATTACACGTTTAGTAAACGTATCCATCTCTGCATCAGTCAAGAGCAGTACAGGCAAACCAACAACTATTACATGACAACTGATTTAAGTACTTCATTTTATTCACATTATAGCAATGAAGAAACACAGAAAAGAGAAAATTCAAAGCAGAATGTGTATCAAGTCAAATGAAAGAAGAATGTATTATAAATGTATTATCTGATCCTAGACCAGCATTTATGAGCAGCTTTTCCCTCTAAAAAACATCAGAAGCAGCAGTCAGTGGTTTGAGTGAGAAAATTCCAAGCTAGTCTCAAATCTGTGGCCACGGGAAGCAGCAGTATGAGGGCGGGGCTTGCTGGGGATATAGGCATATAGCCATATAATAATAATAATAATAATAATAATAATAATGATGATGCATATGAAGCAAAAGACTGCAGACTTCAGACAGCTCTCAGAACAGCTAAGATGATAACAAAAGACAGGTTTTCCTCTTGTAATCTGCTATTGGCGAGTAGCTACTTTGGTGGCTACTCGCTGATATTTTTGAAGATTCACTTACGTTATAAATGTGAAATAATATAGGTTTTAATATAAATTCTTGCACTTGGTTCACTTAGTGGTGATGAAAAAGAGAAAAGCTTGTTTTCAAATGAAAACAATGCGTTAGATGTCTTTGACAGAAACACGTCTCGACACCCTGCGCTCATTTCATTTATGTTGGAAAAAATGTTGTTCATTTAGCTCACTGCAGTTTTAAAGCCCTCATTACCCGGTCAGTAGGATTAGCAGTCGCCAGGTTTCAATAAAAGGTTATTGATTCAAAGAGCTGAAAAGGTAATGAAGCCATTAAGTGAAATTGATAACATGCTTAATAACTGTGCACACTTTACAACGTGGCCTTGTAAATGTATAATTAAGGTAAAAATGGAAACTAAATAAATAAAATGCAATAAATGCAGAATATTTGCAGAAAATGCAGAATATTATTAAATGCAGCACTTCATTTTTAGCACCCCCTCTGAAATGTTAAAGTCTCCTGGAGCCGCCACTGCCCAGCCTTACACATGCTCCGTCTATGATTATTTACCTTTGTTTATTGTTCTTCAGTTCAGTGGTTATTTTATTTATAGATGGATTTAATTGTTGTCATGAAGTTGGCAAAAAAAAAAAAAAAAAAAAAAACATTTAACTAATCCTATTTGTCAAATTATTTTATCCCATGTATTATAAAATGATGCAATTTGAGAGTAGGCATAGAGGTCCACCCTATTTCACCAAGGTCCACTCACTTTGAAATTTCTGGCCTCGCCACTACTCAGAACAAGAGTTGAGGAAAGGAATCATTAAACTACTGACAGGAGATCCTGATAAATCAAATACGACAATTCTGCAATGTATTACAACAGAGCAGGGATGAACCATTACAGTGTTTGTCAGCCTCTAGCATACAATAAGAGAACAAATGGAAACTTTGTGGCAACATTTTCATATCATTTAGGCCAGCACTGATAACAGTCCAACGTTGCCTCTACCCAGAGCAAAAAAGTTAAAGCAGCCAAGACATGGTTGACAAGTTTAAAATATCATTTAACAAAACCTGACAAATCTACAAGCTGGGAATTTTACAGAATTCTAGAGCAGTATAAAGCTCTCAACTAACTGAGAACATCTGAAGGCAGAACTGCAGCTCATTCAGCTATATTCCCATCATGTTCTTGGATTGTGACATGCTGTTTTTCAACATAACCTGTCCATCTTCATACCTAATCCTAACACGAGGCTTCAGTTAGTCATTAAGGGATTAACTAACAAGACTTTTGTAAATACCCAACCATTCCAAAAGTATAATTCAAGAGCTTTACATCTCATTTTAAGTAATACGCTTTAGTGGCACGCAGTGAAAGAATTATTTTGTGTCTTCACTTGTATATTGTGTTCATGACTGTTTCTCACTGCACAACCCCACCTCGCACAAATTAGCAACTGCAATAAATTAAGCGCAAACCTAATTTCTACAACACAAACATTGTGCTAAAACCCAGACACACCCTGTGTCTACAAACAAGAGAGGAGATCAAACTCCAGGGAAATGCAAGATATGAAGTGTATCATTTCACTGGCGTAATGTTTTTTTGTTTTGTTTTGTTTTTTTTAGGAAATGCAAAAAACAATGCAATCAAAACAATGATGATTCATTTTTATGTTAAGCAAAAAGGCAGAATAAGTAAAACCTCGCCAGCACTGAGAAAAAGTGTTTGCGTGGTAAGAATGAGAAAAATGAAAATGCGCAGTCTGTGAAACACACGACGCACAGAAAGACACAAGTTTTGTTGAGTATCCTCATAAGAGCAGTCTTAAATGAAAAGTAAAGAGTTGTGAGGAAATGAGACGCACGTGAGATCCGCTTCATGTGCGGAAGATCTTAAAGTGACAGTAACCATTTATGGTGACGTTAATGTAAAGAACAAAAGTAATTACTCACTGCTGTTGACTAAAGAACTTTTGTAGCTTTAATAAGGATAAATCTATATATAATTTATGCAGTGCAAACTGTTTGATAACTTTTCAATTTCTGTATATTTCCTACTTGTTATAGAGGTAGGAAGGGCACAGGTAGCCTACATAGCCTACACATTTATTAAAGTTTTATGTGAGGATTGTTTTTAAATTCACTTAAATTAAAAGTTATTTTTTTAAGCCTAATACATGTTAATGTGTTATTTCATTGAAGTGTCAATGAAATGTTATTTCATAGAGACATCAGTATCAGTGATACAGGCCTTTATTCATAAAAAGATGCTATTAAACAAGTATTTAAAATATCCTGTCTTTATGCTGTTTCTACATTAATTTGGAGATTAACTGTGAAATTACTACATTATAAAATATATTAAACAATTAAGTGTTTTAATCATGATTAAATCACAAAAAATTTGATTAATCTAGTTAATTTTAATCGATTGACAGCAATAATAAAAAACATGAAGAAACTTATTTTTATTAAAAATTATGTATTAACCCAAAACCCCCCTGCTCAGAAGTCTCTGATACCCAAATTTTGACAGATGTGGTCTGTGTCTGTGTGAACATGCATGTACAAAGAGGCCAAATTCCAAATGGTATTTTTGCTCCCTTGAAGGAAAGGTCCTATGTAAGGTCATTCAAAATGCAAGTGAGCATTCTCCCTCTATGAAAGGTTGTCAGTAAAGTGCACTTATAATGGTCATTTACTGTCATTTTGACACTTATGACCACATGATTCTGAAACCTGTGGATTTTATACCCAAGGGCTATCAGCAGAAAATATTTCTTACATATACTACCGTTCAAAGGTTTGGGGTCAGTAAGATTTTTAAAAGTTTTTGAAACAAGTCTCTTATACTCACCATGGCTGCATTTATTTGAGCAAAAATAAAGTAAAAACAGTCATTTTGTGAAATGTTTTAACGGTTTAAAATAATTTAGTAATTAAATGTAATTTATTTCTGTGATGCCAAAGCTGAATTTTCATCATCATTGCTCCAGTCTTCAGTGTCACATGATCCTTCAGAAATCATTCTAATATGCTGATTTACTGTTCAAGAAACATTTCAGAATTATCATCATTAAAAACAGTTGTGCAAATATTTTGTGAAAAACTTTTTTTTTTTCAGGATGACTGACCCCAAACTTTTAAGCAGTAGAACGGCTTCATGTTTATCAAACACGGAGCATGCAATTTAATAAAATTATATATTAGAAAATAGGATTAAATAAATATGAAATTAAGATATAGAGAAGCAATATTAGATGCAAAGGTTTTGTTTGCATCTTAATAGCTAAAAACAATTTTTTCTGACATGCAAGGTAATATTAGGAATCAAAATAAAACGATAGCGACAGTCTTTGTGAAGAGTGTAACAAATGATTAGATCACAAGACACAAATGATACATGGGGATAGAACACTTAAATTGAGTACAGGGCAGTACTAAGTTAGTAGGACATACATAGTGAGGCTTACTTTTGAGTGGCACTCACCATGAGTGTGCAGGATAAAGTAAAGTGGGCGTGTTAGATAAAGTAACAGGATATACCGGGTAAACTACCAGGATGTTTAAGCAACAATCGCATACAACTGGTTTTCACTTAATCCATTATACAATGCTGTAAAAACATGAGACTCAAAACCCATCTAATTCATGTCTGGAAATGACTATTTCACTGATGGGAGGTCTGTTCTTTCCACTCTGAGGCTGAATAAAAGAATGGATGAATGTGTCACTCATCCTTTCATAGAGGTATTTCCTAGAATCGTCCATGAGCATTGACAGTCTGTAGAGCAATAAAGCTCTCTGCTCATCACACACAGGTACTGACATGCTCCTGCCAGCCTGCTGTGCTTTCTCAGCAAGCTCAGAGAATAACACACACACTTTCTCGAACACACCCTCTGTCTCTTAAACACACCCAAGATCCTTTTCTCCCACAAACACACTCCCGATCTCATCATAATTTTAATCTGCTTAAAATCTTTTCTCCCTCACATCCACACAAATATATATACACACACAGATGTGTTAACACCACACATTCCCACAGCGTTAGCGTCTAAAAGCAGGTGCAAAGCCAAAGAGAGTCATCCAAAGAGTGCCAGCAGCTATAAATGTTTTTATCCCTCCTTCGTTTCACTCTGGATACTGCAGCTCAGCACAAACAGCACGGATCAGCCCCTAAAGCTCAGAAAAACAGGTTTGACTCAAGTCTGTTAGTAAGATAGGATGAGCCACACTAAAAGCTTCCAAATATCGGTTTCCTAACCCAGACACTGTTAACGAGGACTGATTTTATCAACAGGTGAGTCAAACAGTGAGAAATGGATGTTAGTTGTGTTACAATTACATAAATAGGGGATCTTTCTTGAATTATTCTTTCACTGAAGACAAGAGACCAAGGTCCTCATTGGACTGCCATATCCAAGTGAGACTCTCTGTCAGCCCTTTCCCAAACCCCTAACTATTCCTTATAGGGCTGGGTATGACGTTTAATATATTGTGGTGACAACATAACGTGTGTACTGTGAAGAGATAGCGATAGAGATTTTCCTATATGGTGTACATCACGGTATGTAAATATATTTTCGCAGCACAAACCTGCTTCAAAGCACATGCTTGATGCTTAAAAGAGTTAAGAGCAACAGGCTATTAAAAGAACTTAATGCAGTGCTATATACACTCACCTAAAGGATTATTAGGATACTGTGTTTGACCCCCTTTCGCCTTCAGAACTGCCTTAATTCAACAAGGTGCTGAAAGCATTCTTTAGAAATGTTGGCCCATATTGATAGGATAGCATCTTGCAGTTGATGAAGATTTGTGGGATGCACATCCAGGGCACGAAGCTCCCGTTCCACCACATCCCAAAGATGCTCTATTGGGTTGAGATCTGGTGACTGTGGGGGCCATTTTAGTACAGTGAACTCATTGTCATGTTTAAGAAACCAATTTGAAATGATTCGAGCTTTGTGACATGGTGCATTATCCTGCTGGAAGTAGCCATCAGAGGATGGGTACATGGTGGTCATAAAGGGATGGACATGGTCAGAAACAATGCTCAGGTAGGCCGTGGCATTTAAACGATGCCCAATTGGCACTAAGGGGCCTAAAGTGTGCCAAGAAAACATCCCCCACACCATTACACCACCACCACCAGCCTGCACAGTGGTAACAAGGCATGATGGATCCATGTTCTCATTCTGTTTACGCCAAATTCTGACTACCATCTGAATGTCTCAACAGAAATCGAGACTCATCAGACCAGGCAACATTTTTCCAGTCTTCAACTGTCCAATTTTGGTGAGCTTGTGCAAATTGTAGCCTCTTTTTCCTATTTGTAGTGGAGATGAGTGGTACCCGGTGGGGTCTTCTGCTGTTGTAGCCCATCCGCCTCAAGGTTGTGCGTGTTGTGGCTTCACAAATGCTTTGCTGCATACCTCGGTTGTAACGAGTGGTTATTTCAGTCAAAGTTGCTCTTCTATCAGCTTGAATCAGTCGGCCCATTCTCCTCTGACCTCTAGCATCAACAAGGCATTTTCGCCCACAGGACTGCCGCATACTGGATGTTTTTCCCTTTTCACACCATTCTTTGTAAACTCTAGAAATGGTTGTGCGTGAAAATCCCAGTAACTGAGCAGATTGTGAAATACTCAGACCGGCCCGTCTGGCACCAACAACCATGCCACGCTCAAAATTGCTTAAATCACCTTTCTTTCCCATTCTGACATTCAGTTTGGTGTTCAGGAGATTGTTTTGACCAGGACCACACCCCTAAATGCATTGAAGCAACTGCCATGTGATTGGTTGATTAGATAATTGCATTAATGAGAAATGGAACAGGTGTTCCTAATAATCCTTTAGGTGAGATATATATATATATATATATATTTTATTTATTTATTTATTTTTTCTTATTTTTATTAACAAAGATAAATTAAAATAAAAAAAATAATAATATTGTAATTGTGAAATAAAATTACTCTTATAAGTACTCTTATAACTCTAAAATAAGTTGGTCATATCACCCAGCCCAGTTCCTTATAACACCTGGGGTTACAAACTCAGGGCTACATGATTTGTTTCAAGCTGACGATTCAGTCGGGCTTTGTTGGTACCATGACAATGATCTTCAACTTTCTCTGTCAACTCAGGCTTTGATCCTGAGTTCAGAGTGTGTGCACATGAAAGTGTGACATCAATAGCGAACAGCCAATTGCATGCCTTAAAACAGAAACTGTGGTTGCGATTCACTTCTCGTGAGAGAATCAGCAAGATTCTTTTCGCTCTTCTGATGAAGATTAACAGATTGGAGAATATGAAAAACATAAATGCATTTACACAGCAAGAAGAAAAAATATTGCTATATCAGTGCAAGTAAAAGTTGTTAAGTTTATATAGACTCTGTACACACACAATTTTAAAGCTTTATCTACCAATTCCAAATCGTATTTATACTACATATCTTTATACATATGTTATTTTAAACTAAATGTTTAATAATAATTGTTTAACTAAAATTAGATTAGAGGTATAATTATATAAATAATACATAGATCATAAAATTATAATAAATAATAAAATCCCTAAAAGCCAGACAATTTTGTATTTAAAAATGTTTTACTATGTAGTGACTTTATTGCATCAGAGATGTGTCACTTTGCTCACAGCTGATTGGTCTAATTTCGGTTTGAGATCTCCTACCTAGAACATAACCTGCCATGGAGCAGGTAAGCGTGGAGCACAAGTTACTATGCTGATGAACACTGCTTAAAACAGAGCCAATTTCATGGTGCCTAAAACCCAGGGTTGGCATTAACGAAGCTGAAACATACCTGGCTATCCACCTGAACTGGCTTCATGGTATAGGCCTCTGATGGAAGTGGGTGTATTTATTGGCATTGGATTTGAAAGGACAAACACAAAAAGGAAAAACTTGAACCAATGGTTTGATAGTCTCTCTCTCCCTCTCTGAAAGGTAGTTAGGGAGAAATTGATTTCACTAGTTAATATTTACAGAGCCCCTTGGGGATAGGCTACAACTGAAACAAGATAACATGCAAACGCCACCACCTGAATGTAACAAAAGGCATGTAATAAAAATGTGAGAAAATTAAATAGCAGTGTTTAATATCCCTCATTTGTACCTTAATTAATGAATAAAAGAAATATGTAAATTCCAACAAACGTCTAATCCCACAACTGAGCTTAGACTCTGAGCTCTAAACAACTTTCTGTGGGACAGTAATGACAAGGTGTTCATTATGAAACAGTGGGGGGTGGGAACAGGTTTACAGAGTACAAACAAATTCTCTCTGCGTCATGGCTGAGAAACACGTTTGGCGACATCCGCCGTTTGTCAAAATAAACAAAACTCAGGAGCAACCCATAACTGCTCGATAAATGAGCCTAACATGGACAGCAGAAGAAAAGAAAAACAGGAATATCTTGCTGAATCGAATTTATTCATTTAATTTCACTTTACACTCTCTCTGTTCATCCCCCTGTATTCATATCACTCTTGCTCACTCCCAACTCAATGACATATATGGCTCTCAGGTCCATACATTGGCAAGTAAACATTCAGTCTTCCAGATGTCTGCTGAACACACCAGTCTACAACAAGACTAGACCTGCACGCTCACCTAGAGCAGAGCGTCTATGCCTTCCTTCCCACACCCAAACCACACACACACACACACACACACACACACACACACACAACAGAACAAGCCATTTAAAAATCAAACCAAATGCTAGAATCATGTGTGCAACACCAAAGACTTACCTTATGCTAACACGTAGGCCTACTAAAATTATGTGAGCCACTGTGTTGTGACTTTTAGTTTGAGTCTAAGACATTCCTAAACATCGGTTTGAAAGTCCATAAGATACACAAACACTGTATAAAGACCGCATGAAGGTGTCTCTCACCTGCTGCAGGACGCTCTCCAGCGGCTCGGCCTTGCACAGCTCCTCTGCCGTGAGCCCGGTCTCCTCCTTGCACTGCTCCGACAGATCCACACTGTCCGGCTGTACTAGAGTCCGCTGAAGCTTGCCCACCTGTTAACAACATCATGTCTTTCAACCGCCCTCGCAATGCAACTTTAGCGGGTTGTGTCATTGGCACGCCCTTACACACCTGGCCGTCGAGAACACCGACGCAACGTTCAATGTTCTCCACGCGCCAATGCTGTCTAGGTAGGCAGCTCAGTGGCTTTGACACCGAGTCACTATAGCGAAGATGTTGATATCTCATTTTCAGCAGTGTGTTTGTATGAATGCAAAGCAGACACGACAGGGTTACTGACCTACAGGTGATGACATGCACCAAAAAAGGCACGCTTTCGTCTCTCGTGGCTCGAAAAGACCGCATTATAATGATCTAATCAAGTTGTCAAATAGAAACCGCTGATTTAAAGTAAGTCACAATGTAACGCATTTAACTCTCTGAAAGCGCACCTTGTTGGTGAATGTCAGCTGTCAAGGTGGTTTCTAATACTAGCACATTGTGGGTAGTTTAAAGTTAGAGACCTTACATCAGGGTCAAAAGGTCCGTACCTTATTCTCATGTAGATCCACAATTTGCCACACCAAGAGAATTAATTCCCTTTCATCCGACCCCAGTTTACCCCCATTTGCACCAGCTGTTGCCCCAAAGAACACCACCAGAGTATCACTGTGCGAAGCCATCAGGGACCACAAGGGTAAAAACTACAATTAAGAGCAAAGATCAAATAAAACAGTAACACGAGGGTTCACCTTTCTCCAAGAGAAGCAAACAAAAGAAATGGAAATTCAATTGAAGTACACGAGGAAGGACAGAAGATTACTCCAAGAGAAGGACACGAGAGAGAGTGCGGCACGAGACTCTACCTGTTGCTGTACTTGTGTGCTCTCTATCCAGAGTTACTGGTTTGACTGGTAAAGAAGGCAGAAAAAAGTCCTGGTTCGTCTCACGCTAACCCCATAACAAGCCCTGAAGGCTTTTCTCGCTGTCTCGTTTTTTCTTGGTTACCTGGTTTTGGTTCGGCCTCCCCGTTTGGAGTCAATCTCCCGGGGGAGCGCGTTGATTGGTTGGTTTGTAAAGGTGAGGGCGGGGCGTATTGCCACGAAACCTATGTAACCCGCTCGGATTGGTTTGTATGCGCTAGGAAGTGGGAGATAAGATCAGAATTCATTTTGTCCTGTTTTACTGCACACCTATATAGCAGTGCTGCTCAGCTTAGCTACTTTTTATGTTTTTCTTTTAAATACTTTCTTTTTTTTAAATGCACTTAATGTTTTAAACAAGTTTTACGTTTAAAGAAAGAAATGCTTTGAAACATAGCCTGATGTGAACTGATAGGACTGATATGAACACTCGCACGTCATGTCGGTTGTCTAAATAAAATCTTTAATTAATAAAAGTTTTATTTTAGATATGACCAGTGTGCTTTCATAAACCTTCACAAATTGCCAAATACTCTCATCTGCCACTCTCACAATACAAGGTTTTAGACTATCTGCATTAATTGTGCTGCATATGTTACTTTATTCTGGATTTAAGCATTTGTTTTTGCAGTTATGAAGGGGAAGTTTGACTGGCACATTAAACCACCAATTACACTTGATATGACGTTTAGGGGCGGGTCTTGCTCGTTGCACCTTGCAACTGCTGTCTGCCTTAAGGTTTCGATGCCAGGGACATCGTTAACTATGGCATAGTTTTTTTTTTAGAGTAAACGCAATGAATGTCAAATTTTGAATTTGCCTATTTTTTTTTTCATTTGTAATGTTTCTGAGTGTTTAATCCATTCAGCTCCTCTATAAAGAAAAAAAAAACAATTAGCCTATATGTAGGCTGACAAATAAATCACAACAGGAAAAGAGAAAAAAGAGAGTTTTAATGTCAAATTTAATAAATGACAGCAAATAAAAGACCAAACAAAACCATGACAGTAATTCATTGCATGGCACAGAGAAGAAAAAAACAACAACAAAAAACAATGAATAAATATTTTGGGTGCTCAAACCTAACCTTGGCTCCATACAGTTTCTATATATAGAAGCACCTGTGTTGAGATCTGAGTTTTGTTTATATTATTCAGTGCTCTTTGTGCTTATCTGTCAGTAATTAAATCAGACAAAAAAGCCAGACAGAGACTGTTTGTCTGCAGTCCTCTCACTTTTTAATTGCATGCCAAACTTAGGTGAATATTCCATGCTTGCCAGATTCAGATAGTCAAGCATCTCCCTCTTCCTCTCTCTGGTTTTATCTTGAGCAATGGTCAGCTCATGAAATGTATGTTTTAAAAGAGAGAAAAAAAAAATAGAACCACAGGTCAAGCATGAGCATCTCTCATGTCACACTCTTACTCAGATAGGTACAAATTTTACCTTTCAGAAAGGTTATAAATTCAAATGTATTTATTTGCAATACAGCCATTGAAGGTCTGTCACTGAAAAGTGCCAACTAACGATTTCACATTTGAAGAAACAGCCTGGAGTGGGCCTATGCAAGATATCTAAATGTTTGGGATTTGAAAAATAACTGATGTTTAATTACATTAAAGGAACATTATAGAAAAGAATGACATTTCAGTGGAACAGATGGTATCTTCTTCTAGACTGACCTCAGTTCCTTTTGATTCCCACTTCCTCTTTCACACCATTAAAAGAGTCACAAACACGTGTTGCAATATGAGAAAAAGGAATATGTTGAAATCATAATGCATTGCAGATAAAAGGGAATTAAATCCCAAATAGACACTTAATAAACGCATAAAGGCACTTGAGTAATGTAAGTGAATCACAAATGTAAGTGTTTTCATTGTAGAATCTGCAGTTGAAATTTAAGAAACGTCTCAGTGAGTATACTTAAAACACAAAGAACAAGGCACAGGCAAATAAAAATGACAAAAAAATTATTTCAATGTGTTTATAATTGTTCTATACAATTCTGAAATACAAAATGAAATTTAAAGTTTCATGCACTCTTTCATGAGAAACAACCGTTATCATGATTATTTTTGTTAATGTTATTAAGTACCTAGGTATAAAGTTTACAGAGTCAATCTGAGGTACTGATGCATGATTCCACAGCCACATCTTCAGGCAGTTTTGAGTCTGTGAGACACTGTGAGTTGGTGGTGTGTGAACTTTGTCTTTTGGACACAAATGATAACTCTTTATTCCCTTCACCTGATGCTGCACTTGACAGATGTTGAAACAGCTTCTGTATTCCGGTTTCCCGGAGCGAGCTGCGGAAGGTACGTGCGGCAAACACATAAAGCACAGGATTGACTGAGCTACTGATGAACACCAGGGCTCCTGCTATAATGGTCATTTTGGTGCAGGTGTCCTCCAAACTTTCTGCCATGTCTGGGTTCGAATTCTTGAGAGCGAGCGAGATGAGGGAAAGGAAGTTCCCCACATGATGAGGTATCCAGCAGAGAGCGAACATCACAACCACACTGCTTATGAGAACCGTAGATTTACGCTTGGACTTGAAGTTCATCTGCGCTATGCGACTGAAGAGGCAGCCGTAACAGACCAACATAGTTAAAAAGGGGATGATGAAGCCTATAAGAGTTTCTAAAATGAGCAACACAGCCTGTTGGATTTCAGAGTTGTACTCCCTGAAAGTACACTGATGTTGTCCGTTAACTTTTCCCAAAGTGTGAGTTACAATGACGGGAATACTGAGGAGAAATGAGGCCATCCATATCATTAGAAGTACCTTGTTCAGTGCTTGTTTCCTCCAGCTGGTTGAGGTGAAGGGGTACCTGACAGCCAGGAAGCGCTCCACACTCATGATGGTGATGATGAAGACGCTGCTGTACATGCAGGCATTGATGATGTACACCATGGCTTTGCAGGTGGCCTCTCCGAACACCCAGGAACGGGCCAGTGAGTAGATCCACAGTGGCAGGGTGATCAGCACCAGAAGGTCTGCGGCTGCAAGGTGGAGGATGAGCAGCACCGTGTGAGAGTGCTGTTTCACATACCTCAAGATGGTCCACACCACCAGCAGGTTCCCAGGTGTACCCACCAGGAAGCACAAGCCCAGGATCACACAGGCCCCCACCAAGCCCGGTTCAGTCTCCTCATCTCCCTGAAGATAAGCCGTAGCGTTCATGATTCCCTCTCTGATCCACTCGAGTCTGCTACACGTCTAACCACTGAACTAGAAAACCAGTCTGCCTCAGCAAATCTCACTTCCCTTTTGTGAAAACTGAGAAAAACAGAACTCTCAAGCAAAGAAAAGAAAAACACTGGTTGTCTAATAAAAAAAGACAACCCAAAATTGTGTACGTGAGCATGGGAAGAGCATCTGAATGCATATGGGGTTCTGTAGAAAGATGATGAAATTGCTATTCACACTCATGATTCATCTACACTCACCTAAAGGATTATTAGGAACACCTGTTCAATTTCTCATTAATGCAATTATCTAATCAACCAATTACATGGCAGTTGCTTCAATGCATTTAGGGGTGTGGTCCTGGTCAAGACAATCTCCTGAACTCCAAACTGAATGTCAGAATGGGAAAGAAAGGTGATTTAAGCAATTTTGAGCGTGGCATGGTTGTTGGTGCCAGACGGGCCGGTCTGAGTATTTCACAATCTGCTCAGTTACTGGGATTTTCACGCACAACCATTTCTAGAGTTTACAAAGAATGGTGTGAAAAGGGAAAAACATCCAGTATGCGGCAGTCCTGTGGGCGAAAATGCCTTGTTGATGCTAGAGGTCAGAGGAGAATGGGCCGACTGATTCAAGCTGATAGAAGAGCAACTTTGACTGAAATAACCACTCGTTACAACCGAGGTATGCAGCAAAGCATTTGTGAAGCCACAACACGCACAACCTTGAGGCGGATGGGCTACAACAGCAGAAGACCCCACCGGGTACCACTCATCTCCACTACAAATAGGAAAAAGAGGCTACAATTTGCACGAGCTCACCAAAATTGGACAGTTGAAGACTGGAAAAATGTTGCCTGGTCTGATGAGTCTCGATTTCTGTTGAGACATTCAGATGGTAGAGTCAGAATTTGGCGTAAACAGAATGAGAACATGGATCCATCATGCCTTGTTACCACTGTGCAGGCTGGTGGTGGTGGTGTAATGGTGTGGGGGATGTTTTCTTGGCACACTTTAGGGCCCTTAGTGCCAATTGGGCATCGTTTAAATGCCACGGCCTACCTGAGCATTGTTTCTGACCATGTCCAACCCTTTGACCACCATGTACCCATCCTCTGATGGCTACTTCCAGCAGGATAATGCACCATGTCACAAAGCTCGAATCATTTCAAATTGGTTTCTTGAACATGACAATGAGTTCACTGTACTAAAATGGCCCCCGCAGTCACCAGATCTCAACCCAATAGAGCATCTTTGGGATGTGGTGGAACGGGAGCTTCGTGCCCTGGATGTGCATCCCACAAATCTCCATCAACTGCAAGATGCTATCCTACTAATATGGGCCAACATTTCTAAAGAATGATTTCAGCACCTTGTTGAATCAATGCCACGTAGAATTAAGGCAGTTCTGAAGGCGAAAGGGGGTCAAACACAGTATTAGTATGGTGTTCCTAATAATCCTTTAGGTGAGTGTATTTCTGAGAATTTGGTCATGTCTAGTTTTGCTCCAGATTATTATCTGCTCTGTCTCATACCCGCTATTGCATTTTTATTGAATTGGAATCTCTTTTTTCAAATACAATTATTGAAATGCAAAGTTGTTACAACACATCATCAGTGGCAGTGTTTAACGCATTACAAGCAATGTAAATTACGTAATCAGATTACTTTTCTAAGTAACCAGTAAAGTAACGCATTACTTTTAAATTTACAAAATATCTGAGTTAATTTTTTTAAATAAGTAACTAAAGTTACTTTTTTTGTTTTCCCATTTATTGACAGACAGCTCTCATGTCCCCATGTTGAGAGAAGTGCAGAGGCGTTGTGTGCGCTGTGTAAACATGATGGTTATTGTAGTTCTAGACTAGCGAGCAAGCACTTGCACAAAAGCAGATTCAGTATTTCAGTATCAAAATGAATAAAAACAGTGAAATGCAAACTCAGAATATTACGCAAACCTGCAATAAATAAATGTGTTAAATTAAACATGCATTTATGCATTTAATCTCACTTTATTAATCAAAGCGCTGCTGACATTCGATGATCCAATTCAACCATACCAATAAGCAAAAATTACTTTTGTGTTTCTTTTTTGTTTGTTTGTTTTTGTTGCTTAAAAGGAACACGCCACTATTTTTGAAAATAGGCTCATTTTCTAACTCCCCTAGTTAAACAGTTGAGTTTTACCATTATACCTGCGTAATAATCAAGGAACTTTGCTGCCGTACCATGGGTCATATCATTGCGCCTGCTGCACCCATGGTACGGCAGCAAAGTTCCTGGATTATTACGCAGGAATGAGAGTATAGTTCCTAGCCATATCGGCCTAGAAAAATCACAACTTTTCATTTTCCGTCGGTCTTAGTACACGATGTAAATAGGAAAAAGATTGAAACTCTTTGGTCATTGTTTTGAGCGAGATGCTAACGGTCTAATCAGATTTAATGATCTATGCTAAGCTATGCTAAAAGTGCTACCGCCAGACCTGGAGATCGGCTGAATGGATTTGAAAACGGTAAAACTCAACTGTTTGACTCTAGGGGAGTTGAAAATGAGCCTATTTTCAAAAATAGTTAACTTTTTTTCTCCTGGGTCCTATTCTTCTGTAATCCAGAATAATAGCAGAGCTGAAAGGTTTGTTTGAGCTGCGCCCTCTACTGTACACACGTGAATTTGCATTTCATTCAGCTTCAGGCTTATTCATGTCACTTTAGATATGAAAGGGTCTTTACATTTTCCAAAAATATAACTTTTTTATTATTAAAAAACAAACAAGCAAGCCCAGCCCAGATGAGAAAAAGTAACTGAAAAGTAACGTAACATTACTTTAGCTAGTTAGCAGTTAGTTAGGTTTTTAGGGAGTAACGCAATATTGTAATGCATTACTTTTAAAAGCAACTCTTCCCAACACTGATCAGTGGTATAGTGAGTGAAACAAAGTTTATATACTTTAACTCTTAAGAACATTTCTGTGAAAATGACATCCAAGGGTGCGTTTCCCATACAACGACATAACTTGCTGCTGAACTACAGTACAATGCATCATTAAAGAAATAAACTAGCTAGTTACGACTGTTTCCTAAAACAGTTGTGTTTTTTTTAATAGGGAGGCATATATATACACAACCTTTAAATTAGTTTTCACTTCTTTTTTTTTTACATATAAGTATTATGGAATTTGAATTATAAGTATTATGGAATTTGAATAACTTTGACTATTAAAAATAAACAATTATGGCACTAAAATTAAAGTCTTTTGACCACAAATGTCTAAAATATAACAACTTTGACTATAAAAAAAAAACAATGGAATTCAAACAATTTTGATAATTTAAAAAATATTAAGACATTTAAACAACTTTCACAAATGTTTGAAATATTATGGCATTTAAAAAAAAAAAGATCAACAAACAGAAATATTTTGACATTTAAACTACGTACAGAGATTTAAATAAATATCTAAACTTCTGAGTCTAGCAGTTACTCAGAGATCTATGAGTTCCCTCTGTTTGCCACCATTAGGATCTTCCAGGACTTTTCCATACTGTAGTCCAGAATCCTGTAAGAAGCCTTCTTTCGTTTGGGGTGTTTGTGTTGTTAAGTCTTTAAACAGCTTTATTATCCCAGACTTTTGTAAATTTACATGGAAGTTTCTGGAAGCAAACACATACAGCACAGGATTCACTGAGCTACTGATAAAAACCAGAGCTCCAGAAATGAAGACAACACTGTTTGGGATATGAGACGGTTCATCTTGTCCTACTAGAAGATCCACCATCCCTGCGATATTGAGTATGTGGTGGGGTAACCAACACAAAATGAAAGCCACGACCACTCCACCGACGAGGAAGATGGATTTCTGCTTGGACTTAAAGCGTACCTTGCGTAGCTTTGTGGCAACTTGACAGTAACAGATCGCAAGTGTGAAAAATGGAATGATGAAGCCAATCAGAGTCTCCAAACAAATACAAAAGACTTCAAAAGACACCGAGTTGTAGACCCGGTACAAGCAGTGTTTCACTCCATCATCATCATCAACATCTAGATACTGAGTCAGGATGACAGGAATCCCCAAAATAAATGACAGGATCCAGGTCACTGCCAGTATTCTGGACATGGATGTCCCATTATGCCAATACAGCATCTTCAAAGGGTACCTGACAGCCAGGAAGCGCTCCACACTCATGATGGTGATGATGAAGACGCTGCTGTACATGCAGACATTGATGATGTACACCATGGCTTTGCAGGTGGCCTCTCCGAACACCCAGGAACGGGCCAGTGAGTAGATCCACAGTGGCAGGGTGATCAGCACCAGAAGGTCTGCGGCTGCAAGGTGGAGGATGAGCAGCACCGTGTGAGAGTGCTGTTTCACATACCTCAAGATGGTCCACACCACCAGCAGGTTCCCAGGTGTACCCACCAGGAAGCACAAGCCCAGGATCACACAGGCTGCAGTGTTCCCAGCAGATGACCAGTCTTCCAGAACCGTATCATTGTTACTATGGAGAGAGGAGCTGTTCATATTTGTCTCTGGTTTCAGTGAATCAGAGTTCTGACTGAAACACACTGCTTTTGAGTTCTGTATGATTTAGCTTACAAAGCTACTCAGCCTTCCAATGTGCATTATTCATGTGACAGAAAAAGGAGGAGACTAATCAGAAGCCTACACAGTACAGTAATCATTTCTTTCTTGTGTTGTGCTGTACTTTCGTTATCCTGAAGTAGAATATATATGAAACTGAAAACAGAATACAAGACGAGTGAGAACCTTTAGCTAACTTACTACAAATTAAAACCAAAAGCAAAAAAGGGGGATCCCAGGGTGTGTTGTCACACACTGTCAATTAAATTGACTAGAAATCACTATCACACACCAGCACCACCCTCCTGAGATGACAGTAGTTTCTCTGTAAAAGCATTTACAGGAAAAAAGGAGTCAAGAATGTATAATTTCTGTCTTATAGTTTTAATTTGAAGTCATGTAATGTGTTAAATGACAAAACTAGTATCATCTAATTTTCAAAGTTCTCATTTATTTTAATAATTAAAATATTGAAAATATTAATTGTTCATTGCACAAAGTTCTATTAATTTTACATTCTGGCAGTGGGAGTAGGTTGCAACAGCACACTTTGCATTTGACTATAATTTACACAGTTTAGGGATAAATAATGGATTTCTAAACAACCTTAATTCATAGCAGATAAATATTGAATACTTAAACTTTGAGGCTCATACTTTGTTACACGTTTTTTCATTCTGTATAATTGAAGGTGGTAGTCGTGGCCTAATGGTTAGTTAGAGACTTGTAACCCAATTCTCAATACTGGCAGGAAATGACTTAGGTGCCCTTGAGCAAAGCACCGACCCCCAATCGCTCCCCAGGCACTGCAGAAAAAATGGCTGCCCACTGCTCCAGTGTCTGTATGTTAACTACTCACTACTCTGGTCACAATTCTATGAGAGAGGACTCAAATGCAGGAATGAGTGTTCAGGGGTTTATTAACAAAACAGCTGACAAGAAATGGTGAGGAGGTGAACACAGTCCAAACAGTAGGTGGATAAGGAACACAAATCACAGGCAGAAAGAGCAGCCACTATAACTAGCTCAAGAAGGTGGTAGGGAAGCTCTGCTTGCAGGACAGGACTGGAACTAGAGACACAGGAGACGAGACGAGACGAGACCAAAAGGCAGTACTAACGCTTAGCAATACTAGAGTTACAGCACAAGTAGACACCACATATAACACACCAGCAACACAAGAGGGAAAGAGCACACATTATAAAGGGAGCAGAAAACATGAGGAACAGGTGACAACACTCAGACAAAGAACAGATGAACACACTTAGGCAAACAAGGAGCTGAGAACATGAGGAAAGGGTAGGCACAGTCATACAAGTAACAGGTGAGCACACTCAGACAAAAGAGGACTAAACAAGAGGGTGTGGTAATTGGAAACAAGGCAAGAACAGGGGGATATTCCAGAAAGCAGGTTATGTGACATATGTTTAAATGTTAATTCAATTCAAATATATTTATTTATTTTATTGTCATCTCTCACATGGATCTGCATTCAATTAATTAGCATCAAACAAACAATATAATCCTTATTCTCAGTGAATAAAGAACACTTATTAAACGAAAAGACTGAAAAAATGATTGCACAACCACCAAATAGGTGGCTATGTGCACTAGGTAGGTTATGTAACTCGCCATTAAACAAAAGAAGAAGAGGAAGTAGAATGTTGCGCTGTCTGTGTCCATGGTGAATCATTGATTCGTCGCTCTGTTGAGAATGTCTTGTGTGTTCACGGTTAACACTCTGAGTTGTCTGAACTTACTCCCGGACTCGTTTTTGGAACCAGCATACCTCGAGTAAGCAAGGTTTGGATTATTCAACCAAGAGTTCAGGGTATATGTGACGGTAAGTTAACCTTGCTTTCTGGAATACCCCCCAGGGGAGCACATGGCCAACACAAACCAAGACAGAGCCATGTGTTCAAGCACAACACAAACAAAGACACATTAAACAAAGACAAGACTGACAGAACTGTCAGAGGAGAACCCTGACATACTCCTTATGTGTGTGCACTAATTAGGATGGGTTAAATGCGGAAGTCAAAGTCTGTGTATGGGTTAACATACTTGTCCTTCACATGTCAAGTTAATTGCTAGGTCATGCACATATGGGATGCTTTAAGCAGTGTCTCTTTGGTAATAATCAAATAAGAATAATTATTTTGTGTAGGGTGTTTGTGTTGTTAAAGAAACAGTTTTACTATCCCAAATTTTGTACATTTCCATGGAAGTTTCTAGCAAACACATACAGCACAGGATTCACTGAGCTACTGATAAAAGCCAGAGCTCCAGAAATGAACTATTTGGAATATGAGACTGTTGATCTAATTGTCCTACTAGAAGAACCGCCTTTAAAGTTTGAGGTACATTCTTTGTCATAAGTTAATTCATTGCAAAAGTTCATTGTGAGGTCTACTAACAATGCACATATGGGATGTTTTAAGGAATGATTTGGTAATCAAATACCCAAAAAAGTATTTTTTAAATGAGAATCGAAAAGCTCTGGAAAACCTTAAGTGAGATAAATATTTCTTACGTGCACTTAAAGTCAGAAGATATCCAGGCGCCCGTTTCAATAAAAAGGTTCAGCCAACTCTGAGTTCCAACTTGAAGAGATAGGAAACTGAGTTTTGTGTTTCAGAACAGCTGAATTGAGGTAGTTCAATCAACTCTGAGTTAAGTGCATGCACCATAACTATGAAAAGCCATGATCAATGGAGCTCCGAAATCACGATTCACCATGGCAACAGCACCCGACAAAAAGACGTCTACATACTTCCGGGTAAAACGTAAATTTTATTCTTATGCCGCGTTCCAGGAAACCCCTAACCCGTGTTTTTCCAACCTTCTCTGACGTCACATAGCCCGCGAAACAACAATTGCAGCCCCTACGGATGCGGTGTTTATGAAAGTCAGCGTAAAATAAAAGGTATAACAGCTTCTCTTGCCTTATGCGCCATTTTTTCTCTTCTGTTTCCCTCAAATAAGCAAGGAGTAAGCACCTTTGCCGATATAAACTATTGTAAATTAGCACAAGGCCCGTACGGTCTACATAGGTTACCACAATTCCTTGCATTCAGGCAGTTTGGCGTGAATTTGCCTGGAAAGCTACAAAGTCGTGAGTCGTGGTTTAAAGTCGTAACTTACAGGCTCAAAAACCTGCCTGGGACGCAGCATTAATCATTGTTATAATATCAGAGGTGAAAACTGGCAGAACGGCAAGTTATTGAACTAATATTCATTTTCATGGTATCCCAAAAATAATGTGGTAGCAGCTAAAAATGAAGTATAAAAACATAATTCAATCAGGTAAAGCTTTAAGCTTTTTTTTTCATGACTTTACAAATATTTGACAAATTAAATAAATATTATTCAGTGTCTTTTTCAGTGTGCAGCAGCTTTTTCCTCATAGTCTAATGCTCTTTTCACATAATGTTCTCTAATCCAACCTGTTACATTTGTGAATTAGGGTAATGAAATTAACATTTGACTTCTACTCAGGCCAACAGCAAGAAGGAAGAGGCTCACAAAACACCAGCACTGACAGATGAAGAGGAGACGGAGGAAGAATATTAACATAGAATATTAAAACAGGGGAAAAAAAGAACTGTTGCTTTTGTATTTAGCAAATAAAGAAGACCAGATACATTGTGAATAATTTGTGTTTATTTAACACCTGTGGTGTATGGCATATATTTCAGACTACCCTTCCTTCTGGTATTCTTCCATTCCATACAGTAATCTGTTTCATTTTCGGAAGGTGCGATGATGGGAATATGCATATCAATGCATCCAACCACATTGGAAATCCTAAAGGAAATGCTAATTATTAGGTTTCTTCCAGAGGTTGCAACAAGATGTTATCAAGTGAACATCATTTAACCTGATTTCTACACCACTGACCTGCAATCCTGTGAAACTCCTCTTTGATGCTCTTATGGGATTGTGCCCAGGAAACAACACAAACATATTCAGAAAGAGTGAGGCAAACTTTCCTACCTCTCTGCATACAGCGGCCTTACTAATATGCTCTGCATCCCTGATATTATATAATATCATTAAAAAATTATCCTCTCCTGACATGAATGTAACTCCCTACAAATTATTGCAGCCTCCTCATCTACAGGATGCTATTTTTGTCATTTTGATGGTGTCCTCTTGATGTATCTATATAAAATATCTGAAGATTCTTAAATCAATGTGCATTTTCTACATAAGAAAAATTACATAAGTATTTAATCTTGTTTCCTGGGGGACAAAAAAAGAAGCTAATTTAAGTGCATTTTTCTTATTTTGCAAATTATCTGCCAATAGGGTAAGAAAAAATACTCAGTATGAAAACAATTTGTGCAGCATGAATGAATGAAGTATTTGAACACGGCTGGCACTTTAAAAAGGGGGTGGAGACCGAAGAAAACCTGGGGGGTATTCCAGAAAGCAGGTTATGTGACATACCCAGGTATGTTTAAGAGTAAGTAAGCGGATAACCTCAACTTTTAGTTCCAAAAATGGAGGTAACTTTCAGGGTATGTAAGTAGCCATAGCAACTCACTCTCTGAACATAACCTGCTCCGGAGCAGCTCATGTTCCAGGGTTACTTTGCTTAGAGGTATTCAGATGTGTTTTATATAATTAATATAGTTATTAACCAAATTTGTTTCAGTTATATAATATACAATATTATATATTATAAAGAATTACAATAAAAAATAAGTTTAAATGTTAATGCAATTTAAATACATTTATTATTTATTTTATTGTCATCTCTCACATGGATCTGCATTCAATTAATTAGCATCAAACAAACAATATAATCCTTATTCTCAGTGAATAAAGAACACTTATTAAACGAAAAGATTGAAAAAATGATTGCACAACCACCAAATAGGTGGCTATGTGCACTAGGTAACTCGCCATTAAACAAAAGAAGAAGAGGAAGTAGAATGTCGCGCTGTCTGTGTCCATGGTGAATCATCGATTCGTCGCTCTGTTGAGAATGTCTTGTGTGTTAAACGGGAACATACTCTGAGTTGTCTGAACTTACTCCCGGACTCGTTTTTGGAACCAGCATACCTCGAGTAAGCAAGAGTTCAGGGTATATGTGACGGTAAATTAACCTTGCTTTCTGGAATACCCCCAGAATATATGTGACAGTAGCCCCATCTGCTGGTTATACTTAATACATACCGTAACAGCCAAACCTCAATGCATTGTTTCTTTTGTGGAAAACTTCGTTTTTCCTTATATAATCATATCTTTTGTTGACACATTTGACTGGTGGATTTAGACATTTAAAGTATGCATTCTTTTCATGCAAATGCTAATGTTGATTGAGAGTTTAAACCAACAGAATGAGTTATGTCAGCTGCATGAGGTTAGTGCAGAAATTATAGTTTGTTTGTTTTTTCATTACTGCGAATTTTCTTCAGATGAGTTCCTGAACTTCTATTTCTATTCTATTTCTATTAAAGACTATTGTAAGCATAAACAGAAATTATAAAGAAATTTAATATTCAGTATTTATGACAAAATGCCAGGTGAGAAAAGGCCCCCCTCATATAATTATTTGTTTTAAAAAAAAAAAAGTTACATATTGTTGATTTATTTGTATTTTTATTAATTACACTATTCAACACTATACACTAGGGCTGTTATTTCAATTAAATGAAATCAGTATCAACAAAATCCATCTTACCAGTTATCAAAATGAATTTACACTGCAATTACAATTGCCTAAATGATGTTATGAGATCAATGTTTTAAATATACAATTTTGAATATAGAAATGTTGGAAAAAATACTGTTATTTATGAAACTTGCTTGCAGACTAGCTCAAGTTGTTCCAAACCTGTAGGAGTTTCTGAGTAAGATATTTTGAAGAATATGGGTATAACCAAACAGTTGATGGGCCCCATTGTCTTCCATACACTCTCTCTCTCTCTTTTTTTTAAATGGTACCTAATACCTTAAAGGTACATATCAGTACTTTAAAAGTACACATAAGTGTACAAATTAGTATTTTAAGTATATATATTAGTACCTTATAGCTTTTGTACCCCAGTGACAGCTTTGTACCTTTTTTTCTGAGAGTCTAGTATGAAAAAAAAAACATACAGTGGGAGTCACTGGGCCCATCAACTGTTTGGTTACAGACATTCTTCAAAATATCTTCTTTTGTGTTCAGCAGAAGAAAGAAATTCATACAGGTTTAGAACAACTTGAGGGTGAGTAAATGATGACAGAATTTTCAATTTTGGGTGAACTAAAGGCCTATCTTTAATGGAGGGCTATTGCCCAAGTTAGGCTGGCTGTATTGAGATGTTTTAATTGAGGTTTAATTTCACAGCGGTTACAAACACTGCTGAAGTTTAGGGCAAACATGATCATTACTTGGCTGTCTGTCATGTGGATCTGCCTGCTCTGCAGAGCGCTGCTGTTTCAGTGGCTCGATGAACAATAATATTAGTGATAAAGGTACAGATAAAATGTAGATGAACTGGTAAAGCAGTGATATAAAAGAGTAGCAATAAATAAAATAAAAAATAGCAATACTGTACCCAAAAGGAACATTTCACAACTTTTTGTTTCATTTATTAGCACAAAACCATTATTTATTCATATAATTATGCCTAAAAATGCCTTATGTATGCTTAATTATATTAATGACGGTGTAGGCTATATTAATGTTAATAATTTGTTATTTTTGGAAAAAAAATATATTTTATGTTTTCATTTAAAACCATGTGATAATGCCTATATTCATAATCTAGTGATTTAAATATGAAATGCACTTAATCTAATTGGAGGTGAAGATATGGAAGTGAATGACCACGTCATTTCATAGGGAAAATCCAGACAGTGCTCTCATCTCCACTGAGACTTCTAGCACACACTCAGAGCAACAACATATGTTGGTTTTCCATGTTCCATGTTTGATTTTGCCATGCCATAAGTGTGAAAAGATGGTGGCACCTGACAGAGATTGAACAGATGAGGCATCACCTGGGAACCATGCACATATCCAACAGGCAACAGCCAATAGCTTGTTTCTCTCTAGAACACAATTGGCCCAGCACTGCCTCTCAGCCACCTGCTCCAAATTGTATGGAGAGCCTGATATGCAACAGCAGTGTGTCGCCTCAGGTACTCAGTGCATTAGAGAACTGCTGGAGTAGAGAAATGGCCCCCATGATGAATATAATGTGGGAGATCAGCAGACAGTTGAGTCTCTCCCAGAAGACTCCGTTGGACAGGATGGCTTTAATGGTTGAAGCCAAGGTGGGCAGCTTGAGGACAGGACTGTCAGATTGAGCAAAGGCTGCAGTGCTGATGAATGCCATCTGCATCAACAGAGAGTTGAGTGGATACCAGCAGAACCCGGATGCAGGCCGAGCTAATGCAGCGGCAATGACAGACCATTTACAATGCAAAGAGACAAACTATGGCACCTGTGTGAGAAAACAAAGGAAACTAATGCAGACAGACGCCCAGAAACCCAGGACAACCACTCAGCACAGTGTCAGCATGACAGAAGCTTTTAAATTCCAGCAGCACAGACCAGTGGAAACTTATATAATATACTTATAATATACTGAAATAAGACATACAGTAAAGGCAAAGAAAGCATTTGGGTGGCACAATGGTATCAAATGGTAAAAACATGGTATTTTGATATTTACTGAGATACTAAACAATTACCATATTCATATACAATGGTATTTTTAAGGTCACCAAAAAAAAAAATTCTTTTTAAAAATAATATACTTTATTTTTTTTATAATGTTCCTAATACCATTTATTGGTGATTTATGAACATCTCACAATAAGAAAGTTCCAAAGTAAAGTAAGAAAAGTAAAGTCACTCTACTGTATATAACACTCTCTCTCCTTTCTCTCTTGATATGGTGTGCAATCTTCAAATTGTGTTAATATTAAAACGATGTGAACCCCCAGTTTAGGATATGTATAGCAGTTTTATGACTTGTGGTGTTTCCAGAGTATCATAATATATATTTAAAAAAAACACACAACAGATGAAGCAGAGATGGATGCGCCACCTGCTGGGGTTTTTGTAGTACGGGTTGATCATCGTTCAGTTCTCCATAAAACTTGGTAGATAAATATCACACAGCATCCATTCTTAGCACAGGATCAAGGGGAAGAAAATAGACTGCACCTGAAATATAACAATATTAATAATATGACAGAGATAAACTATTTATTCCACACCATAGTAGTCTTAATTGTGGCTTGTGTTAGGTTTAGGATTTGAGTTAGGCCTAATGGTTACATTTAGGCTAGGTGTAATGTGAGGGTTAGGAATATATCTGTGTACTGGATAGATTTTCAGTAATTTCATAACAACCTAGAAATGTGTACAGAATTTTACATCAATCAGTATGTTTCCATTGTTCATATCCAGCTTTTCCCACTTCCTCGAGTTCAGATTTGGCTGTAATATCATTAAAGATTGATGGTGCAAAATATTCTAGGTGAGAGAGACAAATAAACCAGCTCATGCAGCCTCACTGGAGCACTCAAAGCCCATCATACTCACATACACATGATGTGAATGATTCAGCCAATTATGCTTCATTGACATTCCACTCTCAAGTCTTCCAAATCCGTGTGTGTGTGGACAAAAAAAAAAAAAAAAAAACGCTGGAAAAATTCTGTGGCATTTCCTACATGCAAAACAATTTAACTTCGTATCTCCCTGCCCAGATGTGGCCTTTGCATACTTCAGTTTTTCTCACAAGAAGAAGATGTTGGCCAGCGAATGCAATGCTTTCCTAATGGGGATGCCTGACTCCAGGGTTTTTAGAAAATCTAGTCTATTTCCTCCAGGTCTCCAGGTAAGGTTTTAAAAGAATTTAAATATCTGGAAGCCCATTTAGATTTTTTTTTATTTGATTAGATTTTTTTTTAGATTAAGATTAAAATGATTAATGAAAGATAAATGTATTTCCTCCTTGTTGCAGAAAAACCATGATACTGTTGTTCAATTAATGCAGAGAAATATGAAAAGCCTCAAAAAAGAAAATGTAAAATGTTAAGTAACTATAATTTCAGAGCCACAGCAAACAATAGGTACAGTATTTCCTGACACATTAGCCTGTTTAAGTTTGCTACATGTCTGTTGCTTTTCATATACTGTATGTAAATATAAAAAGTGTGGCCAACAATAGAGTTACTGTGAAAAAGCTATTGATGTTCCTCAGGCTAAAACGGTACAGTAAACTTAATTGAGCATTATTTCTCACACTGCTTGAGTTTAAACGAATTTAAACCACATACTGCTTGGCCCCAAGGCAGAGTAACACCACTAGTAACAATGAATCTGTTTGTTAGCTCAGTCAGTGTACAGAAACTGAATACCAACCTTCAGGGTTTGTGAGATATGTCTCTCTACTTTATGCCAATCATCATGAAATATTAAAGACAATCAATAAAACACACTTCTGTTATCGGTACAAAGCAATCCGTCTTTATTACTTCTGTGTGAACTTGTTAAGATTGAAAAATGAAACGCTTGAGTACATACTCATGCTCCAGCTAGAAGTGAAACCTGCAATGCTTTTTTAAAATTATTGTTTGTTTGTACACTTCTAATTTGGGTTGGCAACAAAGAATGGCACTTAAGTGATTCCCATGTTGTCTGGTTAATACACATATAAAGATTATTTCCTAAATGCTATGTCCTCAAAGCACCATTGGTGCAACTATTTACAATTTACATGTTGTTTTTTGTTATACTTATTAATGCAAACAAGAGAACTGAAATGAAAACTCTCCCATTTCCAAACAGGCAGCAGCAATACCCAGCACCCAGGAGCAGCAGCGCTGGGGAGAGCTGACCTGAGGTCAGTCATACGATCTGAATTAATGCTCTCTTATTCTGGATCAAGCCAGCTATCAAAAACGGTTTCAACCGCACACTGACCACAGGTCCACAGACACTAGACACTAGAAAGAACAGAAACTCTACAACAAATGCTTTAAACATTGCTTAACACCTTTAGTGTAACTGATGCTCAGAAATCTAGACATGCCTTTTAACATTCGGGCATTTTTCTAAGTCAAACCAGCTGAAGTCTGCAGCAAAGTGGGCAACAACAACAACGAAAAAGAGTGGGAACTTAATAACCGCAAGAGTTCAGAAGTGTTTTGTACACTACTACAGTATTTACAGTTAATAATACATCTGGGAACACTAATGTATCTTAACATTTGAAAAGAAGATAAATACAAGAATATTTATTCACTTTTATAGATCATTTTTAAATTTATATAAAAACTATTGAAGCTAAAAGTGGCTTAAAAAAAGAAAAAGAGAAACAGTGCTATTTCGAGTGCTTTTAAACTCTGTAAGAGATTTGCTTACACTCAATAGGAACAATAAATACTAGCTCTGTACTCCTCTTCGGTGTGGCAACGTTGTCTTCTCAATCTGAAGCAGACAGGTCTTAAACCTTTGGGACAAAGCAGGACAGAAAAACATGCATTACGCACAAGCATGTATAATATTTTCAGTATGCCGAGATGAATGTATTAATGCACATGCATATAGCTGTGGAAATGTGATTTCATGTAGCGAAAGCCAGACTTACTGCCGCAGTGGTTACTGAGCTCACACTATAGTAGAGGGACCAATCACCTGAGCTTCCCCCTGGGATGAGAAGGACATGGGTGCAGGGGTTATCACATGTTAAAGGGGAGGTTCTGACTTGATCATCAGGTGATCAGTGTCTTCTGGAGTGTGTGGATTAGTGCTAGCATAAGCATGGGTGTTACAACATGTTTCTGCATTTGTTGTGGACCTGAAGATGTGCAATCAAAATATTAGCCATCTGAAATGGACACATGTGATACTAACCGCTGAGATGTACTGGCTGTTAAAGCAGGCTTTCTCTTGGGTGGGTGAGGTGATGGAGGAGTAACAGGAAGAGTCACATGGTGAGCTGGGCTCCTCGGACAAAGCCTCGGGAAGGTGACTGGACACACATCCGCTGTCTGACCCGCTCGAGCCACTACCTGACAGACAGTGAGACGACGAACCCGAACTCTCTGTAGCTACAAACACAGACAAGTCACACGTTATATTTGGCTTTTGAGAAGACGTTCACACTTTCAAACATGTTATGATACATACTCATAGACGGCTGACTGCTGGTCTCATGTTCTAGCTCGTCTTCCTCAATGCATGGGCTGATGAGAGGTCTCTCCCCTGTTAACAGGCTTTGGCTGCTATACATGTGCAGATTTAAGGGCCCCAGCAGCGTGGAAGAGGAGGGGCCACCAGCCACTGGGGGGCCACTAACGGGAGCGTTTACTGCAGCTCGTTTGAACGGGTTTGAGTGGTCAAACAGCGAGACAGCAATGGATGCTCTCGTCCTGGCCCCTGTAACAGGAGAGCATGATGCTAGTAAAATCCACCCAGGGAATCATTTGCTGCTTATTTTGAAAAAATAGCAAGGTTATTCTAATGATTTTGTCATGTTAAACAGGCTCACCTCTGCCTTTCATAATGTAGTCAATGGCTCTGTCATTGATAGCAGCATCACTGGGTTTAATGTCCAGAAAGGGTTTATTGCCCACCCCCATAGAAACCATCTCCTGCATTCGAATTTCTGCATACACACATATAAACATGTTTAAAAATGCTGCTATGACATGTATCAGAATGAATAGGGGTGTCACAATATACTGGTATAATAATATGAATGGATATTTAATGTGGTATTTTGAGTGTGATTCATTGGCCAAAATAAAAGAAAATACAAAATAAAGTTAATTTTATTTAAAGTTAATTAATTAATTAATTTGACTGATAGCATTTATTTCATATTCATTTATTTCAAAATTATTATAGATATTGCAATACTATCGCTATCATGAAATATTTTTTGCAAAATAATCATGTAGTAAAAATCTGGTGTGAATTCAGAATAAACATGTTGACATTAAGATGAAGAAACACATAGAAAGCGTCAAAAGTTTTTCTTAGGGATTGAGTAAATATGTGCAAATACAGGTTACGCGATGCCTCAGACGTGCATCATTTTCACTCACTCATATCAAACTGTAGAATACAATACTGGTGTGACTCAAAAGTGTTCTAAATATCTGCCTTAGGCCTTCACAGATAAACTGCTGAAAAAATCTTTAAATATGCTAAGATGGCATGTGACAGGAGACATTATCTGCAATTATCCTATTATTCTCACTTTTTCTTTCCAGCTAGCCGAACAAAAAAAATTCAAAGACGTTATTCAAGCTCAGCCACTTTAGTTCTTTCTTTCCTACCTTTATTTCGTGTGGCCTGCTGCCATAGTATCCGTGCGATGTCGCAGGTCCAGGCGTGTTTGATGTCTGCATTGCTGGCCTGGAGAATGTAGGTCTGGTTCTTTGAAGTTCTCCTTCGGAACCAGACCTCAAACCTTAGACCGCTCTCACCTGATGTCTCGGTCATACCCACATCAGCCGTCTAAAGAGAGAATGAGAGAGTAAAGAGGATATTCACATACAATCAAAATCAAGATCACAATCAAGGTCAGAGGAGATATAATTAAAGAATGTGAGTGTATTAGTAAAATAAAAGTAGTGTAAAGATCCATTCACACCAAGGATGATAACTATAACTATAATCGTTCTAGATATAAAAGAACAACTATAACAATAACGGCACAGAGAAACAATATAGATGGAATCACTTTCAGAAAAATTTTTCCACCTGATGAATGATAAAACATCAGAACAACATGTTGCTTATAATAAACAGAACGTTATTGTCTGCTGGTGTGGATGCTAATATAGTTATTTTCAGTTATCTTTTTAGTAATCATCTTGGTGTGAACGGGTCTTAAGTCATAATGCATGCAGCAAAGTGTGTTAAAGCTTGCGTTTTCATTTCTGGAGATGTTCTTCACCCTCGACACTTCTGATGTCCTTTAGGTGCTTACCTTAAAAGAATGCTTGTATATGTAAACATCTAGGCCACCCTCAATGCGTTTGGGTTTGCTGAACAGCACCAGATCCTCAAACAGGAACACGTGTCTTTGGCACTTCTTTCTGCCATACAAAATCGTGAACTCATCTTGGCGAACTAATTGTCCCTGTTCCTTTAGATTCACCTGGAAGAGTGTGTGAAAGAAATTATGAAATGGCAGTTTAGAAGATCAGATATATGCTTTCCTTTGTATCTCCACGTGAAATGGAGCGTATATCAGCTGTGCCAGACACACTTACATCACAGTCCCTGATGGCGTCCATGGCGAGCAGATCGTTGCCATGGCGAAGCTGAAATTTGACCATCTCAGTAGCGGCACGTAGGTACGCTAGCTCCTGCTCCTGGACCTCGCTCACTTCTTTGATCAGGTCTTTCAGCAGCAGGGCGTACTTACTCATGCGCTGGATGGGCTTCAGCAGGTACGAAGCCAGGTCCATCTTATCCCCCAACTCCAGCTGCTTGTGCTGGAATGAGAGAGACTCAGATTTACAATTTCAGCCCATGAGGTGAGATGAAATTAATGAGATTAAAAGAGGCTGAACTAAAAGTATATCATAGGTGGTCTAAAGTGTAGTATGGATCCAGTTACTCACCCTGAAGAAGCTGTTTCCATGGCTAGCCAGGAGTGTGTCTGACTTTGGCTTGTTCTTGCTGTATAAAGCATATAGGCTAAACTGGTCTTGCTATATGTTTATATGGGGGGGGGGGGGAAGCACAAAAGAGCAATATTTAAGTATTATCATCCACATTTCCATATCCATGTTCTGAAGAAAAACTTCTCTTGTTCCCAAAATGGAGGGAGGGAACATTTTTCTAAATCATTTCCAGGTTGTTTTATTTGGAAAGACTTTTTGTGTTTGGGTAAATCAATTTATGACTTTCAGGTTCATATGGAGTGTGCCATAATTTCAGTGCAGGTTTTGCTGCGCCAGAAACATGTTACAAAAAGACTTTGTAGGCCAAGCAGCCTGCCTGTGTGTCTTTTTCTCTGTCTTCTCTGTGAATCACTGCATGTGAAAGCTTCATAAAGCTCTTAAGAGGAGCCAGCACTATGAGTTGACCGCAACTACAGAGAATGTAGGCTGGTGGTCTTGCACTCATTTAAAGACCTCAGAATCATTACTTGCGGCTCGATTTGATTCCCATATTCATGGAGGGTGAATGAAAGAGAAATAAGTAAATTTTGAATGGTTTTAGACTTGTGCTTGGTCAAAAATGAGCCAGTCATGGACTGGGAACAGACAAAACACTGACAAATTAAGCCCCTTTGTTTAATCTCCAATGAAAACGTAATTCAGGATCCCTGAATGATCCCTATTAAAACTATTAGAAAAGTCCAGCAAACATCAGAACAAAAAGAATTTATAGACTGCAGAATTGCAAAAAAACAGATCTGAGGTCATGAAAGTTACTGTGAAAAGACTGTGATGGGACTTCTCTTACATGTCGTAGGAAGCAGTGACTGACACGTAATGGATGGTTGCAGCAGCTTTCCAGCTCTTTGAGAAAATACTGGCTGTGGAAGTCCACTAGTTTCTCCAGGTTGCCGAAGATGACGTTGCGTTTTCCCCGCAGGTCCTGCGGCAGGTCAGCGCGCTCCATCTCAGGGAAATAGTTGTCAATGATGTACCGCAGAGAGCGAACATATTCCCGCTCGGTTGTGACCATCTCATCTACAATGTGGCGTAGTTTACTGAATGACAAAGAAAGCGAACAGTTAACATACATCAAATGCTTACATTCAAACATCAAACTTTTAGAATGCATAGAACACAAATTTTAGCTCTTTATTACAACTCTCTCCAAAAATCCTCCATCCATTGATATGTTAACCTGATGACAGCAAGTCTGAATGCTCAGAATGACTGACAGGCATAGAGCACCTGTTTTCTGATTGTTTTGCAGCTCCTTTACCTTCTCACCACACAGAGACGTGGTGTCTGTGTCCAGTACTGCGAAAAATGAGCTGATGTTTTAGTCTTCACATTAATCTCAAATTGGATTCTTATCAGAATGTTTTCATCTGCCTTAAATATTTGCAATAACTAGGCCACACAGAGCCTTGTTTTGAGTTATTTCTGTCTGAAAAAAATGTGTCAACATCACCTCTGTACTGCAAACATGGAGAGCAAAGCTAAATAATGTGTTTTGAAAGGAAGACACACAGACACACTATGTAATCAGATAACTCTATCCATCTCTTCTGTGTGGAAAAGCAGAACACAAACATGCTCCCCACCACTTCAAAGCCCAGAGGACCAGCGGCCACCTGGGAAAGTGATCAGCATCTCAGGCCCTTTCCCAAGGGGGTTAAGGGGTGAGCAGAAGGACCACAGCTGGAAAAGACATCCATGGAGATTCAGGGGATTAAAGGGCTGTGACTGTCTAATATGAGACACATTGAGTTCCTTCATGTAGAGATTGAGGCAAGACTAAAGAGATTCAGTCCATATTTGTTTTTAGCTGGAAAAGGTTTTTTTCCCCCCTGGATGTCTTGTGTGAGTGTTCAATTTTGAGAAGTGAGTACAACTGTAAGTGAATATATACAGGAATTTTCAAACAGTTTTCATGCCATCAACGGCCAGATATACAAAATACCCACTTTTGGTAAGATATACAAAATCTTTTTTATTTTGAAGCATGTTCCCACTGACTTCCACTGTATGTACTAAAAATTAAATGGAATTTAATGGGAACTGAAACTGTTTGGTTACCAACATTGTTCAGAGTTATGCAGAAGAAAGAAATGGATACAGGTTAGGATCGAAATGAGCGTGAGAAAATTATGACAATGTACATTTTTGGGTGGACTATCCCTTTAAAGACAGCTAATAGAAATAGTTAGTATGATTTTGTATATTAAATCAGATAAGTTTGAAAAATAAATAAAGCTTTTAGACAATCAATGAACTAAAGTGAAAAAAAAATATCTGGAAAACAATATCTGTACTGTTAGATTTATAAACCTGAAAAGAAATATTTCCAATCCAATTCAAAATTATTAATACAATATAAATTTACAACATAATAAATAATAATACCTATCTATATAATTTAAAATATATACATATTTAATTATATAAATATAAATTATATAATTATTTACTTAGCATATTTACATAATTATTTTGGGTCCAATTCTCACTATTAACTAGTTGCTTATTGGCATGCATATTATTAGGATATTGGCTGTTTATTAGTACTTATAAAGCACATGTTAATGCCTTATTCTGTATGACCATATTCTATATCCCTTAATCCTACCCAATAGTTAAACTTAACAACTACCTTACTACCTTATCTATTGAAAAGCAGTAATTAAGAGTTTATTGAGGCAAAAGTCGTAGTTAATAGTGAGAATTGGACACTAATCTAAAGTGTGACCTTATTTTTTAATAATTATTTAAATAACAATACATTATAAGTAGCTTTGCAGAGAATATTGTCTTGTTGCCTGAGAATTTTTCTGACAACTGTTTTTCTGCTGTTCCACAGACCCTCTAGCACCCCTAGGGGTTTCCCAGAGCTCAGTTTGAAAACTCTTGAATGTGTAATTGTCTTAAAAAAACAAGAAAGACTTGTAATGTAACAACATACTGGTAATGCACCTGCCAGTAGTTGTGTGTGCTCTGTGACACAGCTTTTATACAGTGGTGGTTATATAACAAGTGGTTGAGTCGATGACCTGCGGACCTCCCTGGTTAATTGTTTATGCTATAGCAAGTGAGTGTGATTAGCACTTGCATGCATGTGCTGAGTGTACCCACCTGCCCTTGCTGCGTGTTTCCGGAGCCGGACTCCCACTGCGATGTGTATCTAGAGAAGTCCATCCGTGCATTGGCGGCAGTCGCGGGCTGTACGGCCGATCGATCACTTCAGTGCTGCTCACCTCCAGACCTTTAATGAACACCCCTGTGTTTCCTCTCCGTGCAGGCTCACTCAAAGTTCTCTGGCAGGTCCCATACCGTGACACAGACTCGCTACCAGCAGTATCGAAGCTCTGGGTTTTCCGCAAAACCCTGCGGTTTGGTTCAATAGTTGTGAGACTTGAGCTCGGGCTCGTAGCACGCGCCTGCCCCTCCAGATGTGGCCTTTGAGGAGACTCGTCTGTGGAGATGCTACGTGTAAGCCTGTGGGATCTGACAGGGGTGTTGTGAGGGATTCTGTGCTCAATGCTATATGGACTTCCTGTCGGGGATCGGACAGAGTCACGAGCATCCAGGCGAATACCTGAAGGGCTGCTGGGAGTTGAAGACGTACTGGACTGCGAGGAAAGTCTATCCCGGCCCCAGCCACCGCCGAACGCTTTCCGACATGAGAAGGAGATGCTACTGCTACGCTCCTGATGTTTAGCGCTACTGTCCGAGTTCCGCCGAGAAGAGTCCCCCCTTGCTGATTTGGAGTCACTCTCTCGGCGGGTGCGCAGGGCCATCTCCAGCTTTTTCTCAAACATCTGCTTTGTCTCCTGACACTTGGACCAGGCGAACTTCCACTGCTTGAGTCCCTGCTCACTCTTAAGCTCCCCAGCAAGGTCCTTCATCTCTTGGAAGTGTGTGTCTGGGATTGGTGGGTGCTGATTGCGATAGGTCTCCAAACATGTGATCACGCTCTGACACTTCTCAGACATGCCACACTCCTCCATACTAACACAAGCCAAATGACGCATTCCCTCTAGTGCCCATTCATACGCCTGAAAAAGAGAGAGAAAACAATCAGCCGATGTGAAGACTGAACGCTGAAAAACAATGTTAAAATCAAATATTTAATAGTAATTTTAATAGTTTATTTTTAGTTAACTATAACAACAATGGGTAAAATGTCAGCTTTTGACAAAAAAGAGTGGGATATGGAAAACAAAGGCAATATTTTTTTAAATATTTTTTATGCATGTTTGAGAAGAGACAAGAGTATAAAGGAGACTTTTTATGGAAAACAACTACAAATGCAGAGTGAATGGGAATGAGGGAAGGATAGAGTGAGTGAGAAACCTCCCAGCACTTCTTTCATGTGAAATAAAGAGGTTTTTAGCCAGGAGCTGGGAGGTCTGGGTAGGAATGCTTTAACATGCAGCTCAGCAGCAGGAGGGCCTATAGTTTCAACTATGTGTGACAGCACCCTGCCACAAAGACACATGCCAACTTGCTTTACTAGACGTCTCTCCATTTAAGAGAAAATCTGATGGCCCCTTCTCACACTCCAAGATGCTGTTACATCAACTGGGCGGCACTCTTGTTTTTAGACCTTTTTTCATTAACATCCTGACAGGAAGGTTTCTATAGTGACTGCTCCTGAGGATACGAGTGTTCACCATGCTGGAAAATTAGTGGTTAAACTTCAGAGGGGATTAACACAGATCAAACACAAACACCTTCCACTTCAGCACTGGCTGCAAACACAGGCTTGTGTTTAGACATTCCTGAGAAAGGAGCAAAACTCCCCCTCTTCTCTCTCTTTCTGTGCACATACAAAACCTCCACACTCTACTTTAGCTGCTATGTGACATGGTGACATCGCTTTGCTCCCCAAGCCCCTCGGCTCTGTCTCTCTCTCAGGTTTGGGTGACACAAAGGCCACATGCCAGCGAATGGCCCTTCAGCACCCAGATACTAAAGTCTCTCACAAAAGCAGGGGTCAGAGGTCAGCTGCCCACACTAACAATACACATGGCTAAGAAGTGGCAGAACAGATAGAGGAGGGAGACACATACATAGAAGACACAAAAAGACGCAAATGCAACATAATTGAGGAGTAAGAACCAAATGGCAACAATGAATTTTAATACTCTTTTAAATAGAGATGTGGTTTAATTTCTTTAAAGCAATATTTAGGGTTAAATAAAACTTAAAACACCTGTGTCTTACTGCGTTGTTACAGGAAGAGCGCATCCACAACGGAGATACACCTTCATGAATAGCACAGTCAAGTTAGCTTGTGCATTTGCAGCCTTTTGTTTTGTGCAATTAAATTAAGTTATAATATTATGTTTATTTTGTGTATATATAGCTGATTTATCTCATAAAGGATGTGTTTGGTTAAGTTAACACAGTAGTAAAGTGCTTCAGTTTACTGGCGAACATCTTTAGTTTCAGCACAAGCAGCTCAAACAGCAATGCATAACATGGGACTGTCATATTGCATAACATTACAACGAGAACACTTTTGTAATAAAACTTTGTGAATTCTTTGGGTTTAGTTGCCGTACAGCACGTTGTTACAGGAAGCGAGCATCCACAACAGGAGTTACACATTCTGACTAGCACATAACTTAGTTCACTTCTGCATTTGCATCATTTTGTGCCGATATAAGTTGTAATATTATGTTTTTTGCATAAATATTTGATTAATCTCATATAGGATATGTTTGGTTGAGTTAAATTAAAGTTGGCCATAGGGGTGGGGAAAAAAAATATTTTAAAACATACACTGGTTCAACCTAAGCTACTGTACTGTATATGTTTGATTTATGTTGAAGTGCTTAGAAAAGGGCTTTTAATGGTGAGACTTTTGATTTTGTAACCAGGCTGTCAAATATCCCCCCCAAAAAATGGATGTAGATGTAGATTTATTGGCCAATATATTGGCTATCAGCTTTCATATATAAAGAATGATCAGTTATCGGTATCGACCAACATTTTCATATCTGTGCATCCCTAATTAAAGTCGCGCTGTAACGGAAGTACCATCAGATCTTTTCTTCCATATTGTGACAGTGAAAAAAAAAATGTCGAGCGGGAACTTTGTTGTATTAATTGGTTGTTGATTGGTTGGAGTCAGATCTGAATGTGAGCTTGTAGTCAACTTTGGAAGGCCAGGGTTTAAGCAGACTAAATGATTGGAGAAGTCCAGCATACGTCACCAGAGAGAAGTATGTTGCTTCACCGAAAGATCAAGTTATGACATTTTGATAAAAAGAAAAAAAAATAAGATCAATAACATAGATTTACAGAATAGACTGTATTTCCATTTCATGCCAACTTCAGACATTATTTACTGGACTGACAACATGTACATTTTAAAAATATTTGTACTTTTACAAATGCATTTGTCACGCCACAGCACCATTTAAATAAAATGAAGAGAAGTTAAAATGGCACTAAAACAGCACTTAAAATATACACTTTCTTGCACATTTTAAAGTATAATATTGTTTATCCCTCAATTTTCCAAAACCCTTGTCCTATTAATGCTGGAGCCTATATAATGGATACCAAAATATTTTCAACTCCCCAAATGTGTTACTTTTACAAACTAAGGCAATGTCTAAATTATGTTCTGTTTCAACTGAAAAAAACTAACATTTCAGAGTCTCTGTCAAAAAAGCTTAGGTTGCATTTAACCATAACAGTTAGTGTACAGTTAGTGACTATAGAAATCTTCATAAGTCCTGTTAATTCTCCAGTACCTCCTTGTTCTGCTAAAATGATGTGTGAAACAGACAAGGGAAACACAAACAGATGTAAAGCATTCTGTTCCTGTAGTAAAACAGCACCAACGGTTGACAGTGATAAAGTCTGCCACAGGTTCAAAACTACCCCCCTCGGTGGAAAAAATACCCCCCCCCCCCCCCCATGCATTCCCCTTAGTGAAATAAAGCAGACGCTTTGATCTATAGCCCAATATAGTTCCTCACTCTATCTGATGATGCCCATAATACTGTGGGCAGGGGATGACATCATCGTTTGGTTGGTTAGCGTGCAAGGTTCTTTGAAGTGTGAATAGTGTGTGTGTGTGTGTGTGTGTGTGGTGGGGCTCTGATTGGTGAGAGCAGAATTAGTTTGCCTGAGGGAGGCACCTCTAAAGGCCCCACTATTCAACCCTGCACAAAGAGTGAGCGAGAAACACAGAGAAATGGAGAGAGATGTGCTAAAACAGAGCAGTGGGAGTGAGACAGATCCAGTCTTGGACTAAGCTTTTGTACATTCCCATAAATGAATCTCTTAGCAGTCTAAGTGGGTCAAGAGGAGCATTTTAAACCTGAAAGAAACCATCTTTTATTATTTCCTCTAAAAAGAAAACCGCAAAAAGGAGAAAAGGCCAGTCTCTGATCTTATGTCTAAGCCATGCCAAGAATGTGCTTTTTTTTTTCTTAAAGAATAGCGAGTGTCAAAATGTGAGTGGGGTATTATGCACACTGTGTTTTTAGTAGGCACAGGCTCAAAATTCCTCTGACAGTTATTGCTCTGTAACTCACCGGGCCAGGACTCACAGTACCAACCTACAGACAGAGCCGCTTAACCCGGACACAAGACCCCAGCATACTTCCCTGTCATTTCATTATGGTTGAAATGATCCCCTCTCTCTGAGCGGCTGACAATAAAGAAGGAATGGCAAAATGAGGAAAAATGTAAGAAGAATGGACTGTGGACCCTCCTGTGCCAAAAAGCAGGATTTGGATGAGTGATTCTGAGAAAAAAACAAATAAAGAGAAAAAAAATGCAAAACAGAGGAAGAAAAGCTGATTTGCTATAGGCTGCAGGAAATGAGAGAGAGAGAAGGGAAAGACCCCTTTATTTTATTGAAGACACCCTGTGGAGTGGAGTGTAGGAAGACCAACCAGGACCAGTACCACAAAAAATACATTCTCACATTAGCAACACAATCTAAAATAGCACAAATATTTACTGCACCCATCATGGTTAAAATTACATACAATTGAGTACAAAAATATTTTGTTTTGTAATAACTTATAACAAATAATATACATTTAATATTTTTTTTTATAATTCAGCAGAAACAGCAACTATTGTTATTATTGTAAAAAAAATATATATATATTAATAACATGTCATTATAAATAATATAAATAAAGTTAATTTTCTGTTCAATGGCATCATGTCAGACACCATATGCTATCTAAAAGCTCAATCTAAAGGAATGCAAATCAAAGAAAATGAATAGTAAAGGATGATGAAGAGGGATCGAGAGCACGAGAGAAACAGCACCTGTATGATAACTAGCCCCTTGTGATTTTGGCAAATTCAATCTGATAGTGGTTTTCAAAGCAATATAATGGTGCAGTAAATTCACCAAACCTAAAACTCAGTAAAGGTGTCATTAATTGTAAACCAATCAATTAATGCCTGATGCCGTTGTATGGTTGATGAGGAACGTTTCAGCAGTGTATGATTCAGTTTGTTTTTGTTCTTTTGTTGTGCATGTCAGTGGTGACGCATGCAAGTATGCACGTGTCTATTGCTGGGGGAATGTCTCTGTGTTTCCTACGAAGCTTCATGAATGTCAAAGCCTAAGGAATCAGGCTCAAGAAAGGAGAGTTCAGCGATGGCATGCACACACACACAGAGAGGAGGGGACACGCAGCCCGTGACAGATGCGATTGCGGCCTTCTCTCTCTGGTTTAATATGTAGAGTGTGCTGAGAGACAAACTTGTTGCATATGTAGAGTAATGTGAAGCACACACACACACACCAGCTGCTTCATAGTAAAAGAGAAACACTAAACATGCCCACTAAAGGCCTGTTGGAAGCACTGGGCCTTTGTGAGAGCTTCATTTCCTACTACTTCTATGGTTCAAATAAAATACAGGAAAATACTCATACCGATGCAGATACTGCTGCATAAGCTTTCTTACTTCAAAAGGCAAAAGTAGTGTGTCTATACAAAACAGATGTCAAAACAAATTGTTGCGCTGCAGAGCACAGGGTCTGTTTCTGATATAGTAAAGGGTTGGCTGGCTTTATTGGGGGTAATGACTGTTTGTAAATAGGAGCTGAGAGAACCCTAGGACTTCTTTTGCCCTGGCCTGGTTGGCAACATGCACACATGAGGACTATAAAGTTGCCACTGTCCGCCCATTAGTCCAATTTTATGAGTTAAACAGGAAATAATTCTGCTTTGCAGGAGAGCATGTCTAGCCTGGGCTTTCTGAACACAAGTGTGAGACCGTTCATGACTGAACAAGAGAATAAAACATTTGAATCAATTCCCACATAAAAATATTGAACCTAAGTATTTTAAGAATAGAGATTTAATTAACATAAAAGTGAAGTAATAACTATTGACACAAGCAGAAATACTGAAAAGTGCAAGCAGTTGCCAGTTGTTTTATAATAATGGAAAAAAATGGAAAACAAAAGTCATAAATGTTACATTGACGTTAAATAGCTTATTGTAATTATACATTTAAAAAATCTATAACTGTGACAATTTCCAGTTTTAGGTCTTTTTAATATTTATAATGTCTATTTTATTCCTGGAAATCCCCCAAATTTTCAGTTTAGTGGTATTGACATCAGCAATATTTGTCTTGATAGTACTTGGTATCGGATCGAAAAGAAAGTGGTATCGCCTATTCCTTGAATTGTTGAAAGGATGGTTGTTGGTTGGCACTCTATGTTAATGCGTGTGCACAAAAATCACATCAGTGTGTATGTTGTTCTGTCTGAGTGAGTTAATATGATTGAACTGTGCCTAGGGGATGGGGAAAAGGGTTATGCCTAGCGAGCCAATCACGCTGCATTTGAACTATCAAAGTGGCATTAATCAGACCCAATCAAAACACTGATCAGACTGAGTGGCTACTTAAATGCCTCGCGCACACACGCATAGCCCTGGAAAAGCTTATGAGGTCACGCAAACACTCACATGCCCTAAGGGAATACACATTAGCCAACCCAAAATGTAAAATGACAATCAAGGCTGAATGAAAAATCTAAAGTAAGACCAAAGTGGTTTGCTGGCTGTGTTTTTACTTTCCCTAAATTGAAGGGAATTGTTTAGCCTAAAATGATGAAAACCTAGTCTTCCCAAAATTCAGTGTCTTGCTTGTTTTGGATGCACTTACCATTAAAAAAACTCTTTATAAATTTGAAAAATATAAAAAATAAAAAGAGACAAATAAAGATAATTAATATATAAACAATATTGAATTATTTAAAAATAAATAAATGCTAATAAATAAATAATCAAATTAATTAAAACAAGGTTTTTATTATTAAAGTTATATGAAATTGTTGTCTATTTTTGGACCAAGAACTATAAAAATCAGCTCTCAGCTCTGTTTTTTTAAGTCCAGCACATGCTATCCAGGTGGCTAATGAATGCAAGGTGCAAACTCACCAGAGATTAGTCAACCTGTCATTAACAAGCTGTGAACAGAAAACTGACAGCCCTTTTACTTTGTCCCTTCCTCCTCCTATTCTTTACACTCAACTCTTTAGGGGAAACATAGGAGGTCAACCATCATATACGTTTATCATCTTTCATTTCTTGTCAGTGAACGGGTGTGGAGGGGGTGTGGAGGTCAATGTTTTGTATCCACAGGTGCTAACCCCAGGTTCTGCCACAACAGAGTAGGACACAAGGACTGAGAGACAGGAGGCCACAGTCAGACCACCACAAAAGATAGACACACCTAATTAATAGTGCATGGGGCCTGCTTTGTCCCTCAGAGTGTCGTCTCCTGTTGTTCGTTAGGAGTTTGGGGGGCAATGAGGTGTAGAGAGGGGTCTAGTGTTTTTGGGGGGAACTGTCCAGAAATGGGAGTCTGCATAGAGGGGCACATGCCTCAGGCTCAGTCAAGCAGCATGATGAAAACTATAAATGTTAACGAAGACACACGGATGATATGGAGAAAAGAGACAAGAAGATGCTGTTCAGTAAGTAGGGTCATAAATGCACACACATGCTTATTGGTGACTAGATAATGAGTTTTCCATGCAGGGGTCCGACTATGTCAGATCAGACACCTGCATTTTCTTAAGCAATTAAATTGGGCTCTATATTGAGTAGCCTACATCTTGGATAAGATTCCTAAAAGTTTCGCACCTACAGCACACATTACAGACATTGATGCACAAACGCAGATATGTTCTACATGTCTACATATCTTATAAAGTCTTTGATTTCGCTTAAAGGGTTAGTTCACCCAAAAATGGTAAGCAGCGTTATGGAAGCGCTGCACTGTTTACACTACGTCAACAGCGTAAGAGTCTGACACAGGCTACAATAAATTGTTGAATAAAGTTGTTATTTTTGCGGACAAAAAGTATTCTTTTCGCTTCATAAAATTACGGTTGAACCACTGGAGTCACATAGACAATTTAATGTTGTTTTTACTACCTTTCTGGGCCTTGAAAGTGCTAATTAAATTGCTGTCTATGGAGGGGTCAGAGAGCTCTCGGATTTCATCGTAAATATATTAATTTGTGTTCCGAAGATGAAAGAAGGTTTACGGATTTGGAACGACATGAGGGTGAGGAATTAATGACAGAATTTTCATTTTGGGGTGAACAACTTAAAATATAATCTGCATGCACAATAAACTATAGCAAAATTTATTTACATCTCTCGACAGAAAGGTTTTTGCAGGATTTAGTAAAATGTTATTTAATAACAGTAGTCATAATAAGCATATTTCCAGTACGTGCCTCAGGCTTGCATAGTGTATCAGTGTCAACTCACTCATCAGAATCATTGGTAATCATTGGTTTTTGAGTTGGACGTGCTACTTCGGCTGTGCATCTTGCGTCATCAACGCGGAACTAAAGTTTGATTCAGTTTGAAGTGAACCGGTTCAAATGCAAAAGAACGATTCGTTCAAGAATAGAACATCCCTACTCTGAAGCTCATACTGTGCTTTACTGACCTCCTCACTGCCAAACCTAAGTGAACAACAAGTCCAAAAATCAACTCACTGAAAAAGAAACGGATGAGAAGGAACAACAACAGCAAAATACTAGTGGAGATGCAACGACAACAGACACCTGCGTTGACAAGCACTTGTTTGAGGAGGTTAAGAGATACCCAAAACTCTAATTTGGTTGAGTACAAAGACATTTTTTGGTCATAACTTCTGGAGTAGAACAGTGCAGACACTGAACTGAACAAGACTGAAACTTTCTAGTGTGCATGTGTCAAGCTCCTGTGTTCATGCATGCTATAGCGTTCGACTGTACGCAAGTACTTAGGGCTTAAGTGGTAAGCCATTAAACCACAACTAAACAGACAAAAGAAATCAACTAAACATCCAACATTAATATTAGAATACATTAAAAAACAACAACAACAAAAAACAGAATACACAGCAAGTATTCTGAGTGAAGAAAGTTTCTTTAGGAGTTACCACATCTAATAGTAGGAGCTAATGGGGCCATGATAAAAAGCCAACAATTGACATCTTTGATCAGCATCACAGAGCACTCTGTGTATAATACATGCATAACAGCAATATATTTTACATTTCAATCACTTTCATTAAAAGTATATCACCATTTCATTTAATGGTTCATTGAGAGTTAAATCTGAGAGACAAGCCCTAACCCTAACCAAAGCTCTCCCAGTCAACATAAAAAGAAATCAGCTTCTGGTCAGGACAAAAATACATTAATGAAAGCCTTGTAACCTATAAACAAACAGATAATTATTCCCAGGAAAAACAAACTCATGATAGGCTACATGCATATAGTCATAGTGAGGTGCAGCACCTTTGTCCTATTGCAAGTGTACAGGTATCAATAGGGCTCCATGTGCTATAAGACTTCTGCAGACACATTCCTTTAGAGACTAAAGATGATGATAACTCAATAACCTGAGTGATATTTTACACTAAATTTAGCAAAATTATTGAAATGAACCAAGATTGACAGAAAATATACATTACTGTGTGGGATGGGGTCGATTTTTCTTATGTATCTTATACTCACCAAAGCTGCATTTATATTTGATAAAAACAGTAATATTGTGAAATATTATAATGATTTAAAATGCAAATCAGAATATTCAGCAGCCATTACTTCAGTGTCACATGATCCATCAGAAACATTCTAATATGCAGACTATATTCTAATATTCTAAATAAAATAAAAACCTTACTGTGGGAAGTTGTACTTCAAGTGTAGTCCTTAAGCAATTGCCACTGACTTGCACATATATCACTTTCACATCACATCACTCTACAGGATACTTTATAAAGCCAACATTAACACACAACAGCAGAAACGTCCTGTGGGCTGGAAAGTGAGTAACATACACTGATGTCACGATCATTCATGTCACATCTAGAGCTAAAATGAGCCAAATGACAGAATATTAGTTTGCGTGCAGATCATCCCTCTTCAAAACATGCTCCTGGGGCAAAGCCGTAAAGTAATCCACTTCCATAATGATCTGACTAACAAGGTGTGAAGTTACACTGAGATAATGGATAGCATAAACCCCCTGATGTGGACATTTGCCCAGGGCACCAAACTCCAATCTAAGCTGTGTGAGAAATGTTGGTCAATACCACATGCAGAGAGCAAACTCTATTAAAAACACTGCAGTTCACACACTTACAGCCTGAGCTTGCCTCACATACACACTTTACCAGTGCATGAATGAACAGGGGATTGAAGAGAGCCAGAAAGTAGGGGGTGGAGATTAAGTGAGGAGTAAGAAAATCTCCACAGACACCCAAAGAGCTCCATTTAAAATGTTTTGAGCAACATTTTAGTTGTCCTTTCAATTATAGTGGCCTCTCATGAAAACATCTGTTATAGTACAGTTACAGTCTGTTAAGCCTTGACAAGTCTTCAAAGATTAAAAAACAAAAACTTTCTGTGCACACATAAGAGTGCCACATATCAGTCAAATGCTCCTGAAATGCTCCTCTAAACTCCTACCTCTCCATGACTATATCCGTTTTCCTGCTCGGCTAAGACGTTGGTGGTCCCATGACCAGAGCACGGAGTGGCGGCGGTCATCCTTTTCTCTCTCTCTCTCTCAGACTGACAAAGTAACTGAGAGAGAAGCCAGTGGCACCCACTCCCCTCCTCTCCCCACCTCCCTGCTATTCACAGGCAAATGCAAGTCTAAATACCAGATGGGTCTGCCCCAGCAACTTCACTAGAGGGGGCGGAGGGGTAGAGGGCAGAGAGGGAAGGGGGGATGGGACAGGAGGGTGTCTGTCAACAAAACTACAAAGCCCCTCACCAGAAAGGGCAAAGGAAAGACGGCCGAGTGATGGCTGAAACTTGGCATGCTGGTGCTAACTAGACCTTGTGAACCCATATGCAGGCGGAGTGAGAAATCCAAAACATTGATGGGAAGGGTAAAATGTGGCCCAGCTGAAAATTCATAAACACACAGATACACACACGAAACTGCAGGAAATGATGTATTATAGCATAATAATCATGTGAGGTCTGACTGGGTCAAAACTATGTGTGTTACTGATTCTGAATTTATAATGCTTGTGTTGTTGAGTAAACTGTAATCTTGATCAATATTCAGCAAGAGCTGGATTAGAGGAAAAACAGCAGCAGAAGGCATGTGGAAAAGAATTAATTCCTTGGAGACATTGGAGTATCAATAACCTGATCAATAACCAACCGCTCACAGTATGTTGTACACATACACACACATTATTCCAATACAACAACTGCTGCATGTGTCACTGCTGGATTTGCCTAAATGATAAATGATACTCTCTTGAAATAAAAATTAACCAAATAATATATATATTTTTCAAGTAATTTTCGTGCAAAACGAAAACACATCAGCATATTCTGCTTAAAGAAAATGAGTCTATTTTAGAAAAAAGTCTATTTAAAAAAAAAGAAAAAGTCTATTTTAGAAACTATTTTTTTGTTGCACATTGAAAAGAAAAATCATTCTAATTAATTTAATGTGAAAAAAATTATATATTATTACAATTGTAATTTTTGTAAAATTTGTAAACAATTTGTATTTGGTAATTGAAATAAAGCTGAAATAAAATATAAATATTATATAAAAACAAAATTAAACTTAAACTTTTGCAAAATGATGCCTAAAATAAAATAAGGTTAAGTACTAAAATAAAAAATAAAAAATAAAAAAAGCGAAATAGAAATATTAAAAAACGAATAGAAATGTCAAAAACAAAATCCAAAATTACTAAAACAATGAAAACTTAAAAATATTTAAAAAAAATTATTCTAATGACATTTTTTGGGGGGTTAAATGTGACTTGGACATGTCTTTGTGAGATCCACAAATTTACATTCACTGTGAGAGGGCATAAATACGCTCATCCTCTCTGAGCAGAAGCCTGCAGTGCGTTAATTCAGTTCTTTAGTGAAAAGGCTGTGGTTTAAGTATTATCATTATAATGACAACATGGAGGTGCCATTTTCTTTTGACTTGCAATGTCTGACTGTATGTGTTTAGGCTTAAAACCATGTAAAACAAAAGAGGAAATGACTTTCCTTGTAACATTACAGAGATGAGCGATAGCTTGAGTCTGCATTATCAAACACTAAAATGTTTGAATGAATTTAAAATATAATGCAAGGGGCAACTTAAATCCTTTCTGACAATAAACTAGTCCCACACTGGCTTTCATAGATGAGCATTACAGGTTAATACATTCAGTGAGACTGTCACTTTTCACTCATCCTTCCATTAAACACCAACTCCGTGATTCCTCACTCCCTCCACTCTTACACACGAAGACCATCTGGAGTAGAAAGAACTCTCTCTCACACACTGGGCTCTACTGTCTGCTGTGCCTCAGGCTGCATCACAGGGCTGATGCTCACAGCTCCGCTGTCACTTTCTGCACTGCTGGCAGCTGTGATTGCCTGCAGGGCTCTGATCCAGACAATAGATTGTCAATATTATGTTTGTCACCCAATGTGTGTCAGTGAGCTCATACAGCGCCCAGTAAGGTCAGAGTAAATTCATTCATTCAACACACGCTCACTGACTCACTTTAGATGTTTATTTTGAAGTGAAACCTTTTAGGTCACACAGAAGTGAAAACGTTTTAATTCTACAGGATACTTTCTTTGGTTGAACTCACACAGAACTTATAATATTCGGATATATTCAGCAAAGACATTATTAGATTTTATTCAGCAAAAACTGCATTAAATTATTAAAAAGTGACAGTAAAGATTTTTACATGGTGATTTTACAAATGATTTTATATTTTTTAAATTAAAACCGTTCTTTTGTACTTTCTATTCATCAAAGAATCCTGGGGAGAAAAAAAAATGGTATCACATTTTCTATAAAAAATATTAAACAGCACAACTGTTTTCAACATTGATAATTAGAAGATATGTTTCTTGAGCACCAAATCAGTATATTAGAATGATTTCTGAAGGATCATGTGACACTGAAGACTGGAGTAAATGTTGCTGAAAATTCAGCTTTGACATCTCAGGAATAAATCACATTTGTGAAAAAAGATATTAATACAGAATTTTTTTTTTTAAATTACCGACCCCAAACTTTTGAACGGAAATGTATATTTTACAACAAAACTAGATTCACATTTCCTACAGAAAAGTTTTATATTTACCGGTACTATTGATATTTCCATTATTTCCATGATTTTTCCTTGGATGAAAATCACAACTGTATAAATATGATTTTTTCAGGTCTTCTATGACTGACTGACTGATAGACCGACATACATACATACAGACAGACACACACACACACACACATACTGTACATACATACACACACATACATGTTGTCCTATGAATAGAGTCTTGTGCCCTGTGGGTTCGTTCAATCTCAGCTGTCATAGCACACATTGTGTTTGATGACCACAATCCACATTGGCCAGTTCATCAGCCGTGCTTGGACCGGTTGCTAGGCAACACAGTCAAAAAGTCACTTTCTAAATCTGGGATGAGCTGGTCTGTCATTGAAGACAAATCAAGCACTGGAGTCCAGCATGTGGTCACTCAAGACTCACAGAAAAACAAGACAGAGGCTCTGTACAGTCTCAATCTCATACACACATGTTGTGTTTTCATGTTGTATGGGACTTTCCATAGCCATAGTGATTTTTAAACTGTACAAACTGTATATTCTTTCCCCCTACACTAACCCTACCCCGAAACCTAACCATCACATAAAACGTTCTGCATGATTTCTGCATTATAAAGTATGATTTATAAGCTGTTTTCCTTGTGGGGACTAAAAAATGTCCCGACAAGGATTTCGGATATTGCCATCTTTGTGGCGACATTTTGTTCCCATAACATAAGGGTTTACCAGGCCACACACATGCATACAATGCTCACACAAGACTAATACACATCTGTAAACTGTTATACACAGAATACACAACCACCAGTGTTGAGTCTAATGAAAAGCATGAAAATTCATGCATAGGAATTGGCATGAAAGGACAAGTGGTTTGAATAAGCATTCATGTATGCCAGTCAGATGACACCAGTGATTTCCACAAGTGTCATCACGCACCTTAACACAACAACACAATGACTCTGTTTGCTGTGCTGAATACCGAAAAGGATAAATGTGTGATATGTCAGAGACTGATCTAGGAACAGGCAGTTGTATGTAAATGAAGCCAGCTTTTGATTAATACACAATCAAAAGCTTTGATCATTACACAAATATACAGACAACTTTTGTCAATATGCCAACAGACGGCAGGAGAGAGCTTGGATGAGTTCACCATCCCAACAGGGCAAGAGGTCTGGATGTATGAATGATCTGATGAGTCAGGAAAGAGCACTATGATTATGCTAATGATAAAATCTGATAGCGGTCAGCCCACAAGACCATCTGCCCCTGCTGGGGCTCGGGGGGAAACACTGAAGAGAGGCCGAAGTGCTCAACACTCACCCAGTGCCACAGAGGAAAAACACAATGGTCTGATCACAAAGACAATCGTGTGTGTGTGTTTGTTTGCCTGACATCATTGCCAGTCAGGGATTTCCGTAATAGCTGGTGCTTTAGTGTTTTTTGTATGCTTTTCAGAGGAAAAAAATACATGAAACTGTACTCCATTACTATCACTTAACACTTCTTAAAACAGATATAAAGTATCTGATAATTCTAAAGTTTTTTATTGTTAAATTGTTAAAAATGGGACAGGATTTATTTTACTAAAAGTCTCTCTAACTATAAGGGTTATCTCTTCTGACTAAAGGAAGATAACAGTTTTTAAATAGTGGCTGTTTCAACATCCAACCGAGGTCATATAAACACTAGAGGACATGTTAGGTGTGTTCGACTTGAAGCGGTGCTGCTCAGACCGATTGGTGTATGACATCAAAATGCTGCAAGAGTGTTTCGAAAGCATACAGAGCCATCTGCTCTCTAACCGCTCTTGCGGTACTTTAATGTCATACACCGATCAGTCTGCACAGCGCCCCTTTAAGTGTTCAATAAAATAGGTTTTCACAACCTAGGGGTCATGACCTCCACCAGAGGTCGCCAGAGCTACTTAGAGGGTCGCCAAGACTAATTTATTATGGGGAAACTACATTTAGACTAAACTAAATTTGAAACTAACCAAAAATTAAACTAAACTAAATTCTGTTTTTAGAATGGAAGAACATGTTCTGCATGAACAACCTATTTAGTATATGACTTGAAAAAAGGGCTTTCCTGGAAAAATAGGGATAAAAACTACCGCAATGAAACTAGATAAATACAGTTAGAAAGATACAGAAAAAGAAGAAAAAAAGAAGTGCAAAAATGTAAGTGAAATAATAGTGAATATAATACTAAAATCTACTGAAGGATGGATACAACTAACGCACATCTAATCTGAACTGACTAAACTGCACTGCTGAGACATAGGTTAGAATGATCACATATTTATGGATTAATGTATCAACGTAATAATTCTGAGCAATTGAGACACCTTACAATTAGAAAGCAGTACTAGTGAGTAATCTCCCATTATCCACCATACCAATTTAAATATTTCAAACAATCCATTACATACACTCACCTAAAGGATTATTAGGAACACCATACTAATACTGTGTTTGACCCCCTTTCGCCTTCAGAACTGCCTTAATTCTACGTGGCATTGATTCAACAAGGTGCTAAAAAGCATTCTTTAGAAATGTTGGCCCATATTGATAGGATAGCATCTTGCAGTTGATGGAGATTTGTGGGATGCACATCCAGGGCACGAAGCTCCCGTTCCACCACATCCCAAAGATGCTCTATTGGGTTGAGATCTGGTGACTGTGGGGGCCATTTTAGTACAGTGAACTCATTGTCATGTTCAAGAAACCAATTTGAAATGATTCGAGCTTTGTGACATGGTGCATTATCCTGCTGGAAGTAGCCATCAGAGGATGGGTACATAGTGGTCATAAAGGGATGGACATGGTCAGAAACAATGCTCAGGTAGGCCGTGGCATTTAAACGATGCCCAATTGGCACTAAGGGGCCTAAAGTGTGCCAAGAAAACATCCCCCACACCGTTACACCACCACCACCAGCCTGCACAGTGGTAACAAGGCATGATGGATCCATGTTCTCATTCTGTTTACGCCAAATTCTGACTCTACCATCTGAATGTCTCAACAGAAATCGAGACTCATCAGACCAGGCAACATTTTTCCAGTCTTCAACTGTCCAATTTTGGTGAGCTCGTGCAAATTGTAGCCTCTTTTTCCTATTTGTAGTGGAGATGAGTGGTACCCGGTGGGGTCTTCTGCTGTTGTAGCCCATCCGCCTCAAGGTTGTGCGTGTTGTGGCTTCACAAATGCTTTGCTGCATACCTCGGTTGTAACGAGTGGTTATTTCAGTCAAAGTTGCTCTTCTATCAGCTTGAATCAGTCGGCTCATTCTCCTCTGACCTCTAGCATCAACAAGGCATTTTCGCCCACAGGACTGCCGCATACTGGATGTTTTTCCCTTTTCACACCATTCTTTGTAAACTCTAGAAATGGTTGTGCGTGAAAATCCCAGTAACTGAGCAGATTGTGAAATACTCAGACTGGCCCGTCTGGCACCAACAACCAGGTGAGTGTATAATTAAAGGGATAGTTCATCCAAAAATAAATTCTGTCATCTTTTACTCACTCTCATGTCATTGCAAACCTGTATGACTTTCTTTCTTTTGTGGAACACAAAAAAATATATCAAAACTAAATGGGGTTCAGACAATATTGCACCCAATTTGTTTCTTATTGTATGAAGGAAAAACACTGTTCTTCTATTGTGTTCCACAGAAGAAAATTATACAGGTTTGGAATGACATGAGTGTGAATAAATTATGACAGAATTTTCATTTTGGGTAACTTATTCCTATACTAAACCATTCAGAAATCAGACAACAGACAACACTTCTTACAGATCTCAAAATCATCTAAAACTTCTCACAACTTTTCACTGTGTTGCACATAATACAATACAGCTCAATACCAGGAGAACTAAAAAAAATAATAATAAAGTGAGCCTAGGCAGTAAAAGTAAAAATAGAAATACACAGAACAGTCAGGTGAGTTTAGTGCCAGTCCTCCCTATACGCAAAGTAAGCAAGCTGCAAAGGGCCCCCTGGTGACCACTTACCTTGTCAAAGAACTCGTAGAGTCGGATAGTCTTGTCAATTTTATCCTTGGTGTCCTCCACTCGCAGGGAGAAATCATGTAGATGGACCCAGAATGAGCGTACTTTCACCTCGTACACCTGCAGCTCGGCAGAAGAGACGTCTTCCCACTTTTCTAAGCGCTTGAGGAGAGCTTCACCGCTCTTACAGTGCTCCTGAACACACACACAAACACACGCACACACACACACACACACACACACACACACACACACACACACAGTATTACATACTGTACTGTTATGGGTGTGACTGAGCTGAGGTAACTACATTTAAACAGTGACAAATGCTCTTGAAGCTCGTGTTGACACAATTAAGCAAATGTTTGACTCCTGCAGTAAAATATCATCTCTCAGTTCAAATAAAAATGTATAAAAGGCATTTGACGACAAAAAACCCAACCCCAAATGCAGATGCTGTGGCAGAGGGTGAAAAGTGCTGTGTAAAACATGTTTAATAAGAGTTGACATACATATGCAGCTGCGTAAAATTCTCTGAAGACAGTCTGTTTATGATGTAACTGCTCCAAGGAATCTTCCAGCTCACTCAGTGTCTGCAGACGAGACTCTCCCACCTCCTCTATCCACTGACTCACCTAAGGGACAGCATATACATACAATCAGTTAATCCGGCTATTTTCCAGCTTTAAGACCTGTTCACACCAAGAACAGCAATTATAGAAATAACTGTAACGATAACTATATTAGTGTCCACACCAATGCATGAAACGTTCTGTTTATTATAAGCACTTTATAGTTATCCATAGTTTTTTTTGGTGTAATTGGGCATTTACTCTGTTAGTTTCACCAAGCATGACTCGTAACATATTTATGCTCCTAGTTCTCTGCGACAGTAGACTTTGTCAGTAGACTGAAACATGAGCACACAAACACATCAATCACGTGCGTGTCATCTGATACAGATGCTATGGTGCTAGTTTACATTTTCTCATGATGTGCATGAATGTTTGGGTGTGTGTGTGCTTGGCTAATCTGTTTCAGCAACTTCCACTATATCCATGCCAACAGGATTTTCCCCCCCTTTTCCTGCCTGCTGGCCACAATCATCCATTAAGACTATCAAATGAATAAATCACCAAGGCAGTGTGAAAGGCATTGTAGCTGTTTATGAGTGTGCGTGTGTGTAGCACTTCAGTGCAATATTCACTATTTTTCAAGTGTAATAGGTAAATTCACTAGAAAATCTATTGCTAAGAATACGCCTTGAAGACACACAAACTGCCCAAATGTGTAGCAGAGTTAAAAAATCTGAGACTACTCATGCAAATGCTTCTATTTTGCAGTCTTTATTAATGTAAAAATTAATTTTTTTTGGAAATTTGTCATCATCAGCAAAACAATTTAAGTAAAAGGTTTCATTAAATTTACAGTAATTTCAGCATTTTTCAGTAGAACTCTTAGTCTCCCACAATGCATTCACTTATTTGATGATTTAATTTATTAAATGATGAATTTCTTTTCTAAATGTAATTTTATTTTATTTTTCACTTTTTCTTAGTTTAATAATTAAATATATATTTTTTTTACATTATGAGAAGTGGTCACATTAACATGACATAACATAGACTGTATTAATAAAAGAGAATAAATTGTATATAATCTATATAGTATAGTGCAAAACCTTAGCTCTCACCTCTCTGAATCCCTCCTCCAGGGTCTTAAACTCCATAATGAATTCCAGTTCCTGTGTGCATTTGTTGGACAGCATCACCAGCCTGTGAACCAGCTCGTCCACTTGGTTATACAGATGTCCGGCATTCTCGATGGCATCTCTAAAACACACACCGAGAAGATTTCTGTAGCATATTAAATTTAGTCTACATATTGTCTTTGTTTCTATTCCCAGAGAGAAACTCCAAGAGTCTGCGCTGTGGAGAAAACACTGACTGCAGGACTCACATCTCATTGGCTGAGACAGTCTTATAGAGTGTATTGATTGGACGAGGCTTTGAATGTAATTGGATGGGCAAATTTGTTTGACAGAGTTATCTGTCAATGGAAGACAGTATGGAGAAGTGCTGGAGTGTGTTTGTGTGTGTGTGGGTTGTATAAGAAAGAAAAAGAGTATAAATAAGAGAAACAATGTGAGTCATTGACTGTATACTGTATGCACGTTCATATAAATATGTCAAGGAAATGTATTTCTTTTAATGCATAATTGTGAGGAAATGCGAGAAATTATGCATTTTTGTGTATCTGTGTGAATATCCAGTGCTGTGATACACAGTGACAGAGCACACTGTGCACAACAGGAGAGGTTGATGTCTACTGGATGACTTCATCACTGCTGTAGTTCACTTACACAATACTGTATTGTGCTCTAGTCAAACATTTATACATTTCCCCTCAGCGATATGCCAACTAAGAGTTTCTGATCCATACACAACATCAATGTCAATATTACTACATTCCCACATAGTGCCACATTCCCATTTTGACTGCCAAAAGACTTGTCAAAGCAAGCAAGACTTATTAATGCAGATAGACATGTGGCACATGCATAACAACACAGCTAAAAAAATTGTGCCCCCTGCTGTTAGATACACATGTATGCAAACACATATTCACATGGTTTTAAAAGATTTTCAATAAAGTTATCTAGACTCTTTCCACTTGTTTGTTTTTGTTTTTGAGCTTGACAGTCCTATTCACTTACAATGTGTTGAATAGAGCTGCCTTAGAGTTCCACAGAAAAAAGACACCTATCCCTTTAAAGGTATTGGTTGATTTAAGTTCAGTGTTGGAAAGAATTTGTGTGTTTAACACAATGAGAGGCATGAGGGGCAAATCAGGGACATCAGAGTCAGTCCACAACCCACCAATTATTCACAGCACACACCCAGAGCAAACCTGGGTTATCACAGCATGAAGGATATATCAAATACATTCCGGCAAGTGAGAACGACAAAAGAGTGAGTGAGAGAGATAACAGTCTAAGACGGATGTATGAAAAATCAGAAGCCTTCATTACCAGCTCAATGAAGCATTCAGTCATAGTACTGTTGATTAATTGTGTTCAGTAGAGAGAAGATGAATAAACACATGTGATGAACACAATTGTGATGAAATTGTTTCTATATAGTATTACTATATAGATCTATATAAATATCCTTGGCATCTCTAATAATCATAAGATTAAGAATAAGTCAACAATAATCACTGATAAAAATGTAGCCAATTAATTATTGTTATTAAAATAACAACAACAACATTTAATTGATTCATATTTAGCTGGCTGTATTTTTACTAGTGATTTTGTTGACAATTACTAATATTTATGAATATTATTATTTTTATTACTATATGTTATACTGTTTTACAAGAACTATTGAAAAGAGAGGGGGAAAAAAAGATACAATTTCCTGTTTATGTACATTTGAAACAAAAATTAGCAGAGACCACCAGTGAGTAAAAGCACAATCATTTCATTCAGTAAAAAAGCAAGGGGTCATAGTTCACCTTTAGGATCCAAAGAGAGTGTGAAAAAGACCGTTTAGAAAGATCATGTGTGAGGGAAAAAGTCAGTTTAAAGAACGCAGAAAAATGCAGATTTGTTCACTTTAGTTGAGCACTTTAGACTCAGTCACACCTGTGAGATTGAGCCCTTTGTGTGTCTGTCAGGATCCAGGTGATGTGCTTGTGTGTGAGCAGTTCAGACAGCTTAGGTTTCATTTTGGCATTTGTTAAACAGCAAATGAGCAACTTGAAGAACATGCACAGCCTTTAAACTACAATTTCACCTAATATGAAAGGAACAAAAGGGAAGGAGATGACAAGACGGACAATAAATCAGGTTACAGAACCAGAGAGGCTGGCTTAGAAGTATTGCATATTCATTTATTAGATGAAGTCTTTGGAAAAAGCAAAAACCAAACCATCAGTCTCAATGAACAACACACTGTGTCTTTATAACCAGAGACCGTCGCAAACACCGGGCTTGAGTGTTTGCGCCTGAGCAGGAGGCTTTAAAATTGCCCTTGAGTAAGCCAGCGCAGACATGCCTGTGTGTTTTAACCCAAGTCAAACAGGAAGCAACACTAGAGCCCTGTTGCATTCAAACTATACCATGTTATCAGAGATGGACACATGCGCATTCTGGTGTCTGTTTAGCTGTGAGATTATGTGTGTATGTTTCAGGATGAAATGATTGTGTGCAGATAAAGACATTTCTCTTGGCTCAGCTGTGGGAAATAACATTCACACTCCCTCAACCTCCAGATGAACCCAGCCCTAATCATCAGAGGCCTGAACCTGCTCTCCCACGCTATCAACACTCTCTCTCTCATTATCCCTCTCTTGTTGGTCATTCTCAAACTCTCCTTACATGTCTCATAATTCAATACTGCCTGCATCATCCTTACTGAAATGAAACTTCATTAGTGGCTGATTTGTAATGTTCTACATAGTCAGGAAGTGCACAGGAGACTGATTTCAATTTGTGCATTAATATGCATATCACATACAAACTTTATGTAACATTTATAGTCACTTTTTTTATAAATACCTTTTTAATAATTAATGAATTACATGTATACTACCATTCAAACGTTTTGGGTCAGATTTTTTTTTGGAAAGAAATTAATATCTTTATTTATCAAGGATGCATTGAATTGATTACAAAAGTTATTTTAAAATAAAATAAACAGTTATTTTAAATCGTAATAATATTTTCACAGTATTACTGTTTTTACTGTATTTTTGGTAAAAAAAATGCAGATTTGTTGAGACTTCTTTCAAAAACATAAAGAAAATCGTATTGACCCCAAACGTTTGAATGTTAGTGTTTAATCAACATTTATCTTGGATTTATTTTTCCAATGAGCTTGTTGCAGTGCATTCTGGGACTGTCTTTACTGCAAAGGACATGTCATGCTGCCTTAGAATTTGACCAAAATGTGGTATCTTAAGAGGCGGCATAAATAAGTTGCCTACCTTTAGGAATACCTTTCGCACACTAGGTTTTGGAACAGAATGTGTGCAGTGGGTTAAAGTCTGAATAATTTTGTCTCACCTATAGTCCTCTGTCAGACTGACGCTGGTCTCTTCTTTTCGTAAACGGGACAGAGCAGCTCCTCCCTCCAACTGTAGCCGCACCAGCCTGCTGTCCTCCAGAACAGTCCTCATCAGCTCTCTGTACTTACACAATAAGATCTCTGCCTCCTGCAAACACACACACATTCATTACTATAAAACAAAGACACTCCTCTACAGCTGCACACATTCCCACACACCTTATTATTACAAATCGTATCTACTGTTCTCACTGAGTAATATCTGTCCCTTCTCCAGCATAAGCACACATACACCCCATCATTATCCTCCTGTCTTGCAAACTCCCTCGACATATAGAGTAATACCTGCAGCAGCACACATTACCTGTTCTGTACACACTCTCACGCACAGACATTCATTATTATTAAGTGTTATCTACACCTCCTTCATCTAATAGCATCTCACGTTTGTACTCATTAAATGATCAAATGAGCTTAAGCTACAGTACAGTACAGTGTAATACGCATAATTGCCACACCTTCAGGTGTGTGTGTACTTGTACTCTTGTACTTAAAGTTGGCTTTTATTAATCTCTTAACAAAAATACAACACTTGTCTTGCACTTTATATACTGGACCCCTTTGGTGTGGGTGCAGAATAAAGACAAAGCAACAGTTACCAAATCCACTGTAGAAATGCATTCAACAAAACAGCTTGTCTAGGCCACTGATATGACTAGAGTCATCCCATGTGAATGTACACTACTGTTCAGTAGATTTTTTATCTTGTATGGTTATCAAGGCTGAATTTATTTGTTTAAAAAAATCAGCAAAATAGCAATATTGTGAAAAAAAGTTATTTTAAATTATAATAATATTACAAAATGTTGCAAAGTTGAATTTTCAATGTTGAAAACAGTTGTGCTGCTTCATATTTTTGTGGAAATCAAGATCCATTTTTCAGCACTCTTTGATGAACAGAAAGTTTAAAAGAACAGTATTTTTGAAAGAGAAATCTTTCTCTCAAAATCTCTAAAGAACTACTAAAAAACTAAAAAAAACACATACTCCAAACTTTTGACCAGTATTACCAGTATTAAATGATTTTATCATAAGTAGTGGTACTATTTATTTATTTTAACCTCTTTTTGGGTGTAAAACGGTTAAACATTTAAAATGGTCCAAATGACTTATTACATGTTTACATTTCAGAAAATGTCCTTACAAATTTATTGAAACCACTTCTGAGAATGCTCTTACTAGTAAACAAGGTTAATAAATTAGTAAAACGAAATTAATTAAAATCTATCTGTAATCTGTAAGGGTAGCGTTTAGGGTGTAATACTTTTTTAGGGTGTACGTGTCTATTTGTGTATTTTCCACCCAAAAAAGCATCCATAATACTGACCCAATGGTGCAGATGGTGGTCTGACCACATTATGCGGAGTCTATGAGGCGCTAACAACAAAGGGTTATATTATATCGAATAACCTCAGGAGCCTCAACAAAAGACTTTTTAAAGTGATAAAAAATCTCATAATTACTGTCATACGTCTACACCCTAATTAGCATGTGTGTGTGAAGTGGGATGAAACTGTAAGCAATTATATGAATTACAAATGTCAGTGGATGTTTCTGTGTGTTTTAAAGCCTATTTGCAGTTTTGTTTACAGAACTGCTTTAAAACTCTTCATAGACACTGTATTCATAGTCACTGTATATTAAACTATTAAACTGAGGAGAATAAAGATATGTGAAGTTCTTAAAAAAAATTAAGTAATTTGGTGAAAATACAGAAAAAAGAGGGGACACATTTAGATTAATGGAGGGAGACAGAAGACAGACGAAACGGCAGAGAGATGAGCAGACAGGCCGAGACTTATTCTGGTTTTCTATTCATTTAACATCTAAGCATCACTGTTTTAGCATTCAGCACAAAGTCAAGCAGAAATCCATACCCTCATCCACCAGACTCTTTCTGCTTCTCCATTCTATTCTTTAAATAAACCCTTGGTAAGTGATTTTGAAGATGGCTGCAGATAAACACTCCTCTGGGAGATCATTACTTCTCCTGAGGCCCTGTTTTCCCCCAGAATCCTGTGGATAAAAAGGTCCTGCGTGACCTCCACTAACAGCCAGAGGTCAACTCAGTCAAAGCCTTGACACACTAACCCCAACCACACACTATTTTTCAAAACTCAACATGTCTTCTAAATAGATGTCTTTAAATCACTGTAACTGGGCACCAGTGCCGCTGCTGTACTTCATGAAACAGAATAGAAGTCCCTCAGACTCAGAATAGAGGACTTCAGTGCCATGGTGATGCCCTCCTGAGGCAGAGTTCACTGTCACACTGACTGATGCAGAAGGTCATAATGAGTCCTTGGGCTGCAGTCTCAGTAAACATAACTAGAGCCAAGAGTTTAGGGGCTCAACTGGTTCATGGGCAAACAACCTGCAATATATATTCCTGTGGCTCAAACAACAGAGCATGGCAACACCAAGGTCATGGGTTTGATTCATAGGGAATGCAAGAATTGATACAAATGTATACTTGAATGAAAGGTAAGTCGCTTTGGATAAAAGAGTCTGCCAAAATAATTAAATAAAGCGTTCTCATTCCTGACAGGGTTGGGACAAATCATTTTTTTGTGGGACTGCTTTTGGTAGAACTGCTTTATAAAAGTATTTTATTAACTGTTGCAGTACCTCTGCTGTAGGTGGCAGCACTGTGGACTCCAGTTTGCTGATGGAGTTCTGAAGCAGGTTTACAGCATCCTCACAATGGCTGGTCAGCTGCTCCAACCTCTGAGATATAACAAAAATAAATATTTAGGTTAGAAAACCATAAAAAAAAAAATATAGATTACTAAACAAACAGTTTCGGGATGTTGTACATCATCTAATATATGCATATATCTGAATCTGAATATATATATATATATATATGCTAATTGGCAAAGGAATTTTATTGTGATCATTATTAATACACACCACAGGCTTATTGTTGTATTAATCTTCTGGCTTATTGCTTTATACCTGTGCCCATTATACACTATGCGATTTTTGGCTAAATCTGTGAATCTGTGAAGAGTGGCTCAGACTTTCTGTCAACAAATCGGTTTAAATACTCAAGGCAAAAACACGTAGTGTATTCCAGCCTCAGTCCTAGGAATGATGATAATGACCTCACCATTCTGAAACAGACCCAGCTGCTGTGGGAATAAGATAAAGTGCCTTCAAACTCAGTGGGGAGTTGAGCGATGTCCACATGCTTATAGAGAGACTTCAAAGATGTCAACAACTCCACCTGACAGATGCAAAAAGAACACAGAACACAACAGTCGTCAGGTCTTAGCTTCTGCATTAAAGTGGGGCAAATATGTATTGTAGTGCCATCATAAACACTTCAGCTATTCTAATAGCTTAGATAGATGTCTAGGCTACATTATCAGTACAGCTGTTGTGAAATTCTCAACTGAAGCACTGTCCTACGTAGCTACATGAGTCTATCTCTGGCAGTGTCAGGCACAAGCAGTGTCTCAGTACAGACACTTGTGTTTTAAAATAGCCATCTAGTTCTAAAAGTGTGCAGAGTAACTAGTCTAGGTGAAAGCCAGAATCTTGTCAGTGTTGGTGGATGCTGTTTATTTCTATAAAGGTAGATTTATATAAATTTATATAAAATTCTATAAATTTCTATTAGAGGATTTCCTTTAACACTAACTAGAAACCTTTAGTAAACTGACATTAGACTCCAGGACCTAAAGGTCAAAACCAACCGCCATTTCCTCTTCTATAGAGTGAACTATGGATTTACGTTTGTTTTTTATTCTTCCTGCCCTCATTAAATGCAAGTCACATGCTACAATACCACATGTGGCACACCATGCAGTTATTGTTTGAGTGTTACCATGGCTGTAAAGTCATAGCCAGTTACAGGTGATGATGGGTAATGTTTGTGCATTACCTGTATAGAAGAGGTTTTCTCCATGCGTAGAGCCAAATCTCTGTCGGCCAGCAGCAGTACTGTATGGATGCATCCCGGCATGGCTTCCTGCGGAGATTGAATAGACCATAAATCTCAGACAGCACCAAGAATTGCACACATTTCACTCCTAGTCCTATTGACCAATACAATTATTTTATAGTCATTTATAGGGCTGTGAATCTTTGGGTAGGCAGCGAATCGATTTGATTCTCGATTCTTAGGTTTTCGATTCAATTCATGAACGATTTTTGCAAATTCAGAACGATTTGAGACGATTCACATAAAATTTGATGCGATTTGATTAATTCGATTCTGCATTTTTTATATGCATTCATAGGATTATTAAAATGCTTCCCCCAATGTGTCTTAGTCAGGGTGTGAATTACACAGCGTCCTTCAGGGGTCAGAGAGTGGGCAAACAAAAACTTTTGTCCATTGTTAAATGTTAGTTCATGTTATTATTTTATTATTATTATTATTACACACTTTATTTTAATAGCCTATAAAAATTGCCATTTGTAGAAATTTATATAAGCCAAAATTAAAAAAGGCTTTAAAAGTATTAGTTCATGCTAACTATTGTGTAGGATAGTGTTAATGGCTACACAACCTTTTTTCCAGGTTTTCCAGGTACATTAAACATGCAATGCTTCCATGGAGAGAATAGAATATCATGCACTTTTCCAACTAATCTATAACTTTTCTTCACAGAATTGAAAGAAAAGCCCTCTTTGTTCTCTTTATACAGAACATTTTCCTTATGATGATTCTGAAAGAAAACACGCCGGTGTCTACTGTTGCTATAGTAACGGACGTAACTTTAATGTGCATCTGATTGATAGATAAACCGCACTCTTATTTCAGTGTTGGTAATGTTGTAGTTATTTCAGCAGTTTACTTTGTACATTCAGTTAAACGACATTACGTTAAATTTCATTTATCACTTATCAGAACTGTGCGTATGCATTTTAGACACTTACAACATGTGTTTGCTCCATCCATGCAATGAATGTGCATCCTTGAATAAGCGGGGTTATAAACTGCTCAGGTATTGTATGACCCATTTCCATAAAAATTCAGTATTTTATTTTATATAAAATAACGGTGACGTTTCCACGCAATGAATGTGTTTTATTTCAACAGTAGTGACCACGGTGACTTGGCAGTTGACAATGGCTTGAGTGTTTGACTCAAGACTATTCCTGTCTCGATAGAGAGCTGTCATCTGCTCATAAGATAGCAGTGGCCGACCTGAGGAGAGCTTAAATGTGGGCTGCTCAAAAATGTGTCAATGACAGCTATGAACGAGCGCAATCCTGTGAAAGGTGGTAAAGAGTGTAGTGTCTGTGAAGGAGAGAGGACGCGGATGAAGGCGCAACGTCTCCATTAATTCATGCATGTACTATAATCTAATGTTCATTTTAAAGCACTGAATCGCTATCGAATCGCGGAATTCGATTCTTAGCATTTTAAATCGATTATTGACCTAAATCAACGATTCACGATTCAAAAATACATGTTTTAAGATCGATGCATATGCATCGTCAGGATTTGTAATCGATGCATCAATAAAACGAGTGAATCATTACACCCCTAGTCATTTATGATTACTATTATGAAGTAAATATAATTACTGAATTAAAACTTTTATAGATATTGCTATAGATGTTGTCAATACAGCTTGTATTTGTACTATTGGAATAATCCCCTAAATCCCCTAGAAACAGAAGTTGCGACAGTAGCGACTTTTCTTCCTTATTGTGATGTATATCCAAGTGTAACAGATTATCGAAAAAAATTTAGGACGGGGAATTTATTTTATCCATTGGCTGTTGATTGGATATAGGCAGATCTGAATGTGAGCTTGCACACAAGAGAGAGAAGCCTGTCATTTTGGCAGAAATTTGAGTTATGACATTATGATTAAGAATGACGAGGTAAGTAAGATGTAAAAATGTGTCTGGATGAATCTTTCACAATAAGATCAATAACATTTAGAAAATAGACGGGGTGAATTTTAATTTAACACTTAATTTAACAAAGTTTTAAAGGTTACATAACCTAGCAGACACTTTTCTGTCATGTGCCCCAAGAACCACAATAAAAGCCTTCTGTCAGAGCAGAAAAACAACACTGTGTAAAACAGACCAGAGAAGTCTATTATGCCTTTCGAGAGTTGTTTTTGTCCGTTTCTTTGCATGTCATCATGCACACATTATCCTGCCATCATAGCCACATCAGAACAGAAGGAAAAGAAAATCTCTACTGGAATGAAACAACAGCATATTTACTGAGGAATGTTCCAGAAACATCAACAAACTCTTCAGGGCTGAGACATATTTACTGCTGATATTTATTGCCTATTTACTGAAACACTGAAGTTTTATTTTTCACTTTGCATTTTGAGTGTATTAAAATCATGAATATATGGTGAGATTGGGTCAGGTTTCCAGTTTCCCCCTGTCACATGGGGGCTGATGAGAAGGAATGATTAATGCGTGGATTGTTTGAAGTAGACAAAAGCCTGGCAGACAACCGAATATTTTACATCTCTATCAGACTGATAAACTAAACTCAAACCTGTCACATCACAATTCCAACAACTCTGTTCAAAAGTAAGATTTTTTTTACATACTTCTATTCAGCAAGGATGCATTAAATTGATCAAAAGTGATAGTAAAGACAGAATCCTGAAAAATGTATCATGGTTTCCACAAAAAAGCAACATGACGGGAACAGATTCAATCAAGTTGAAAAAAATTATTTAAATTGTAATATTTCACCACATTACTGTTTTTACTATATGAACAAATAAATGCAGCCTTGGTGAGCATAATAAGAGGCCAGGAACTTTTTTTTAAATCTTACTGGCCCCAAACTTTTGAATGATATTATAAACCAGGTGAAATGACAATGGTTTTATGTTCTGTACTTATCCAAGGTGTTACTATATTGTTGTTGAATCAGTTTATGAGGTAAAAGAAAATCAATTCCTTGGTTGGCCATGGTTCAAACTTCTTTGAATAAAGAGGCCTGAGGGAAAAGTGCAATTGTCAGCTCAAAAGGACATCTATAATGTGATGATAGTATCAGTGGAGGGAGGAGAGCCTGCGGCTGTTAACTCAGGACCAGTCACTAAGCTACTGCATTCATTCAGACAGACCTCATCTGTCAGTGTTAGCACTGACCCTGAATACACTGAAGGGCATTCAAACACGTGACATTCACATAGTTTAGCAGTACATCATCAAGAATCTCCTATACTTTCAGTAAATCCACCTTTTCCACAAGAAAGCACTTGTATGCTGTCCATCATGGATTAGAGATACAGATGGAAGAAAAAAATAAACTAAGAAAAGGCCTAATGGGGATTTATGCAGCTGTTTTAAAGCTCAAATGAGAACATAAAGACAATGAAAACCTCTCACAGAGACCCTGTGCTACTCAAAACAACATTGTCATTAAAAACATTCATCAATTTTACTCTTTTATTGCTCATGTTTATCTCTATCTGACTCGGGATGTTTAAATGTTGAAGTCAGCATTGGCACATCCTCAGTCTGTCAGAGTAAGGCAGGTTTCTGGTAGAAGAAGAAAGCAGCATTAATCTGCATTAAGGTCCACAGCACTCGGTCTGGAGTAACTTCCATTAAATGTGCTCAGGGATCATGTTCCTGCAGTATCTCTGAGGCATTACTTACTGTGATTCTTCTACAGTGTAAACACAGATAAGATAAGCCATCTACTAAAAGTAATTGTATATAAAGAAATCTGAAAAGATGATGATGTTCATCATATATTTAGTTTATATATTTATATAGCACAATAAAACAACAGTTGCTGACCATTGTGCTGTACAAAAAAAGTTGTAAAAACAATATGAAAACAACAGACAAGACAATAAAAATGACATAAAAGACATATAACATACAGAAAAAACAAGCTCATATTGACAAATATATTGTAAGCCTTTTCTAAAAGGTAAGTTTTAAGTTTTAAACAAGAGTTTAAACAAGAATTCTGTAGAGATTAACCTAATAGATAATGGTAGGCTATTCCACAGTTTGGGGCCGACTATGGCAAAAGCCCCTTTTCTTTTTAAACGCAATCTAGGAACCTTTATTAGCTTTTAATTTGATGACCTTAAACATCTAGCAGATATGTTAATAGTCACCAGTTCAGATAGATAGGAAGGTGTCAGCCCATTTAAAACCTTAAAAACAAAAAGTAAAATCTTAACCTCTATTTAAAGCACACCGGCAACCAATGCAGAGAGAGTAAGACGGGGGTAATGTGCTCATATTTGCGTGTGCCCGTGAGAAGTCTTGCAGCTGCATTTTGGACTTTTTGCAAGCGGTTCTCAAACTCAGTTGGAGTTAAAACGTTTTAACTTTAGCTAGTAGTCGCAGCTGGAAAAAGCATGATTTGACTACTGCATTAACCTGCTTATCAAATGACAGGGCAGAATCAAAGCCGACACCCAAGTTTTTAACAGATGGCTTTACATAAGCAGCTAAACTGCCCAACACTTGATTTTTAGCTGCCAGAGACAGCTAATGGTCCAAACACAATTGCCTCAGTCTTACTGTTGTTAAGATTAAAAAAAGTATTGGACATCCATCTGACAAACAAGCAGTTATAGCACATAGACCAGAATTGTCATTATGCTTAATTGGCACATATATCTGAGTGTCGTCTGCATAACAATGAAATAATACTTTGTGTTTTCTAAAAATTGAACCCAAAGGGAGCATATACAAAGAAAACTAAATGGGGGCCAGGATAGATCTTTGGGGAGCCCAGCAGGTCAATCGTGATTTTGAGGATAAACACCCATTTATATAGACAGAAAAATATCTATTGTTCAAATAAGATTTGAGCCAGTTCAATGCATGACCTTGAATACCTGCACAATGTTTAAGACGAGAAATAAGAATATCATGATCGACCGTATCAAAGGCCACACTGAAATCCAACATAAGAAGTACTACCGAGTCAACAGATAATAAAACAGCATTCAACACTCTTAAAAGAGTCAGGCTAAGTAAATAACTACTAACAAGGAAGAATCAAGGGTCTTCGTGTCAGAAATTGATGCATTCTGCAAAATAACCAATCCCAGATGATGAAAGGAAAACCAGCCAGGAGGTCCCTCTCCTAATCTCGTGTGGCATGTTTTATTGTGTAATTGTATGTGAATGCAACTATTTATTTCCACAGCTGGGAAATCACAGTTAATATTTATGATGTGCTGCATTTATTTGCCTTGTTTAGCCAATAATGACGGATTCCGTCGATGTAAACTCTTCTCAAAGGTTTACTTTGAGGTTTAGTTTGAAAAGCTCTTCTAAATTCCTCAGTAGCAGATGTCTGGTTGGAAGTTAGATTTAAATATCAAGATTTATGGCAAGTTTGCATTCCAATTTGTTTTGAAGACAGTATGAGTAAGGAAACGCCTTGAGGATGTGAACTGTGACAGTTTTCTATCTGTGTAGGATTCTCTAGAGGATATGAACAAATGGTAGACTGTATATGTGTGTTATTACAAATCATATTGTCAGGGTGTTCTTACCTGGAGGATGTTGAAGGCTTTAAAGAGGGCGGAGACAGGAGAACACCTGCGGGCATCCACCAGGACAGTCAGTCCCAAAGCACTAACTTCCTTCCTGAGTGTCAAATCAAAGTCATGAGTTTGATGAAGAAAATGTAAATAAATAACAATCAATAGTTTATTGTTTAATGCAGATTTTAGATTCGAATACATTCCTAATGATTCAAATAATATTGAACAATGTATAAATTGCAGCCTTGGTGGGCATAAGAGACTTTTAAAAACATTAACAAATCTTATTGACCCCAAACTTTTAAACAGCAATGTGTGTACCTGAGTGTACTGAAGAAGTAGACCATGATCCGCACCAGCTCTCCACTGTTGCAGTTTGGATTCAACCAGATAGTGTTTCTCATTGTCACGGTCACAAGGGCATGGCCTGATTTATCTCTTGTTCCTAAAATAAATTTTAAAAGTTGAGCTTATGGATCATATTGATGGCAGGACCATACTAATGACATTAGAAGCAGGCCCTCACCAGGCAGGCAGAGCACTCCTGAGCTCAAGACATCAGGATTGATGTCATAGGCCTCACTCTGGACAGGCTGGGTCCTCTGGGAGATGGGCGGCAGTGGTGGAGCAACTGCTGAGGGGTCTTCACTTTGGGTTTTAGCAGACAGGTGGCAAACAATGCTGTCTACTTCCTGACTGGATGCTGGAATATGAAAATCAGTTGGAATTATTTAAACACAAACACCACTGGCAGACACATAAACACAAAGAAAACAAAGTAACAAAGAAACCCATTGGAAGTCAGTTTACAACACTAACAAATCAGTCTACAATCTTTCTGATCATTAAAGACAATAATGCATATCTTCAGTCTTTAGTAAGTTCAGATAACTTTGATATGATCAGTGCAAGTTAGTGTTTACTGCAATGTTTGATCACTCAATAACAAAATTTGATTTCACTGAGATTCTTACTCGCTGAAGATAATCGGCATAGCCTACAGATGGCTGACTGAAAACTACATTTGGCTCTAAACCTAAAAAAAAGGTTTCTCTGGGTCATGGAACACAAAGCTATTCACACTCTGAAGACAGTGAGAATTTCTTAAATTTCTTAAAGCCAGTAGACCCACATTCTCTGAATCCCCTAGTAGAAACGGTTGAATGGAGCATAAGCATTTGCCCAGTCTGTACCATCATGCAGCTCGGCCCTCAAATCAAACAAGCACACTCTCCTAGCTAAATTTAAAGCATTCCAGCTATCATCCTGTGTGTCGATCCATAGGACGCCTTGGATCTGTGCCCCATATACCTGACAGCATGATAGGGCTCAGAGATAACCGGAGATCAGCTTCCGACAGTCATAAAACAAAAGTTTTGCTTCACTGCACTGCCTCACACTGCTGCTGCTGTGCAGAAAATAGATACTGAGATCAAAAACAGATGAGATAGGAGTCCTGGGAGTTCCAGGACTCGTAAAACAGCTTGCACAAGGACAAGGAAAAAACGTATAAATTGCTCCGAAGCATAATCTGGCTGAGATTGCTATACTGTATTTCAGAAGGGATTTGACCTGGAACAGCAGAAGTTAGCTTCTGAGGAAAGAAATATAAACATAATGGAATGTTCTATTTCAGTTAGATAAAAGCTACAAAAAACAAAAAAAAAATCAACAAATAAGGGAGAAAAAAATAGGCTTTTTACCCGTTTTCCATTTGCTTACATCCTCCGTGCCAGAGAATGCTCACATTGAGGAAGTTGACCATTTGAGCCCCCCGAGGAACTGAGTGCTACCCCAGACAGGGCAGAGCAAAGAGGGTCTTGGCTTCACACTCTCTCGCCACAGTCTGGAGTTCAGTCTGGAGTTCATTCTGGGCCATACCTTTCGGAGTTCATGCATTTATTCTCCTTTCTATCTGATTTTCTTTTCTTTCTGATGTAGCTGTGGACCCTGAATAGTCAGACCATTAGGAACGGCTCTAAAATGTGCTATTTAAACTGAATATATTTCCATACAGCAGACAAATTTATTATTTTTATTGTGATATAATGAATGTGATTATGTGCTGTCCTATTAATGTGTGTATATACTTTATGTGGGCCTGTTGTAAAGATCATACATTGGTAAATGCAATGGTCTGGCCAATCAGTCACAAATCAAATGTTGCTCACTTGTAGAAACTTTACTGAGCTTAACCATACTATCATCTAGTCTTTAGTCTTCCATCTGCCCAGCTCATCAGCTCTCTCTTTCACAGACTGTATTCTCATCAAAGTCTCTACTGCTTTTCAAGAGGTTTTATAGATCTTAGAGAAGCATTGTCCAAAGGTAATTTTCCTTTCAAAACTAAAAATACACCCAGCAAACTGCTGACACTGAAGATTTGAGGTTTTACGTTTTAATTTTTAGCCTTTGCAAAACCGAAGAGCAGATTGAATCTTATTCACTTGAAACAGTGGATTAAGAGTAGTATAAACACCTGAAATCCTCTGAAAAATTGAAAAATTATGAAAAGAATAAATGAAAACAAAGATAAGCAGATAAGCTTACTTTTGACATAGAGGTATAGAGGTAATAGTCATAGTAGCATTGTAGTACTGAAACTCAAAAATGTTTAGGGTTTGTGAACCACCCACTAAGAGAGAAAGAATCAGATCTATCATAGTCAAACTACCACAACAAACACACCATCATTTCTTCTTTCTGCTGTTCCTATCTTCAAAGCAGTGCACCCCCACCCGTTCTCCATTACTTAAACACTCCATCTATAACCCCCGAACACACCACACTTAAACATCCCCCTCTGCTTACCCCCTGCAATTTCAGAGGTCCCACAGCAGGGATTGTGTTCAGGCCCACCCACATCACCTCATCTCATATATCTTTCTTCACACCTGCACCTCACCTGAGCCAGGTGAGCACATCCAAAGCAACCAAAACCTCTGGATGAAGAGGAAGACAGCAACCTGTTCAGAAACTTATGATATGGAGAACTAAAATAATAAATGGCGGATGATTTTTCAAAACAACTTAACAACAAAATAAATAAAAAAGCAGAAAAAATGTGGTATTAATGTGCAGACAAGCAGCTCCTGATCACACACAAAATACACTTCATCCAATATCAGCTTTACTCATTGCAACAAAATGTCCTAAAATAGTTTAATCTAAACGAAAGCAGGATTGAGTTACTAAAGTACACAAAGCCGAAATCTTGCACATGACCCAGGCTTCTCTTTAGCTGTTTCCTTTAGCAGTTCAGATGTGAAGCGCCGTCTATCTTGGACGGTGTTCAGTGGAATTAATGTGTCTAAATTTGAAAACAAACTGTCTAGAGGCCGGAATATGACCTGCTACGAAGTGAGTCCTTGTAAAGCACCCAGTCTAAGTAAAACCTCCCACGCTTTTCTTTCAGCCTGAAGAGAAAAGCAGCTCTATCAGGTCGTAGCATTGGCCATTTGAGAGCCATTTGTAACTTGTCAGAGACCTGAATGCCGAAACGCCAGAGCTAGTCAGCTAATCTAGAGTAAATATACTAGGTGGACACGGCAATGAATGAATGATGAAAAAAATGACTCACTATAGTGAACAACTGCTGCAAACCATGGAGACCTTTGAGACCGTTTGTGAAGTAGAACAAAAATCATACATGAAACACCACTAAAAGTGAATAATAGATGGGATTATAAATTAACAGAATTAAAATATAGTTATAAAAGTGATAAAAACGTAAGGAAGAGAATAAAACTGAAAGTGAATGAATAGAGTGAATAAAGAAGAGGAGAATGAAGAGAAGTAGGTCCTTCATCAGCTGATGCAGTGAAAGAAGTCTTTAGGTATATCTGAAACAGGTCAGAGCTTAGATGCATCTGTTAAAATGAAGAAATTGGGATGGAAAATGAAAAATGTAAGGGAAAGGGGGAGGAGTTTAAAAGAAAGAAGACATGTGGATAAAGTAAAGGTGAGCGGGATGGACTTTTCAAAGATGACTCTACCTTGCTCTTTCTCCTGATGGTAATTGGACTCCATGTCTGCTTGCTGCTGATGCTCTGCTGGAGAGCCATTCACAGAGGAAGTAACCTCATCCTCTTGCTTCTCCTCCTTTATCCCCCTTCTCTCCTCCTCCTTTGTTTTTTGCCCTTCTCGTTCGGTGGTAGGTGTGTCCTGAGTGTGCATATGTCCATTTGTGTTTGGCACATCTGAGGCTAGATCAAGGACTTGAGTGCATGCTGACTGGACTCTATTTTCAGAATAGCTGTTTACTATGGCCACCTGCTCACTCCCAGTATTGGCCTTGGTCTCCTCTTTCTCCACCCCATGCTCTTTAACATTGGTTTGTTTCTTCTCATCTGTTCCTACAGAGACGCTGCCCTCCTCCTGAACTTGAACATCAGAGTCAGACTTGGGTGTGGTATCTACTAGACCTGTTTGAGCAGTCTCAACTTCCTCTGCCCTACAAACTGCTTCTAATTCATTCTCCGTCTTGCTTTCCAACACTCTAATGCTTTTCTTTTCTACTATTTTTGCCTCCTTACAAGGCGACTTTCCCGCTACTTCTCTTTCTGCACGTTCTTCCTTTGTCTGGAGTTCCAGCTCTGTCTCGTTGTTTCTCTCCTCAGAGGATTCTGTCCTCACCTGACCCTGTGAAATGAGTGTAACCGGATCCTCCCCAGGCACTGTGGTGACAGAGGCCAAGGCTACCTGTTCACTTTGCGGAGCAGCCGAAACAGGTCCACCTTCTTCCTTTGCACTGGGACTATAATCACCATCAGATTCATTCTTGCCATGGCTACTCTCTTTTACAGCAGTAAGATCATGCACTTTCTCAGGTGGTGTATGGATGTGAGTGTGTATCTGACATGGGCTGTGATCTGTTTGCTCAGTCTGTTTCTGTAAAGACACACTGATAGCAAGAGGCTCAGAGACCGACACTCCACTGTTCTGCAGATCACAATGGCCTTCTAGGCCACAATCACCTCTCACCTGCTCAGATCTGACTTCTACTTTTGCAGTAGGATCAGACACAATGAGTTCAATATTATCCAGGAAAACTTGTTCTGAGTTTTCACTCTCTAAATTACCTGATAACATTTCATTCTCTGGTAGTGATGTACTAGTTACTTCACTGGCTGGTTGCTCCATGTCGACTGTTTTGCTGTCTGGTTGTGATATTCTTTGTGGCATTTCGTATAGATGTGATGTGTTGAGTGGTTTGCTGTCTGGTGGAGATATGCTAACTAGTTCACATTTTAGTTGTGATGTGTCGAATGGTTGGTTATCTGGTTGTGATGTGTTTACTGGTTCAACTTCTGGTTGTAATGTTTTGAGTGGCTCATTGACTAGAAGTGACATGCTGACTGGTTTGCTGTCTTGTTGTGATGTGCAGACTAGTTCGCTGTCTAGCTGAGTTGTGTGGACTGGTTTGCAGTCTGGTTGTGATGTGCTGGCTAAATTACTGTCTAGCTGATATATGCTTACTGGTTCAACTTCTGGTTGTGACATTTTGAGTGGCTCATTGACTAGCTGTGACGTGCCGACTGGTTTGCTGTCTGGTTGTGATGTGCTGACTAGTTTGTTGTCTAGCTGAGTTGTGCTGACTGGTTGTGATATACGGGCTAAATTACTGTCTAGCTGACATATGCTTACTGGTTCAACTTCTGGTTGTGTTGTCTTGAGTGGCTCATTGACTAGCTGTGACGTGCCGACTGGTTTGCTGTCTGGTTGTAATGTGCTGACTAGTTTGCTGTCAAGTTGAGATATGCATAGTGGTTTATGTTCTGGTTGAGATATGCTTACTGGTTCATTGTCTGGTTGTGATGTCTTGATTGGCTCACTGACTAGTTGTGATGTGCTGTCTAGTTTGCTGTCTGGTTGTAATGTGCTGATGATACTGTTGTCTAGTTGTGATGTGATGACTGGTTTACTGTCTGTTTGTGTTGGCATATCAGATAGTGGAGCAGTATCACAGTCGGACAACTCTCTCTCAGACTCATGCTCAGACACACTATCACAGGAGGCTGTACCTGCAGCAGATGTGGGCTTAGACCCGTCCACCTGCTGGAGCGGATTCTCTGCCTCTGCAAGAGCAGTGGGGGTTAAGATCACAGATTGGTAGGTATCACTCAGGTTTTCCTCAATCAGCATGGCACACACCATGCTCTGTGAGCATGCACCGTTCTTCGAAACACTCTCCTCTGGCTTGGCTTTAGGCTGAGTGGAACCATCAGTCTGTGGTTTATGTAGATTTCTGTAGTTCATACTAATGGCTTGAGTGAGAGAACCCTTCTGTGGGGAAAAGCGTGGTAAGGAGATATCGGCTAGCTCCACATACTCTCCCTCTGAATCCTCCGCAGTGCTGCATGAGCTCCGCTCACTGCTATCTTTATTGATCTCACTGAGAGCAGGGAGGAGCTTAACCCCCTTGCTCTGACAGTCCATCTCCGCTGATTGGTCTGTGGAAGTGTCAATAAAAATCCCACATTGTATATCCTCAGGGTTGTCTTCTTGATCTAAATCGAAGTCCCTCCCCTCTCTGTCCGCAACTTCCTTTGCCATTCCTCTACTTCCGCCTTGTTCTGTAACTTTGGTGGGTCTGCTGATGAACTCTGGGTGAACAATATCCTCCCATGGTACCCTAAAAATGTCATTATCCGCTGATAAAAGACAGTGTTCCAGGGCGGCTCTTCTGACCACACTCCTTTCTCGGTTGATGGATTCCAGCCAGTCCATGGTGAATAATGAGGTGTATGCTAGCTCTGGTACGTTAAGCTCCTCCACATGCTGCCCGCTAACTGCCAGACACTTCACAGTGATGCGTGGGGGGCTTTTGGGCTTTGGCGTCACCTGCAAGTAGAAGTCGCTGGGCCGTAACACACGCCAGTCCAAAGAGGAGAGCTGGATTATGACCTTCTCATGAACACATAGTGGCCAGCCTTCATGACGAAAAAGGAAACCACAGTATGGGAACTGTAGAGAGAGGACAGAGGGAACAATCAGTCAGGCAATCAATCAATGTTAATTGAACTGTTGTTACATAGAAAGACTCAATGGACACAATTCGGGTTTCTCAGAAAGAAATACATTCTAAATTTGCTGCTATAAAATCTAACAAAACAGAGAGCTAGAGGCAGGAATCTTTCAATGGGTCATGCAGCTAAATGATTATATTTGGCACATATCATTTTAAGGACTTTAAAACATGAGGACAAATTGGATATTAATGTTTTCCATTTCCCCCATTCTAAGTGCACAAATTCACAAGAGTGAGATAACTGGTTTATTTTGCATTTTTCCTCTAGATTAACATTAATTTAATAATAAAAAAATAAAATAACCCCCCCCCCCCCAAAAAAGTAGCAGAATATTACCCATGATTACAGGTGATTTAACATATAAATAGCAATTTGTATAAATGAGTTTATAAACCTCCTTGTTCTCCCCCTAATTGCTTTATATCTATGGCCTGACTGAAGTACAACAAACTCTCTATATAACGGATGAAATGGACAATTAATTATCACATATTCTTTAAAAATGTCTTGAAGAATTATCTGTTGAACTCCGATAACCTTGGATGCAGTCTTAATCAACTTAGTCATTCTGTTTCTACCAGACAAGCTAATACAATCAAACCATACAATGACACAGTAAGAAATGACAGATTCAATAAAACTCCGGTAAAACAGTGTCATTAACACGTTACATACCTTAAAAGAATTCATTTTCCTTGAGAAAAACAATTGTTGTTGAACCTTTTTACAAATGGCATCAGTATTAGCATCAAAGTTTAATTTACTATCAATCACTGTACCGAGATATCTACTCATCCACAAGCTCAAGGTCCCTACCATTAATTACAGTAGGAGAGACGGCAATGGTAGACTTTCTAAAATCTATAATCATGTCTTTGGTCTTAGCTATATTTAAATTTAGGCCACAATTCGCACATCAAGAAACAAAATCCTCCACCATAGGCCCATGTGGCCTAATTGTGTTGAATACACATGAGAAATCATTAAGCCGTGCCCTTGCTTTTGGAGTCTTCAAATGTTGAGCTACTAAATGCACAAGAGAAGTTACGGCATCTTCAACACCCCTCCCTGCCCTATACGCAAACTGAAAGGGATCTATATAGATCAGTGGATCTAACGCATCTTCTTCATGCTTCAATATTTCCCCTCTCACAATTATCTCAAATGTTTTCATCACCAGAGAGGTGAGGGCTACTGGTCTGAAATCATTTAAAACCTTTGTGGTCCTACATTTTGCCACAGGAACAACTGTGGCATGTTTCCAAATTTGCGGGACAATTTGCATTTTAAGAGAAATGTAAAAAATCTGTGTAAATATGCCACTTAACTGTAAATTGCACGCTTTCAACACCTTGCCACTAATGTTATCTGGTCCAGGGCTTTTATTTACTTTTATCTTTTTAAAAAACCTAGCCACTGTAGGAGCATCAATATTAAACACTGTATTACTTTGTGAAGAGTCATACTTTGCATTATCATCATCCACATTAAATCTTAAATCAAATTTGTTTAGTTCATTAGCTAAACATACATTAGAAGTATACCCATTTAAAGACAACATAGTCCTATTACTTGCCTGTAAACCGGTCATTAATTTAATTACACCGCCCTTAGATCGGAATTAAAACATTTATATTCTATTTTGTCTTTGTAATTATGTTTTGCCTTCGCAATAGCTGATCTTACTTCCTTCCTAATAATAGAATAAGCAACTTTATCACCACTTTTAAAAACAACCCTTTTTTTTTCTTTAAAAGATTTTTTAATTCTGCATTAAACCATCTGTGCTATGGTCCGAAAAGCCCAGTGGGGGCTCAGCAGCGGATCTGTACGCCCCACGTATGGATCCATAACATAAGTCGAGAGTCTTATTTCCACGAGTATTACAGGTAATGTACTGATGAAAGTGGCTTAGTGTTTTTTTGCAATTACTGTGATTAGAATCACCCATAACAAGGCGTCAGGTGAGATGGACTGAAGTTGTTGTAACACAGAGAACAGCACTTCACTGGCATTTTTAGTATTGGCTTTAGGGTGAATATACACAACAGTCAGGAACACTTGAGGAAATTTCCTGGGCAAATAATATGGTCTCATGGAAATTGTCAGTAGCTCAATGTCCGGTGAGCAAATTTTCTCCCGTACAGTCACATTATTACACCATTGTGGGTTAACATAAAAGCATACTCCACCTCCCTGGGTCGCGATCAAGACGTACTGGTACTCCAAATCCATGGATATTAAAAGCAGAATCCATGTCTGCGTCCGTCAGCCACGTCTCTGTGAAGGCCAACACACACGCATCTCTGAAATAACGTGTGTAAAAAACTCATGCCTGGAGTTCGCCACCTTGTTTTTAAGCGACTGGACATTAGCAAAGACTATTGAGGGTAGAGGCAGACGTTTCTTCCTTGTTAAAATTCTCACACACTGTCTCACGCCACCCTTTTTGATTTTTTCAGTATCTTCCTACTAGTCCTGCAATTTTCTTCAGGACTAAAGAGCTGGTTATTATAAGCTGCAGTAGTGTCCATAAACGGGGGGAAGTTTGCGAGTTGCCTTGGCACCAAGCTGCCTGCGTTCAATCCAAGGAGAAAGTCTCGGGTGTATTGGATCTTATTTGGCAATGTTCCAATGGCAAAATTTAATCAAAGTAATAAAACCAGAAATAATATGGCACCCATCTTCCTTAAAACCGTTGCCGGACAAGAAAAAAAAAAAGATTTTAAAAAGTAAAAATAAACCAGAGAGCACTGCAAACAAGCCAAAGAACGTACTCAAACAAACAAGACGCAAGAAGTAAAATACATGCAATATATTTTTATAAACTAAAAATATACTAATACAAGTAAAGCTTCATCATTCAATGTCATCATTCTGCCACTTTCACTATGTTTTTAAAATGTTTTTAATTAACGCAACAGTGAATAATACAGATATATAAGATCACAGGGACTTAAAGTCGGCAGGGATTATAATAGACTCTTTCTTGTTGAATCCGAATGCTTCTAGATGATTCACTGAGACAGTTTGGACAATAAGCCCCTTTTTATTGTAATTCAATTTTAGACAGAAGGCCCTGCAGTCACTCTGTACCCGATTTCATTAATTTGAATGAATTCTACAAAGGAAGTGTACAGGACACTAAAGAATGAGAAAATAGCCTTGGAGTCCCGAAACAACTCCACAGTTCAGAGTTTCTTCCTATATGCCTTGACAGTCATGTCACAGACTGTAATATTGACCGGCACTGTGTAACTTGATGCAAATGTGCTTTCGGATATACCAGCGATGAAATGAATATTCTGCTCAAGTTGACTACGGTCGGCTGAAAATGACCCATTTCCTTTGAAAGGAAGAGCAGGGCAAGGGAGGAAGGAGGGTTGGATGTCCTTGCGCTGAGGGTAGGGGTGGGGGTGGGGGGTTGATGGGGGGATGAAAGGGCTTTTTATTCACAGAACTCTCAGTTTAAGCTTCTGTTTCCCATTATTATATTCTCATTCACCTTCAAGCTGCAGCCCCCACCTACACGGAGGAAGAGACAGACCTGGAGATACTCCACTGACCCCAGGTGCTCCGAGTAGCTGCTGTTCCCACAGGGTTCACAAGAGAATAAATGCACATACTGACACACGCACGCACACACAAACTGCAAAAACCAAGACACTAAAAGGGGCTATAAATTAACTGGTAGGGGTCCTGTTAAAGGGACTTTTTTCAGGTGCACACTGAAAAAAGACCCGTTCTTCTCCATTGGTGCTGGCTTTCATTCATGAAATGCCATCAATATTTATTTGTGTTAGCGTGCAGAGCAGAGATGATGAATAATTGTGAGGTCTCTCTGTTGTCAGAAACATCAGGAGTCATATAGTGCGTTTACATGCACTTTAAATGTTTGATTTCAATCAGATTAAAACAGCCTTTTTAAAGTGTCATATAAAGACATCATCACCAACTGAAATCATAGTCAAGTCAAATTTTTGTGAAGTTGGACTAACAGACCTAGATGAGCTACAACTGTAGCTCGACTACACACACACACACACAAAAAACACATGCTGCAGCTCGATTATTCCAGCATGTGTACATAAATTAGCCAGGACATTCATCTAGTCTAGGCAGATCTTTTCAGCAACGTGAGATTGAGTCCAGGTCTTTTTATTTCCCGATCGCCATCTCCCCATTATTTCCTGTCTCTCCTTGTCACTCAGAGTTAAGCATGCCGTGCATGTAGCATATGGGGGTGTCACAAAGAAAACTGTAACTAAGGAACCAGCAGCTGAAGTCGAGAGTAAAGAACATGTGTGTGTAGACAGCTGTGTAGAGCATGTGCGTATCTGTGCTGATCTGGCTGGGAAGGATCCCAGCACTCTGCAATGCAGATAGGACTTCTGGGGGCTTCTTCTCAAATAACCAAAACATGAAACACTAACACAAACATTCAGGCCAACAGGCTTGCCGTGCCTTTTGTTTTAACATGCACATGTATGTGTGTTCTGGGTACACCCTCATAATGACTAACGATGAATGGGAGCTCAGCTAACAAAACATGACACGGAAGAGGACATGACAAAACACAACAAGAGGCCGACAAAGAAACCATGAACAAAATATGGCGGCAAATGTTAAACTGAGATTAAATGGCAGAATGAGTGAAGCAGTGAGTAAGAGAGAAGAAAAGAATGAAAGGGAAATGTGTCATTCTGTTGAATGCATGTGAAAGCATGTCTATGAATTTTATTAGAGTGACATGTTGAGATACTCTTCAGTTTTTAATGCTTTATTTAATATCACAACATACATAATAAACGGAATACTCGGAGTCAGATACACAAATGATTAGGCTACGTTTTACCTCACTATCGGGAAATAACCTGAATTATTAAGAAACACCATCATCAGTACTGTTTTTCAATTTTTGTAATAAAGTTCAGCACTATTTTATGTGTTATGTTTGTTTTCATTCAATATCCATTTTAAAAACTATCGGTTGATTAATCGGTTATCGGCCAGTGTGATCAAAGCTAGTAAAATCCACTATCGGTCGCTCTCCAATCCTGAAGACCTTGATCAGCATGTTCAGGTGAGTTTTATCAGGGTTAGAGCTGATGAATGAATGAATGAATGAATGAATGAAATAAAAGACTCACGCATGCATCTTGTTGAATGCTCTGAAGAATGTGTTTAGCAGGCACCAGGAAGTCAATGATGTAGCGCAGCCCGTCCCCACAGTATGCTGTCTCGACCACGTCTAACACCTGGCATAGCACGGTGGCCGCAGTGGCTTCAAATGGAGGGTAGAGAGCAGAGAGCGTGCTCTGGATACAGCTGTCCAGAGATTCAGAGTCCTGCAGAGAAACATACAAACACTTAGAAGAAGCACTAAAAACCTTCTTAATTACATTTTTTGTTACTAAATACTAATACAAACAATGAGAATGCTAGATGACCTCAGACGCTACAGATCATCCTAACTGCCTGAAACACAATATGCTGCCTATCAAAACATCAAGATGGTATTAAGTCCTGCATAGACACATTGATTGACACTCTTAGGAAGTGAATTACCCAAGCATGGTCTTGTCTGTCAATAGACAGACCAAGCTTTTTTTCTGCAGCGTTCACACGTGTCCTGAAAGCAGCTGATCAGCGTCCCTGGTGGTCTCCATCAAGAGCCTTTCACTCTGAGAAGTTCAGAGAAGAACAGCGGCCGACGGTGAAACCTGACTCTTAAAGCCAGAGCAGGGAGCGACCAAAATGCAGCTAAAAATATCAGGCGCTCCAGCCACACTTTAGGAAATAGGCCTCTAGTCTAACTTTACTGTGTCTATTTGCTCTTCATAAGCATGATCTCTTCCTCTGCCGTTCACACTTTTGAGGTTGAGCTTGGATATAGTTCACAATTAATCAGTGGTTGGCTAATTGTTAATCTTAATTGAGCTTATTGATTTTCCGCTGTTTAGTCAATATCAGCATAAATGCATTAATTACATGTGCAGAAAGATGGTGAAAATGTGTGTAGAGTCCAAAAATACATCTTGTACACCGCATGTCATATCACATCTGCAACACAAACGTGCACCACTGACTTTCTTGAAAAAATAAAGCGGGTTCAACGTAATCAGTTTTGAAGAATTTCTTTGTAAATAAAGATTACATTCACTGCAAACACTATAAAAGTCTACCGTCAATCTCTTACGATCATCTCAACCAACAATCATGTCAGTGCTCGCTGGGCTAACATGCAGGTAAATTCACCTGAAATCTCACCGTGACCAGTGTGGACTTGACGTACCTAGTGCATCTGTCTTGTTCACAGTCATCAAGTCTCTTATAAAAGACTCAGCACACAGTCTGACTTTTTTATTTTAATTTTATTAATAACTTTCACCATGTGGCCCTATCATAACTTCCCCTCTTGTTCTCTATAAAGCACATTAAAGCATTATTGAATTGTTTATTTCCACAATCATCCTTTTCCAGCAGAGTATCAATAAACTCACTTGCCGAATGGCATCCAAACCACACAACCGCCCTAAAACCCTACCGAGTTTCTCATGATGTACTACTTACAGTACCAGCACTTATGACCTCACAACACTACTCGGGTTACTAAAGATCAAAAGTACAGTCTAGCATATACAGTGACTGAGGTATGTCAGCCAGGAGAGATGGATGAGACATTCAGAGACTGCTTTAGAGACTTGTCTATGTGGGATACCTGTGCATAGATTGTATATATGCGTATGCACATTTGGAGATTGTAATCTAGGGTAAGATTGTACCGATATATAACTAGTATGGGAACTAGTTTAAAGTGTTGAAGTGATGATGATTATGATAAAGAACATGGGAATGAACAAACTGAAAAACAACATGGCACAGCTGCGAGCTAAGCAGACGCACAGGTGCACTGTGGGTAAATATTGTAATTAAAGAGAGGATGAGAGATTAGAGAAGTCATGTAGGAGGACTGAGAAAGACCTTCTTGCACACAAAACACTAATAGTTACAAAAAACAAAGTACCAGAGAGGTTTCCAAAAGGGAGATGTGGACCCAGCCAAAAGAATCAAGAGATGATTGGGACAAACACAATGAAAGGGACTAAAGCAACAAAAACTCATTGTTACATTTTTACATTTTAAATTTAGAAATTACATTTCTTGAAATTCTTGACGGGAAAAACGACTACACTTTATGTTGAAAGTCAGGCTACACAAAACCAATAGTACAAACACAGTCCTCATAGTTTAAGTTTAAAGAATCCATAAAAGTTAATGACTGATAGAGTCCAGCAAAGGCAATTCATAATTTTCTCATTATAAAGGGAAGACTAAAGGGAAGAAGCAGGTTAAGTAGTTATATGTAATCTTAATTAAAATGATAAAAATAAACACTGTAAAGAAAAAGTAAAATAAATATGTACAACACTAAACTGTCATTTTTTTAGTTAATTTATTACAACAAAAGTGTCAGAGGTACATATCAGCTTAGAAAAGAGGGCCTTTGAATATTGTCACAGACAATCGGGGGCCTTGGAATCGAAGATCCACAGGTCTCTATTTATATAGCCAATTAAATGTGTGTGTGTGTGTGTGTGTGTGTCTTCACTTAGGGCGAATGTGCTGTGCCATACTGTTATCAGTGCTGTAACCTAGTCAGCCTGGGAACTGATATTCCCCCACACACATCTTGGCCATCTGATATAACACACAAAGTATGGAAGTGTGATCATTCTTTGACTCACATCTTGAAGCTCAGATAAGTGTGATTATTTTATGCAGGTCTCATACATTGAGAACACACATCCACCTAGTCTCTCTCCAGGTTTCTCCACTGAAAATGGGTTTGTGATGTGTCTTTAGATTTAGCTATGTGCAAATAAAAGAGAGTAGTGTCTAGCCTCAAGAACGAAAAGAGTTCTCAACCAATTATGTCCATTGAGATTTTGAGATTTTTTTTATTTATCTGGCAGCAGGATGGCCTTGAGAGCAGGAGAGAGAGGGGTTTTTCTCTCAAACAGTTTCGACCGAGGTGCCAAGAAGGCATCAATCAAAGAGCAGGCTCTGGAGCTTGGGGAAAAGCTCTCGAGTCCTACAGACTCTCTCCAATGAATAATGTATAACATCATTAGGACCCCCATTTAAACCCGCACAGTAACACACACCACCCATCACCATAAGCAAAAGCAATATAATTTTCCCAGGAGCCATCACTCCAGCTAAACTGAGCCGAACAGTGTCACGGCATGTTGATTAGAGCAGGTTTCATCTACTCGTCATGACTAATGCTCGGTCATGAGTCTGACTGCCTGTAGTGTGTTGACCCAGGAAGCAAGAGGAATCAACGCAGACTTCCTGTCTCAAATAGTGTAAAAGCAAACATTTCCCAATGAAAGTCAAATATTTCAAATTACTTCTCCATTTTTACCTTTTAAAGGTAAGAAACTGCAGCTTAAGCTTTTCCTCTGTGTCGGTGAGCTGAATGGGAGACCCTAGAAGGGCCCAGTCTGAAAGAGGAGAGGGATTTTCTGTTAGTAAATTTAGAAATTAATTAATGGCTTAATTTCCTCCAGATCTGAATGGCCACACAAGCTGCTCATCCCTCTCCCTCTTTTTTATCACTCATCTTAGTCTTTTCTCTAAGGCATTAATGAGACAAGTTGGAGAGATTTGGGTCTACAATGGTATCATTCTGCAAAGATCCATAGTCATGCCTACAGGACTACACTGTGCCTCATGAACTTGCACCACACTTCGTCAGAGGGATATTTTGTGGTTTTCTGAGTGTTTGTGGTTGGGAGTCTTCATAGACAGGCCTGAGCAGAATCTGAAGGAAAGTTATTTAGCATATTCTACAGCAGGGGTATTCAACTAAAATTGAAAGCGGCCCAGTTAGAGAAAATGTCTTGAAGCAAAGGTCCGGAAGATCATAATGTCTAACTAGTTGTGATATATATTTAAGTAGTCTAGTAGTTGTGTCAACATCTGCATGTAATCAATACCTGACTGTCAAATCAATGAATTCAGTACAATTCAAAAACCTTTTGACAATATTTATTGTCACATAACATACTGTATGTATGACTGTAGATACAGGCCTGTAGCCCGCCTAGTAGCCCCAGCCTCATTTTGTATTTAATTATGAGGATTAAATACTTAATTTTGGTGACTTTTTATCCACTGTTTACAACACACTGTGTGGAGTGTATATTATTTGGCATGGATAATCAAAACTTCCCCACAAAGTTTAAATCACAAATTCACGTGACAGAACTATTAAGTTAACATGTTTTTGTTTCATGTTGGGAAATATTAAGTTTTGAAGAAGACACACAAAAATAACATTTGTAGGATCACTAACTTACAATTGGTCAGCAAACAAAGGTGCTTTATATTTTGAGCCTATACTGCGTGCACGAGCGCACACATGCACACGCTAGTTAGGGGGGTTCGGGGGGATCCCACGAGAAAATTTTTATTTCTCTGATCTACATATGTGCATTTTAAGACGTTTGAAGGCCAAAAACTGTATGAGAAATAGTCAGTGGGCAGTAGATTATTTGTCAGGTTCGTTCGTCTTTTCATGTGTAACTTGCCTCTAACTCACTCATCTGTCTGCACTGTAGTCGTAATGTTTATAGTTTACCGCCTTGAAAACACAGACTTGATTGGCTGAGTGGTATCACGAGGGATGGCTTAACTCGCATGCAATTGGTCTGTGCGGTTCAACTACCACTACTGTAAAGACTACAAAAACAAGGATGCAGTCAATTGTTAAAAGACATTTATAATGTTACAAATGTTGCTATTTCAATGCTGTTATTTTTAGCTTTCTATTCATAAAAGCCTCTTTAAAAAAAGTGTCATGGTTTCCACAAAAAATATTAAGCAGCTCAATGTTTTCAACACTGATTATAAGAAGAAATGTTTCTTGAGCACCAAATCAGCAGATTAGAATAATTTCATGTGACACTAAAGACTTGAGTAATGATGCTGAAAATTCAGCATTGACACCACAGGAATAAATTACCTTTTAAAATAAAGTTATTTTACATTGTAATAGTTTTTCAAAATATTACAGCTTTGGTGAGCATAAGAGACTTCATTTATAAACATAAAAAAGTTTTTACAAACGTTCTTAGTTTGCATTCTTCAGCTGCAGTGTGTTTGCGAGAGAACGCAAAAAGAAAAGGAACTATTCTGATGATGATTGATTGTGACACCCAATTATCAGGTTCTACGTTCATGAATGTATTCCTTGTAGTTGGAATTGTCACATCATGCCTGGTTAAGACACTCTTATTGACTGCTGAAAGTACTGTTTACTAAAATATTTAAAAAGTGAACATTCTAAGTATGTTTATGCACTTTAAAAGTTAGAATTCTTTTTTAAAATGTCACATAAACGGTTTAGTCCGACTGAAGCTGTATCATTCTTTTGTCTTGAAGTTGAACCAACAGACCTAGATAATGCGATTGTAGCTCGGCTTCATCCAGCATGCCAACATGTTGATCAGACTACATCTTGTCTTGGCATTGTGCGCTTGGTCCAAAAGCCATGGGATGTGCATTTTATCCTTCAAATATTAAATTATACATTGTTGCTGACATTTGCAATTGCACAGATAGATGAAGACTGCACAGAAAACCACAAAATTCAAAGTTCCTTTATGTTGTTTTTTGTTTGTTGAAAACAATATCAAATCTTGGCATACATGTTGATTTTCCAGAACCATTTTCCAGAATGTGACAAACCATCTAATGGCAGCTGTCTGTGTCTAGGGATGTCGTTAGAAGGAGTGTTATTTACGGCATGGGCTCTTTTCACTAATGATAATCATGACATGAGAGTGCATGGTATACGGCATTGTTAAATCAAGCCTGTCCCCTTTTAAGATGGCAGCTTGGCCTTTGGCTGGACAATATTAGATTACTTAAATTAAGCATATCTATGGGTCACACTCTTACTGGTGTAATCAAATCAATTGCATCTGTCTCCAGGGAACAGGGAATCCCTCTGTTGCCTGTTTAACTCTTACAGGACAACATTTTGAGGAAAAGACGGAACAAATATGTTTTAAAAGCAGTGTAGTGGAACACAAACTATGTTTACATGTGCAGTAACACTTTTTGCGTAGGTAAGTTACAGTCTTCATCTGTCTGTCCAAGTACAGATGACACAATGCTAACTAATTTAAGAATTAAATACACGTCACACGTTATCTCTGTCTTTTAGAGCACAACACCTTGGCCAATTGTAGTCCGATTAACGTGCATGCTAGATGAAGTCGAACTACAACAACATTATCTATATCTGTTTGGCCGACTTCAAAAACTTGACTGGCAAGATTCAAGTTAGATTAGAAATTTTTTTAAGGATGAATTATTGCTTTAGTCTGACTGCAATCAAACTTTAAAGTGCATTTAAACATACATACTCTGCTTATATACACTAAGGAGGTACTGCATAGGTTAGTGGTTGGATAGACGATAGGAATGTGAGATGTTCAGACTTGTTCTTAAAAACTGCCACCTGACGAAGAACCCTTCTGAAACCCATCATGGAATAACATAACTAGAGAAATAATATAATGATAATCCATTAGAAATGTGGGTCAGTTTAAATGAGAAGAATAAGAGAGACCTTGTTCTTTGAAGAGCGTTTGCGTAAAACTGCAGCTGAGCTCTAACAGATGTGTAAGGTAATAAGACACGCATCAAATATGTGCGCAGGCACTAAAACACACACACACAGACTCTGAGAGACAGCGTATGGCAGGGCAGAGCACTGGGGACCTGACCTTTCACCCCAGCACAAGTGACAGAATGAACCAGCTGTCCATTAGAGCGACACAGTGAAAGAGAAAAGAGTGATAGAGAAAGAGAGAGACGTAAGCTAACCAAAAGAGTGAACAAATAGTTCCATTTCCAGTGTTTGTCCTGTCCCAGCTGATCAGGTGACCAGGAAATTGTACATGAGTGGCCCAGAGGTTTAGAGGGTGGAAACTCTGGTAGGGCACAATGTGATGGCGGTACATCAATGGAGAATTATGAACACAAAAGAGGCATTTAAACCTCTCGTTCTCCCCAATATAGACATTTCCCTGCTCTGTTGTCAACAGGCTGATAAGAATAAGCTTTCGGAAATGTGAACATTTAGCATCTATCGACTTCCCGAAGAGGTGAAGCAGCTGCTGCACCATGACACCTCCCAATCACTATAACAAACGAAGGTCCAGTGCTGCTGACCTTACTCACAGATCACTGAAGAGGTCACATCAACCTGGAACACCTTCCAGTGCTCAAATATAGCTCACTAGAAAAAAAACACATTCAGGAAATATTTATCCACTAGCTCACTACACAAATGGTACCTGGATAGACATTTTTCCAACAAAATGGATCCCCAGAGAAACTATTTTGCTTAAGAGAACAGGAAAGGACTGAGATTAGAGCCTCAATATGGAACCGTGTTCAACTGTGGCTGTCAGCAACATTTAATTTATAACTGTTGACAGGGTTGATTTTTTGGCATGATACTTAATATAAAACATTTGCATTAAAGAGAATAAAAAATTTGGTCATCATTTACTCACCCTCATGTTGTTCCAAACCTGTGTGACTTGATTTTCTTTCTTTAGTGGAACACAAAAGTTTATGGTCCAAACAAATGATTGTCATTGTACGAAAAAAACCCACAAAAAAAAAACAAAGCATAGAGATATTTTTCAAAATACCTTTTGTGTTCCAGAGAAGAAAAAGTTTGGACTCCATGAGGGTGAGTAAATGATGACAAAAGTGTCATTTTGAGTGAATTATGACTAAGATTGAGTCATGAAAAAACAGAAAAAAAATGAAGCCAAGTGCTAAAACAGAGTTCATCACATTCCTGGAGTGAGTGAGGCAGAAAATGAGAGCTGTCTGACATTCCACAGGAAATCACACAAGTCATAACTGTTCAAACAGTCCTCAAAGACATCAACAAACCCTCCTCATGTGCTTTAAAAAAAAAAAACATTTACATAGTGTCCCAAATAGACACAAGGTGGTAAGTTTCCAGCGATAACCGATTTGTCGGTCCAAATGGAAAAATTAAATGCTGCTCCTATCAGAATAGATCTGGTGTTTATTATATATGGTTATATGGACATTGGACCAATGATATTTTATTGTAGGTGGAGCTACTTAACACAAAGCTGCAGAAATAGAAACAAAATGATCGACAAAAATGTTAAATCTGGTTAGGACATGGTCAATTCAGCTGTGGAGAAGACTGCTTGAGAACTATAAACACTGTCCATTCTGAACAAATTCAAATTAATTATCTTCAATTCTGAATCCCTGTATTATTTACAACTGTGTTGTGCAGATGTACAGATATAGGAGTATTGAAAAACAACCCTCAGAGTTCTCTGAATGCTTGAAGAGTGGCAGCCTTTCAGACGGCCCACATGCTGGTCCAGAGGCGTCAGGCCAGCGCTCTGATTCACACTGCCACTGCGCTGGCGTCAAGCTGTAAACTGTGTGCCTGAATAAGCCAAGACTCATAAGAGGCTATGTCCATCTACAGCTGTCGACTCAAAACAATCAAATGTCCTTCATTAGCACTATTTGGGGCACTATTACAGTCATTCTTGAAGGCTTTGTAGAGTGTGACCAATGGATGTGTGAGTCTGTGTGTGTTTTCATTTATCTTACCTTGAAATGAAAACATAGAACGGATCATCTGAATGCCTCGCCCAACTTACACAAAACATACACCAGCAGTTTGGGACGGGATGGTAATTTATATTCTACAACACTAGGATTTTTTATGAAATCACTGCACTAACAATACCAGGTTTTATGGACATTTACCATGGTAATACTACAGTGTTCTTTGAAGTACTTGGTATATCAAATCAATTTCATGGTACAGGGGCTGTTGCTTAAATCCAATGAGTAGGAAACACTCAAGTGTTCCTTCCTCAGTGGGTCCCTCCGGTCACAGGGCCCAGGATATGGAATAAGAATATAGCAATCATTTAAGTCGCAATGAAATGTCCGTACTGTGACGTACATCGACGTGAAACAGATTACCGGAAAAGAAAATAAGGGACACTGGCTGTTGATTGGATTTTGAGATTTTTGAGGCGTTTAACTTGAAAATGAATGCGAGCTTGAAGTTGATTGTGCAGGGCGGGTTTAAGTGAACTAAATGACTGGAGAAGTCTGGCATACGTCACCTGAGAAAAGCCTTTTGTTTTCACAGAAAGAATAATTTATGATATTTGGGTTAAGTATTACGAAGTCAAATAAAACAAAAAAGAAAAATACATGGATGAACTGTTCACAATAAGATCTACAACATGCATTTACAAAATAGACAGGGTGAATTTTAATTTCATGCTGCCTTTAAGTAACAAATATATAGGGTGACAACAACATGCAAAATGAATATTTTACCCTTAAGTCATTTCTAACACAACTTTTCCAGCTCAACATAGTTTCTCTCATAGTTTCTCTTTATAATATAAGCCATGATTAACCCAATTAATTTTCAGGCAAAGTCATGTCTCTATTTACTACTTCAATGAATCCCGAATGAGTGAATATGGATTAAGACGGCTGAGTGGCAGTTGCTAAACGATACACATTCATTAAGGGGCCGGCAGCTTTTAGCTTCAAGTGTCTCCTCAAAATAAATCCCAACTAATTTTAATCAGTCTTTCCCTGAAATCCAAACCTGTAGATGGGACTCTATCTAAACCCACTGGCACATAATCAGTCGAATATACAACTCAAAATCTTGAGTCCTTGGGTCTTTGGGGTTAATCTCCAGAACGGTGTACAACTTCAGAGCGGCTGCATTGAGATCAAAGCCTATTCATGAACCAAACACAAAAAAAACGTTGACTTTTGGCCCTCTACCACTGATGGATTGAGTCCTCGCCTCTACTATTGTGAAGCGAGACTCCATTGGCTGAGAGCTGGATTGTGTGGAGACACTGTCTGGGGCTGAAATCAGCAGGATGTGACAGAGTAAGGTCATGTGGAAGGGGTTACATAAATTTTGGGGGGGTCCCTATGTTTTCATTTGGCACAAGCAATGGGCAGCAACTGTGAACATAAACACAATTCAGAGGATTACATGATAACAAAGTATAGCCTATATTCTAGGACATTCAGTTACCCTTTACCCATCCTATAAATGTAGATTTCAACTGAACCTGGATTTGTGTTTTGGAGGGCAATTATGTTTAACAACTTTCTGAGTAAGCTAACAGGTCAGTTTGAATAATATGAGCAAGTTTCTGCTAAAATATGTCATGGGGTGTAAAAAGGCAGTGAAAATTCACCTAAATATGAGGTGGGGTTTTTTTCATTTGTTTACATGTCACTAAAACGTGTGCACATGTTTATGTATTTTATGTATTTATCCTATTTATCTTTCCCTCTACAAATGGACCAATCATTTTCTCTTCAAATGCTCCACAAAGAACGGTTTTCGTTCCTGCCTAGTGTGTTGGGATTACCAGAGACCCAAAGGGTGTGACAGCATTCTTGAAGCAACAAGAGCCACCAAAACAAGTTCCATAGCAATACACTGATTCATAATGCAGTTATATTTTCCGTTTGAGAGTTCTGTTATCTGCTTTTAGAATATAACATCTCAGCACAACTCAAACCTAACATCCCAAACACCCTCCATAGGAAAATTCGCCCATGTTTTTTACATGTATGTGGGTTTAATATTGTTAATAAGTTGTATGTCAAATTGTATGTTGTGGAATCATCTGACTATGAGACAATATCTATGCAGCTAATGACATTAAAGACAATTTACTAAAGGTTAGAGACAGTCTCATATAGTAACTTCAGTGTGAGTAAATGAAATGGCATGAAAATTACTGATGATTAGCATTAATGCCTCAAACGAAACAAGTCAAAGCTTGATCCCATACATTACAGTTATCGGTATGGTTACTATAGTGTATGCAGGAAGAAAAAGTGAAATCCCTTAGCATTGCATAGCGTTCTCTTGCTATTCCATGTCTTGAGTTTTCTGTATGTAACGGTTGTCCCAAAGATGACCAGTGGACAGGAAGTTATAGGCATGTTGGACAAAATGTATTTATATATTTATTTTTACTTATTTAAAGCAAAATAACTATATTGTGATATATACACTCACCTAAAGGATTATTAGGAACACCATACTAATACTGTGTTTGACCCCCTTTCGCCTTCAGAACTGCCTTAATTCTACGTGGCATTGATTCAACAAGGTGCTGAAAGCATTCTTTAGAAATGTTGGCCCATATTGATAGGATAGCATCTTGCAGTTGATGGAGATTTGTGGGATGCACAGCCAGGGCACGAAGCTCCCGTTCCATCACATCCCAAAGATGCTCTATTGGGTTGAGATCTGGTGACTGTGGGGGCCATTTTAGTACAGTGAACTCATTGTCATGTTCAAGAAACCAATTTGAAATGATTGGAGCTTTGTGACATGGTGCATTATCCTGCTGGAAGTAGCCATCAGAGGATGGGTACATGGTGGTCATAAAGGGATGGACATGGTCAGAAACAATGCTCAGGTAGGCCGTGGCATTTAAACGATGCCCAATTGGCACTAAGGGGCCTAAAGTGTGCCAAGAAAACATCCCCCACACCATTACACCACCACCACCAGCCTGCACAGTGGTAACAAGGCATGATGGATCCATGTTCTCATTCGGTTTACGCCAAATTCTGACTCTACCATCTGAATGTCTCAACAGAAATCGAGACTCATCAGACCAGGCAACATTTTTCCAGTCTTCAACTGTCCAATTTTGGTGAGCTTGTGCAAATTGTAGCCTCTTTTTCCTATTTGTAGTGGAGATGAGTGGTACCCGGTGGGGTCTTCTGCTGTTGTAGCCCATCCGCCTCAAGGTTGTGCGTGTTGTGGCTTCACAAATGCTTTGCTGCATACCTCGGTTGTAACGAGTGGTTATTTCAGTCAAAGTTGCTCTTCTATCAGCTTGAATCAGTCGGCCCATTCTCCTCTGACCTCTAGCATCAACAAGGCATTTTCGCCCACAGGACTGCCGCATACTGGATGTTTTTCCCTTTTCACACCATTCTTTGTAAACTCTAGAAATGGTTGTGCGTGAAAATCCCAGTAACTGAGCAGATTGTGAAATACTCAGACCGGCCCGTCTGGCACCAACAACCATGCCACGCTCAAAATTGCTTAAATCACCTTTCTTTCCCATTCTGACATTCAGTTTGGAGTTCAGGAGATTGTCTTGACCAGGACCACACCCCTAAATGCATTGAAGCAACTGCCATGTGATTGGTTGATTAGATAATTGCATTAATGAGAAATTGAACAGGTGTTCCTAATAATCCTTTAGGTGAGTGTATGTTTTGATTAATTTGGGTTATATATAATATATATATAACTCAAAAGGGCCTTATTGGCAGATATATCTTAGTTCTTGGGACTGCCTTAAAGTTAAGTAAACCCTCAGACACACACACACAAACACACCAGCCATATCTGCCTACTAACAAAATGAAGCCACACATTTACAAACACATGCCTATAAATTAAATATTGTAGACAAGATGTTTGTTATTACTGTTGAGACCCCCATTCATCAAAAACCCTGCAGCTGCCTTCCTCACAAAGCCCCTGAAGAATGGAGTGGTGAAATTCTTCAGTCAAAAGTCATGAAATCTTCTAAGCATGCAGCTTTTCTCTGAAGGGTTAAAGTTTAACACATCAGAGCAGGCTCAGGAAAATCCCTCTTCCTGAACACATCTACAGACAAACCTCAGACCTCACTAAAGCATCTGAGTAAACCTGCTCTTCAAACACAGGTACTAGATAACCCAGTGACCCTTGGACAAATGTCTCTACAGCGAGGTGGGCTGAATTAGATCGCTTCACTGCCAAATTGCCCAGAGATAAAAAATAAAAAAAAATAAAAATTTAAGGCTCCAAGCTTAACAAGCATAGGTGGACTTGAATAAATGAGCGGGAGGCTATTTAGCTTGTAAACGTATGTTTCTAGTTACCTCTACAGCTATTATAAGCTATATATCACTGAGCCAGAGCTGCAGTGTTTCCTGAAAAACTGAACCATATGCAGTTTGGGGGATTGGATGTTTAGATTGACTTTGTAAATTGTGCCCTGCTCACTCAATTACAAGGACAGAGACTCACAGGACAAGCCCAGCAGCGCTCTTAGAGAAGATACACTTCAGGTCAGAGGAAGTGCCTCATAAAGAGTTAGAACTATGAATGTTTGTGGTTCAGCAAGCAGATGCAGCACAGCGCAACCTGCTCGGAGCGTAATTGTGGTTTGGACTTATGAATGAGCATACGAGTGTACTAATAACAATGTACTTTACTCTAAACACTTAATTTTGCCCCTTTTTCCATCTTACATTCTTTCCATCTGCGCTCATTTTCATTATCAACCTGGCAAAACACAGAAGACAAGGCTAAATTGAATCCACACATGTCAGTGTTTTCATACATGATGGAGATTAAAAAAATATGGTTTCAGATGAAACATATTGCCGTCATTCTTCACCTTCAGGGCAGCAGTCACCTTTAAGAGAGCAAAAGGCCAAGTGTGTTGCACTCACATACACACTTCCCTTCCTCTCTGCATGGCTGACCTCTTTATAGGCTCGCTGAGATGTAAAGGAGTAGAGTGTAATGCAGAGAACAGCTGGCGTGACAGGCCTAAGCACACACATACACATTTGGAAGACCCTGATAGTCATGAAGATAGGTCACACACAGACACATTCAAGCCGGTTCTATGAAACCTACAGAAAAACAGCAGAACGCAGTCAGCTCTCAGTGGAGTGTATTCATGCTGAATCCACAGTTTCGCTCCCCTCGGCTGCTTTACCTGCGTCAAGGACAGTACAGACCACCAACACACACTCTAACCACTTATTCATTAAAAACACACAGTGACTAAAGGTTCTGTTCTCATAAAACACAGATAACCAGCAAACTACAAGACTATAAAGATGTTCACACTTAGCTAAACCCTTCTCTTCTAGTATACTCATGCTCACACTGTTGATATACATGTAAACAGCAGCAGTACAGTAAAACTCAGTAAAAACAGTAACAGTATCCCCCTCTCTCCCACCCCTCCCCCGTCATAACCCCCGTAAGGTAAAGACATTAGCACCTCTAAACTCCACTGCTGTCTGTACTCACCATGCTGCAGGCTGATTGTCCCTCCCTTCATTAGATTCATTTTCCAGTGAGTCCGGCGGCGTCCTGTGCCGCGTTTGCATGTGGGTGTGCGTGCATGTGTGCTGAGTGGACAAGTTTGTGTGTTGCTCACTAACCCTTCCAAACTGCAGGTCTCCAACACACTGACACACTCCCCACACACTGCAGCAGCTCACGAGGTAGAGACCGCCCCTCACTCTCTGCCCCTCCCCTCTCACACAGCCTGTCTGCCTGTCTCTCGGAAAGTTCTGGACACACCCACAGCTCAAAAGGCCCTCCCCATCACACTCTACATAAGCTGGAACAAAACATAGCAAAACAAGTGGGGAATAGTGTCAACACAAACTTGCAAACTACATAGTAAATATGCAGTGCTTTACAATTAAAAGAAACTATTAAAGGGATAATACTTGTAGTTCTAAACCTGTATGACTATTTCTTTCTTCTTTACACAAAAGAAGATATTTTGAGAAATGTGGTGGTGTTTTTTATGTTAATGGCAATACATTTTTCAAAATATCTACTACTACAGAAGAAAGAAATTCATAAGGGTGCGTAAATTATGAATTTACATTTTTAGGTGAATCATCCTCTTCGTTTAAATTGTTTTTAAATCTCAAATAATTTTTTTTGGATCAGCTAAAATCATCAAGCCAGTTTTGCTATTTAAACTAAAACTATACAAACAAATCTGTATTTGAAATAAAGCTGAAATAAAATATAAAAATTATATGAAAAACTTAAATAATGTTGCTTAGCAACTAACAGAAATAAGTACTACATTTACAAAAATTTTTATTACAATAAAGTTAAATAGAAATGGTAGAAATGACAAAAGCACATAAAATTACTATAACTTAAAATATAATTAAAATGTAAAGTAAAAATAAAAAAATAAAAAAAATAAAAATTGCATCCAACTGAACTGACTCACTTTAAGGGACCTTAACTGATTAGTACATGATTATATGAGTGGAAACAATGCTTTTGAATTCAATACGTTTACCAAAATACATAATTCAGTCAAATTTAATTACTTGTAAGAACAGAAATGAGTCAGGGACGTTTACCACACTTTTAAAGGAAGCACAGTGGTAATCACTGTAATCTGGATTTTCACTGAAACAACCACATACACCCAGAGACTGGCACCCTGCTGACACAGTGAATAGACACGGCGCTCTAGTGGGAGGTGAAATGCTGTCCAAGATGAGTGATTGACACTTGATCTGCTCGCCACTGTCTAAAAGCTGAGAAGGGATCAACAAGGAGAAAGACAGACCGTGAGGGGTAAAGTGAACATGGGGCACAGGGGGTCAGTGCCTCAGTCAAATGCACAGCTGGTGTAAGCTGCATTAAAGCACCTCTAACTTAATTTGAATCTTAAAACACATTTTAAATTAAATAATGAATTAATTATTTGTACCTCAGAATCCTTTTTTCTCTTTCCATCTGCAGTTATTTTTTTCGACCATTACACTGCATACGTATTTTTACATTAAATAAGGATCCAACATTTTGATATATTGTAAAATGCAATTTATTCCTGTGATGGAAACGCTGAATATTTAGCAGCCATTTAGCCAGTCTTCGTTGTCACATGATCCTTCAGAAATCATTCTATAGATATATGATAATATGCATACAAATGTAACTCAGTGTTGATAAACTGCCACATATGATTGGTTCAATGAAAGCTGGGTTTAAGTAATTTTTTAACCAGTTCCTTTCAATGTCATCTTGGATATTGATTTTCTTAAGTAACATTGACAGGACTCCAATCAATAATTAAACCACATTTAAGTATATAAATCACCTTGAAAAAGTCAACAAATACATCCGTTGATATATATATATATATATATATATTTTTTTTTTTTTTTTTTTTTTTTTTTTCCTGCTGGAAACAGCATGAAAAGCCCTGAAACTCAAACATCTAGCTTTTATTTGAGCCTGATCTGCAAGAGCACAAAGGAGATTTCCCAGCTTGGTACCAAGCTGCACATAAACCTGAACACTGAAATAAGGTCATACTAATTTGAATTCACATATGTGGGTCTGTGTATTTAAGTCATCACTGGGTTAGGTTTGTCTATTTATATAGGGGTTCAGCATAAATAGAGTCTGTGCAGTGTACGACCCTGCCTCACTAAAACTCTCAATGTCAAGTATGTGACCATTCCTAAATTGAAACATATTTACTTTTAACCAGGCATTGTAAAAACACATGTTCCTTTGGCTCTAGACCAGGGGTCTTCAACCATTTACAGGCCGAGGCTTATTTGATGTATAGAGAGATGGACCAGGGACCCCTTCCTAGTGTGAAGAACTAGCAGCAATGGAAGCCGACTGTGTTTTTCGCCTTGCCTCGGCTGCGTTCTGGGACAAAAACTGGTCTTGAAAACACAGCAAAGACTACAGCCAAGGTGCATTCTGCACCTGCGTGTAGCAAATAACTATCTATATCAGCAGGTATATTCTATATTCATTATTCAAAAATGGAAACAAAGCAGCGTCTGCTTACCATTTTGAATATCTATCATGTTGTCACTTTCTTCATTTTAAGTGGCTCATGTTATGAAAATATTCCAGTATTAGAATGCTCAGGTAAGATGATGTAAATTTAGAATAGCGTTCTGTCTATGCTGTCTTGATTTCTTCACTTGCTTTCATCACTTTCGCTTTTATTCTTGTGCACTGACTTGTTCGTAAAACTGAACAGCCAATCAGTGTGATCTCTCTCTCCGACGGCCCTGATGTTGATTCTACATGCAGATTTGGGTGAACTGCTGCCGACGTGTGGAACACACTGCAAAAACTAGCCCGACAGACTCTCACAGTAATCTATCTATATTGCTATGATACTTACAATGCAAAAACATTTTAAAAAGTCATTACTGATGTAGAAAGTAGTTCTACATTTTACTTTGTACTCTTAAAACATAAAAATTTTTTACTTTAGCTTCTTTAACTTTTAAAGGTGCAGTGTGTAGTATTTATGAGGCTCTAATGACAGAAATGCAATATAATATACATAACTATGTTTTCAGTGGTGTATAAAGACCGTACATAATGTTATGTTTTTATTACCTTAGAATGAGCCATTTCTATCTCCATACACCGCAGGTCCCCTTACAGTGAAGTCACCATTTTGCGGAGTCATGTTTCTACAGTAGCCCTAAACGGACAAACTGTTCTACAGAGTGCTAGCTACTCTCTGCTGTCTCAGACGACGACATCTTTGTCCACTGTCTCTATGTGCTTTGAAAAGGAGAGGGGTGAGCGGTGGGTGGTTGCAATTCGCAACCTCACCACTAGATGCCGCTAAAATTTACACAGAGCACCTTTAAGTGAACTTAATTAAACAATGTATTTTTATTTATTTTTCAACATAATACTGCAGTACTGCCATGGATACCCTATTCATAATAACCTATCCTATTCTTAACCCATCATATTTTTAATGGGCAGTGGAAGCAGCAGGAGTGCTTGAGAAAACAATTCTGATTGGAGTCACTAGTAAGGGCACAGAACTTACACACTTCACTTTAAGATTATTTTTGAGGTGCAATAATAAACCTCTTAACAGGTACCTCATGGTGAAAATACAGAATTCTGCTGTCTGAATCTCTCTCACTAAAAGTTTGTGAAGAGCTGGGCTTGAGGGAAGGGGTTAAATGCAGGGGGACCAGGGGGAGCCAAAGCACTCCGCATGTATACTCGCATTCCAGTTGCACACTAGGAAGGCATGTAGGAAAGATTCCTCAAAAAAAGATCAACTCGCTGCCATGCCATTACAAATTAAATTAAAAAATGAAAATAAAACATTTTGAAACAAAGAGAAGAGAAAGCATGACAAATATATGTACTGTACATTGTATCTTAAATATTCGTATTCATATTTCCAAAAGCATTTACAGCTTAGTTGCATATAAAATAGTCAAAAAAAGTATAAAATGAGTGTAGTATATGTTTAACTTAACATAATATAAATATATTACAATTCCCGGATGTGTGTGCATTTTGTGCATTCCGTCTACCCCTGTAAGACTTTAACCATTTCTGACACTGATATGTTACCTTGTAAACAGACACAAAAAAGCCCACACAGTCGCTGTATGGCAGGAAGAGGAAAACGCTGTTTTAGTTACTGTTGTTGTGAGGGAGAGTGGATATTCAGCCATGGGGCAAAAAGCAGTTCTTGTGTTGCACCCTTTGTTAATGGCTCATTATATGACCCAATGCTGTCATCAGGAGTAATACTCAGTTCCTGTGTGTGTGTGTGTGTGTGTGTGTGTGTGTGTGTGTGTGTGTGTGTGTGTGTGTGTGTGTGTGTGTGTGTGTGTGTGGCACACTTTATCACAGGCTATACAAGCAGAGCAGGGTTTGAGGTAAAATAACCACTGGGCTGCTCTACAGAGATGCCCTGGCTTCAAGTCAAGATTTCAAGACAAACCAGTCCATGTAAAGTGAAAAGGAGCTCTTATACTGAATGTAATCGACTAGCCATTATTTCCGAATTAATCAAACTGAGAACAACAGAAAAATATTATTTGATTCACATGCAATTGGATCAGTCTGAGGCAGGAGGACTTATGTCCAGATGAAATCTCAGAAGCTCATACATCTTTACAGCAGGTTTTACACACATACAACTTCCATAGTATCTGGCAAGGGGAAGGACTACCTCTACAGGCCAGAGTGAGCGTGTGCTTGATGTCTTGTGATAGAGAGGTCTGATAACATAATGACTGATCAGCATAACACTGTTCAAACAACAGAAAAAAGGATGAAATAATAAAAGGAAGGAAGGAATGGGGACAAATAATCACTACAGCTGTTTTTTTTACCTTTAATGGTAAAAGAGGCCATAAATGAGGAAGACTACAAACCTCTCCAGACATACCAGAGATAAGAATCAGTGTGTATGTGTAGCAGCACAACAGGCCCAGGCCTCAGGCAGCAGGCAAATGAGAAATAAACTAAAGCCCAAAGTATACTTTGCTCATCCACGCACTGTCCACGCAATGTGACTTAATTTTCATCATCAGGAGGGTCCACGGATGTCCATGCACAGCCCAATTTTGCAGGACGGTGCACGTACAACAGCACATGTGTGACTTGAGCGCTTAAAAAAAAGTCCACTAGATAGTGCGCATGTGCCGAACGCATCTTTCCGTGCTCATGGTCAAAGGAATACACTTTGAAAGGCTCACACGCTCAACTGTGCATGAGACGGAGTAGAACACGGAAAATGAAGTATACCTGGGCCTTGATGCAACACATAAACACCTAGATCCCTGAAGTACTGTACTCATAGACTAAATATTTCACTCTTTGTGCTTGTTAATGTAAGCTGCAAATCTCCAACATTGTGTTTTAATGAACCCAAATAGTCTCACAAATGTTTTTTTCTCACCAACTAGACTAATAAGACCAACCAGTAAGGACCAAATACTGATTCTTCTTTAAGCTGGTAAAATTTAGACTATGCATCTCCCAATGATTATTTTACACTTATAGTATGCCTAAAAAAGTCACTAAGCATTTTTTTCCCCCATTTAAAATCATTTTACACATTTATTAACTAAATTTACTATCGTACTACTCCTACTATTTCTGCCATATCTTTACATGGCAGAAACAGCTAAAGTAGTATGATAGTGTGCCCTACTGAATATAGCCATTATCTTTGCAATTCCACTTAACATTAAAAAAAACGGCTGCATCCAGAGTTAGTGAAACAAAGTGATTGCTGAAAACATGACATTACTTAGTGCACCTTTACAATGACTTATTATTGGCATTTATTTTTTTGCTTCCACACAGACTCTCAAGATTTACAAACATAAATGATGGAAAAACAAGACCGTCTGTCCTGCTCTGCTTCTCCAGAACGCAATCTGATTAAGTTATTAAACATGAAAAGAGATGCAGTTTGTCTGGCAGGACTGACTAATGCACTGCTGATACTAGTTAACCTGAAGCCCCCTGCTTTTTTTTGAGGGGCTCAAGGGACAGAGAAACTGATTTATTTTTATATTTATTAGATTACACGGTTTATATAAAGAGAACAAGATGAGAGAGAAAGAGAGAGAGAAAGAGAGAATAACAGATGACTGATCAAAACAGGACATGTTTGTTCCATTATACAATATGGATGGACAAAAAGCAGCAACACAGATACAACCTTAAATCATGAGAAGAAAACAAACTGGTACAGAGACTGCTGGAATAAACACTCGTGTGTTCCCATAACAATTACATCAGTTTGTGCCAATATCTGTCGAGGGAGGTGAGCATTATCAGCCAAAACCAATAGAGATATAGAGAGATGGAATAGACAATCTGAGCTCCACCCATATCAGCAATGAAAACAAAGATTAAACAAAGATTAATGAATGGCAAACACACGCGAGGTTCACTGAATGAATATGCCATGTGTTTTCATATGCTGAAAAAAGCTGAGAGAGAATGAGCATCAATGAAGAAAGAGTCTGTTTTCCTTCCCAAGAGGAAAACAAAGTGAGAACCATCATAGATTTCAACAGTTAAACCACATACCTGTAAATCCAGGTGTGCTAAAATATGCACTTTGGGAAAGGGGTGCTTGCAGGAACGAGGTGCCTGCAGGAATTCTGACACAGAGAAAGAGAAAAGTGTTTATTTCTAAAAGACGGAATTTCTGGCATCAAATACCTTCCAATTCAAGCTGCGACACTTCCACTGGGACAGATGGACAGACAGACTTCTGTCTTAACTTCACGTTAATGTGAGTGATTTGTGCTGAATCACAAGAGATGCTATGAAAGATCAGTTTAAATTTTTAACAGGGGCCTGTATTACCGCTAATTCTTAACCTTAAGGATCAAGGTCAGCAAAAGGACAGGGACTGCCACACACACCAAGCGCGCACACACACACCTGGTTTTCATGTTTTATGGGAACTTTCTATAGACATAATGATTTTTATACTGTACAAACTGTATATTCTATCCCCCTGCCTACACTAACCCTACCCCTAAACCTACCCACCACAGAAAATTTTCTGCATTTTTACATTTTCAAAAAACAATCACTTAGTATGATCAAAGTCCCTATCAAGGAAAGTCAGTTTTGCCATATTTGCAACGCCTCCAGGCAGCTATTTCGGGCATATATGACCAAGTCCTATCTATTTAAATGGGGGAATCCTGGAATCTAAAAAACTGCTTGCTGAACTCACAATTAAATAACATATTTCAAATCAGCAACAAAATTATTTCTTATGCTCAAATGGCATTAAAAAAGCGTATTTTTCAGGCTAAACGAGCCAATGCGCATGTGCAGTCCTAAGCATGAGTCTCAGGTTTCTATGGGAACCGGAGCTTCTAATGGCAGCTGCAGTGATGCAATGACTTTACCGATCAGCGATTGGCTCTTTTACTTGAGAAGGCGGGACTATTCCGCCATATTGCGCCTTGCATTTTCTCCCATTCATGAGTAATAGGAGTGAACCACCTTTCTATATCTAGTCTTTGGTATGATTTATAAGTGGTTTTCCTCATGGGGACCAAAAATGTCCCCACAAGGACAAGGAATTTGGATGTTGCCATCTTTGTGGGGCCATTTTCCCCCATAATGTAGGGTTTACCAAGACACACAAACTTTTGCAATTTGCAAGGATTTTACACAAATAGTTATTCTTCATCAGCGCAAGGGTGTTACTTTTCTGTTCGACTCCTAGAGCTTATCTAAAAGCAAACCATTTAAGTCCATTGTGAGAGAGGATTACCCCCAGATAAAACTGTGACTGGCTGATGACATTACACCAGTCTTTAATATTGACTTTAGCTTTGTAAATCACTGCTGCTCTGTGTGCATGTCAGTTACAGCCTCAACAAAGACTAGATTAAAAATGTGCTATCATAATCATTCATCACATAAGACAGACAGACTTTATTAACTGTTACACCGAATCCTGAAGTCATATCAACAGCAATCTAATGCTTCTAGCATTTTTCTTTTCTTGTTGAATTCAGTAAATTAAAATGGAATACAATTACTTTATATTTTTGTGGGTCTACCAGGTTGCTCTAGAAGTCACTGTGCCATTTAATAAGTGTAGCATCTGCTAAATAACGACTTACTACTAAATCTTCTTACATCAGAGTTCCATCTATTTTAATCTATTTGTGTCACTAAGTGTCTAATGAATTGACGGTTAACCACAGCTAGACATCCTTTTGTGGCCATAAGCACAAGTAATCCTCACTGAAAATAATAAGACATGTCCACACATGCTCATAAGTGCACCTGTAGTCTGAATAGTTAAATAAAACCAGAGCATACAAGTCTAATAAAACACTTAACACTGCTTCTTTTACACCAAGCTGAGGTAAGGTAAAAATCAAAAAATGATGTGAGATGTCTTTAGGTGCTCTGCCGGTCACCTATTGAGTCAACGTCTGTGTTTTTATGTTTGACATGAGTAAACACACCCTGAACACATTTTCAAATCATTCTGGGACACACATGAGAGGTTTGCGGTTTAAATAAAAACCTTTTGTGAAGGCAGTGAACTGCCTGTTACACCGAGTCAGTGCTCCTTTAATATAGTTCACCCAAAAATAAAAATGATCCCATAATTTACTCACCCTCAAGCCATCCTAGGTGTATATGACATTCTTCTTTCAGACCTCCTTCCACATTCAACTTATGAAGAAAGTGTCATGCCTCTCACAGTTCAAAACGCTTACGCTATGTCCGACGTCATCGTCACGTCAGTTACGCTTTTTCCGTGAGTTGAATACGGAAGATGGTCCGCTGGAAGCTAGATATTTTACTTTATAGCGTTTTAAATATGGATATTTTTCTTACAAAAACCCATCGATTCGCTTCAGAAGGCCTTTATTAACCCCCGGAGCCGTATGGATTACTTTTATAATGGATGGATACACTTTTTTGGGTTTTTACATTTTGGGCGGCCATTTTAATGCTTGGAAGAGCCAGGACATTTTTTTTTATATAACTCCAATTGTATTCGTCTGAAAAAGAATGTCATATACACTAGGATGGCTTGAGGGTGAGTAAATCATGGGGTAATTTTCATTTTTGGGTGAACTATCCCTCTAAAACATAAGAAAAGCCATGTCAGAAGCAAATGTAAAATATTTCAAAATGTTGCTGAATTCTTTATATCAATGTGACCTAAATATAAATATAGCTTTCCTATTATAATCCTTTATCAATAAATGTATACATTTTATATATAACTTTAGGCAAAATAACAAAAAATAGCCAAGTTACTTTGGCCAAGTAATAATTATTACACAATAATAAAAATAATGACAATGACAATAAATGATTCATTGATTAATTTAAATACAAATAAAAAATAAATATATTATTGTTATTTGTGCATGCAAACACATGGGCAAGGCCCTTCCTATGACACATGCTTGTGTCACCAAAGCATGTAAAATGTGTCAAATACTGAAAGAGACTATTTGTACCCATCAGTGTTTCAGACAGTTCACCCATAAGCCATTAAGTAAGACTCACCAACATTATTAACCCCTAACCTCAGCTTCAACACACACACACATACACACACACACACACACAGAATAAATGTTTCCTTCAGTAATAGTTTCCTTCATAAATATCAATGATATACCTACAGCATGTACATTTATTATGATGTCTATTTGAATGATGGGCCTGGATGGGACACAAGCCATTGTGGGAGGAAACACCACAGTGATAGTGACCAACATACATTTCACTTATTTCAAATACAGCCACAGTCAACAACTACAGTCCAATAGTTCACTATTTGACACTTTCACACTTTCCAAGAACACAAAGAACGGACTTTCTCTGCATTCTCGAAGAGACTGGTCTTGCCAGGCCACTTTGAAAGAACGAACTCAGAAGGATGTCTTGTTGCTTAACTGACCGCCCCAGCATAGCGGCCAATGCACAATAAATACAACATAACATCACAAACAAATGTCATAACCTATTAAAACATTTATTTCATATTATATATTAATTAGGGCCCGAGCACCGATGGTGTGAGGACCCTATTGGAATTGCTCAGCCTATTATTATTCTTCTCCCAAATGAATCGCATTTTTGATGGCCTAAACATGCTCGAAAACTCATGAAACTTTGCACACACGTCAAAAGTGGTGAAAATTTACGTCTGATATGGGTTTCAGAATTAGGCGTGGCAAAATGGCTCAATAGCGCCACCTACAACATTTCAACGAAGTGCCCCTCCCGCTATGTTTAACGTACAGGTATGAAATTCGGTAGACACATGTAACAGCCCAATACCTACAAAAAAGTCTCCTGGTACGAAATCTGAAAACCAACAGGAAGTGAGATATTTTGAATTTTCTTTGCAAAATTGTTGCAAATTTTGCCATTTCCAGACGTTGTACTTTACCGAACTCCTCCTAGAGATTTAATCAGATCATCATCATATTTGCACAGTCTAATCTAAAGGCCTTTGTGACGTTAAACTGTGAAGATCTTGAGTTTTCCCTGGAGGGCGTGTCCGTGGCGGCCTGACAAAGTTCGATGTTTCACCATGAAACAGGAAGTTGTTGTAATTCGGTCATACAATTTCCGATCTGCCCCAAACTTCACATGTTTGATAAGAGTCCTGACCTGAACACGTCTACACGCCAATATTCAGTTATAGTCAAAGCGCCACCTGCTGGCAGGAAGTGTGGCACATTGAAGTGACTTTGCCATATTTCTTCTATATTTACCCGCTTAAATGCATGTCGCCCACTATTCGCTGTTTTCCTGAGGCCACCAGGCGGCGGTGGCCCCGGGTGCGAGGGCCCTTTAATCGCTGCTTGCAGCTTTAATTTTATACTGTATTTTTACAATACATTGCATGTATTTGTGAAACAAACATGTTTAATGTTACTTATGCTTTGTCAGTGTAATATGCCATTTAAAATACACGTATTCATATCGAACCGTTTCGGTCCGGGCCTTCCGGTACAATGCAAGTGTACCGAACGGTACGAATGCAATCTTTAACAGTTAACAGTAGGCTTGTTTTACGTGCGGAACATACTTGAACATACATGACTTTAATGTGACATGACAGATCGCCATTGTATAGGTGTGTCAGTTCAATCGGCAGAGCAGCACGCGAGTGAATGCGATCATCTCTTCCTAGTCAAAGAATAAACATGAATCAACATCTTCTGAAGGTATGTTGAGGATACATTACAACTTACTGAAACGTATCATATGTTGTGTAATCGCTCAATCAGTGTTTCAACTGTAAACAATGCAATGTCACGTAGCATTACATTTACCTCAGACAGTCATTCAGTGTCCAAAGCTGGTTAGTTCACTAGAGAAATAAACTATTTCGCTAAATATATGCACTATATTAGCCTATATATTCATCATATTCTACTTAACCTGTTAGTGATGTCTTGATTATTTAATGTATGTTTAAATAAATCTGTCATGAAAATGACAGCCACTGTGTATAAATGATTATATTTCAACAACGAATTGGAGTAAAAACATAATTTTATAATTAGTTTTAGAAGTGAATGCGAAAACTGCCTAATGTGAAGTTTACATGTTTGCATACAATGTTATTTGAGTGTTGATTATTATGTTTAAAAATTGGGCTCTGTTGTTAACCTTTAATATTATAGTAATGTGCAAGTAAGGGCTCCCTATATAGTTTACACTTTACAGCATTAGCAGAGATATTTTTCTTTTGTTATAATTGAATGTATTTAAGGACAGACACAATTTGTTCAGTAAACCACTGTTTAGTAAAGATGGCACATATTTGTGAGCTTGCAGAGGGAATCTCTTAAGTGAGAACAAGAAGTTTTAAGCTTACAGGTTTCCGTACGCCATCCGCCCGTACGGAAGAACCCATCCTGGTACTTTCATGCGTCCACACTTGCCTTCTTGAGTATTGGAATTGAACTTCGATGGTTGATGATGACATAGTACAATAACACAAGGATGCAAGATCGCTTAAGGACGCATATTTAGAAACGGTCTATGTGAAGCACTTTTTTTTTTTCAATTGCATTCGTAGCACTTTCTGCACAGTGAATAAGACTTTTGTCAGTTTAATTTGGAATAAATAAAAAAATCTGATTTTGGATACAATAAAGACATTCGTGCATGCAACAAGCCTTTATATACATGCTGACATCAGTTCAGTTCATTGTGTGAATTTGTGAAATCGGTGACATCATGCGCATGTGTATTACACTACTGACCTGGTATGCGTAATACAGCCCTTTTAGTCATTTTCGCAGATCCGTGTGAACAAGGATCGGTTTGACAACGTTGTTGTCTGTTTTTAGTACATCGTTGTCTCACTTTGTGGACCAGCGTTAAGGTGCAATATTGACACCTACTGTACTTTGGGATGTCAACCAGATACTGGCACTGGATTATTTACGTCATATTATCATATGTGTACTATACATTTTAAATATTACGGTTATTTCCAATACCGGTATATTGAGACCCTTAATTAACATGATAACGATATTTAATTTTTTTTTAATATCACATCATTATCATCAATACCAATATATCGCAACACCCCTACTACACACATTCATACTATATAGAACATACTTTTATCTGTCGCAAAGTACGTAGTACTTATTAAAAAGAGAGTATGCGATTTTGTATGCACCCAGACAAATTACATATCATTAAAGGGCTGAACATTATTGTTAGGAAGTGCATTAGTAATGTGATTTAGGGATAGAAACTCACTAACAGGTGGAGCCCTGATGACTTCACTCACCTGTGACTAATCAGAAGGGTGCTCTTTATATCCCAAATTTGGGCAATAACAAGGACCTTGATCCAAGTAACTGGATCACTGATGACTCAAGTTTTCCACAACATGATTACTTGGCAGTACGCTGATTAGTAAGGTAACTGATTAAGACACACCCTTTGAGCGTGAACACAAGTGTCCTCCTCTGTCTCCTTTTTCCATCACCTAAAATGGGAACTCTCCTGGGCATCTCCAATCTGACAAACACAGACCACCTTGTTAGGACTGACTCCAATGTTATTTTTAATCCCATAAGGATTGATTTTAAATTAAGAGCAGAAGCTTTGGCTAGTCTATTTCCCCTAGACCAGAAACCCTCAACCTTTTTAAATCATTGTCTACAACATTTTGTATAATAAAAAATATTTTAAAAACTTTATTTAAAAACTATATTTCTCACTCACAATTTCTACCTAATAAAATATTTCAGAGCTTGACAAAACTAGAAAAATGTTTTTTTTTTTTTATCATTTTAAGGCCCATTTGGACATTTTCTGATGCCCTAGGCCACGCTTTCCAAAAGCATCATAAGCCTAAGTTGATCGTAGAACAATACCTACGATCCTAAGTTGATCCTACGATCAACTTAGGCTTACAATGCTTTTGGGAAATGCAGCCCTGGACAGTGTTCATGTTATATTATCCCAGCCGGGCCTCTCACACCTTAACAATGATTTAAAGACATTTTTCTTCAGTGAAAGAAAAGAGAGGATACATTTAAAATATGGTTCTTTGTGAAAAAATTATACATACATGCACCAATCTCATTATTCACAGTGAAACCCTAATGACTACTAAAAAGATTTTTTTTTTGGCAAAACAGGAGTGTGACTCCTTTAACCTCTTAACCAGAAGGGATGTGCTGAGAGTCAGCAGAGAGAGACTTGGACATGACTGCAGGATTGAGCCAGTCCACCCAAGCAAACTGAGCATTAAATGTATGTGGCTTTAGTCACAAAGTTCAGTGTTATTCTCTAGACTGTTCTCTTTTCACCTTTATCATATTCCATTGTTCAGTTTTTCCTCTATCTTTATTTTGTTATCCAAAACATTATTATTTAGGCAGAAAGATGGAGACAGACAGATCCTTGGTATTTCACTAAATGAAGAGGAGACAACAGGAAACAACAAGCCATGATTGCGATGCACGAGAGATTCGAACCAGATCTGGGTTTTATGAGCATCTGTTTTTGTTTTAACACTCTGCTAGTTCTTATCAGATATCCCATTCATAAACGATGTGGAGAAACTGAACAACATGTGGACGTAAACAAGAGTTGAGGTTTTCTGCAAAAAATATTACAGTCTGGCCACCAGGAGAAGAGGTCAAAATATTCCTCCTATCCAACTGCCATACCACAAAAAGGCTTTTCACACTTTAAATAGTTATCCCTGGGTCATTCTTAACCCTGGGTAAACGGAATCCTGGGTTATCTTGTTTTATGTTTCACACTGCTCATAATAAACCCGGGGTTAACAATTAATCCTGGGTATTCATAATCTGACATTTCATACTGACATTCCTAAACCCTGAATGGACATTTCGGACTATAAAAGGTAAGAAAGAAGTCTCTTCTTCACTCAAATTGTCGTGTTTTCTGTCAGCATTTGTCATTTTTCCTCTCAAACGCAGAATTTACTATTTATACAATGCGCAGTGTTTCCGTGATTGTCCAAAGTGCACAAATATGAGTATGCAATTGGTTGTCTGTTGCTAAGCGTCTAGCTGTAAAATTCTAACAGCTTTCTGTTTCACACTGTACAAGGTAGCCACCGCAATGCAAGAGTGGGGCTAACCCTGCTTGAGCACAAGGTTTCAGAACCCTGGGTAAAAAGCGTTTGTAACCTCGCATTTAAAGAGATGAAAATTCTGAAAATGAAAATTCTGTCATTAATTATGTCATGTCGTTCCAAACTAGGGGTGGGAAGTTCAAATTACTCACGGTTCGGCTTACATCACGGTTTTAGGGTCACGGTTTCGGTACAGTTTGGTATGTGCTATGTTCAGGGTAATATTTAGGACATTTGTCAAATAAAAATAAACAAAATATGAACAAATTATCAAACTACAAGCAACAGCACAAATACATACAATAGAACAAAGATGCATATAAAATAAACAGTGCTTTTCAGGTTTTTCAGGTATCTAACAGTGGTTTTCAAAAACAAAAACTGAATAATCAAATATAAAACAATAACATTGCATTTTATAATCTTCACTGTATAAATTAAATAAAGATGAATCATTATTAAAGTTACAAAAGCTATTCAGTCAAGAGCAGAGAGTAATTTCTTAGTCATTTGTTGTTTGATTAACATTAAAAACACAGACAACAGGAAAAGGCTTCTTTCCCTTTAAGAAATAAGGGATGGGAATTTTTGTCAATTTCTCATTTCGATCATCAATAGGTCTCAAAAAACGATGGTACCGTAAATAACCAATCAGAAAAATAGACAAATATTTTTTAAAGTCAGGGCGATCATTGTTTTCATGATCGATTGTTTTCATGATCGATCGTCGCTGTCACGTTCGAGTACTCGATTACTCAACCACTGTTGCCCATCCCTATTAAGAAATAATGCACATTAGTAGATACTGTTACACATGAACACACATCTTTATGGACTGTTTACGTTTTACTTAAGACATAACCTACTATGTTTGCTATGATTACTCACCATGCCGTTGACATATTTTTTGTGTGAATTTGTCCTTTCAAGCGCAAGACTTGAACGAGAACTCAATATTTGCGGGCTATCTGCTGTGTACATGTATATGACTGAGCAAGTCATGTTCTAGCATACACACTCGCATACAAGAGTGACTGTTTTGTCCACGCTTCTTGATCATCGCTGTTGTTGTAATGTATTGGGAAGCCAGAATGTGTATCTATCGACAGAAACATACATTAACCTAACTCTCTCTGTCTGTTTTACATGTTATTTTCAACAAACCGTATTATAGATGCATCATCAGATTTGAGATGAACCGCGGTGCAAGTGTGCGCCGAACCGTGGGTGGAAAACCGTACAGTTAGATTTTTTTACAGAGAACCGTTCCACCCCATTCCAAACCCATAAGACCTTCGTTCATCTTCAGAACACAAATTAAGATATTTTTGATGAAATCCGAGAGCTCTCTGACCCCTTCATAGACAGCAACTTAATAAGCACTTTCAAGACCCAGAAAGGTAGTAAAGACATCAATAAAATAGTCCATGTGACTACAGTGGTTTAACCTTAATGTTATGAACAGACGAGAATACTTTTTGCGCGCAAAAAAAAACGAACTTTGTTCAACCATTTCTTCTCGTCTGTGCCAGTCTCCTAGCAGTTTGCGTTGTAAATATAGTGCAGATGCTGTTCATGTGAGCACCACGACGCATACGTGTGATGCTGATGCAGGAGCTGGCCAATGGTGAGCTGCCGTTCTGACGTAAAACCGCTTAGAACTCAGAAACGCTGCACTGTATTTACAACATAAATTATTTAAGAGTCTGGCACAGCTTAGAAATGGTTGAATAAAGTCATTATTTTTGTTTGTTTTTTGCGCACAAAAAGTATTCTTGTCACTTCATAACATTAAGGTTGAACCACTGGAGTGACAATTTTAACAATGTTTTTCCTACCTTTCTGGGTTTTTCATACCTGCTAATTAAATTGCTGTCTATTGGTCAGAGAGCTCTCGGGTTTCACCAAAAATAACTTAATTTATGTTCCGAAGATGAACGATGGTCTTACAGGTCTGGAACGACATGAGGGTGAGGAATTAATGACATAAATGTCCTTTTTGGGTGAACTAACCCTTTAAATTACAAGTGTGAAACACCCGGGGTTAAACGCAGTGCCCTAATGACAAATAAATAAATGTGCAAAAATAAATTTGTTTTTAGCTCTTTTTTTCTTCTTCATCCAAGCTTTACCATTCTGAATTTATTTCAAAAGGCCAAGGACTGCATATGAAAACCTCTCGTAATCCTGTTCAAGGAACTTTAATCAGAACCGAACAGATGTTCAAGGTATCAGGCTACATTAATGAAACTAAATGAAACACTACTGAAATAAATGTAATAGACATTGTGAGAAATCATTTCCTGATTTAAACATTACATTTATATTGAGTGGAGTGCTAATGCCAACTCTGTTCTGGACCCACTTGATCTTCCCCGTTGAGCCAGAGGATTCACCCATGGCCAACATGTTATGCAAACCGAATGAGACCTAGATACCATCACTGGGGAAATCACCAGACTGTTTGTCTAATTTAACATGAAACACATGATATTCAGAGAGAAAGAAAGAGAGATAGGATATGCTTTTGTTTTAAATAGAAAAGTGAAGAGTATAACCTGATGTAATGAAAAACGGAGAATCCAGAGCCAGGGCTAAGTGTCAGAAAAAAACTTCACTAACCTAGCGCTTCATTTCATCACATAGTTAACTGCCAATGTTTTCCAGTTTCTCTCTCATATCTACGTGTAATCAATGCATGAGCACATAAGTATCAGGGATATAGATGGGAGAAGGCAGATGGTTGGAGCTTCAACAGAGGAAATTGAAGTTTAAGGCAGTGTTCACTATTGTCTGCTACAGACATACTGCAATATCCGGTCCTTGGTTCTTTCCCTCTCTGTTCTTCTCTGTTCAAGCAAAAAAATGACTCATAATCACCCATAATACCATGCAGCAGTTGTCTGGGGCCCTGTGAGGTGGGTCCTCTATGGTAGAGAGGGGGCCCACCCATAAACAGTCCTGGGCCTGTGAATTTTAGTGACAGCTCTACCAGGCAGTGCTTATTTTGCCCACATGACACTGATAAAAATGTCAAGGGGTCTTGCACATCTACTTTGAGGCCAATCTGTGATTACTTCAATTGGTGCTGGCAGTCCAACACATGCCTTCACACAACATAAATACTTTCATGTGCCTCCACAAACTCTCTGCAACAAAGTTCATATCATAAAACATACTTTTCACTGGGTAAGACTCATACATGAAGCATGTCTTTCCAAAATATTTTCAATGCTACACATAAGATCAGTTCCTCATTTTGGAGTGATGAAAAGAACTCTCTGCTGGACAGAGCGACAGAGTGGGAATGTTTCCCACACTTTCACTGCCCTCTAGGTCACACATTGTACCTTCAGGTCCAGATGTAGTGCATAGAAGCACCCAGCCGTGACGGCACTGTACACACACACACACACACACTAGAGCAGGGTTCACAAAGAAGTCTCGACATAATTCAGAGTAATAAAACTTCACCAACTGGCCAACTTAATAATTTGATCCAACGCATCATCTTCAAGAATAAATCAGCAATCAAACATGCAAAAACTCAAAAGGGTTTCACTCCAGGGTAACAGGGATCTGGTGGGGGCCCTATGTTTGTCAGTTCAGGTTTGAGTGGCTATTCTTGGGACATATAAAGCAGTCAGGGTTATGCATTTACTATGATATCCTACTCTGTGCTACATACATAACAGACAGATGACGATGAGAATCCAAAATTGAAGAATTTGTTCAGTTCAGTCCTTCTACATTTTGCTATGAGTGCAAGGCGGGTGTAAATTACAAGAGCGCTCTTCAATTGGACTGAGGTGTCAAACGGGCTGCAGCACTATTAAATCAACAAAGTCACATTCATCCTGCCACATCCAAAAGTTCAACCGCCATTCATCTGAACTCCCCATTGACCTAGCTGATGTAAGAACGGTATTCTTTATGTGTGAGGTTAATGGTGTGTGAACTCAATGCAGTCACAGCACACAAAGTCTTAACAGGGCTATTTAAAAAAAATACTGAGCCGTGCAGGCATCTGTCCGTGCGCACACAGACACACACACATTCCAGCATAACACTAACGCCACCAATCACTCTCTGTACGTATAAGTAATAAGCCAAAAAAAAAGGTTTATATTAGTACCGAACAAACACTTTTAAAGTATTAGGATGGCCCAACATTAAAAATATAAATAGAATAATAAATGTATGTGGTATTGATATGATCTAGAAAAGTGGTTCTCAACCAGAGGGACGGGGCCCACTAGGGACTTCAGCAAACTTCCAAGGGGGCACCAAGATGACTTAAAATGTTCTAAAATAAGACAAAACAGGCATTAAATTAAGCTAAAAATAAAAATAAAAATACATGTATCCCTCCATGAACTGTTTTTTGTCTTTTGAGGAACCAGGGTTTCCATGTTCTTGAAAACCCTGTTTAAAAATTTGATTTCTAGATCTGTAAGTCATGTAAATTACTAAAACTCATTGGACAATTTTATAATGGATATTCTAAAATATTTTATCAGATAGAAATTGTGACAAAAAATAAATAAATATATATATAGTATATATATATATATTTCATTCTTATCCAGTAAATCACTTTTTTTTTAAGTGTGATCCCTGAATAACAATTAGCTAAAACTTGAAATCCTGAAATTTCATGAATTTGTTTAATAAATATTTATTGTTGTAGCTACTTCTTTAATTTACATTAACTAGTTTTGAAAAACAAAAAAGGGGTCATTCGAATATTATTGTGCACAATGTGGGGCCTTGGAGTTAAAAAGGTTGAGAAAAACTGATCTAGTATTAGGAGTCATTTATCTGGTAAACTGACAGGACATGTCAAAAAACATTTGTAAAAAATATTTGTACTTAAAAGAAAAATGTTACAACGAACGACTTCAACAAAAAAGCTAATTACGATCTCAAATATTTTGTAAAAAAAAACCCTGAAAGGAATCTTGATTAGTTACAACACCTACTATACACATTTTCATTATATATCCATATACTGTACATTCTGATCAAACATCTATTTTAAAAAAAATTCAAGAGCATGTAATTTGCAGTATCAACATCTCAAATTCAGATAGCGAGGGAAATATTACTTCAGAGATGAAAGGAGGGGAGGACACAGTGAAGGCACGCAGAAGTAGGGGGAAAAACTATCAGGATGACTTGGAGAGCTGTGACTGCAGGCTGAGTGAGTGGACAGGCAGAATTCCAGAGACAGGTGAAGAGAGACGAACAGACAAAATGTTTAAACTAAGAGTCACTTACCCCGGCCCTTAGTAGATTCTGCACTATGACGACTACAGCAACTCTCCACTAATCCAAAGTCTTCAGTCCTACAAGATCACACTAATCAGAAAACAGCCAGTCTCTGAAGACCCTCCGGGGTAATGCTGACAGCATGTGAGAGAAAAAACACAACAAAACACCCTGTGAGATACTCATACACACACTGAGATTGCCTGTCACTGTGGTAGCTCAGCCGGGGAAAACTCCTCCCCTTTCCCCTTCTGTAAAACCTCCCTCTCTCTCTTTCGCTCAAGGAGAGTAAACTCCTTTATTTGTCTCTTTCTCTACACTGTTCCCAAATCTGCCTGCTGGGGCATGTGAGACTCTCCTATTTAAAACAGTAGGAGTAGTGAAGACTTCGACATTACAATAAGAGTTACATCATAAACACAAACGGCACTGCCTTTCACAACCAGCCAAGCCAAAAACTTTCACTGAAACCAGGAGAACATACTCATACTCAAATTACGACATGCGCTTTGTGGTCTTTGGAAATGTTCACAGTCACAAGACATCTTGATATACAACCCTTAACAAAACAGCCCTAAAGTACACTTGCCTTCACACAACCGAGAAATCCACTAGGCTGCAGGATGGAAACTGTGCCAAATGAAAATAAATGGTAATGAAGAAAAATATAAAGAACAGAGAATGTTATTTAACATTGAAAAATGACTTTTGGTGGAAACGACTTTTCTTATGCATCAATTTTTCCATATCCTCTTCCTGTATTTCTACAGAATCATTTTTCAAAGCATTTATCATGCTAAAACTTCATGATGTCAGAGAAACAACCCTAGCCATTACAAACAGAGACAGTCTGAAGTTGTTCAAAATAGATCTCCCTTTAGCTTATGATGTAAACAACACTAAGACTTGCACTTGATGGATCACAAAACGGATGGAACGGTTTCGAACTCTGGCAGAGCAGGTTGACCCACCTCTTTATGTCAACAGAAATTGCCCATGAGAGGTGTGGATGTGACACAGACACAAAGGATAAAAAACAAAGGCTTTTCTCAGATCTGTTGAAGCTTGCTTAAACACTGACTTAAGACAGACATGCCACTGAAATCCTTCTGCTAAAGGTCATCAGAAAAGAATACAGGCAGGAAATATCAGCTCGGAGTCCGGACGTCCTTTTACTGCTTTCTGTGCTCCGTGAAGTTCTTGCGTTTCGTTAATGTTCTGTTATTACTTTTATTCAAAATGCATTTGGGGATTTGTCCATGTATTCATGTAACACCATACTACTGTTCGAAAGTTTTGGGTCAGTAAGATGTTTTTGAATGAAGTATTTTATGCTCACCAAGGCTGCATTTATTTGATTATAAATACATAAAAACAGTAATATTGTGAAATATTACCAAGAAAAATAACTGTTTTCTATTTTAACATATATGTTATAATTTATTCCTGTGATGCAAAACAGAATTTTCAGCAGTCTCCAGTCTTCTGTGTCACATGATTAAGAAGGTCATCATGATCAATGATCAATATAAGATTATCCATAGAACACACATCACAACATACAAACTGCAGTGCATGGGATATATTAAAAATAACAACTGTCCATACAGTCCAGCCTCTACTGATGATTATTTTCATGCATTCTAGCAGTGTCCAATTGTTCAGTCATTGTGGTCAGAGGTCATGAGCAGACTGTCAGACATCCTTGGTAGGGATGGTTATCGAGAACCAGTTCCATTTTAGAAACGGTTCCAAATTGCCCAGAACCGGTGATTCAATAAGAAACGCGCATTTCGATTCCGCTTATCGGTTACTGTGTGCGCATTTTATTGTTATTTTTAACCATTTGAGCGCAAAAAAGACGCGTGCGCTGTTTTCTGTGCTGCAGACAAACACACTGCACACACACATGTGCGCACAGAACGGTTTCTCATAGTAAATGAATAGTGCACGATAATGAACTGAGTTCTCTTCCTCGTGTTTTTGCACAGCACGTGAATGGACAAAAACACACAAAAATGTCAAAATACTCAAAAAAATACATTTTTGTTCATGGTATTCAGCTACAATGAAATGTTTTGCAATAATAGCCCAATAATAAATGTGAATGATATCTAAGGGTTGTTTTTTTTTACCCTATTGGAATCAAAATTAGGAATCGATAAGAATCGGAATCGATAAGCAGAATCGGAATCGTTAAATTTCAAATGATACCCAACCCTAATCCTTGGGCTCAGCACCCCAGTTTGTCCCATAATAGCTTTACTAGGAGACGTCTACATTACAGATTTCTAATAATCTCAAACGATTTTTATTAATTTCACTGACAGTAGCAAAGAAACACATTCTACTTCATTGGAAAGACAGGAGAGAACACTCAATAAATCACTGGCTCAAAATATTATTAGTATACTCAAACTAGGAGCAATTAACTGCATTTGCACATAATATTGATTCCTTCAAACCAACCTGGTCCCCTTTTTTTCAATACCTAAATAGGAGAACTGATTCCTCTCTGTCATGAATAATGAGGAACATTTTGTGTCCCTTTATATAACTTATGTAGCTTATAGTCCTTAAATGTGTTGTTGTTGTTGTCTTTGTTGTCCTATCTTCCCAAATATGCTTATTCTTTCAACTGGAGTTAAGCTACTGAAGATAAACCAGAGTGATGGCACAAACTGGTCTGGAGAAGACATAACACATATTAAATCTACTCAGTTTCTCACTCTGTAAAACACTAGAATACTCAGGACGCTCATTATGGCAGATGGTGACGACAACTGGGATGTCTGAACTTAAGACAAGGGGTCTCCGGTGGCACAAGTGTGTCCTGCTTTTCTCCTTTACTCCGGATGCTCTACAACACTCACAGCACTCATCAGAATGTGGTCTTTACATTATGAGAGATTCACTGTCATGATCTAGTGTCAAGTGGGCTTCCTGTCTGGGGTCTCTATAGACATGGCTGACAGCTCCAGTCTTCTCAGTGTTATTCATTTATTACCACCACAATTTTTTAACGTTTCACACAATAAAAAAATAAGTTGAAAACTGAACAATAAACTTTTCCAGTGCTGACAAACACCTCTTTCATGAAGCGCTATACAACATGCTAACATTGACACCCCTAACTAGTCAGCTAACACTATAAAAAAAGATTTTTCTAACTAAACTTCAAAATTTCACATTTCTTTGTAATTTGTGAAATTTTCTTTTTAAAAAAATTTTTCAGTGTGTTTGTGATGCTCACAAAACCACATCTGATGTCTGAAGGCCCTTAACCTCCACTGCTGAGTAGATCCAGACACAGAGCAGTTTAGAAACACTGCATCTCAATGCCACTTCAATGATATTTGAAAGTAAGCAAAGGCAATTTAAGGTGTAGTTACATTTATTTTTGTATGGCGAAAAATGCAGTCATCTCAATAGGAATCCACATAATCATGAATTTCACGAGAAAAAAAATCCCTACATGGATATCACATCGTATTTAAGTTAGCCAAACTTTAAACATGCAGATTTGTTGGTTTACCGATATTTACAACGGACCTACTTTGCCCAAGAATATTAGCTAAAAGTTTCGCTACTGTGACTTTACTTCTGTGGCACAAATTTAGTCTCGTACACAGCAAATTAAGAAACATCAAACATTGTACACTGACACAACAGCGCTTTAAGGGGCGGTCACAATGCACTTATCGTTCCCCTGACTTCCATTCATACACATGCGAATGCGTCAGACCGGAAACGCAAGCTCATGCGAGAAAAATGTCACATTTCGCTGCGTTCCAAAGTTCAAGCTTGGTGAACTCTAAGCTGCGAATTTGCATCACCTGACGACGTGTGACCAGCAGAAGATCGATACGTCATGCCGTGCCCTTAATTAAAAGAACAATATTTTTGCAGTAAAGTCGAGTTTTTTATATTCTTTACACTTGTATAGTGTATTGAGTGCATTACTATTTGTTATATGTTGAATTAATGTTTATTAAAAAGACAGTGATGTCATATCACAACTGTGTCCGAAGAACTTTCGCCTGCTCAAAGTCTAGTGTGACCGCAGCTTTACTGTTCTTGTGACTCATACACCTATATTTAAATCCCTAGAAATGCCACCAACAGCCTTCAGCATAGTTGCAGTTATGAAATCAGACACTTTTGAAAGGAGAAAACATAAATGCATTCTTAACATAGTTCTGGTGCATGAGATCTGGCTGATTACAACCTGACAGCCATAAAACACAACTAACATCAACTAAATGTGTTAGAACAGCATTTTTGGTCCATTGTGTTAGACTTCAGATGTCACTAACAGTGTAAAGTTTAGCTTGAAACATTCTGAAGGACATATGAACGCTTATGACAGACACACACCATTGGACAGAACACGTGTTTACAGCCATATTCTACAATCACACGTTATGTGACTGAGCTTTCAAAAAAGCATAAAAAACCTCAACAACAATTAACGTTCACATTAACTCCATGCTACAGTGACAACCAAAGACCTGTTTCAAACCATTCGCCAATCGCTTTTGGTTTAAAATGTGTATTTATATGCCAAAACAACAAATCTTAATTCACCACATCATCAGCTCAAATGTATTAAATGTAACACACAGTTCCTTCTCAACTGACTATTTACTTTTGATCTAATCCAATGTTCTCTTGTGGAAATGCCAGATTCTGTTATTCATCTGATTCAATAGAGAATTAAAAATGACATTTTCCACAGAACCCACTTAACCGCACACACACAAGCATAACTGCTATAAAATCTACTGAGAATCTGTTCATTAAAACACAGATAGACAGACAGCCACATAGACAGACATACAGACAGATAGTGTCAGATTTGTAAGCAGAGAGATCCCATGAAGTGCTCAGCATTAGCATAAGTTTTGGGTTAACGTGCGACTCTCTTTGACCACGGCACTTTCAAATGTTATAGTATGTCTCTTTTAAATCAAAAATGTGCCCCATCTCCATCTCTTCTCCACCTCTTCATGAGTTGTGCAATTTAGAAAATGCTCCTATCCAGCAAGTACACACATGCTGAAAAAAAAAAAATCACAGGTAGTGATTATCTACAAAGAGAAGTCATGGCAAAAAAGGCCAGAGGCTGTACTTTTAAAATCACGGAACATATTTTATAATAGCTCTACTTTGTTTTGAGAACCATTTTCTTTTCACACATTTGTACAAGACTGACATATCAATTAATTGTGAATGTTTTGGCACAGACAACCATGAATGTTTCATCAATGGAAGAGACAGGGTGGCAAAACCTCATCTGATGTCATTTGCTTTGGTATACTAGCCATTAATAAAAAAGTATGTACGTGATATAACACACTATTCAGGAAAGCATGATTATAATTGTGATTACCCAGAAGGGGCCCATTCACAGAACTCGTGGAGCTCTAATCAGCTAGTGCTCCAGCCTGACATGGAAAATTCCTGTTCTCGGATTGGAGGTCCCACTGACAGATCAGCCAGATATCGGATGATCTGCTGCACAGTGACAATGCAAAGTGTCTATTAAGAATGTGAGCAGGTTTTCCACCCGGGGGAAACATTTTCACCCAGCCAATAAGGAGAGAGCTGTATGAACACTGCCCTCTAATCTACCCCAGACAGCCCCACAACTTAGCCCTGAAAGAATAGCTTCGTTCTTGGACTTCTGCACAAGGGATGGCAGCTATTGTGATCTCCACACTCTACTGCAGCTTTGATCACTTTAATGTGCACCAGGAACACAGCATCTACAGGTTGACAATGGAATTAAGAGTGCTCTGAAAGTTTTGGGTACGAAGTCTGTGATGCAGTTCATTTATCAATCACACAAAAATATAATGACCTAGAATATGAGGAAGCAGCCCACAAGCTTTGATTCTGGAAAGAAAATTAAATTATATATTATATTATATCGTTTTGTTAAAATATCATTTGGAATATCATTGGAAATATAATTTATACATTTCTGTACTTTTTCTCACACATATGAATGTGCATATGCTCACAGTCACACCCTTTAATTAGTGTGTGATTTATACAGGTATCTGTCAACTGCAGTTAACCTGCCAGGCCGGTTAATTACATCAGTTAAGCCATGAAGTTCAAGGTAATACTAAAATTGGTACACCCTCCAGACTTTTTCAGACCACAATACTTGGTGTCTTGCTGAAGTTTACCGGCATGTCCAGATTTATATATACACTCACCTAAAGGATTATTAGGAACACCTGTTCAATTTCTCATTAATGCAATTATCTAATCAACCAATCACATGGCAGTTGCTTCAATGCATTTAGGGGTGTGGTCCTGGTCAAGACAATCTCCTGAACTCCAAACTGAATGTCAGAATGGGAAAGAAAGGTGATTTAAGCAATTTTGAGCGTGGAATGGTTGTTGGTGCCAGACGGGCCGGTCTGAGTATTTCACAACCTGCTCAGTTACTGGGATTTTCACGCACAACCATTTCTAGAGTTTACAAAGAATGGTGTGAAAAGGGAAAAACATCCAGTATGCGGCAGTCCTGTGGGCGAAAATGCCTTGTTGATGCTAGAGGTCAGAGGAGAATGGGCCGACTGATTCAAGCTGATAGAAGAGCAACTTTGACTGAAATAACCACTCGTTACAACCGAGGTATGCAGCAAAGCATTTGTGAAGCCACAACATGCACAACCTTGAGGCGGATGGGCTACAACAGCAGAAGACCCCACCGGGTACCACTCATCTCCACTACAAATAGGAAAAAGAGGCTACAATTTGCACGAGCTCACCAAAATTGGACAGTTGAAGACTGGAAAAATGTTGCCTGGTCTGATGAGTCTCGATTTCTGTTGAGATATTCAGATGGTAGAGTCAGAATTTGGCATCCATCATGCCTTGTTACCACTGTGCAGGCTGGTGGTGGTGGTGTAATGGTGTGGGGGATGTTTTCTTGGCACACTTTAGGCCCCTTAGTGCCAATTGGGCATCGTTTAAATGCCACGGCCTACCTGAGCATTGTTTCTGACCATGTCCATCCCTTTATGACCACCATGTACCCATCCTCTGAAGGCTACTTCCAGCAGGATAATGCACCATGTCACAAAGCTTGAATCATTTCAAATTGGTTTCTTAAACATGACAATGAGTTCACTGTGCTAAAATGGCCCCCACAGTCACCAGATCTCAACCCAATAGGGCATCTTTGGGATGTGGTGGAACGGGAGCTTCGTGCCCTGGATGTGCATCCCACAAATCTCCATCAACTGCAAGATGCTATCCTATCAATATGGGCCAACATTTCTAAAGAATGCTTTCAGCACCTTGTTGAATCAATGCCACGTAGAATTAAGGCAGTTCTGAAGGCGAAAGGGGGTCAAACACAGTATTAGTATGGTGTTCCTAATACTCCTTTAGGTGAGTGTATATATCAGCGGTTTGCAGTGGTGTTCTGAAATGAGGAGGCAAAGTCCTCAGCTCCTCACTGTTTTTTTTGTTTTTTTTCATAAATCAAATGTAAATTGTCCCAGTTACACTTAATGTTGTCACATTTTCCTGGTTAAATAAACATTACATAAAAAAAGAAAACCAAATACAATTCTATTTTGTATTTTTACATTAATAACTATGTAATTAATGTTCTATTTATTAAAAACAAGTAGATCTCATATTTCGAATATTCCTATTTAATAATTATTTAATCGACACGCCATCCTCAATAAACCCGTCTCCGGCGTGATGCCACCGATCTTTCGAATAATCCGATCTAATATTACTTCTGACCTGTAAGGCTGCCAAAATAATAATCATACACTGTTTGTTAATTGGCCAGAGGAGAACTGAGCCTGGTTTCTCCCAAGGTTTATTTTTCTCCATTAGGACACCTGATGGAGTTTTGGTTCCTTGCCACTGTCGCCTCTGGCTTGCTCAGTTGGGGACACTACATTTTCAAATAAATATCCAAATAAATGTAATTACTAAACTAAATTAACTATATCAACTACATTACTGGAATATATATGATAATTGAAATGAGCTGATGACATCACTGTTTTCTCCAGAGCGGCTGTACAGCCGAATCAGATTCTGTTCATTATTTTCCTGTTTAACACTGTGAAGCTGCTTTGAAACAATCTGCATTGTAAAAAGCACTATATAAATAAAGTTGACTTGACTTGACTTGACTAATTTAGTTTTTAAGCATTTTTACATCTATTCCAAAATAATAATTAAAGGCAGTAGCAATTTAAACAATATATTTTATTTATGTTATTTGTGAAGTGATGTTCAGCTGTTCTATTTAATACTCAGTTTAAATACTTTGTACTAATACTATATACGAATGGAAATTCATTTGTCAAAAAGTGTGGGAGCACTGCAAGTCATATTTGTGCTTGTCTATGACTCACTGTACTATAAAAGAACATGTGCACCAATGCAAAAACATTGTTGCATATCTTATAACAAGAAAAACTTGGTGTACAGCAACGACAGTGTCTCATAAAGTAAGCAACTGTCATTATTACACAGGGGTGGAGGACAAGGCACTGCCAGCAAATGGAAAAAGTTAAGTTAATCCACCTCTAACAAGCCTCTGTCGTCTAAGAAATAAAGGCTCCTGATTGCCTAATTGCGCCTGTGTGTTTGTCCTAAAGAGCCCCATTTACATTCTTCTAAATCACCTATCAGGCATATTTCAAGTGGTTTCATAATGACCTAAAACAGGGCGATTCATTCGCGATTCGGACATTACTAAAACCCACAGAGCAATGCCTTAGGTGCACGTGTTTGTAGGTTGTAAAACATACTTTGCCCATTTAAATGTATTGGGTTTAGCATACAGACTTTGCAGGTTAATTACAAATATTCCTGCTTATTCACTTGATATCATGAACTAGCATTAGACATTTTTATGGATTTGACAGCATGGCAAAGCGATAATTGCTACGTTACCTGAGGCGATGCGGTAAACAGAAGTTTACAAGTTGACAGAAAGTGCACCTTCTGTAATCCTAACTAGCTACATTGCTAGTTAATGACTAAAATCTTGTAGGTTATTATTGTCTAGTACGTTACATGTTTACCCTTAAACGGAAAGTTCTGACTATACATTCCGATTGAATGATCCTCGTCAAAACTCCGAAGCCGTTGTCGCAATATTAATGCGCCATGTAGCTGTGATTGTGAAACACTACACAGCGACCTATATTACTTGGCGGAATAATTTATACGCTGATTATTAACAGTGCTTTATTTGAACAAATTATTTTTGAACACTGGTGTCATTTATCACGTTGCTTTTGATGCCGTTTTATAACATTAAATATTGCATCTTAATAATCCTTGACTGATTTTAGCAGGTTTTTTTTTACAAGGCCTATAATATAGCATATTTAATTATTCGTTATTAGTGCATATCATTGTCAGTAAATAGCATGTTGAGATGAAATATGACACATTATGTGTGAAGAAAATAAAGAAAAATAATGGTAAATATCCCTTGTGAACTATATATATATATATATATATATATATATATATATATATATATATATATTATTTTTTTGTTTGTTTTTTTTGTTTGTTTTTTAAACTAAATTACTGCAAAAAGTATGAACATATTATTTAATTGTGTGTAGGATATATAAAATGCTAGCTACGAATTTAGCCTTAACAAAACAAAGTAGTTGGACATTTTTAAAATGTCATATCCACCACTGTAATTTAAAATAACTTAAAAATGTTGTCAATCTGCTCAATACATAATCTGATATGTGATGGAAATTATATTTGTTAAATCGGGAAATGATAACTCACAGATAAATTACAGAATAGATGTACAGGTGCTGGTCATATAATTAGAATATCATCAAAAAGTTGATTTATTTCACTAATTCCATTCAAAAAGTGAAACTTGTATATTATATTCATTCATAACACACAGACTGATATATTTCAAATGTTTATTTCTTTTAATTCTGATGATTATAACTGACAACTAAGGAAAATCCCAAATTCAGTATCTCAGAAAATTAGAATATTGTGAAAAGGTTCAATATTGAAGACACCTGGTGCCACACTCTAATCAGCTAATTAATTCAAAACACCTGCAAAGGCCTTTAAATGGTCTCTCAGTCTAGTTCTGTAGGCTACACAATCATGGGGAAGACTGCTGACTTGACAGTTGTCCAAAAGACGACCATTAACACCTTGCACAAGGAGGGCAAGACACAAAAGGTCATTGCAAAAGAGGCTGGCTGTTCACAGAGCTCTGTGTCTAAGCACATTAATAGAGAGGCGAAGGGAAGGAAAAGATGTGGTAGAAAAAAGTGTACAAGCAATAGGGATAACCGCACCCTGGAGAGGATTGTGAAACAAAACCCATTAAAAAATGTGGGGGAGATTCACAAAGAGTGGACTGCAGCTGGAGTCAGTGCTTTAAGAACCACTACGCACAGATGTATACAAGACATGGGTTTCAGCTGTCGCATTCCTTGTGTCAAGCCACCCTTGAACAACAGACAGCGTCAGAAGCGCCTCGCCTGGGCTAAAGACAAAAAGGACTGGACTGCTGCTGAGTGGTCCAAAGTTATGTTCTCTGATGAAAGTAAATTTTGCATTTCCTTTGGAAATCAGGGTCCCAGAGTCTGGAGGAAGAGAGGAGAGGCACACAATCCACGTTGCTTGAGGTCCAGTGTAAAGTTTCCACAGTCAGTGATGGTTTGGGGTGCCATGTCATCTGCTGGTGTTGGTCCACTGTGTTTTCTTAGGTCCAAGGTCAACGCAGCCATATACCAGGACGTTTTAGAGCACTTCATGCTTCCTGCTGCTGACCAACTTTATGGAGATGCAGATTTCATTTTCCAACAGGAATTGGCACCTGCACACAGTGCCAAAGCAACCAGTACCTGGTTAAAGAACCATGGTATCCCTGTTCCTAATTGGCCAGCAAACTCGCCTGACCTTAACCCCATAGAAAATCTGGAAGATGCGATATGCCAGACCCAACAATGCAGAAGAGCTGAAGGCCACTATCAGAGCAACCTGGGCTCTCATAACACCTGAGCAGTGCCACAGACTGATCGACTCCATGCCACGCCGCATTACTGCAGTAATTCAGGCAAAAGGAGCCCCAACTAAGTATTGAGGGCTGTACATGCTCATACTTTTCATGTTCATACTTTTCAGTTGGCCAAGATTTCTAAAAATCCTTTCTTTGTAAGTAATATTCAAATTTTCTGAGATACTGAATTTGGGATTTTCCTTAGTTGTCAGTTATAATCATCAAAATTAAAAGAAATAAACATTTGAAATATATCAGTCTGTGTGTAATGAATGAATATAATATACAAGTTTCACTTTTTGAATGGAATTAGTGAAATAAATCAACTTTTTGATGATATTCTAATTATATGACCAGCACCTGTATATCTACTGTTGGACGCTATAGTAGACCAATTCGATTTCTGAAACTCAACAAGGCCAAAAGTGCCCATAAAAACAGTTATTTATGAACATGACCAGTGAAATCTCAAGATACTAATGAGGGGCAACAACAGAAAACCCTGATATTTAGTCAGGTGGGAAAATCACTTGGTGGAATCAGTTTAAAGTCTCCACATTCAAATCCCACTTTTGTTCTCTCGCCGGTGACTTCATTGCTGGTTGGGATCTGTTTCAGGGCTTGAGGAAGGGAAAATGGCACATTAGCACATAAATGCGCTGTAGTCTTTTGAGGGCAGTCTAGGGAAGCCCTGCCTAAACCACAGGGACTCCTGGGTTGAAAGGGGAATATAACTTAATTATTCACCAAAGGTTTCCTTCACTGGGCCTCCTGAGGATCTACAGTACGGATGAAATACCAGCTGAGACCAGCTAAATATGACAGACTGAAATATATAAAGAATATGTTTTCATCTAACATTAAAAAGGTAAATTACCATGCAATGACGAGAGAAACACTGGCATTCAAAAGCGATGTCCTCTCTTTTGTTAATTTTATTTCTGAAAGCTGTTCAAATTCAATATTTGGCACATAAAGATACCTATAAAAGAAAACAGTAAACACATGTGGGATAAAAGATCTGAAAATTCCATTTGAATTTAATAGGTGGATAATTTAATTCCAATTCCAATTCAATGGGGTCAAATGTTTAGGGCAATATTTTTGCTAACACGACAAGTTCAAGACAGACAACAGAGCACTGACCCACTCCATACTGTTTACAGGCACAATAGAGATCAACAAGGCCTCTTTCTCAACATTCAACACCGTACCTCTCAAGGCACAACAATCTTCAGGACATACACAGAATTACACAGCAATACAAAACAATGGGCCAGCAGCTTCAAGAACACCATGGGTAAAGTGGCCTAAATGGCTTTTAATTTAAAGTGCAAAACCTAAATTCTGTATACGATAGCATTTTATGGTATAGTAAGAACCTTAAAGGATGAAAACATCTGAAGACTGGGAGTCGACATGAGATGTACAGCAGGCAATATGTTTGTCATTGTCAGACAAATTGAAAGCAATTTTAGAAACTGAAATAAGTGCATTAGATTGCATTGGTGAGACTGTGGCCTACAGTATTACTACTAAGCACAGAAAATTCTAATGATATATAATTAATTATTTTTGATTATAAATATAGTGTCATAAAATTAAGTAATGACGGGACAAAAATGAAATAATAAACATTATACACTTTGGTTATTAAAACAGCTGTGTATAGTTTTGTAGATTAAAACACAGAATCACAAAACCCTGTTATTCTGAAAGCAAAAGAATAAAAGGCATGAAGTTGATACATAAATACAAAATAAATTAACACACCTTGCTTTTTTGCCAAACACAAAAGGTAATGTACAGCATAGAAGCTTATATATCCTGTACACAGCATAAATGTTCCTGACAATCGTCTTTGTCATCCAATGTAGTGTGTGTGGATTTGTTATGCATATTGAGATATATGCCATTGAGAGATAATGGCTGTGATTGAAGATGCATGGCCCTAACAAACTCATGTGCTTTCTGTGATGTACTGTAAGAAAATGTGTTACTTCGCCATCCTAGTCTGAAAAGTACTCATTCCTATTTTAAGATGGATTGGCTGATTTAAAGATTAAATCTGTGAGAGTAACCATGAAATTATTTGTTGTTCTTTTATGTGTGTGTGAGTGAGGGAGGAAAACTGAATAAAAACACTGTTTGACAGATGTACCCAGAAGCTCCTTAAAATGTGGTTTAGCCTTATATATGTCCAATAGTTTTTGACTATCACATATGCAGAGGTACATAATACAGGGCAGATCACTTCAAACTAACAACAACAACAACAACAAAAAAAAAACATGGAAAGTGGAATGATTTTCCTGTGCGAGAGAAACTGCTCTGTACACAAAATAACTGGATCCTCTGCAAACTCTACCAACCTTTTCTAAACCCATGTATCCTATTAGCACTAAAAAAGAAAACCAAATGAATAGTCTCTTAGAAAGAAATTTACTGACTTAAAAAATAAAGTCTGGCCTGAGGAGGTAAATGCCTGCAGTAAGATGAGTAAAGGAAGCGATTCTATAGTTGGGTTGGCTTCCTGCTTTGTGGCTCCCCACCAGAAGGTGGCACTGTCACCAGACTCCTAAGATATACACAAGGATTCCTTCTCTTTCCAGCGGATTGCGCAGCAGGTGGGGGAGGAGGTGGCGGCGGTGGCCTCAAAGACGACATTAGCGGCTGCATTTCTTGCTGCTGCTGAGAGAGGGCACCTTCCTCCTCTTCCTCCTTCCCTGTAGGGAACTTAAACTGCGCTGAACTTGGGGAACTTGTATTACTTCCTGATTCTGCACCACCACCACTTTTTCCCTTCGCAGGGGTCCGCAGGGGTCCTCCCAGCCTCGAGAGGGCGCTAACACGAGGATGCTGAGGCTCTGGAGGAGCAGGAGGAGAAGACAGGCTCTCCAGAGAGGAGATGCTCTGGTTCCAAGCCTGCTGCAGGTCTATTGGGATAATTTTGGTGGCCTCCACAGACACACAGGGAGGGAGAGAACCCCCACCGTTTTTCCATGGCAGGTTTTTCTCTCCACATGTCAGCGAGGGAGGGGCAGCAACCGGGCTCTGACAAACATCCAGGGCAGCTGGTACTGAGAGAACAGAAAGAAACACAAGAAGATATTGACATTTTGGGGATGGATAACAATCATCTCTTACTTTTTCTTACCATGTTCATATCTCACCTGATTTTGGCCTCTCCTTTGGTGTTTCTGGGGCTTTGCGAGCCACAAAAGTGATGCCCACATCATCATCTTTATCTGGATCAGAAGGATCATGTTTATCCTCCTCATATGCCATTGGAACCACAACTGGGTCTACAAACATATATGCAAAAACATGTTACACACAATGCACTGGGAACTTTAATCAGAAAATAGTTTAATTAAATGTGAAACGTCATCATCACCGTGCACATCCAATGACCAACCTTTGTCCTGCCAGCTGACATTTCGTCTGGGTTTTTCATTGGCTTCTTGCTCTTTTGCATCTGACCCTTTCCTCTGTAATACGATATTATCAAGATTTTAAAATTGTGGGAGGGAAAACAAATAAAGTAAATGTATCATATTAATAAGTTAAATATCTGTACATATCTCTGTAAGATTTTTTTAATGATGTCTCTTTTGCACTTATTTGAAAAAACAGTAATATTGTGAAATATTACAATTCTATTTGAATATATTTATATACTAAAATGTAATGTATTCCTGTGATGGCAAAGCTAAATTTTCAGCATCATTACTCCAGTCTTCAGTGTCACATGATCCTTCAGAAATCATTCTAATATGATGAATTGGTGCACAAGAAACTTTATTACCTGCTCAAGAATGTCTGCTAATTAACAGACACACACTCATTAGCAAGCCATCACTCATGATACAAATCAGTAACTACAAACATTAACCTTGTCTCTACATTGCCTTTAGGCGGTTGACCTTACACACACGCATACTTGTCTGTCATAGACTACCATGGCCTCCCTCGGGTCCAGCTAACTCATATTAAGTGTGCTTTTCTGCAGTTTTGAGCCCTTGCCTTTTTCTGACTGCGGTCCTTCTTGTGACGCTTGTAGCGAGTGGATTTAAAGGACTCCAGACGGTTGCGCATATTCCTCTGGAACACCTCCCTATCCTGTCTCTCTTTTTCACCCACTGTCATGAAGTGGCGACTGTAATGGGACTGGTACTGCAGGTACAGAGAAAGAGATGTCAACTGAAGCAAAAACATTAAGTATTACCCATTTTACTGATGCAATATCATGTTTCAGAGCTCTTTATAGTGAGAGGGTGTGTGTGTGTGTGGCACGTTCTGTACCCGTCTCCTGGGTTTGTAGAGGTTTCCAGCAAGCACATGATGTGTCTCTAGCTCTTCCTCTATCTTGGCTCCTGGCACTGTGTCAATCACCTGGAGGTCTAGACACACCCCACTGCCGTTCTCTCTCCTAAGGGATCACACACAGAGACACAGACAGTTACAGGAACCAACATGCATGGAACACATGGACATGTATACCACAGATATGCACAAACATGTCTGCACACACTAGAACACATTAAAAAAAAAAATCCTCTGAAAATAAAAAATGCAAAATATAAAATGTAATATGCATTTTATATCGTTTTGTCTAAACATTCTTGAAACAAAATACATTTCCTTGGTATTCTGTATTAAGTTTATATTAATAAAAGTGTATATAAATAATACTTTTATAGTGTTTTAAATACAAATCTCTAATTTATTTGTTACATTTAAGAAAGCAGTAACACTTTAACTAACCATGAGCAATACATTTGTTACTGTATTTGTTCATCTTTGTTAACGTTAGTTAATAAAAATACAGCTGTTCATGGTTTGTTCATGTTAGTTCACAGTGCATTAACTAATATTAACAAGATTTTAATAAAGTAAATGTTGAAATTAACATTAACAAAGATAAATAAATGCTTTATAAGAGCAGTTCTTATTAGTTCATGTTAACTAATGTAGTTAACTAATGTTAACTAATGAACCTTATTGTAAAGTATTACCAAGAAAGCTCTTAAAACATTTGCCAAAGGGGTAAGAAACCAATCAAAATGTTGAGGTCAGTATTTTTTTTTAAAAAGAAGAAAAAAATAAGTTAATACTTCTGTTCAACGAGGAAGGATGCATTAAATTGATCAAAAGTGACAGCAAATACATTTATAATGTTAAAAAAAAATTATATTTCAAATAAATGCCATTCTTTTGAACTTTCTATTAATCATAATTCAGCTTTACCATCACAGGAATAAATTACATTTTAAAGTAAAAAACAGTTATTTCACAAAAGTGCTGTTTTTACTGTATTTTTGATCAAATAAATGCAGCCTTGGTGAGCATAAGAGACTTTTGAATGGTATTTTACATGTGGTGGTTTATGTTTATATTTTTAAGGACATTTAAATGTTTTTACTGGGCAACAAGATAAAAAAGACACTCACAGGTAGTTGGTAACATTTGTGACCTCTGGGAAAGAGGTTCTGCTGGCCATGGAAGGCAGAGAGAGTCTAGCAGAAGTCAACACATTCCCACCCTGAGAGAGACAGAGAAATAGCATCAAATATTAAACTTTATATAGTGCTTAATTCTGATTGGTTAATACATACAGTATCAAGCTATTGATTGATGTTCCTTAAATGCCCTGTTATGTAAGTATTTACAGTTTATCACTTATCATCTCCAAACCCTTCCATTACAGAAAATGAATGCCCACCTGCGGTAGTAATACAGACACAAAGCAAAGTGCACATTAATTTTCAATAATTCATCAGTCTCAGTGTAGATGTAGATCCAGCTCTCCATATAGATGGTTTCTCTTACCACAAATATCTTAATATACATAAGCAATTAAGCATGTTTAAACAGTCTGTTCTGCACTCTTACTAAATAACCTCACAGTTCATTGAAAATATATACACAGTAAGTACAAAACCATGGGAAAGACATGCAGAAATGTGACTAAATATAAAGAAAAAAGTAAATGAAAAACTCTTTTTTTTAAAAGTGATTATAGCTGATGCATTTATTTTTTCCCTTCTCAAAATGAAATGAATTATTCTGTGCCTCTTTCACTGGGTGGTCCAAAAGAGAACAGAGGTTTCTCTATCTCTCAATCTTGTGCTAATATTAGCTTGATAACTACTCTCAGGAAGCCAAGCTCTATGAAACTCAAGGGTACAGGAAATGATCTCGCTGGAAGACAAAAGTCATGCATGACTAAAGTTCCAGGTGTTATAAAAGTTCTGATAAAGCACATTGTTTCTTTCAGCTCAATGGAAACGTGAATAGGAAATAAATTTAAAAAGCGAATCTAAGATGACAAAACTAACTAAAAAAAGAATCAAGTGGGAGGTGTGTAACAATTATGATGTATATACATTCATATTAAAATACTGGAGGCCCTTCTTTCTCTTTCCTCTTTAACTCTCTCTGTAAGATGCCATCTCCAGCCAGTATTTATGTAGATATGTTTGATGTTGCAGCTGACAGGTATCAGATGCCTACAAAAGACCAGTATTGGCAGAGACACCGTGGCGTCAGGGTAACTAACAAAGGGAGGAATTATACTCTGCTCTTCTCAAACGACCCTCTTGAGCCTGAGAAAAGATCTCAGTGTTTCCTCTGCTCAATGCTATAATCCAGGGACTTTAAAGGCCCAAGGACCCCCAACCAGACTCAGTCAACCTACAGACCCCCAATATATATATATATATATTGGGGGTCTGTAAAGTTATACTACAGTTTATATATATATATATATATATATATATATATATATATATATATATATATATATAAACTGTAGTATAACTTTTATTAAGAAAATTAACTAACATTACTACAATGACTAATGTTCATTCAAAAGTTTAGAAATGAAAATTCATTGAAAATCCATAGGTGTGAGTGGGTGAGTCTGAATGAGGAAACACTTTTAAAAGTAGAAGCAGCAGAAAATAAAAGCTGTTTTAATAGTGGTTTCAAAGGTTTTTGATTGTTTTATTGCACAGCAATGAGGTTTTTCCCTAGTGCTAGTTTATTTGAGTGTGGGCACCATCTAGTGGTCAACAATTTCAATACAACAATACAATTGATTGGACCCCTTACAAAAAAGGTAGATGGTATCACATCCGTATGGTATCTACCATGGTACTAAATTATTACTATTTTCAAGTATGATGGTATTACATTCCAAAAAAATATCATGGTACTACCATTGCACAATCTAAAGTCTAAAAAAATGTGTATTACCATTGTTAATGACACAAAAAGCAAATCCTAGGAAAATCCTAATCCAGTTTCACCCTAAGCAAACTTTCCAACAACCTTGGAAAAATAATGCTGACAAACTGTGTACCTGATAAACGGCAGCATTACACTTTTACCTGATCAATGACACTGATGGCATCTCTGATGTTGATTTTCTGATAGGCCTCCCAGAGTTCACTCTTATGGTACACAGACTTTCTCAACAGCAACTTACTCAAATAGTTCTTGTCAAATTGCTCCCACCTAAAATTGACAAAAACAATGAGACTTAACGCGCCATTGCATTCTCTTAGCTCTTGTAAATTGACGAGTACATCTCTCATCATGAGAATAGATATAGTTATCTAGCAATCTTTGCTAAGTGCCACTCACTTGTCCCTCCAGTGATGGTAGCCATTCAGACCAGCAATGTCCTCCACAGCTGTCAGAATGTGGTCAAAGGCCTGAAGACAGAAAGACAGACAAGTTCAGTGCTTCTGTATTATTTATGGCTATTTTATTTGACTTATCTTTATCTCTACAGACATTTATATTTAGCATCCGGGGCTATTTTTAAGTGCCCTTAAGATAAAATCCTACATCTTTTGCAGACATTTAAAAAATGTTTTTCAAAATATTTATTTGTAAATAATCTAGACATTGGCAATTGGTGAGCAGTTCAGTCACTATACTATCTAAATTTGTGTGGTGTTTGGTCTATACAACTTATATCTCTTCTATCCTCCTTCATTTTCTCAGAATCTCTCCTATATTACTTCAGATCTCTTCTGTCAGCTCAGCTACAGTACAGCCTATCTTTAGTCCAGGTTTTAGAGAGCTCAGCAGGTAGCCCTGAGTCCCAGAGTGTGCATGCAGCAGCAGGGTGTGTAAGGCCTTCAGAAAGAGGATGAGGTAAATGGCAAGGCGCCGTGTGACCTCTGCGTATGTGTGCACATCTATTTGTGGAAAGGCAAAAAAGAGCTCTGATGATTAATTCATTGGAGAGAAGAGTGTAACGTCAGTCTGTGACAATGCTGCTGTTTCAGTCATCAGATCACAAGCACAGACAGCAAGGTCAACATCATCACTCACACATTTCACCACAGGCAGTCAGGCAGGGACAGAGGGAGACAGGTGATGAGAAACAGACAGAAAAGAGGTAAGTGCACTGGAAGCGATATTGACTCACACGCTCATGGATCTCTTCGTTGATGGTAGGTTTTCTGTTTGTGCTGCGTGGCACTTTCAACCATTTCACTAAAGGCTTGATGGTTAAACCCTGGGAGGGAAGATTTGGGAAATGTCAACAAAACAGAGAGAGGGGACCATCCAATTCTTTTAACTAAATATCACATCAAATTTTTCTAGTAGCAGCAATAAAATTGATGTTTTAAATAAACTTTTACATAATTTAGCAATATCACACCAGAAAAAAAAATGCTGTTTTCCGAATATCAGCACAGTTGTGATTGTCTATGCCCGTATTTAGACCAACAGCGTGATCCTATTAATATTGAATGTGATATTTGCAACAAACAGTTCAATAAACAAGATTAATCCTGAGTGACCTACATTTAAGACACGATGTTGTCAGATATTTTGTGTTTTTGCTCCTTTTAAAAGTTTTAAATTAAGTTTTCAGTAAAGCACAAGCATAATCAACTTGTTACGCATTTCTGAGCAACACAATAGGAGTGTTAAAACATTTATTCAATTAAAAATACCCTAGGTAAAAAAAATATATAATACTTGAGTGAAAGTAAAAAAGAATCCACATTTAATTGTACTTAAGTACTACTACTCTTACTTTTTTTTTAAAATTTTTAGAAAAAGTATGTGTAGAAAAAGTAATAGTAGTATGTGTTTTCAAACAAATCGGCTGAGGGAATGAATTCAGTGGCTGAATTCTGAACCGCATAAATTTAAATGGTAGAAATAGTATTAGTATGCTAATATGCAATTCAGAATTCAGCCAGCCGCTTCTTTCGTTCCTTAATGAATCGGTGTTTTTGAATGAATCGGCTAAATGACTCACTCGACAGTCACTTGTTGCCATGGGTATATCAATGTAACCTACAGAATGATTTGCTGAAAAATCCCCACAACTAACACACAGACTGACAGTGTCCAAATGTATATTATTTGTATATTTATTATGTATATGTATTCAATGTTTTAAATGTTTTAAAAGTGCACTGTCTAAATGTTAGCAGCATCTAGTGGTGAGGTTGCAAATTGAAGCCTTTAGCACATATTGAAGCACACAGAGAAGCTACAGTGGTCGACAAGTCATTGTCTGAGACAGCAGAGAATAGCTAGTGCTCTGTAAAGCAGTTTGTCCGTTTAGGGCTACTTTAGAAACATGGCAGCGTAAGGGGATCCGCGGTGTATGTAGATAGAAGTGGCTTATTCTAAGGTAATAAAAACAGAACGGTTCATTATGTAAGGTCTTTCTACACCACTGAAAACATAGTTATGTATATTATATTGCATTTCTGTCAATAGATCCTCATAAATACTACACACTGCACCTTTAAAAGCAATACCCAATTTAAAAAAAAATCCAATACAGTTTATCCACAACTACCTGTTACAGAAAAAACAACAACACATACTTGTCTAACAAGCGTGCATATTTGTGGGATCTGTGGAAAGAGGAGTTCCTAACCAAAGCTTGGCAGTATATCCTGATGATTTCAGCAGTCAGATATTCTGTAAAATGTTGGATACACCAATATGACATTGACAACACACACATAGACACTAGAGATTCTCCAGCCATGAATAATGGATGAAATTGGAATAGGGTGAAAAGGCTGGCACTGGCCAGATGGGCACAGACACACACACACACATACATGTACACATAGGCAGTACCATCAGAATCACTCCATTCATCATAATTAGCATCTCTGCTTCAGAGCAGCTTTGGAAATAACAGCAATTTAACACAGCAGTGGGGAAATGTCATGCCTGCAAGGCAATTACCTGCACACTACCCACACACACATACAAGAAATGATAATAATCACAGCCTAAGGAAAGATGAAACAGAAAGAAAAAAAAAACCCATTTCTATCAACACAAAATGATTCTGTAAATGTGAAGGGAGGGGGGCACAAATAGGTAGAAATACAGAAATTTCTAAAAGAGTTACCTGAAACATGACTGTGAAGAAAACCACAACTATGGTTGTAGCCACAAAGTAGTCTTTAGCCTTCACCTGTTCTTTGTCTAAAAGAACCACCAGAGCAAAGGCCACAGCTCCTCTGAGACCGCCATATGACATCACCACTTGATCAATCTTGTCAAGCGGAACAAGTCTAAACCAGTTCAGGAACCAAGTTTGCCCTACTACACCTGCAAATAACACATTGAGCAAATAAGTATGCTAAGTGTTAGAGCCGAGGCTATTAAACATTGTAAATGTAGAGTGTAAGATTAATTTGGCATCTCAACCCATTATAAATGACAAGGTAATTAAATGAATATCACATTAAAATACATGGTACATTTTCAGCTTACATGGTTTAGGAAACGATTTGATGTACACTCACCTAAAGGATTATTCGGAACACCTGTTCAATTTCTCATTAATGCAATTATCTAATCAACCAATCACATGGCAGTTGCTTCAATGCATTTAGGGGTGTGGTCCTGATCAAGACAATCTCCTGAACTCCAAACTGAATGTCAGAATGGGAAAGAAAGGTGATTTAAGCAATTTTGAGCGTGGCATGGTTGTTGGTGCCAGACGGGCCGGTCTGAGTATTTCACAATCTGCTCAGTTACTAGGATTTTCACGCAGAACCATTTCTAGAGTTTACAAAGAATGGTGTGAAAAGGGAAAAACATCCAGTATGCGGCAGTCCTGTGGGCGAAAATGCCTTGTTGATGCTAGAGGTCAGAGGAGAATGAGCCGACTGATTCAAGCTGATAGAAGAGCAACTTTGACTGAAATAACCACTCGTTACAACCGAGGTATGCAGCAAAGCATTTGTGAAGCCACAACACGCACAACCTTGAGGCGGATGGGCTACAACAGCAGAAGACCCCACCGGGTACCACTCATCTCCACTACAAATAGGAAAAAGAGGCTACAATTTGCACGAGCTCACCAAAATTGGACAGTTGAAGACTGGAAAAATGTTGCCTGGTCTGATGAGTCTCGATTTCTGTTGAGACATTCAGATGGTAGAGTCAGAATTTGGCGTAAACAGAATGAGAACATGGATCCATCATGCCTTGTTACCACTGTGCAGGCTGGTGGTGGTGGTGTAATGGTGTGGGGGATGTTTTCTTGGCACACTTTAGGCCCCTTAATGCCAATTGGGCATCGTTTAAATGCCACGGCCTACCTGAGCATTGTTTCTGACCATGTCCATCCCTTTATGACCACCATGTACCCATCCTCTGATGGCTACTTCCAGCAGGACAATGCACCATGTCACAAAGCTCGAATCATTTCAAATTGGTTTCTTGAACATGACAATGAGTTCACTGTACTAAAATGGCCCCCACAGTCACCAGATCTCAACCCAATAGAGCATCTTTGGGATGTCGTGCCCTGGATGTGCATCCCACAAATCTCCATCAACTGCAAGATGCTATCCTATCAGTATGGGCTTTCAGCACCTTGTTGAATCAATGCCACGTAGAATTAAGGCAGTTCTGAAGGCGAAAGGGGGTCAAACACAGTATTAGTATGGTGTTCCTAATAATCCTTTAGGTGAGTGTATGTAGCTTAATTGTGAAGCACAATTCACTGTGAGTGAAGTGAGAATTTTCTTTTCGTTTTTAACTTCAGTAACCAAAAAGTACCAAACAATACAATGTGCCTACCATATTTTTTTTTATAGAATAGAATAGAACTCTCTCTTACCTATGGCCCTGAAGACTAAGATAAATATGAGTGTGCTGACAACAAGGCCAGTGTCCCAGGCCCATTTGGACTTGTCCACAGCTGAGATACCCAAAAAGATGAAGATGATTGTCTCTGCAATGCTGGCCAGGGTTTTCATGGTGTACTTCACGGTGGTCCGGGACTTCTGGGATATATTGGCTTCCACATACTTGTTGCAGCCAATGCCACAGAAAGTCATCCTGTCATGAATCAACAATAACATATATAATCATGATGATAGAATAATAGAATACAATAGATGTATTTTTATACATAGATTAAAATGATTATGAATCAAAATCTAAATATGACAGTTTAGAGATTAATAGATAGAGGTTGTTATTGTCCTTATGAATTGTTTCTGACCTTTGTACCTTTGGGTTGATGTCTATATTTAGACAAATATATGAGATATCCCCATATTTACATTCCATAGACATAAGTTAGCTTTAGACAGGAATTACGCTTTGCACATTGTGAATTGTGTTATATATGAGTCACTCTGCATTACTCATTAAACAGACCAGAAACAATGAAGAGTGCAGAATTATATTGACAAGATTGTATTTATATCATCCAGTCTCTCATGACCTTTTCTCCTATCTTTAAATCCTATTGTGGCTTATTTCAATTCTAACTGCATACCACCTTGTGCAGTAAGTGTGATGAAGAGCCATGAGGGGGTGCTCCACGCACTGCATTAGTATATGCTTACAAAATCAGCAGACAAAACTTTAAATGTTTACTTTAATACATATGTGAGAGAAATCCTTGATATCTTGTAGTACTGATTCCTGTCCTTAAAGCATCTTGTATCCAAGCATGACTCTGCATCTTGAAATCTGTTCTATTGCTGTGCTAAGCAATACTAAAATGGGTTAATAATCGAATTCCTCTGCTGATAATCTCATTATGTGATTTATGACCGACACAAACTACTGAGGTTTACACATGGTTTGAAAACAATCTGAAAAAAAAATCTTCAAATTGGCCATGAAAATATTCATAAACAACATCATGTTTTCAGCGTCATGTGCACAGATATACAGCTCAAACAAACACACTCACCAGTTCTCATTCATTGTATCATTTATCCCTGACCCTAATTTCCATATTCCATTCTCTATTATGCTCATACATTTCTCTCTCTTTTTCACTGTAGTACTCTTAAGGCATGAATCATTTCCCCTCTCCACTTTAATATAATATTTAATATTAATAATATTTCATTTTACTTAATTAATTGTTTCAAATGTCAGCCATCACAGTGTTTGTCACAGAGCTGCACAGACACACATTTCTTTTTCTATCATGACTGGAACCTTCCACTGACTTCTGTTTTTTTATACTAAGCTAATGATATTTCTATCCCTTATCCTCACACAAATCTTTCTGCATTTCACAATTTCAGACGTATTTAATCTTGTACATTATTTTTCTTCTGAATTAATTTCATAGTTTGTGTACAATGTTAAAAAAGATGCAATTTACAAATATGCAGAAACACAATTTCAAATTATTAATATGAGTATGCTAGCAGTGGCAATACTCACGAAAGAATGGCGGACAGAGAGAAGAGTTCTGCCGTCAGGTAGGCCAGGTAAACTAACAGGAAGACGAACAGCGGCTCTATGATGCGCACCTTCTTTGTAAAACGAGTGACAAAGGCCAGAATAACGGCAAAGATGAGACCAACCAGAGTCCCTCCAATACTGACAATGAGGAAGGAGACTGGAATAATTGCAGGAATGAAAAAAGTAGGTGTTTCATGTAAATATTAACTCATTTAGCTATTATACTCAACAATATGGTGTTAAAGAAACTGACACGCTTTGTACTTACCAATTCCTTTAAAATAGTCTGCAGTGTAAACATTCCCTGGACCCACTTCCACAAAGGATATGTACACTTTATATAAGACCTGTTGAGAGAATTATAAATGTATCTCTCCAATACTAAAAATCTAAAAGATAAAAATACAATAAACATTAAAACATAAAAAACACTATACCTTTGAATAGTATATATTACTGTTCAAAATTTTAGGCTCTGAAAGTCTCTTTCAAAAATCATCACCAAGGCTGCATTTAGAACAAAATTCAGTAAAAACAGTGGCATTGTGAAGTATTACAATTAGAAAATAACTGTTTTGTATTTTAATATATTTAAAATGCAATTCATTCCTGTAATGGCAAAGCTGAATTTTCAGCAAAGTATTGTCACTTTTGATCAATTTAATGCATCCTAAAAAAAAAAGAAAAAGAAAAAAGAAATCTTACTGACCCCAAAATTTTGAACAGTAGTGTATATGTACTAAAATGTGACTTACAATAACATTTAAAGCTAATGGAAAGGGCTTGGACAGATTGAAAGTGCATCTCCAATTGTTCCCCTTAATAACAATAGATTTCCTATTGCGCACATGTGCATATGTAGCTCAGCAGCCAAACTGAAGATGTGCAATTTTGTGAGAAGCATTGTCCATCTGAAGGCTCTCATGATTGCCTTGAATAATTAACCTGTCTTACGATATGGCCATTAGGCCTGTAGCACAAGAGACTGAGCCTTACATTTCACTCCTCTATGAACATAACTAAATGAACAATGTTATCGAGTAGCTTTGATAATGAATGCAAAAAGAAGAAGAGGCTGTCCCTGTTCACCATTAGCAATTCTACTTGTTATTTGCCTTGTTATTGTGCCTATCAATAACAACAAGCGTCTAATTAACAATAGATTAGTTTGATTGCAAAGTCAAAGCAGAATCTTCAGTAGCAAGCTAAATGTTAAGTGCATGCTGGTTTGAGTGGTTTCCACTACATTTTATACAGTTAGATTGAGATAGTGGCTCTCAATTCGATAAGTGTCAAGACCACATTTATTGGTATATACAGGGAGTGCAGAATTATTAGGCAAATGAGTATTTTGACCACATCATCCTCGTTATGCATGTTGTCTTACTCCAAGCTGTATAGGCTGGAAAGCCTACTACCAATTAAGCATATTAGGTGATGTGCATCTCTGTAATGAGAAGGGGTGTGGTCTAATGACATCAACACCCTATATCAGGTGTGCATAATTATTAGGCAACTTCCTTTCCTTTGGCAAAATGGGTCAAAAGAAGGACTTGACAGGCTCAGAAAAGTCAAAAATAGTGAGATATATTGCAGAGGGATGCAGCAGTCTTAAAATAGCCAAGCTTCTGAAGCGTGATCATCGAACAATCAAGCGTTTCATTCAAAATAGTCAACAGGGTCGCAAGAAGCGTGTGGAAAAACCAAGGCGCAAAATAACTGCCCGTGAACTGAGAAAAGTCAAGCGTGCAGCTGCCAAGATGCCACTTGCCACCAGTTTGGCCATATTTCAGAGCTGCAACATCACTGGAGTGCCCAAAAGCACAAGGTGTGCAATACTCAGAGACATGGCCAAGGTAAGAAAGGCAGAAAGTCGACCACCACTGAACAAGACACACAAGCTGAAACGTCAAGACTGGGCCAAGAAATATCTCAAGACTGATTTTTCTAAGGTTTTATGGACTGATGAAATGAGAGTGAGTCTTGATGGGCCAGATGGATGGGCCCGTGGCTGGATTGGTAAAGGGCAGAGAGCTCCAGTCCGACTCAGACGCCAGCAAGGTGGAGGTGGAGTACTGGTTTGGGCTGGTATCATCAAAGATGAGCTTGTGGGGCCTTTTCGGGTTGAGGATGGAGTCAAGCTCAACTCCCAGTCCTACTGCCAGTTTCTGGAAGACACCTTCTTCAGGCAGTGGTACAGGAAGAAGTCTGCATCCTTCAAGAAAAACATGATTTTCATGCAGGACAATGCTCCATCACACGCGTCCAAGTACTCCACAGCGTGGCTGGCAAGAAAGGGTATAAAAGAAGAAAATCTAATGATATGGCCTCCTTGTTCACCTGATCTGAACCCCATTGAGAACCTGTGGTCCATCATCAAATGTGCGATTTACAAGGAGGGAAAACAGTACACCTCTCTGAACAGTGTCTGGGAGGCTGTGGTTGCTGCTGCACGCAATGTTGATGGTGAACAGATCAAAACACTGACAGAATCCATGGATGGCAGGCTTTTGAGTGTCCTTGCAAAGAAAGGTGGCTATATTGGTCACTGATTTGTTTTTGTTTGGTTTTTGAATGTCAGAAATGTATATTTGTGAATGTTGAGATGTTATATTGGTTTCACTGGTAAAAATAAATAATTGAAATGGGTATAAATTTGTTTTTTGTTAAGTTGCCTAATAATTATGCACAGTAATAGTCACCTGCACACACAGATATCCCCCTAAAATAGCTAAAACTAAAAACTACTTAAAATATTGATACAAAAATATTCAGCTTTGATATTAATGAGTTTTTTGTGTTCATTGAGAACATGGTTGTTGTTCAATAATAAAATTAATCCTCAAAAATACAACTTGCCTAATAATTCTGCACTCCCTGTATTCAGAGGGTGATCTCACTCGACCTCAATAACCCGACCTCCAGTAAAACCCACACAATCACACTATAATCTGCTGCCACTTCTACACTGAAGCCTGGTGGGAACCAGCTCAAGAGTTCAGAATCCCTAGAATGTGACTGTGGTAACTTTACACCTAATCTGATGCATAAAAAGGAGATTTAAGATAAAAATCTTCTAACAACCTGGCTCAAAAAGCAGTAACATAAAAAGAACAAAAGACAATGATGAAAAGTTACTTATTGAAACATGCCTAGAGCAAATAGAATTAAATTTGCAAATAGAATTAAATAAAATGTACACATGTACAATGTAAACATACTTTTTAAACCAAGAGTTCTCAACCAGGGGACGGGGGCCCACTAGGGAGCCTCAGCAAATTTCCAGGGAAGGCACCAATATGTCAAAAAAATAATAATAATTAAGTAGCTATATTATCTTAATTAAAATGCTAAAAACGTTGTTTTTGTAATGTTTATTTATTTATATTACAACAGAAGTACCCACAAATCAGCTAAGATAGGGGGATTTTAATATCATCTTAGACAAAGAGGGGCTTAGAGTCAAAAAGGTTGAGAACTACTGTCTTAGTCTACTTAAAGGAACAGTTCACCCAAAAATGTATATTCTGACAATTTCCTCCCCCTCATGTCGTTCTAACCCTACATGACTTTTTTTTCTCTGTGAGACACAAAAGAGAAGATATATTGAAGAATGTTTTTAGCCAAACAGTTTTAGTTACCAATGACTTCCAGACAACAAAACACTGTCCCTCAGAAGAAAGAAAGTGATGCAGATTTGGAACGGCACTTGGGTCATTAAATCATGACAGAATTTTAATTTTTGAGTGACCTATCCCTTTAAAAAATTACTATGTAATTTTTTTGTAATGCATTACAATAACTGAGCATACAGTCAACACAAACCAAACTTTGCTCAAGCAAGAACTTGATATTCTTGAGGATTAGATATCGAACTAAATCTAATCCTAACAATATTATGTAGCATAAACAATTAACACTAAATCAGCTTATCTCTAACCAGAAACTACTGTTGTCCCTAGAGTAATTATATGAAAAATACAGGGGAGAAAAAGGGGAAATGGTTTGTATAATTCAGTGGCAATGCCTAAGCCTAAGTCATTTACTATCGATTTGCTTCTCCAGAGCAAGTAAATTACTTTTGGCTATGTCTTATAACATAATCATGTCAGCACTACAGCAGAGTGTTCTTGTGTAAGGTTACCATAACAACAGAAATGCAAGTGAACAGAGAGAACATAGAAGGATGGAGATTTTCCTCATCTACCTTGAGCTTTCTTTGAGCCTTTAAAATCCCGAAGCTAACCATAACTCTCAAATAAATAAATAAATAAATAAAGTACACGTCACTTACAGTACTGTGCAAAAGTCTTAGGCACGTTGGTATTTTCACACGAAAAATGTTTTTAAGCCAGTTATTTATATCTTTTACTGTAGTGTGTCAGTAGGAAATATCAGTTTACATTTCCAAACATTCATTTTGCAATTAATTGTAATAATCCAGTGAGTTTTTTTTTTTTTTCATGCACAAGAAGTCTGACAGCAGCCGGTCTGATCTGATCTCATCTTCATTGAGTCTGTCTGTGATTACATGAAGAAACAGAAAAAACTGAGACAGACTAAATCCAGAAGAACTGTGGCAACATCTCCCAGACACTTGAGGAAACCTTCCTGCAAAACTACATGAATAGGTGTAGGAATAGATGCAGGTGACAAAAGCCGTGGTCACCCCAAATATCGATTTGATTTAGTTAATAGAAGTTAATTCATAAATAAAAGCTATTTATGTTATTATTTTTGACAGCATTCTCACTTTAAAGCATTCTGACAAGTGCCTAAACTTTTCCCAGTACTGTAGTTTTGCAGGAAGGTTTTCTCAAGTGTCTGGGAGACGTTGCCTCAGTTCTTCTGGATCTCAACAGCGAACTTGAAATTAGTGTAAATTGTTCTTTGATTAGAGCTTTTATGTATTGTTTATCTACATGCTTGTTTATCTACAGGCATGCTAAACATGGCTATGTGTTTGATTTGGCTACTATAGTAAAGCCAATGTTTAGTGTTCGTTTTGGGTTAATAGTTCTTGCGACAGATATTTGGCTATAATCGTTCTAAAAATACAAAAGTAACTAGGCGGTTAGCAAATCACAACACACTGGGCCAGCTAACCAATCTGAGCTTCATAGAACCCGGAAACCATCAGACCGTTTTTACAAGGAGAAACAGAGCAGTGTAGAATAAAGGTAAAATATATGAAAAATAATGAATTTTTTTTAAAACGAAGCATGAACACATGTTACAGTGCACCCCACAAACACAATCAAGCCTTCGAAAGAATGTGTTTTACCACCTCTTTAATACAAAAAAACCTAAACGGTAACACTTTAGAATAGTGATCCATCATTAATGAATAACTATAGGAACAAATGAGTAACGCAAAATTAACACTAAAGTAACTGCTATTAACTAACAAGAAACTGTTATTGTTGATTAACAAATTAGTAAGTAATAGTGCTCAGTTGAATGTGGTATTCACTATTAGTTAATACATACCTACTATTTTTTTCATATCTTACAAAGGACTACTAAGAACTACTATATACAGGTTCATAATTAACATGAATAATGCATAATGTATAATTAATTCTAAAGTGAAGATCATGGTAACCCACTAGTAATGACTCAAGTGTTACTACATCCTTCTAAAGGAACTAATTATTTGGATCAGTATTCTAAAGTGAAAAACATAATAACTCTCTAGTAATGACTGAAGACGTTTTTGATACTGATCCAAATAATTAGTAATTCTTTTAGAAGGATGTTCTTTCAACAAAAAAAAAATCAGCTTTGCCATCACAGGAATAAATAAGTAAAATTACACATTAAAAATATTAAAACAGAAAACAATACATTTCAATTGTAATAATAGTTCACAATATTACTGTTTTACTGTATTTTTAATCAAATAAATTCAGCCTGGGTGAGCATAAGAGACTTTCTAAAACACCCAAAACTTTTGAACAGTAGTGTTTTCCTCACTCCCAACACTGACCATTACAATCTGCTAGTAGCGTGTTAGTCATGTAGACATACTTGCATAGTAAAAGCAATTTATTTTGATGATTAACTAAGACTCACCACAGTGACAGCATCATTGAGCAGAGACTCGCCAAAAACAATGATGAAGAGTGTCTCATTCACATGGACTTCTTCAAACACAGCGATCACTGCTACAGGATCCACAGCCGAGATCAGAGCTCCAAACAACAAGAACTCCATCAAACCTGCATCTACTTTTTCATCTGCACACACACACACGAAAAAACAAGCTGCAATCAAATTGATCACATCACAGCCCTAGTAGTGTGGGGTAGCAGTTAAAAATCTGGAATGGTAGTTCAAATCTTCCAATGGGCAATTCATAAACTGCATTGTACACTTGAGCCAGGCACTTTAACCCAGGATGCTCCAGTGGGACTGTCCCTGTGATAAGTGTACTTTATGTTGCCTTGGATGAAATGATTAATGAGTCAATGCAATATATATATATATATATAACCTGTATCTTGGCTTACAGTATGAACTAAATAACTTGGCAAAAAAAGTTTTTAGTGATAATAATTAATACATTTAATTGTTTATTAAACACTTCTGTCTTTTATAATATTGTGGTTGTCAATATTTGATAAAAGCATTAAGAAATGAAAATTAAAACCACAGGTCAGGACCCACTAGGGGGCATCAGTGAACTTCCAAGGAGGGTTTAAGAATCTTACTTAAGAAGCTAATAAGCATTTTTTTTTAAAAATTCTTATTTGAATTTGATTCCTTGTTTTTATTTAAGGAACACATAGATCTCAAAATGTCTGGAATCACAAAATTAATCAAGGTTTAAATTGGCTGACACACTCATTTATGTTAATAAAAAGGTTGAAAACAAGCAGCTTTGTCATCAGTACATCAGAAGTGCCAGAGGAAATATTCCAACTACATGACTAAAGCACTGTATGATCTATGATCATTTAAGAATTCATATTTGGTTCCATTAGTTTGAACTGACACCCCATAATAACTCACCAATGACCCCTGCCATCTTGACGCCATATAGACAGAATCCAGTGCAGAAGGCATTCCACAATGTGCCTACTACAGCGTACATCAAAATGGCACCCAGGTTGTCGAAGAAGAGCCGTGATGGCATAAAATACCCAGCATCCCCCACTATAGTTGGCAGAAGAAAGAGGAAAAAGAGCCCTGGGTCCAGTTGGTAAGGCTGCTTTTTGCTGGCAATAAGAACCACAGCTCCCAGAACCAGACCCAGCAGAATCAGCATACAGCTCTCTGGAACCGCTGTGGTAAAACGCTGAGAGAAGTGGAATACTGAAGATGGCAGAGCAGAGAAAAGAGACAACAGAGAAAATAAGTTAACAAGGATTGAGCATGAGATGAGAGATATCATCTTGTCATTCACTATCATACAAAAGTGTGAATGTAAACATAGTAAATGTGCTTTATTGTAATGTCACTATAGCTATATGAAATCCCTTTCAAACAGACTTGAACTGTATTTTACACATACTGTAGATGCAATGCATTAATGTACTGCACTAGTAATGCACAGTCTAAATAAAAAAGTCACTGCAATATTTAACTTCTAGCCTTTGATATATGAATTATTACATCAAATATAATTTTTTTATATTATTATTTTATTTCAAAACAATAAAATAATTATTCCCAACTTTTTTCCCAGAATTATGTATTTGATGTATTTTAATAATAGGTACTAGTAGATATTATAAAGATACTTGATAGACCCCTACTTTCATCAGCCATTTTAAATTTGTGTTTTAAAAAAATGTATATAAAGAACATATACATGCATATACACTCACCTAAAGGATTATTAGGAACACCTGTTCAATTTCTCATTAATGCAATTATCTAATCAACCAATCACATGGCAGTTGCTTCAATGCATTTAGGGGTGTGGTCCTGGTCAAGACAATCTCCTGAACTCCAAACTGAATGTCAGAATGGGAAAGAAAGGTGATTTAAGCAATTTTGAGCGTGGCATGGTTGTTGGTGCCAGACGGGCCGGTCTGAGTATTTCACAATCTGCTCAGTTACTGGGATTTTCATGCACAACCATTTCTAGAGTTTACAAAGAATGGTGTGAAAAGGGAAAAACATCCAGTATGCGGCAGTCCTGTGGGCGAAAATGCCTTGTTGATGCTAGAGGTCAGAGGAGAATGGGCCGACTGATTCAAGCTGATAGAAGAGCAACTTTGACTGAAATAACCACTCGGTACAACCGAGGTATGCAGCAAAGCATTTGTGAAGCCACAACACGCACAACCTTGAGGCGGATGGGCTACAACAGCAGAAGACCCCACCGGGTACCACTCATCTCCACTACAAATAGGAAAAAGGGGCTACAATTTGCACGAGCTCACCAAAATTGGACAGTTGAAGACTGGAAAAATGTTGCCTGGTCTGATGAGTCTCGATTTCTGTTGAGACATTCAGATGGTAGAGTCAGAATTTGGCGTAAACAGAATGAGAACATGGATCCATCATGCCTTGTTACCACTGTGCAGGCTGGTGGTGGTGGTGTAATGGTGTGGGGGATGTTTTCTTGGCACACTTTAGGTCCCTTAGTGCCAATTGGGCATTGTTTAAATGCCACGGCCTACCTGAGCATTGTTTCTGACCATGTCCATCCCTTTATGACCACCATGTACCCATCCTCTGATGGCTACTTCCAGCAGGATAATGCACCATGTCACAAAGCTCGAATCATTTCAAATTGGTTTCTTGAACATGACAATGAGTTCACTGTACTAAAATGGCCCCCACAGTCACCAGATCTCAACCCAATAGAGCATCTTTGGGATGTGGTGGAACGGGAGCTTCGTGCCCTGGATGTGCATCCCACAAATCTCCATCAACTGCAAGATGCTATCCTATCAATATGGGCCAACATTTCTAAAGAATGCTTTCAGCACCTTGTTGAATCAATGCCACGTAGAATTAAGGCAGTTCTGAAGGCGAAAGGGGGTCAAACACAGTATTAGTATGGTGTTCCTAATAATCCTGTCAATAAAAAAGTGTCAAAGTTCAAAATTAGACATTATACTTTTAAAGATCTGCCCACCGTATTCGATGTCATGCATTAAAGGGATAGTTCACCCAAAAAATGAAAATTATCCCGTAATTTACTCACCCTCAAGCCATCCTAGGTGTATATGACATTCTTCTTTCAGATTAGTACAATCGGAGTTACATAAAAAAAATTCCTGGCTAATCCAAGCTTTATAATGGCAGCCCAATATTTGAATCCCAAAAAGTACATCCATCCATTATAAAAGTAATCCATATGGCTCCAGGAGGTTAATAAAGGCCTTTTACTGCCATTATAAAGCTTGGAAGAGCCAGGACATTTTTAATATAACTCTGATTGTATTCGTCTGAAAGAAGAATGTCATATACACCTAGGATGGCTTGAGGGTGAGTAAATCATACGGTAATAAAATCATTTTTGGGTGAACTATCCCTTTAAAAGGGTAAACAAATTGGGTAAAAAATGTCCACATCTTTATTGAGTTTATTGCAGTAAGTAAGATGCACGTGCCAGAGACAACCAAATGCATAGAATAAAACAAAACAAACAGAATGCATAGATAGCATCATTGCCCACGGCAGCCAACCAACCTCATTTAGTTTATAAATTACAGGTGCTGTAATTCCATACCATGGTTTCAGATGAAATGTTACACAACACCATTCTAACGTATAATGACTTCCAGTGACAAAAACTGAGTCACAGTAAAACATCAATCTCATACTGCAGCTTTAAGAAAGGAGTATTAACAAATGGCCAAGAACTGAACAAGGTGACTGCATACTAAATTCACCAATAAAATGCAAGACTTTACTGTGGTTGTATGGAGCATCTCCTAGAATTCATCACAAAATTTCCACAGTAGGACCAGTGTCCATTCACAAATCAGACATATCAAATGACCGTACAAAGCATTATAAGACGAGGAACAATCACACCGCAATAACCCTATGCTCAGGTTCCTCTGGCTCTACCTCATCATCTGAAGCATGAGGTGCAGGCCTATGCCTAACAGAAACCACATTAAAGTAGCGTTTATGTGGACAAAAGGATTTGATAGATCATAAGATGCTTCAATGGGGAGATATTAGTGAAAATGATGTTGATTAATATAGCTGATTAAAAAAAAGATAATCAAGGCAAAGACTGGCCTCCATTTCTACAAGCAATCCTCATGAAATGTATAAAATCACAACACATTATGGCATAATGAGAGATTCTAATGGCACTAATTATTAATGTTTCCATGATCAGAGTAATTCTGTGGAGGAGGGAAAACAGTGCACACCTCTGCCAAGAAACATAACAATCACCGCTCACCATGAGTCATTCACACAAGGACAGAAAAACACTGACGTACATCCAAAAAAGCATACTAGACATCTGCACAAACACATGTGTACACACACAAACACTAAATAAATATTCTGATGCATATGCTTAGATATATACACATAAAAATACACACAGACATTTTTTTACTGAGAGCTAGAGATTCATTCCATTCATTTATACATATACCGGTACTAAAACTTGTGTGCCACTCCAACCTCACAATAGAGAAGACCTTCTTACTGTATGTGTGAATCATTTCTATCACAAGATCTTCTGCTTTTAAATTATTACTTGCCCTAAACTTTCAAAACACAGTCCACATATAATTACAGCCATAATGAAAGAATATTAAATCCAATTAATCCGACACCCTTCATTTTCAGAGTCAGACAGAGAACTTTTGCACAGCTAATTATGAGCATAGAGTGGAGTGCCATCCGTGCAGTCCTATTATGATTATCTTTATTAACATTAGAACAGGTCGATCTTTAAGTTAAAGTGTGTGTAGTAGAATAGGATTGTGCTTTGTATCACCTTCATGAAACTAGTATGGCTGTATTATGGATGCAAGTACGGATGTTTGAGAAGAGTGTAGGCTATTCTGAATGCAATCCTCTAGTATTCTTTCTATCTATCTATCTATGGCAGTACTATAATGATGCTATAGGTTAAGGATACAATATTAAAACACTTTACCTGTAACACAACAAAATATTGTACTGCTCTCACCTGTTCAGGCTGTGTACTCAGCACTTCAAGTCAGCTGAAAACTGTGCGCAGGTGCTTCAGATAATGCTACTTTCTCCAGATGCAAGACAAATATTCAAAATTAATTTTTATGGTGTTATTGTGGAAATTGAATCATGGAGAAACAGATGATTGAGCTAAACGATCTGATGTAACTGCATGTCTTGGCCAAAAATACAAGCTGGAGGGACGCCTGAATGACACCCACACATGCAAATTAGGAGGTAGTACATTTTGTGTATACTTTATGACCTGTATGTATTTTCGTGATCTACACAAAACATACAACCAGTTTCTTCTGTTAACCATTTTGTTCTCAAATCCTAATTCTACATAAAATCTTCAATAACCAATTTGAGTTGATTAATGCGCAATATCATGTTATATTTTTCATTCCCAACTGTGTCCAGAAGATATCTTTTGAATACCTATGGCACTAATCATTGTGGGCTCTGGCCTTGCTACAGCTCAAAAGAACAAAATAGACCTCTCACGTGAAGAAATCATTCTCATGAGTAGGATCTTTTCAGTTAATCAGTTGAACCGGCTCACTAAAGAGGCCAAAACTCGTTCACGAATAGGGCAAATCTAGCGGTTCAACTCACGAACCGAGAATCATCTAATTCGTAACGAGCAGAGAATATATGCTGATAGCAGAAGGCTATTTGGAGTGAACCAAGGATTTTACTGATGAATTTGACAAAAAGTTACTTAACAAAATAGCAGAAACATTAATAATTAAAAGTAGTCGACTGGAAATTATTACAACTTGTTATGAAAGTTTTATTCATGCACATTTTATTAAAACATGCAAAAATCGTTTAAGCCAAGAAATGATTTTAGCATTGTAAATGCTAATTACATTTAGGCTCGAAATGACTTTGCAGCCATGATTCAGCCATGACAAAGCCTGCAACAAACTGAAATTGGAAAATATGTAGCTATATAAACAGCATTATTAAGCAAACGTAGCCTAATAATAAGCTACGTGGCTACGTAGAACAACATAGGCTACTACGCCAGGGATCACATGATGGTGACGTACAAGAATAAACAAATCGCTTATTTTAACCTATTCTTTGCAATAAACTATTCGAAAGAACCGATTCGCGGTCATGAATCGAATGTCCCATCCCATCCCCACAGCACAGCCACAGCGTGAGACTGATGATGGAAAGATGATGAGTCATAGCCAATCAAACCTCGCCGTTACTCCGCGGAGACTCTGCGCCTTTTGGAGAGGTGCCGGTGGTTCGGCGGGAACACGGTGAGCTCACAGTCCACAGAAATATCTAAAGGGGCGTTACAGCGCGGATTGCAATAACGAAAATTACAGGTACAAAAAAGATAACAAACGCAGCCTACACCACTGTCTTTTAAACACTGCTCGCTTATCTCCGATGCAGCTAAAAGCCCATTTTATTATGGTAGGCTACCAATATGTCCCTGAGGAAACGTATGAGCTTTATTGCCATGGCAACCACCAGCGTCTGTCAATTAATGACAGTGGAAGGGAAGCGCAGGTGGCTTGCGCTTTTTACGCACCATTTTTACAGCCATCTGTCCAACACACAGCACCGAAGGCCCACTTTAATACAACGCACTACACATATTCACGTACTCAACATAATCAACTTTCCACACTTTACGCGTAACGACAGTCTAAGAGCCAAAGGGAGCTTCTTTTAAGCACGATTTCACACTTACATATAATTTAGAGGGAGTAAAGTTTAAATGCGTATTTGGCGTGCTGTCCGGGGGGAGGGCTCCGAGCTCGGAATTTGGCCCGATCTCAGAATAGGCTACTCTCCCCGTTTATGTAAGTGGTTAGAACTAGAAGTGTGGAGAAGGGGTGGTGGAGGGATGCTGATAAACTGTCAACAAACGGAGGTAAGACTGCTGAATATATATATATGCCTCTTATTGTTGATTGGCTAAGTGCTCTCTACTCGTGTCAATTATCTGAACGTGCGCCTCCCGAACGTTGTTAATAAAACATCATATATTACAGCTAAAACAAGGCTCGTTGAGTAAGCAAAACTTACACCATGTATTACAGAACTTACGTATTTTCGCCACACTGGCCACCAATAGCCAGCTGGCTATAATGTAAGGTGTCTGCACGTAGCTCCATTCCCACTGCACTATATTGTACCCTCCTCCGTGATGGTGAGACGACTCTCCGTCCTCCGTGCTCGGCGACGCCGGCTCCTCCGCAGACCGGGCGAGAGCAATCCCGGGATGCCCGTACTCCTCAGGAATATAGCGGGAGGAGACGGGGGATGTGACGGCAGGTGCGGCGGTTACCTCCAGCTCTGGCGAGAGCGACGCTCCTGTCACGTAAAGGTCAGTCGCTGCATCACTAGCCACCTTTATGAACAGAAGCAAACTCAAGCAACGCATCTTTTCGGCGTGTTCAACGGCGTGTCATCTTCATTTCTTTTATACACTCCTGTTGCGATGGTAAGCCCTCCACGGGACGCCCCGTTACCGGTTTACAACATCAACACACTCCACTTGCCGGTAACTCGCGAAGGTGCAGCTGGCGTATAGGGACACGTGATTCGTTCCGTGCACGAGGAGGTTCTTATTAAAGAGCCGTCACTCATTATCCTCCTCAAAACATTCAGTGTGCACCCAAAACTCGCGTTATCAGCCTATTTCTATGTGCCATGAAAAATGACTGGAAAAAAGGAGAACTCAATTGGTAGTAATATCAGAATAATCAACAAATATCAACGATTTAGTCATTTAAGCAATATATTCAAAATAATAGATCAATATTATTATAAAAGAAGCTGTCAATTAAATTTAAAATGACATGTGCGCCCCCAGGAGGTTAAAACAATAAAGCTGCTCTGACATCTGTCCCTGATGGTTTGACTGTGGCAATAAACAAATGATGAATAAAAACAGAAAAAGTCTAATAAAACATTTATTTTAATTTTAAACAGGAGAACTGTCTTAGGTTCCGAGGCCAACATGTTTTGTAAAACAAATCTGAATCAGAATACAATGTCTAACATTAGACGTACTGTACTTGCAAACAAACATTATTTGTACAGGTGTCGAGAGTAGTGACGGGGACACGCTACTAGTGATACATTCAGAGTGAAGAACGCATGCACTCATGCAGACAGGTAATAAGGTCATACATAAAACAACAGAGTGACTCATAGTGACTCTAAATTCTTACAGCATAAACCCCTGTGCAAAAAAAGCAATACCAAGAAAATCCTTAAAATATGTGCTTGTAACAGTAATAAAAGGCTAGAGAAACTTTTCGCATGTAACGCATTTCTCTTTAGCAAGAGAGTGAGTGGTCCATGCACATATTTTATAACACCATAACAGTGGCATAAGGTGAAACTAATTCATCAAAAACTTAAAGTGAAAGAATGGTTGGAAACATCATCTCCCACCTTTCTCTTAACTACATAGCACATTAATAAATATCAGGACAGAAATTTGATACAGCAGAATACACGACTGTGTTGAAGAATCCACAAACCTATCAAGAAAGCGCTGTGATAAATAAAAGAAAAACAAACATGTGACCTAGTTTATGTCCTCTCTAATCAAGATCTCCTTGGTAGTCAGGATATTCAGTTGAACACTACCCAGGTGCACATGGGTCAGCTTTCCAGACACAAATTAAACCCTGTCCAAGACTAAGGAGTTTTTAATGGCCAATCATTACTGACAGTGCAGTGTAATCCAGGGTCCGGCTTCATTAATGGGCCCAGGAAACCAGTGTGTTCGAGTTACCCTATTGCACTGATTTCAGTTACTGGCTTCCACAATCCTAACCTTGAGCTGAACCATCACAACAGATATGGCTAAAGTATAAAATTTGTCTTAAAAAAAAATCAGTTTTAACTTAAAACCTTTTAAACCCTTAAATACATCTCTTTGACTGATAAATTGTTCTCCAATCTATGCAATCTAAGTCTCTATACAAGATAATATATGTGCATCTGGTCAAAATATTAGGCATTTTAAATTTACATTTATTCTTCATCAGTAAACATAGGCTGGTATTTAATACTATGCAAATAAAGTTTGTACCAATCAAATCATAATATGTCTAATTGATATCATGCACACACTTCAGGTATTTGTACAGTAATGCAGCTGTCTGTGTTTCAGCTGGAAGCACATGATTCATCCACTGAATTGTTCAGATTGGCAGACAGAATTAGATGCAGGCATCCCACAAACTGTCTTCAGTGAAGATCCCTTTGTTATCGCAGTTCTTCCCATCACAAATGCAGCTCTCCTTATGGCTTCATTGCTGCCTTGCAAGAGTTTTCCACAGCCAAAAGCCAACAGCTTCAGACTTTCCCATTAGGACTGCCGAGGCCAAGGGCCTGCACGACATCCACACTTAGTCCACTCTTTAGAGTCCTCCGCACTGTAACACACACAATGCACATTGTTATACTGTAAAATAAAACATACAACTAATTTTCAGACAATCCATATAATACCACTTGAACACGTATAAAGACACTCATTTGATGCCCTAAAACGATCTGAAATACATTAGCAAATTTTCGGCAAAATTTCACTGCAAAAAATGGTCCACCGTCTATTGTCAATAGTGTAGCGATATATGAAGCACTGCTCATACAGAAGTCACTTCAAACCAAGCAGCTTTCTTTTGGTCAACATGGCAAATTCCTTTGAACCTGTTGTGAAGTTAGGTATGCTAAAAATCTTTCGCCCTTATGCAAAATGACCAATCACATGGATTCCTACTGAAATGACTGCATTTTGTTTGCGAAAATTCACTGAACAGCTGTAAATATGACTGCACCTTAAGGCATACCATAAACCACTTCAGAATAATATAAATAAACCGAAGTCTCATAGCTGCACAGAAGATTTTTTTATTTGGAGGTTTGTGTGATTTCGCTTTCCTTTTTTAAAAAGCACAGTTGCAAGAATGTGCCCTACAAAAGGCTCTTTGTGGTGTTCGAATCCTGTGATGTCTAGCAGTTCAATCCGGCACAAGCAGAAGTAAAGAGGTGGCACGATATGGATCTGATGGAGATTTAGGGGCTTTTGAAAGCTAAGCAATGGTAGAAGCCAGATTACATTATGTTTTGGATACAGATAGTGTTGAATGCAAACAGTGACTAAATCCTTAATCTCATCCCCCAGGTTTAGGGCTAAAACAACCTTCAGAACTGGTTATGAAGTTCAGTGGTCAAAAAAACAAAACAAATAAAAAATGCGTTGACAGTCAAAATGTACTCACATGACTTTCGGTTAAGCCGTGAACGTTTCCGTGTTTTTGGACTAGATGCCCTCTCTGTGGGATTCTGGGTGACAGACTTAACCAGACGATCCATGATCTCATCTGTGGCATCATCCTGTGAGCTGGCACTGTCCTCTTTGGCTACAGACATGTGTGTGCTAACCCTGCCTAAACCTGTGTAGAAACAGTACAACAGATCAATCAAATCTGTGCTTAATTACAACAGAAACAGGTCCAAGATCCTTCAAGGGAAGCATTAAAATAAGTGAGGCTGGTATTACTTCTTGGCAAGGTGATGAAAATCAATCATTTGTAAAAGGTTCACAGATATTCAGGCAAATACAGAGCTGGCTGTGAAGTCTTGACAGTTAGCCTTGTAAAATCACTCCAAAAAGACATAATAATTTACTATTTAGTCCACAAAAAAATCTGTTAGTTGAGAAAACCCACTCCATGCAGCCTGTGCGGTAGCTCTACCTTCATCATCATCATCATCATTATCGCCATGTGCTGACTGGCTCTCTACTGGTGAAGTAGGAGCGCAGTCAGAGTCATAAGGCCCCTCTGTGAGATCAAATGACCCAAACTTAATTATAAAGTTATCATATTTTGAAAGCTGCACAAGAGCTTTATCTTTGCACACATTCATGCTCCAAACGCTATACCTTCATCACTCCACTGAAGGGTTGGTGAAATTGGAGGAGTGTCACCACCAGTGGTAAGAATCTCTATAAAAAGGACCCCCAAATAAATACAATTAATTAAATTAATTAATAAATAATAATTATAACAAACAATAATGTTTTTAACAATTATTATTAACTAAACCAAATTGTCCTTTACTCTGGGCTGGACTTCACAAATCATTGCAGTAGCGACGGTAAAAAGGCAAAATAACTTAAAATATGTTAAGACACTGAGCATCATCTGTGTTTGGCAACTAAACTTATTGTAATTGAAACTGGAGTCCTCAGTTCTGCTTCTGGAGATCTACCTTCCTGCAGATGTTACTCAAACACATCTGGATCAGCTAATGAACTTTTCTAAAGCAGGTGTGTTAGAGGAAGAATGGAACTAAATTCTAAAAGAAGGTTGGGCAATAGCAGGAGGACTGTCACTGGTCTAAACGGCCAACTCTAACTTGTATCCTGGATTTGGTCTCATACTTCGTACAGCACGGCTCCTGCGCAGATTGCTGTTGTCATTGTTGGCGATGAGCAGGTTTTTCATGTTCTCATGCTCCTCTTGGGCTGGCTCTGATTCTATTGTTGAAGAAACCGGGGATGGGCTGTCCTCCAGAGACAGCTGTGGAACTGCTCCAGAAAACTTCTCTGTCTGTGAAAAGATTCAGAGTATAATTAGTTACTGGTAATTGTTTGATTCAATCTACTCAATTGACAACTGAGGGTGAGCCAGAGGGGTTGTGGACAGGACCATGAAAGAGTTCATTCCCTTAAATGAACGATCTGGGTTCAATAACAGTTAAGCTTTATTGACAACATTTGTGGCATAATGTCGATCAGGGTTGTCAGGGAGGACAGCTGAGAAAATTGTCCAATGCTCTGTGTTGAGGTGGCCTGGCTAAATGCTTTATACTGCTGAGTGTTTGGAGGTGAACCACCATTTTGTTTGGGTCTTGGGAATTCTAATGACGAAAAAAAGAAAACTTTACACATCTTCTTCCTTTTTGTCCCATCCACTGAAAAGATGAAGATGTGAATTTTCATTTAATACTACCCTTTACAAGCTATATAAGATATTGCATGTTTCCCAGAAGACAAAATAAGTACAATTCAACAGTTTTCAACCTCTCTGCTCTTAATGCATCGTGTTACCTCCTTGAGCATTGGTCATTATTTGCACCTTTTGTAATAGTTGTGTATGAGTTCCTCAACTGTCCTCAATGTGAAAAGATGGATTTTGAAATCACAGTCACTACTGGAAAGGGTTCAAATATGCAGAAGAAGCTGAAAAACCAAAGAAATGTGCAGGACTGGGAATATTTTTCTGAAGAACAGGGGGGAGTTTAACTTCTCAGGGGGAATCATGAACTTACTATCACATAAAAACACGACACACAGAATTAGGAATATGTAAATATTCAATATATAAAATAGCTTAGTCAGGGCAGTATTTAATTTGCAATTTTTATGATCCCTCTTATTTTGCAAAAAATTTTTACTGATTCTGCAAGGTGTGCGTAAACATATGCTTAGTAAATTTAAAGTATGCTTTTATTTTAAAATATGCTTTAAATGTATCATTCTTCTCAAGAGCTTCCATTTCACACCTCTGTGATCATCTTGCCCCGGGTTTTGGTGCGCTCCCGGTGGACAGCACGTTTGCGTTTCTGGGTGAGGACTCGCTCTCGAGTGGTGCGGTACTCCAGGGCAAACTCACTGATGATCTTACAGAACTGAGTTACTTTAGTGTCCCGCACGGAGTACGAGGGCTGACCCAAGTATAGCAAGAAGGAATGAAACCTGCAAAGTGGAGAAAGTAGAACTTAATATACTATATGCTCAAGTTCATCCTAATTAAAACATGAAGCACATTCATTCATGCTTGTCAACTTACAGAGAAGCATCCAAATGAATTTGGAATCTTTTTAACGTGTTAAAATGGATTAGTGTTTTTTGTGTGTGTGTGTGTTACCTGTTAATAATGCGTCTGTGCACTACTTTCAGGATGATGATCCTTTCAGTGCAGTCTTTCAGGAATTCTGTCATTTTGTTTTTCAAGTTAGGTTTAGTTTCATGTTTGGCCATTACTTTAAGGTTGTCCCACGAGGCTTTGCACTTTCTCTCCAACTGAATCAGGTTTTCAGACAACTGCTCAAACTCCACCTGTGGGAAAGGAAAGGAGGGAGTGATAAATGATGACAATGAATGCTAAAGGGTTCTTTGCATAGTCACCTACAATGAGAGAAACTGAACAGTAAAGAAACGCATGTGCACAGAAGTTTATTCCTGAATTAAAATGCTTACTTTTACAAGAAAAAACAGCTTAAAAATGGGGATAGCATTGAAAATCTCTGTAAAAATAATATAATGTAGTATAATGTAATGTAAGATAGAAAACAAATAGGACAAAGAAATCACATAAATGTATATAAAGAAGTGTCTGAGGCACATACTTTAGCAGAGCGTGTAATAGCAGGGATCTCTGAGTAAAGGTCTGTCGTATCAGGGTAATTTTCCACCACAAAATTGGAAGTATGATGAAGCAGAGACTGCCTGTGTACTGTGTCCTTTACCTCAGTTACCTTCTCCAAATAACTGAGCTCAAAGCCCTTAGCCTGTGAGAGAGATGAGAAGTGCTAATTAAAGTCATTATGTGATGAACAATGTAGTGAACTACTACATTGCCTTTCTTGGCAATTGGTGAGGGGGAAAAAGCATAATTAAGATAGCTACTCATTAAATAGCGTGGCACAAATTAAAGGACATCATGTTCTGAACAGTTATTAATTACTAACTGTCAAGTAATTTTTTTAACATGGCACTGTAAGAGACATTAAGATATGTGCTAGAAGTGGTAGTGCTGTAAAGACCTCATTAAAACTGATGACCTATTTCATGAATTATTCATGAAAGAAAAGTGTTCCCACATATTGAATTATGGGAAATGTTCAGAAAGTTTTTTTATTAGTGTAGCATACAAAAATAAAACAATCTTTTCTTCCATATTGTGATGTTTAAGTGAAACTGCTTATAGAAAGAGGTGTTAGGCTGGACTTTACTGGACTTTTTTATTTTGTCCATCAGGAATGGATTGTTGTGGTTTGCTATTGCTGTGATGTCATGCCAGTAAACATCAGAAAAGAAATGTTGCTGCAAATGGGAGGGGAAGTTATTTTTTGTATTAAAGATTATGAGGGCACATGAATGAAAAAAAAATGTGCACAGATAAATCATTTAAAATAAAGACTGTAATATTCCATTAAAAATAAGAATTGTCCATTATTTTATGGTGTCTTTAAAGGTGTCTGAATTGATGACAGAAGTTTTAATTTTGTAAGTAAACTATTATGTAAAATCAAAAATATATTTGATCCATCTGCCCTGGTTCTATGCATGGTAGTACAGCCTAAATACTATCTTCAGTACTTGTACGTAGAGTTCAAGAGGTCATCATATACTACAGCATAGAAAAGGTGCCATGCATTGTCTTAAATCATATCTTATCTTCCACAGACAACAGCAAAGGATTAAGGCATCAGCACAGAGCTGCTCTGACTGACTAATCACATGTGTCCGTCAAGCTTCAGACCAGTTCACCTGCCCTTAATACAGGCACTCTAAAGGTAACTCTGCTCCTAGGACTGTGGAGGAGATGGAGCACTTACATTGGAGCTATTGAGGAAGTTGCCAATGGCCAGTAGTGTTGCGAGGATACGCTTGAAGGTTTTGTTCTTGGCAAGTTGTTCCATACCCAGTTTGAGGTCAAAAAGAGGCTCTGCAATCTCCTGCAATATTCATGTGTGAGGGATAGAAGAAGAGACGGATTGAGAAAGAATGTTTGCCATGAAGGTCTCATTGGTAACTCACTAAAGTCCTTACAAATGACTTTAGGTCAACAGAACTCAAATTTAAAAAGCCTAAATTTCTAAATTCTATTAATGGTTCTTTCAGCGACTAGTCAGAATGCAATACTGAAACACAGTAGGGCTGTGAATAAGTCTGAAAGTGGATTTAAAAAAAAAAAGTCAAAACAATAAATAGAATCTCAACATGGTCATACCAGCAATATGACAAAATACATCAGTGTTCTATAGATAGTTAGAAGTATTAAATCATAATAGTAGGTACAAACAATAGTTTTTTTTTTATTTTATTTTTTTATGTAATGCTCACAAATATACTACTTTTAAAAAATTAGGGTCAGTAAGACTTTTATTTTTACTAAGACTAATACTTTTATTCAGCAAAAATACATTTGATTTGATTTGATTAAAAAAGTGACAATTTTATAATGTTACAAAAGATTTTCATATATTTTCAAATATTAAGCTGTTTTCAACATTGCTGCTCAAGAAACATTTATTAGGGGCCAAGCACCAAAGGCTGTTACGAAACTCGGTATGGGTCATCACCACGATGCCCTGAAGGAGCCTGAGAAGTTTCGAAACAGCACCACGTAGTGGAGATTTTCTTTTTTCAAATGCTTATAACTTTGGGTGTGGTCAACTTATTTTCACGGGAGTAACTTTTTTTTATCTCCTGAATCCTTGCCGAGTCTAACAATACCAAACATGCCAGGTTTTGCCTTATGGTTAGTGCAGCGTTATGATTTAGCGCTTAAAAAACATTTGCGAATATCTTCGAAAATTGTATTCCGATCGACACAAAACCAGCGTAGGAAACACGGAATACAAGTTGATTAACTAAATATTCTTACCCAAATGTCAAAATTTTAATTGGAAGTGGCAAAAAAAAAAAAAGTCAAAACAATGTTGCCCATGGGTCATTTTTTTATGTTGTTATCGATATAAATGTCTATAACTCCCAAACAAAATGCAATATTGTCACCAAACTCGACATACATATGTATGGGCTCATTCTGAGGACACTTTAAAAAAATGGTGGGATTGTGCCTCTTGGTGGCGCTATAATAGAACAAAACATGAAATTCCCATTGACTACAATGTAGTATTATGATATAAAATGCTAATGCTATATTTTACCAATGCATTGGTGTATTATTACAAAACTAGGTATGTGTCATCAGCACCATGCCTTTAAGGTACTCAAAAGGTTGAGACAGCGCCACCATGTGGTCCATACTTATAATGATAAGGCCTTTTGAGGCTATATCTCTGCAATGACATATTGACACCATATTGAAACCCTGCTTTGACATATTGACACCAAACTTTGCATGTGTCATTGTTCCCTTATTCTGACCCCACCACATCAATTTCATAACTGTGCCACCTATTGGTTGAAAGTGATAAACCATTAAATCATTATTATTGACTGTGTTTATAATTTTAAAGCTATTTTGCCTAAAATCTCCTTAATAGGTCTTTAATGACTCATTGTCACAGTTGGTCTGACACTTCCAGCCATGCTGGCATGTCTTATCTTCTTCTTTGCGCTTGGCCCCGATAATGGCTGCTTGCAGCTATATTTATTATTATTATTATTATTATTATCAAATCAGTATATTAGAATGATTTCTGAAGGATCATGTGACACTGAAGACTGGAGCAATGATTTTGAAAATGTAGCTTTGCATCAGGAATGATGCAATTTTAAAATGTATGAAAATAGAAAACGTATTATTGTAATCATATTTCACAACATTACTGTTTTCACTATTTTTGTTCAAATAAAATTAAGTCTTGGTGAGTATAAGACACTTAAATTAAAAAAATAAATAATAATAATAATAATAATAATAAATCGTACTGACTCCAAACTTTTACCACATGACCACCTCTGCATGGTGTAATAAAACCTAGATTAGTACTAGGATACAGTAGTAACTGCTTAATACTGCATTTTATTATGATCATTGGAGCACACATGTTTTCATTCTTACTAAAAATTGAGTATAAAAATAGGATTTATTCTCATATAGTTCTGACCTTCTCCAGGGTCTCATAGTTCAGTTTAAAGGCCCAGAGCTGTAATCTGGCTGTAAGGCCACTGATGGAGGAGAGAGTGAGAAGGAATTGCTCTGCTGTACCCAGCGGTACGTCGGGGTTAGCCAGCTGCGCCTCCTGAATCTTCTGTTTCTCTTCATCTGTCGGAGTCATTGTCAGTATTTTCTACAGGCAGAGGGAAGAAGAAAATGTACATCAGCTTTGTACTGTGCAAAATCTCTATTAATTTTACATGAATTATAAAAAGAAAGAAAAGGAATAAAAAGACTTTTGTTTATCAATAGAGAAATAAATGAATGCTAAATGAGTTACTACTGCCCCCTGTTGGATGCTAGTGCTACATTACCTCAATGCCCTCTTTACTGATGGCAAACTCATCAAAGGTGAGGATGGCACTCTTGATGACATGTACAGCAGGCAAAACAGTCATGCCAATATTGATGGCATTGCTTCTCTTAGGATCAAGCACTAAAATGGCTGCTTTCTTGGCCTCAGCACATTTCTGTATGAAAAGGGGAAATAAATGCAATTTACATAAACCTAAATCTTTAATAGCATGCACTCACATCGACTGTAAAAAAAGACTAAAGCTGTAGCTTTAACATGAATTTGTCTATACATTCAATATCAACTATTTCAACAGTGATCTCTGGGTCATCCAACAGCTTTAATGATTCATTTAAAAAGGAGCTCTAATGGCTTTACATTGAGAAATTGTCATTTTTGTGAAAACCCTAAATGGCTTATTCATAAATAAGTTTGCCAGTTTGGGTTGTTTGGCATAATTTTAGTTTTTCATGTTACATATGCTCCATTTGTATTTCTTGATCTGTACGTGTAAGATCCATAAGATTGCATACAGTACCTTTGCTGTATAATATTATAATCTGTAAACACATTTGTTAAAACGAAAATAAAAGTAAAAAGTAAACAGGTTTGCCCATCGCACCTTTGCTACTGGAAGTTCCTTGCCTTTGGACTCAAACAGGTGCTCCAGCTTAGCTGTATCGACTGCAACCTTATCAAGCGAAGCCCACACTGTGCCCCGCCCAAACTTGCACTTCCTGGGGCTGTCGGGCTGCTTAAGCTCCTTCCAAAACAGCTTGACCGTTTTCCGCTTCTTTAGAAAAGCTGGATCAATCCCCTGAGATGGGGATGGAGGAAGGAGTCCTGGAGGAGGAGGGGGCACACTCAAACCTCCAGGAGGTGGAGGAGGTGGAGGAGGAGGGGGTGGAGCCAGAGCAGCACATCCTGGAGGAGGGGGAGGAGGTGGCGGTGGGGGGGCAGAACCCAGTCCTGGCACTGGAGGATGGGACGGCAGTACTCCATTAGGCAAAGCAGTGTCAAAAGTGTCTATATCCAGTACATCGATATCCTCCTCCTCCATCAGATCAGAGAAGTCAAGATCTTTAATCCGCAGAGGTCTGGAACTGGGCTGCAGCTTCTCCCAGGCATCCTGACTACCCCTGGACAATGGTGTCATCATTGTCTTCTCCAAACTCTGTGAATGCGTCTCAGCTTCAATACTGTACTGTGGACGCAGCTTCTTGAGCATTTGTTCCTCCGCTAGCCTGGCGCGAGCGGCCTGAGCAGTACCTTCGAGGCTCTCCAGCTCTGCCCGTCTGGACGTGTCCTCTGTGGGCTGAGAAGAGTGAGACTGCAGTCTGGAGAGCCGTCCAGCCATACTGGTGATCCCATGCTCCTCAAGTGCACTTTCCAGACTTGGACTTTTTAGACCTCCAGAGGAAGTGTTGTTTTTGGAGTAGAGCATGTCCAACATGAACTTCCTGTCATTAGAGAGGGTGCTGTGCTGTTCCGCCGTACTACCCTGACGCTGCAAACCACCCTCTAGAGGAACAAGAACAAATCATTCAGTGCTGAAGGGAAAATATTAGCGAGGCACAATATATCAGTGACATATTGCTTACTGGTCAATATTAAAGTTTTTTTTAAAGTTTTTTTTTAGATTATTATTTATCAGTATCCATTGATGGTGCTCCAAAAGATTAGGGTGCAGATCGTTATCGGCCGATAATAGCTTTATATAGTTTGATCGGTGGTCTCTATAAAGGCCGATCAGATGACGTAAAACTCACAAAACAATTTTTCTATGCGCAGCTAAAATTGCTTCACTACATTCACCAGTGTTCTGGCAGTTCTACAAGGTGTCTGAAAAGGACAATAAATTTGCAACATCTTTGCGGAGAGCCGAGACATTGCAACAACACCAACCATACAGCAATGACAGCAAGAAACTAGGGTTGTGCGATTTTGGTGCATTTCTTTCCTTCACAGGGATGCGCATTCATTCCTCCCTAAAAGCCCAACTGTATTACATGCTTGATAATAAGAGTTATTAAAACAGCTTTAAGCCATGAAAGAGATACTGTTTCCCAAGAAGCTTTCTGTGTGCACGCTCAGAGAGTGGAACACGGACAAGCAAAGTGACATTTGAGTTTCGGGTCCGCAACTAAACGGTTAAATACACAAAGAAATGTGTCAAAGTATTCTGTAAAGTATTCACTTTAACACCGTCGATTATGTCTTAAGACTTAAATGAACATAAACCGTTGGGAAATAAGTTGCATGTGTGTATCAGTATATTGGATCCACGCCATCGATCTTAAAGTGACAGCAGCCTAATATTCCTGCTGCCGTTTGTTAATCAAACAAGAAAAGACAGAAAATCACTCATTGCTCTTTAGTTGATTTAATAGAATTAATCTATATTTAATTTACACAGTGAAGACCATGCAGTGTTGTTTCACATTTGATTACTTTTTTATTGATAAAGACTTTTTTTTTTATTAGTTATTTAACAGGAATGCTATATTTTTTTAAGCTCTAAGCTGCTCCTAATCACCTTTAAGAGAGAGAATGGAATATGTTGCACATGTTGCTTGCCAATAAATAAAGAGTTGTCAATTCATGATACTTTTCCATCTCTTATTTTTTTTATATACTTAAAATACATTGTTGTTAAGAATAGTATTATTTATTTCTGTGATCTGTATCGGCCAATACTGCTTCCAGTGATCATCCCCAAAAATCCTGATCGGAGCATATATTATACATTTATTTATCATATTTTAAACATGGACAATAGACAGTCCGCTCCTGAATTAGCTACAGAGCTAAATTTAATCAACAGGGGAAAAAAAAACTAAAAAAACATATGGCATAATTAAAACAATGGTCTATAAATAACATGCATAAAATCACACGAGTAGTAATAAAAACTGCTAGACTGAAGATATACTTAGTTAAATCTTTAAAAACACTAATTAAATCTTTAGAAAATCTCAAAATGAATATCCATTTTTCATACTGTACATTATGTTATGATGATTGTCCATGTATCAGTTATCAGCCATAACATGAAAAACTTTTTCAATTTGTATATCAGTGCATCCCTAGATAGTATGCAACATTGTAGGCATCTGCATTGTATTGAAGCAGTAATCTTCATTTCAGATCCATATATGAAATATAATAGCAGCGTGCTTAAAGAGACATCCTACCTTCGAAATGCCCAGTGCAAGCACAGATCATGTTGTTCCCACACGCTACCATCCTCTGCTTCAGTGCAAACCCAGTGCAAACTACTCTTCTCAGCTCTAACAGCACTGCAACCATCAGTGCTAACTGCCTAAATCCCCAATAAGCAAAAACGGAAACTGGTAAGGGGAGATTCCCATCTCGAAATCTAAATGGTTTATATCTGCCCACTGCTTCAGCTAATTTACACTCCCTGGACGAAAGGCCCTTTAGTGGCTGTGTCATTTGGATCACGGCCACTAGAGGAAGAGATGGAATCGCTCTCAAATATTTCCACTTTGAAGATTTCGTTTTGAAAAAAAACTCTTGACTTCCCAAAGAAGCCCTCACACAGAAGTGCCTGACTATTGCACTGTGTGTGAGAATTTCATTAAGCAGAAAGCTGGTTAAAGAAATCTACGAAATGGAGAAAACAAGTCAAACAAGTTATTGATTTTACACAATGCGTCTCAAAAAGCTTTGTCTGTTCTAGTTAGTTGCTTGAAAATACAACTGAACTCATGAGTGACTGCTGGGTGAGCATTAAATTAGATATGTCGATGATTAACTGCATGTTCATGTCTTAGGCTGACCGAGACGGAGGGTGGTGGTGGGAATAAATCTCTTGCCTGCTTCATTGTGGGCTGTCGTTGTGTCCTCTTGCTGCTCCAGGGTGTGCCTGGTCAAGTTTACCCCCTGAGACTCCTGACCACTAATAGATCCTGCAAGAAACACATAAAAACATTTGAAAAAAAACAACCCAATCTCACAGAGAAACCAAACCTGTATGCCTGACTTTCATCTGTGGAACACAAAATAAGAGATTTTGAGAGTATGTTTTTGTCCATATAAATGGAAGCCAATGACCACCAAAACATTCTTCAGAACATATTTTGTTGTCCACAGAATAAAGGAAGACATACATCTTTGAAACAATATGAGGGTGAGTAAATGATGAAAATGTTCACTTTTGGGTGAACCATCCCTTTAAATCTCCCACAAGATGTTTGCCTGCATACAACAGTTTAGTAATGCATTTTTTTACCATTGGTAAAACGGATGCAACAGTGATATGGACTAGTGGTTGCATACGTGTTGTCTAACTATCATTTCTGCTTCCATAAACAAAAAAATCATCTCACACTAAATTAGAAACGTTTAACCCTGCAAGACCTATGATTCCAGAGGAAGAACACAAAAAGATCATCTTAACCTTACAGCAATCAATCAAGTTGAGCAACTTCCTATCTATGCTTGACATAAACCAGGCGACATAAGCAGTAATTAAAAGTGTGCAGTTTCAATTAGCAGTCAAACCATCACAGTTGGAATGCTTCTAAAAGTTATGCATCTCAGCAGGACACATTACATAATCATGGCAAACTTGCTCTAGACCAATCAGAGCACATTCCAGACTTGGCAATTAACAGTAGTACATACAGAGTGCAGAGTGCAGACAAGTTCGTAATTCGTGACAGTTCACACACACAAACAGACAAATAAATGACCACAAATACTCTGACACTCATATGCATTTGGGTTTAGTAAAGCTTCACTGTTCAGGGGGAAAGCAGAGATATTAAGACGTTGAATAATGACTGGAACTTTGGAAATAGAAAGAAAGACAAGCAGAGGAAGAGAATGAGTGTAACAACAGGACAAAAAGAGAAGGAGAAATTCAAAAGGAAGAAATCAGCGCATATTTGAAAAGGAGAACATTACTGTATGACATTGTAAGGAACAGAAGGTCAGGGAATCAGCACCTGTGGTGTCGGAGCTGGAGACCAGCTGCTCGGCTTTAGTAGGCGTCTCTGCTTCTGTAGACGCCACACTTTCGCTTAGAGAAGGTCTCTCATATATGCCAAATGACTTCCTTTTCTTCTCCCACTGGGACGCAGCCAAAGAAAGCAAGAACTTGTCTCTATAAAGCCAGCAAAGAAGCACTCATTTACTGAGCTGTAAATGGAGGGTTGCATGACATAAATGTTCTGATTCTGAGGAGAAGTTATATATAGTAGACCTGCTCTGAAATGAGTGGTTGCAGAATACAGTGAGAAACAGTAAACTAGTTCAAATCAAAGGCATATACTAAATTAACTTTATGGACTGAATCCTATTGGTTTGTCCACACTTTTATTCTATTTAGTACAAAAGAGATTTTTTCGGTAAATACACACTTTCCTGATACCATGCAGTTATATCACAGAGAGACAAAAGATCAGACATTTTTATTTACACAAGAACAAAAGACAAAGGTAATGTTGTATAATAAATAAATATATTTTAAAAATCCCTGGCATCCTACCACAGAAATCTCACCAGTGTCTGACAAAGACCACCACCACTAAAGCCACTTGCACCTTACAACCCTCAAAAGCACGAGCCACCACTATATATCCCTGTAGATAATGTAGTAAACACTGCAGAAAATACTGTGCATGATTAGTTCTTGTTTCAATAAATCACCAAGCTGATCAGGTTCAAGCATTAACTCTCCCCACAGTGATCCGTCAGAAGAGTTGTGGTAAGAGCTCAGTAACACTGAGGCATGTGTAAAAGAATGAAACACTTCACATGAACAACATATTTAAAAATATTTTTGTATGTCTTAAAAACTTGCTGACAAAGGCAGCAAATTAGACAAGAATAATAATATTTTTTAAACCCAATGCCACTGCACTGAAACGTGTTCATTAAAGTTTGTCATCCATATAAAATCATTAATATTATAAGAATTACACTACATTAAATTTTTTTTTAAGAAAATTAAAGGTTAACATTCACATACAACACACAAACCCACACAGCCTCAGTTTCTGAGCATAGCAGCTGAATTAATCCCCAAACACATGGTTGCATGCTGATATATGCAGAAAGAGAGCCTGTAAACATACAGAGCTGCAGAATACTTACTCTAAATTCCTCAGAACCGGCAAGTCTCTATTCACATTCTCTGGACTGAAGAGAAACACTTCAATTTACACACACTCTCCATATCACTGCACAAGTCTCATTCAATATATAGAAAATGCCTTGAGAAGAAACTGTGCACACTCCACCACATCTGGTTTAGAAATGGAAGTGATTTTCCTTTAAGAATTTAAAGGAATTGTTTTACCTTTTACAAACTTTTAACTACTTTTTAATCATTAAGCTTTTAAAGCTTTGAGAAAAATGATATGATTTCAGCCCACAAAAACAAGAGATCTCATCTTTGAGTAACAACTTAAGATGAAATGACTTTCTTTATTCGGTCTTGTCATGGGAAAAGTAAATGACAGGAGAGGAGGGGGGGGAAGTCACATAGAAAAGAATTATTGTCCATTGACGACAATAAAAACCTAGGCTATTTTTCTCACTTCTAAACTAACATTCTGCACCAAATGTTATGTCTAAAATACAAAAAAAATCATAAACATCTGAAGAGAATAACAAACTTAAAACTTTTATTTATTAGAATTTTTGTGGATTAGTCATCACGTTAACAGATTTAACAATCTATCCAATTTATTTTAAAATTTCCAGCCAGCAGTTGTTTCCTCCAACCCTCCCTCCTTCTGACTTTGTCTCCCCAAAATGACTAAGCATCACAATGATTTAAAGTGCTAGAACCTCCAAAAGCCACATTCTTTGGCCACACTGCAGCTACTCACCAAAAACTGTCTGCCTGGTGCTGTCTGTAAAAGGAGAGAGAGAAGCAAAGCGCAGGAATGTTGGGCGCCACAGAAGTAGAGAAAGGGATTAGGAGATGTGCCAAATATTATGAGGGAAAAGAGGAGAGGAGTGAGAGATGCAGAATAAGAGAGAATACACACAAAGAGAGAAAACATAATCAGGTAATTGGCAAGAACAGAAGGAAAAGTAGAACAAAAACAGGCAAAGAATATACCGAAGAAAGAAAATCTTTTCTGACAAAGTAAAAATACAAGCAAAGAATATGAGTAAAAGAAGAAGGATAAAAGCAAGAAACACACCTGATCTTATTCATTAGAGTGAAAACAAGATGACTAATTCTCAGTGTAGACATTTTTACAAGTTAACAGCACAATTAACCGAAGACTAAAATGCCAATTTCAATATTTTTTGAGATATCAAAAAGTGAAAACTTGCCTATTTTCCTTTAATTGCAGTTAATGCAGCAGGTTCCCCATATAAAATGTTTATCACAGCTTACACTGTTCACTCACGCCATTCAACTCATCCAAGACTTGCAAGTTGCTCCTAAAATATTCCCATGCCCTGCCTCCTTTACAGCTCCTTTCACATCTCTTTCCTCTGCCTTTTCCCCCCCATTCCTTCTATAAGAGCATCAGTTGTTTACTTACTTGAAGACTCGCTTTCCCTCCGTCCGGCTGGGTTGCTCTGCCGCTGACTGGGCAGGGATCTCCTGAGGAGAGTCCGTTTCTGTAAAAGACGCTCTGCGGAGAGACAGTTAGTCAGTGCAAGCTCAAGGCTATTGCACTGTATGGGCAGTTTCATATGAATCAGGTCCACATATACTGAATGTGCATGCCAGTAAACGGGTCTCTCCATTCACTCCAAAATACACTATTTGAAGGGACATTGTTTTATTTTATAAAATCAACAGATAACATTCATTTTCTGCTTTTCTTAGGGGTACAATGCTCATAAAGCTCCTTAGAGAAATTTAAAACTTTACAATAAGGTTAACATTTATTAATGCTTTCAATACCATGAACTACTGTAACAATGAAGAACACCTTCACAGAATTTATTAATCCTGGTAAATGTTGATTTTTGTTCGTTGAAAGAAGTTTCTTTTGCTTACCAAGGCTGCATTTATCTGATTAAAAATACAGTAAAATCAGTAGCATTGTGAAATATTACCATCATTTCAGATAACTTTATTTTAATATATTTTAATGTAATTTTTTCCTGTAATGGCAAAGCTGAATTTTCAGCATCATTACTCAGTGTCACATGATCCTTCAGAAATCATTCTAATATAGCGTGCTAATTTGTTTTACAGGATTCTCTGATGAATATAAAGTCCAGAAGTCCATCATTTATTTGACTTGTTTTTAACAATGTAAAAGTCACTTTTGAACAATTTAATGAATCCTTGCTGCAATATTAATTTCCCTTTCAAAAAACAACAACTTTTGAATGGCAGTGTATGGTAAACAGTATATTTATAAACTAATATTAACCTAGTTTAGAAAAAACACTTTTAGTAGTTGATGACATATAATGAATAAACTAAATGTTAACAACCTTGCTGTACTGGTTAAATCTATAATTATAATTATTATTTAATAATAAAGTTGACGAAATCAAAGCAGCTTTCAGGACTTCTTTAGTGCTACAATAATCCTCTCCTGTCACTGCCAAAAACCAGAGTACTATTATGTAATATTTATACACTGTTTCTCTATTCTTGTTATATGTAGATACTAGATCACCTTTTATGTTTTTGATGTACCTTGTCAAATGTCAGATATTAATGCTAGTGAGACAACTGTCAAAAAACAAAACAAAAAATGTGCATGAGTGTAATATGTAATTGTTAGTTAAGAAAAGTTTGAAATGAGATGAATTTGTTGAAGTTACCTTGGCTTGCTGACTTAACACCTGGATCTATAATCAAAAATCCAGATTATTTTATGTATTACATGAACTCTAAACTGGCATCAGATCAGTAGCCAGGACAAGTTCAACAAACACCAAATAATTAGTCAAAGGCTCAAAAGCTGAAGGTGATGTAAAATGTGATACAGACCTTTTGGAGATGCTTGAGGTTTCCTCTGTTATTGACCTCTCCTTTTTTAACCTCCGTCTAGAAATCCCCATGTGAGCTATGTACTGACTCATAAAAGAGCGCCCCCTAGTGAATGACCAAGGATTTGTGGGAGAGAAGAAAAAGAAATAGAGAGAAAGAGGTGGAACAGTGATGGTGGTTACATGGACAAACAGAGGGTTAATATGTTGACAGGACCAAAACATCAGCAAGAATCAGAGAAAAACAGTTCCAACCACCAGTCATAGAGAAAACACAAAAGTACCGAATTAGAAAAGGAGGAAACTGGCATATGAATAGAAATGGTTAAAATTAAAGGATACCAAAAGTGATCAGTCACCAGTGTTAAACAAATATTACAAACACTTACTCTAAAGGATTATTTATGATACATGGATGTTAAAGAAATAATGCAAACTTTTTGTATTGTATATAATTATTTATATATTATGCAATTTAGTTATACATCACTGTACATACAAAAATATGCATATGTAATTAAAACGATTGTATAATTTAAGAAACTAAAATATAAATTGTGGTGTTATTGCATTTAATGACTGCGCTAGTTACTAGCCATGTTCCTTTGTGACATCACATAAAACTGGCAAAACATTTTGAGGAAAACACAAGCTCAGATCAAGAGGGCTGATAGGCAGTCCACAATTGTGCCCAGTTCAGGACCTTAAAGGCCAAACACATCCTGTCCGACTTTACAAAACATTCCTGTAGCTCTACGCAGAGAAGAAAGCTTCCCAAATAAAACATTCACTTTCCACATATGTGTGCAAGGAAGGACTGTTGACTCAATGTGCCATTTCAAGTGTTGCATTTGGCCAAAGTGAAACGTCTTATTGTGACTTGGGTAAACTGGGAAAAGCAGCCAACCAAAACTTCTCACATACCACATTTACAAAACCCTGCATGGAACACCTGACAATATGAAAATGTAAAATTAAGCGAATATAATGCTGTTCACTCATGTATGATGCAGGTCTGTGTTACCAGTCAAATTAAAATATTATAGTATATTTTCTATACACAAACAATTGGGTTTATATAAATGGCTTATAAAGAATGAGAATGGTCATTTGAGTGGCTGTACATAATCTGTGCTGCATGGTAGCATAAGACTCGGAACGTAGTAAATAAAATGAGCATCAACTAAATGAATCAAGGTAATTAGGTCATCTGTATAAGGACTTAATTTACCTGCACAGTCTGGAGAATGAATACTAATTTATCACTAATGTTCCATGTACTGTATCAATCACTGACCGATATGGCCTTGTGTAAAATGTTTATAGACTCTGATAAAGCCTGTGCAGGGAAGCTGGAAACAGTAGATGAAGTAGGTAGGTATTACTCATGAATTCACATCATGATTATGTCTGCATAAAGAAGAGAGCAGCAGAGAGCAGGAATGTGTGATTATCTCCATCACAGTCATCCACACAGGACAAACACAAACACACATACAGCCAAAGAATAAACAAATCTGGAAAGAATGTTTGGTTAGGTTAATAAAATTCCCTTCTGTCAGTCAAATAACAAGGTATGTGAGTGTTTGTTTCCTGTGGGTCAGTGGTGTTATTGTTAACTAAATCTAAAACAATTCATAATCCTATTGTTAACTCAAATAAAGATGAAATAAAATATAAATATTATATGATATGTTTGATGAAATAAGTTTAAGTTAAAATACTAAAATTGCTCAAATTAAAAAAAGAAAGCTTTTTTGAAAGAAATTTAATGATAATAACGAAATTACTAAAAATAAAACTAAAGTTATAAAAATAGCCAAATCAAAATATTAATAAATTAATTTATAAAAAGTAAATAGTTATAATAAATATTATATAAATAATACTAAAATATACTGCTGTGGGTATGTGTGGAAATTAATTATTGTCAATTACATTAAATGGTAAAGCTGCTACTGATTGCTTTACTAGTCGATTGATACATAAGCTCCTTTTTTCCTACAGTATAAACATGAATTGAATCCATTTGATGAAACAATGCAAAAAAAAAATGTTTTTGAATTATTGGCATTATAGAGTGAGAACATGAGAGACACACATTTACCTTCTTTGGACAATCCTTCTCAAACTGGATTCACATCTGAGACAATAGTGTAACCATCAAACCTAATTATCATCCTTTTTTAAACCTTTTCTTTTCTACAGTACCAGAGCTAAAAAGTCTGCTTAGGTTATACTGCCTCAAAGTGGACAAACATTATAATGCATTTACTGTTGTTTGCTCTTTTCGGTTACTGAAAGGCATTGTAAAACAAAACATAACATATTATGATTTGTTTATGAATGTGTAATGTATAAAAACACATCGCACTGTTAATACTCACAAGTTGTGTTCCTGCTCAGAGGTGGCAACAGACTCGGCTCCATTATTCACCTGAGCGAGGGGTGGAGTTGGGGAGCTAGAGGTTGTAGAAGAGGGGCTGGTCAACACAGGACTGCCAGGAACAGGAGAAAAGGAGGAATCTGACTGCTGAGGGGAGGCTGTGCGAGTCACCTCTGAAACACAGACAGTGGAAGTGCGAACACTATAATCTTAATATAGGATCCGAAACAGTGATGTACAGACACTGGATGTGTGAAACAAGCCAAACACCTTCAGTGGACAGCAGAAGGTGCAAGAACGGGGACGGAGAGAGAGACTGAATTGGAAATACCTAGTGTAGGGCTATTAGAAGAAACGGATACGGTTGGGGAAGCAGGTCGAAAGGAACTATCTGGAATACTGTGAGAAGATGACCGCCGGCTCCTCCTGCCCTCCTGCTCGCTGGGAGTCAGCTTCCTTCTGTCCCTACGGATGTTAGGTGCTGCTTCATCCATCTCGCCATCTTCATTCTTGAGGGCATTCTACAAAATATACAAAACACAGAAAACATTCAGTATTTTTAGTTACGATCTCTATCAAAAGTTTAGGGTCTGATTTTTTTGTTTGTGGAAGAAGTCTCTTTATGCTCACCAGGACTGCATTTATGATTAAAAAAAAATTATCAAACATACAGTAAAAACAGAAATATTGTGAAAAAGAATTACAATTTAAAAAAGAACTTTTCTATTTTAATACATTTAATAAATGTAATTTATTCCTGTGATGCAAAGCTGAGTTTTCAGCATCATTGTTCAGTTTTCAGTGTCACATGATCCTTCAGAAATCATTCTAATATGCCGATTTACTGCTCAAGAAACATTTCTTATTAATATCAGTGTTGGAAACAGTTGTGCTGGAAACCATGATTGAACGGTAGTATATGTCTGAGAAAAGTTGACAGACTCCATATGGAGTGTATGAGGTGCATTGAGAGTTTACTTCATAAATGGTGAACTGTTGTTTAAGGTCACCCTCTGTGCCACTGCTAGTCATGTGTTTCTGGATGATGCCTTCCATTCCTAGCTGCTCCAAACAGTCTGTCACATCATAAAACGAGTCCTGATCTGGAAGCGCTGTCAGCGTCTGAGAGGACAGAGGAATAAATTAACATAAAGAGCATTGAGGTGCAGCACTGGTAACTACTGATCTTGGTTGTAGATTGATATATGTCAGTATATCCATGTTGTAGAACCTTGTTGATGAGGGTCATGGTGTAGATGAGCAACTCTGTATCTGATCCATTCTTCGCTGACAGGATATCAGTTAGGTACGTCCAAGGCTTCACACCTGAAAGAGACAAAGTATTCCCTAAGTGCTCTTAAAAATCAACATACCCACTGTAGTTTATATCAAAATAATAAGAATGGCCCAGAGACAATGTGAGAGCATTTTGGCAAGCTGACAGAATCAAGCAGGCCAGTACTGTGGTATGCCTACATTAGCTACATCTTCCTCTATGTCTCACAAACAAAAACATCTGTATTTTTCTAATATATATATATTGAAAAAATTTGTGCTGGCCTCATTATCTAGCTGGTAGCACAGATGAGGACACAGATGAGTCTGGAATTGGCTAAAAAAAAAACTAAAATCTGAAAATGGTTTTGTACCATGTGATATTGCTTTTCCACAAAAGTATGTATGTGAAATCACAGGTGTTATGAAGTTAATTATTAAAGTTTTTTTCTAAAGAAACTTGATGTCTAATAATTGTTTTAATCACCAACTGAAATGCAATGCTTAAAATAGGCCAGTGAAAATGTTAGCAGGGCAGGTTCAAATTTGCTACTGCCAGTTTGGTCAGCAGCAGCAGAAAAAAAAAAGGAATGGCACACATTAATGGCACATGATGAATTCAGAGAATCAGTATTATGAAAGAAGGTTTAAATGTTTAACCTCTCTTTTTATCCACAATGTTGACAGCTTGAATGAGGAGTGGACTGTTGGACTCAGTGTATTCCACAAACACTATCAGCAACTTCAGAGCCGTCTTCACAACCAGCCGAGACTGAAGAGATGGAGAGAGAATGAGAAAGAGGCTATAAACAGGCAGCACTTACAGTCCTCATACAGAAGATGGCAGTATCAAACCTCAATCTTTTTAATGCAACCAAGTACTGTACATAATAGTGTGTACAAAATAAATCTGCTTCTCCAACATTAGAGTATTTTATCTCTAGTGTTTTGTGTTTGCTATAAAATGTAATAAAATTATGTAATTTTTTTTTTTTTTTTTTTAAGTATTTTTCAGGCTTTATTGCTGATAGTTCTCTCATTTTCATGAACAAATGGTTACACAACAGCACCAGACAGTTTATTGTGCCCCATTTCAATATCAAGTAACCTGTAATAACAATTTCTGTGGTGGATTTGGCAAACTATTCTCCCACAATAGTAATATTTCACTTTAATGATTAGAGGTGAAGGTTGAAAGTGGAGATCAAAAATCTTGATTTTGGTCCAGATTCAGACCTACATTTCTGCACTAGCATTTACATTTCTGGCCAACTTATATTTGTATTTTTTTATAAATGACATTGCCTTAGGATGAATTAATTTAATTTAATTTTTTTAACAAATTTGGCAGACACTTTAATACAAAAGCGACTAGGAAACAAATCCATGAACTTGGATTTGTGTTGCCAGCCTCATACTGTACTGTTTGAGCTATAGAAATGTATTTGTAAGTTGTGTTGTATAAATATAGCAGATAAGCATCTGTACAATAAGTAATCCAGCGGTTAGGAATCATACGCATGTATATCGTAGTCAGTATTTACAGATGCTGTGGTGTGCATGTTTGTGTTGCAATCACTCACCAGGCTGCCACTCAACGTGTACAGCCACTGTACCGTCTCGTTGTGGTTCACAACACCATTCATTCCATCCACAAACAGCATGATCTGACTGAGAGCTGGGAACAGTACAGCAGATTTTAGCATACAGCATCGGCATGCCCTTAAGGATCTAGTGATTTGTCCTAAAGTTTTCCTGTTTGCTGGTCTAATTCCAGCTAGTATAAACTTCCTGTAACAGATTTATGGCCTATTTAGCCAAAAAAGTCCTTTGTGCTATTTGAAGTCTGCATGCAAGATGTGTGGTGTACATGCATAAAAAATTAGTTATATTCTACAACTGACTGCTGCTTTCAGAAACTCTGGACTAATACATAACACACATCTTTAAAAGTAATGTCATGTTAATGATTAGTGACAGAACCATCAATAACCCTGCTAACATTTTTAATAAGACATGCATGAAGTATTTTGTAGCAATGTTGATATGCTTATAACAAACCTCTGAGGATGTAGTTCTGGTAGTTATGATCTGCCTCAGCACCCACTTTAATGAAACATGTCAGACCCTCGGAGAGCACAAACTCTGGAACCAAGTCCTTATCATCCTGTGCAATATAAAATACAGAATTTAATCTGCTTCTGTGTACAACTATGATATACACTAGCATTCAAAAAGTGTGGGGTCATTAAGATTTTTTTCAAAGAAATTCATACTTTTATTTAGCAAGGATGCATTCAATTTGATAAAAAAAATGGCAGTCTAAAACTTATTTGTCTAAAACCTTTTCAAATAGACTCGATGTATGCCTACTGCCTACATATTTCTGCTAAAATCTCAGTGCTACACAAGCTTCTGGTAAAGTATTCTCCCATAGCAAACAGTAGCAATCTCTTTCTGTCATATTTCTAACTGTCAATAAAAACAAATGACATTATAATATAGTATATTATACACACATGATATAATGGTGTATCATAGTTAACACATACCATTCAGTATATTATATTAAAAATTACACTAAATGTGTTTAAATCTTCTAGGAACCTATTACTTAAACGTTAAGGTGGATTGTATTAGTGCAGCTACGTGCTGTTATGGGATATTTCCTCAGGATTATATTTTATGCTTAATTTTTTTCGCAACTTAGGCTAAATGCAGAAGTGAACATGCATAAAATCCACTGTAATACAGTATATGTGGAAGAGATATTAAGTTATTGTCACTCATTTAGTTCACTATGTTAGTCTATACTTCTTTTTGTTCTGTTCTTACTCTCACTATCTGTAACATCTCACAAGCCTAATCCAACTCACTCACGCATCACCTTTTCTCTCTTAAAAACCTGTTGTGTGTACGTTACATGATCTCACCTGAAAGAGTTGCTTTAAAGAAAACAAGGACCGGCGGAGCTCAGGGCCATGGGAGTTATACAACTTCTCTATGAGAGGAAGAGAGGTAAAAGAAGTCAATCAACAAAGACAATAATACCTAAGACAAACATTGTTATTGCAGTGACACATTCACAAAGAGCACTTCAACACACACCTCATCAAGATGAGGATCAGCAATGGAAATGACCACCTACTTAATTTACCTACTGACATAAAGATTCAAGTTTACAGAATGACTAAGGACTCAGAATGACTCATTCTGATAGCTAGAGCTTACCAGTACAATCTTGTGGTGGTAATTACAAGTAAACCATTTGCATTGATAAAAACAAGGCATCATTAAGCATCAGATTTTAAGAATTCCCTAACTAGCTTATAATTTTAAGGAATTTGGGAGAAAATGAGAGGTGGTGTCACTGACTGCCTGTAAATAGTCATTCCAGTCATATAAATGCCTTGGACATAAATAGCACTGGATTGACAGGTTAGTCATGACACAAAAGTGTCTTATTTTCTTGATAAGCATTTAAAGTTGTACTCCACTACCAGACACACCAACTCATTCTTTATTATTTTCCACATTTTGAAGCAATAATATAATCATCAAAATTGTGAAATAACACAGAAGTATGGGAATTTAAAAATAAATCAAAATCTATTTTATAATTTATGTACTTTAAAGCAGTCACCTTTTGCCTTCTACATTTTTTCAACCAGCTTTATGAGCAATTCTGCTTTTGCTTTAATATGTGGTCCAACTCATCCATCAAAAAGGTGTGAAATTAAAATGTTAGGTTTGCAAGGTAGTGTATATGCAGACATTAAAGCTCACACAAGTACAAAAAAAATCTGTTGCAATACACAGCGTGGACAGTCAATCATTTAGATCAGATTCCAATCAGATACAAAAATAATTGAATTTGGACTGACAGTGTGAACAGTCTCAATCCAGCTGGTTAGCATGTGCCTGTTGTGAGAACTGAAGGAAACTGGCACAGCAGACACATGATCCTCATCAATAGCAAACGCAAGCTGATGCACTCAGGCAACGCATGCTACAGGCATTTATTTTACAGTTGATTCACCATCTACACCAATTATTTATTGGAAAATTTGCAGACATGCTTAGTAAACAGCCAATGCCTGGGAACAGCATCATTTGTAAACAAGTGTTTGTAATGTTTGAAACTGTCAGTTCAAAAGGTCCAAGACTCAGCAAACAAACTATTCTGTATTTTGTGTAAAGCTGCTTTAAAATTCATAAATCATGTATAAACACATAAAACTTTCTCAACTTGGCAGATGTATATCCCACAATATCTGGTATAGCCATGAAAAGAGGTTTCTAAAGAACGTTGATACCATCTTGATTCACAGACTGGTCATGAACAGTGAATATTTGTACATTTTGTGCCCAAGTTAATGTCCCATGAGAAACAAATATTACTGGCAACTGGATCCCTTGATGTAACGTCATGAAGCACGTCAGATGAAGAGCTTCTGGCCTTTAGCAAAAGCATGGGTTTCTAATAATGTTTTGTTGATCTGTTTTGACAACGAAAAGACCAAACATCTGTCACTATGATGTGTTCTGTTGTAGTTACTATCCCTGTGTATATATGCATATATGCATATGCATATGCGCGTGCGTGTGTGTGTGTTTCTATGTTCAGTCTAAGCTCAGTGGTAAAGTCCATGACAGCATGGAGAATGATGTGGTCCATCGCTGACAGCTGCTTGCTACTGATAACACACACACACACACAGTGTCAAGTTCAGTGTCAAAAGAACACAGACATTACAGATGGTCCCCAAACACACATCTGCTCACAAAACACAAACTGTACTCTTATGGCATTCATGAAGAACATGTGAAAATGTTATGCTGCTGCTTGGATGGATGTCACAACAAGCAGACAGGATATCATATGCCACACACACACACAAAAAGAGAAGGAAGCATTTATGGAGAGATTGTGGCACACATATTTAACAAAATTCTCTCAACATCTAACTAAGAAAAATATATACTTTGCACATTCTTTTTTTCACATCCAAGCATATATCCTTTCAATAAATTATTTTCAACCTCTTATTATACAGGCTAATAGATCTGCCAAGAATTTCACTGTCAGCAAATGTGGTACCATAAACCAGTCCTCCCAGTCCAAAACTATACATCACTATTGTGTTCATGACAGAGATGAAGAATGACATGAAAGGAAGTGAGGGCAGATGGGCAAAATATTATAAAATGTATAAAACGACACACAAACATGTAACCACCAAAGGATCTGTGTGTTCCTCTGCTGCTCATACATGCAGGGTAAACCAACAGACTAAAGCAAGCAAGCAAGCAAACAAACAAACAAACCTAAGAGCTTTTAAAATAAAAAAGATCCTATACAGCTACACAGAATTACATAAAGGCTAAATAATCTGTAATGCAAAGCACCAGACTGACTGACATATTTGTTACACAGATTTGCTATTTCTGTTCTTCCATACCTCATATAACCTGTCATGCTCAGTCATACAACAACAGCTACTGTTAATCTAATTAGATCACATCATAAAACATCTAAGGGGGAAACCCAAAACACAGATTTTTTTTTTAGGTACTTCATAAACTTTTCATGCTTTCAGAAGTAACTTTCTTGCATTTTAGACAACAGACACTAAAAAAAATGTGTTCACAAACTGGTTCTAACTCAATATAAACAGAAATATATGATTTGACTATGTCATAATAAAATAAGTGAATATAGAAAGAAGAGTTGAATAATTTGAACACTATTAATTCAAGGATGGATCGTTCCAGGTTCGTCTGAGGATAAGCGAGTGACAAAACCAAAATATGACAGAGGACACAGAATCCTTGAGAGAAACTGTGACTTGGCACATTCTTCACGTCACACTGAATGAGATTATTCACACATGGCCTCTGCCTCGGTTTCTGCATTTACTGCTCCAACTCAAGACTAGTACAAGATATTTGCAATGTCTCTAAGGTTAAACTTTTAGACAGCAGAATCAGTTCAAGAACATGAACATTTGGGATAAATATATACAGTGATACCCATACTGCCCAACATATCAAAATAACTGTTAAAGTGACAACATTTGATTTAAGTAACTGTCATCCTGTCAGTTTACCCTGAGTAAAAGACTTGAGATCAACTATTTATCCAGATATGTTGTATTAGTCAGGCAGTCCTGTGACATAGGTTGCTCCAGGAGTCAAGCCCATTGTATTTTAGCACAGGAAGCCATTCTGGGCAGGAAACGGAAATGTAGGAAGAGTGACACAAGGGAAGAGTAACAGACAGCACTCTGAACACAACGGCCTGAAAACACATAGCACTACTAATTTAGGCCAGTGGGATCAAACATTTGCAAAGACAGTGACATTAACTCATCAACATTCACAGCGTCTACACTGGAAGCACTAATACTGCATGTCACTTCAATATTACATCCTTAATAACGGTTCACTCAGCTGTAATTGAGGCTAGATGAAAGCACAAGCAAAAAGTGCTTTTCTAAGGGTATTTTATTTTTTCCTACTTTAATTTACAATGAAAACACATTGTTGAAAATTTGTCATAGAATTTTAGAAATAAATACTACGAATTATACTACTAATAAAATTCAACATTTAACAAAATACAATATTTGCTAATAAAATGTATACTGTACCATTCAAAAGGAGGGGGGGTCCATAAGAATTTAAAGAAATTAATACTTAAGCAAGGTTGCATTGATTGATCAAAAGTGCCAGTAAAGACATTTAAAAATGTTACAAAATATTTCAATTTCAAATAAATGAGGTTCATTTTTGAACTTTCTATTCATAAAAAAAAAGAAGCTTTTAAAAAAAATTAATCATGGTTTCCGCAAAAATAAAAGGCGGCACAACTGTTTACAACACTGATAAGGGTAAGAAATTATTATTGAGCACCAAAACAGCATTTAACGATCATGTGAAACTGAATACTGGTTTTGCCATAACAGGAAAAAAAGTTACATTTTACAATTGTTAAATAGAAATTATTATTTGATCAAAATAAATGCAGCCTTGGTGAGCATAAGAGACTTCTTTTTCAAAAAATAAAACTCCACTATATTTAATACACACTACCAAACAGTTATAGACTTGGTCGGTGTTGTGTCATAGCTGGGGGTGTGGCGCATGGGTGGAGTCAGGCGTGGGGGAAAACAATCCATTCCCCCACACTGGAAATGCATGGTGTTAACCCAGTATAGCCCGTAGGGTAAACGTACCCATTAAGCTCAAGTACCCATTAAGCACACTACTATCTTTGAGCTCAGATTACAAAAAGAAAAAACTAATTTATCATCCTGTTTGATGTCTTAACCAATTGATGTGTTTGTTACTATATACCTCCTGTAATTTCAAGCTAATCAGACCATTGCACACTGAGATATGGGTATCCATGCGTTCACACTGTCTGGCGGCCATTTTGAAAGCTGTCTGAAAACTTTCACCAAAAGAGTAGCCCCTTAAAATATGCATTTTTTAGATGCTTAAGCCTTTATTTTTGATAAGTATAACTTCTTACTGCAAAATTAAGAGATTAATATTTAGTCTTTTGCATATTATAACCTTGAACCTGGATGTGGGAAATAATTACAGTTAGATCCAAAAGATAGTTTTAGCAACATAGCGCAGATGCTGCAGAACACTGTTAGCTTATTAGCTGTATGAGACTGTGTGCTACACAGTATATATATATTAATTCAGAGGCATTACTGGCTTGTACTTTTAAATCCATTATATTATAAATTTACAGTTTATTGATGTCCTGTGGTTTGACACTGCTGTAATTTGTAAAGACTTCATATTATTGTAAGGTTGCACTACTATGAAAATCACAGCTTCAGTGTGACATCAATAAGAAAAAGTATAATTTCATAGATATTTTCAATAGTAGCTGTTCATATTAAAATATGTATGAACTTAATACATGACCTAGATTATTTATTTAGCAAAATTGTCCTTTTAAATTAAATTTAATAATATTTATTAATTAAAAAAAGGTTTGCTGTTCCAATAAAGCTCAGTGTGCCCCCTTTAAGCTTGAATGTCTATGTAAATACTTCATAAACAGCCTTTAAATATTAACTGATGGTTGCCACTTTAAGTTAATCTTTAGAAAATTATTCTTTAAAAATGTTGTTTAAAATAAACAAGAATTTCCCCCCCAAAAAAACATGTTGTGAGCTTAATGGCAACAGGGGTGTGCTTTTTGCATTTAATGATGTATATCTTAATTTAAATGCTTTTGTCATTTAAAATAAAATTTTATATTATTGTGTGAGAGATTAATATTTTATTTTAACATAAGTTCTTGTACTCAAACCAATACCCTGTGCACTAAAATGTCTCAATGTAGATTTTGGTGAGCTTAATAGGTACGTTTACCCTATAGCCTATGTAGAATCACTTTTGTCGCTCGACAGAGCAAGATACATAGAAAAACTGAGCTGTATTGGGTCGGATTGTCCGTACAGTATCTGTGACTGGACAAACAACCCAATGGAATGGCCAGAGGTGTCATTTTCTAGTCAAAATGCATGCTGCTCCCACAAATATTACATGACATGCCTACTTCATAAATCACCTAGTCTTTCGATGAAGACGTTTGTTCAGTGTTCCTGAATTTAATGGATTTAGAGTATGCATTACATACATTTAATGTTTTAAAATTATCATAAAACTTGCCTAATGAGCCTAAAAAGTCTAATGTCAAACGTTAATTTACTGCAGTATGTTTCACAAACATTTGTCAAAAGCCTAAAATCCAGCTATATGTATATATCTTTTCAAATCAGGTTAAGCACTAGTTAGTTTGTTAGGGCATAAACACAAAGCTCAACCTCAAAAATCTGAATGTAGCCTAACAAAATATTCAGAACATTTGAATGAAGATAAACCACTACAGCATGCCTTGCCAAACACACCAGTGTTATTCTCAGTGGCAGTCTGGCAAGACTATGGAAATAATCTACCACCTCAGTTAACCCCCATTTATATGTTTTTTCAGGGCCTGTTCCTCTGAAAGTCGATATGCTGTGAGCGATGATTCCTTATACTGC